>CM066035.1:942010668-943236400 GCA_033557465.1 Ichthyophis bannanicus | reverse complement strand
CGTGGGGCATCAGACAGGGGATCGTCATCTGAAGGCCGTCCCACAAAGAGCTGGACATCATCAGTGGGATCATCGGGCAATGACGCTGGAGCTGTGGGTAAGTCCCATGGTCATCAGCATTGGAGCCCCCACCGTGATGCTGAGGGCGAAGGCCAGGAGCGGCCCTCCAAGCTGTCCCAGTGGGAGAAAGTGCCATTGGCATCGGGAGATCGACTCCGGTCTTTTAAACCCATCCTTGAGAATGCTTCCTCGAGGTAGCCGGTGTTGGGCCCGATGCCTTCAGTGCCCATGCCGGTGGCTGCAGAGCCTGCCAGAATTGAGGTCAGAACGGCGGCCCTCAAGAGCAGCATTGCTGCTTTCTTGGCCCAGCAGCGCGGACTGATGCCTGGTTCCTCTGGGTCATCGATCCTGACCACTGGCCCCTCCACTGCTAGGGTGTCTTCAGAGGTCATGAAACTGATCCTCGAGTGCCATCGGCCTCAAATTGATTCCAAGCCCTGTTCTCGGTCCCATTTAGGGTGAAGGACTTTATTGGTCAGCATCTCCGGATCAGAGAGCAAGGGCTCTGGGGGCCTCGTGGTGCTGATACGCACCTCCATCTGCATGTCCCTTTGGACTCCTCCCCTCCGGAGGACTGATGCAGGTCTCCTCCCGAGGACTTCTCATTTTTGGAGTTTGTTCAGACATGGCCAAGGCCTTGGCCTTCACCACGGAGTCTGAGGAGGAGCCTCGGACGGAAGACCTTGAGATCCTCCAGAGTGAAGGAGGCACTCATGGTGCCTGTTCCTCTCATTCTGGTATGGCTTTTCTTCCGCATGTGGGAGACCCCGGCTTCGGTACCAATTGTGAGCAGGCAGCTTGATGCCATGTATCGAGTTCGCAGGAGCCCTAGGTTCCAAAAGGCACAGCTGCCTCATAACTCCATGGTGGTGGAGTCGGCCATGCGCAGGATCAAAAGCCCGAAGATGTACTTCAGTGCCCCCCCAGCAGGGAGGCCTGCACCATGGATGCTTTAGGTAGAAAGTGTTAACAAGGTGGGCATGTATTTGCGAGATATGGTGAAGGCGCTCGCTGGGTTCTCGGCTGGGCTGGCAGAAGAACCTCTTCAGCGGTTCTGGACCCTGACCTTGATGGTCAAGGAATGCGACCTATGATGGCTTTGAGTCGGTGGCCAGAGTAGCTGAGGTGGGCTTTAGTTTCCGCCACGAAGTTTGGCTACAGTCCTCTGACTTGAAGCAATGGGTGCAGGGCAAGCTGGTCAATGTCTCTTTGGCAAGCCCATGATGGACAAGGCCACCGAGCTGGAGACCGAATTCCTGACCAGGACAAGGCTCTCTAAGAAAACTGTTGATCCTTCCCAACGGAAGGATTCAGGGAAAAAGTCCCTTTACCCGAAGAAGAGGAAGGCTTACAGAAACTACCCCCAGTATTCAGCCTTCCCAGCTCCCCGACAGGAGCAACGCCCGTGTAAGCCCAAGGCCCCCAAGCCCCAGGTGGCACCCCATCTGCAACCTGGTGGGGGCTTTTGACTCCTTGGGTATAGCCTCTCCTCCCCCAGGAGGCCTAGACACACAGCACATGGGAGGGGGGGCTTCTGGTGTTCTTTGCCAACCGGTGCTCCAGCATCACTACCAACACCTGGGTCCTCCAGTTGATGGGGGAGGGTTATCTCCTCCATTTTGGCCAAACACTGCCCCCGTTCTTTCCAGGGGACCTCCTCTTTTTTTTTAAACTTTATTTAAGTTTTCAAAAAAAAGTACAATAGAACACTTACATCTAATCGTGATAACATGGGACACCTCCAACACATCTCAAATCCCCCACCCAAAAAAAAAAGACTATCAAAATTAACAATAATAATTCTGGCAGAAAATCATAAGAATGGACAATCTATAAATTTGATAAATATATATCAAGAGATCTCCAAACTCTTTCTACCTTGCCAATGCAGTTCATAGAGATAGAGGCGGCACCCTCAAGCTTACAAGTTCTACTCCCGGTACTTCCTGGTTCCCAAGAGGACCGGTGGCTCTTGTCCTGTTCTGGATCTTCAAGATCTCAACAAGTTCCTGGTGAAGGAGAAGTTCAAGATGCTCTCCCTTGGAACATTGCTGTCTTACCTCCACCAGGGAGACTGGTTATGATCCTTAGATCTCAAAGACACGTACTTGCATATTCCTACCAATCTGGGCCACCAGCAGTACCTCCGGTTTGTCATCAGAGGAAGCAACTACCAATACATGGTTCTGCCCTTCGGCCTGGCTTTGGCCTCAAGGGTGTCCACCAAATGCATAGCGATGGCTGCTGCCCACTTGCTGCTGCAGGGGGTGTTCGTCTTTCCCTACTTGGACAATTGGCCAGTCAGAGGTGGTACAGCCATTGAGGTGCTGCATGTGGCACGCTGCACCATTCTCACTCTGGAGCACCTAGGGTTTGGTCATCAACTATCCTAGTCACACAGGTGCTCCTTGTGACCTTGGGCAAGCCACTTAACCCTCCGTTGCCTCAGGTACAAAAAAATATATATAGATTTTGAGCCCTTCAGGAACAAGGAAAAACATACATACAGTACCTGAATGTATACCGCTTTGACTGGTAGAAAAGTGGTATATAAGCCTAGTTAAATAAATATCCAAAGTCCCTTCTGCAACCAACCCAAAGCCTGGAATTTATAGGGGTGTTGCTAGACACAGTCCAGGCAAGAGCCTTCCTCTCCCTTGATGGAGCCCAGCATCTAGTGGTCCTCGCAAGGGAGGTTCAGGGCTGAAGCTTGACCTCTGCCTGACTCATGCTGTGCCTCCTGGGGTACCTGGCCTCAACGGTCCACATTACAACTGACGCCTGTCTCCACAAGCGTCTGATCCAATGGGTCCTCTGCTCCGATTGATCCCAGGCGACAGGGCGCCTGCAGGACTGGATGACCATCACCTGCCTCCTCGCCAAGTCCTTCACCTGGTGGCAACAGCAACGGAACCTGCTGCCAGGGATGCCTTTTCAGATCCCGACCCCTCAGAGGGTCCTCACCACAGATGCTTTCAAGTTGGGCTGAGGAACCCATTGTGGTGACCTCCGCACTTAGGGCCTGTGGTCAGCATTGGAGAGCTTCCAACGGATCAACTTTCTAGAGCTTCGAGACATCGCTTGCTCTCTCCGAACTTTTCAGCACCACCTGCAGAACCAGTCCATTCTGATTCAGACAGACAACCAAGTGGCGATGTTCTACATCAACAAACGGGGGGGGGGGGGGAGAGCATGGGGTCATTCCTCCTGTGCTTGGAAATGGTTTGTCTCTGCACTTTCGCCAGCTTCAGCGGAATGCTTCTCAGGACAGTGTACGTCCTCAGCCAAGACAATGTTCTGGCAGACCGACTGAGCGAGGTCCTCCAGCTCCATAAGTGGCAACTCGATCCTTGGGTGGTCCACCAACTCTTCAGTCACTGGGGCCTCCCAGTGGTGGATATCTTCATCAGCCCAGCCAATGATCAGCTGGCCCGCTTCTGCTCCAGAGTGCTGCACTCCTCCCGGGTGGCGGCCGATGAGTTTCTCATTTCATAGATCGAAGGCCTCCTCTATGCCTTCCCTCCCACACAGCTCATTGCCAAAACCCTCTTCAAGGTCCAGCTTGACTGGGTCACGCTGATCCTCATGGTCCCCAGGTGGCCCCAGCAGCCATGGTTTTCGCTGCTCCTCAGCTTGTCTTGGGTGTCCCCAGTCCCCCTGGGGAGTGCCCCGGACCTGCTCTTGCAGCAGGATGGCTCTCTTCTGCACCCCAACCTGGGGTCCCTGGCCCTGATTTATTTATTTATTTATTTTATTTAACAGTTGCTTATATACCGCTACCTTCCACAGATCAGGTGCGGTTTACAGTGAACAAGGAATGAACAGATTAACAGGTCTGTTTTACATGAAACATTAATTAACTAGGTACAATTTTGCTAAATACATGAAACATTAATTAACTAGGTACAATTTTGCTAAATACATTAAACATGATTGGACTAAATATGGTAAATAATTTGTTAAATAGCAATTGAACTATTTACATATTTTGAACTATTTACATATATCTATTTACAGGATTTACAAATAGTTATTTAATCGACTTTAATTGTAGTTAGATAGAGTAATTGGAGTTGGTGTACCCTGAGGTCGCTATTAACCGTTTCCTGTTAGTGGTAAGGTATTTTCTAGTTTGCCGAAATGGGAGATGAATAAATATGTTTTTAATTTCTTGCGGAGTTCCTTTGCATCATTTAGTGCTCTTATTTCTTCGGGGAGGGAGTTCCATAGGGTGGGAGCTGCATGAGAAAACACTTTTTTATTAGTTGTTTTTTTGGTAGTTGTGAAATCTTTCGGGATCCTAATTTTATTAGTGTGGCCTCTCCGTAGCACAGTTTGGGATGTGTCTTTAATGATAAGTTTTGTTAAAGAGACTGGGGCCATTGTATTTAATGTCTTAAATGTAGTGATAATCAATTTGTGATTTATTCTGGATTGAATTGGGAGCCAATGAAGGTTTGCTAGTATAGGGGTAATGTGTTCAAATGGTGGAACCTTCATTACAATTCTTGCTGCTGCATTTTGGGCAAGTTGGAGTCTTTTAATGTTTTGTTTTGTTGTTCCTAGTAGGGTGAGATTTGCGAAATCAAAGTGTGGTGTGATGATAGCCTGGATAATGCTCAGAAAATCATGTAGGAGTACAAGAGGACGTAATTGTTTTAAGATTTTGAGTTTAAAGTAGATTTTCTTAGTGATGTTTCTAATATGTGTGTCCATACTAAGGTGTGAGTCAAGGGTGACACCTAGGTATTTTACTTCATTTTTTATAGTAATGTTGTGATTTTGGAGAGTGATTTGTGTTGGAGGTATGTAGGTTTGATTTTTAGTTACTATTAATATATCTGTTTTAGAATGATTGATATGGAGATTGTGGTCTTTTAGCCAGATTGTTAATTCAGAGAAGCATTCTGTTAACAGTTGTAATGGGAGTGTTGGGATTGTGAATGGTATGTACATCATCATATCGTCTGCATATATGTGATAGTGGACTTTAAATTTCTTGAAAATGTTGCAGACTGGTTGAATATATATATTAAATAGGAGGGCAGAGAGGGCGGAGCCTTGTGGGAGACCAATTTCCTGTTTATATGTTTTAGATGTTTCTGTGTTAGTTCGGACGGTTTGGGTTCGATCAGTTAGATATGAGGTGAACCAGTTATGTACAGTTGAGTGTATTCCTATTTGTTTTAGTCTGTTAAGCATTACAGCATGGTGTACACTGTCAAACGCTGCAGAGATGTCTAGAAAGAGGAGAATGAAAGCTTGTTTAGGGTTATCAATACCTCGTGTTAAGGTATCGAGGAGTACTGTTAATAGAGTGTCTACACCATGATAGGGGTGAAAGCCATATTGTTGGTCATCAAGGGGGGCTGAGGTTTCTATGTGATCTTGTGTTTGAGTTTGAACGACCTTTTCAATCAGTTTAGCCATAAATGGAATGCTAGAGATAGGCCTGTAGGAATTGGGTGATGTTTTGTCGAGGGTGTTATTTTTGATTATCGGTCGGATTTGTGCATGTTTGAGGGAAGGTGGTAAGTATCCTTGGTGCAGCGACAGATTGACTATAGGAAGGATAAAGGGGGATAGTGTAGAGAGGGTATGCTTGATCCAGTTTACCGGACATGGGTCAAGTTGAGAGGTCGTAGTGTTCAGGTTTGAAATAGTCATCTTAAGAGTGTCTTTGGTTATAGAGTGGAAGTCAGACCATTTTTCTAATTGATGTTGGTGGGAAAGTGAAAGAGGATTTGGTGTGAATGCAAATGTTTTTGATTTATTTATATAGTGGTTTGCTAGAGTCTGGGCAGAGATATCAATAGTATCGTTGCTGGTCCCATATGAGTTATTAGTTAAGTTTTGGACGATACTGAAAAGTTCTCTTGGTCTATTAATGGATTTGGTTAGTATAGTTGTGTGGTAGTTTTTCTTTGCGCCGTCTGAAGCTTCTTTGTACTTTTTAAGGTGGCTGTGATAAGCGTCATAAGAAGAGATGGATTTGGATTTGCGCCATTTAGATTCAATATTTCTCAATTCTCTCTTCATTCGTCTTAAGGTGCTGTTGAACCAGGGGGCATCTCCTATTCTAGAGTAGCTTTTCTTCTTGATGGATTGTTTATATGCAGCTGCATTATTAATTGTATTGTGCCAAGTTGCGACTGCTTCATCTAGGTCAGTTGGTGCAAGGGTGAGATAGGGAATAGTTAGATCAATGAATTCATTAGCGTTAAATTTTGTGAATCTAGGTGGAGGGGTAATTAGTAGGTTATTTTTGTTGTTTCTTCCAGTGTAGGCTAAGGTGAATTTGATCAGGTGGTGGTCTGACCAAGGAATGGGTATACACTCAAGCGATGACTGGTTAAAATGTTTTTGGAAAGCTTCTGGTAGAAAGACTAGGTCAAGGGTTCCACCTTTCTTATGTGTCTTTGTATTAATTATTTGGAGGAAACCCATATCTGCTAATGATTCCAGGAAAAGAGCTGAGTGTGAGGGGGGCAGGGATAGGAGGTTAAAATCTCCTAGTGATATTATAGGGTTGGAGACTGTGGATGAGCTGAGGAATTCTATTAGGGCGTCTAAGTTTTCAGATTTTTGATCCGGTGGTCTGTATAATAAGCAGATTTTGAAATGAGCTATTTTTAAGATGAGGGTGTCAATGTTATTTGGGAGATCAGATGGGTGTGGTTTAGCCTTTAGATCTTTTTTTGTCATTATAAGGACACCACCTCCTTTTTTAGAGTTTCTGTGTGTATGGGATATGTCATAATTGTTCGTGTTGAGTTGGTTTAGGTAAACCAACTGATGGCCTGGCTGCTGAAAGGGTAGCCCTGGCCTAGTTTGATTTGCCCAGGGAAGTGGACGAGGTCCTGCCGGGCCTCATGTAAGGATTCCACCCAGCAGACGTATGCCTTCAAGTGGCTTTGTTTCCTGGTTTGGTGTGCCGAGAGGGGGGGCCAACCCCTTCTCCTGTTCTGCCAGCTGGTGCTGCAGTAGCTGCTGCACCTTTCTAATGTATCTAACACCAAGTTTGATACTCAAACCCCTAATGGTGGTTATGTTTCTGTGAAACTACTGTTATTATGACTCCATGTAGTAAGTTTTGTAAATAGTTTTCCCCTGTTATCCAAGTTTTTGTGCCCTGTTACCTGTAAAACTCATACGCGTTTAATTGTACTGAGCATTTTTGTTACATGTAAACCGCGCTGATGCTGAATAGTGCGGTATATAAAAATCTATAAATAAATAAATAAATAAAATGCTGGTCTGAAGTCTAACTCCATCAGGGTTCACCTCAGTGCACTATCAGCGCACCATCACCTCATCGAGGGGAAGCACCTCTCCGCCCAGCCTCTTGTGGCTCTCTTCCAGAGGGGCCTTCTGCTCTCTCAACCACTCATTCATCTGCTGGTGGTGGCGTGGGATCTCAATGTGGTCCTTTTGAAGCTCATTGCTCCACCCTTGAGGCTCTGGCTTCCTGCCACCTCAAGTATCTGCCTGGAAGGTGGCCTTCCTCATGATGCTCATGTCTGCCCGCTGGGTCAGTGAGCTATAGGCTCTGGTGGCTCATACCCCCTACACCAGCTTTCACAGGAACAGGGTGGTGCTCCGGATGCACCTTAAGTTCCTCCCTAAGGTGGTCTCCCTGTTCCACCTCAACTATGAGGTGGTGCTTCCCACCTTTTCTCTTCGACCTCCATGCCAATAGGGCAGAGGCCGCTCTCCATATATCTTCAGCCACATCGTTGCTCCTTGCATCTCTTCATCTCCTATGACCCTAATTGCCTGGGCATAGCGGTCTCCAAGCGTACTCTGTCCACCTGGATGGCAGACTGCATTGCCTTCATCCATGGTCAGGCTGGTCTTTCGCACAGCATCACATCACAGCGCACAGCATCTGGGCCATGGTGGCTTCTGTGGCGAACCTCCACTCAATTCCCTTGATGGAGATCTTCCAGGCTGCCACCTGGTCTTCAGTTTACACCTTCACAGCGTATTACTGCCTTGAAGAGGAGTCCCAGCGAGGCAGCACCTATGGCCAGGCGGTACTCCGTCATTTGTTTGAGGTTTAAGGCAACTCCTGCCCTCCGGCTCTTCTATATGTCCAGCTAACAGAGAGCTAATTTCCCTGGTTGACGCTGGGGTTGCTGCTGAGGTCTTGCGACCAAACTGTACTTTTACTGTTCCTCACGGTTCATTTTTTTGGGTCGCCTGTGGCTTACAGGTTTTTTCAGCAGCTGGTCGCTAGGGAGTCCCATATGTGTGGACCGACTTCCTTCTTGTTCCTGGAGAAAGTGTACTTACCCACCTGTAGCAGGTATTCTCCCGGAACAGCAGGAATCAGTCCTCACAACCCTCCCTCCTCCCTGTGGTGTTGCTTTTCTTTTTTGCTGTCTTGAGCTATGTCATCATACTGAAGCAAGATGGCATCCTTGGGCTGGAAGGCAGTCACATATATGTGGTGGATATCCCAAAGGCTTTCTTTGAAAGCTAGGGAGAGGTTACTGCGTGGCTTGCGTTGGTGCCGATGTCACCCATATGTGAGGACTGATTCCTGCTGTTCTGAGAGAACACCTGTGACAAGTGAGTAACTACACTTTCTTCCCAATGTCGGGCCAAAGTGATTTCACAACTGTTATCATGAGACTTTGAACCGGTAGTGGGAAGAATTAGCTGCCATGCAAGAAAAGTATTATTTACAAGCAGGGACGGGAGGTAGCGCAGCAAACATCATTTCAAGTAAGGTGTTTAGTGAGCTGAGCCTGGCCTCTACAGGGCAGGTCATGAGGGTGTCTGCCCCTCCCCCCCCACCTCTGCGGGGGCTGCTTGGTCAGAATTTATACTACAAGTTCCACATGTTTGTCCCAAGTCTGAACAGATTCTGTCAGTTGTTTACTGTGCTGCGATGGAGACAGAGGGAGGGAGGGAGGTAAGGAAGACAAACCCGAAGACAGGTCATGATGGAGGCTCCTCAGCAAAACTTTGCTTTGGGACCCTCATTTGGAACTTATGCCACTGTGTGGAAGATAATTTCATATTCCCCTGTGCTGGCAACAGAAGGCTCAGCTTGTGCGGTTTGGGTCTAGTTTGTAAGACAGGTGCACGTGCACTTTATGTTATGAAATGGGGGTGTGTAGACATGCTGGAACCTTGATCAGCAATCCAATGCGCATAGGTCACAATCTTTTATAACTTCCGTGCATCAGCAAAGGCCGTGCCTGTGCTCCAGCCAAGCAATGCTCCCGATGGCCCAGCAGAAGATATGTGCAATGGGCAAGTAGGCATATCCTTACAGAATAACGCCTGGGAAAAGTGCCCGATGACTTGCGTTAAGTCCTTGAAAACAGGAACCTATAGAATCAGCTTCAGAGGGACAGTTACGGGGTTTGGGAGTTAAGTTCAAAACAAAACTGGTATTTTAACCCATTCCTAAAAAAACCCCGTATGTACACACTTTCCTTATCCAAATTGCATAGGGACAGTGCACCTGCACAAATTTCCACCTGCTTTTTCTGCAGACACTTTTTGCCTTTCAAATAACCCGTGTGGTTTTGAAAATGTGAAACTACACACATTGTTGCATTTCTCAGCCTAGCCCTGGCTCCAGGAATGCCATGGCATACTTTGGCCTTTTAATGATGGGGGGAGGGACAGAGTGCAACCCTTGACAGCCTAGTCTAGTCAATAGAAATGGTCAGACTGTGAACACCAAGTGGTTCTAATCTCAGCATTGTAGGATTGGAGGAGTAGCCTAGTGGTTAGAGCAACCCCCTAGTGCCCAGAAGATCAACATTCAAGCCCTACTAGTGCTCCTTATGACCTTGGGCAAGTCACTTTACTCTCCATTGCCCGGAAGAAAAAGGCCTGGCAATCTACTTCCGGTGACCGGGAGTCAGTACTGACTTGATGGCAATGAAAACCTTTATATACTCTTACTGCACTTGTCTATTACAGAAACAGAAGCAGCAGGAGTACGTGTGAAGACTGTTGCAACTGGAAACAAGATATAGAGAATGAAAATGTCTGGCCATCGCTGCTTTAAATCTGAACCAGACATTCAATGCCAGGGTCATATCTGGCCACTGCCATTGAATACCCAGGTTGGCCGGATTGCGATTTTGCAAGCCAGTCAGTGGCGATGTTCAGCTGCCATTCAGTAGTCCTATCATTAGACATTTAGGGTTAACCAGCAAACGGCTCAATATCGCCATTGACTCACTAACCTCCCAGTGCCCCCCTTTTTCCACACCTGGAACGCCTTGATGCTCAGCCCTGGTATGAGATGGTATTTAGCGGTACTAAAGGGTTTGGGCTGCTGAATATCCTTCTGACCACTTCCTGCATTGGAGGGGACAGAAATGGCAGGTCATAGACAGAAGGAATGGTAACCTAGCATCTGAGAGTTCGGGAACATGCTATGTTGCAATTTAAATGGCTTTTCTGCTGCTTCAGGGACCCGGAGAGGGGCGGCAGCAGTGGAAATGTTCACACTCTAGGCAATCACCTAGTTCACTTACTAGATTGTGCTCGCCAGCCCATCAATTGGGTCTTAGTCGTCTCCTATTGCCCAAGGACAGGACAGACAGCAGTCATGTATCCGACTGCCTGCTGGCTTGTGGAGACTGGTAATTCAGCCTGTCTTTGTTTGGGAGACATGTGCTGGAGGGAATCAGACTTCATTCCACTAGGACATGAGCCTCTTTCTGGCGGCATCCTGTGTCTTTCCTGAGCACTTTGGTAAGTGCTACAGGTTGCTTGTGAGAACGGTTATGGCTAGTGCCTTGGACGGAGCAATGCTGTCCAAAGTACATTCTTCCTCGTACCCTGACTCCTTAGTACTTGGGTATGCCCCATTTGTCTGGACTAGTCCAACAGGATTATAATGAGGGAGAAATGTTTCATACTTGATCACTGCTTTTCCTTGAACTTGCTAGATCTGCCTGGGATCCGCCATGGGGAGACTATACCTACAGTTGGGATACTTGGCTGCCTCTTGACTGACTTTTCACAGTTTACTGGTATCTCTGTCTGATGCAGAGTCATATGTAGGGTTGCCAAATTTTTCACCGAGAAAAACCCGACACCTTTGGCTCGCCATGCTCCACCCATTCTCCTCCCATAGTCCCACCCTTGCCCTGCCCCCAGCCCCACCCACAAAAATTACCGAGGATACGTGTAGGCTAACTTCCTTGGTCAGATAATAATTAAACTGGGAAGAACCCCAAAATCCAAACATGAAATGTACAACACTGGAGAAATAAAACTATAAAGTAATTTCCTCTTGCACTAAACAAAAACGCAAAGATGTTAGCAATACACACTTCCCAGACCAGACATATTCCAGTTAATAAATTCAAAATAAAAAGTATTTTTCTACCTTCTGTTTGGGCATTTTTTCAGTTGCAATTGCTCCAGTCACTTTCTTCTGGTTTCTTTGTATCTTCTGCGAGCTATCCATTTGTCCTTTCTTCTCTTTTAGATGTTTTCCATTCTCTCTCTATATCTGCTTTAACATACCGATTGTTTCCCTTTTGCTCTTTCCCCCAATTCTTTCCTTATTCCTTTATCATCCATTTAAATTTCACCCTTCCATTCTCAAGTCCCTCTTACTCTCCCAATACCCGACCCATCATAGACTTTTCTTCCACACAAAATATTTTTTCCCCTCTCCATTCTCATTCCCCATCCATTCTAGTCCTCCCCCAAAATCAGTTCCCTTATAGTTCTAGACCCACCCAGCATCCACTCCCTTCTAGTCCCATTCTCCCATGCCCCACATCAGCCCATTTCCAGTCCTATTCCAGCTCTTCATAAGCCCATTTCCAGTGCTAGCCTTCACATCACAGGCCATTTCCAGTCCTAGCCCCCGCCCCCCAATCACAGCCCATTTACAGTCCAAGTCCCCCATCACAGCCTATTTCCAGTCCTAGGCCCCCCACCATCACAGCCCATTTGCAGTCCTAGCCCCCCCCCCCACTATCACAGCCCATTTGCAGTCCTAGCCCCCCTAATCACAGCCTATTTCCAGTCCAAGTTCCCCCCCCCCATAGCCCTTTTCCAGTCCAGGTCCTCCCCATCACAACCCATTTCCAGTCCATGTCCCCCCCCCCCATAGCCCTTTTACAGTCCAGGTCCCCCCCCCCATAGTCCTTTTCCGGTCCAGGTCCCCCCCATCACAGCCCATTTCCAGTCCAAGTCCCCCCCCCCCCATAGTCCTTTTCCGGTCCAGGTCCCCCCCATCACAACCCATTTCCAGTCCAAGTCCCCCCCATAGCCCTTTTCCAGTACAGGTCCCCCCCATCACAGCCCATTTGTAGTCCCCCCCCCCCCCCGTGCAGCTGCTGCTCCTGCTTCTTACTGAGCAGCAGCTGCAATAAAGTTAATTTAAAAGTAAGGAAACCCGTGAGAAACCCTCCGCTCCTATGAAACTCCTTCTGCAGGGTCCCTGGCTGAAAAGGAAGTGACATCAGAGGGGCGGGCACTGCAGAAGGAGTTTCATACGGCCGGAAGGCCCTTCACAGGATTCCTTACTTTTAAATTAACTTTATTGCAGCCGCTGCTCTGTAAGAAGCAGCAGCAGCGGCTGCAAGGGGGGGCCCAGGACTGTGATCGCAATCGCAATCGCAAGCGCAAAGCCGGTTTTCTGCTCTGGCCGCTCCGATCTCGCAGCCAGAGCAAAAAAACGGCTTTTCAATGGCCGGTTTCGGTTCTCTGCCGGCAGCCGGTCCGACCACAGGAAAACCGGCCAGGCCGGCTGAAAGCTGGCTGGTTGGCAACCCTAGTCATATGTGGTAAGAGAGCAAATATGTTTTGAACGTAGTTGTGGCTCTTTTGATTAATGCTTGTTCTGAGTTTTTCAGTCTTGATTTCTGCTTGGGGAGTGTCATACTGCCTTCTCTCAGTGCTGCACCAGCATATGTACTGGTGATGTCATCACCGAACGTTGCTTTGATTTGCCTCTGCCTGCTGGCTGGGGAGCATAAGCCACTTGTCTGGACAGGTCTAGCAGGATTCAACGAAATTAAATTATCAGTTCTCCAGGAACAAGCAGGGAGTCAGTCCTCACATATGGGTGACGACGGAGCCCGCGTGAGGCATTTTCCTAGCTTTCAAAGAAAGCCTTTGGGAATGCTATCACGCATGAGTGATCCCTTTCCTGCCCAAGGGTGCCATCTTGCTCAGTCTCCTTTTTTCCCGCAAAGCCTAATGGATGCACGTCCAGTTTCCCCGGAAAAAATCCTTGCTAAATCCTTAAAAAATTAGCTGTTCCCAGTTTGTGTATGGTTCCTTTTCCTGCCTCGAGCTGGCGCTGGGCCCGGTTCTGTTCTCGGCTTTTTCATTTTTTTTTTCATTAAGGCTTGCCTCGACCAGCATTTGTGCCATTTTTCGCCCGGGGGTCGTCGACCCCAGTCGGGTGTCCCCCACTATGTTTCCTGGTGGGTTCAAAAAATGTGATTGCTGCAGTCAAACTATGTCTGTCACTGGCACTCATGACTGCTGCTTACGCTGCCTGGGACCGGACCATGATAGCACTTCTTGTGACCTGTGCCAGGCCATGACGCCTAAAATTAATAAAAAGAGGTTGAAATTGCAGGAGAAGCTGTTCCCAAGTTACGACTTGGCATCGGCCTCCCTGACGCCGAATTCCAAGCACTGCACTTCTCGTGAGGCCCGAGTACCCTCGGATTCCCAGGGCGGCAGCTCCTCCAGAAAGGCCTTGGACCCTGAGTGAAAGAAGAAAAAGTCCTCGAAGCCCGTCGAGGTTACATTGGGGAAACCCGGTAAGACAAGCCGGAGGGACTTGGGCGAATCCTAGAAGCATCCCACCAAGGTCCCCAAGAAGGATTCCTCAGCTAGCGGAGACTGTGCGAGGTTCCTCGAGGTCGTAGTCCTTATCGAGGAGGCACTTGCGAGAGTGCTGGCACCAGGTCCAAAATCTTCAATGCCCGTGCCGAAAGCTATGGAGCCTTCTGGCTTGGAGATCAGAATGGTAGCCATGGAGCAGAACATCACTACTATCCTGGCCATACAGAAAGCAATGATGTCAAGTTCGTACGCATCATCTGCCCCGACGACCGGGCCCCGGACTGCAGGGGAGTCCCCAGTTGTGGAGCCAAGCTCTGATCGCCACTGGCCTCAGGTAAGTCTTCGGGCATCCAGTCCTCTCCGGCGAGTTTCCGAGACTCGGACCCCAGACCTCGAGGCATGGAGCTGCAAGGCCTCGGACTCATCGTCTCCCCTTGACTCAGAGTGTGAAACCAATGATGAGACCCTCCCCGGAAACCAGACAGCACTGAGACATCCCCTTGGACCCATCTCCCCTGGTGCCCCGGCACCATTCTCCTCTGGAAGACGTGGCCTTCCATGACTTTGTCAGAGATATGGCCCGAGCTCTATTGGTGTTCCACCCAAAGAAATGCTCATGGTGCCATTGCAGCTAATCCTCGAATGGCTACTTTTGAGAATGTGGGAGACCCCGGCATTGGTGTGGTGGTCAGCCGATGCCTCGATGCCATTCACCACGTCAGAAAGGGGCTTGGGTTCCACAAGTCACAATTCCCACATAACTCCATGATTGTCGAGTCAACCATGCAGAAAGTCAAGAGCCAGAAGAATTACTCTTCTGTCCCCCCTGGGAGGGATGCTAGAGCCCTTGATGCCCTTGGATGCAACTGCTACCAGGGCTCAATGCTGGGGTGTCAAATCTAGGCCTATGAGTTGTATATAGGCATGTACTTGAAGGCCTTAACCCAGGAGTTGTCCGGGTTCTCCAACGATTCCAAGTCCTGACCTCCGGGATCAAGGACTGTTCAAAATTCCTCTCCTGAGCAACCTACAATGGATTCGAATCAGCAGCTTGAGTAGCAGCAGAAGGCATCGGGGCTCGATGCCAAGCCTGGCTACAGTCCTCAGACCTCGAGCAGTGGGTCCAGGACAAGCTGCTTGACGTCCCCTGAACCAAGGAAAACCTGTTTGGCAAACCCATGGCTGACAAGGTGGCGGAGATAGAAGCCGAAGTGCTGACCCAACAGAGGCTCTCAAAAAAGATCTTTTCCTTTCCCCACAAGAAACTCTCGGGGAAAATGCTCCTGTTCAAGGGAAAAAAGGGCACTTCCAGCAAGGTCACTGCTACCAGCCCTTCTCGGGCCAGCAACAGGGTTCTCACTCCAAGAGACAAGGGCAGGGAGCTCAGAAGCCAAAGGCTTAGAAGCCCCAAGCCCCAGCTCTGGCCCAGCCAGGGGGGAGCTTTTATTTTATTTATTTTTATTTATTTACATTCTCTTATATACTGTGCTATTCTGCATCAGTGCAGTTTACATTGAACAAACTGAAATTACATTGAACAGGGCATTATAACTTGGAGATAACTATTTTACAGGGAACATGGGCTATGGAGGGTTAAGTGGCTTTCCCAAGACCACAAGGAGCACCTGTGGGACTAGAAACCCCAGTCCTTCTGGCCCAAGGTTGCTGTCCTCTAGTGGGATTTGAACCCCTCACCTTCTGGCCTGAAGCACCTTGCCCCAACCACTAGGCCACTCCTCCACTCTTGCCTCCCAGGGCAGGGTCTCCCCCTCCACCAGACCTCACCAACCCACAGGGGGCTGCCTGGCACTCTTTGTCCACAGATGGGCCGAGATCACGTCAGACCAGTGGGTGCTACAGGTAGTAAGAGAGGGATACCTCCTCTGCATACATCAATTACCACCCAAGTTCTTCCCAGGAGAGCCTATGCGACCTCTCCTTCACCAGACTCTTCTGCTCTCAGAGTTTATAGGTCTGCTCAGGGACAAGGCAGTGCAGCCTGTATCCAAATACCTATGGAGGAAAGACTTCTACTCAAGGTACTTCCATGTCACAAAAAGAACGGGGGGCCTCAGGGCCATACTAGATCTGAGAAACTTAAACAAGTTTCTGGTGAGGGAGAAGTTCAAGATGCTCTCCCTTGGGACACTACTGCCTTACCTCCACCAAGCAGACTGGCTGTGCTCCTTGGATCTAAAGGATGCATACAAACACATCCTAATCCATCCCTCCCACAGGCAGTACCTACGGTTCGTCGTAGGAGAAAGGCACCACCAGTACAGAGTACTGCCCTTTGGAATTTGCCTACTCGCCAAGAATCTTTACCCAATGCTTGGCAGTGGTAACCGCCCACCTGCCCCTTCAAGGGGCCTTTGTATTCCCCTACTGGCCTCAGAGGTCAGTCAGGCCACAGAGTGAACAACCCTCCTGCTGCAGCACTTGGGGTTCATCATCAACTATCCCAAATCCCATTTCTCTCCAGTCCAAAATCCGGAGTTCATAGGGGCTTAGTTGGACACGTTGCAGGTAAAGGCCGTCCTCCCAAGAGAAAGGGCAGACCACCTCATACAACTCACAGGGGAGGTACAACAGCACCGGTTGGTACCGGCTCACCTCCTCCTCTGCTTGTTGGGCTTCATGGCCTCCATGGTCCACGTCACCTCATTAGCTCACTTGCTCATTCAGACAGTCCAATGGTGCCCCTGCTCACAGTGGACTCAAGCCATGGGCTGGCTACAGGACTGGGTCAAAGTCACCTGCCTCTTGGCAAAGTCCCTCACCTGGTGGTAAAACTTGCACTACCTACAGGCGGGAATGCCCTTCCAGGCACCTGCGCCGCAGAGGACCCTGACAACGGACGCCTCCCTTCTGGGGTGGGGGCACATTGCAGGGACCACCGCACACAAGGCAGCTGGTCCCAAGAGGAGTCACTCTTGCAGATCAACCTCCAGAACTCAAGGCAACCTTCCTGGCCCTGTGAGCATTCCTCCACAGCCTGCAGCACCGATCTGTGCTGATCCAGACAGACAACCAAGTTGCCATGTTTTACATGAACAAGCAGGGAGGTACGGGCTCGTACTCCCTCTGCCAGCAGGTGGTAGCCCTTCTCTCCTTCGCAGTGTACAATGGCATGCTCCTACAAGCAGTGTACTTGCCAGGCCAGGACAACTGCTTAGCAGATAGGCTGAGCAGATTCCTTCACCCACATGAGTGGCGTTTGAACCCCAGAGTAGTGAAGCAACTTTCCACCACTGGGGCAGGCCTGTGATAGATCTCGTCGCCTCCTCGGACAATGCGCAGTTACTGCGTTTTTGCTCCTGTCAACCGCACCCAGGGAGAGTGGCAACAGATGTCTTCCTGATCCTGTGGTCAGAAGGCCTACTCTATGCGTTTCCACCGACCCCCCCCCCCCCGATCGCCGAGACCCTCTTCAAGGTCCAGAGCAAGAAGCTGTCAGTGATACTGATCGCCCCCAGGTGGCCCAGGCAACCCTGGTTACCTCTGCTCCTTTCTCTGTTGGTGGCACTCACAGTCCCACTGGGTCGGGCCCCGAATCTCTTGTCCCAGGAGGAGGGCTTCCTCTTGCACCCCAATCTGGGGTCATTAACACTAACAGCGTGGCTGCTGAAAGGGTAGCGTTGGCCTTTTTCAGTCTTCCTGAGGAAGTCGAGGAGATCCTATTGACCTTCTAAAAACCCTCCACCAGAAGGGCATATGCCTTTAAGTGGAGAAGGTTCTCTGTCTGGTGTATGGAGGAGATGGTGAATCCCTTCTCTTGCCAGGTACAACTCGTTCCTCAATATCTCCTACACCTGTCACACATCGGGCTAAAATCAAACTCTGTGAGGGTGCACCTGAGCACTATAACCATGCATCACCACCCTATGGAGGAAAAACCCCTCTCAAACCAGCCCCTGGTCTCCAGGTTCCTCCGGTTCCTCATATTATCCAAGCCCTCTCTAGGCCCACCAGCAGCAGAATGGGACCTCAATGTGGTGCTCTCTCAGCTCACCAAACCACCGTTCGAGCCCATGGCCACTTGTCACTTTCGGTACCTGTCTTGGATAGTTGATTTTCTGGTGGCCCTTACATCTGCTCATAGAGTGAGCGAACTCCAGGCTCTGGGTGGCAGATCTACCATGCACACGGTTCTACATGAAAGGGTAGTGCTCTGCACGTACCCCAAATTCCTCCTGAAGGTGTTATTTTCTTTTCTCCTCAACCAAGAGGTGGTCCTCCTCACCTTCTTCCCACAGCCTCATGCTGGCAGAGAGGAGCTAGTGCTTCATAAACTAGATTGCAAATGGGCCCTATCCTTCTACCTACAGCAGACTCAGGCAGAGCTCCTCAGCTTTTTGTATCATATGACCCCAGTAGACTGGGGCTCCTCATGACTAAGCAAACTTTGTCTACTTGAGTGGCAGACTGTATTGCCCTCGCCAACGAGTGAGCTGGCCTCTCCCTTGAGCACCAGATCACAGCCCATCGCGTGAGGGCAATGGCTGTGTCGGTGGCCAACTTCCACTCAGTGCCGGTGACAGAGATCTGTAAGGCCGCCACATGGTCCTCATTTCATACGTTCACAACTTACTACTGCCTGGAGAGAGAGTACCATAGGGACAGTGCCTTTGGTCAGGCAGTACTCCGTAATATTCTTGGGGTGTAGGCAACTCCTGCCCTCCAACCCTTCTGTGTTAAGGCTACCGGAATGATAGTGTTGCTGGACACTAGGGTCGTGCAGAGTCTCTCAGTGGGGACTCACTTTCTGCAATTCATGGCTAACTACTTGGTCGTTGTTGGTGCTGTCCTGGTCAGGTTCTCAGCAGCCTGGAGATAGGGAGTCACACGGAGTGGAAACACTACTCATAACTCTTTTCGACACCATAATCTCAGGCATTGACAACATACGTCAAGGTTTTGCACTCATCTTTTTAGATATAGCGGTGGCCTTCGACTCGGTTTGCCACGAAATTCTCCTATGTCGGCTAAGAGAAAAAGGCATCAGTGGAACAGCTCTCGAGTGGTGCAGATCTTACCTGTCTGGAAGATGGCAATACGTTCGAGCAAACGGGTCCACATCCGAGCCATTCCTACAAAGTCAAGGAGTTCCTCAAGGATCCTCCCTATCATCACTTATGTTTAACATCTATATCCAACCCATCTGTAACATCATTAGATCGTTCAATGTGAGTTGCATGATATACGCTGATGATGTCTTACTGTACCTGCCGATATCCCTGGACTACCCAGACCTTACCCCTCTGACTAAGTGCTTCAACACAATATCCGAATGGCTCCTATCTCAAAATTTGCGCATCCAACACAAGAAAACAGAGGTCCTGTTCATCTCCAGAAATCCAGAGTTTACACCGCCCAGCTACTTGAAAGTGAACAACGCCGAGTTTTAAGTAAAATCAGCTATACGTTATCTCGGAGTCACACTGGATCAGAACCTCAACATGAAGCAACACATAGCCAACACTGTCAGAGCGATCTACTTCAAGATCAGATCCCTCAGACACTTACACCCATTACTCGAACCAAGCGACTTCCGCACCATCTATCAAACCCTCATTATTCCTCTTTTTGATTATTCTAATGCCATCCTACAAGGACTCCCTCAGGCCACCTTAAACCCCCTACAACTGGCCATGAATAGTGCTGCGCGGATTCTCCTCGGAGCTCCAAGAAGAGAACATATCACACCCCTCCTGAAGCAGCTACACTGGCTCCCCATTCAAGCCAGGATCAGTTTCAAGACCTTAGTGATGACATTCAAGGCCACCAAGGGGCTCTCCTCCTCTTCACTATGTGACATCATCCAACCACCCACACCCAACAGGCTAAGGAGATCTGCAGTAGCCAACATGCTAGTGATATCGAGAGACACGACAAAATGCTCCAAAGCAACATCGAGCAGAGCCTTCAGACTATGCGCCCCAAGTCTCTGGAACTCCCTACCACCATACATCAGAGCAATCCCCAACTTGAGCCAGTTCAGGAAGGCCTTGAAACACTTTCTCTTTATCAAATACCTCACTGACTCCCCTGAACCCCAGCCACCATTGATTAGGGTGCCCCCAAGTATGATCAATACCTAATAATTTCATTTGTACATGTATATAGTTACCCTATTCAATGCACCACATATGTATATAGTTTACCCTGTTTTCCAAGTTACTTGTTCCTGTTAAATGTAACGACCTGACTTTTGTTTATTGTCGGATACTGTTTGTTTTATGTAAACCGCGCTGATCGCAAATAGTGCGGTATATAAGAAATGCAAATAAATAAATAAATAAATATGTGAGGACTGACTTCCTGCTTGTTCCTAGAGAAAGCATTGTTACTCACCCGTAACAGGTGTTCTCCAGGGACAGCAGGAATCAGTCCTCACAACCCTCTCTCTTCCCCTGGGAGTTGCTTCCCTACCTTGACTGAGCAAGATGGCACCCTTGGGCGGGAAGGGGACCACGCATGTGTGATAGCATTCCCAAAGGCTTTCTTTGAAAGCTGGGGAAATGCTCCACACGGGCTCCGTCAGTGCTGACATCACCTATATGTGAGGACTGATTCCAGCTGCCCCTGGAATAGGCGAGTAACTATGCTGTATGCAAAATGTCTCCATAAGCAAAAAATAAGCAAAATAGAGCTATGTTGGTGATCAGGAGTCCAGCAAACAATGTTGGCAATAATGCCTTCTATACCAGAAAGACACTGGTAGTAGGTACTGGAGTCAGTGTGGAAGGAAAGGGAAGGAACAGAGGTTCTCAACGCAATCCTTGGGATACACCTGGCCAGTCAGGTTTTTAGGATAACCATAGTAAATATGCATGAGAGAGATTTGCATACAATGGCGGTAGTGCATGCAAATCTCTTTCATGCATATTCAGTGTGGTTATCCTGAAAACCTGACTGGCTAGGTGCAATGTTCCCTCTAAGCTGCGCTGGGTCCGCCACCAACCTTCCTGCCAGCGGGGGTTGGGGGGGCGGTTTAGTGCGATTGATCACTCTGCCCCCCCCCCCACCAGCGGGAATGCCGGCGGAGGACCCGGCGCAGATGAAAGGGAACATTGTGAGGGTGTTGTGGCGTGTGTTAGACCCTGTGACTAACACACACGCCGCAGCACCCTTGCAATGTTCCATTTCATCTGCGCCGGGTCCTCCGTCAGCATTCCCGCTGGTGGGGGGAGGGGCAGAGCGAGCGATCGCACGGCGCCCCCCCCCCCCCCCAGCATGGGACCTTGGTCTGACCCAGTATGGCATATCTTATGTTATGTTCTTATGGCTAATGGCTGCATACAACACAGCAGACTCCTGTCATGGTGACAGCCTAGAGCACTGGCGGCCTGTTCCTTCACGAGGCACCTTGGTGTCCCTAGGGTCTGGACCTTCCCATAATTTCCCAGAACTTTCTATTGCTCTCTTTTCTAGTCATTATATTTTCTGGAAAGTGTTAATATTTGTTTTATTATTATATACATACAGAAAGAAACATACAAAAATGGTGCCATTGGACTTAGTATCTGATGCATCTCAGCTGAAAACCCCTTGAAAATCTTGAGAAAGCACAGCCTGACTGTTTAACTCTTTCTAGGCAAAGCCTCCCATGACCCAAGTGGCCAGGAGACCGCAACTTTCTTCTAACTCTTCTGGAGAAGTGACAGGCGAATAGAGTGCAAAGCAGGAGAGGACATGCACCTGGCCCTGTGCCTACAACAAATACTCCAAAAGGACAAGACATGTTAGTCTTTTATAATTTACTGAAAGATGTGTAAATACAGCAAACAGGCACAGCGCCATGTCTAAGTGAGTTGGGTATGGACCGCTCTAGGACGAGGTACTGAAACGGTCTCTCATCAGGAAATGGGAACAGAAGGTCACCTCTTGGAGCACGTTAACGTTTCATGAACAAGGGCTGCACGGACAATCAGGCTAACAGTTGCCCAGTTTGCAAATGCTGGATAGGAAATTATCCATCAGGTGCTTGTCTATAAAATGTGTGATGACACTCCGCGTTTTACGGTTATTGTTTGCTGGATGAATTGTGATATTATGACAGTCAGTAATCCTTTTTTATACTCCTAATTGGACATGATGTGGTTGTTTTACTGTTATTTTACCCATCTGTCTCTATACATTATTTTCTTTCACTGACTGACTCGGGTATAAATTACTTATGAACACAGTTGAAATGTTATTTATCTTACTATGCAAAAAGAGCCAAGTGCAATACAGAACACTGATTTGATGGTGATGCTCAGTGCTGGGCCACAGATGGCGGAAGATAGATTCTGAATGTTAATGTTCTCACTATGACGCCATTTTCATGTTAATGATGCGCAGGAGAGCACTGCCGGGAGCATGGGGGTCGCACATACGGCTCACAGGTCATCGGTCCATCCCTGGAGATCAATAAGATGGATCTGTGTATGGTATAGCTCTATGAGACCTGCTCTACAGTGCTGTGGAGGACACGGACAGCTTCTACCCTGTGGCACCTGTGCCTTGCTTCCAGTGCACTGCTCGATATACTGAAAATAGGTGGTCAGCAACCCTCACACACCACCGTCAGCTCATTACCTCTGCCATCCATTCAAATGCTCTCTGACATTTCCTAGGGTTTCCAATGGCATCACACATGCAGTGGAATATGGTACATATCATTAGAGCCAATGGGGGGCATTTTAGAAGCCCTATTTGTGATTTCCACATCTGAAAATCCACATTCAGAATTTGAAATCACATGGACGCCTCCTGAGCCATTTCAGTATGACCAACTATACGTGTGACCGGCATGCTAGCGGTGTGCCTGGAGTGAGATGAAAAAAATACATGTGTGCAGGCAATTTTAGACCAATGCTGTGTGTCTCAGTTTGCCGCTGGGAATGTCCAGGACTATAACTGCTCCAGGATACAGACAGGACTCAGAGAAATACTTGCTCCTGCAAACTAAGGAGAAGAGAGAAATGCCCCCTCAGTCTCTGGGATTTTCTGCTCCTTCCAAAAAATGTGGCAGTAAGTAAACAGGCATTCCTTGTGGCTCCCAAATATTAAGGGGGAGATATAAATGGGCAAGTTCAGAAATTGTGCTATGGGCACATCTATGTGCTCGGAATGACAGACGTCCATATCCAATACATGCAAGTTTCAGAAATTGGGCTGCATTTTCTGACCATTACTCTGCACATCAACGTTTTGCCTTTTATATGGCAGACATGTATCTTTCAGGGTGGAGAGAGGCCGATTTTACAAGGCACTTACACATCTCCTCCTTCTCTGCTGCAGCCTTCCACTACATTTTGGATGTTCTGACTTGGATGCCCCAAATTTCACCTATACGGCCTTCCTAAAATGTGCCTTCACAAGACTCAGTTGAGTTCAGTGAGGGTTAACCAACGTGTGGCTTGCTTATTGATGAAGCAGGTCCTTGGCAAGGAGTCCTTGCAAGTTGTGATACCCTTCAATGGACCAGCAAAAACATGTGGAGACATCACAGACCCCTTTTTCAAATGTATCATCTTGGTTAACCCTTGAAGATCAGACACAAGAGGTTTCCAAAGCCCCTGCACAACCCCACCTCTTGTGCTGATCATCAGGACCAGCTTTAGGATGACCGGCACCATGTGCAAAAATGTAAATTAGCATTTACCAGTATTGAGCAGGGGTGTTCCTGGAGGAGGGGTTGGAGAGAACTTTGCATCTATGCACATACTTTTGAAATTATACACGTAAATTAACCCAGAACATTTGTGTGTACTGAAGAGTGGGTGTAAATTCAAGTTAATAAATTCTCTGGGGTATTTGTCAAAGTGAAAATACGCCTTTTGTTTTGAAAATCAGCAGTACCATTTGAGCAGGGCCCCATTAAGCAGTCTCTTTGAGCTAGTCCTTGGCTCTCTGGTGGACCAAGTGCCCCCTTTATAAGAGTTTCAGGAGGCCCCTGGGAATGTTACATCGTACTGAAAGGGACATCATTTTTCAAGATGGCTGCCACAATACAGGAACAAGTGGGGATCACTTCTACACCCAATTTGGGAATGAGTTAGAGCTGGGGGCAGGGGGTACAGGGGAATCCTGGTGGCCACCAAGGACTTTTATCAAGGAGGAAGGGTAGGCTTTGAAACAACTAGTCCGCCAGGGAGTCGAGGTCCACTTGGGAGTCCTGGGTGAAAGAGATTTCTGGCTAACGGTTCCTGGAATAGGGTTGCCAACTGGCTCCAGATGCGCTCGACAGGCTTGATCCAGTCCTGGGTTTATTCCATTGCATACAGGGACAATATAGTTCTGATTTCTCCATTGCACTCAATCAGAAAAGCAAGACTACAGGTCCCTGCATGCAATGGGGTAAACACAGGACTGGATCAAGCCTGTCGGGCGCATCTGGAGCCAGTTGGCAACCTTATCCTGGAATAGAGGGACTCTGCCTCAGGGGTCATAGGTCAGAGTCCCTCTGGCTGAGGTCCTGGGTCAAAGTCTTTCTGCGTCAAGGGTTTTAGATCAGGGGGATCTAGCTCAGAGTCATGGTTCAGAGTTCTTTGACTCAGGGGTTGCATGTCAGAGTATCTCTCCCTTGGGGGACTCAGAGAAGAGCTCTGGCTGGGAGTCCTGGGTCAGAGATTCTCCAATTCAGGGTTCTGGATTAGAAGGTCTGTGGCTCAGGGGACCCAGGTATCACATATGGGTGATGTCAATGGAGCCTTTGAGAGATGCACCACACATGCATGGTCCCCTTCCTGCCCAAGAGTGCCATCTTGCCTCAGTCAAATGACATAGTTAAAGATAGCAAAAATGATAAAGAAGTAACTCCATGAGGAGGAGGGAGAGTTGTGAGGACTGATTCCTGCTGTCCCCAGAGGACACTTGTTACAGGTGAGTAACTGCACTTTCTCCGGGAACAAGCAGGAAGTCAATCCTCACATATGGGACTTCCTAGCTACAGGCTACCAAAAAGCCTATAGAAGTGCCACAGGTGACCAGGAAAAGGTGAGCCGTGAGCAGCAGCAAGTGAGTCTTAAGGAGACAGACTCTCAAGAGACCCAAGTGCATTCACTCTGCGGCTCCTCACTACCTTTCTTCTCTTCTCTCTCCTTACAACCCCCCTCGGGAACTCCGCTCTTCTAGCAAACTGCTTCTATCTGTGCTCTTCTCTTCTACTGCTAACTCCAAACTTCGCTCCTTTCACCTTGCTGCGCCTTACGCCTGGAACAAACTACCTGTGTCTGTACGCCAGGCACCTTCTCTGACCCTCTTCAAATCCAGGCTGAAAACCCGCCTCTTCGCTGCTGCTTTTGGATCTTGACTCACCTGATCTCCTTTTCTTTCCCTTGCTTTATCCTTGCCTACACCTTCTGTGTTTGTCTTTACTAGATTGTAAGCTCTGATGAGCAGGGACTGTCTCTTACATGTCTGTGCAGCGCTGCGTACGACTTGTAGTGCTATATAAATGCTCAGTAGTAGTAGTAGTAGTAAGTGTTCAGTGAAGACCAGCACTCTGGTAGCCTGAACACAGAGGGCTCAGAGGGCAGGAGTTGCCTTCCCCCCAAACAGATGACGGAGTAAGGCCTGGCCAAAGGCCCTATCCCGTCAGGACTCTCTCTCCAGGCAGTAATGAGCTGCGGAAGTGTGGACTGAAGACCAGGTGGTGGCTTGGCAGATGTCCAAAAGAGGGTCAGAATGCAGGTTTGCCACAGATGCCGCCATGGCCCCGATGCTGTGCGCCATGACCTGGCACTCCAGCAAGAGCCCAGCCTGCTAGTAGGTAAGGGCAATTCACTCCGCCACCCAAGTGGACAGAGTTTGCTTGGGTCACTGCCTCTCCAGCTGACTGTGGTCATAGAAGGCAAAAAGCCGAGAGGCTTTGCAGTGGCCCTGGAGAAGGACAGGGCCCTCTTACAGTCCAGGGTATGCAGTACGGTCTATGCCCAGCTGGTGTGAGGCCATGGGAAGAAAGTGGGAAGCACCACCTCCTGAATGAGGTGAAAGGGAGACACCACCTTAGGAAGAAACGTGTGATGCATGTGGGACACTAACCCGTTCTTATAGAACCTTGTGTATGGCAGATCCACCACCAACGCCTGAAGCTCACTGACCCTCCAAGCGGATGTGAGCACCACTAGGAAGATAACCTTCCATGAGAGGTACAAAAGGTGGCAGGTAGCCGGGGGCTCAAACGGCAGCCCTGTGAGCTTGGACAGCACCACACTGATGTCCCACTCTGCTGCTGGAGGGCGGACTGAGGGCTTGGACAACAAGAGGCACTGCAAGGAGTGGGTCACAAGGGGCTGAACTGAGAGGGGCTTGCCCTCGATAAGGTGGTGGTGCATTGCTAGAGCGCTCAGGTGCACCCTGATCGAGTTGGATTTCAGTCCTGCCTGTGACAGGTGGAGCAAATATTGCAGTACAAGCTGCCAGAGCATGAGAATGGGTTAGCTTGCCATTCTGCGCATCACACAGAATCTGCACCATTTGAAGTCATAGGCCCATCTGGTAGAGACCTTAAGGGAGGTCAACAGGACCTTCTCCATCTCCTCTGAGAGGTTGAATGAGGCCAAAGCTACCTTTTCAGCAGCAAAGTCATTAGCGACAGGGACCCCAGGTTGGGGTGTAGGAGGGAGCCCTCCTCCTGCGACAATAACCCCAGAGGACTCCCCAGAGGGACCAGGGGCACTGAGGACAAGCAGAGGAGCAGCGGAAACCACAGTTGCCTGGGCCACTGGGGGGCAACCAGTATCAGCATCATGCTGAGCCTTGAAGAGGGTCTTGGCAATCAGTGGTGTGGGCAGGAAGACATAGAGAAGGCCCTCAATCCACAGGATGAAGAACACATCATAAGAACATAAGATCATAAGATATACCATACTGGGTCAGACCAGGGTCCATCAAGCCCAGTATTCTGTTTCCAACAGTGGCCAGTCTAGGTCATATGTACCTAGCAGTATCCCCAAGAGACACAAGTTCCACAATGCTTGTACTGGGTCAAGCATTGATATCTTCGGTCACTTCTTAATGATGGTTTATGGACCTTTCCTCCAGGAACTTGTCCAAATCTTTTTTAAACCCAGCTACACTAACAGCCTTTACTACATCCTCCGGTAACAAATTCCAGAGTTTGATTACACGTTGAGTGAAAAAATATTTTCTTTTATTAGTCTTAAATAGTTTACCCTGTAGCTTCATTGTATGTCCCCTAGTCTTTCTATATTCTGATAACGTAAACAGTCGATCTACGTTTACCCGTTCCACTCTGTTCATTAATTTATAGACTTCTATCATATCTCCCCTCAGCCATCTCTTTTCCAGGTTAAAGAGCCCTAACCTTTTTAGCCTTTCTTCATAGGAGTATCCTTCCATCCCCTTCACCATTTTGGTGGCTCTTCTCTGAACCTTTTCTAAAATTGCTATATCCTTTTTAAGATACGGCGACCAGAATTGCACACAATATTCAAGGTGCAGTCTCACCATGGAACGATATAGAGGCATTATAATATCTTTTGTTTTATTTTCCATTCCTTTCCTTATCATACCTAGCATTCTATTTGCTCTCTTGGCCACCGCTGCACACTGGGCCGAGGGTTTTAACATGGTATCCACAATGACGCCTAAATCTTTTTCCTGGGTGGTGGTTCCTAATGTGGAACCTTGCATCCACTGCCACCTGTGAGGGGTGCAGTTGGCGGGAGCAGAAGCGGGGCAGCTGAGTGTTGGCTGGACTCGCAAAAAGGTCCATCAGTGGAGTTCCCTAGAGCTGGAAGAGACAAGAGGCCACTCTAGGGTCCAGCTGCCACTTGTGCAGCTGGAGAACCCTGCTCAGCCTGTCTGCCAGGGCATTGTCCTGACCTGGCAGATACACCACCCACTGGAGCATTCCATTGCAGAGTGCAAAGGTGCAGAGAGCCACTGCCTCCTGGCAGAGGAGTAAGACCCTGTGCCTTCCTGTTTGTTCACATAGAACATCGCCACCTGATTGTCCATCTTGAACAGCACAGACTGGTGCTGCAGGCAGTGACAAAAGGCTCTGAAAGCCAGGAATATGGCCCGGAGCTCAGCAGGTTGATCTGCAGTTGGATCTCTGACTGTGACCAGCTGCCCTGGGTGCAGAGGTCTTCGCAATGAGCACCCCAACTCAGCAGGGAGGCATCTCTATTGAGGACCTTCTGGAGAATGGGGGCCTGAAAAGGCATTCTGGCCTCGAGGTGCTGTGGAACCTGCCATCATCCGAGGGAGCCATGAGTTCATGAGTCACCGTCACCCTCTCCCACAGCCATCCGGTGGGCTGTGTCCACTAGGAGTGGAGGCATCATTGAGTTGCCCTCATGTGGAGGTGGGCATCCAGGGCGACGTGGACCGTGGATGCCATGTGGCCCATCAGACATATCAGGAGGCGAGCAGACAGGTGCGTCTGCGTTGGATGTCTGCGGCCAGCGCCCTGAGGTGGTCGGCCCGTCCTGAGGTATGAGCGCTCTGGCCTGAAGGCTGTCTAGCCAGGATCCTATGAACTCCAGATACTGTCAGGAGGAGGTGAGACTTGGGGTGGTTTATGACGAACCCCAGATGTTGTAGGACGCTGATGGTGCAGGCTGTGGCTCACTGCACCTTGGCGGCTGAACCTCCTCTGAGAGTCAGTTGTCCAGGTAAGGGAAGACGAAGGTGGGGGTGGGTCGCACCACTGTTAGGCACTTGGTAAAGACCCTTGTGGTGGAGGCTAAGCCAAAGGGTAGGATTCTCTATTCTGCCCTCCACTACAAACCTGAGGTATTGCCTGTGGCTGGGATGGATGAGGATATGTATGTGCACATCCTTTAAGTCCAAGGAAAATAGCCAGTCTCCCTGCTGGAGGTATAGCAGCACCATCCCAAGGGAAAGCATCTTGAACTTCTCCATCACCAGGAACCTGTTCAGGTCCCACAGGTCCAGGATGGGCCTTAGGCCCCCTGTTCTTTTTGGTATGAGGAAGTACTGGAAGTAAACCCCTCTGCCCCAGGGGTATGGGTTCTGCCTTGTCCTCGAGAATGCCTGCGAGCTCCTGCAGTAGCAAGACTGGTGGAGGGGAGTCCTGGTGGGCTCTCCTGGGAAGAATGTAGGGGGAGTCTGTTCCAAGTGAAGGAGGTAGCCCTCCTTGACCACCTGAAGTGCCCAGGTATCGGTGTTGATGGCTGGCCAATGGTAGGAAAACAGGATTAGACATCCCCCTGTGGGCTGCTGGGGTGCCCTCCTGGGGGTGGAAAGGCTATACCCAAGGAGACAAAAGCTCCCACCAGGCTGTGCCAGAGCCAGTGTCTGGATCTTGGGAATCTTCGGCTTACGAGGGCCATGCCCTTGTCCCTTGACATGCTGACCTTGCTGGGGAGCTAGGGAGGCCTAATATTGAGGGTAGTTTCCGTAAGGCCTTGCCTTTCTTGTGTGACCCCATTGGGGAAGGGTAGAGGTCTTCTTGGAGAGCTTGGTCCTCATCAGGAACTCCAACTCTGCAGCCTTATCCGTCATGGGTTTGCCAAAGGGGTTCTCTCCTTGGCAGGGGACATTGACCAATTTTTCCTGGACCCATTGCTCCAGGTTGGAAACCTGTAGCCAAGACTAGCATCGGGCACCGATGCCTGCCACAGCTATTCTATTTGCTGACTCGAAGCCGTCATAAGCTGCTCGAGTCATGAATTTGGAGCACTCTCTGACAGCAGAGGACAGGTTCTAGAACCACTGGAGAGGTTTCTCAGAGAAACCAGCTGAAAACCCAACGAGTTCCTTTGCCAGGTTCCTCAAGTACATGCCAATGTAGAACTGATGTTTGGATCCGGCCGATGAGCATCGAACCCTGGAAGCACTTTCTGCCCAGGGTGTCCAAGATGTGGGCCTCTCTACCTGGAGGCACCGAGGAGTGCATTTTCTGGCTCTTGAGCCAATGCATGGCCGACTCCATCACAATGAAGTTATGTGGCAGTTGTGCTTTCTGGAAGCCCGGGTTCCAGCGGACCCGATACATCGAGTCCAGCCGACAGCTCACGATAGGCACCAATGCCAGTGATTCCCACATGCGAAGGACCAGCCATTCCAGGATCGGGAAACGGGCACTATAAGTGCCCCCTTCGGAGGAGTCTTGTACTGGAGGATCTCAAGAGCCTGCATATGGGGGTCCTCCTCTGACTCAGTGTCGAACGTCAACACCTTTGACATGTCCCGCATAAAGTCGAGGAAGGCCATATCCTCAGACAGGGATAGGCACTGGTTCTCGGAGGAAGACGGGTCTGAGGGCACATTGCAGTGGCGATGGGTGTCTGGAGATTTCTGTCCTTGGTCTTCCAGTCCAACTAGTAGTTGGTGGAGGAGTCGAGGGCAGGCCGGGTTGTGAGGTTGGGCCCTGCACCCATTGATACGTGCTCCTCGGAAGCTCTGTGGGTGGAGCCACGGCCAATCATTGGGGAGGACCGAGATTGATGTCGAGGATCATCTCGAGGTCAATGGTGCTCGAGGATTGGCTCGACGTCAAAAGACGTCCTCGAGGTTGAGGCCTCAGTGGTCTGGGCAGATGACCCGGCAGAACTGGGCATCAAGGCCTGCTGTTGGGTAATGAAGGCAGACAAGCTGCATTCCAAGATCACCATTCTGGTCTCCAGTCCAGATGGTTCCGCAGCCTTTGGCACAGGCACTGAGGATCTCGGGCCCAGCGCCGGCTGTGACGAAGGAGAGTCCTTGACTAGAATGGCCTCGGGGATTCGAGGCTGATCAACAGAAGCCGATGATTCTTTGCGGGCAATCTTGGTTGGCCGCTCCCACTCCTACGTCTCAGACTCGCGGCATGGACTGTGGGACCGGGCGTGAGACTTACCCGCATTCCCCAACTCATCCATGGACACTGCCCTTGAGGATTTCTTCTTCTTCTTGTGTTCCACTTCCGGGGTGCTCTGATTGGCGGGCCCACGGCCTCGGTCAGAAGTGGTGGGGTCACCTCAGGGCTCCAGGATCCCAGATGGGGCCTTGGGGTGCAGTGTCGCTGGAGACTCCGGGGCAGAGTCTGACCTTTGTAAGATCTTGCTGCTGATGACTCTTAATGGCAGTAGAGGACATCCTCTTACAGAGGCCACAATCCAAGGGGTCGTGGTCCAGCCCTAGGCAACAGAGGCAGCAGTCATGTGTGTCGGTGAGGGACATGTTCCGTGAGCACCGATCACACTTCTTGAAGCCACTGGCAGAAACCATGGGGAGAAAAAGGGCCCCAGTGAGTTTGAAGACCCAAAACTCTGCCAGTGAAAAAAGGGCACGAAACTGCACCAATCAAAACCAAGAAAAGGGAGAGAAAATACGAACCCGAGATGCGATGACGAGGCAAGTGAGCTCGGGGTAGGAAAGAGAACCAGTATGTGAATGGGGAAAAAGCAATTTCCAAGAAAAAAAAACATATTTTTCCAGGAATACACGTCTGGTGGGCTTCACGGAAAAAAGGAGACTGAGGCAAGCTGACACCTTTGGGTGGGAAGAGGACCACACATGCGTGGTGAATCTCCCAAAGGCTTTCTTTGAAAGCTGGGGAGAAGCTTCCACACAGGGCTTTGTCGGCATCGACATCACCCATATGTGAGGACTTACTTTCTGCTCGTTCCCAGAGAAGGGAGGGTCTCTAGGTTGGGGTTTTCAAGCCAGAGTCCTTGTGCATTTCCTGAGGTTCTCAGGCTAGTGTCTCTTGGGGCCCCTAATCTGGGATTCTCTATCAAGGGGTCCTCAACTTGGGGAGCTCTGGTCTCTGGATGTGTTTTTCATTCATTTCCATTTAATGTCATTGAAACAAATGTAAGTTAAAAATCATCTTTAGAGCTGGTGTTAAAAATCAGTGCTAAGAGGTCAAGTAAAAAGTCACTAAGCTCAGTGCATTTTCCAGTATAGGCAGTAATGAATTTGCATGGAAAGGGCTCGAAACGTAAAGCGCATTTTCCAAGCTAAAACCCATATCAAATAGAGAAATGCGCACTGAAGCCCGAGTAAAGGCCTCTAGGGATGACGTGCTTTATTACACTGGTGCCCTTCTCCAGGAAAGCATCTCAGAACTTCTTGTCTAAGAGAAATCTAAATTCTTTCCAATTTGTGAAACTTTTTCTGGAACTGAGTAGAACTGTACACAAAGATTCTTGAGCCTTCCCAACCACACAGGTCTATCCAGTGGCACTCAAAGAGGAATTTAGGTGGGCTGGACAGCTGCCGTACCATCACAGATTTGTAGAATTTTCAGGCTGTCCAATTTGCTGTTTTTTTCTGTAATTTCTTTCTTATGTAGTTCTTAAATCTGGCTAAATTGTGCAAGGGATAAGATTTGCCAACAGCGCTTATTGATGGCAACAATGGACTGAGAGAGACAGACGTCTTGGCAGTGGAATAAATTCCACCTGACAACACATGCATTTTTTATCCAGCAGGTTTTCAAATCAATAAATAATCAAAAACAGTTTTACTAAAATGAAATTAGAATAGATTTTTTTTTTTTATAAATGAATTGAATAAGACAAAAGAAACTAAAACAGGAAGGAGGATAATCATGTAGACGTGATTAAAAGCCCTGTTTGGCAGTGGAATATTTTTGTGATTTTCTTTTGTGGGGTAATTTATAAGTGGTTTAAGTACGTAGAACAGGGTTGTAAATTCTCCAGCAGATGCTTTGAGAATTGTCTGGGGGAATGGGGGCATAAAAGGAGGAGCTGATAAAACATAACGCTCACATTTATGAGGCATATGCATAGGTATCCCTAGGGGCAGAGGATGGCCGGCAGCTAGTCTATAAAATACACATACGTGTGCCTATTTCAACAGGTGAAACTTTCTGTGCTAACGTTGGCAACTATTCCACTTGAAAGCCTAGGGGGGCTGTTATAAAATTACCATCTAAAGGGGCAGCCAAAAAGAACCCAAATAACTGCTGGAAAATACGTGAACACTCTTAGCATGTGCATGCCTTTAATGTAGCTAATTTTGAAAGAGGGATTAGTTGGGTAATTTAGTTTAAGTTGAGTTTAATAAATTTGATAAAGCACCTTTCACAAAATCATAACAAAGCGGCTCCTCTCTGAAAAGCCGCAGATCTGTGCAGTAGAAAAACCTGGACAAATTGCCCCAGTACGACTCCCCCCTCCTCATCTTGCTTAGAAAAGTGATTTGGAGGATTCCAACTTACACTAACTTCATAGTATTTTTGCTTCCAAAACACTCCCAAAATATAAAATAGGACAGACACTGGTGAATTTGTTTTTTTAACTGAAAATTCGGAGCAGATTCTGTGATGTGAGTGTGGGAGTTTAGGCTTGGAAATGATGTCCTCGTTTTTGCTGCAACATACCATCAAGACACAAATCTTTCATTACAAACCTGACAATTCAAAATTAAAAGGTGGCTATTTACATTCTGTAAATAGCCACCTTTTAATTTTGAATGTAATTAGTTATATGGTACGGCATTTAATTTGCCACCAGTTCTAATTGTTTTGATGTTTAAGAGTTAAATGTTAAAAATGTTCTACAATTGTTCTCTGTAAAATAATAGTCTTCTATTATTAACATTTTTGTTACCTGTAAACCGCCACTGATCTCTGGAAGAGGCGGTATAGAAAAAATGCATAAATAAATAAATTCAGAGTTATACAAGCAGAGAAACTGGCTACAACTGACATGACACTAGTACAGACAGAACACAGGCAGGCGGGGAGTCTAAGGCACTAATGGACCCTTCTCAAGTCCTATGTCCCTTCCAGTGGAGGATATATGGAGAGGGCAGCACACAGTGATAGGACTAAACCATCCCCACTGATGTGATTCAACGATTCAGTCTTCAGTTTTAGGTAATAATCCAAGCAAAGACTCTAGAAGTGGTTGAGTTTTGGAGGAGGATGTTGGTCTCCTGTATTCTAGCTTGCAGTGGTTTGCAGATGGTGCCATGGAAGTTGGCAGCCCACTGTGCCTCTGCTCTTGTTGAGTGGAGCTTTACCCTATGCTTAAGGGAGTTACTCTCAAATCTTCAGTAAAATTCACTTCAGTTGGAACAGCATCATTTTCTGTGCAGTTATTTACTAGTCTGTTAAGTGTCCGTGCTTAATAACCTGGTGAGATGTTTCTCACCTTGTTCTGAACAAACGCAAGCGTCTCCAGGGTTACATAGCACAGGGTCCTGGGAGGGGCTGCTCATGCCACACTAATGCATGCAGACCCTTGCCCTCCACCCTTGTCAGACTGGGTTTCACCCTGGCCACAGCACCAAATTGCTTCTTATTGCTCTTCTTAATGAAATTTGGACCTCCCTCAATCGTAGCAACTCTATCATTCTTGATTTTTTTCTCTGCTTTCAATCTCGTTGATCACAATCTTTTCCTTTATCATCTTCACTCTGTTGGTCTTCCCAGCAAGGTTCTTAAATGGTTTTCTTCCTACCTCTCTGATCGTTCCTTTCTCCTCCAACTGCATGTTCTCTCCTGTCCTCGTGCTTGCTAGCGGCCCTCAGTGTTTCCTTTTGTATCCCACCATCTTCAGCATCTTTCTTGCACCTCTGCCTCTCTTGATTCAATTTTTTGGTTGTACCTCCTTCCTTTAAGCTGACGATATTCAGATTCTTTTTACTGTTCACTCTTCCTCACATGACATCTCCTTGTCTCCAAACAATTAACCACTGGCTTCAGGACAACCACGTTTTTCTCAACGTCTCTAAATGTGAGTCCCTTGCACCAGCTCCCTCCTACCTCTCCCTTCCATATTGTGACACTATTAAAACCCATGGTGTCACTCTAGACTCTGACCTTACCTTTATGACCCAACCCAACTCTGTCTACATGTCTTCTTTTCTGTCCCTGCACCATACTCTCTTCTTACTCACTGTTTCTTAACTCATATTGCTCATTTTTTCCATAACTATCACTAGACTTGACTATTCCAGTATCCTTCAGTACTCTGTCTCTTCCAACTCATCCAATCCACTACAGCTAAACTTATTTTTGGAGCTCATTGCTTCAACCATGTATCTCCCCATTTGATTTCTATCCATTGGCTCCCCATTCCTTACTGTATTCAATTCAAGGTCCTTACTCTCGTCCATAGTGCCCTCTACTCCATCTGCCCACCTTATCTTGTCTAAAATAAAAACATAAGATATGGCATACTGGGTCAGACCAACAGTCCCTCAAGTCCAGTATCTTATCAGGTTCCCAAAATGTAGACGGTTTCCATACTGCTTAATTCCAGGGGTAAGCAGGGAATTCCCCTGTCTGTTTTAATAATGATTTATGGACTTTTTCTCCAGGAACTTCTGCAAACCTATTTTTCTCCAGGAACTTCTGCAAACCTAGGATACTAACAGCTTTTACTACATTCTGTAGCAATGAATTCCAGAGTTCGATTATGCGTTGAGTGAAAAAATATTTTCTCAGATTAGTCCTTAATGTGCTACATTGTAGCTTATAGTAGTTGATATGGAAGTGCAGACTAGATGGGCCTTATGGTCTTTTTCTGCCGTCATGTTTCTATGTTTCATTGTGTGTCCTCTAGTTGTTCTCTGTCATATCTCCCCTCAGCCATCTCTAGCCACCCAGATCTCCCCCTACAGTCCTTCCTGTGCACTATGCTCCTCTCAGGCCTTGCTCCTGTCCCTTCCCCCTACTTTGTCTAGCCGTTTCCAGGAACCCCTCCTTTGCCTGCCTCAGTCCTCCTTCTTACCCTTCACCAAGAAACTTCTTTGTCCAGATTTCAGACGATCCTGAAGATACGGCTTCTTCAGCGTACCTTCCCACAGGCCCCAACCTCCCTGAGCTGCCTCCCCCCGGAATTCCAGCCTGCAAGGCTCTCCTTTCTCAGTCCTCTATCTCCCATGACATTTGTGATCGCTTGTCCCTTGCTTTTCAGCTTCTTTCTTTCCTTTTTCCATTTCTGCTCTTTATTTTTGAATTTTTATTGTAAACCACTATGATGTCCTCCTGGCCCTTTGGCCATATAGCAACTTTTGAAAATAAAGACTAAATAAAATAAAAGCGTGAATTTAGCGAATACTTGAAGCGTGGATCTCCATCCAAATCCTCTGCATGTGTCGCACTGATACACATAAAAATGAATACAGAACAGATGGCTGAAGAGAAGATTCCAGTCTGACCCCAGAGTGGCACCACAGTGATTCACGCAAAGTACGAATATCACAAGGATAGGCTGTGGGAACCTGTACATAGTAATGCAGCAGATGTTGACAACGAGAGCAACTAACCCATCCAATCCATGGCAGGATACTGCACTCAACATACATGAACCCTCCCTAGACACAGTGAAGGCGTTTGCTCGGTACTGTGGTACTCATATTGCACCCACAGAACTGGCACCTAGTATTCCCATTTCCACTGCTAATATCCCGACTGTCAGTCATACAGCAAAACCTCTGGCAGGATATCTTTTCTTGTTCATGAGGGTTTCTGTTATCCTCTACCCTCTTGTTTAGTTGAATACGCAAGATCCCAGTTTCAGTTTGCACCCAGTACCCCTCCCCTCCTAGTTCCAATCATGAAGCCCACCATAATCCAAAGAGCCCCCCACCAAAGGCCCCCCCTCCTGTGTTCAACTGGCTTTGACGAATGGTGTCCCACCACCACCAGTCTGCCACACTGACCGGTCAGCACGTGGTGTGAGCAGTCTGCCAGACAGGCCAGTTTCTAAGACCATGGTTTTTGACCTCGTCGCTTTGTTTGCTTTTGGCGTTTGCACACGCTCTTCCCAAACTGGAATGAAACAAAGCAAACTTCACTACTTTTGGCATTACAGTTTTGAAATGAAACAAGGCTGTGCCTCTACCAGCTGCTAGGGGTGTGCATTTGTGAACACACGTTCAATTTGTTTGGGAGCCCAAATATTTTGGAGTCAATATTCAAAAGTGGAGCGCGCCTCTGAATTTTCTTTCTGGCCCCCTCAACACTATCCGGATAGTGCCAAGGCAGTCTGGGGGCAGAGCTACAATTGTTTGTATAGCAGCGATTTTCAGTGCTGCTACATGGATAGCTGGGGACAGCAACAAGATGCCCTAAATGGCTATCTGGCTAGCTATCCATAGAGAGGTGCCGAGAGCCGCTCCTTTAGGGATAGGGTCGCCACTGGCTGCAGAGGCTGAACACTCTGCATTAGTCACATACCACAGCGTTGGTCTTTAAAAAAACGCTGACTGCCACAGATAGAATGTAAGCCCTGATAAGCAGAGACGGTCCCTTACACGTATATCTACAGCTCTTTGCATGCTTTGTAGCACTATACAATGCATAAGCAGTAGAAATAAATATTGACCTATTTAAGTGGGTGTGAATCGCTTGTATGCACATACGCAAAAAATATGCAATGTACGTTTTCAAGTTAATGCTGACCCAGCAGCCCCTGGGTGTCCTTTGTAAAATGTGACTCAAAGTAGATTGCCAGGCCTTTCCTCCAAGACAAAGGATAAATGACTTGCCCAGTAGGAATCAAACCCTGCTTGCTTGGCCACCAAACGGACCACTAGGCTACTCCTTCATTCCTTGTATGCTCAAATACCTACAGGAACAATAGATTTGCACATATGAAAAATGAACACTTGAAAAAACACAAAAAAAACCCACAAAAAATGGGAAAAATTCTGAAAATCTGCAAATGAACGGAACTATTTTTGGGCGTGCATATCCCTATGAGCTACGCGAGGGCATATGTTTCTGCCAGGACTATAGCCTGCAAATATTTTAGGAAACGGAGGATTAAAGACTTTTTTTCACAGAGGGAAAATGTTGGAGGACTCTTCAGTGATTAAGGAACCCTCCACTTGGGTGCCTCCGAACACCTCCAACCCCTCCATTGACACTTTTGAAAAGATTGTGCTCAAAGAGTGGAGGAACTGTTTTCATTTAAATCTTACACCTATTTTAACATTACCAGGACTGAAAGAGAGGCCTTGTTCGCATTAAGAGACAATCCAGACATTATTATCAAACCCACAGATAAGGGGGTGCCCTGGTTATCCAAAACAGATGCGATTATATAAGAGAGATTGAGTGCCAATTGCATGACAAAGAGTTTTATGGTGATCCCACTATACCCCTTAAATGCAGTGTTGACAACTTATTGATAACACAGGTACACTAAAAAAAGTTTTTTTTAAACTGCCTCTAATGTTTCGATTGATTTTTACGTTTTTTGGTGCGCTGAATCCAAATCTGGTAACCAATTTGCTCCATCACGTACAGATTTTTTGCTACATTGGGTTAGCAGTTCGAGGTGAACGTTTCAGATTGAGTGCGATCGAGATAAAAGTTTCTTGGATGAATTCTTTATACTAATTGTTTAGTAGTTATTCAAATAAGAATAAAGAAAATTGTAACAAGGCAGCACATAAGAATAGAGTAATGTCAACAAAACACACTGTGATGGTAGCAAAATTGTCTGCACTTAAAACAGCCACATACATGTGCACAAACATTGAGCATATAAGAGCGAGGTTAGACACAAAGCAAAGCAAAGAAATGTGCAAAAAATGTTGTACAGGTATGTATGTAAGAATAGAAAACGCAAACCGCACCATTGCAATACATGAAGACAAACACCCGATGGTGTGAAAATAAAATTCTAATAAATGAGATCCGACACTGTGGTAATAACTAGCAAATTTTTATTTCAAAGTTTAGTAAAAACACGATATTTGTCAACACAGTTTAGATTTTAAAGTCATTCTTGGGTCAATCAATCTCCTGGTGGGCCCGTTTCTTCTTCCCCCGAATGCTTCTCTTGGTGCGCTGCTTGGCGTATTTTTCATCTGGGGTTTCCCGCAGCAGCAACCAGCAGAAATCAGCCATCATAGTGGTGTTCCATCTTCCTTGGTACCTTCTCTCTGCGTCCTTGATGTCCTGGTGAAACCTTTCACCTTGTTCTTCACTGTACGCCCCCAAGTTTTCGGGAAAGTAGTTCACATGGGAGTGCAAGAAATGGACTTTCAGGCTCATGTTACAGCTTTGTTCTTTGAAGGCATTGAGCATCCTGGCAACAATATCCTTATAGTTCTCATCCCGCCTGTTCCCCAAGAATTTGAGAACAACATCCTTGAAGGAATCCCAGGCTTCTTTTTCCTTCTCAGACATCGTTTCAGCGAATGCTCCATCTGAAATGAGTTTCCTTATATCAGGGCCAACAAACACTCCTTCCTTTAGCTTTGCTTCAGAAAGTCGGGGGAACTTTGAGCAAAGGTACCGAAAGCACTCACCATCTTTTGGAAGGGACTTGATGAATTGCTTAATGAGACCCAACTTAATGTGGAGAGGTGGTAATAGAATTTTATCACGAGGTACCAAGCTCTCATGAAGAACATTTTTCTCACCGGGTCTCAAATACTCCCGAATTGGCCAGTCTTTTTTTCCCCCAGTGTAGGTCGCGGGCCCGGCTATCCCACAAGCAAAGGAAGCAGGGATATTTGGTGAAACCGGATTGCTGCCCTAATAGCATGGATAGAATTTTAAAGTCTCCACAAATCATCCACTTATGCTCATCATAATGAATCTTCTGAAGAATCAGGGCCAAATTCTCGTATTTTTTCTTGGAGAATAACAGAGTGAGCAATAGGAACTGAAGCGAATGTGTTGCCATTATGAAGAAGAACACCTTTTATGCTGTCTTTTGACGAATCAATGAACAGCCGCCATTCAGCAGGATCATACTTGAGTTTAAACTTTTCCATCACTCCGTATATATCGTTGCAAAATACCAAATCTTCCTCTTTGCTGAAATACTTCAAAAATTGTGTCTCGCGGTTGCGGTACCAATAAAAAGTTGTTCCTGGTGACAATAGATTTTTCTGTTTAAGCCGAGAACCTAGCAGTTGGGCAGCATCTTTTGGGAGTCCTAAATCCCGGACTAAATCATTCAATTCAGCTTGAGAGAAAAGTTCAGGTTTCGGATCTGGTTCAGTTTCAAACTCGGAAGTACTGGACTCATCGGGAAAAGCCATCTGATGAGTCTCATCATGATCAGAACCGTCCACACAAATATGATCCAAAGATTTTGGTGGTTCAGGCACAGGTACTTCGTTGCTATGAGGCATAGGCCTAATTGCTGAGGGAAGGTTGGGGTAACTTATTACGTTCTTATTTTTTAAGTTGTATCCCTTCACAATGCAAGAGCAAAAATAGCAGTCACTGCTGTGGTCTCTTTGTTCACGCCACATCATAGGTATTCCGAAACGAAATGCTTGTTTTTTACCTTTCATCCATAAGCGTAGATCTTCCTCACATGTCTTGCACACTTTGTGAGGAGCCCACGGTTTGTCTTGATCGCCTAACTTCAAACCGAAATAGGCGAAATATACTTTTTTAATAAATGCAGAAATGTTCCTCTGCCGCTTTTTCACGGTATATTCCCCACAAATAAAACAAAAACTGTCCGGAGAGTTGACGCAACCTCTGGCTCTGTGAGCCATCACAAATACACAGCACTGCAAACTACAACTGTAGTGAACCACTTCAGAATAAAGCTGGATTACGACTGAGCAAACAAAAGGTAATAATGAACTTGCAAGAAACTGAAATTTGACAGGAACGTTCATGTCGCAACCACCGTGTTTGAGCGAGCGAACGAGGCGAGGCGAACAGGAAAGAACATGCGCCAGCGCGAGTACTGGATTTAGCCCCCCGCCTCCCAATTGTCCTGTTAATGTATAAAATGAATACAAACACTCTAAAATATCATGAGGGAGTGTTTCTAGTTAGTTAACCATTACAACCTCTATTTTGGGCCAAGAAAATAAACTGCAGTCGGCTAAAAAGAAATTATGTGAACATTCCTTATATGGGTAAGAAATCTAATTTTGCAAGAAAACGTGACGTGATGGAACATTTTGGCTATTTTTCCTGGATTCAGCACCCCAAAATCTATAGGAATCAGTTGCAAAACTGGAGGCAGTTTTTTGGTAGTGTACCTGTGTAATTAGTCGAGATGTGGGTTACTTGACACCCGAGAAATTTGATTTTCTCACAGTGGCCTATCCGGTCATACCAACTATTTACGTCCTTCTTAAAATACATAAAACACTGATAGACCCTCCTGGCCGACCAATAATATCTGCCATAGAATTTCTTTTTGAACCAATTTCAAAGTTTCTAGGTGTATTCCTTAGACCCTCTGTGGCTAAGGCACCATCATATGTCAGAGACTCATCACACATGATTAATATCCTGAATGAATGTATTGGTTATTATGATCAGCTAATCCTAGTGACCATGGATATTGTCTCATTATATATTAATGTTCCACAGAAGGCAGCCCTTGACATTTTGACCAATATCCTTTTGGAGAGTCCCGGCCTGGTTCATACACCTACTGTTTACTTGATACAACTGGCGTCTTTAGCACTCAAGGAGAATTATTTTTGCTTTAGAAGTTTGTTTTATAAACAGGTTAAGGGGACTGCCATGGTGTCCTCCATGGCTTCTGATGTGGCCAATTTGTATGTCATCAATCCTGAACAGAACATTTTAGCCTGCCACCCATTTATTGATAAGATTAGAATGTGGAAGAGGTATATTGACAATATCTTTATGATATGGGACGGTGAGGAGAGTGATCTTAATGATTTTTTTCAAATGGGTTAACACATTAGATTTGAATTTACAATTTCAACTATGTACAATCACACTCAAGCTTCCTATCTGGATATCCTTATTAAGGAAGGTCCGGATGGTTTTATTACAGACCTATATAGAAAAACGAGTGATGGGAACAATCTCCTCCATTTTGAAAGTTTTCATAAAAGAGCCCTCAAAAATAACTTACCAGTGAATCAGTTCCTCAGGCTTAAGAGGATTTGTTCTTCACACATTAACTTTGAGATTCAAGTTAAGGATATGCATAAATGTTTTCAACAAAGGAAATATCCTTCCGATTGCATTACATGTGCCTATAATAGGGTCAAAAACTCTGAACGTTCAGTGCTCTTAAAGAAAATTGATCGGAAAGTGACTGATAAGTTAATTAGTTCTTTGACATTTCCTAATTTGTCAAGGGACATTCAGAAAATTTTAAGAGAAGAAAGGCATAACCTTTCCACCGTCTCCTCACTCAGCCACAGTTATTTTATGGTAGAACATAGATAAAACAGGAGTAGCCTACTGGTTAGAGACACAGCCTAATATCCATGAGATAAGAGTTTGATTCTTACTTGTACTGCTTGGGCAAGTCACCTTACTCTATTGCTTTGGAAGAAAAGGCCTGGCAATGTAGCTTCAGTCATACTTTTCCAAGAAAACCCAGGGGCTTCTGGGTTGCCAGAAATCAGCATTAACTTGAGAGCACTTAAAAAACAAAAAGGTGAAACATGAATCTTGCTAACCTCCTTGTTCCCAAGCCCAAACCTAGGATGGTGGGTTGCTTTAAGTGTGGACACCGCTCAGTTTGTGATCACAATAAAGAGTTTATTCATCCAGCCACGAACAAAAAATATCTTTAACTGATTTTCAAACTGTGAGTCCCATCATGTAATCCTTGAAATCTCCTCTATGTCGGTAAGACTAAACACAACATATTGCCAGGATAACAGAGAACCGTAGTTGCCTTAGAAGGAAGATTGAGGAAAGACCGCTTGTTGCACATTGGACAGCAGCATAACATGATGTTTCGGATCAAAACGTTTTTGCGATCAGCATGGAGAAACCACATTGGAGGGATGGCGACAGTGATAATATCCTTTTACAGCTTCAACAGAAGTCCATTTTTAATTTGAGTATTTTGGCACCCTCTAGTCTTTATCTGGACCAGGACCTTTCTATGTTTTTATAATTCAGTACAGGGTTTGTAATTCAGTACAGCTTTTCATTTAGGATCCTCTGAGTCCCAATGTGCTCCTGGTCCTTCCGGTTGAGCTACCAGAGTAGGGGTTTTCCTTTATCTGACACCAGCGATTCATTTTTATTTTATCCTTTCCTTCCCCTTTTCCATTCCCTCCTACTTCTCCTCCCCCTCCCCCTCCTGCCTTCTTCCTCCCCTCCCTTTTTTTTCCTTGTGAGTACATATTTTTGGTAACCTTCTTTTTTTTGGTAATTTTCATGTTCAATTTCTACTATTTTAGCCCACATAGTTTTAGCCACAGTAGGTTGCTTTTTTCATTATTTATGTTTTTCATCTCTAGGTTTTGTTTTGTTTTTTACCCTTTTTTATTGTTTTACCAAATTATGTTCTTTCTGCTCCTATGGTTTAAGCCTTTTATCATATTGTCTATTGTATCACTATTCATGCTCTGACCTTTACTGCACAGCATTATAGATATCCTCAATATACTTCTATTAAGGGGCAAATCCAATGGCAGCCCCCATTCGGTTCTCAGTCGTCACTGTTGGTTATTATTGATTGATTGATTGATTGGCTTTTAATTGATTTGTATTTTAGCTAGTTTCTCCCCTCTTTTAGCAAGTGCCGGTTTTAATTTTTTAATTTTTGACTTTTGTGTGGTCTTTTAACACCCCCCCCCCCCTTTTAATATCCATGTTAAAAATACCATGTTTTTATTATGAATCTTAATCCTTTTAATTTTTTTGTATGACCTTAAGCGGGTCCTTTGGCACCAAGAAAGGTACTTTAAATGACGTCTTTCACTGACCTATGGTATTTGCTTTTGAATGTGTCCTGAGGTGTCATTAACAGCAAGTATAATCTCGGTATTTTTAACTTTGTTTTACTTTTTACAATGTTATTTGTTCCTATTTCTTTATGTTTATGGTCTGGTTGACATCTATTTTTGATAAGGAGTGACTGCACATCGATGTCACTTTACAGACAATCCAAAGCTGTCAGCTTCTCCGCTGACTGTCAGCTGCCCCGCTCACTGTCAGCACACTATGGGGTATGTTTACTAAACCATCTTAATGTTACCGGTGCTAGTTGGCGCGTTAATGTGCAGAATGCCATATAAGGTAGTGGGAAGTCCGGAGGTAAGGTTGCAAGGAAATGGTATTGTGCGATAGTGGGCGCCGTGGCACGTTAACGCCCGTTAACCCTAAGTTCATGCCAGCGGAGGGTTAGAAACTATAAAGATGTAGCCCACTGGTTACTGCAATGACTGTGAAGGCAGAGATCATGGGTTTGATCCCGCAGTGGTGTTATGTAAGAAGGCTGTCTGAGGCATTTCCTTTTTTAAATTTAAATCAGTGCTGTCTGAGGCATTTCCTTTTTTAATTTAAAGCAGTGCTGCCAGCAAAAACACCCTCACAGTGCCGTAACCTAAGGTGCTATATCAATAAACTACCAACCAACACCCATCCCAGAAAAACATGTATAATTACTTGATTAAACTTTTTGTCGGATGAAGTCAGAGGGGGCCAAAATTCCAGAAAAAGGAGGAATGCGCTTGATACAGGGAGCTTTGCCCGAAACGTGCACATTGCGCCTTACCTATTGGACACTGTGTTGTGTTTTGAATTGCTGAAATCATCAAGGGAATGAGAAGTCTCCAAGCTAAGTTTTTACCTACACATGAATGGTTCTTAAAAAAATGGATGTTGCCACTTGGTGGGGTTAGAGTATAATTTTGGCCCCCTCTGGCTTCATCCGACAAAAAGTTTAATCAAGTAATTATACATGTTTTTCTGGGATGGGTGTTGGTTGGTAGTTTATTGATATAGCGGTTTTTTCGCACAACTGACATTTGGGGTTGTGGTGTTATTGTAACCTAAGGTGCAGCATAAGGCGTCCTATAAGGCACTCCATAGGGCACATTATAAAGTGCACTGTCTGCCAAGGCACCTTATAATGTGCCCTATAGGCTGCTTTATAGGGCGCTCTATAGTGCACCTTATAGGGCGCCTTATAGGGCACCCTATAGGGCACCTTATGAGGCACCTTAGGCTACGGCACTATGAGGGTGTTTTTGCTGGCAGCACTAATTTAAATTAAAAGGAAAAGCCTCAGACAGCCTTATTAAATAACACCAATGTGGGAACAAGCCCATAACCTCTGCCTTTGCAGTCATAGATGTAACCAGTGGGCTACATCTCTATAGCGTCTAACACACCACTGGCTGGCTACAGAAAGACTGCAGGTCACCACACAAACTGTCTGCTGTGGTTACCAGGATACGATAAACCCACCCGTACCCATGATGCACTGCACATGCAGATCAGCAACCTACAGCTGCTCAAAAGATGGGGTATGCGCTTCTATAGCACCCCGGCCTGGTAGGGGGAAATGACCGTGTGTGTTACAGGCACAGAGTAGCTACAGACCGTGACACTGTGTGGTTCCTGTGCTCACCCTGAGAGTGAGGTGGGGCGCCCAGCACCAGGTCCGCAGCACCTGGCTTGGCTGTGCTGCAGGTCCCCATCAGTTCCAGTGTGTGATAGGTAGTCCTTGCAAACACACCTAGGATACACCTGTGTCCATCCTGTATTTCCCAGTCATATCTAGCCCTTGTGGACTATGATGCACCCAGAATAGTGTGGTTGCCATGGTCACATGTTATAAGAGAAGGGTGGTGGTTGGACCCAAAAACGTATTATATAGCACCACCCAACCCACCCTCTGTGGGTCAGGGTGGGGGACAGGATCTCCCACCAACAGATCCACATTCTACATCTCTGTAATGGTGGCAGTAGAGGGGACCATCAACCCCAGTCCTACAGGGCAGTCAATGCAGATCTGTATGCATCACATAGGGCATTGGCAGACAGGCAGTAGGCCTGGAAAAAGCTCAGCTGCCCCCCACCACTATCTGACATTCACCAGCAGAGGGCACGGTCAGTCTCCACCCACTGCACCCTGCAAGGTGTTCCAGCCATACACATGCTAACTGCAGACAGTCTGCTAGCTAGTACATAGTGCATGTTCCTGGAGGAACTGTGTGCACCCAAAAATGGGATATGAGCACACACACCAAACAAATACATCAGTGAGTGGGCCCTAGAAAAAGGAACTCATAAATATCACTTGAGAAAAATACTGTATAGCACTATGGGGGAACCTAGCCATGCCATGGTCACTGCTCAGTCAGGGTGAGAGTGACCTCCCAGCATGACATGCTGTGGCCACCCTGTCCGTGCAGGTGGTGGTTGGGCACTACAATGTCCCAGCCATTGCCCTATACCCTATGCAGATGCATCCTGCCCAGGCCACCCTGTCCGGGCCATACCCACAGTACCTTGCTCCTCATTATGCACATTGACAGGCTAACACTGGAAGCAGTGCAAGCAGTGTGGGCTCAGTAAGGTGTAGGCAGCCACAAAACTCTGGATAGACACACACACACTCCCATACCTATGCCAGCATTGTGCAAATATAGAGGTTTATGGCAGCCCTGGCCGACACACCAGTCCTGGGCACAGTGCAGGCATTGCTATGGTACACAATACTGTTGGGGTCACTCCCCGGGGTGGTAAACACTGTCAGAAGCAAAAACTGAAACACACTCCACAGATATCAGAAAGGTTGCTATGATGAATCTCTGTCAACAAATTATGTTTAACTTAGGATTTGTTAGCTGACATTAATAATAGCAACTTTTTGATATATGTGGAACGTGTTCCCAAGTTTAGGACGGCATTGCTAAGGTATGCCAGTATTGAGAGATGCTGCTCCGCGCAGGGCCCAACAGCCTGACTCTCCATGAGGCTTTGGATAGTGGAGCCTGTGGGTGTGGGTGTTTATGCCCCTGTTGGCCGCTGCTCTAGGGCAGAGGTTCCCAACTCCGGTCCAGGTGGGCCAAACACTGTTCAGGTTTTCATGCTGTCCCTAATGAATATGCATGAGATACATTTTCATACAATGGGGCGGGGCATACAAATGCAGCACAGGCGTATGTATTAGGGACAGCATGAAACCTGAATGGTGTTTGGCCCTCCAGGACTGGAGTTGGGAAACTCTGCTCTAGGGATTGCACACGTTTATGGTGTCTGTGCTCTGTAGCTTAAAATATAGGCGTTTATGGCATGTTTATTTTATCTGCAATAAAGGTTCCATCTTTATTACCACGGTTTAGTACTGGGTAAAATATAGGGACAAGGTTTGCAGGAGCCACAGCTGGGGCTTAAACCTGTGACCTTCTGCCCCTGAACACACTGGCTGTGTGCACTGCACCACACTGTTGCCACAGAGGCAGATCATTCCCTGGGGATACCATGACTGTTCATCAGACAGACCTTGTCTGTTACAGTGCACGGCACCCACCTAAACGGGGCTTGGCCGTGGTCTGCTGTGGGCAGCTGCCACTGCCCCCTCCGCCACCAGCACCCTTCCGCCACCATGCTGACATGCCCTTGTGCCTGTGGTGCTGGTGGTGCGCAGTCCCAGGCCATCCAGTGTGCTGGTAGGCAGCTGCCTATGGTGCGTGATATGAGTTAGGAGTGCCTGCATAGACATCCACGCTTCCACCCCGGCACCGCCTGCCAATGTTATGTGCCCTTTGGGGTACTTGCTGGGTACTGTCCCCTGGGACACTGTGGGACACACACTCGTGGCCATGTTTGCCCTTGGTCAGTTGCTGTCTTGCTGGTTTTCTGCTTCTACATTCCTATGTGTCACCTAGGTATCTGCCTAGCCCACCCTGTGCCCCAGCTACCACATTGCATGTCCCGCCTGCAGCCCCCTGTACCCCATTTGCAGCCTCACCGTAGTGCCCTCTCGTACTTGGGCACTGTGATGTTGCTGCACATGTATCACTACTATCACTCTCCTTGGTTTCCCTGCCTTTGCTGCACATTGCTGCCTGAAATGGTTTCTCTCCCCTGCAAATGTGCCTCTAGCGCGAGGTTTTCACTGGCGTTAATTTGCAGACCTTAATTTCACAGCGTTAGTGTGCCTGGAGCCTCTCCCCGCCCACTCTCCGCCTATTGACCCCTTATCTCCGCCCTCTGGGGAGCCTTACTCCACCCTCTGCACACCTTAACGTCGCCGAAAATGTTATCGCATGGTAATGTGCCATTATTGCTTGATAACGTCACTTATCGCGCGATAACATTGCCGCTGTGACGTTAGCGCTGTTTAGTAAACATACCCCTATACTTTGGCACTATCTTTCTTCTTCATTCTTTATTTAATGTTGCTACACTGCAGCTGATTTCCATCAGTTGTGGGAGCATTTGAACAGAGATATTCTCAAAGATATATATTTTTCAACTTAGGCTCCCACTCCCCCTTTTTGGGATCACGGTGGTCAAAGCATCTACACTTTGATTTCTCTCCTTTTGTGAGTTTTTAATGTACGTTTCTGAATACTTTTAGTGCTTTCGGCACTTCTTATTGTTTTCCTATTACACATTTTCATTGGTTTCCTGCTATGCATTTTGTCTTTATCTTTGGGTTTTACAGTTTTTAAGACTGAGTCAATCGTTTTAGGTTTCGGTACCATCTCCCATGGCCTCGATATTCTGCCAGAGTGATCTATTATACTACAAGCTACCTTTCACATCCTTCCGTATTTCTTTTGGTTTTATGTGACACTAGCAGAATGTTTGTTAGTTTCTTAGCCTTTCCTATAATCATGCTTTACTGACGATCTTTATATATTTCATATAGTGTTCCCTCCCCCACCTCAGGTTTGATTTATAAAAATCTTGGTTTTATCTCTGCTCCTTTATGTGTATAGACATGATGTATAGATTTCAGCAAAGCCTTTGATACTGTTCCTCATAGGAGACTTATCAATAAACTCAACAGCTTGGGGATGGGTCCCAAGATAGTGAACTGGATCGGAAATTGGTTCACTGACAGACAACAGAGGGTGATGGTAAATAGAGCTCACTCGGAAGAAAGGAAGGTGTTTAGCGGTGTGTCCCAGGGTTCGGTCTGAGGACCAGTACTGTTCAATATATTTGTCAGTGATATTGACAAAGGGCTGAATGGAAAAGTCTGTCTTTTTTCAGATGACACCAAAATTTGCAAGAGTGGAATCTCCTGAGGGAGTGGGGATCATGAGGAAAGATCTACAAAAGTTGGAAGAATCGTCTAATGCTTGGCAGTTAAGATTTAATGTGAAAAAGTGCAGTGTCATGCACTTGGGAAGCAGAAATCCAAGGGAATTGTATGCGATAGGGGGTGAGAGATTGATGTGCATGGACCAGGAGAAAGACCTCGGTGTGATTGTTTCTGAGGATCTCAAGGTGGCGAAACAGTGTGACAAGGTGGTGGCAAAAGCCAGGAGGATGTTGGGTTGCATACAGAGAGGAATTACCGGCAGAAAGGAAGAGGTACTAATGCCATTGTACAAGTTGCTGGTGAGGCCTCACTTGGAATATTGTATTCAGTTTTGGAGACCGTATCTCACAAAGGATAAAAAAGACTGGAAATGGTTCAGAGGAAGGCGATCAAAATGATTTGGAGTCTGCGTCATAAGATTTATGAGAAGAGATTTGAAGACCTAAATATGTACACTGGAGGAGAGGAGGGATAGAGGAGATATAATTCAGACCTTTAAATACTTAAAGAGAAATAATGAACAAACAAACCTCTTCCAAAGACAGGGAAGCTGTAAAACTGGAGGGCATAACATGAAGCTGCAAGGGGGTAAACTGAAAGGCAATGTCAGGAAATACTTTTTCACTGAAAGGGTGGTGGATGCTTGGAATGCCCTCCCGATGGAGGTGGTGGGGGCAAAGACAGTGACTGAATTCAAAATGGCATGGGACAGACACAGTGGATCCCTTTATAGCAACAGGATAAAATCAAAATAAGCATAACTATCTCTTATATCTGAACAAATAGGGGTGACCTACACAGAGCGGTGGGTACATCCCTAATCAAAGGCATGGGGAGGAGTGATCTGCACAGAGCGGCAGGTGCACCTACTCTTGCCACCTTGCTGGGCAGACTAGATGGACCATACTGGTCTTTATCTGCCATCATATACTATATTACTATGCTAATATATGATTCACCTAATGATGAGGTAGTTTTTATGTTTTTTAGTTTTTATGTTGTGTTTTTCCCCCTCTCAAGTGTAATTTATGAATGTCATATTTTTTATGTTCCCTTCCCTTATGTACATAGACACACTGTGGATTGAGTCCTGTATCTTGAACAGTTTCCACTTCAATATCCAATAAGGTCCCCTTGCTTATGTTTTTACTTCCCCCTCCCCCTCCCCTCCTTTTTTCCCCTTCCCCCTCTCCTTTCCCTTCCTACCTCCCCCTCCCCCCATTTCCTTATTCTACGCTTCTCGTATTTTTATTTCTGCACTAACACTGCCCCTTATGTACATTCCCACATTGCCTCTCCTGTATGATACTCTGTTTCCTGTTTTTAGTTTGATTTTGCATATGTTTGGTCATATTTTATATTTTTCCTATTTATATGCCTGTACTATATGTTTATCATATGGCACAATGAACACTTTTTATGTTTATTATGTTTTTTAAATGTTTATTAAGTTTATTTAACAGTTTGATTTTCATATTTTTGTCTTTATCCATGTTATATTATTTTTATTTATTACTTATTTTATAATAGTACTAGTATGGATTTTATTGATACATTGTTTTTACTTTGAGGTTCCCCCCGAAGAAGGCAGTGTGCTGAAACACGGTCGTGTTTGTTTTTACTCCTTGCTCTCCTTTATCCAGTTTGTGCTTCTGTGAGGGGATGTAGTCCCCTGTGGACATGCCACTGGGAGAAGGGCCAGCAGTATATTGACTAGTTTTTGGGTGAGCCTGGAGACCTCTCACTACCTTAGAGATTGTGCAGAAGGTGGAGGAGGGGAAGCAGGTGCTGTTGGTGTCTGCAGACATTTCATGAAGGCTTTAATGCAGATGTTTGGAAAGATGCCATCACGCCCCTCTCCTGGGTGGTGTGCCAGTGAGGCAGGTATCAGAAAAAAAGAGCATTCACTGGTGAGGTGGAAATCAAACAGAGCAGGTGAGGCCTGCACATCTTCAGAGAGCATTTAATGTTTATTCGAGACCTAAATGAATACGTCTAGGAAACCAGACTTCCCCGCACTCTGCTTGTCAAAAATCTCTTTGCACTATTCTCTCAGCCTGTTCTGCCGGAGTCTTTGTTCTTTGACCTCCTCCATCAGAGAGTTTGAGTTTTGTCTTTTATTCTTTTTCTTTAGTCTCGCGTAGGGAAAAGAAAACAAACTGCCTGCGCGGCCCTGCATGCTAATAACAGGAACCCGTTGCCATGGCAATGCTAATTTTAACGGCACTGCCTGTGGACTTTGCATGAACTCCCCATTTTAATTTTAAATGCCAGCTGCAGAATAAGACGGTGGTAAAGAGGGGCGAGGGCAGGCCGTTCCACTTTCATTAGCTGAGGAGGGAACTAGGGTTGCCAACTGGCTCCAGATGCGCCCAAAGGCGTGATCTAGTCCAGGGTTTACCCCATTGCATGCAGGGACATGTAGTGTTGCTTTTCTTGCATTTTTACAATGGAAAAATCAGAACTACATGTCCCTGCATGCAATGGGGTAAACCCAGGACTGAATCAAGCCTGTCGGGCGCATCTGGAGCCAGTTGGCAACCACAGAGGGAACCGGCAGTGGACCAAGCGCTGGGTAAATCGCACACTGTCAAAACTGATTACCACGTTGGCAGACTTGCACCTCTCCTGCTCTTTTGCACTACTGCAGTTCAGCTTGAAACCTAAAAATCTTCTCTCTCTATTCCCTTCTGGGGTATTATGGCAGGTTTTTCGTTTGAAATGTAAATGTGGATCCAAAGTGTCTGCAAGCTGCAGACAGGGCGGAAAAACTGGGGCAGACCAGACTGGGGTTCACCATGATGGGTGATGAGAGGGACTCCTGGCTACGAGCTGTGCACCGACTAAACGTTTTGTTTTGTTTGCCTTTTCCCTCAATTTTTGGATGTGTTTTTGATTCCTTGCACACATTCATTTTAATATCTTGTTTTGCAGGCAGCACTGTGGGCTTATGGCGTACAACCTATGAACTAAATGGACACTTACGAATGCATATCCCTACGGTAACTCACTGCAGCCCAACTCGGCCCGTAACTGGCGCATGGCAGCGGAAGCCGCTTGCGCAGCATGTGAGAGAAGTGGCTGTTTAGGAGGGACCTCACACACCTCACCATCGTCAGGTCTGGAAAACTGCTGAAATCTGGACGTGAGTGGAGAGGGGGTGGTAGAAAACTGGAAAAGGCAGGAAGATAGTGTGGAAGCATTTCAGCCGACTGCGTTAATGTGCACGGTCCAGGTGAAAAGCAGCTTGTACGGCGAGTCTCTGCCAGCAATAGTGGCTGTTCTGCCTAGGAGTGAGGCATTGTTCCCGTGTATCTCTAGGAACAAAGTCCTGCTCAAGCTAATTGGGATAGTGGAGGCAGGGAGAAGATGCAGTTTAGGGCTTGTTAGCGGAAAGGAAACATTACTTCTTGTTTTCAAGGTATTAATCAAAGCAATAACCCGTGATTCACACCTGCAGCCTATTTACAGACAGTAAAAATAGAAACATGCAGCATCTTTTATCTTTTCTCATTTTTTTTTCAGATTTGTGGCTTCCCAAACTTGTCCTGGGAAACCCACTGCCGGTCACGTTCTCAGGCTATCCACAGTGAAATGAAATGAAGTCAGTTTTCAGACGCTGGATCTCCAGTGCATCTCATTACTAACATTAGCCGGTTTATTTAGCCAGTTAGAAACTCAATATCACCACTGACCAGCCGTCCCCGGAATGACTCGACCTTAGCTAGTTAGCGTTGGGGCGTTCAGGGGATATTAACCTGGTTAATGCCACTGAATATTCAGTGAGCGGCATTTACGTGGTTTTCGGGGCTGCAAACTGTGTAAATGCCTTTAGGGCAAAACAGATTTTTCGCCGAAAGAGCTCAGCGCAAATAGCAATAAACTCTGTGTTTGGCCGCAACAGTAGCCAAATAGTCTTGAAATAAAAGGATAAAATGATTGTCCAAAGCAAGTTCTCCTTTCTTCCGAAAGTAATTGGACCTTGTGCTGAAAATGTAAAATCTGAGCTATGACAACTCGCGGTTGGTGTCTCCCCCTGTATGGGACCCACGGCCGTGAGCTCTCTCCATTTGGATCTTCCCCATTAACTCTGCCAGGTCCAGTTCTTTGGGCAGCCATTGTTCAAAGAGGGAGATCAATGAGTTATCGGTCCACGCTTCTGCAACACCCACCAATCTCAAGTTGTTCCGGCGGGAGCGATTTCCAAATCATCTAACTTACTTGTCAAAGCTTCAATTTGGGCCTGCTGTGCTCTAAGTTCCCACTCACACTGCCCCTCAGCGTCTTCTATTGTGGCAACCTGTTGTTCCACTTCATCGAATCTGCGGCAAGTGTTGTTTCTACAGTCATCCATACCTTCCAGCTTTTTAAGTATGAGGTTGAATTTAGGCTCTAGAAGCGTAGCCACTTCCTTTGCGATTTCTTCTGGAGCTGAATCGGTGTTCTCCGCACTCGGGGAGGCCGGTGTAGATGAAGCAGTTGCCATCTTACTTTCGCGGTTAGATTTGTCATGTTCTTTTTTGGTAATGCAGATATCTTAATGGTGCAGGATCAAGTCGGCAAGTACTCCACGTGGGTCTACAATGATCCGGTCACTGAGCAAAGTGATGGTAGAGGGGAAGAAGTGATAAAAGCAGATTAATAAAGGAGGCAGCCCCAGAGCGAGCTGAGGAGTGTCCTCACTCACTCGTGCATCACATGGACCCCTCCCGCCCCGGTAAATGTCTTTGAATATCCCCCCCCCCCTCACTGTACTAACCTGACCTGGTGACTGGCAGAGAAAGCACGATTGCAGCCAAGTTCTATACTTAATCCTTGTCCTAAACTGTGTGTTATTAAATACCTCTGACTCCCTCCCTCACCCGCAGAACGCCCTACCCAGCAGCCTACTGGATGCCCCTCCCCCACTCAGGGCAAAACTGCGCCTTTGAGTCCATGCTGACTTCTGGTGACCCAGCAGCTCCTGGGTTTTCTTGGCAATGTGACCGGAAGTAGATTGCCAGACCTTTTTCCTGAGGCAGTGGAAGCTTAAATGCCCAAGGCCACAAGGTGAGCCAGAGGGAATCAAAACCTGGTCTCGTTGTTACCAAGCCAGTGATGTAACCATTGAGCTACTCCCACTCAGAGAGCCAACACGATATTCCCTTATTACATGACCAAACGCTGCCCCCCCCCCTCTAATCTAATGTTAACCAAACCACACTCCAGGCTTCCCTCCTATCGCCCCCCCTCCCCCACAGACCCTCTGATTCACCCTAAGAAGGGCCTAGGTCCAGAGAAAGAAAGAACAATCTCACATGCTCTTGCCCTGCTGTTGCCAAATTTCCAAATGGTGCTGGCTGACCTCAGGCTCACCTTTGCCCCTTTGAGGTGAAATCAGTTTTTGACCTTGCCAAGCTTTTTCCCAAGCTGCACTACTCTGCTTACATGATACAGCTCAATGTTTTACTGGCATCGATAGAAGTGGGATAAGACATAGAACTTGCAAAATCACCAGAAAACAGAGTTATCCGCCTGTTTGTAACTCACTAAACAGATTCCTGAGGCAATTCCAAATTCCACTGCCCACCCACAACCAGAATGAAGCCAGAACAATCAGCGGCTACCCCAAGGCTCTAACACAAAGATTTCAGACTTTTAACAAGGAACTGATACTAAGTACAGCGCACCCATTACTCACCTCGACAGCTCACGATCCTGAGGTTCTGGTCTCTGAATGGAATGAAACACTCAGCTCGCTTGCACTATGTCCGCCATCCAACAAACCTCCAGGGAAGCGATCATCTGCACCCTGGTACTCCGCTGAGCTGAAATCCTCTCGTACCATCCTAAGGAAGCTGGAGAGACACTGGCGCCGCTCACGCACAGCTGACAATCAAAGAGCATATAACTCCCACCTGGCAGCACACCGCGAAGCGATAACAGCAAACATGAGACGATTCCACACGGACACGCTAAAAAGATTGCTGAACAAACCACACGACTTGTTCGCTCTCGTCAAGGACCTAACAAAGGAGCCAGCCACAGAGCAAACAATCGGGATCGACCCTCAAGACTTTGCAGACTACTTACTATCCAAGATATGCCAGACCAACTTTGCCCCAGCACCTGAAGTCTCCTTCGAGCCAAGCTACCAAACACCCCTCACAATCTTCTCCACACCTTCCAAACAGCGCATTGAAGACACCATAGCCGCAATCAACACAACCACGGCTCAAACAGACCCCTGCCCTGCATTCTGGATTAGAGAACTACGGTCTAACTTTAGCCCCACTATAGCCAAAATCATGGACCATTCCTTTGCATCAGGTACATTCCCGCGATCCCTAAAGCACACGTCCATAAGACCTTTACTAAAAAACAGCAAGCTTGACCCTCAGAAGGTAGATTCTTATAGACCGATATCGAGCATACCTTTGCTAGCAAAAATAATTGAGAAGGAAGTCCAGCTGCAAATTCAAGAACACATTGAAACCTTAGCACCACTGGACCCTTGCCAACACGGCTTCAGAGAGGCCCATGGAGTGGAAACGCTCCTCACCACACTCATCAACAACATCATAACAGGAATCGACAACATACGGCAGGGGTTTGTACTCATCTTCTTGGACATTGCAGCTGCGTTCGACTCTGTGAGCCATGAGCTTCTGCTGGATCGTTTCAAGGAGAAGGGGATCACTGACAAAGCGCTGGACTGGTGCAAGTCCTATCTTTCCGACAGATGGCAGCACGTACGTTCTGGGGCAACTTCATCAGATCCCTTCTACCAGAAGCAGGGTGTCCCGCAGGGTTCCTCCCTCTCGGCCCTGATGTTCAACGTGTACATGCAGCCTATATGCAAGCTGATCCGGTCATTCAGTGTCAATTGCTTGATATATGTGGACGACGTGTTACTATACATGCCTTTCTCAACCGAGAACCCAGACCTCTCCCCATTGACAAATTGCTTTAATGCTGTATCTGACTGGCTCCAAACCCAAAACCTCAGGATCCAACACAAAAAAACAGAAGTACTCTTCATCACAAGGAATCCAAACTTCTCCGCACCACCCTTTATAAGAGTCAAGGAAGCAGATCTCCAGACCAAACCCTCGATCAGATACCTCGGCGTCACTTTAGACCAGAAACTGGACATGAAGTTACACATAGGCAATATAGTTAGGGCGGTGTACCATAAGATACGATCCCTCAGACCCCTACGAGCATTGTTGGAGCCAGAAGACTTTAGGACAATTTACCAGGCGCTGATCATACCACATTTCGATTATGCTAATGTGATCCTACAAGGGCTCCCCCAGACCACCCTGAATCCGCTGCAACTTGCAATGAACACTGCAGCAAGGGTTCTATGCGGGACATCCAGGAAAGAGCATGTGACGCCCATACTGAAGCATCTCCACTGGCTTCCGATCCACAGCAGACTCAAGTACAAAACCCTACTGTTGACATTCAAAGCCATCAATGGACTTTCATCCTCATCATTATCTGAATTGATCCAGACCACTCCCACTAACAGATCAAGAAGATCGGTAGCACTCAACACACTGACAGTCCCAAAATAAAGCACCCAGTCAACTGCAAACAGGGCCTTCAAATTCTGTGCACCCAGATGCAGGAATACCCTGCCTCCCAACGTCCGTGCAATCTCTGACCTATTCCAGTTTAAGAAAGCCTTGAAGCACCACCTCTTCCTCCTGTACTACCCGGTAGACAATGCCATAACAGCCCCTTCCAAGGGTACCACACAGAACTCCCACGGCTAGACCAATGAGGCAAACCCTACATTGTGGCATGATTGTAAATAGTTACCCCATGTTATCCAAGTTTTAAACACCTGTTCATTGTAAACACAGAGTACCCACGGAAATGTGTAGTTCTTTGTTCATTGTAAACCGCACTGATGTTGAATAGCGCGGTATAGAAGAGACTGGAAATAAATAAATAAATAAATAAATAAATGCAGAGTACGTTACCAAAAGCCATAAGAGCAGCTCAGAGGTTCGGGCAGCAGGCTAAGTCCCAGGGACACCAGGGTTCAAATCCCACTGCTGGCCTTGGGCAAATCACTTTACCCTCCATTGCCTCAGTCAGAAAGCTTTCAGGATATCCACAATGAATATGCCTCAGTCAGAAAGCTTTCAGGATATCCACAATGAATATGCATGAGATACTATGGAAGCACTGCATGCAGATCTATCTCATGCATATTCATTGTGGATATCCTGAAAACCTGACTGGCCTGGGGGTCCCAGAGGACTGGGTTGAGAGCCACTGAGTCTGTAAACCCTCCAGGGACAGAGGACTAACCACAGTACCTGAATGTAACTTGTCTTGAAATATTACTGGAAAAGCCAGAGATAAATGCAACTAAAGAAAAAGCAACAGTGGGAGAAGTGGGATTAGAACCCTGAGTTGCTGAAAGAAAAGGAGAGGGTTGATAAAGCGCAATCGCACATCAAGATTCAGGATTATTCTCCTTGATTTAATACTTTTAATTTTCAGTTCATGCCTTTCCAACGGTAGTTCAAGGTGAGTTACATTCAATAAAGCAGTGATTCCCATGTCCCGAGAGGATCTACAACCTGCTTCTGTACCTGACACAATAGAGGGCGAAGGAGTTGCCCATGATCACAAGCAACATAGGGGTCAGGCCTGCTCTTCTAATCGCTAGAGCTGAGGTTCCCAGCCTTTTGCTTGTGTGGATCTCGTATTAAGCTGCAAAATGTTGAGCTGCCCCCCCCCCCCCAAGTTCATTTCCACTGCTCTTCCCAATCAACTCTCTAGTCTGTCCCCACTAGTCCTCTTTACCTCCCCTCCCGTTCCTGTCTCCTCCAGTCCCTCCAGTCTGTCTCGTTCACTCTCCCTCCCCCCAGCCAGTTCCCTCCAGTCTTACTCTCTCTTCCCCATCCCCACCAGCCTCTCCATGGACCACATGTTAGAGACCACTGCACTAGTCCAGTCCTCCGCTTGTCAGAATATAGCAAAGCCAGCGTGTTTCCCAGAAAAGGATCTCAAGACTGTATTCCTTGATCTAATGGCAATGCAGGTATAAATTATAATACTTGGGTACTAATAAGAGCTTTCCTCTTCAGCTCCTGCAATGGCACGACCTAAAAGCTGCACAGGAACGTGTATTGTTGCTGAAGCCTGAATTACACTGGCTTCCTCAAGTTCATCTTTCAACTGCACGGCGCCCTCTGTATTACTTTTTTTTAAACGGAATTACAATCACTTTTGATCTGCAATCTTCTGTGATAGCAAATCAGGGGAAGAGGGAGCATAGAGAGACACTGAAATGTTATCATTTAACACACACCGGTGAATGCTTTCATGAGGGTTATTTTCAAGAAGAAATGGAATAATAAACCCAATGAAGCTGGTGCTCTCGCTACAGGCTAATTGATCTGATGGGGTGGGGGGGGGGGGGGAGATTAACGGGAGACTGTTTTATGGGTACCTGCATTGCATCTCCCGCAGCTTCTAAATGGAAACTATGAATTCACTAATAATAATTTTTCTCACATACGGAAACGGGGTGACAGTTCTGCTGCTTTCAGGAACGAAGGAGCTTGCAACTGGGTCCCTGTAACTCCAGAGAAAGCCATTCGCTTCCAGAGGATTTCTAATGAGGACTGGGAATGTTCAGAAGTGCTCGCTACTAGACTATAAAGAGTTAATGGCTGGAAGAATTTCAGACCTACAATATTCCAAAACTTCCATCTATTTACCTTTTTTAAAAGACTTCATAAATGCCAGATCACGGGGCTGGGGACTGATTGCGGGATGTGTCACATATTTGCTTTGACATAGCTCTAATCACAGTACCTTGCAATGCTATATTTTATATACCATTTTATTGGGAGGCACAAACTAAAGACTGGGCTAGTGATGGGTTAGAGAGCCGGCCAGACTGCTTGGTTCGTTTCTTAGAGTTGTTCAGGAATTAAACTGATTTTAGCTCACACTGGTTGCTTGATCCCAAAGTTGCCATTTTCACAGATACTTTGTCTAGAGAATTCCTGCGCTTCAGTGGATGTCTTATGGTGCAGTGTGCTGAGTTTTCTCAAACACTGGGGAGACTAAGAAATTGGAATAAAATAATAAATCTTAGAAGATGAGGAAGACAGTCATTCTCTTTTCTCATGGAAAATTTCTCATATAGAGTGTTTCCATATCAACAGGAAAAACTACTGCAGCAAAACGTCTTCCGGGGGCAATTTCTCCAAACGGGTTAGTTTAGCCCATTCCATGCCGGTCATGAACTTCACTCCTAAGTCAGAGAATGTGAAGTATGATCTCAGTCTCTCAAATTTACTCCTAATACTCACCCTAATACTTGCATTGTGCCAAAGAGAGCTTCCATCTGGCGTTCATAAGATGATGTAACATGTATAGACAACTAGTCGAGGTGTGCTTGGCAATTCCTCTTAATCAGATTTGTGGTTCTAAATACAATGGGAAATATTTCTGTACCTTTCTGTCACATTTTTGTTGGTCCCTGACTGCAGTTCTTGGTATTTCAGGATCTTCTCCCTCTCCACATGATTCACTGAATAATCACTTGGAGCCGACACCTCTATTATCAATGCCCTTCGGGTGTTTTTCTTCTTTACCACTACGTCAGGTTTCCTCACACATGAGGCTCAGTGAGTGCCGTTGGGTGGTGATGTCAGCAATTCATGGCTTCCCCTTAGTCTTATGGGCTCTGAGTTCGAATTCAGTGTACTCCTGCCCCACATATCACTCTGTCATGAGAATTTCTTCTTTCTTTTATGAAGCATTCTGGAATGTCTTTAAGAAGTAGCATGATGGAGACAACATTCTGCAGCTTTATTAAATCTACTTTGTGGCAAATTTTCAAAGGCAAACTACCCAGGTACTTTCTCTTTAAGAATTAGTTGACCATAAAATCACATGCTTACACTTGAAAATAGGGTTTTAATTACTCACCTTGCCCAATCAACGCTGAAGGAAAGTTGCATTCAGGTATAGTAGATAGTTTCCTACTCTTGAGAGCTTATAATCTTTTGAATGCATTTGTTAAATCTGTCTTGATGCATTACCGTATATTGTTAGTCTTTAATATTATTACCAATGGGCCTCTTATATTGTGCATTAATTAGCACTAACATATGCTAATACTGGTTAGTAAATCTGGTCCTTAGTTTCTGCTAGACACAATGGAGAGGTTCCAATAAAGGTAAAACTAGCTCAGTTCCTTTACGTATAAAGCAGTCAGAGTTGAAAGATTCCAAATTACCCTAGACATATGAACAAAAAACAAACTTTGAAATGCCTGTATGCAAATGCTAGAAGTCTAAAAAATAAGATGGGAGAGATGGAATATATAGCACTGAAGGAAAGGTTTGATGGCATCTCAGAGATCACCATTGCCTTGACTTTCTCCCTTCTCAAGCCCTTCTGGATCCTTTGCAATCTGGCTTTTGACCTTTACATTCTAGTGAAATGGCTCTTGTGAGTTCTTCCTGACAAAATTCAAGGGCCTTTACTCAATCCTCATCCTTCTTGACCTTTCTGCTGCTTTTGACACTGTTGACCACCACCTTCTCCTCGATACCTTGTCCTTGCTTAGTTTTAAGGGCTCAGTGCTATCCTGGTTCTCTTCTTATCTCTCCCACCACATTTTCAGTGTTTGCTCTGGTGGATCCTCCTCTTCTGCTATCCAGCTCTCAGTTGGTATACTCCAAGAGTCTGTCCATTCAAAAGTGAGGGTCTTAGACTTTAGGAAAACTAACTTTGCCAAGATGGGCCAATACCTCAAGGTGTCGTTAGCGGGATGGGAACAGCTGGGGGATGTAGAAAAACAGTGGGCAAAATTGAAAAGGGATATTTTAAGGGAAACCAATCTTTTTCTTAAAATGGTAAATAAGGGTAAAAGGAAAAGGAAACCACTATGCTTTTCGAAAGTAGCTGCTGAAAATGTGAAGAAAAAGAGGGAGGCCTTCATGAAATACAAGAGATCACAGAGAGAGGAAGACAGAAAAAACTTAGAGAAACTAGCAAAGTAGTCAGGAAAACAAAGATTCAAAAAGAGGAGGAAATAGCCAATGCAATAAAATGGGGGGATAAGATATTTTTTAGATATGTTAGTGAGAAGAGGAAGGCAAGACTCAAGGGTGAAAGGGAGGAATACGTAGAAGCTGATGAGGATAAAGTGAAATTACTTAACAAGTATTTCTTTTCTATGTTCACAGGTGAAGAACCCGGAGCAGGACCTCAGAAAACACCCACAAACAGGAACAGAAGTGAGGGGCATCTTGAACAATTTTCAGAAGACTGTGTTCATGAGAAACTAGCAAACTTAAAGTAGACAAAGTGAAGGGACCAGATGGGATAAACCTGAGAATACTGAGAAAACTTGGGGACGTTCTAGCAGCTCCACTGACTGACCTTTTCAATGCCTTATTGGAGTCGGGAGTGGTGCCAAAGGACTGGAGAGAGGCTCATGTGGTGCCTTTACACAAAAGCAGAAGTAAGGATGTGGTTGAAAACTACAGGCCAGTTAGTTTAACTTCGGAGGAGAGTAAATTATTGGAAATGCTGCTGAAAGAGAAAATAGTGAGGTTTCTGGAGTCCAGCGGATTACAGGATCCGAGGCAGTATGGATTGACCAGAGGCAGTTCTTGTCAGACAAATCTGATTGATTTCTTTTACTGGGTGATCAGGTAGTTGGACCAAGGAAGAACCCTAGATGTGGTGAAGCCTTTGACACCATTCCTCACAGGCGACTTATAAACAAACTGAGCACCCTAGGGATGGACCCTAAATAAATAAATACATTTTTCAGATATGTTAGTGAGAAGAGGAAGGGCAAAAGTGGTATTGTCAGACTCAAGGTTGAAGGGGAGGAATATGTAGAAGCTGATGAGGATAAAGCAGAATTGCTTAACAAATATTTCTGTTCTGTGTTCACAGATGAAGAACCAGGAACAGGACTTCAGAAAACATCCACAAACAGGAACAGAAGCAAGGAGCATCTTGAACAATTTTCAGAAGACTGTGTTCGTGAGAAACTAGCTAAACTTAAAGAAGACAAAGCAATGGGACCGGATGGGATACACCCTAGAATACTGAGGGAACTTGGGGACGTTCTAGCAGCCCCACTGACTGACCTTTTCAATGCCTCGTTGGAGTCGGGAGTGGTGCCAAAGGACTGGAGAGAGGCACATGTGATCCCATTACACAAAAGTGGAAGTAAGGATGTGGTTGAAAACTACAGGCTGGTTAGTTTAACCTCATTGGTGAATACATTTTTGGAAGTGCTGCTCAAAGAAAAAATAGTGAGGTTTCTGGAGTCCAGCGGATTACAGGATCCGAGGCAGCATGGATTCACCAGACGCACGTCTTGTCAGACAAATCTGATTGATTTCTTTGACTGGGTGCCCAGGGAGTTGGACCGAGGGAGAGCCCTAGATCTGGTGTATTTAGATTTCAGTAAAACCTTTGACACTGTTCTGCACAGGTGACGTACAAACAAACTAAACACACGGAAGGGCTGTCGGGTAAGGTTTGCCTCTTTGTGGATGATATCAAAATCTGCAATAGAGTAGACACCCAGGATAGTGTAGATAATATGAGGAGGGATCTCGCTAAGCTTGAAGAATGGTCTAGAATTTGCAGTTGAGATTCAGTGTTAAAAAATGCAAAGTCATGCATTTGGGCTGCAGCAATCCAAGGGAGCGATATAGTATAGGGGGTGAAGTACTTTTGTCCACTAAAGAAGAGCGGGATCTAGGCATTATTGTGTCTGATGATCTTAAAGTAGCTAAACAGGTAGAAAAGGCAACAGCGAAAGCTAGAAGGATGCTTAGGTGCATAGGGAGAGGAGTCAGTACAGAGGGTGGCTACTAAAATGGTTAGTGGTCTTTGTTATAAAGCATATGAGGACAGATTTAAGGATCTTAATATGTATACTTTAGAGTTTAGAGGAAAGGTGGGATAGAAGTGATATGATTGAGATATTTAAAAAGCTCTGTGGCATAAATGCACAGGAGAAGAGCCTCTTTCGATGGAAAGCAAGCTCTGCTACGAGGGGACGTAGGATGAGAGTGAAAGGGGATATATTCAGGAGAAATATGCGGAAATATTTCTTTACGAAAAGAGTGGTAGATTCGTGGAATAATCTCCCAATGGAGGTAGTAGAGAAGAGTACAGTATCTGAATTCAAAAAAGCATTGTACAAACACAGAGGATCTCTAAAGGGAAAAAGGGGACTGTTGTAATGGTTGATATGGAAGGGCAGACTAGACAGGGCAGGCCATGTGGTCTTTCTCTGCTGTCATGTTTCTTGGTATAATCTTTTTATTTGGTTTCCAAAATGTTTCAGCATTACAAGAAATCAAAGAAAATCAAAATAAACAATCTAGAATTATTAACATCATAAGACAACACAAATACAACAGTATAGTCCACCATAGGAGAGGCACTAAATGTATAGAAAAATAATACAAAATAAGGTAATCACAAGGAGAATAATCTCCATATAACAGCCCAATAAAAAACAATTAACCCACCCTCACCTACCTCATAAAGCCGTGACCTCCTTGCTAGACAGAAAACTCTCTAGCTGTAGTGAATCAAAGAAAACGTACCTAACCCCCTGATAAGATATTAAACACTTACAAGGATATCTCACGAAAAAGGAAGCACCTAAAGCCAACATGCGGGGCCTAAGAGCCAAAAAGGCCTTTCGCCGTGCTTGCGTGGCTCTAGACACGTCCGGAAACAATTGTATGGGGGCACCACAAAAGGAAACAGTTCTATTTTAAAAATATTCCTTAAATACAGAGATCTTATCATTATCTGAAATAAATGTTACCAGTAAAGTATCCCGAAAAGAAATATTATCTTGAGTATCCTCCAAGAAATCAGTTAAATTGAGCTCAGGAGGCAACTGCTGCTGAGAACCAGTAGCAGACCACCCAACTGAACTACCCCGGCCTGTGAGGTAATACATTTTAGAAAAGGAAATAGTATCAGCATTTGACAATTTCAATACCACACGAAAATATTTACGCAATAAAATCTCTGATGAAAGCAAATGACACCTAGGAAAATTCAGAAATCTAATATTTTTAGATTTAACAACATTCTCATACATTTCTAACTTGTGATTAAGCGATAAATTATCCTTCACAACAGCTGTCTGAGCTGCCTGCAGTGACTGACACAGAGCTTCACATTTAGGTACTTGAGCAGTAAGCAGTTCCACCTGGTTTCCCACCTGAGCCAGCCCTGCTACCACTTCATGAGTAAAGGAGCAGAGCTGAGTCACCGTAGACACCAGAGTACGCTCCTACGTGTCAGCACCCTCCAGATATCAGCCAAGGAGACCTGAGAATCAGGCATTTCCAAGGCTGCATCCGGAGGGGGAGACCAGGAGACTGGTTTAAGCACTCTCAACACAGGCATGGAAGCGTTCTGTCCCAACGGAGAACTACAGGCGGTATTCACAGGCGTAGATCCCAAAGTTGAAGGGGGTGGAGTAGGGTCAATGGAGCTAAGGGAGGCTCCCCCAGATACATCTAATGGGGAGCCTACAGCGGGAAGCGTAACAGCACCAGATAATGGAGTCAAATGTCTATCCATAAGACCACTCACCACAGAAGAAGGTTTCACCACCTCTGTTGTTGCTGCTGGTGATATCTTCTTTTTCCTCTTTCCCATGGATAGTCCACTTCAGCGTCTTAACCTATTCCAACGGTGCTCCAAGGGGCTCCCAAGGGGCCTGTAAAGCCCCTTGTAACGCGCTCCTTTAATATGCGCCACCCGCGTGCGCTCACCCGTGCAGGGAAGAGCAGGAGGAAGAAATAAAAGGGAGAAGGACCCCAAGGGTGTCGGGGCCATCCTGCCCAGAGCCTGCCGCTCCGCTGACCTGCGGCTGCCTCTGCAATCTCCTCCCGGCTCCTCTATGCTCCCGCAGCTGTTTTTAAGCCCCCAAGGGCGTCGGGGCCATCCTGCCCAGAGCCTGCCGCTCCGCTGACCTGCGGCTGCCTCTGCAATCTCCTCCCGGCTCCTCTATGCTCCCACAGCTGTTTTTAAGCCCCCAAGGGCGTCGGGGCCATCCTGCCCAGAGCCTGCTGCTCCGCTGACCTGCAGCTGCCTCTGCAATCTCCTCCCGGCTCCTCTATGCTCCCGCAGCTGTTTTTAAGCCCACAAGGGCTTCGGGGCCGTCCTTCCCAGAGCCTGCCGCTCCGCTGACCTGCGGCTGCCTCTGCAATCTCCTCCCTCTGCCATCATGTTTCTATGTTTCTATGAAAAGAAGCTTGCTGTGGAAGAAAATCTCATAATAAAAACTTTTTCAAGTACATGCATAGCAAAAGACCTGTGAGAGAGTCAGTTGGACCATTAGATGATAGAGGGGTAACAGGGGCACTGAGGGAAGACAAGGCCATAGTGGAGAGACTGAATGAATTCTCTGCTTTTATCTTTACTGAAGATGATGCAGGGAAGTTATCAATGCCAGAAATGGTATTTAAAGGTGATGTATCGGAGGAATTGAAACAAATTTCAATAAACCCAGAAGAAATAACACTGCTATTTGATATACTAAAGAGTAGCAAATCACCAGGAACAGATGGTATACATCCCAGGGTGCTGAAAAATTGGAAAGTGGCCAATGTAATGCCAGTTTTTAAAAAGAGTTCCGGGGTAATCTGGGAAACTACAGATTGGAGAGCCTGATAATAGTACCGGGCAGAATGGAAGAGACCATAAATTATAAAGGGCAAAATTATTGAACATATAGAGGGTTTAATGGGACGGTGCCATCATGGGTTTAGTCAGGGAAAGTTGTGTCTCACTAATTTGCTATATTTTTTCGAAGGTATGAATAAACAGATAACGGTGAGCCGGTTGATATTGTGCATCTGGATTTTCAGAAAGCCTATGACAAAGTCCCTCATGAAATTAAAAAGTCATGGGATAGGAGGCAGTGCATTATTGTGGATCAGGAACTGGTTAAAAGATAGAAAGCAGAGAGTAAGGCTAAATAGCCAATTTTTCCAATGGAGAATGGTAAACAGTGGAGTACCTTAGGGATCTGTGTTGGGCCCCCTGCTTTTTAACATAGATATAAATGACCTGCTAATGGAAATAATGAGTGAGGTGATCAAATTTGTAGATGATACAAATTATTCAAAGATGTTAAAACACAAGAAGATTGTGAACAATTGCAAGAGGATCTTGATAAATTGGAAGACTGGGCATCCAAATGGCAGATGAAATTTAATGTGGACAAGTGCAAAGTTATGCACTTAGCAAAGAACATCCCAAACTACAGTTACACAATGGAAGCTTCCACCTTAGGAACTACCACCCAAGAAAAAGATTTATGCGTCATTGTGGATAACACATTGAAACCCTCCGCCCAATGTACAGGAGTAGCCAAGAAGGCCAATAGAATGCTAGGAATCATAAGGAAAGGAATGGAGAATAAAATAAAGGATATTATTGTGCCTCTGTATTGTTCCATGGTGAGACCGCACCTTGAATATCGTGTGCAGTTCTGGTCGCTGTATCTTAAAAAGGATATAGCGTTATTAGGAAAGGTACAGAGAAGAGCCACCAAAATGGTAAAGGGGATGGAAGGATACCTCTACGAGGAAAGGCTTAAAAGATTAGGGCTCTTCAACATGGAAAAAAGGCGGCTGAGGGGAGATATGAAAGAGCTCTATAAAACAATGAATGGAGTGGAACGGGTAAACGTAGATCGGTTGTTTAATCCTTCAAAAAGTAGAAAGACTAGGGGACACACATTGAAGCTACATTGTAGCCCATCTAAGACTATTTCTTTATTTAACTGGTTTTATATACCGCCTTTCGATACATCAAGGCGGTTTACATCGAACAGTAACTAGTTTACATAGAACAGTAGTGAACAGATCATACATAGAACCATAATAGATAACATTGAACCTTCATATCAACATGAAACGTAGATAACTATATATATTAGTGTGTGTTCACAATATATACATGAGATGCGTAGCATACTGGGGACTTGGCTGGTGAGCAGGCTAGGAGGGGGGAAGAAGAGACGGGGGTATGAGAAGGTAGTAGAGTTAGAAGGGAGGGTAGGGTTGGTAGGGGAGCAGGGCATAGGAGATAGTGCAGTTAGTAAAAGAGTCGCTTGGTAGGCATAGATAGCTGGAATCAAGGAAAAGTCCTAAAAGCACTTTTAGACATAGTGCGGCCTATTGCATGAAGTGCATCCCAGGCCTCTGTGCATCCGGTCGGAACTGGACACACAGAGGTAGACGCGATTCTGATCCCGCGGGGCATGTCTAGCCCCCATAGAATCAGAATTGCGATTTTGGTTGGCCTGCACGTACAGGCTCTTGCCTGGCTAACTCAGTCAGGCTCCTGAATGGAGCCATGGCATTTGGTTGCCATGGCACCGCAGCTCCATTTAGGAGCCACAATCCCCGGCTGCCGACTTTTTCTTTTCCCTGCAGCCCAACCTCCAATCTGGCTGCCCATGGCCAGGTCAGGCTGCGGGTAATCTCCTGCACCCCCTTCCCATTTGTCTCCAGCCGGGCCTCCCATCCCCCGACGTCTAGGGGGACTTATTCCACCGCTGGGGTGGAATAGGTCCCTCGTCTAGTCTGCTGGCCCTGGACGTACAGGGCTGACTTCAGAATCTGCTCTGTACGTCTGGGGCAGCGGACCACCCACGGTCCGCCCTATCTCTGCATCCGCCCAACCCCCATCTAGACTCCTCGTACAACCTCCTTGTTCGTATGGGGAGGCTTCATCGGGGATGGGAAAGGTGGATGAATAGCGGGCATGGACGTCCCAATGGGACATCCATCCCCGCTATTCGTGGTTCAGAAAGATCCAAGTTAGTCTGGTGCCATGGAAAATGCTTGAGAACAGGTACGTTTTTGTTTTATTTCAGAAATCTTTGAGATCCTTTATTAGGCTGGGGGCGGAGGGGAAGAAGAGACGGAGGTGTGGAGGGAGTAAGGCTAGAAAGGAGGGCAGGGTTGGTGACTAATAGGAGAAAATATTTTTTCACTCAACGCGTAATCAAACTCTGGAATTCGTTACTGGAGGAAGTAGTGAAAGCAGCTGGTGGAACTGGGATAAAAGAGGTTTGGACAAGTTCCTGGAGGAAGAGTCCATAAACCATTATTAAAGGAGGATAAGCAATGTGGAATCTATGTACCTTTTTGGAACCCTGACTGGTACTTGTGACCTGCATTTGCTGCTTTCGGAAACAGGATACTGTGCTTTGTCTGAACCAGTACGGCATCCCCAGTACTCAGCAGCAATAGGATTTGAAGTCTGGATTCCCTGGTCCTAGCCCTGAACTCTAACCATTAAGTTGTTCGTAGATGTCCAGGTTCTGGAATATTCTGAGAATGTCTATGTAGAGGCTCCGGCAGATGTCCATATTGGGCACATCCACGTTTGTGAAATCATGTCTGCACCTGGTCATGCTTGCTTTTTTTCATACTTTCTAGCTTAGACATCTCCGATTGCATTTGGATGTCCGTTCTAAAATTCCCCTCATAGGCGCTTTGCGTGTAAGAGAAGGTGGTATAGAAAGCCTGTTAAATAAGTAAATAAATGTGCCTTTATAAGACTGCATCTAAGTAGGCACCTACTTGGCCTGTTATAAAATGACCCTCGGAAGGTGCTGAGGGCATCGAAGCAGAGAAGAGAAGAGATGCAACCCGGTGCTTCTGTTACTCCCTGCGACCTTGAACAAGGCATGTTATCTCCTACTGCCTCGGGTACCTACTTGGATTGTAAGCTCTTTGGGAAAGGGACTTATTGTATGTGAATACTGTTCAGTGGCACTATAAAAATTATTATTTAGACGTAAAGTCACTCCCAAATGTTAGCATCTACCTGGGTCCCTTCTTGCTACCTTCCTGGTGAATGCTTTCAGATCAAAGCTTTTGAGGTAATTAAATTCACATCCTCGGGCAATTAAACATGGTCTTCTTTTCCTGCTGAAGAAACGGTATATTAAAGTGTATAAATTTGGCTGGGCTTCTGAATGCTGATGAGGAGAGGCAGATAAGGGCTCTTTACGACCTTTCAAACAAAGGAAGCTTTGTGAAATGGTAAATGGTAAATATGGCACTAAGCTTCTGCCCAAGCAAGCAACGTTTCACACGATCCACCTGAAAGCACATGTCTTTACAAGAGCAATTCGGTCAGCATGCGGCCTGCACAGAGCCCCATGTCACGCAGGAGGGGGTGTGGTAAGAGGGGGTGTGCTGCAGTGACTGTCATCCACGTGCCCTTTCCCTGGGACGTGGCTTTACTGATCTGTACTAGAAGCTGATAAACGTAGGCTCTTTAGGGTCGGACCAGCTCCACCCTCCTCCAAAGGTATATTACGGCAACATGTAGGGGCAAGAACTGTTCTCCTTTTCAGCACATCCAGAGAAGTGTGATGCCAAGGTAGCAATTATACATTATACCTAACAGAAATAGTCTCTGCTGACAGGCCGAAGTAGAGACATATCACATCCGTCTTTTCTGCTTGTAAATTAATTTAAAACAAGGCTGGAAAAATGTGAGAATATAATTTCTCTTTTACTCTAAATAAATTAATTATCTACGAATTTACCGGGGTGGTGGCAACCAGGAAGAACTCGATAAGGTCGGACAAGCCAGTAAATTGGGAAAATGGGCACCTATGAAAAGCTCTAGTTGGTTTTATGCCCTACCAAACCGTTAATATAGTAAAGAAAATGCAGGTTAGCAACTGGAGAGAAAGTTCAAGTCTCTTCTTCCAGGAAAGACTCAGAGGAATAGGTCAGTCTTCCATCGGTGTGCCTAACCATAAGATACGTTCCTACTTTTAAGCCTAGCTTAAATACCCACCCACACTAGGGCAGGGCTGGTCTTAGAAGTGCTGAGACCCAGGGCAGAAATCGGGGAGAGAGCCCCTGAAGCCCACCTGTAGACTTTGCCTCTTCCAGCTTCGGGCAGGCTCAGGGCACCTTGCACCCGCCCCCCCCCCCCCCCCCAGTGCACACCCTGAATACTCGTAGAGTGCTGTTATGCAGGGAAAAGTAGAAGGGCTCCTCCACATGGCTTGTTAAATGTGCTACTGGCTCACCCATCACATACAAATCTTTTGGGAAATTAAATATGCCTGCACAGTTTCCAAAGACACCTCAGAAATGCTTCTTTTTTTATATGGTCAAAAGTATACATGTTGTGAGGGTCCAAACATACTGTACTTTGAGGCAGCTAAACTCCAGCTCCTCAGACTTAGCCGAGTGAACTTTTAGCCATGTAATTACCCCGTGTGTTTAACTCATTGCTGTGTGGGAGTAGTTATAATGGGAGAGGGTCTCCTTTTAGAATTCAAAAGTTAAGGGAACGAGTGAGGTATGAGAACCGCAGCCCGCACTACCTTCCTTCCATAGCTCTGATCCAAGACCCGTAGTACACACCAGAGCTTTCCCAGTTCAGCCCGCCAGGGGTTTCCAGGCTCTGTCAGTGTGCCAAGAGACCTACACAGGGAAAGTGGGTTTGGAAAGATTTGCAGGAGAAGATTCAAGACAGTAGAAAACACAAAGTTTCTGAGAATTCCAATGCTGTACCTGCAGTGAGTGAGAAAGAAGAGGAAAACCCCAAACCTAGTTTTCCCTGCGAGAGCAAAACATCCAAGGAGCGGAGGCTAGCGGAGGAAGTGCTCTCCATCGTACTGTGCAGCAAGAGAGCTGAAGCAGCCCTGGAACTCAGTGGAAATGTTTTATGAAAGACGTAACACTGCAGGATGGGACACGCCTGAAGAAAGGAGCAGATGAAAAGGAGACAATGGCCTGGCTAAAACAGAATAATGTCATCGTTATTTGTGTTCCAGTCTGTGATTGTACTGCTCTCCTATGTGAATAGAACTCAGAAGAGCACACTATGAGCTCCTCTGCTATTCAAATCTACCCCTAAGTTTACTTAATGTTTACAACATTTATATGTACAGCCCTTGTTAATACAGTTCTTCTTGTTACTCTTCTATGTATAACACACATTCTTGTTCCTTGTAAACCGCTTCGATTTATTGATAAAGTGATATAGAGGAACTTATACATAAATAAATGAGTATATTATCCTAGGATGACTCATGGGAAAGTTGACATTGAACTTACTGAAGTTTAGAACAAAGAGAGGAGCTACAAACAAAATATGAAACCAAGTGTATAAACTTAGGGGTATGTTTACTAAAACGTCTTAATGTTACCGGCGCCAGTTGCAGCGATAATGTGAAGAATGCCATATAAGGAGTGGGCGTTCCAGTCCTAAGGTAGCAAGAATCTGTATCGCGCGATAGTGGGCGCCGTGGCACGTTAACGCACGTTAACCCTAAGTACATGCCAGCGCAGTGTCAGAAGCTATAACGATGTAGCCCACTGGTTACTGCAATGACTGTGGAGTCAGAAGTTATGGGTTTGATCCCACAGTGGTGTTATGTAAGAAGGCTGTCTGAGGCATTACCCTTTTCTAATTTAAATCAGTGCTGCCAGCAAAAACAACCTCACAGTGCCATAACATAAGGTGCCGCATAAGGCGCCCTATAAGGAACTCCATAGGGCACATTATAAAGTGCCCTGTCCGCCAAGGCACCTTATAATGTGCCCTATAGGGCGCCTTATGAGTCACCTTAAGGTTACAGCACTGTGAGGGTGTTTGCTGTCTGACCAATTTATTCTCTGGTCATGCTGGTCCCGATCTGAGGCTTCTGCTTTCCTGTCTTCTCTTAGCTCTCTTTCGGTGGTCTATGGTCCATCTGTCATTTCTTATCTCTTCTTTCGTTTTCTTCACTTCTTTCCATCAACCTATTTCCAGTCCAAGTAACCCCTTCTCAGTATCAGCCCCTTTCCAGTCCTCACTCCCAGTACCTTCCAATGTCAACTTGCATTCCCATGACTGCCACTGGTGTCCATTCCCTTCCAGTCCCCCTCCTTCCCCACTGACCAGTCCCTTCTAGTACAAATACCATGGCAGCCCCTCTCAGATCCACTCCCTTCCAGTCCCATTCTCCCATCCCCTCGTATCAGCCCATTTGTATCTCTAGCCCCAAGTTTTCTTCCACGGCCAGCAGCTCTATCCTCCCCTCCCCACAATCATCCCATTCCCAGTCGAAGCCCCCCAATCAGCTCGCTTCCAGTGCTAGTCCCCCCTCAACCCCATTACCAGTGCTAGCCTCCCCTAATCAGCCCAATACCAGTCCTACCCCCCATCAGCTCATTACCAGTCCTAGCCTCCCCTAATCAGCCCATTTCCAGTCCTAGCCCCCCCGATCAGCTCATTTCCAATGCCAGCCCCCCATCAGTCCATTACTAGTCCTACCCCCCTATCAGCACATTACCAGTCCCAACCCCCCTTGATCAGTCCATTCCCAATCCTAGCCTTCCCTAATCAACCCATTACCACTCCTAGCCCACCCCCATCTGCCCATTATAATCCTAACCCGCACTGTCTCTCCCCTCTGTCCAGCATTTATCCCCCATCTGTCCAGTATGTCCCCCGTCTCTTCCCTTTGTCCATGTCAGCCCCCCTCCCTCCCTCCCTCCCTCCCTCCATGTCAGCCCCCCCTTGTCCATGTCAACCCCCCTCTGTCCATGTCAGCCCCCTCCCTCCCTCCATCCATCAATGTCAGCCACCCCTCCCTCCCTCCATCTCTCTATGTCAGCCCTCCCCTCCCTCTCTCTCTCCATGTCAGCCCCCGTCCATGTCAGGCCTCCCTCCCTCCATGTCAGCCCCCCTGTTTATGTCATCCCCCTCCCTCCCTCCCTCCATCCATCCCTCCATGTCAGTCCCCCCTCTGTCCATGTCAGCCCCCCTCCCTCCCTCCCTCCATCCATCCATCAATGTCAGCCACCCTCCCTCCATCTCTCCATGCCAGCCCTCCCCTCCCTCCCTCCCTCCCTCCATGTCAGCCCCCCTCTGTCCATGTCAGCCCCCTCCCTCCCTCCATCCATCCATCAATGTCAGCCACCCCTCCCTCCATCTCGCCATGTCAGCCCCCCCTCTGTCCATGTCATCCCCCCTGTCCATGTCAGCCCCCCTCCCTCCATGTCAGCCCCCCTCTGTCCATGTCAGCCCCTTCCCTCCCTCCATCCATCCATCCATCAATGTCAGCCCCCCTCCCTCCCTCCATGTCAGCCCTCCCCTCCTTCCATCCATGTCAGCCCCCCTCTCTCCATATCAGCCCCCCTGTCCATGTCAGTCCCCCTCCATCCATCCATCAATGTCAGCCCCCTCCCTCCCTCCATGTCAGCCCCCCTGTCCATGTCAGCCCCCCTCCCTCCATCCCTCCATGTCAGCTCCCTCCCTCCCTCTCTCATGTCAGCCCCATTGCAGGTTCCCTGCCCCCTCCTCCCCTCTCCCTGTCTGTCTGCTGCTGCCCTGCTGTTCTTGTACAGCCACTGCTCCCTGTCTCTTAGGGAATCGCGGCTATGCCTGTAAAACAGTTGCAGAGACTTCCTGTCTCACGACAGGATCCGCAACGGTTTTGTTTACCACTTCCTTTGGAGGCGGGAGAATGCTGCACGGAGCCCGTCAAGAGATAGGAAGGCTCCGCAACGGTTTTACTGGCATAGCTGCAGTTCCCTAAGAGGCAGGGAGCCGTGGCTGCATTAGAAGGTACTGGGAGGCAGTGAGTTTGCCGTTGCCGAGAAGCGGACTCGGCAACGGCAGCAACTTGTGCGTTTTGTTTTTTTTAAAGGTGGAGTGAGGCGACCCCCGCTAAATCCTGTGGCGACCCCCATGGGGGTCACGACCCACAGGTTGAGAGCCGCTGCTCTAACATGAGGGTTTCATTGGCGTTAGTGTTCAGACCCGGATTTCACAGCGTTAGTGTGCCTGGAGCCTCTCCCCACCCACTCTCCGCCCATTGACCCCTACCTTCGCCCTCTGGGAGGCCTTACTCCACCCTTCAGAGAAGGATTTCACAGCGTTAGTGTGCCTTAACGCCGCTGCCGACATTATCGCGTGATAACTTTACGTATTGCGTGATAATGTTGCCGCTGCTATGTTATGACGGTTTAGTAAACATACCCCTTAATCTATTTATAAGAAATCATGAGCAAGAAGAATGACGGACAAAAAACAAGGATTTGCCTAGTGGTTAGAGAAGTGTACTGAGGCCAGGGCAATGAAGATTCAAATCCTGCAGGTCTCACTGATACTCGTGACTTTGGGGGAATTGAAGTAACCTTCCACTTCATCAAATACAACTTAGACCCTGGACCAAGGTAGGCAGGGACCTATCAACTCTACCTGGAGATGCAACTTGCCTTGAAAATGAGAGCGATTGTATCTAAATTAAAATTGAAATGAAGCCATGTTTGTGACCCTGTTAGAAAAGCTGTGTAAATGAGATGCTTTGTTTTATCATTCGTACATTGCCCTGGGCAATCTTGGAAGACATAGGGGTATGTTTACTAAACCGTCTTAATGTTACCAGTGTTAGTTGCAGTCTTACTGTGACGAATGCCATATAAGGTAGTGGGCGTTCCGGTCTTAAGGTAGCATTTCGAGTTATCGCGCGAATAGAGGCAGCCGTGGCATGTTAACGCATGTTAGCCTTAATTAAGTGCGCTGACCTGGAAACACAGCAATAGAGGTGTAGCACAATGGTTAATACATTGACTGATGAAACAGGGGTCATGAGTTTGATCCCCCAGTGGGCTTAATGAGTAAGGCTGTCTGAGGCATTACCCTTTACTTTAAATCAGTGCTGTCTGAGGCATTTTCTTTTTTAATTTAAATTAGTGCTGCCAGCAAACACACCCTCACAGTGCCGTAACTTAAGGTGCCGCATAAGGCGCCCTATAAGGCACTCCAGAGGGCACATTATAAAGTGCACTGTCCGCCAAGGCACCTTATAATGTTCCCTATAGGGCGCTTTATAGGGCGCCTTAAGGTTACAGCACTGTGAGGGTGTTTTTGCTGGCAGCACTAATTTAAATTAAAAAAGGAAATGCCTCAGACAGCCCTATCAAATAACACCACTGTGGGATCAAACCCATGACTTCGGCCTCCACAGTCAGTGAAGTAACCAGTGGGCTACATCTCTATAGCTACTAACAAACCCCTGGCTGGCTACAGAAGGACTGCAGGTCACCACACAAACTGTCTGCTGTGGTTACCAGGATAGGGTTAACCCACCCATACCCATGATGCACTGCACATGCAGATCAGCAGTCTACAGATGATCACAAGATGGGGCATGCACCCCCACAGCACCTCGGCCTGGTAGGGGGAACTGACCGTGTGTGTTACTGGCACAGAGTAGCTACAGACCGACACATTGTGGGGGTATTGTTCTCATCCTGAGGGCGAGGTGGGACGCCCAGTACCAGGTCTGCAGCACCTGGCTTAGCTAAGATAGGCTATGCTGCAGGTCGCCATCAGTGCCAGTGTGTGATAGGTAGTTCTTGCAGACACACCTAGGATACACCTGTGTCCATCCTTATTTCCCAGTCACGTCTAGCCCTTGTGGACTATGATGCACCCAGAATAGTGCATATCCTGTGTGGGTGCCATGGTCACAAGATTTAAGTGAAGGGGGGGTGTTTGGACCCCTAGGCGGATTATGTAGCACCACACAACCCGCCCTCTGGGGCTCAGGGTGGGGGACAGGCTCTCCCACCAACAGATCCACATTCAACATCCCTGCAATGGTGGCAGTAGAGGAGACCATCAACTCCAGTCCTGCTGGGGAACAGGCACCCTACAGGGCAGTCAATGCAGATCTGTACGCATCCATAAGGCAATGGCAGACAGACAGTAGGCCTGGAAATGCTCAGCTGCCCCCCACCAATATCTGACATTCTCCAACAGCAAGCACAGTGAGCCTCCAGCTACTGCACCCTGCAAGGTGTTCCAGCCATATACATACTGTGATAAGGAAGCTTATCATAGCTCAGGTAGGAGCTATAGAAAAGATGATGTGACTCTGAACAAGCAACCTGTCAGTTCTGGTAGAAGCAAGAAAACAGAGTTTTCACATAAAAGACTACCAGTCCCAGAATGCACCAGGTTTCCAGCAGCCATGAGAGGGGCTGAAGTGAGAAAATGTGTGTGCAATCAAGAGAGCTATGAGGTAATCCCTAAGCACTCATCACAAAGGGCAGGGCCTGATTCAAGACAGCTGCGCTGTGTTAGGGAGCAGCACACATTAGAACAGGATAAGAATAGAGCTTATTCTTCAGATAACAGTTTCAAGAACAGCTTCAGGAAGAGATACAGAGGGGAGAGCTTCAGCAACGGCTACAAGCACCAGTATCACCTGGAGAAACAGAAGCCAAGCCAAGCAGATAGAGAGAGAAGGAAACTCTCTGGAAGGAAGAGAAGAAAGGCCATTGGAAGGTCTGGGAGATTCCAAGGCAGTACTCATACTGGGAGGTATTCCAAAAGCCAGCAGAGTCCATTGGACTGGATTCAGCCAGAGGAATGGTGTGGCAGAGATAGGAATCACCAGTGGCTACCTGGAAGAGAGAAGACTGCATGTGGAAGGGACTTTCAGACCAAGGCCAGAAGGTATGTGAGAGGAGATCCAGTGTCCAGGGATCAAGATTGGAAGGCTGGACATCAGAATTGGATTACATATTGGCCAGGCTATACAGAGAGGAATAATGATAGCAGGAGAGGCTCAGGTATGAACACTGATCCAGACCCTATCTATAATAGAGAATGGCAGCAAGGGAATAAGCATTCTCATGATAGTGCCTTAATGAAAGACTCATCTGTGCCAATGTATGATATTGACCCTGTGATTGTTGATGCAGGGGGAAATACAGCAGATGAAACTATTTACATGGACTGTTCTTTATCTAAATGCTATTGCTAGTTTTCTATGAGCAAACACATCAGCCATCACAAAGAAACCTAACTTTGTTCTTTATTTCCACTGCAAACAGCTCTTAAAGCAGGATTTGGGCTCACACAGTAGCAGCCAGCCAGCTAAAGGCTTTCAGCTGGTCCATGGATAGTAATTAGGGCTGCACCTGATTGTGTGTGTGAGCAAGGGAGAATCACTGCTGAGATCAGCGTGGAAAATAAGCAGAAGTTAACCTAACCAGCAAAGATTATTCTTTTCTTTGTGCCTTGGTATTTGGTAATTATTTGCTAAGAAAACATTAGCTAATTGCCTGACAAGCTGAAGGTTGTTTTCTGGTTTATTTTGTGATTTTGTTATCCATTTTAAACACTGCAAGCAAGTAACCTCATTTATAGTGCTATCAAGCATACATGTGCTGGGTGAATTAAACCCCATCAATAAAAGAAGTATTTTATTGATCTTACCACTTGGTTTCACAACTCAAATTATTGTCATCAGCTGTGTTTGGGAGTGAATGAACTACAATACCCACAATACCTTGCAAGAATCATATGAATATATGCATCGTCAAGATTGTGTAAGTTCTCACCCTAGGCAGCCGTCTGACAATACTAACTGCAGACAGTCTGCTAGCTAGTCCATACTGCATGTTCCTGAAGGAGATGTGTGCACCCAAAACTGGGATGTGAGCACACACACCAAGCAGATAAGTCAGTCATTAGGCCCCAGAAATATCACTTGAGAAAAATACTATATAGCACTATGGGGGAACCTACCCATAGCCGTGGTCACTGTTCAGTCAGGGTGAGAGTGACCTCCAAGCAGGACATGCTGTGGCCACTCTGTCTGTGCAGGTGGTGGCCGGGCACTACAATGTCCCAGCCATTGCCCTATGCCCTGTGCAGATGCATCCTGCCCAGGCCACCCTGTCCAGGCTATACCCACAGTACCTTGCTCCTCATTATGCACATTGGCAGGTTAACATTGGAAAGAGTGCAAGCAGTGTGGGCTGAGTAAGGTGTAGGCAGCCACAACACACTGGATAGACAGACACACACTCCCACACTGATGCCAGCATTGTGCAAATATAGAGGCTTTTGGCAGCCCTGGCCATCAAACCAGTCCTGGGCACAGTGCAGGCATGGCTATGGTACGCAATACGGTTGGGGTCACTCCCTGGGGTGGTAAACACTGGCAGAAACCAAAATTGAAACACACTCCACAGATATCAGAAAGGTTGCTATGATGCAGCTCTATCAGCAAATTGTGCTTAATTTAGGAATTGCTATCTGCCATTAATCATAGCAACCTTTTGATATGTTGTTGTTAAGTGCCGTCGAGTCGGAGTCGACTCATGGCGACCCTCTGGATAGCTATCCTAAATTGTGTTCGGTCTTCAGTCAGGCGGCTCATTGTTGACAGACTGGTACCCGTAGCATCTGTTATTGTATCGATCCATCTCATTGCTGGCCTTCCTCTATTGCGTTGACCTTCTATCTTGCCAAGCATGATGTCTATCTCTAACGATCTCTCTCTTCGCATGATGTGTCCAAAGTATGAAAGTCGAAGTCTTGTCATCTGAGCTTCTAAAGAAAGCTTAGGTTTGATCTCTTCTAGTACCGACTGGTTTGTTCTTCGGGCAGTCCATGGCATACACAGTATTCGCCGCCAGCACCATAATTCAAAGGCATCAATTTTCTTCCTGTCTATCTTTTTCACTGTCCAGCTTTCACATCCATATGATGTTATTGAAAATACCATGGTTTGAACAAGTCGAATCTTTGTATGGGGAGAGACATCTCTGCTCTTCAGAATCTTATCTAGGTCTTTCATAGCCATTCTGCCAAGAGTAATGCGTCGTTTGATTTCTTGACTGCTTGTTGCTTCTTTATTGATAGTTGATCCAAGTAGGTTAAAGTTGTTCACGATTTCAATTTCTTCTCCTTCAACGATGAACCTGTTGATTATGCCAGTTGTCATGATCTTTGTCTTCTTTACATAAAGGTGCAGGCCCATTTTGAGACTATGTTCTTTGATTGTGAGAAGCAAATGTTTCAGATCATCTTCACTTTCAGCCAGTAATGTGGTATCATCAGCATAGCGAAGGTTGTTGATGAGTCTTCCACCAGTCTTCACACCTCTGTTGTCTTCATACAATCCTGCTTCTCTGATGATTTGTTCTGCATATAAATTAAACAGGTAGGGGGAAAGTATGCAGCCTTGTCTTACACCTTTGCTTATTTTAAACCATTCTGTTTCTCCTTGTTCCGTTCAAACTGTTGCTTCTTGATCAATGTACAGATTGTGCAAGAGTACGATCATGTGTTCTGGTATACCCATGCTTCTTAATGTGGCCCAGAGTTTCTCATGGTTTACACAGTCAAAAGCCTTGCTATAGTCGATAAAGCACAAATAGATATCCTTTTGGTATTCTTTAGTCTTTTCAAGGATCCATCTCACATCCGCAGTGATGTCTCTCGTTCCTTGCCCTTTCCTGAACCCTGCTTGCACGTCAGGTAGTTCTTGTTCCAGGTATGGTTGTAGTCTCTTTTGAATAATCTTCAGTAGAATCTTGCTGGCATGTGGGACCAGAGCGATTGTGCGATAATTTCCACAGTCAGTTGGATCACCTTTCTTTAGTATTGGTATAAACACAGATCTTTTCCAGTCAGTTGGCCATGATGTTGTCTTCCATATTTTTTGGCAGAGCCTTGTAAGTACGGTAACAGCTGCATCAGATTGCTGCAATACTTCTATGGGAATGCTATCAATGCCTGGTGCTTTGTTTTTTGATAAGGCTTTCAATGCTGCTTCAACTTTTTCTTTCATCAACAATGATTCCCGATCATAAGGTACAGGTTGAAACGGCTGTTGGTCCACTTGATCTTTATCATATAAAAACTCTGTATATTCCTTCCACCTTTTCTTGATCTTCTCAGCATCATTCAACATAGAACTTTGAGCATCTTGTAACATTCCAATTCGAGGCTGGAACTTTTTCTTTAACTCTCGTAGCTTTAGGAAAGCCGATCTTGTTCTTCCTCTAATAGTTTCTGCTTCTATTTACTTGCATGTGTCGTTGTAGTACTTTTCCTTGTCCTGTCTTGCTGCACGTTGGAAATCTCTGTTGAGTTCTGTGATTGTCTTTGTTTCTCCTCTGGCTTTAGCTTCTCTGCATTTCTGGGCAATTTTCAGAGTTTCTTCCGTCATCCATTTTGGCCATTTTTTCTTTTTCACCTTTTGTAGAAACTTCTCACTTTCTTCCAACACAACCTTCTTGATGTCATTCCATAACTCTTCTGGAGCTCTGTCATTTGTATCTAAAGCAGCAAATCGATTTTGCAGGCAGTCTTTAAATTCCAGTGGTATATTCTCAAGGTCATATTTTGCTGCATTCATGAGTGGTTTGCTCTTTTTCAACTTTAGCTTGAGTTTGCATACTAGTAGTTGATTATCTGTACCACAGTCAGCTCCAGGTTTTGTCTTTGTTGATGTTACAGAGCTTTTCCATCGTTGACTTCCACAGATGTAGTCAATTTGATTTTTATACAATCCATTGGATGAAGTCCATGTGTACAGTCACCGCTTGTGTTGCTGGAAGAAGGTGTTTGAGATGAATAGATCGTTGGTCTTGCAGAATTCTATCAGTCTTTCTCCAGCTTCATTTCTGTTGCCAAGTCCATATTTTCCAACTACTTTGCTTTCTTCTTTGTTGCCAACTTTTGCGTTCCAGTCACCCATGACTATCAGGATATCCTGTTTGCATGTTCTGTCAATTTCAGTTTGTACTTGTTCATAGAACTCTTCAATTTCATTCTCTTCTGCAGCTGTTGTTGGGGCATATACTTGAATTATAGTTGTGTTGATAGGCATTCCTCGTAGACGAATAGAGATTAAGCGTTCGCTGACTGCATTGTATTTCATTACAGTTCTTGCAGGTTTCTTCTTTATTATAAATGCAACACCATTTCTTCTTTGTCTTTCATTTCCAGCATAGTAGACCATGTGATCATCTGATGCAAAGTGCCCGATGCCAGTCCATTTCAGTTCGCTGACACCCAACAGATCAAGTTGTACACGTTCCATTTCATTCTTGACCACCTCCAACTTCCCTTGGTTCATGCTTCGTACGTTCCATGTTCCAATGTGTAAGACATCTTTACAGCTTCTGACTCTCATTTCACGATACATTAAGGATGCATTATTCTGAGCCACACATTTCTACGCCACTTTTAGATTTCCCCCAATATCTAGTGTGGTGCAGCAGAGGATACACAGCCCATGGAAGTGCAGGAAAAAGAAGAGCTTACCTTAGATTCAGCGTTGAAAAGAGGCACTAGGCACACTGAAACAGTTGAGCAGGGAAAACTGTTACTACGTGCCAAACAGAAAGCTCATCAGGAACACCTGATTGCAAATCCCCACGTCACGTGCAGGGCTAGGGATTACATAAGACAGGGTTCCAGTCAGTGGAGAGAGACACAGGACACAACCCAGGAGGAGGGCAGAAGCCAGAGAGAGAGCAGCAAGAGGTGTGGCTACAGTCAGCTGAGCAGAAACCCCAGAGGAGTGCTGGGAGGAAAGTTTTCTGTCGGAGAACCAGGAAGTGAAGGTAGCTCCAGCACTCAGGAGAAGAGGTTTGAGGCAAGCTGCACTGGGAGAAGGCATGCCACCCGAGTTAGTCTTCAAGAGAAGCCAGAAGTGTCCTACCACACAGGAGACCGGTATGTGCCAGTACTAAGCACAGGTCAGTTTAGAAAGAGAGTGTTGGGGGATGGGAACTCCAAAGACACGTGCACATTAAGAAATAGCTGCAAAGCTAATACTAACCTCACTGCTGCACAACCAGCCTGGGAGGCTAGAGAGAAGAGATACAGGGAGCCAAGTGCCATGACAATCCCTACGGATAAAAGGAGGCATCCATGTGCTTACAGAGAAAGGTTTAAAACATATAAGTGCCAAGGGCGCGGTCCTGAGCATAGATACAGGAAACAAGGAGATTCAGACCTTTTGTTCTGGGAGGAAAACCCAGAGAGAAGCTACTGCATGCCAGACAGGTATAAACCTGAAGAGAGAGGAACCTTCACCGAAAGCTATAGTGAGTTGTCACAAGAAGACGTGCCTGAGTACTCCACGCAGAAAGAGTGTGATACAGGGAGTTTGGAGAGTGCTGGAGAGGGTATGTTGTGGGAAGATAGCAGCAGCCTTCCAGACCCCTCTCCCATGGACTGTAGCATTTGTTACAAGTGCAGCCCTGCTGTTTAATTGGATGACAAAAAGAACTTTGTGAATTTAAACAAAGGAATATAAGTTTGCTGATACTATTTTTGTTCTTTGCTTGTATCTGAAGTTTTTTTGATCTTGTTGATAGTCCGAGCGGGACGGGGAATAAAACCCATCTTATTTTCTCATTCACTTTTTGCTCTGAGAGACTCTATTATTTACCTAGCAAGAGCAGATTACTTGTTTTACAGACCCTAGGCAACCGCCTATATAGGGTTAAAGGGCTCTACCCACGGGCCCCATCACAAGTTGGCGTAGTTGGCAGGATCCAGTCAACGAGACAAAGAGCTACGGAGCGAGCAGAGCGACAACGCGGGAAGAGCGAAGTTGGCACGCCCGGAGAGGATCCAGGTTCCGAGAGTGCAACGGCAAGCACCTTCTCAAAATAAGAACCTCCACCTGGCTCAGGTAAAGGGTATTTGGGCACAGGTTGGGAGGATCCCTGGTGAGAAGGAAAAGGCTTGGGAGAAAGGAAAATGAATTGTTTCTTTCACTGTTGTTATAGTGCCACACTTGGTGTTCGTGTCTCTGGTTTATCTTCCAGGAAAAAGGGATGACTACGATGGATGCACAAGAGGTCCTAAGATGGATGAGCATGCAATTCGAGAAGCAGGGAGAGCTAGCACAGAAGAACCAGGAGCAGGCCATCGCTGCCCTGACGGACCAACAGAAGCCCCTGACAGACTTATTGCATACTCTTCTGAAGGAGCCAAGGAAAGAGGAGTCGCCAGCAGCAGTACCTATCTGTGGGGTAGGCCCACAGAGTTGTGGGATATGGACACTGGGACAAATGCATAGAGATGATAATTTTGATGATTTTGTGCAGACTTTTGAGAGGATAGCTCTCAATGCTAAGTGGCCAGAAGAGCAATGGGCCGTTAGGCTAGCCTCAGCGCTAACCGGCGAGGCTCAGGCAGCTTACAGGGCCATGCCTGCCGCTTTGGCAGCTGATTATCAGGAAGTTAAGAGAGCCGTGCGTGATAGGCTGGGCTTAACCCCTGCCATGTATAGACGCATGCTCCGGTCTACCCGGATTCAACCTAATGAAACCCCAAAGGCACTATATCATAGAGTGCATGGGCTAGTCTTAAAATGGCTTGAACCCGAGGGTAAACCGGTAGCTGATATAATAGACCAAATTGTACTAGAACAATTCTTTGAGGCAGTGCCGGAGGAAGTGAGAACTTTCCTGACCCTACAGAATTGTAGAACCTCTGCTGAAGCAGCGCAGTTAACCGAAAGGTTCTTTGAGGCTACAGTAACTAAAGAAGCCAGCGCTGGCAGCAGGTTAGGGTTAACCATTTCTGTAAAAAGTACCAAAGTTCCTCCGAGGAATATGTCGGGTTCAGGGGAATCCGTATATAGGAAAATGGAAAGTAATAATATGTTAAAATGCTTTAAGTGTGGAAAAATTGGGCACTTAAAGAGGGAGTGTGTGTATCGTACAGCACTTGTCACTAACAATGATCAACACATAGCAGCAGGTTTCCGTGTGGATGTGGAGGTGCAGGGAGTACCAGCTAAGGCCTTGCTTGACTCGGGGGCCGACCAAAGTATGGTCTCTCGCCGTTTTTGGGAAACCATACAAGCCCAAAGTGATTTGCCCCCGAGTCATACCGAAGGAGTAGCAAATATAAGGTGTATCCATGGATCTTCCGCCGGTTATCCTCTGTACCGGCTGAGGATACAAGGATTGGGGGTTCGGAGAAAAACCCTAGTAGCTGTAGTCCCTAAGCTACCCTTCGACCTGGTGTTAGGTCGGGACTGGCCCCCGTTTGATGAAGGGCTAAAGGAAGGCCTGGTTAAGGGAAAGGATGAATCCCCGGGGCACCCTGAGGAAGTAGGAGAAGAAGGCCAGACCATGGGAAAGAGTAATAGTAAAGGGGAGGCCCTGGTAAATGTGATTCCCCAGCCTTTGTTTGCAAAAGCCCCAAAGATAGCACCTGTCCAAAAAAACCCCGGTGGAGGTAGTGACACCCGGTAAAAAGGGCTTCGTGCTAAAGTTCTGTAAAATGTCCCCAGACGCACAGAGTCCCCAAAAAGCAACTGCCGCTGCGGCAGGCTTTGACCTTTTTAGTGCAGTGGAGGGGGTAGTACCAAAAAAGGGGAAGGCTGTAATTAATACAGGGCTGCAAATCCAGTTGCCAGCAGGGTGCTACGGGCGGATCGCTCCCCGATCCGGATTGGCATCGAAGCATTTTATCGATGTCGGGGCGGGGGTTGTGGACCCCAATTACAGGGGAGAGGTCAAGGTACTGCTTTTCAACTTTGGGGAGCAGGACTTTGAGGTTAAAGTAGGAGACCGGGTTGCCCAGATCATATGTGAACGGTTTGGGTCGCCAGAGGTGGAGGAGGTAACCCACCTGGTCCCTACCAGCCGGGGAGGCCAAGGGTTTGGCTCCACCGGACGGAGGGAGGTACAAGGTCTCACTGCCACTGCAGAGACAAAATTAGAGGATGATTTAGGTCCCCAAATTGAAGACTGTAAAACAGTCTCGGCACCGAAGGTCGGCATAGAATTGTCCCTGCAGCAACGAGGCCAGTTAGACCAGTTGCTGGCACGGTTTAAGGACGTCCTTACGCCCGTCCCAGGAGAAACCACCCTGGTCGCGCATGAAATTCTCACACCCCCTGGGAAAATTGTGCGGCTGCGACCTTACCGTTTGCCGGAAGCTCGCAGGAGGGAGGTTGTCTCACAAGTTCAGGAGATGCTGCAGTTAGGCGTCATTGAAGAGTCCAAAAGCCCCTGGTGTAGTCCGGTAGTCCTAGTGCCAAAACCGGACGGCAGTCTTCGTTTCTGCATTGACTTTAGGCAGGTCAATGCTATATCCCTCTTCGATGCCTACCCTATGCCAAGGATTGAAGAATTGTTGGATAGACTGGGGCAGGCACGGTATCTGACCACCCTTGACCTTACCAAGGGTTATTGGCAGATACCGTTGACCCGTGCTTCCAGGCCCAAGACAGCGTTCAGCACGCCGCTGGGTTTATTCCAATTTAAGCGTATGCCATTTGGTCTACACGGCGCCGCAGCAACATGCCAAAGGTTGGTAGACCAGGTCCTACGGCCTCACCACAGCTACGCGGTAGAATACATGGATGATATAGTCATCCACAGTACCACCTGGGCACAACATCTTCCACGCGTAGAGGCCGTGTTGAAGGCTTTTCGGGGTGCCGGACTAACTCTAAATCCCGGAAAGTGCCTATTTGGTGGAACCGAAGTTAAATATTTAGGACACTTGGTGGGAAATGGTACCGTCCGACCCCTACGTGATAAGGTAGAAAGTGTGCAGAATTTCCGGCGACCGCTAACTAAGAAACAACTTAGAAGTTTCCTAGGGTTAATCGGGTATTATAGACGTTTCATACCCAGGTTTGCGGAAGAAAGCACGGTGTTGACAAACATGTTAAGAAAAAATGCACCTAACAATTTACAGTGGACACAAGCAGCGGAGGACGCTTTCATACTTCTGAAGGGGAAGTTATGTAAAGCGCCAATCCTATATGGGGTGGATTTTAATCGTACATTTATCCTTCAAACGGATGCCTCGGAGTCGGGGCTGGGAGCTGTCCTCTCCCAGGAGTTCGAGGGTACTGAGCACCCCGTTCTTTACTTGAGTAGGAAGTTGTCCAGGGCTGAGGGCAACTATTCGACCATCGAAAAAGAATGTTTGGCTATTAAATGGGCCATTGAGGCACTTCGATTTTATCTTACAGGCAGACATTTCGTGCTGATTACGGACCATGCACCGTTGAAGTGGTTGGGTACCATGCGAAACCACAACCCTCGCCTCACCCGTTGGCACCTGGCGTTGCAGGCTTTCAATTTTACCATACACCATAGAGCGGGAAAGTTGCATTCCAATGCAGACGCCCTGTCCCGTATTCCGGGCTGGGAGCACGAAAGTTCACCATCCCGGAATATCTTAAGAGGGGGGATATGTGGTGCAGCAGAGGATACACAGCCCATGGAAGTGCAGGAAAAAGAAGAGCTTACCTTAGATTCAGCGTTGAAAAGAGGCACTAGGCACACTGAAACAGTTGAGCAGGGAAAACTGTTACTACGTGCCAAACAGAAAGCTCATCAGGAACACCTGATTGCAAATCCCCACGTCACGTGCAGGGCTAGGGATTACATAAGACAGGGTTCCAGTCAGTGGAGAGAGACACAGGACACAACCCAGGAGGAGGGCAGAAGCCAGAGAGAGAGCAGCAAGAGGTGTGGCTACAGTCAGCTGAGCAGAAACCCCAGAGGAGTGCTGGGAGGAAAGTTTTCTGTCGGAGAACCAGGAAGTGAAGGTAGCTCCAGCACTCAGGAGAAGAGGTTTGAGGCAAGCTGCACTGGGAGAAGGCATGCCACCCGAGTTAGTCTTCAAAAGAAGCCAGAAGTGTCCTACCACACAGGAGACCGGTATGTGCCAGCACTAAGCACAGGTCAGTTTAGAAAGAGAGTGTTGGGGGATGGGAACTCCAAAGACACGTGCACATTAAGAAACAGCTGCAAAGCTAATACTAACTTCACTGCTGCACAACCAGCCTGGGAGGCTAGAGAGAAGAGATACAGGGAGCCAAGTGCCAAGACAATCCCTACGGATAAAAGGAGGCATCCATGTGCTTACAGAGAAAGGTTTAAAACATATAAGTGCCAAGGGCGCGGTCCTGAGCATAGATACAGGAAACAAGGAGATTCAGACCTTTTGTTCTGGGAGGAAAACCCAGAGAGAAGCTACTGCATGCCAGACAGGTATAAACCTGAAGAGAGAGGAACCTTCACCGAAAGCTATAGTGAGTTGTCACAAGAAGACGTGCCTGAGTACTCCACGCAGGAAGAGTGTGATACAGGGAGTTTGGGGAGTGCTGGAGAGGGTATGTTGTGGGAAGATAGCAGCAGCCTTCCAGACCCCTCTCCCATGGACTGTAGCATTTGTTACAAGTGCAGCCCTGCTGTTTAATTGGATGACAAAAAGAACTTTGTGAATTTAAACAAAGGAATATACGTTTGCTGATACTATTTTTGTTCTTTGCTTGTATCTGAAGTTTTTTTGATCTTGTTGATAGTCCGAGCGGGACGGGGAATAAAACCCATCTTATTTTCTCATTCACTTTTTGCTCTGAGAGACTCTATTATTTACCTAGCAAGAGCAGATTACTTGTTTTACAGACCCTAGGCAACCGCCTATATAGGGTTAAAGGGCTCTACCCACGGGCCCCATCACACTAGTTTAAAAGCTTCTCTATCTCCTGATTAAAGTGAAGCCTAACTAGGTTGCGTGTGAGGTCTGCCACTTTCACACCAGGCAGGCAAGTGAGTAAGCAATCCTCATGCCCACCAGCCAGCCGGCGAGCTATATTCCTAATAATTGAATCACCAACTAAGATGGCTATCCTAATCTTTCCCTCCTGGGCAAAAGCATCTGGAGACACATCCTTGGTGTGAAAGGATATTGCATCTCCTGGAGGCCAGGTCCTGATTACAGGATCATTTTCTGCTGCACCAAGGTGATGCTGTCCTTCCAGATGATCTCTCTCTTCCAAGGCAGCACTGAGGTTACCAGACTGGAGGTGGAGTTTTTCTACAATGTCCTTGAAGGTCTCCTTTATATACCTCTCTGTCCATCTCAGCTCAGCAAAATCTGCTGCTTTGTCCTCCAGAGATCAGACCTGGTCTCTGAGAGCCAGGAGCTCTTTGCATCGAGTGCACATATATGACCTCTCCCCAACTGGGAGATAATCATACGTGGCACTTAACACCAAAAGAATGGATAGCACCCATGTCATTGATTGACTGCTGTCTGCATCTCTGTATTAGAAACATAGAAACATGATGGCAGAAAAAGACCACATGGCCTATCTAGTCTGCCCTTCCATATCAACCATTACAACAGTCCCCTTTTTAGTGAGCTTAGTTGTTTAAGGTTGTTAAGGGAGTAGATCTAGGTTCACCAAACCCCAGGTGTAAGGTCACCATGGCGACTACAAAATTGGACCTGGAGCCTGGGAATCAGAACATCTGTGCAGCATGAAGATTTGGGATGGCCATGGGGACTGTCCTGGCTACGAGCAGCACTTCTGACCATGGAGGATGGGATCCCGGCAGGCAGCCATGGCTCATCCTCAGCACTGCTCCTGGCCACGGAGGAAGTGTTGATTTTGCAGCTAAGACTGCATGAGAGCTGGATGGCCTGCAGAAAATGGTTAGAGTGTAGGCAGGGTGAGTTTGCTTAAAAGGTCGAAGATGTTTAAAGGAGTAGCAGGTTTAATAGAATGGCTGGAGGAATGGAGGTCAGGGTCAGTGCAAGAGAGGAGGGAGAAGGGGAGAGAGTCTGAAAAGGAAAATAGAGTTAGGGAGTAGGGGAGACAGCAGGAGAGGGGTTGGAGTGGGGAGAAGGAGAGGGAAAACTGCAAGGGGTTGGAGGGTGAAGAGATGAATTCATGGGAAGGGCACAATATGTGTGTGCAAAAGGCTTACCCCTCACCCACACTACACACGCGCAGGCCCCCCACCCCAGCACCACACACACACGTCTGTGCGCATGCATCCCATCTCTGCACCTCACACACACACACACACACACACACAGACACACACACACACACACACACACACACACACACACACACACACACACATACACACACACACATACATACACACACACACACACACACACACAGACACACATACACACACATACACACACACACACACACACACACACACACACACACACACACACACACACACACACATACACATACACACACACACACACACACACACACACACACATACACACACGTCTGTGCGCATGCATCCCATCTCTGCACCTCACACACACATACATACACACACACACACACATACATACACACACACACACACATACACACACACACACACACACACACATACACACACGTCTGTGCGCATGCATCCCATCTCTGCACCTCACACACACACACACACACACACATACATACACACACACACACACACACACACACACACACACACACACACATACACACACACACACACACACACACACACACACACACACGTCTGTGCGCATGCATCCCATCTCTGCACCTCACACACGCACACAGAGGTTTAGCTATGAAGGGTCAGCAGGGGTGGTAGGAGATGGAGGAGGAGGCGTGGGGTCGCTGCCTTCTGTTGGCACTGTGCAGTGGCCCATTAAGAACCTGATTTATTAAGCTTTTTCCCTAGAAAATGGGAACACAGTCTTAGTAAATCAGGCCCTATAACCAAAGAAAGTAAATGCAATGCAGGACTGCACCAAGGGCTGAGTGAGTGGGCAGCCACAGAGGGCACAAGGGTCGCTGATGTCATCAATGGGCTTCCAGAATGCCCTAAAAAAGTGGGTTCCTGCAAGCAATTGTCTGGCTGGGGGGACACCAAATTCACCTGTCACACAGGTCATATTGCTAGCTTGGCATGGTCCTGTTGCAATTACACCATGGTGGGGGCAGGAGCATGCACTGTGACTTAGGTTTCGGCAACCGGCTCCTAGAGTCTAAGAAAATCTGTCAAGGCCTAGAGTAGAGACCCCTAGACTAGTATAACGGTCTTTAGGATTACTGGCTGTATTTTATGCCATTATTTTTTGTTTGTTTCCCAATTAACTGCTAATAATGCGCTAAGGGTTAATCAGTTCTTGATGAAAATTACACTGTGGTGTCAAATTTCACTCTCTCTTAATTGGGATAATGAACTGTAAATTAAGGGAGATGTCTTGGGTGGGTGGAAAAAAGACTAACTAAGGGTCTGTTTTCTTAAAGGCTGTAAGGGCCTACCTAAATCTAACAGAAATTTATTTAAAACCTGTATAGCAATCTGCTGTCTGCCTGCTTACAGCCTATCTAAATTTAACCGAAATTCATTTTAAACCTGTAAAGTAAGCTGAGAACAATGTTTACTTTATTAATAAAATCAAATAAACTAAAGTTTGCCAGCAAAGCAATGTTCACTTACTCACAGGTTTCTCTCAGAAAAGCAGTGTCCATCGTTACAGCAGTGCAGTTAATGGGTACAAGTTCAGACTCCCCGAAAACTCATTTTCCCCTTATGCATCTTGCTTCTACCACAATAAATAATCTGCTAAAACTCTCGTTTTTATGTTTCAGAAACATTGCTCATGTTCCTATAAACATTAGTGGGATTTTTTTTCTGAATAGACAGGAGTTGTAATTTTGTCTATTTACCCTGCTTCCCCCAGTGAGTCCCTTGGCCATAGCGGTGTTTGCTGGGTATACAGAAGGGAGGCACTGTGCTTTCTTAGGTATGAGCGAGCATTTCAGCTGCTTTATGAGCTGACATTATGGTCGGAGCAGCCTCAGTGTGCTTTAGCTGCCTAATTCCAGATGTCGATGTCATCAGCAGAGGGATGAAACCGATAGTCCAAGCAAAGGTCATATTAGCAATAACATGCACAGGAGTATTGTCAATTTTCCCTCCAAGATGTTCTTTTCAAATAGAATTTGAATATTCTTATTCACTCTGGAGTTAATAAATGTTTTTCTGTTGGAAATCTGCTTAAGTCCTGAATTTGGATGGATTAGACCCAAAGAGAGATTAAGCAAGAGCAGTGAGCTGGTGTAGACTCTGCAAGGTTTAACTCCTTTTTCACTCAGCAGCAAAACAGAAAAGACTTAATTAATATATTCAAACCATTAAGAATCCCTTGGCTCGCACATCAGCTGATTTTCCAAGTCAGTATAATATTCTGCTTTTTGCCACTAGAGGAAGATGCCCAAATACGTTGCAAAGCTTTTCCCAAAGCAGCTGTTTTTTCCCAGTGCCGTGAATCTCTTGCCTACTAAAGTTTGCACATCAGCAAAGTAAACACAAGCTACGGACACGTGTCTCCACCAATACATATTCAAGGTAAAGCATTCTCCTGCCTGTAGCAGTCCAAAGGAGAAAACCAGAAAGACTTGCGACACCCGCTCTCAGTTTCCCCTCACTGGTATCTGAAAAATTCGCATTCCCAGGACTTAAGAGTCTCAGCAAGACTTAGGCCAGGTCTTGGCAGTGGTAGGTATGTCGGCATTCAAACAGACTTCAGTAGCCTGCAAAGGCAATGCAGGGCTCCATGGCTACCAAAAACCTTCCCCACAACAATGGCTGCTCCCATAGGTAAAGGATGGGAAGCGGCTTTTGACAAGAGAGATTTCGGCTGCAGGAATTCAAGATGGGACACAGTAATGGGTGCAGTTGCATAAATTCCAAGCCCACATTGCAGCGGTGCGTGTGGCAAACTTATTTTAACTTGTTTGCCATGCTGCCTGTGCTCCAGGCCCAGCGCTCTTACCTCCCAAAGTCATGTGATAATAACTAAACCGTTGTCTGTAATAATTAAACCATTGTCTGAGAGGTGAGAGCTGCCAGGCTTGGAGCGCAGGCAACGTGGCAAGCTAGCAAACAAGTTAAAGTAAGTTTGCAGAGCGTTCATGGGGAGGGAGGGAGCGATGGGTGCAATGATCCATTCTGGGTCCCAAATAGGATTCAGTATGCTACCGCACTATATGTATGTTCTTATGATTCCCTTTTACGACAGTCGCCCATGATGCTCCTGGTTAGCCATCCCCATGCAATCCTCCAGGGTGCAGACAACCCATGAATATGAACAGCGCACTTACTTGATGTAGTAGGGGACTTTGTTTGGTGAGACTGCTCTCTCCCAGGGACCCTGGACGGAAGCTGTTAAAAAAGAAATATAGACATGTCAAATGCTAAACCTGGCTCCTTTTGCACAGAAAGGATTAACCTGTTGCTCAGAAGTTTCTCTCTCAATAATGCAACCCCCCCCCCCCCAAGCCCTCCCTGACTAGGGTTAACCGATGGCTCTAGGTCTTCAGTTTTTCTTCCACTACATTCAAACCCACCTTTCTGGTGCATTCAATGGTAGCAAAACCAGGACTGGTTCACCTGTCCCAGATGACCTGGAGCCATGACTAGTTTGAACACGTAATAATGAGAGGAACAAACAGCACATCGGCTTTTCTGACTCTGTTCTGCTTATAAGCATTTGCCTCTTGCTGAGCTTTGTGGCAAATTATCATCAGCATCGTTCATCTTTGATTGATTCTTTTTGCTACACAAAAGGAATTAACCAGGAAGTTTAAATATCTTCACCAAACAAATACTTCTTTAGTTATCTTCTTTTTGCTTTGGTTACTTCGTTTGACCTGGCACTTTCCTCCCCTCCCCTTGGATTTCCAGCTCGATCAGAGCCTGTGCCTGCTGGGCTATGATCCCATGAGACCGTGCAGGAATTCGTAGGAAGAGCTTGTTCCCTTTTACTAACACCTAGCACGTGCCATAGGAATAGAAGGGGCCATGCAGCAGATAGCTCAAGCTAAGTGTTAGTAAAGGGGCCCTAACATCTAAAACAAAGTGGACACTCCTAAAAGAGAAGCCGCCACTAGAAGTGATCTGAGAAAGTCTGAGGAGTGGCTTAGCAGCAAAAAGGTGCAAACCATGCACCTAGGATGCAGAAATCTGAAGTCTTGATACACGATGAGGTATGAGATGCTGATGTGTGCCATGTGATCAGACCTGATATCTCAAGGTAGCAAACATGACAACAGGTCTGGGGGCACCTCACGGACTGATTTACTGAGGCAAGAATCATTCCATGTGTGGAGGAATGGCCAAGATGGCCGGAAATCATGAAAACCAACGTTCAAATCCTGCTTCTCTCTCTGGTATTCTTTGTGACCTTGCTTAAGTTACCTCCCTCTCCATCACCTCAGATACTAATTTATATTCTAGACCAGGGGTGGCCAACTCCAGTCCTGGTGCACCACAATCCAGCCTAGTTTTCAGGATGTCCCTAATGAATATTCATGAGGTATATTCACATTCACTGCCTCCCATTGTATGCAAATACATCTCATGAATATTCATTAGGGGCATCTTGAAAACCAGGCTGGATTGCGGTGCACCATGACTGGAGTTGGTCACCACTATTCTAGACCCTCTTGAGCAAGGACCTAACCACTGTATGAACTTGGGTTTGGAAAGACAAGCAATCCAATTCAAATGAGCATTTAAGGGCATGTCTCATCCTTTTAAATATTCCTTTTTGCTTTTTAAAAACCATGGAGACGGCATCAGCACATCTACAAGAAACGAGATGAATCTCCTGCAGGATGTAAAGGCTAGGGCCAGAAGTGCTGTTCTCACAGTATCAGATGAGAGTGGGATAAAACATGCTTTTCTCTCCCAGGAAATGGGTCATGCAGAAGCCCAACATCTTGTACTAGGAGCAGGCCACATAAAAAATGGAAGATCGAGAATAAACCTGGAGCAATTTGCTCCTCGGAGCTCTCGGTCTGATGTCCCAGCCTAGTTTCTCTTTGCTTGAGTTGGGATGTCCAAAACTAGGTAGAGCTGGGAAAGTCTGAGTGGGGGAGATCACAAAGAAATTAAAATAAAGTAAGTAAGAGAACCCAACGAACTGATTAACCCAGAAGCTTTCCCCCTTTCAACATCACCTGCGAGAGTCACCATCCTTTGCAGACTTGAGTCCATGGAGCCCAGTAGGATCACTGCTGAAGTGCGCGTGAATCATCGCAATGCTCTATGTGGATCACAGCTCAAACAGTGACTTTCTGATCCTGAACCCACTACTCAAACATGCAAGCTCAAACCTTTCATTTGCTGGTTGACCATTAACCCTGAAACACAGTATCTTAGAAGCAAATCCCCGATGAACCTCATGTGTCCTCCAGGTCATATAAGCTTCACCAGGGGAAGGGGTGGGTGAATTCGGGTTTTGCCCAAGTTTGAGGAAAGTACAGCTAAGAAACTTACAAACGTTTCACAGTCTTCCAAACTTTATGGACATTTTTTAAAAGTTCTTTAAAAGCAAAATTTTTGCCAGTCTGAACGTGGACTGGATACAGAAGCAAGTGAGAAAATCTGTAGCTACATCCATGCTAACCTAATCATTCCCAGAGGCCAGGACACATGGACACCAACTGCTCTATTTATATTCTCTTTGGAAATTCAAGGGTGCAAATACAAGTCAGTCACAGGCCTGACACAAAGCAAGGCGCAGCCTTTGCCATCCATATGCTCAAATTAATCTAAGGCACACATTTCCAAAAGGTTCGACCCTCATTTAAAGTAAATTGGATGATTCACACAAGAGCAATCAAAATAAAATCCTTTGGGGAATAAAACACAAGGTAATGCCATAGTAGTTTCAAAACGATGGCAGACAAAGGCCAATTAGTCCTTCTAGTTTGTCTAATTGTTCTGTGACTGTTTGTAGAATAACACTTGTTATCGGCTTTCTCTTTTGTACTCTATGTCCTGGGTAGATCCCTTAGGTAGTACAGACCCAGCACCCCTCCCTTCCCATGTCTAAGCACGAAGCTCTGTAATAATTTAAACAGCTATGGAAAGTAGCTAGGCTGCGGCTCAGTTTCCCATCTTGACAGTCTCCTCCCAGCCTACCTGGCTATGTAGATGGCTACATTTCCACATGACTTCAGACAAACCCGGCAATGCATTTCCACTACAATGTTTAACACTGTTAGGAAAGTAAATAAAAGTTAGCAGAAAAGAGGCTGCTATGGTTCTTGGAAGAAGTAGCTGAAAAGGTAAGAAAAAGAGAGGTCAGCCTTCATAACGTATTAGAGATCGCAGAGTTTAAAATACTGTTAAATAAATCTGTCCTTTAGGAGAGATCCAAGATGGCGTTTTGAGAGGACGTATCTGGAGGAAGCTTGGCAGCTTGCCTGGGGCTATCATGGGGGAAAAAAGGGAAGAGCCAGATTTATCCTTCTGAGTCTCGCTCGATCCAGCTGCTGTGACAGACCATGCTTGATGTCTTCCGGACTCCTTTGGTTCCTGTGTTGGCATCTTCTTCAATCTGGCCTTAAGATGCTTAGGGGTATGTTTACTAAACCGTGCACACGTGCGCGGCGCACAAGAACGGCCGCTAATGATGCATTTAAGAGCTCTTAAGCGCCGCGCACGCGTGTGCGTCACATTAATGGGCCGCCGCACGTGTGCGGGGCGCTCATGTGCGATAGAGGCGGGGAAACGCTTACGGAGGACGGAGGAAGGCTCCCGAGGGGCGGGGGGACGGGGTCAATGGGTGGAGAGTGGGAGGGGAGAGGCTCCCCGCACAGGAGCGGGGCTGAATCTGGGCATTAAAAATACCGCGAGTGAAACCCTCGTGTTAGAGCCCATTTAAAGGGAAGAGAAACCCTTTCCGTCAGCAATGTACAGCAAAACCAGGGAAACCTGAAAAACGTGAGCAGTGTGATACATGTGCACAGAACAAAACAGCAAATAAAACTTGAAAATGACCACAACAAATTTCAAATAAATTATAATCCAGCTGGGCAACAGTGATATTAATGGGCAACCATAAAAAACACTCCCAGGAAAGCTCCAAAAAAAAGAAATGATTTTTGGAAGGGTCTACGCTCCGTAGACTCGTTCAAAAATCACTGCATTTTAATGGAGCTTTCCTGGGAGTGTTTTTCATGTTGCCCATTGATATCACTGTTGCCCAGCTTGGTTTTGGTTTTTTCCCCTTTTTTTGGAGGTCATTTTTGAGGTTTAATTGCACCCCTGTCCCCATACAAGGTAAACGAGCCCACAGTAAAATTGTGCAGAGCAGGGTGTCTGACTCGTGCGGCCAGGTTTCCTATCTCCAGAGACTGCACTGTCTCTGTGGTCACAGTGTGGTGCAGTGGACACAGCCAGTGCCTGTAGGACCAGAGGGTCACAGGTTCAAACCCCATAGTTTTACCCACCACTAAACAGTGATAGTACAGACACCCCTGTATGGCAGAGAACATAAGCATGGTTCCAACACCTATATTTTACACTACACCGCATACAAACCATAACAATGGGCATTACCGACAGCCGAGTCCCCCAAATTCAGTCCTGGAGTGCCACAACTCAATCAGGTCATATTTTTTTTTCCAGATAGGGACATGTCTGCATGTTGGCGGAAGGGTACAGGTGGTGGAGGGGGCAGTGGCTGCAAACCACAGCAGACAGTGGCCTAGGCCTGTGCAGGCTGGCACCATCCACCGTAACAGACAGGCTCTGTCAGATGTACAGTCATGGACTCCCCAGGGAACACAGCACATCTGTGGCAACACGGTGGTGCAATGCACACAGACAGCGTGTGCAAGAACAGAAGGTCACAGGTTCAAAGCCAGCTGGGGCTACTGCCAATCCAGTCCACATATTTTTCCTACAACTAAACCGTGATAATAAGGAGAAACCTTTATTGCTGAGAACATACGCATGGTTCACACGCCTATATTTTACCACACCAAACACAGACACCATAAACAGCCGCATTACCCAGAGCAGAGTCTCCCAAATGCAGTCCTGGAGGGCCCCACACCATTCAGGATCCATGCTGCCTCTGCTAAAGATGCATGTGCTGCATATCTATGCACCACCCCCATGGTATGCTGATGTAGCTCATGCATATTTCTGAGGGACAGCATGAAAACCCGAACAGTGGTTGGAACACCAGGACTGGTTTTGGGACACTCTGCCGTAAAGCCCCCCCCCCCCCCCGGCAACATTGGCCAATGCCTCCTAGAGAGGCAGGACATTGGGCCCTGCCTGTATCCCCCAATACTAGCAGTTGCATACCTTAGCACTGCCACCCTACACCTGGGTATATGGTACACAGCTATCAAACGTTGCCCATGATAACTGGCAGATATCAATTCCTACGTTAAGCACATGTTGCTCATTGATCTCCACCATAACAATCATTGTGATGTCTGCGGGGTGCGCTGCAGGTCTGGTCTCTGACAGTGTTTACCACCCTGGGGAGTGACCCCCAACAGTAGTGCATACCATATCCATGCCTGTACTGTGCCCAGGACTGGTGTGTGGTGGGTATGGCTGCTGGACTCCTCTATAGTAGCACAATGCTGGCATAGGTGTGGGGGTGGCTGTCTGCCTATCCAGTGTGTGGTGGCTGCAAACACCTTCCACAGCCCACACTGCCAGCAATGTTGCCAGTATTGGGCTGCCAATGTGCATAATGAGGAGCAAGGTATCATGGGCATAGACCGGACAGGGTGGCCTGGCCAGGGTGCATCTGCACAGGGCATAGGGCACTGATTGGGACATATTAGTGCCCGGCCACCACCTACACAGACAGGGTGACCTCAGTATGTCCTGCTGGGAGATCACTCTCACCCTGACTGTGCAGTGACCACAGCATGGCTAGGCACCCCCATAGTGCTATATAGTATTTCTTTCATGTGATAGATATGGGTTTTCTTTTGGGGCCCCAGTCACTGATGTAACTACTTGTTGTGTATGCTGACATCCCAATTGTGGGTGCATGCATCTCCACTGGGAACATGCACTGTGGACTAACTAGCATGCTGTTTGCAGCTGGTATGTGTCTTGATGGAGCAGCTTGTGGGGTACAGCGGCTGATGACTTGCTGCAGGAGAATATCAGATAGTGGTGGGGTGCAGCTCACCATATCCAGGCCTAATGTCTGTCTGCTATTGTGGTATGGATGTGTATAGAGCTGCATTGACTGCCCTCTGGGGTGTCTGTTCCTCAGCAGGACTGGGGTTGATGGTCCCTCTCTACTGCCACCTTTGCAGGAAGGTAGAATGTGGATCTATTGATAGGAGGCCCTGTTTGTCACCTTAAGCCCTGGGGGAGGGGGGTTCATAGGGGCTACACCTGACTGAAACAGACAGATATCCAAGGTGTTTGTGCAGAAACTACCTATCTCACACATTAACACTGCTTTGGACCTCCGGCATGGCCTCTTTCAGCCATGGAAGGTGTTGTGGACCTGGTCCTGGGCGCCTCATTGCACCCTCAGGGTGAGCACAGTACCCGCACAATGTGACGGTGTGTAGCTACTCTGTGCCAGTAAAACACACGGTCAGTACCCCCTACCAGGCCGAGGTGGTGTGTGGGTGCACATGGTCACTTCCCTCTACCGGGCCGAGGTGCTGTGGGGGTGCATTGCCCATCTTGTGTTAATCTGTGGACAGCTGATTTGCATGTGCAGTGCATCATGGGTATGGGTAGGCTAACCCTATCCTGGTGACCACAGCAGACTGTCTGTGTGGTGACGTGCATGCTCTCTGCAGCCAGCCAGGGGCTTGCTAGCAGCTATAGAGCTGTAGCCCAATGGTTGCTGCACTGCCTCTGAAGCCAGAGGTCATTGGTTCAAACCCACAGTAGAGTTATTTGATAGGGTTGTCCAACGCATTATCTTTTTTTAATGTACATATTTTTTTGCCAGCAAAAACACCCTCAGCGTACTGTACCCATAAGGTGCCTCTGAGGGTGCTTTATAGGGCGCCCTATAGGGCACCTTATGGTGCCCGTCCATATAAGGTGCACTATACATTCTCCTGTGACGCAACCTATAGGGTGCCCTATAGGGGACATTTTAGGGTGCTGTGGCGGACAGTGCAATTTCTAATGTGCCCTATGGAGTGCCTTATAGGGTGCCTTATACGGCACCTTCAATTACGGCACGTGAGGCTGTGTTTGCTGGTAGCAATTAATAACATAAATATAAAGTGCTGCAGGACAAAATATGTACAATGCAAAGCTGATGCCACAGCCAGCCTTACGTATTAGGCACACTGGGGAGCAAACTCATGACCCCTGTATCAGCAGTCAGTGCCTTAACCATTGTGCTCCACTGCTGCTCCTCCTTGCCTGTCAGCACACCTACGTATGCTTTTCATTCCTTAAACTGCACAGTGCTGCCATAAAAAACAGTACACTGACCTTGCGGTACCTCATACGGCACCCTCTAAAGCGCCCTATAAGCAACATTCTAGGGTGCCTTGGCTGACAGTGCACTTTAAAATGTGCCTTATAGGGCACCTGATGTTAACACGCTTTGGGAGTGCGTTTGCTAGTAGTGGTAATTAAAATATTTATTTATTTTATTTATTACAGTTTCTTATATACCGCGCTATTTAGTATCATCGCGGTTTACATCATAACATAACGACCATAACGACAAGCTGTCAGGTTTTACATAGAACAGGAGTACAAACTTGGATAACAGGGTTAACTATATACATAAGCTATTTACACTGCAGTGATAGGTAAAAACAGATAATGCATGTAAGGGTCTTTCTAGAGTGGGTCATTTCTTGAGAGGGATATCTAGGTTCAATTGCTGGCTGGGAAGTATTGGAGGAAAAGGTGGGTTTTGAGAGCCTTCCTGAACTGATATAGATTGGCAATGGTCCTAATGTCAGGGGGTAGAGCATTCCAGTATTTGAGGACATAAAAACTGAACACACTGTTTGTGGTTGTCGTGTTGGACTTTGTCGATGCCTTTGGTGTTGTTAACAAGTTTACAGCTGTTGCTCTTCTGGATCTGTTGGGGGGGACAATGTGGATAAGATGCGTGAGTGAGGAGGATGAAATACCTTTGGTTGCCTTGAATGCTAATAGAAGGGTTTTGAAGGTGATCCTCCCATGGATCGGTAGCCAGTGCAGCTGTTTGAGAATGGGGGTCACGTGGTCATTTCTGGATGCTCCGTAGAGGACCCTAGCTGCGGCATTCATGGCCAACTGTAAGGGGGTTAGTGTGGATTGGGGAAGACCTTGTAAGATGGCATTTGCAAAGTCAAAATGTGGCAGGATCAGCGCTTGATATATGGTTCGGAAATCATCTGGGTTCAACAGGGAGCGTAGGTGCTTGAGTGAACGGATTTTGAAATAGACGGCTTTGACTATGTTGCTTATCTGGCGTTTCATATGTAGACGTTGGTCCAAAGTAACTCCCAGGTATTTTATTGCATCTTTAGTTTGCAAGTGAGCTTCCTTGACACTGATGTGGGATGGGGGAGTAAAGTTGGAGTCTCTGGTGATGAATAGCACCTCTGTTTTTTTATGTTGAATGCATAGGTTCTGTGTCTGGAGCCATGTTGAAACTGCATTGACTAAAATACCTCCTAAAGCAATCTTCCCCATAATATGTTATGCCTCAGCCAGCCTTGTTCATTGGACACTTTGGGGGATTGAACCCCTGATCCCTGCACCATTGGTCAGTGTCTTAACCATTGTGCTGTGGTTCTGTTCCTGTGATTGCACATCAGCGTGCCGCCTTATGCCGCCCAGTATTAATATGCCACCAAAAACATCAGCGCGCCACCTTATGCCACCCAGTATTCATATGCCGCCAAGAACATCAGCGTGCTGCCTTATGACACCCAGTATTTCTGCACCTCATAAATTACCACCTCAGCCAGCTATCTTCATTGGGCACTGTGGGGGATTGAACCCCTGATTCCTGCACTGTTGGTCAGTGTCTTAACCATTGTGCTGTGGCTCTGCTCTGCTGCTTGCCCATCAGCGTATCACATATGCCTCCCGCGCAGCCATCGGATGCGCTAAGGTGCGGGGCGTACAAGGGCGCCGCGCACCTTAGCGCATATTTAAATTCCGGCTTTTCTTTTACAGGACGGAACGCCCACTCCTTATATGGCACCCGCACACTACCGGGGCCCGCACCTTACCGGGGTTTTAGTAAACATACCCCTTAGTCTCTTGTGAAATGGAAAAACCTGGTGTGACGCTTGAGCCACTTTGGGATGCTAATCAAGGCCTTACCTCTTCTTTAATGGCACTGTCTGCTAAATTTGTTGGGGATTTGACTTTGATTTCTGAGACAGGGGTGGCTCATTCCCAGGGGCTGGAACAACTTTCTGCTAAGAGTGATTCTTTAGATGTTAAAGTTAACAAAATTCAGGATCTTGGGGAAGCACTGGTGAAAGATAAGACCTATATTCACCGAAAATTAAATATATGGAAAATCAGTCTCGAAGGAATAATCTGAGATTCTTGGGCTTCCCCAGATTGCCTTTAATATCGCTGTCAGATATGGTTAAGAAATATCGGGAGAGTGTCTAATTTGGGGGAGTGTCTAATCTAAGATGGCAGCAGCCGGCTGTTCCGAGTGAGCACGTTTTCTCATAGGTAAGAAGCGCAATGGGAGAGGTGGGTCATTGTCCTCTCAACCCCCCTGTACCTCTACACCGGTTTCTTCGGGTCCTTTGGATGCTTTCATTGTGCCCGCTGCCCAGGATCTGGTAGACTATATGAAAAAAGTGTTACTCCAATATCCACTACAGAACTCTAGTTCCATTTTGTTCCCATCAATTATATGTGAATCTCAAATGAAAGCAACAGGTCTCAGACTTTAAAGAGCTGCGGTCCTCATTTGATATCGACCTTTTGCTCTATTTAGCATCAATGACCTGTGTATTGCTTCCCACTCAGTTATTAACTTTTGGCTTATTCATTGACTTTTAGCTTGTGTTACTTACACAAAGAGAAAATAAGTGCTTATTTTTAAATGCGCACCATTACTTGCGAAAAGAGAAAATGAGTGCTTATCTTTAAATATGCCCAACGCCAATTTCAGCGCTGTTGCGTTTCACATCCAAGCTGTTTCTTCAGGGGCCGGACTCACTCATGCTTCCTCATTGCGTATTGTTCCTTCATAGTTTTCTAATAGTCTTCCCGCTTATGATTTTCTGGCAATTTTCACGTTCTAAACAGGGAATCACTTGTTAGTTCTGTATATTAATAACATATTTCCTATTAGACTATATACGTGCGAAACTAAGCTGTGTTGACACTAGAAAAGTTTTTACCATGATCTTCACTGCCAGTTTCTTCTATCTCTGTGACCGTTCGATTCAGACAACGCCGCGCATGCGGTCTACTAACTAGTTCAGAGGAGGGGCTTTCATCGGATTCTAACGCCAGTACTAGAACAGGGGATTTTCACAGAGATGGAGGAGGACGGATCAAGAAGAAAGGGGACAAGACAGACAAGACAGATACCAAAACAACACAAGGGAGAGGGACAAACAAGAGACGGTGATGTTAGGAGGAGGAGCAAATACAACTCCATCGATAGTTATTAACATTTCGGGCAAACAGCTGCCTGAGTCCTACAAACACCTTTTAGAGAAGGGTCTATCTTTTGTACCCCGAGCGAAGTTTGATTGGTTCCAGTTTAATGTAGACTTTGAAAAATTATTAAGGAACTTGAACCTAAGAATCTTTTTTGGAACACGACAACAACCGGAGACGTTGCCTACTTTACCACTGAATAATCGATTAAAATTACCAGTCAAATCCACTTGGAGTCCTCCATGTGCACAACCGGGGGCTCTAGTCATTTTTCGAACCCTGGTGATACGAGATATGACTACACTGGTAGAATCCAATAATAGAAGGTTCAAAACTGCCCTTACACGGCAAGAGGAACTAACACTGTTGGAGTTAAAGGCACGCAATGATTTAGTCATAAAAAGGGCGGACAAGGGAGGAGCAATTGTTATCATGTCACGGGATCAATATGTAGGTGAAATCCATCGTCTACTACAGGATGAAAAAACATACGCAGTCTTAACAGTGGACCCCACTCCACGACTGATGGAGCGCATTAAATCGCTCACATCAGCAGCCCGCCAAGATAAGCTTTTAAACAACAAGGAGCATCAATTTTTGAATAGCATAGAGCCAAGACAAGCGGTGTTTTATATAGTGCCAAAAATACACAAACATTTGACTCGCCCGCCGGGACGTCCTATAGTGTCCACGAAAGGATCTTTGTTAGAACCACTTTCAATATACTTGGACACCTTTTTAAGACCGCTTATACCCACTATGCCATCGTATATAAGAGACATGATGCACTTTCTACAAATACTGGATAACCATTCACAATGGGCGCAAGGAGAGAACGTCTGGTTGGTGACATTAGATGTTAGTGCCCTGTATACAAATATATGTCAAAACAAAGCACATGAGGTAACAATGCAAGTTCTAACAGCTAGGGGAGACCTTTCTGAAAAGCATCTGGTTTTTATGGAAGAAATAGTGCGGTTGATACTATTTCACAACTATTTTCAATTTGAAGACCAACTGTATCACCAGAAGATTGGAGTGGATATGGGAGCCACATGTGCTCCATCCATAGCCAATCTCTTCATGGGAGCATTTGAAGAGACATGGTTAAAGAAATCTGAATTTTGTTCCCAAGTAAAACTGTGGTGTCGCTATATAGATGACATTTTTGTCATTTGGGAAGGACAAGTTGCACATTTACTCCAATATGTTGAGTGGTTAAATCAGAGAGAGGAACTCATCAAATTCACGTGTACCTATGATCAAGAAGCGATAACATTTTTGGATGTGGAAGTGAAGAAAGGTATTCAAGAATGGGAGACCACAGTGCATCACAAACCCACAGATCGGAACGCCCTACTCCATTATTCCAGTATTCACCCGAAAGGGTTAAAAAATGGGCTCCCCTTTTCTCAATTCCTCCGATACAGGAGGAACTGTTCCAATGTCCCCAATGTCCCCAATGTCCCCAAACCTCAACTCACTTAAGAAAATGCAACTCTTACAAACTACGATTAATAATGAATGATTAATGTAAATAGTTACAGCATTACTAGCTAATGTTAATTGTAAAATTGTATAAGTATATGTTCCATGTTATTGTTCATGAAAAGTTAATTGTACATAGTTATGAAAAAAACGCTGTTCCATGTAAAACCATGTTCATTATATGTTAACTGTAAACTGCCTTTGATCTTGGGAAAAAGCGGTATAGAAGAAAAGCATAAATAAATAAAAAATAAATAAAAATGTGCAAGATTTCAAAAGTCAGGCGATCACATTACGGAAGAAATTTCGTGACAGAGGATATCCTCCATCAATAGTGGATAGGGCATATAAAAGAGCCCTGTTTTACAACAGAGAACATCTATTGACACCTCGATCATCATATTCAGAGGAAGCAGTCATGAATTTAGTGACGAAACATTCCCCGTTCGACTATCGGATTCAACAGATCCTAACTAAACATTTAAATGTGTTACACAGCATTCCATCGTTTAGAGATCTACGAATACGGTGTGTTTGGCAAAGACACAGAAACTTAAAAGAAGTTTTGAGTCCCACAAAGCTACGTTCCCAGGAACATAGTTCTTTAATTCAATCGAAAGGTCATACTCGATGCGGGTCTTGTCAGTTTTGTGAAGTCACCAAAGAAGTCACATCATTTGATTGCCATGGAAAACTCTATCAATTACGCCATTCTACAACTTGCAACACGCCGTATGTAGTTTATGCCATAGAGTGCCCCTGTCGGCTATTATATATAGGGAAGACATCAAGACCGTTTAGAATCAGACTGGCGGAACATCGCAGTAGGCTAAAGTGTCAAACACTAGCAGCTCCAATAGTTGAACATTGCCTCCAGAAACATCACCGATTTGAGGAATTGAAATGCTTTTGCATAGACAGATGTCTATCAGGTACGGAGGGTAGATCCCGCGATCATGCACTGATTGTGAAAGAACAGAGATGGATATTCATGTTGCAATCTGTGAAGCCCGGGGGGCTCAATTTACAAATAGATTGGAACCTATGTGTTTGAGCACGAGCAATAGCAAAGGTAGGGGGGTGGAAACGGGATATATAGCCCGCCCAGCAAGTAGACCGCATGCGCGGCATTGTCTGAATCGAACGGTCACGGAGATAGAAGAAACTGGCAGTGAAGATCATGGTAAAAACTTTTCTAGTGTCAACACAGCTTAGTTTCGCACGTATATAGTCTAATAGGAAATATGTTATTAATATACAGAACTAACAAGTGATTCCCTGTTTAGAACGTGAAAATTGCCAGAAAATCATAAGCGGGAAGACTATTAGAAAACTATGAAGGAACAATACGCAATGAGGAAGCATGAGTGAGTCCGGCCCCTGAAGAAACAGCTTGGATGTGAAACGCAACAGCTCTGAAATTGGCGTTGGGCATATTTAAAGATAAGCACTCATTTTCTCTTTTCGCAAGTAATGGTGCGCATTTAAAAATAAGCACTTATTTTCTCTTTGTGTAAGTAACACAAGCTAAAAGTCAATGAATAAGCCAAAAGTTAATAACTGAGTGGGAAGCAATACACAGGTCATTGATGCTAAATAGAGCAAAAGGTCGATATCAAATGAGGACCGCAGCTCTTTAAAGTCTGAGACCTGTTGCTTTCATTTGAGATTCACATATAATTGATGGGAACAAAATGGAACTAGAGTTCTGTAGTGGATATTGGAGTAACACTTTTTTCATATAGCTTAACTGTTACCTTACTCCAGAAGAATAGACCATACAATAGTGTTGTGGCTAACAGGATCTGGTAGAGGCTGGGGAGGAACGCCGAGCTGCAGCTTTGCTGGAGTCGGGTGACTCAGCGGCTGTTTCGGCTACATCTTTCTCCCCTGCGAATCCAGCGACGAAATGCTCCGGGGACAGCCCCTGCCTGAGGGGTTCCTGGTGATTGGTTCTTCCTCAACGCAGGGGGTTGTTGGCTCGAGAGGGCTTGGAGCGGAGCTGGAGAGTGCAGTTGTTGGGCAGCACGGCTCCTTAACATCGTGGGCGCTCTCCGGTGAGGATCATACAGGGAAAGAGACCCTTGTGTGGCGAGGAGGAGAGATGCCGTTGAAAATGGAAACTTTCTTGACATCTGCAGAATCGGGGTTAGCTTTCTCTCTACAGCGACCGGTTAATTTTACTCTGGAGGCTTTCTGGCAGGCAGTTGTCTCCTTGGGAGAAGTTTTGGTGCCCCAGGATTCATCGTTGGCCCGGAAGGTGAATAATTCGGTGGTTGCAGTGGAGGAGCTAGAACGGAAGGTGGTCCGAACACAGTCTGAAGTGGAAGAGATCCGGAGAAAAGTTGCTGCTCTTGAGGATCAGTCTGAAGCTTATAAAAAGAACTTTTCTTCTGTGCAAGTTAAGTTGGAGCATTTGGACAATCTGTCTAGAGCTCATAATTTAAGATTAACTAATTTTCCACAGCTTATTACAGTGTCTGCTAGAGATATGTTTAAACAATGCTGAGTTGATGTGCTGGGGGTCTCCCCTGAACTGATCCCGCCTTTGGTTAAGATTTATTACTTACCTAAGGTGAAATTAGCACCAGGTTTGGTTAATTTAGGGGAGGACCAGGAGCAAGGAAATATTCTGAATGTAACGGATTTATTGGAACAATCAGGTTATGATTCTCAGGTTCCCTCCACGTTGTTAGTTACATTTGCATTACTTTTGGATTTAGCCAGGGAAACTCAGAGACGACGCAGGGAATTTCTCCTGCTTCGTCCTGGGGTTCTACAGTTGGGGGGGGGCTTTTTTTCTTAAAACACCCTTGTAAATGTTTAGTGAAGTATTACTCTGTTTCTTATATTTTCTATGAGCCCTCTCAACTGACGGATTTCATTAACGCCCGGCGCCTAGAGTCTTCCATTGGTTCCTCACCTGTGCTCTCTTAATTTAAGGTATCCGGATTAAGTTTGCTGCCTTTATTGTCTTGCATATCTGGTTGAATTTATAATTGTGATATCTCCCCTCTTAATGTTTGTGGGCTAAGGTGGGCGGACACTTTTGCTTCAAAAAAGAATTGCTTGTGTTTATATTACTTTTTGTGATTCTTGTAAAAAAGAATTTGCTATTGTGTCTGCTCTTTTTCTGCAAGAATGTTTTGTTTGAACTTTCTTGATTTAATTTGTAAAAATTCCATAAATATAAAATTAAATAAAAAAAAAAAATCTGACTGAATTTATTTATTTATTTATTTATTTAATGTTTCTTCTATACCGCGCTATTTAACATCAGTGCGGTTTACAGGTAACACATTTGTGCAGTGCAGGCAGGTCTACACTGGACTTACAATAAAACGGGGTTCTTTATACAGGGCTAACAGGGAAACTATGTACAAATTGGCTGTCACAGGCTATACGGGCAGCTCAGCGTTATTTACAGGTCTAACAACGTAACTATGCACATTCTAGCTGTATGTCGCAGGGTGTGTGGACAGTTCATCATTATCTATGGTTAGGATCAGCTATACACAGGGAGGTGGTTACAAGGGGGTGAGGCTCATGTAGGCGGGCTGAAGGTGTGTGAGTTGGCTACGATGGGGGTGCTGGCTTGGGTCCGGGGTGTGGGTAGCTGTGAGATGTCATCTGGTTCAGTATAGTATCTGACTGAAGTGTTGGAAATGCCATCTGAATCACTACCTCCAATTGTTAAAGTTCAATATCTTGCTAGAGCTGGGAAAGTTAAATCATCTGTTGAGTGAAGTGAGTCTGTAGCTATGAATCTTATAGACTTTTTAGAATCGTCTTTGGAGGTAGTTACTCAAAGATCTACTTTAGTAGTTACTTTTGCCTTGGAATTTGACTGGAATGCTGTGTTTTAATTTTATTGCCACTATACTGATAAGATGTTCTTGGGCTCTAAAATTTGTTTTTTTCCTGATTTGATTAAAATTACCCCAAAATGATACCAGGAGTTCCTGGCTATGAGACCTAAGGCCTTGGCTCTTGGCTTCAGCTTTCTCTTACGCTTTCCTTGTAATTGTTTGATTGTGTCTAAGGGTAAGAATTATTTGTTTTATAAGCCCATGCATCTTTAGGACTTTATTGTGGCCAAGGACGAAGAGAGGGTCCAAGTTATCGTCCCAGAGGTTTAAACACTGCGTTAGGGTCGGCTGAATATTCCCACATGGGGAATGTTTCTCTGTAATATTTGATTTTCCTTTTTTATTTCCTGATTTTGGATCTGGATTTATGTTAAAGTCGTGGATGAATATATTGGTTGTTTATTTCTATTGTATTTTTCTTTTTGTATTTACTTTATTTCTGTTCTTTTTCACTTCTTGGGAGTGAATTATTTGTAAATGTTGAAAAAACATAAAATTTAAAAAAAAAATGTTTCCCTCATCTTTTCTGGTTACTACAGGCTTGTCAATGATCTGACTGGTGCCTTTGCCCACATTTCTTCTAAAACATACAAACAGGAAATTGGTCTCCCCCAAGGCTCCGCCCTCTCTGCCCTCCTATTTAATATCTATATTCAACCAGTCTGCGACATTTTCAAAAAATTTAAAGTCCTCTATCACATATGTGCAGACGATATGATGATGTACATACCATTCACAATCCCAACACTCCCATTACAACTGTTAACAGAATGCTTCTCTGAATTAACAATCTGGCTAAAAGATCACAATCTCCATATCAATCATTCTAAAACTGATATTTTAATAGTAACTAAAAATCAATCCTACATACCTCCAACACACATCACTCTCCAAAATCACAACATTACTATAAAAACGAAGTAAAATACCTAGGTGTCACCCTTGACACACACCTTAGTATGGACACACATATTAGAAACATTACTAAAAAAGTCTACTTTAAGCTCAAAATTTTAAAGCAATTACGTCCACTTGTACTTCTACACGATTTTCTGAACATTATTCAAGCTATCATTACGCCAAACTTGGATTTCGCCAATCTCACTCTACTAGGCACAACAAAACAAAATATTAAGAGACTCCAACTTGCCCAAAATGCAGCAGCAAGAATTGTAATGAAGGTTCCACCATTTGAACACATTACACCTATACTCGCAAACATACACTGGCTCCCAATACAATCCAGAATAAAGCGCAAATTGATTATCACTACATTTAAGACATTAAATAACATGGCCCCAGTCTCTTTAACAAAACTTATCACTAAATACACATCCCAAACAGCGCTACGGAGAGGCCACACGAATAAAATCAGGATCCCAAAAGATTTCACAACTACCAAAAAAACAACTAATAAAAAAACGTTTTTGCATGCAGCTCCCACCCTATGGAACTCCCTCCCTGAAGAAATAAGAGCATTAAATGATGCAAAGGAGCTCCGCAAGAAATTAAAAACATTTTTGTTCATCTCCCATTTCGGCACACTAGAAAATACCTTACCACTAACAGGAAATGGCTAATAGATATCTCAGCGAATACCAATTCCAATTTTTTTCCTCAATTAAACTACAATTTAAAGTTGATTTAATAACTATTTGTAAATCCTGTAAATTGAAATATGTAATAGTTCGTTTGTTATAGAACAAATTAGTTACCATACATAGTTCAATCTTGTTTAATGTATTTAGCAAACTTGTACCTAGTTAACTAATGTTTCATGTAAAACAGATCTGTTACTCTGTTCATTTTTCGTTCATTGTAAACTGCACCTGATCTGTGGAAGGTAGCGGTATATAAGCAACTGTTAAATAAATAAATAAAAATTTCAAAAGTGCCAGTGAGAGAAGAGATCCTGCTTTATATAGAATACACAGTTGTGCCCCCACAGTTCTCTCACGTTGATGTCTCTTCTGCGTAAGTGGTAATGTGTCTTGTCACCAGGGCACCGACTTCATCCTTAATGTCCAAACACTGTTCTGCACAGCTCAGAATGTGACCTCGCTCCCTGGAAGAATCATTTCTCTGGTTGTGGCTTCCCATGGAAATACAGAACACATTCATGCTATTTTTTTGTATTTAGCTCACGCCTTCAGCAGAAAAGGGTGGCTTCTTTATTTACAACTTTTATAACCTGTTTTCCCTAAACTCTCATCAAAGCGGTATAAATTAGCATGGCAATAAAATATCATATCATAACCAATCAGATTCATAAAATTTTATAACCTATACCATCAAATGAATGTTCAGTCTGCCTCGTCTTACCTGCTGTGCCTTTCAGATATAAAAAGGGTTGCGTGCAAGACAGGGCAAGATTCACTAAGGATTAGAGATGTGCCCAGGCAAATGGATGTGTTTTGTTTGTACAGTTTTGGACCTTTTCTCAATTTATGGACTTTTTTAGGTTCGTTTCACAGGTTTGCTTTAACAGAACATTTTTTAGGTATGTTTGTGTTTTTATGTGTACAAATTGTATGTGCATACATTTGTAGCTTTACATGCATATAATTGATTTTGCAAGCACGTTTTTCGAGGTGCCCAAATGACCAAATGCATGTAAACAACAAGCACTACCAAGGAGAGCTGTCATCGGCAAGAAGAGGGCAAACAGCGAGCTTAGTAAACTCGACCCATGATGCTTCAATGGAAATGTTCTGCACTTTCATGTCCCTGTATTAAATATTAATTCAAAACTTACAGGGTTTGCATCTCTTCTGGAATTAAATTGAGTTTTTCCATGCAAAGGTTTCAGCAGGCTCAAAACGTGCTGCTTGTTGAGAGTTTAGCCTGAGAAGACTCTGCCTCACCAGCCGCTGCGGCTCCTTTTCAAAGGTTTTTTTTCTTCCTTTTTATTTCTGAAGGCTCTGGATTCAAAGTGAATCTTCAGCCGCTGGCAAAGATCTTTTGAAAAGGCAACATTTTATCCCCTTTTGTCAGTATTCCTTACAGTGAAATAAACCGAGGGAGAAGATGTGGAAATGTTCTGAGAGTGGAATTGGAGCCCAGGGCAGCTTGGCGTGAGACTTCTTAATGTTATCTGTGCTGCTTCTTCCGCTACCTGCTCATCTTGCTTTGCTGATTACCTGATTTCTACTGTAGGTGTTCCCTGTTTTTGCCTACTGTGTTTAATTGTTTTGTCGTGATGAAGCTATTTTGACGATTAACTTGACTAATTTTATGATTGTTTCTATTTGCTTTGCTCGCTTGTACCTCACCTTTGGCACATCTACAGGAAGGTCAGTGTGTAAATATTGAATATTAATAATAATGCCCACCCATCTCTGCCCCATCCTTGCAAAAATGGCCATGGGAGGACCCCCCCCCCCCCCGTCAGTCTACAAGAGGCATTCTGTGAAGCTCTCCATCAAGCCAAAATCCACTCCTTAAAAACTGCAAGGGACAAAGGACATAAGGGAATATCAGCAGCTATTCTTTGGGAAGAACTGCAGAGCTCTACACCGCTCATTCTGAATTAGCAGCAGAATGAGAATTTACGACAGCACAATGCCATTTTCAGGAGCCTACCTCTCTTCATAGCAGTATCTGTGCTAGCTGGAGCAGGTGAAGAAAGGCTCGGTAATTCCTTGTTCACAGTGACCTTTCCACGTATCGCAGACCCTGAGCTCTGAATCTGGCTTAATTACAGACTGACCAATCATTTCTGGAGCGGGGGTCTCACCCATGGGGGGGCAGTGCCTATATTTAGAATCTAATGATTGCATTTCATCACAGAAATCACAGGTTTGCTGTCTTGAGAAAGCATTTATCTGCCTCCGCAGGACAGGCTGATACCACTGCTGTATATGATACATGATTTTAATTTTCTGCCGAGGTCGCCAGAGGGCCACTCGGAGAATCAGTTCAGAAGCATTTGGTCATTTGTTTTGCTTTCAGCACTGACTCAGCTAATCTCAAAGTGGGGCAGAAGAACCCCTTTGACCCACTTCCAAGCCAGGCTCGAGTCTATAGATTTAGTTATAACCAAAGTTTTGACCCAGTCTGAAGCTGATTTTGATTAATGTGAAACAGCCTCCGCTCCTGGGACCGGACTGGGTTAACACAAACATTGAAGATGCACACATCTCTTCATCAGCTGACTACAAAATCAAATGTGGGAATTTTTTCATCCCGAAAAAGTAAAAAGAAAATGTAAAATGGGGTGAAACATGGCAGTTCCCACTGAACCACAAATATTCTGGATGAATATGACTCTGACTTATAGTAACACAGAAGATAATGGTAGAAAAAGACAATCCAGTCAGTCCAAATATATATCCCAGCTGTGAGCTATACAGCATAACTGCTCCTAAGCTATCTCCCCTTATCCAAGATATTTTTTACCATTTTATTCCAATATCCTCCACCTTCTTGTTTAGGTGAGTGTGCAAAACACACCAAGGGGGCATTTTAGAAGCTTTCTTTGTGATTTGCACTTCCGAAAATCCACATCACAAAAGCCATTTTAGAAAGACCTGAATTTGCATTTGTCTGGCACGATAACCTCTTTGTTGCACAGGGAAGTGGTGGAGGTGTGTCCGGGACAGTCTGTAAAGGACTGATGTGTACGTTCAATTTTAGAATGGTGCTGCACATTTATGGCTATCGGCGGACATGAAACAAATAATAGCAGGTGCAAGGAACAGGTGGCAGATATAACACTTTATTGAACCAACAACCCTAACGCGTTTCGGCCGTCTGGCCTTCTTCAGGGGGTACACATCTTGAAAACAAGAACATAAAAACATAAATACAATAAAATGACATAATAAATACAAATATAGTGAACATTATTAATAAATAATAAGAGATTAAAGTAAATAGAAATTACAAACCTTTAAAAGGAATAGCAAGATGTAAAAGCATGTTCTTATACATCTTGTCAATTAAAGGACGGAAAGGAACCTTAATGTGAGTCGGAAAGTCAAGTAGATAAGATAAGGCGCTTGTACTTGTGTGCCAATGAGGGATGAGGAAGACTAGCAAAATCTCATTATGCTTCAAGACTTATCTTGCAAAGATGGAATATTAGGACTGGAAAAGGAAGGGTGGAAAATCTCGTAAAACATGCACCATACAATCTGGGAAAACCAGTGTGGTGTTTGTAGAACCATGAATATGCAAATGTATTATGTGAAGTGAAATCTCATAAAGACAAAAAGGATGCAAAATGGAGTATTGGAATGGGAAAAAGGAGGGTGGAAAGTCTTATGAGATATACACCATACAGTCTAGGGAAACCAATGTGGTGTCTGTAAGAACCATCACTATACACAGTATTATGGAGCATCATCGAGGCAAAAAAGATATGAAGCTACCTTACATTCAAAGTACTGCTGCTGAAACACTCCAGTTGAGCTGCTATTAATATTGAAGGGTACACCTACAATTAAAAGTATAATACAAACTTTTTCTCATTGTATCAATTGAGTCAGCAGAACGTCATGACTGAAAACAGCTTTGTGCCATTAGAAAAAATCTCATGTAGCGGTAGCCGTCTTTAGAAATAGCGAGCATAATGCAGATAGGTTCTTTTAAAAAATAGCAAGTACCAGATGAATAGTGTTCAAAACACTCCCAGTAAAAAAATCTAGTCGAAAAATGGGCATAATGCACTTAATTCATGCTGTAAAGCAAAGCTGAAACACATGATCAACTTACTGAAGACAAAGAATTCTGAGAGGTGAAAACCTCGCTGTATCGAGGAGCGGCATCTAAGCACCGCTATATGAAAGGGCGCACTGCTGAGAAGTCATTTTTTTTAAAGGAGAGCAACTTTGCACCAAACCTTTGAGGTCATAGTTCAATCTGTCAAAACGACAGATCAAGAGAATCCAATAGTAAGAAAAAAGAGGGGGTCCAAATGTGATGTTATTAAAATCACGTGTTGTGGTCGTGAGCAATTCAACCATCTGAAAAACACATTGTGTACAGAGAATATAATATTTACTTATTTAACAGTTTTTATATACTGCCTTTCATATTATCAGAGTGGTTTACGTTGAACTTCAAAAGTACATTGAACAGTGAGCAATCATGTGAACAGGATAACAGGGGTAACTTCAAGGGTACATTGATCAGTGAACAGTCAGGTGAACAGTGTAATGGGGTTAACTATGTACAACAGTAACTATGGGGCATGTTTACCAAACTGTGGCAACTGTAGCAGTGACTACGATAAGGCGCATTATGTAACGTTAAGGCGCGTTAACATAGCATAATGTTAACGCGCCTTAACGTTAGATAACGCGCCTTAACGTTCCTGGCCACGGTAAGTCCTGCAGAGGGTGGAGAGAGGGCGGAGAGAAGGGGTCAATGGGCGGGACAAGCCCCTTCCACACTAACGCAGAGAAATTAAGGGCTGAATCCTAATGCAACTGAAAGCCTGGCGTTAGCACACATTTGCAAGAGAGAGAACCCATTTCAGTGTCAGCAATGTACAGCATAGGCAGGGAGCCCAAGAAAGTTGATAGTAGTGCTCCATTTGCAGCAACAGCATAGTGCCCTGTTATGAAAGGCCACTATGGTCATGGCGCAAATGGGGCATGGGGGCTGCAGGCGGAACATGCAGTGGGGGCTACTGGGGCACAGGGTGGACTAGGCAGTTGCCAAGGTGGCACATAGGAATGCAGAAAATGGAAACCAGCAAGACAGCAACTGACCAGGGTCAGACATGCCCATGAGTCTATGGCCCACAGTGTCCCATCCAGGAGACATTACCCAGGAGGCACCCCAAGGGGCGCATAACATTGACAGGCGGTGCCTGGGGAAGCGTGGACATCTATGTAGGCACCCCTACCCCAGAACCCACACCTTAGGCAGCCACCTACCTGCCCCCTGGATGGCCTGGGATGGCGCACCACCGGCACCGACAGCATATGGTCATGGCGGCATGGCAGAGGGGGTGGGTGATTGTGCTGGAGGGAGCAGTGGCACCCACCTGCAGTGGACCTAGGCCATGCCCTGTACCAGTACATGGTGTGCAGTGCAACAGAAGAGTTCTGGCCGAGGAACGTAAGGGTAGCCCCAGGGACCACTATGCCACTGTGGCAACAGTGTGGTGCAGTACACTCAGCCAGCATGTCCAAGAGCAGAGGGTCAGAGGTTCAGGTCCCATCTGTGGATCCTGCAGAGAATCTCCCCATAGTTTTAGCCCACAATGCAGCCACAACAACAACATGGGCAAACCCCAACGCAGTGGTGCACAGGGGTATGGACACCCACTCACAAGGGCTCCACTATCCACAGCTTCATGGAGTGTCAGGCTGTTGGCCCCAGCACAGAGCTGCAGTTATCACCAGAGCACTACTACTACCCCCTGCACAGATTAGCAATGTTGGCACTGTGATCAGGACCAGTGCAGCGGGTAGGGTTGTCAACCACCTCCATCTCTGTACAATGCTGAGATAGGTGTGGGAGTGTGCATATGTCTCTACATTGTTTTGTGTCTGCCAACACCTCACTGAGCCCACATTGCTCACACTGCTTCCAGCATTAGCCTGCAAATGTGCACAATGAGGAGCAAGGTATTGTGGGTATGGCCCAGACAGGGTGGATTGGCCAGGATGCGTCTGCACAGGGTGGAGGGCAATGGCTGGGACACTGTAGTGCTTGAACACCTCCTGCATGGACAGGGTGGCCACAGCATGTCACACTGGGGGGGTCACTCTCACTTTGACCGAGCAGTGACCATGGCATGTCTATGTTCCCACATGATGCCACACATTATTTGCTTCCAGTGATACCTGTGTGTTACTGGTTTTGGGGCCCAATCATGGAGCTGTTTGGTGTCTGTGCTGTGCATCCCACCTCTGGGTGCACAGGGTTCCCCTGTGAGCATGCACTGTGGGCTGTCTGCAGTTCGCCTGTGCATGGCGGGAACACCTTGTAGGATGGTGCAGTCTGACTGTGCTGTCTGTTGATGAATGGAAGACCGTGGCGTGGGGCAGTGGAGCCTTCCCCTGCGTACCCCAAGCATCACTGCTGGTCTGCAATAGTCACAGGTATGGCACTGGCCCAGCAACCCTGGAGGGCTGTCATCTGCCAGCAGGACTGTGGTTGCTGGTACTGCAGCCATTCTGTAGGGTGCAAGTACGAGTCCCACCACACCCTCATCTACAAAAGGGGTAATTGAGGCCCCCTCGGGGTATATAGCACATACCACTTAGACCAGTGGTTCTTAACCAGTCCTCCTTGAACCCCTAGGCCAGTCGGGTGTTCAGGATAGCCCTAATAAATATGCATGAGATATATATGCATTAGAGATATCCTGCCAACCTGACTGGTTTGTGGCCCTCTAGGGCTGGATTCGGAGACCCCTGCCTTACATCTCTGTCATTTAAGAATGTGAGTGGGCAAGGTGCAGATCTCCAAGACATCAAAAAGGTTAGATAGAATTTGTCACATGCCTCTTTGCTTCTCACCACCACCAAAATATTGTCTATTAGACAACGTTTTGGTGGTGGTGTGAATTGAGGAGGCATGTAACACATTCTATCTACCCTTTTGATGTCTAGGACATCTGCACCTTGCCCACTCACAATCTTAAATGACAGAGGTGTACGACAGGGGTCTCCAAAACCAGCCCTAGAGGGCCACAAACCAGTCAAGTTGGCAGGATATCTCTAATGCATATATATCTCATGCATATTCATTAGGGCTATCCTGAACACCCGACTGGCCTAGGAGTTCAAGGAGAACTGGTTAAGAACCACTGACTTAGACCCATAGCGGCAGTGCTACATAGCCCTCATGCGAGTCTAGAGACCCCACTGCCCTGATAACAGGTACCCATAGCAGCCAGACCTTAATACCGGGTACGCACTAATCTAGGTGGTGTCCAGTCCCACAGGGCCATATGTGACTGCAGAACACAGCTGGAACAGATGTACCTTCAGTTGCACTGCTGGGAACACCTGTCACACACTGGCAGTGCTGGGGATGTGCAGCAGGACCTATCTCTGGCACCACATGTACTGTGGACCTAGTGCTGGGCGCCCATCCTATCCCTCAGGGTGAACACGGAACCTGCACAATGGCATGGTCTGTAGCTACTCTGTGCCAATATCACGCACTGTCAAGCCGTCTTACCACGCTGCAGTACCGGAGAGGTTCAGACCCCATTTGGTGGTCAGCTGTAGGCCACTGTTCTGCATGTGAAATGCATCATGGGTGCTGGTGGGGTTACCCTATCCTGGCATGCAGAGCAGACGGTTTGTGCAGTGACCTGCAGTCCTTCTGTACCCAGCCATTGCTATGCAACAGGCCATAGAGGTATATCCTACTGGTTAGTACACTGACGTTCTAGGTGGAGGTCATGGGTTCAATTCCTCATTGTTCCCTCCTGTCCAAGGCAGATATTTTGCATGCCTGTGACAGTCATATCTTTTCAGATCTGTGCTGCCAGCCCATAGTACCCTCACCACAGTTGCCAGCAATCCTTATAAGGCGTTATAAGGCTCCTAATTAGGCACAGTACAAGGCATGTTACAAGGCACATTATTGGGCACAGTACAAGGACCTGATATGAAGCCTATATGTAAATAGTTACCTCAGTTTATCCAAATACCTGTGCATCTGTTTGTCTCCACATAGCTCTCTATCTGTCCATAGTTGAGTTCCTTACCCACTCCATTGCTGTAGAGGTTTACCTTTTAAACTTTCTCTTACCCTTCCCTGAAGGACTCCTCCCCTCCCCCCCCTACTGAGTTAGTGTTGTGGTCTTCCATTTTCTGTGCTGCACACGTGGGTTTAGCTCAGAGTGCCTTGGTGTTCTCTAAGAAGAGGGGTGTTTCCAGAGCTCTCCCAAAGGTGATTTTTTTACTGAGTTGCTGCATAATTGTGAGTCTTGTTTCCAAATACCTGTGCATCTGTTTGTCTCCACATAGCTCTCTATCTGTCCATAGTTGAGTTCCTTACCCAATCCATTGCTGTAGAGGTTTACCTTTTAAACTTTCTCTTACCCTTTCTCAGCTGTAACTTACCTTGCCTCTCTCAACTAACTGGGCTTTATGTGGTACCCCCCTCCCCCCTGCTGAGGTTTCAGGACAGGGTACCTTGTAACTGCCCTCTTTAATAGGACTTATCTCCCTCCCTCCCTCCCCAGCACCCACCCACCCCTGGGGTAATTGTACTTTTATAGGTACTTGCACATCTTAGAGGAAAGGGGCTGCTCTCAGGTGCAGCTCGTTATCCACATCAGTCATACACGGAGGATCTGAGCTTAATTAATTAAGCTTCAGGTACACAGGGTGTATTAGGGGTATTAGATACACTTTTATTGGTATAAGCATCTACACCAATCCTTCATATATACAGAATTTAAAAAACCTAAACACAAGCTTTAAACTAAGATGCAGACAGAAGTCCAGCAACGAGATGGGGGTTCTCCGGTCTTTTGCATTGAGTGTCACATGTATGATTTTCTCCCAGTTGGTGAGAGGTCTTACATATGCACTAAGTGCAAAGAACTCTTTGCTCTCAGGGAACGAGTCCGTTCTCTGGAGGCTAGAGTAGCAGACCTGGAAGACATAAGAAAGACAGAGATGTACATGGACGTGACCTACAGGGATATAGTCCTGAAGTCCCACCTCCAGTCTGGCAGCATCCCTGTTGCCATGGAGGAGAGAGGTCACGTGACAGGAGAGCATCACCCTGGTGTGGCAGGAATTGATCCTGTAACTAGGACCTGTCCTCCAGGTGATGTAAAACCCTCTTGCACCGAGGACGTTTCTCCAGGGCCACGTGCCCATGAGGGGAGGGTCAGGACAGCTGTTATAGTTGGTGATTCAATCATTAGGAATGTAGATAGCTGGGTGGCTGGTGGACGTGAGGATCGCCTGGTAACATGCCTGCCTGGTGCGAAGGTAGCGGACCTCACGCACCGCCTAGATAGGATCGTAGATAGTGCTGGGGAGGAGTCTGCTGTCTTGGTACATGTTGGTACCAATGACATAGGAAAATGTGGTAGGGAAGTTCTGGAGGCTAAATTTAAGCTTTTAGGTAGGAAGTTGAAATCCAGAACTTCCAGGATAGCGTTCTCCGAAATGCTTCCTGTTCCACGTGCAGGACCCAAAAGACAGGCAGAGCTCCGGAGTCTCAATGCGTGGATGAGACAATGGTGCAAAGATGAGGGGTTTGGATTTGTTAGGAACTGGGGAACATTCTGGGGAAAGGGGGGGCTCTTCCGAAGGGATGGGCTTCACCTTAATCAGGATGGGACCAGACTGCTGGCATTAACCTTTAAAAAGGAGATAGAGAAGCTTTTAAACTAAAGAATAGGGGAAAGCCGACAGTCACCCAGGAGCGCATGGTTCGGACAAAGGTATCCTTGAAGGATACTACCAAAAGCAGTGAGGTTCCAAAAGGGAGTATAGTAGCCGAAATGCCCTTGAGTAAGGAGCAAACAGAGCATAAAGATTCCAAATTACCCATGCCTACCAATAGCCAGATTAATATGAATAAAATACAGTCTCTAAAATGCTTGTATGCCAATGCTAGAAGTCTAAACAATAAGATGGGAGAGTTAGAATATATGGCACTAAATGAGAGGTTAGATATGATTGCACTCTCAGAGACATGGTGGAAGGAGGATAACCAGTGGGACACTGTGATACCTGGATACAAACTATATCGTAATGATAGAGCTGATCAAATTGGTGGAGGGGTTGCGCTCTATTTTAGAGAGGGCATTGAGACAGAAAGGATTAAAGTTTTGCAGGGAACAAAATTTGCTATAGAATCTCTATGGATTGAAATTCCACTTATGAAGGGGAAGGTAATGGCAGTGGGAGTATACTATCGACCGCCTGGCCAGAATGAACAAATGGATGATGAAATGCTCAAAGAAATCACAGAAGCTAACAAAAGTCACAACAGAGTAGTAATAATGGGTGATTTCAATTACCCCGGTATCGACTGGGTCAGTGTCACGGCAGGACAAGCTAAAGAGAGAAAGTTTCTAGATGGAATAAATGACTGCTTCTTGGAGCAGCTGGTTCATGAACCGACCAGAGGGGAAGCCATACTGGACCTAGTCCTTACTGGAACGTCAGATCTGCTGCAAGAAATAAGGGTGTTGGGACCACTTGGCAATAGTGATCATAATATGATCATGTTTGATTTAATTACTGGAGGACAAATAGTAAAGGAATCCACAGTACTACCTTTCAACTTTCAAAAGGGAGACTATGATAGAATGAGGAATATAGTTAGGAAAAAACTTAAAGGAGCGGTTCCAAAGGTTAAAGACTTACAGCAAGCTTGGGCGTTATTTAAAACTACTATCCTCGAAGCCCAGACCAGCTGTATTCCACGCATTAAGAAGAGTGGGAGAAAGTCCAAAAAACTGCCAGCATGGTTTAAAGGTGAGGTCAGAGAGGCTGTTGCTGCCAAAAAAGCAACCTTCAGGAAATGGAAAAAAGAGCCAAATGATGAAAACTGGAAACAGCACAAGCACTGGCAAGTTAAATGCAAAGCATTGATAAGGCAGGCAAAGCGGGAATTTGAGAAGAAACTTGCTACGGAAGCAAAAACACGAAATAAAGACTTTTTCAAGTACATTCGTAGCAAAAGGCCTGTGAGAGAGTCAATTGGACCGTTAGATGATAGAGGGGTAAAAGGGGCAGTAACAGGAGACAAGGCTATAGCGGAGAGACTGAATGAATTCTTTGCTTCGGTCTTTACTGAGGAAGATGTAGGGATGTTACCCAAGACTGAAGTGATATTTAAAGGTGATACTGCAGAGGAATTGAGAGAAATATCGCTACACCGGGAAGATATATTACAACTATTTGATAAACTGAATAGTAGCAAATCACCTGGACCGGATGGTATACATCCCAGAGTGTTGAAAGAACTGAAATATGAGATTGCAGACCTGCTATTGGTAATCTGTGAACTTTCATTAAAATCATCTGTAATACCTGAAGATTGGAGGGTCGCCAACGTAACACCAATTTTTAAAAAGGGTTCCAGGGGTGACCCGGGAAACTACAGACCGGTGAGCCTGACGTCAGTACCAGGGAAAATGGTAGAAACCATCATAAAGAACAAAATTACACAGCATGTAGATAGTCATGGCCTAATGGGAGACAGCCAACATGGCTTTAGACAAGGAAGATCTTGTCTTACTAATCTGATATGTTTTTTTGAAGGTGTGCATAAACAGGTAGACAAAGGTGAGTCGGTTGATATAGTGTATCTGGACTTTCAGAAAGCTTTTGACAAGGTCCCCCATCAGAGACTTTTGGCAAAGCTAAAAAGTCATGGGATAGGAGGCAGTGTACTATTGTGGATCAGGAACTGGTTAAAAGATAGAAAGCAGAGGGTAGGACTAAATGGCCAATATTCCCAATGGAAAAAGGTGAATAGTGGAGTACCCCAGGGATCTGTACTGGGCCCGCTGCTTTTTGACATATTCATAAATGACCTGGAAAAGGGAATAACGAGTGAGGTTATCAAATTTGCAGATGACACAAAACTGTTTAAAGCTGTTAAAACCCAAGAAGATAGTGGAAAACTGCAGGAGGACCTGGATAAATTGGAAGACTGGGCATCCAAATGGCAGATGAAATTTAATGTGGACAAGTGTAAAGTTATGCACCTAGGAAAGAACAACCCACACTATAGTTACTCGATGCAAGGCTCCACATTAGAAGCCACCACCCAGGAAAAAGATTTAGGAGTCATCGTGGATAACATGTTAAAACCCTCGGCCCAGTGTGCAGCGGCGGCCAAGAAAGCAAACAGAATGCTAGGTATCATAAGGAAAGGGATGGAGAATAAAACAAAGGATATTATAATGCCTCTGTATCGCTCCATGGTACGACCGCACCTTGAATATTGTGTGCAATTCTGGTCACCGTATCTTAAAAAGGACATAGCGTTATTAGAAAAAGTACAGAGAAGAGCCACCAAATTGGTAAAGGGGATGGAAGGCTACTCCTATGAAGAGAGGCTAAAAAGGTTAGGGCTCTTTAGCCTGGAAAAGAGACGGCTGAGGGGAGATATGATAGAGGTCTATAAATTAATGAATGGAGTGGAACGGATAAACGTGGATCAATTGTTTACGCTATCAGAATATAGAAAGACTAGGGGACATGTAATGAAGCTACAGGGTAAACTATTTAAGACAAATAAGAGAAAATATTTTTTCACTCAACGTGTAATCAAACTCTGGAATCTGTTACCGGAGGATGTGGTAAGGGCTGTTAGTATAGCTGGGTTTAAAAAAGGTTTGGACAAGTTCCTGGAGGAAAGGTCCATAAACCACTATTAAAAAGGGACCCAGGACATCAATGCTTGACCCAGTACAAGCACTGAGGAACCTGTGTCTTTTGGGGATATTGCTAGGTATGTATGACCTAGATTGGCCACTGTTGGAAACAGGATACTGGGCTCGATGGACCTCGGTCTGACCCAGTATGGCATGTCTTATGTTCTTATGTTCAAGTTTTAAGCACCTGTCCCCTGCACCGTATAAGTTTCTGTTTCATGTAAACCCCACTGATGTCGAATAGTGCGGTATAAAAAAGAGTGTAAATAAATAAATAAGGCACGTTATAAGGCGCGTTACAAGGCACCTTATTAGGCATAGTATAAGGCATGTTATAAGGCGCGTTACAAGGCACCATATTGGGCACAGTACAAGGCATGTTATAAGGCACGTTACAAGGCACCTTATTGGGCTCCGTACAAGGCACGTTATAAGGCAAGTTACAAGGCACCTTATTAGGCACAGTACAAGGCACATTATAAGGCACGTTATAAGGCACCTTATTAGGCACAGTACAAGGCACATGCCTTGTACTGTGCCTAATAAGGTACCTTATAACGTGCCTTATAACACGCCTTATAACGCGCGTTACCTGACATGGCTTGCCATAATGATGCCTCGCCCACGTCTTTATTGGGCATCTGTACCTTTACCGCGGAACCTAACGCGAATGACATTACCGCAGTTTAGTAAACACGCCCCTATGTGCGGCAGAAGTAGCTATGCACAAGGAGTTGTCTTGGTGACAGTCATCTGTTAGAGTGTAATGGGGTAGAACATTTTGGTCAGATTGCAGGGCCGAAGTACTCCTGGAATAGGAACGTCTTTAGTTGTTTTCGGAATTCTCCTCAGTCTTTGGTATCCCTCAGGGTATTAGGGAGAGAGTTTCATAATGTGGGTCCATATACTGAGAACACTCTTTGGCAAGTTTCTTGGATACTTTTCCGTTTGTGGGATGGTATGCTAAGTAAACTCTGCTTTTGTCTTCTTATTCTCGAGTCTGAAGGTTTTTGGATGAGCTTATGGAGGCAGCCTGAAGCTTGGTTATGCATGGTCTTGTAGCTGAGCATAATTGCCTTATATTTAATGCGGGCCTGTATGGGGAGTCAGTATAGGCTCCTAAGGACAGGGGTTATGTGTTCATGCCTTGCGGATCCTGTTATCAGACGTGCTGCGGTGTTCTGCGCTAGTTGTAGAGGAAGTAGGGTCTGCTTTGGTAGTCCTTGCAGGATGGAGTTGCAATAATCTAGTTGTGGGATGATAATGGCCTGACAGACTGTATGGAAGTACTTTGGGTCTAGGAATGGTCTGAGGTTATATAGGCTTTTTATTTTGTAGTATGCTGAGGTTGTAATTCTTTTGATATGTGATCGCGTGTTTAGTTGTTGGTCTACAGCAATGGTTCTCAACCTTTTTTGTACCACGACCCCTTTTATTTATTTATTTATTTATTTATTTAACAATTCTTTTTATACCGCGCTATTAAAATCAGTGCGGTGTACATAGAACAAGAACATACTACAATGCATACAAGTAACATTGAGTTTTACATTGAACAGGGAACTTCAACAATAGGACAATCGGGGGAACTATGTACAGATTAACTTAATGGTATATACAGTAATATAAAAACTCGTTTGGATGTTGCAATGTGGTTCACTAATAGGACTAGAGAGAAGGTTGACCAACTAGCCCTTTTCAGGTTGTATTGAGGTGGTAGTTTTGTTAATGTCTAGGTTGACTTCTGGGTAGCATTTTGTGAACAAGTGGTATTTCAATGCTTTTCTGAATAGGATTAGGTTTTTGATAGCACGGATTTCGTGAGGTAGCGTATTCCAGTTTAGAGGTGCAAATAAGGAGAAGGCCCTGTTGGAGGTGGCCTTAGTGCACTTCGTTATTATTTTTGGGACAATTAAGGTGTTCATTGATGTGGTTCTCCTTTTTCTGTTTTCCAGGGTGCAGTGGATAAGCTTGCTGATTGGCGTAGGGGGGCAGTTATTTAGTGCCTTGAATGTAAGGACTAAAGACTTATACTGGATTCTGGCATGTAATGGTAACCAATGCAGTTCCTTCATGATGGGTGTTATATGGTCAGATCTTGATGAGCCGGAGAGGACTCTGGCGGCTGTATTCATGGCTAGGCGGAGCGGATTTAAAGTTGATTGAGGGAGGCCATGAAGGATGATGTTGGCAAAATCCAGGTGTGGGAGGACTAATGCCTGGAAGGTTGTTCGGAAGTCTGTGGGATCTAGTAGGGAGCGGAGGTGACGTAGCGATCTGATCTTATAATATATATTTTTTGTGATGTTCTTGACATGCGTTGTCATATCCAAGTGCTGATCCAATGTGATGCCGAGGTAACGGATGGTAGCTTTTGATTTCAACTCTATGTTGTTGATGAGTAGTGACCATTGGTCAACTTGTGATGACCCCATATGATAAAATCAAATGCGTCTCTCTTCCTTTTTTTTTTTATTTTTTATTTTTTATTTATTTATTTTTTTTTTCATTTACAAAGCATCTTTATTAAAAAAAATAAAGCAAGAATACAAGTTAAGTCCACATCAAGGAGACACTCGCCCATAACAAAACAAATTAAATACACTACAAGGATCCGAAAACTAAATAGCCCAATATACATGAAGAGGAAGACAAGAAAATAATCAACTCATTGTTTCTTTAGCGGACAGAAAAGCCTCAAGTTGTCCGACCTCCAAAAAAAAATACTTAACATCTTCAAAAACCAAAATACATTTGCACGGGTATTTCAAAAAGAAGGTAGCCCCAATGGCCAGAGTCCGCTCCTTTAAAGCCAAAAAAGCCTTCCTCCGGACTTGAGTAGTCCGACTCACATCCGGAAATACCTGAATAAGCTCGCCACAAAACATCTGATTTTTCTTTTTAAAATACAAAGTCAAAATCAAATTTTTATCCTGCAAGGAAAGAAAAGAAACTTTCAAAGTGGCTCGCTGCGGAATCACATCCATAGATGACTCCAAAAACTGAGAAAGATCTAGGGACTCTGCACCTTGGGGACCTCTTTCCTGATCTACCCCAGGAGAAGACACTTGGTTCTTAGAGCGCAAAGGTATATAATACATTGAGGAAATTTTTATAGCATCTACATCATCAATTAGCAAAATCTCTTTGAAGTACTTATGCAACAAAATCAAAGGAGAAAGGTAATGAGTGCAGGGAAAATTAAGAAAACGTAAATTCTTAGAACGACCAGTATTTTCAAGAGCTTCCAATTGATGGTGAATTGTAGCACTATCTCTAATAAAAGAAGAGGGAGACGCTTGCCTAACCTGTTTCCTGGATCCGGTGGTGCTGTGTAGAGGAGGAGCCTGTGATCCCGCCCACTCTCGGCCGCTATTTCAGCGTCGGCCCAGCTTCCCTCCGGTGAGACGCTTGCCTAACCTTTTCCTGGATCCGGTGGTGCTGTGTAGAGGAGGAGCCTGTGATCCCGCCCACTCTCGGCCGCTATTTCAGCGTCGGCCCAGCTTCCCTCCGGTGAGACGCTTGCCTAACCTGTTTCCTGGATCCGGTGGTGCTGTGTAGAGGAGGAGCCTGTGATCCCGCCCACTCTCGGCCGCTATTTCAACGTCGGCCTACCGCGGTACGCGACCCGCGGTTGCGTACCCGTGGGTGCGTGCCCGAAGGGGCGTGACCAAAGGGGCAGGCCACGCCCCTTTGGAGCCCCTCCGGAGCTTTGAGGAGCTTCTTACACGGTCTTATGGGCCGGCGGAGAAAAAAGACCTTTCCTGCTATCCCTGCTAAGGTTGGAAAACTTGTGGGACCAATGGATCGTCATCTTTTGGGTCCTGGAGCAACAGCCTTGGAAAAAGATCAGTCAGGGGTGTCCGTGAGTACTGTGTCTGATTCGTCCTCAAGTACGCTGGGGGTTGCCCATCCCGAGGAGGAAGTAATATCGGAGGGTTCTCTGGCCCGGGAGATTGTACCCGGATCAGGTTTCCCAGATACAGCTGATCAGGAACTCTCGGTTTTGCCGAAATTAAGAGAACAGAGAGCTAAAATGCCTTCCCCTGTTATATTTTCTTCTGTTTCACCGCAGGCGGTAGCGCCTGCGGAGGTTTCCTTAAAAGATATTTGGGAGATCTTAGTGCGTATGGAAGGTTCCGTTCGCACTTCTTTTTCCCAGGTTGAGTCCTTTTCAGGGGAGGTGGTGCAGAAACTCTCTGAGCATGATGAATTGTTGCTTAAAAATAAGACGTCCTTAATTAAAATGGAAGGGCGTCTCTCTTCCTTTACCGTTAATGCATTGTCGCTGTAATCATTTGTTGAATTATTAATATATTATAGGCCTTTGCAATATGTTTTTATTTATAAAATTGTATTATTGTGGTTTAAATAAGTAATCACAGCTATTATTGCATCATCCTTCAGCATCTTATCCAGGAAATATAGAACAGCTGGAATATTTCAACTGCACTTCACTGCATTCCAGGTCATTTCAAAGCATAAAGGCCCGAGGTCAGTATGTACATTAGTACAGCAACCTCCGCTCAAATTAGCTGCACAGAATGTCTCATTTTTTTTGGGGCTGCGTTTCAGTCCTTCTCAACCAAACCCCAGTGCCTATGCAGTGAAAGCGCAAAGTGAAAGCGCAAAGTGTGAACTCCCAAAAAAGGTACCGGAGCTGCCCACCTGAGTGGGGCTAAACACAGCCACTCCTATTCACTCCATACTGCCTCTGTGCTGCTCTCTGCCTTTCTCTTTCGCTCGGGGGGGAGAGGGGAAAGTGCACTGGAGCAGTGCTGCCGCCGCCACTACTTCAGCCAGAACCCAGCACGGTGTGACGGGAATGCGCTGTGGGTCTCCGCAATGTGCGCGCGTCACTGCCCGGACGGGGCTGCGAGAGGAAAGAGCGGTGCCCTCTGCCTGTGTAACACTGGAACTGCACAGCAGCTCGGCGCGCTAGTCTCGCTCTCTAGTCCATCCCGTTCAATGCCCTCATTTCACTCTACTCAGATAACTGGAATCAGAGATCTACAAACGACTTCTAGCTAGCACCTAAAACCAGATCCGGCCCAATCATGAGGTGAGACTAGGCAGTCGCCTAGGGCAGCAGCTTCCGGACTCCAAATTTTTTTTTTAAAATTTTTGAATGCGGAGTGAGGCGGCATATCCCGGGATTTGTCAGGCAACCCCTGATAAATCCTGAGGCGACTCCCATGGGGGTCGCGACCCACAGGTTGAGAACCACTGGTCTAGAGTGACTCCAAGGTATTTGATTTCCTGCTTAATTGGGATGGTGTTATTGTTTATTATAATCTCTTTTGGGGTGCAGAATGAGGGCTCACTGCCTCTTTTCTTTTATAGTTGATGGAGAGGTTATTCCTGTTTAGCCATTCTGTCATATCATTGAAGCAGGATTGTATTCGTGAGTATTCAGGGTTGCATGTAGAGATGGGTGCATAGAGCATTAGGTTGTCTGCATATATGTGGTACAGGATTTTGTGCCTTTGAAAGATGTTACAGATTGGTTGTATGTAGAGAGTGAACAGTAATGCAGAGAGGGATGATCCTTGTGGTATACCTCTATGCAATTTGAAAGGTATTGATGTGTCATCCTTTATCTTTACCTGAATGCAAGATGACATGATAATTGCAACATTGTGGCGTGGAGTAGTAGATTGTGAGTTGGAAATGGGAAGTGGGAAGGGGGAAGGGAGGGCAGAAGGGGGAGGAGGGAAGGGGGGAGGAGGGAAGGAGGGGAAGGAACAAATAAAAGATAAAAAACAATAAATACATGTTGGGCTATGGAGGGTGTGCAGCAATTTTATCTTTTCATTCTTGCATTCTTTCTATGAAAGACATGTTTACTTTTTTTGCCACCTGTGCGTCCCACGCATGATTAATATTGGTTTTATATTCCCTGTATTCAATGTGTTTTCGTCGTGACGTTCTGCTGACTCAACTGATACAATAAGACAAAGTTTGTATTTTACTTTTACTTGTAGTTGTACCCTTCAATACTAATAGCAGCTCAACTGGAGTGTTTCGGTAGCAGTACTTTGAATGTAAGGTAGCTTTACATCTTTTTTTGCTTTGATGAGAGTCCACATCACAAAGCATTGTTACTCACCTGTAACAGGTGTTCTTCGGGGACAGCGGGAATCAGTCCTCATATATGGGTGAAGTTGGAACCGATGGAGCCCTCGCAGAAGCATCCCCCCAACTTTCAAAGAAGGTAGATGCCACCACACATGCGTGGTCCCCTTCCCACCCAAGGGTGTCATCTTGTTCAGTCAGTTGACATAAATAAAAGATGACAAAAATAAAAGATGGTAAAGGAGCAACTCCAAGGGGAGGAGGGAGGGTTGTGAAGACTGATTCCTGCTGTCCCAGGAGAACACCTGTTACAGGTGAGCAACTACGCTTTCTCCGGGAACAAGCAGGAAGTCAGTCTTCACATATGGGACTCCCCAGCTACAGGCTACCAAAAGCCCATAGCAAGAATAGGACTCCCCTGAGGGGAGCTGCAAGCAGCAGCAGCAGCAAATAAGTCCATGTCCACAGACAACAGTAGGATCCCTGTGTCCGATGAACCAGCACTACGGTAGCCTGAACTCAGAAGGGTAAGAGTTGCCTAAATCCCGAAAAGGTTACGGAGCACAGCCTGGCCAAAGGGTAAGAGTTGCCTAAATCCCGAAAAGGTTACGGAGCACAGCCTGGCCAAAGGCACTGTCCTGTCGGGACTCTCTTTCCATGCAGTAATGAGCTGTGAAGGTATGGACCGAAGACCAAGTGTCCACCATCGAGACGGAGTGCAAGTTTGCCACCGAAGCTGCCATAGCCCTAACACGGTGCACCATCATGCGGCCTTCCAGCGGGAGCCTCGCTTGTTCATAAGTGAGGGCAATACAGTCTGCCACACAGGTGGACAATGTACATTTGGTCACCGCCTCCCCAGCCTACTGGGGTCATAGGAGATGAAAAGCTGAGAAGCTTTGTGGTGGCCCTGAGTGCATTGGATATAGAAGGACAAGACCCTCTTACAGTCCAAGGTGTGAAGGACCATCTCTGTCCGACTGGAGTGAGGTCTTGGAAAGAAGATAGGGAGCACCACTTCTTGGTTGAGATAGAAGGGTGACACTACCTACGGCAGGAATTTGGGGTGCGTGCGAAGCACCGCTTTGCTCTTGTAGAACCTGGTATAAGGCGCCTCTGCCACAAAGGCATGAAGCTTGCTAACTCTGTGAGTGGAGGTGAGCGCAACCAGGAAAGCCACCTTCCACGAGAGGTAGCGAAGGTGGCAGGTAGCCAGAGGCTCAAAGGGTGGGCGAGTGAGCTGCCCCAACACTATGGTGAGGGCCCATTCGGTTGCGGGTGAATGAACCGGGGGCTTCGATAAGAGCAGGCCCCGAAGGAAACGGGTCACCAACAGTTGGACCGAGAGGGGCTTACCATCCACCGGATGGTGGTGTGCCACCAGAGCACTAAGGTGCACTTAGACGGAGGTAGACTTGAGCCCGGAGTGAGAGAGGTGGAGAAGGTACTGTAACACCAGAGCCACCAGGCAGGAGAAAGGATCAGCCCCGTGTTCAGCACACCAAACAGAGAACCTGTGCCATTTGAGGGCATAAGCCTTCCTAGTAGAGGCCTTGCGAAAGGCCAGCTGAATGTCCTCCACCTCAACCGGAAGGTTGAAAGGGGCCAGAGTCAGCTACACTGTCAGCATCACGGATCCCAGGTTGGGGTGCAGGAGAGAGCCCCCTCCTGAGATAGGATTCCCAGGACAGTCCCCAAGAAGATGGGGGCCACCACCATCAACTGTGGAAGCAGCAGGAATCTTGGTTGCCTGGGCCACCGAAGAGCTATCAGGATGAGCGAGACCCTGTCGCGGAGGGTCCTGAACAAGGTCTTGGCAATCAGCAGCATCAGAGGAAGGCGTGCATGAGGCCTTCCGACCATGAGACCAGGAACACGTCTGCTGTCACCCTGGAGGGGTGGGCCTGCCGGGAGCAGAAGCAGGACACCTGAAAGTTGTCTGGGCTGGCGAACAGGTCCATCACGGGTTCCCCCCCCCCCAGAGCTGGAAAAGCCGACTGGCTACCCTGGGGTCCAGCTGACACTTGTGTGGCTGGAGAACTCTGCTGAGTCTGTCGGTCATCAGGTTGTCCTGGCCTGGCAGGTACACTGCCCTCAGAAGGATACCCTGTTGGACTGCATATGAGCAGAGGGTCAGTGCCTCCTGACAAAGGGTACGAGACCCCGTGCCCTCCTGTTTGTTCAAGTAGAACATCGCCACCTGGTTGTCTCTCTGGATCAGCACTGGCTGGTGACGCAGGTAGTGACAGAAGACCCTCAGGGCTAGGTGTATGGATCGGAGCTCCAGAAGGTTGATATGCTGGGTGCTCTTGTCTGGTGACCAGTTGCCCCGAGTGAGGAGATCTCTGCAGTGGGCTCCCCAGCCAAGCAGGGAGGCATCTGTGGTGAGGACCCTCGAGGGACTTGGGGCCTGAAAGGGCATGTTTGTCTCGAGATGCTGGGGCGACTGCCACCAGCCCAGGGAGTCTGCCAATTGTCGGGTCACAGAAACTATGTCTCAGAGGCAGCCAGTGGCCTGAGACCACTGGTCCCGGAGACACCACTGCGCTGCCCTCATGTGGAGGTGAGCATCTGGGGTGACATAGACTGTGGAGGCCATGTGCCCGAGGAGGTGCAGGAGAAGCCGGGCGGGCACTGAGAAACGGTATTGTATGTCCCAAGCTAGAGACCTGAGATAATTGGCTCGGTCCCTGGGCAAGAAAGCCTTTGACTGGAGAGTGTTGATCTTTGCCCCATTGAACTCCAGACACTGTGTAGTGAGGAGGTGAGACTTGGGGTAGTTTATGACAAAGCCCAAGTGTTGCAGAACCTGGATGGGGCATGTGGTAGCCTGCTGCACCTCTGAGGCTGTGCCTCCCTTTATGAGCCAGTCGTCCAGGTAGGGAAAGACGAAGACCACTTGGAGCCAGAGGAAGGTGACCATGACTGCCAAGCATTTTGTGAAGACTCTTGGGGCAGAGGCTAGGCCGGATGTTACCCATGACTGAAGTGGTATTTAAAGGTGCGGAAGAATTGAAGGAAATATCGATACATCAGGAAGATGTCTTACAACTATTAAATAAACTGAAGAGTAGCAAATCACCTGGGCCGGATGGTATACATCCAAGGGTGTTGAAAGAACTGAAATATGAGATTGCAGACCTGCTATCAGTAATCTGTGAACTATCATTAAAATCATCTCTAATACCTGAAGATTGGAGGATCGCCAATGTAACACCAATTTTTAAAAAGGGTTCCAGGGGTGATCCGGGAAACTACAGACCAGTGAGCCTGACGTCAGTACCGGAAAAAATGGTAGAAACCATCATAAAGAACAAAATTACTCAGCATGTAGATAGTCACAACCTAATGGGAGACAGCCAACATGGCTTTAGACAAGGAAGATCTTGTCTTACTAATCTGTTATGTTTTTTTGAAGGAGTGAATAAACAGGTGGACAAAGGTGAGTCAGTTGATATTGTGTATCTGGACTTTCAGAAAGCCTTTGACAAGGTCCCTCATCAGAGACTTTTGGCAAAACTAAAGAGTCATGGGATAGGAGGCAGTGTACTATTGTGGATCAGGAACTGGTTAAAAGATAGAAATCAGAGGGTAGGGCTAAATGGCCAATTTTCCCAATGGAGAAAGGTGAATAGTGGTGTACCCCAGGGATCTGTGCTGGGTCCGCTGTTTTTTGACATATTCATAAATGACCTGGAAAGTGGAATAACGAGTGAGGTTATCAAATTTGCAGATGACACAAAACTATTTAAAGTTGTTAAAACCCAAGAGGATTGTGGAAAATTGCAAGAGGATCTTGATAAATTGGAAGACTGGGCATCAAAATGGCAGATGAAATGTAATGTGGACAAGTGCAAGGTTATGCACCTAGGGAAGAACAACCGAAACTATGGTTACACGATGCAAGGTTCCACATTAGGAACCACCACCCAGGAAAAAGATTTAGGCGTCATTGTGGATACCATGTTAAAACCCTCGGCCCAGTGTGCAGCAGCTGCCAAGAGAGCAAATAGAATGCTAGGTATGATAAGGAAAGGAATGGAAAATAAAACAAAAGATATTATAATGCCTCTATATCGTTCCATGGTGAGACCGCACCTTGAATATTGTGTGCAATTCTGGTCGCCGTATCTTAAAAAGGATATAGCGATTTTAGAAAAGGTTCAGAGAAGAGCCACCAAAATGGTAAAGGGGATGGAAGGATACTCCTATGAAGAAAGGCTAAAAAGGTTAGGGCTCTTTAACCTGGAAAAGAGAAAGGCTGTTAGTGTAGCTGGGTTTAAAAAAGGTTTGGACAAGTTCCTGGAGGAAAGGTCCATAAACCATTATTAAGAAGTGACCGAAGATATCAATGCTTGACCCAGTACAAGCATTGTGGAACTTGTGTCTCTTGGGGAAACTGCTAGGTACATATGACCTAGATTGGCCACTGTTGGAAACAGAATACTGGGCTTGATGGACCTTGGTCTGACCCAGTATGGCATATCTTATGTTCTTATGTTCTTAAGGGGAGCACCCTGTATTGAAAGTGCCTGCCACCACTACGAACCGCAGGTACTGCCTGTGGTTGGGGTGGATGAGGATGTGGGTATAAGCATCCTTGAGGTCTAAGGAACATAGCCAGTCTCCCTGCTGGAGGTATGGCAGCAATGTTCCAAGGGAGAGCATCTTGAACTTCTCCCTCACCAGGAATTTGTTGAGGTTGTGCAGGTTGAGGATGGGCCTTAGGCCCCCTGTCCTCTTTGGCACGAGGAAGTATCTGGAGTAGAACCCGAATCGCCGCCCGGCCAGCCTGCCCTCCCAAGCTGTGACTCCGGCCCAATCCGGGCTGTGGGAGGGGGAGGAGCAGCAAGCCGGCATTAAAAAGAGCCGCCGACGGCGGGAAAACCAAGGCTCCATCTTCGTCCCCTGATCGGGACCCGAATCGCCGCCCGGCCAGCCTGCCCTCCCAAGCTGTGACTCCGGCCCAATCCGGGCTGTGGGAGGGGGAGGAGCAGCAAGCCGGCATTAAAAAGAGCCGCCGACGGCGGGAAAACCAAGGCTCCATCTTCGTCCCCTGATCGGGACCCGAATTGCCGCCCGGCCAGCCTGCCCTCCCAAGCTGTGACTCCGGCCCAATCCGGGCTGTGGGAGGGGGAGGAGCAGCAAGCCGGCATTAAAAAGAGCCGCCGACAGGCGGGCCCGCGCCTGGTCGGGCCCGCGCCTGAGGGCCTCGCCAGAGGGCCCTTTGGCGTGGCCCTTAGGCAGTGGCCCACACAGAGTCACCCATAAAGCTCCCCGACGCTCCAAACAAAGCAATACAGATAAAACCACCCAACCTGACGGAGACAACTGGAGACCGCCGCTTGAGACCACTCGCCTGGAGACAGCTACCAAACCTCAACTACGTAACCCCAACCACAGCAAGTATATATATTGCGTATCCAACTCAACTGACTTTTTTCTCACAGTCTCCGATCGATCGATAATATTACACATCACAATTTGTTCCCTCCTCTATCTCCTATTCAACCTTGTAATGTGGAGTAGGCTCACCAATGCCAACGGCTACACACACAGGAAGTTACCATTACTTTTGTCAGTAATATACCATAATTAAGTATCACACTATATTATTACTATTGCTTTCAATTATACTGTTACCAATAATTGCCACTTATCATTGTTGCTTTCAATTTACCGTTACCTGTACCATTCAATTATCTCTGTTACATTCCATTACTTCCATAATTACTGTTGCCAGTAGGATTCATTTACCAGTGTTGCAGTTAATGTTACTGTCGCCAGTACCATTCAATTATCATTGTTGCACTCATTTCTACTGTTTCCAATATCATTCAATTATCACTGTTGCTTTCAATTATTACTGTTGTCAGTAGCCTCACAGAAAGTACCCAAATCACAGAACCACCAAAATCATATAATCCCTCACAGAAAGTACCTCACCCCCTCAACAAAAACCCCAATGGCTCTACCACTTAATACCCTGGCTATCTGCCTCTTCCTTCTTATAAGTTTGCTCAACGAAACCCTTGCCTTATACCACACGGCTCACCAAATTCCAATACTTCTGAGTCACGGAAGAAGAAGGGCAGAATCTCCCTATCCCAACTCAAGAATAGAGACCCCCACACGCCACTCCCACCTAATACATATAGCCCTTCAACAACCAAAGAAAAATAAACAAGAGGAACCCCCTCAACCCTTTTACTTAAACTGTGCTCTCATAAATGCACGGTCTATCCGCAAGAAATGGCCAGTCATCAATGACATAATTTCTTTTCATAATCTAGATGTCCTCATGATAACCGAAACCTGGCTATCTGACACGGATAATGTAATCCTTAACCAACTCATACCCCCCAACTTCTCTGCCCATTCTCAACACAGAGAGAGCAAGAGAGGAGGAGGCATTCTCATACTTACCAAGAATGACCTAAATTTCCACACCGTGGACTCCACAAGCTCAAACAGCATGGACGTCTTAACCATCACAAATGAACAATGCCTCATCAATTTAATTTACAGAGCACCCTCATCCTCCACGGACGACCTGCCTTACATTCTAGACCTAGCAGCTAACACACGCAAGCCCAACATTCCCAACTGGATTTTAGGAGACCTCAATCTCCCAACACTACATCCCAGCCACTCCTCAGCCCTTCTTGAAGCAATCAGCGAGTTGGGATACAAGCAAATTGTCGACACCCCCACGCACGAGAGAGGAAACATCCTTGACATGATCTTTGCCCCTCTTACAGCTCTTGACTCCAACAACAGTCTTGACAACTCTGTAACCCCAGTACCTTGGTCAGACCATAATTTAATCACCTTCCCCATTCTCATCAATGGCAAACAGTCACCATATAGAAACAAAAACTCCATTGACTCGACAAGAGTAGCATCTCGAAAATTCAAAACCCTCAACAAAGAACATATACTCACTGAAACCCTCCCTCTCCTATATGACACCTCTCTCAATCTAGAAAACATGATCACATCCTGGAACAACACTATCAGTACCATTGCTCTGCAACCAGTCCAGGGTAACAACCCAAAGAAAAGAAAATCTTCCCCTTGGTTCTCCCCTGACCTACGAGCTTCCCTCTCACACCTAAGAAGACTGGAGAAACGATGGCGTCGCTCACACTCTTCAGAAGACCAGGCAGCCTACAAAGCACATCTAGCTGTGCACAGAGAATCAGTAATGGCCAAGATGAAACAATTCCATACTGATACGCTGAAAAGATCACTGAATAAACCACGCGAACTTTTCAACTTAGTCAAAACCTTATCTAAAGAACCTTCACCAAAACATCCTGAACCCATTCATCCCCAAGCTTTCGCCGATTTCCTGCAATCCAAGCTGCTTCAAACCAGCAACATTGCGACAATCTCTTCTCAATGCACCACATGCATATCAAACCTATCCATGTTCTCCACACCATCTAGAAAACATGTTGAGAACACCATCGCTGCTCTTAACACGACTACTGCACAAACTGACCCTTGTCCAGCCCACTGGATAAAGGAACTACGACAAGATCTCAGCCCCATCATCACTAAAATGATGAATCTATCCTTTCAAACTGGCTCCTTCCCACCAGCACTCAAGAGAACATCCATAAGACCCCTCTTGAAAAACCATACACTCGACCCACAAAAGGTTGAATCTTATAGACCCATAGCTAGCATACCCCTACTAGCGAAAATAATTGAAAAGGAAGCTCAAAGACAGTTACAGGACCACATTGACACCGTCTCCCCTCTGGACCACTGCCAACATGGCTTCAGAGAGTTCCACGGTGTTGAAACCCTCCTTACCACTCTCTGCAACAACATCATCACAGGCATTGATAACATCCGCCAAGGCTTTGCTCTTATCTTCTTAGACATTGCTGCAGCCTTTGACTCTGTACATCATGATCTGTTAATGGGGCGACTAAAAGAAAAAGGCATCAATAACACTGCCCTGGAGTGGTGCAAATCATACCTTGATCAGAGATGGCAGTACGTTACCTCAGGGACCGCAACTTCCACACCTTACCACAAAAAGCAAGGCGTACCGCAAGGATCATCCCTATCCTCACTCTTTTTCAATATATACATACAGCCTGTTTGCAACATCATCAAGTCTTTCAAGGTTGAATGCTTGATATACGCAGATGACATCCTCCTATACATGCCTTTCTCCACAGTTCATATGGACCTTTCCCCGCTAACTAAATGTTTTGATGCAGTATCCGAATGGCTTCAATCCCAGAACCTCCGAATTCAACACAAAAAGACCGAAGTTCTCTTCATTTCCAGGGACCCACTCTTCACCCCTCCATCCCATATAAAGGTGAAAGAAGCCGAGCTCCAATCAAAACCTTCCATTCGTTACCTTGGAGTCACTTTTGATCAACGCATGGATCTGAAACTACACATATCCAACATAGTCAGAGCAATCTACCTCAAGATCCGGACTCTTCGACATATTCGCCCCCTGCTTGATCCCGATGACTTCAGAACTATATTTCAAGCCTTAACCTTACCACACCTTGACTATGCCAATGCCATTCTCCAAGGCCTCCCACACTCCACATTAAACCCTTTGCAACTCGCCATGAATACCGCTGCTAGAGTCCTCTACGGAATATCAAGAAGAGACCATGTAACACCCATCCTACAGCAACTCCACTGGCTCCCGATACATGGCAGAATATTGTTCAAAACCCTATTACTAACTTTTAAGGCCACTAAATGCATCACCTCCTCCTCTCTAATAGACCTCATTCAGACCGTTCCACCCAACAGATCCAGGAGAACGACTTCAACAAATAATCTAATCATCCCTAAAGCAGCGACAAAATGCCTATCAGTGACATCTAACAGGGCTTTCAGATTCTATGCCCCTAAGTGTTGGAATGCTCTACCCCCAGAGATTCGGGCTATCACTGATTTATCCCTTTTTAGAAAGGCTCTCAAATCCCACCTCTTCCCCCAATATTACTTGACCAGCTAATCATTCCTAATCACTACCCAAAATAAGAACAAATCCTGTTATGTATACATGTATATATTCTTGTAAATAGTTGCATTAATGATGTCCCATGTTTTATCCAAGTTCTCTGACCTTGTTCTATGTAAAAACCAAACAATGTGTTGTTATGGTATGTTGTTTATATTGTGAACCGCGCTGATGCTGAATAGAGCGGTATATAAGAGCCTGTAATAAAATAAATAAAATAAATAAAATAAATAAGAACACAAGATATGCCATATTGGGTCAGACCAAGGTCCATCAAGCCCAGTATCCTGTTTCCAACAGTGGCCAATCTAGGTCATACGTACCTAGCAGTTTCCCCAAAAGACACAGATTCCACAATGCTTGTACTGGGTCAAGCATTGATATCCTGGGTCCCTTCTTAATAATGGTTTATGGACCTTTCCTCCAGGAACTTGTCCAAACCTTTTTTAAACCCAGCTACACTAACAGCCTTTACTACATCCTCCGGTAACAAATTCCAGAGTTTGATTACACGTTGAGTGAAAAAATATTTTCTTTTATTAGTCTTAAATAGTTTATTTATTTATTTTATTTATTTGCAGTTCTTCTATACCGCACTCTTTTTCATCAGCGCGGTTTACATTAAACAGGAATACTCATTTCAATCAACAGACTGTGGTGAGTTTACATATAACAGGAAATATACAACTGGGATTATAACTTAGGGAAACTATGTACATGTTTGTAGCATGTAAAGAACCTATATACACAGTACAGAATTTCTTTTCATCATCTTGAGTAAGTAGGCCTTAGGCCCCTTTGTTCCTCAAAATAGAGAAAACTAGTGGTTTTAAAAAGTGTTCCAAACGTAGCAGTACTATTGCTGCAACCGACAACCATGAATGGTGTCTTAAATGTTTGGGACCAGACCATTCACCAGTGGAATGTCTCCTCTGCAGGAAGATGATAAAGAGGGGCCTGCAGAATACAGCTGCGAAACACGGCACCCTCTTTGCCACGGATACAATGTTTGTTGCATCAACATCATCCAGGGCTTCATCTTCCTCCCATGGATCTCAGGTAACAAAACCTAAGTCTTCTTCGAAGACTGGTCGGTCCTCAAAGGGTAGATCTCCTCCTAAGCATCGAGATTCTTTAAGCGTTGCCCTAGAGGAGAATATTTTGATCGGTACAGTCGACGGGCTGGGAGGGAGCACCTGGCTCATCGATACTTCGAGTCTTCCGATTCCATTTCTTCCGATGAATCGATAGGTACCAGGGAGGCTCTTCCAGAAGATCCTTCTTCTCCCCAACACCGTATGTCTCCTCTGGAAGACATGACTTTTCAAGACTTTATATGAGATGTGGCTCGGGGACTCTCCATTACGGTGACCTCTGAGAAGGAACTGAGAGCTGAAGAACTTGAAATTTTTCAGTATCCAGCAGCCCCTAAGGAGGCCGCTACCTTACCCATTCACCGGATCTTGTATGACCTCATGCTTAGGATGTGGGAAACAACTTTAACAGTGTCTCCACATTCTCAGAGACTCGATACCATGTACCGGGTACTGCAGTGTCCCGGTTTCCAGAAGATGCAGTTACCACCCCACTCCATGGTTGTGGAAGCGGCAATGCGTCGAATCAAAAGTGCTAAGACACATTCATCTAATCCTCCGGGCCGTGAGGCAAGAACTCTCAATGCCTTTGGCCATCGATGTTTTCAGGCCTCCATGGTATCGGTGAGAATAAGTTCATACATACTCAACATGGGTTTGTTTCTTCAGGAGGGGGCTAAAGATTTATAACTAATGGCTCCTTTTCTCCCTGATGACAAGAGGGCTGATTATCTTACACTTGTAAAACATGCCCAGACTGTTTCCAAATTCATGAACAGGGCAACCTTTGATTGTTTTGAGTGTATTAGCAGGACTTCAGCTATCTGCATCTGTGCACATCGGATTGCTTGGTTACAAGCAGCTGATCTTGAGCAATGGGTGCAAGATAAGCTGGGGAATATTCCTTGCATGGGGGGGAGGAAAACCTCTTGGCAAAGATTGGCAGGGCAAGGCTTCTCAGTTGGAGTCCGAGAATACCACCCTAAATAGGCTTTCTAGGACCACTGCCAACCCAGCTAAGAAAAAGGCTGTAAAGAAGCCCTTTTTCAACAAGAAAAAGAAGTTTTATCCTTCTTATACCCATGCTTCCCAGAAAGGACAGCAACAACCGAAGCAACAAAGGAAGGCTCAGGCCCCAGAGCTCAACAAACCCAGCCTCCACAAGGTCTTTGACTCCTTTCTAGAGAACTTAGCTGTCCTACCTCTGGAAATTCTAGAGTCAGTCAACATCAAAGCATTGGACTCTTTCCATAGTGACAGAGAGGTACAAACTTCACTTCCAAAGCGTGCTCCCTCCCTCCACTCCAAGAGAGTTCAGCTCTCGGCCCCCTCTCACTATTCTCTTGTGCTAGGAGGTTACCACCCTTCTCGCTCAGGGTGCGATAGAGGAAGTGCCACTTTCTCAACAAGACCTGGGCTTCTACTCCCCCTACTCCTTATACCAAAGAAAAGAGGAGGATACAGGCCCATTCTGGATTTCAGAGAATTAAACAAGTATCTGCTCCGGCAGAAATTCAAAATGATATCTCTCAGAACACTTCTCCCTTACATCCAGAGTCAGGATTGGCTTTGTTCGCTAGATCTAAAGGATGAGTATACACACATCCTTATTCATGCAGAACACAGGAGATTTCTTTGATTCCTCTTTCAAGGAAGACATTACCAGTACAGGGTTCTACCCTTCGGCCTGGCTTCTGCCCCAAGAGTCTTCACAAAATGCATGGCAGTAGTGGCAGCATTCCTAAGGACTCTAGGGATATTTGCCTTCCCCCACTTAAGGCGACTGGCTCATCCGAGCATCGCCAGCTCTGCTCTCTCCTGCACAATGCAGGTTCTTCAACATTTGGGATTTGTAATAAATCTTCCAAAATCCCAACTCACCCCTTCGAGTTCATAGGGGCTCTCCTAGACATGCAGCAGTTAAGGGCTTTTCGACCACAGATCTGCTGCTAGCTTCTCAAACAGGTATGAAGACTTTCCTAACTTCTCAAGAAATGCTTCAGTTGCTTGGTCATATGGTTTCCACTGTACATGTGGTTCCCTATGTTTGTCTGCACATGCGTGCAACTCAATGGACCCTGGCTTCGCAGTGGACTCGGGCATCAGGTCATCTGGGGGACAGAATCATGATCTCTGCATGTCTAATTTCATCCCTCCAATGGTGGCAATCACCAGAAAACCTTCTCGTAGGGTCACCTTTCAGATGCCACCACACCAATCTACCCTGACGACGGATGCGTCCAAATTGGGTTGGGAAGCTCATCTGGACAATTTCTCCATGCAAGGTCTTTGGTCTCAGCAGGAGGCTCAACCTCACATAAATCTGTTAGAACTCTGAGCATCCACAATGCTCTCAGAGTGTTCCAAGACCATCTTTGCTACAAAACAGTTCTAGTCCAGACAGACAATCAGGTAGCCATGTTCTATGTGAACAAGCAAGGTGGAACAGATTCTCAGGCATTGTGCAACGAAGCCCTACATCTATGGTCTTTTGCCATACACCATCAGATCCACCTACTAGCGGTGTATCTCCCTGGCAAACAGAATTTCCTGACAAACTCAGTTAAGTACTACTGCCACACGAGTGGTCTCTCCATTCGGACCAGACTACTCGAATCTTTCAGATCTGGGGAACCCCAGATATAGATCTATTTGCAAGTCCTCAGAATGCCAAACTTCCCTGCTTCTGTTCCAGAATACCTGCTCAGAACAGTCAGGCAAGGGATGCTTTCCACCTCCACTGGGGTCAGGACTTAATATATGCCTACCCTCATCCCCAAGACTCTTTTCAAACTTCAGAGAGACAGGGGCTACATGATCCTCATAGCCCCACGCTGGCCACATCAAATGTGGTATCCACTGCTTCTACGTCTCTCTCAAGCCAAACCTCTGGAGTAGGGATATGCTCTCGATCTCCTATCCCAGGAGAACGGGACATTTCTGCACCCAAATCCCCAGTCCTTACATCTGATGGCGTGGCTGCTGAGAGCTTAGAATGCCAGGATATCAACCCTTCTCAACAGGTTAAAGATATTCTTTTAGCCTCAAGGAAACCTTCCACAAGGCATGCTTATGCCTTTAAGTGGAGAAGGATTTCAATCTGTGTTCAAAGAGGGAACATAATCCTTTTTCCGTTCCTGTGGAGGCATTACTTGAGTTTCTCCTCCACCTTTCATCCTTTGGACTCTAAATTAATTTGGTAAGGGTCCACTTCAGTGCCATTGCGGCTTTCCACATGCCCTTTGATGGACAACCTGTCTCTTCTCAGTCGCTTGTAGTGTGCTTTATGAGGGGTCTACTCTTAACTAAGCCTCCCATTAGGCCACCACCTGTGGTATGGGATCTCAATCTTGTCCTCATACAGCTCATGAAACCACCCTTCAAACCCCTAGCCACTACATCTCTGAAGTTTCTTTCTTGGCAAGTTATCTTCCTAATTGCCCTCACTTCTGCAAGACACATCAGTGAGCTCCAGGCTTCAGTGGCTGACCCTCCTTATACACGGTTCCATCATGATAAAGTAGTGCTTAGGACTCATCCTCACTTTATGCCAAAGGTGGTTTCGCCTTTTCATTTAAACCAGTCGATTTACCCTGTAGCTTCATTGCATGTCCTTCATCTTGGAAATCAGCTGTCGTTCATCCCATCATCAAACAGCCTTCTCTTGATCCTTCTGTTCTATCTCACTGGCGTCCTGTTTCAAATCTTCCTTTCCTGGCCAAACTCTTGGAACGTCTTGTCTTTGATCAACTTAATTCTCACGTGGAATCTACTAACACTCTTCACCCTCGTCAAGCCGGTTTTCGTCACGGACACAGCACGGAAACGGTTCTTCTTGCACTCCTCAATGACCTGCATGTTGCCCATTATCACGGTGATTTCACTCTTTTGGTTTCCCTCGACCTCTCTGCGGCTTTTGATCTGATTGACCACCGTACTCTGCTTTCTCATTTATTTGATGTGGGGCTGCATGGCACAGTCTGGCAGTGGTTCTGTTCTTTCCTCACAGCTCGCTCTTTTTCTGTTCACTCTGATGGTCAGTCCTCTGCTTCTTTTCCTCTCACTTGTGGTGTACCACAGGGCTCTGTTCTCTCCCCACTTCTGTTTAATATTTTTCTGGCTCCCTTATCATTGGTGATCCAACAGTTCCCTGTGTCATTTTTCATGTATGCTGATGATATTATTTTACTGTTTCATACTTCTCCCCTAACTTTAGATATTACTCAACTGAATCTTTGTCTCTCCCGGATCTCTTCTTGGCTATCCCAAAATTTCTTGCACCTAAATCCATCTAAGTCCACAGCTATGTGGGTCTCACTGACTGGTTCTTGCCCCTCTCTAGCTCCCTTGATTGATTCTACTCCTCTCCCTCTTGTGTCCTCTTTCCGCTATCTTGGTGTAATTCTCGACCCCACGCTTTCCTTTCACCAGCACCTTACTTCCCTCATACGTCGTTCCTTTGCTGCCCTGCGACAGATCAGGGCTGTCCGCTCCCTTCTCCCCTTTTCCTCCCTAGTCACTCTTGTCCTGGCCTTAGTCATAAGCCGCTTAGATTACTGCAATGTTTTTCTTGCTAATCTTCCAAAGTTTCAGCTTCTACGTCTTCAGCGCATTCAAAATGCTGCTGCCTGCCTCGTCACATTCTCACACCGCTTTGACCATATCACTCCTATTCTTCTCCGCTTGCACTGGTTACCTCTTTGTTTTCGTTTCCACTATAAATTTCTTATTCTGATTCATCGTGCTCTTTATACCAATACTCCCCTATATCTCGCAGATCGGATCTCTCTTCACACCCCCTACCGTCAGCTTCGTTCTCTCCATGCTAACCGTCTGTCCCTCCCTTCCCCGTCACAGGCACACCTCGAGCAAACCCGTCATGCAGCTTTTTTCTTTCTAGGCCCAGTACTATGGAATGCATTACCTCCGTTTCTCCGTTTGGAACCTTCATATTCTCAATTCAAAACACTACTCAAAACCCATCTGTTTCAGCAAGCCTTTCATCTCTCTCCTGATGGTCCTCCCTGATGTTTTTAGTTGACGTGTTTGTCCCTGTTTGTCTGTATGTTTGCCTTGTCGTGCATTCTGTCTACCCATAGTCTGTTGTGTCTTCCCTTCTATGGGCCTTTTTATCTTGTTTGTATTCTTATATTTTAGAAACCTTATGTTTTAAAATACTGGCCCTTTTGTTTTTGTTCTGTTTTGTCTATTTTATCTGTCTATGCTTTTATACTTTACTTTTCTATTTACTTTGGCGTTCCTTTCCTTGTCTTTGCATTGCCAACCTTTTATTGTACACCGCTTTATGTTTCGACGGAAAGCGGTTTATCAAATTTTAAATAAAGATAAAGATAAAGATGTCCCCTAGTCTTTCTATATTCTGATAAGGTAAACAATCGATCTACGTTTACCCGTTCCACTCTGTTCATTAATTTATAGACTTCTATCATATCTCCCCTCAGCCATCTCTTTTCCAGGTTAAAGAGCCCTAACCTTTTTAGTCTTTCTTCATAGGAGTATCCTTCCATCCCCTTTACCATTTTGGTGGCTCTTCTCTGAACCTTTTCTAATAACGCTATATCCCTTTTAAGATACGGCCTTGCCCTTGAGGTGGTGGGGCACCGGTTCCACTGCTTTGTCCTTGAGAAGACCCGACAACTCCTTCAGAAGAAGTTCCCGATGGAGGGAAGACCTGAGGGGTCTCACTGGAAATAAGGGGAAGGTGTTTGAGTCAGGTGGAGGAGGTAACCCTCTCTGACTACCCTTAGTGCTCAGGAATTGGTGGTGATGATCACCTACCTCTGGGCATAGAGGGCCAGATGTCCCCCTGTGGGCTGCTGATCTCCTTGGGGTAGAGAGGCTATGCTCAAGGAGTCAAAAACTTCCCCCCTGGCAGGGCCGGAGCCGGGGGTTTTGGAGCCTTCTGCTTATGTGGGCCATTCCCATGACTCTTGGCCTGCTGACCCTGTTGGGGAGCTGGGGACGCCTGATAAGGTGGGTGGTTTCAGGTAGAAGGGTTTATTACCCGAACCCTTCCATCGGGGAGGGGCAGCAGTCTTTTTAGAGAGCCTGGTACTCATCATGAACTTGTTCTCCAGCTCGGCAACCTTGTCGGTCATGGGTTTGCCAAAGAGATTCTCTCCTTGGCAGGGGACATCAACCAATTTGTCCTGAACCCACTGCTTGAGGTCTGATGACTGTAGCCAAGCTTGGCGGCATGCATCGATACCAGCCGCCGCTACTTGAGCCGCCAACTCAAACCCATCATAGCCCACTCAAGATATGAATTTGGAGCATTCACGGATTGCTTTGACCAGGTTCTTGAACTGCTGCAAAGGTTCCTCGGAGACACCAGTCAAAAACCCAGCGAGTTCCTTCGCCAGGCATCCAGGCCTACCATGTACAGCTGGTAGGTCTGGATACGGCGATGAGTATTGAGCCCTGGTAGCACTTTCTGCTGAGGGCATCCAATGTGCGGGCCTCCCTGCCTGGGGCACCGAGGAGTGCGTCTTCTGGCTTTTCAGCTGGCGCATGGCCGACTCCACCACCATGGAGTTATGCGGCAGCTGTGATTTTTGAAAGCCCAGGCTCTGGCGGACTTGATATATAGAGTTGAGCCGCTTGCTCACCACAAGCTGGTGTCTCCCACATTCGGAGCATCAGCCATTCCAGGATGGGAGGGATGGGGAACGTGAGCGAGTCACACGGAGGGGCCTCGTATTGGAGGATTTCCAACTCATCCGCCTGAGGGTTCTCTTCCAAATAGGTCGGGAATGCCAGGGCCTTAGACATGTCCTTGACAAAATCAAGGAAACCCATATCCTTGGGCAGGGACCTCCGTCAAGGCTCCGAGATGGGAGAGTCATCGTCCTCCATCTCCCACTCAGAATAGTCCATCAAGGACTTGAAGGAGGGCTGCTCTGTGGGCCTCAGGGCCCTATATGCCCTGCGGCCGGTGCCCAGTAAACCTGCCGGGGATGACTGCGATCCTATCAAGCAGGACTTGGATCGTGATCTCGGCCGAGGATCGACTCGAGGCCTAAGAACCAATCTTGGATGTCGAGGGCCCGGTGTGCGGGGTGGATGAACCGGTTGTGCTGGACAACGGCGCTCGCTGCTGGTTCATGATGCTCTACAAAAAAAGATTATTTCTTTAAAGGAATCTAGGTTCCTTATAGTTAAAGCACCTCAACTAGCCACATTTTACACAGTTCCAAAAATACACAAAGACCTCAACCGACCACCGGGTCGACCTATAGTATCCACCAGAGGCACTTTGTTGGAACCTCTTTCCACGTATTTAGATTCTTTTCTGAGACCCTTGTTGAAACAGATACCCTCTTTTATAAGAGATACAACCCATTTTTTAAATATATTACAGGAATTGACACCATGGGTGACTAGGCAAGATGTTTGGTTGGTGATGTTAGATGTTCAATCCTTATACACTAGTATACCGCAACATTCAGCGTATACTATTGTGCAAGAAGTGTTGAAAGACAGAGGTGATTTATCTCAGGAACATTGTTTATTTTTACATCAAATAACTGAACTCACTCTGTTTGAAAATTTATTCATATTTGAGAAGTGTATTTACCATCAAATTGCAGGGATGGCCATGGGAGCCACGTGCGCCCCCTCAATAGCTAACTTTTATATGAGTGCTTTTGAAAAACAGTTTCTGCCATCATCTCCTTTTTTTGATAATGTAAAATCATGGCACCGCTATATTGATGATATATTTATGTTATGGCAAGGCAATCAAGCAGAAATATATTCTTTTGTGGACTGGTTAAATACCCGTGATAAGAATTTAACATTCACCTTTGAGAGCCACAACCAACAGATCACCTATTTGGATATATTGATAAGTCGAGATTCTGACAGCTGGAAAACTACGGTATTTCGCAAATCCACTCATAGGAACACATTTTTGCACTATTCGAGTGTGCATCCCACGGGGTTGAAGGATAGTCTTCCCATATCGCAGTTCTTAAGGTACCGAAGAAATTGTTCCACGATAGCAGAGTACAAACAGGCTTCAAAATTTTTAAAGAGGAGTTTTTTGAGAAGGGGATATCCACAAGCAATAATTCATCGTGCCTATCGTTGGGCACTATATAATAACAGAGAGCTCTTATTAATCTCAAGGGACAAATCTGCTATAGGAGTGGATGACCAGACGGTTAATTTAGTTACCACTTATTCACCTTTCAGTACGAAAATTCAGAAAATCTTAAAAAAATACAAAACAGTTTTGGAAGTAGTACCGGGTTTGCAAGATAAAGCAGTGCGGTGTGTCTGGAAGAAAAGCAGGAGTTTAAAAGAATATCTTTCTCCCACAGTATTACGACCATTGGATTGGGTCCCAATAAGTGAAAAAATAGGAAAACTTATGAAGTGCGACCATTGCAGCATTTGCTTAATTACATTGGAAATTTCAGAATTTATACATCGAGGGGAAACATATCACCTGCGACATTTTACTAATTGTGAATCTAAATCGGTAGTTTATGCGATACAATGTCCTTGCTCGCTTTTGTACATAGGGAAAATGATCCGAGCTTTTAAAACTCGTCTGAAGGAACACAAGAGTAGATTAAGATGCCGACGCACAGAAGTTCCTATTGTACAGCACTGTTTAGATTTTGGTCATAGTTTTGGCGTGCTACAATGTTGGTGTATAGAAGCAGTGCCACAAGGATCGCAAGGTAAATCACAAGAACAAACATTATCATACCGAGAGCAGTGGTGGATTCACCGTCTGCGGTCAGTTCAACCAGAGGGGCTTAACGTTAGCGTCGATTGGCTAACGTGTATCTGACAGGCTTTGATGAATCAGGTGTGCAGAAAAGTATTTAAAACTGAAACTGAACGTATGCGCGGCGTCTTTTGATCAGAGTTCAGCAATGATAAACAGCGTTAAAGACCGGTGAAAAATAATGAGAACCGGGATGCCAATAGAGGTAATTCGGTAATATAAAACGTAGTGATGTATATTGTGACCCCGCTTCTTTAGTGCCCTCCAGCAAGAGCAGGTAGGGTTTAAGCAGGTTGTTTTCCTCCTGAACAGCTACTCTACAAGTTCCTAAAGCAAAGCCTCTTGGGATATGTAGTTTCTTTCACTGTCCAAGGAAGAGTAGTGTGACTTCAAAAAATGGTTAAAGCAACAAGGATTTATTTCCCCTCCCGGGGCGGATTTTCAACAAGGAAATAAAGGTAACAAAACCAGACACCTCTGGCAAAAGGTCAAAGTAAATTTTCCAACATAAACAGCTTCCTTCAGCACAAAACAATTGCTTCTCAGCAAACAGAATGAAACAGCTCTGTTTTCCCGGCTCTGTACTTTTTATCTCAATACCTCTGTACTTCTCTGCAAGGCATACATTCAGCGCAGGGATAATACTTCATCAGATATTGTAAACGTACAGTCCATCATATCTTCAGAGACACTTTCAAAACCTGGCTCTATTTCCATTAAGTCCTCCTGAGAGGTAGGAAATGTTTGTATCGTGGTTTCTTGGGCTCCGCCCTTCCTCCCTGCTTTAAGCTTGGTATTATATTCTTGAATCATGTACTGCTTAAAACAGTCCTTTTCATTACAGTCATTATAATCAATGCCCCAACCTTCTGGGTAAGTAGAATCACCTTGATTATAAAAACCCCAGCCTTTGGGCTTACCTCTGTGCTTGGCTGCAAAGGGTTTTCTCTGGGCTTTGGACCCGGTAGTGGAATCTCCACCTACTTTATGCAATGAGTGTTGAAACTGCCTTCCTGGCTTTCTCTCCTCTTGGTAATCCCCAGGATATTGCAGACAGCCTGGCTTGCTTCTGCCATATCCTTTTCTTGAATAAAGCTTTGTAAAAGGTTCTCCTTTTACCTTTGAACGCAGCTCTGGCCCTGGGCTTGGAACCTGGACTCTTCCCTGGTCCTCCTCCTGAGTTGTTAGCTGGCCTCTCACCAGAACCCTCGTCTGGCCTTGCAAGTAACCTCCCAGCTGAGCCTGTGCTGCAACTTTCTCTGGAACTTCCACTGGACACTCCCTTCCAGCTTCTAATGGACACCTCCTTCCAGCTTCTAATGAACACTCCTCTCCAGCCTCTAACGGACTTCCCAGCTGAGCCTCTTTATGTATCTGCCCTTTAGGGTAGTGCCTGACTCCTCCCCCTAGCAGGTGCTCTGAATTAGCTCTTGAGTCCTGAGCTAACCGGTAGCAAGGGCGTATTTCTTTCTCCTGTGCTCAGTTTCCCTGGTAACTACCAGCCATGTGCTTTTGTTTATACTCCAGCACTGCCTCAGATTCCTCCTCTTTGGCTCTTTCTACAGGGCTGGAGGAATCCACCATGTCACAATATATAGTGAGTAGTTCAAATTTATTAATTGTATTCAACCATGTAACATCGTTGCTTTCGTTTGTGTTGCTATAGAAAATACTACAAGGACATTGAAGAAATCGAGTATTCAAGTTGTCCCTAGGAGAAGTAACGTGTTTATCCCCTTGATAAACCCAACAGGAGAAACGCCAGAGTGCTTAGATTATTGAGGCGTTGGGGTCTTTTACCATCAAGTTGAAAGGGGCGTTTGTTGGCACCATTCTGCATAAGATAAGTGGAGTGGCGACTGTTATTGAAAGCTTTTCAAGAAAAGATAAAGATAAAAAAAGAGCAATACAGATGTTAAATAATTGAAAAAATATACTTGCCTATGGTCATTGATGTGAACGGACACTACATTGGGAGAGTTCAATAGCCCATAAAAAAGTGTCAAATAATACCGTTTATCTGAGACCGCTGGCAAGTAAGAAAATGTGTTGAAACTAAAGCAATTTAATATAGTGAATTTAAGTGTTTTTATTTGAGACCTGACACAGTTTTTTGTCTGGTTCATGAAGGCAGACAAATTGCGCTCCAGGGCCGCCATTCTGGACTCCAAGGGGAATCCTTGATGAGGATAGTGTCTGGGGACCGGAGCCGGTCCACGGTCGGATCCTTTCGGGAGACTTTCGCTGTCCGCTCCTTCTCCGACGCCTCAGATGAACGTCTCGGACTGTGGACTGGGCCCAGGGAGCACCTGGCCAGTTGGAACCGTCCAAAGACACTGCCTTCGAGGGTTTCTTCTTCTTCCGGGGTTCCCTCGAGGGAGACCCCTTTTCTGAGGACCCACAATGAGGCTCGGGTTCGGAAGGCTCCGCCCGAGATGTCGGGGCCTCAGACAAGGCCCTGGCCTTTGGAGGCGCCGGGGACTCAGGGAAAAACTTATCGTGCTGCTGCTGGCTGCTCTTGAGGGCCTTACTTGGCATCCTCTTGCAGAAACCACAGGCTTCTGGGTCGTGGTCTGGCCCGAGGCAGCGGAGATAGCAGTTGTGTGTGTCAGTCAAAGACATAATTTTGGAGTACCGATTACACTTCTTAAAGCCATTGGTAGCCATGGAAAAAAAAGGACCCCTGCAAGGTCGAAGACTCTCCAGGCTGCCAGTGGAAGAAAAAGGCATGAAGATGCAGGAAAAGTAAAGAATGAAAACTACAAAAATAGACTGAACTCGACACTGAGGCAACGAGGTCGGTAGGCAGGAAGAGTACCGGTGCGATACCAAAGGAGAGTATGAAACCCGGAGAGAAAAAACAACTTTTCCGGGAACAAGCCAGAGGAACGTTTGAAGGGCTCCACGGAAAAAAGGAGACTGAGCAAGATGACACCCTTGGGCAGAAAGGGGACCACAGTGCGTGGTAGCATCTCCCAAAGGTTTTCTTTGAAAGCTGGGGGGATGCTTCCATGAGGGCTCCGTCGGTGCTGATGTCACCCATATGTGAGGACTGACTTCCTGCTTGTTCCCAGAGAATACAAGTGTATAGTGATGGTTCTTACAGACACCACATTGGTTTCCCTAGACTGTATGGTATATGTCTCATAAGACTTTCCACCCTCCTTTTTCCCATTCCAATACTCCATTTTGCATCCTTTTTGTCTTTATGAGATTTCACATCACATAATATATTTGCATATTCATGGTTCTACAAATTCCACACTGGTTTTCCCAGATTGTATGGTGCATGTTTTACAAGATTTTCCATCCTTCCTTTTCCAGTCCTAATATTCCATCTTTGCAAGATACGTTTTGAAGCATAATGAGATTTTGCTAAGAACATAAGATATGCCATACTGGGTCAGACCAAGGTCCATCAAGCCCAGTATTCTGTTTCCAACAGTGGCCAATCTAGGTCATATGTACCTAGCAGTTTCCCCACGGGACACAGGTTCCGCAATGCTTGTATTGGTTCAAGCATTGATATCCTGGGTACCTTCTTAATAATGGTTTATGGACCTTTCCTCCAGGAACTTGTCCAAACCTTTTTTAAACCCAGCTACACTAACAGCCTTTACCACATCCTCCAGCAACAAATTCCAGAGTTTGATTACACGTTGAGTGAAAAAATATTTTCTTTTATTAGTCTTAAATAGTTTACCCTGTAGCTTCATTGCATGTCCCCTAGTCTTTCTATATTCTGATAAGGTAAACAATCGATCTACATTTACCCGTTCCACTCCGTTCATTAATTTATAGACTTCTATCATATCTTCCCCCAGCCGTCTCTTTTCCAGGTTAAGGAGCCCTAACCTTTTTAGCCTTTCTTCATAGGGGTATCCTTCCATCCCCTTTACCATTTTGGTGGCTCTTCTCTGAACCTTTTCTAAAATCGCTATATCCTTTTTAGTTCTCCTGCTAGTTCTCCTCATGCCTTATTGGCGCAGAAATATAGGCGCCTTATCTTATCTACATGACTTTCCGACTCACATTAAGTTTCCTTTCCGTCTTTTAAATGACAAGATGTATTGTTAGCTTGTCCCTCAAGTCAGTGCTGACCCCTGGCGACACAAATGCCTCTAGATTTTCTTGGCAATGTATCACTGGAAGTAGATTGCCAGGCCTTTTTTTCTGAGGTAATGGAGGGTAAAGTGACTAGTCCAAGGTCACAAGGAGTGCCAGTGGGAACCAAACCCTTGATTTTCTGGGTACTAAGCTATATATAAGAACATGCTTTTAGTCAGCCTTGCTATTTCTTTTAAAGGTTTGTAATTTCTTTTTACTTTTATCTCTTATTATTTATTAATAATGTTCACTATATTTGTATTTATTATGTCATTTTATTGTATTTATGTTTTTATGTTCTTGTTTTTGAGGTTTCTACTCCCTGAAGAAGGCCAGATAGCAGAAATGCGGTGGGGTTGTTTCAATAAAGTGTTATATCTGCAACCTGTTCCTTGCACCTTCTATTTTTTGTTTCTTGCTCCCATGTGGGTGTTTTTCCTCTCCTAAGGACTCGCTGTCGGTGGACATGTCCATGTCTATACCTGCTCCTGGGCTTGAACAGGCATTGAAAAGTGCTCATTACAGCAATCAAGCAACAGTAGGATGGAGATATTTTAATGTCCCTCTATTGCTTCATGGTGCGACTGCATCTTGAATATTGTGTGCAATTCTGGTCACTGTATGTTAAAAGGGAAATTGCAGAATTAGAAGAGCTACAGAGAAGAGCGACCAAAATGGTAAAGGGGATGGAAGGATACCTCTATGAGGAGAGGCTTAAAAGGTTAGGGCTCTTCAACGTGGAATAAAGATGGCTGATGGGAGATATGATAGAGGACTATAAAACAATGAATGGAGTACAACATGTAAAGATAGATTGTTTGTTTACTCTTTCGAAAAGTTAGAAAGACTGGGGAACATGCAATGAAGCTACAATGTAACACAATAAGACTAATCAGAGAAAATATTTTTTCATTCAACATGTAATCAAACTCTGGAATTCGTTACCGGAGGATGTAGTAAAAGCTGTTAGTGTAGCTGGGTTTAAAAAAGGTTTGGACAAGTTCCTTGAAGAAAAGTCCATAAACCATTATTAAAGAGGACCTGGGAAATCCATTGCTTACCCTGGGACAAGCATTGTGGAATCTGTGTACCTTTTTGGGAACCTGCAAGGTACTTGTGACCTGGATTGGCCGCTGTTGGAAACAGGATACTGGGTTTGATGGACCTTGGTCTGACCCAGTATGGCATATCTTATATTCTTATGTTAGGAGAATTCTGGCTCCCCCTCTAACACAGGTAAATACAAAGGCATTTTTGTCAGCTGTCAAACTGCTGCTTCTCTCTGCTTTCAAAACGGCAGTCAAGATGTATTTGTGACGATAGACACATTTGCGCATTCTGTAATACTGTCACAGAGATGTCTATGTTGTCGGCTTCGCAGACGTATATATTTCACACGAGCACATTTCTAAAAGCTGTCATTACCCTACATGTGTCTGGAGGTTGATGCTGCACATCTTTGGGGTGGAGATAGGTCCATTTTAGAATGCATTTACATGTGCCCACCTTCTCTGCTGCCCCTCACACAGAATTTCGGGTTTTCTAACTTGGACATCTCAGATGGCGCCTAATCAGCCTTCCTAAAACATTGCTTCAAACATCTCCTGTTTGTAGCATTAGCTCACGCTTTGACGTAAGGCAGACACAAAAAAACATACTTATTGGGTTGGGGGTGGGGGGGGGGGGGTAGAAGGGAGGAAGGGGAGAATTATCCCCAGGGACATCCGATAGGGAGAAGATGTATACCATTCACTCTAGGGTGGGATTTAAGATGTTGACGGACATAGGCAAGATCAGAGAGCAGTGGGGAGTGGAGGTTTCTCCCTCACAGATACCCGGTTAGCCCAACTATCAAAATGCGGTGCCCCAGGCAATGATCTATGTCACCTATGCCTAAATCCGGACCTGATTCACTTTGCTTAATACAGTACAAAAAATAAACAGGATGCACTGGATTGCTGTTCCCGAAGCATTTCTTTTCTTTTAGAGGATGGAAAGAGAGGAGTATTTACAACAGAATAGATTCCTCTGTTCCTCTATGCCAGAGGGCAAGATTTTTACTTCCAATGAAGATATTACTTGAATAAGAAATTCCTTCCCTTTCTTCAGCACAATCTCCAATGGCTTCCAACCCAGTCTGTTCTTTCTTGTCTTCACCACTGAGTTCTTACTTTCTTCCCATAATCACTGGAGTCCAAGGACCTCAGTCTCGCACATGCCTTTTACTGCATAAATCAAGGGCAGTGTGGAGCTCTGTGCCAAGGTCAAAATAAAGGCACAAGAATTCCCCAGTCATGCTGATGTGAGGCTGAATGATTCTATTTCCTCTGTTCTGGGCATAACATAGCGGGCTACAAAAGCCGTGTGGTATCTGTTGGGGACATGCACATCAGTTTCCCAGCAGATATTGCACCACTAATGCAGAGAGCGTGGCCCAGCAGCACCGTGGATGCAACAAACGCCATTCATTGAGGTGGTGCTATCTGCACCCACCCTGTCTGCAACTTTGATGGTTGCCGCGTGCTGGTGATGACTGCGGCAACCATGCATTATAGACACGCCCACTCTCCGCCCTAATCCCACCTACTCATGCAGGCAGTGCAAAAAGCCCACAGCATTATCTGCATTTGTCCTGCCTTAGCTGTTAGCGTGTCATGTCTGGCACGCGCTATCTAACAGGTAATATGGTTTAGTAAACATACTCCTCAGCGAGATCAATGTAATAAAAACAAATGAGTGAAAATGTCCTCTAAAATGTAGTTATTTTTTTTAAATTCATGTAATTAAAATAGTTAATTAATGATTAAGTAGAATGCAGATTGAGTTACAAAAGGCACACCAATGAAAAACATGCACAAAACTATGAACAGAGATGGACTATGCCTAGTACAGTTTTTTATGTTGGAAAATGAGCTAAAAATGGTACTAAAATCCCTAATTCACTACTTCAAGTGTTAAATGTGAAATCTGAGTATAACTCACACTGCTAACCATTGAATTAAAAGGAAATGAAGGCTCCTTGGTCCAGCCTGGGATCTCTGAGCCAGAAGAACTCTGTCCAGGACACTACCCCATCCATTTACTCTTACTCTCCGCCCACCTCTGTAAATAACCGCATCCTTCACTGTTTCAGTGAGTGAGGGGGTGGAGGAAGGAGAGTTGGTGAGTGCAGAGGGTGGTTAGTGAGTGGGTGGAAAGGAGTTACTTTGATCAGCCGCTTCTGGCTCCTCCGATGTAGACTTCCTGTGTACATAGGGGTGGAAACAGGAAGTCCGTATTGGAGGCGGCGGAAGCGCCAGGTCAAAGCAAGCAACAGGAGCACACAGTGTTGGAGGATTCGGGTAAATTCTGTGCTGCTGTTTGAACGCCACGGTCGCTGCAGCAGACCCTTTATATTAAATAATATGGTTACCCTTTCAGTAAGACAAAGGGCGTCACAAATCTGACCAAAAAGCTTTTTAATAATCTAAACCAGAGGTGCCAAACTGGTCCTATGGGTCCCCCCAGCCAGGTCATCAGGATCTCCACAATGAATATTCATGAGATAGATTTGCATGCACTGCCTCCATGGTATGGACATTTCTCTCATACATATTCATTGTGGATATCCTGAAGTCTTGGCTGGCTGGGGGGCCCCCAGGATAGGTTTGGGAACCACTGACTTAACAGCTTCCTGAAGTAGTGCTGCAGTTGCCCCAACATTTGGTTTCCCAGGCCCCTTTCTGGATGGCATCTGCTGTACCAACCTGTTTGACACAAGGGGCGCACAGTGTGCCAGATAGACCCTGTGTGTCCCATAGGACTTCTGGCTTTTATTCTACTTGCATCCTGGTTACTAGTGCAATCTCTCAGACAGACCTAGTGCTTCCACTAGCTATTCCACTTCATAATACTAATTTGCCATTCATTCTGGCGGCTGCACTCTCTTCCAGCAGGAACGGAGCTAGGGTTCCTGGCACCCCCCTGCAATCTGTAAATCAGCCCATAGAATGATGCCTGTGGCACGTTTTGGCAGCCTACCAATGTTGGTGTCCTCTTGTCATGCTTACTGTGTTGCCCCAGCCCTGCCCTTAAGCTCATACCACTATTTCTTCACTGCTTTTTGTGGCAATGCCAGGCTTTCTTGAAGGATTACAGTTTTAAGCCTCCACCTGGGCTTCACCAGGCTCCTGACATTGTTCTAGACTTTCCATTTTTGGAGCGTCCTATAATGACCCTGTATTCTAGAACTCCTTTTCCATGTGAATTTACTCAAGATCTGCCATATTAGATCAGACCAAAGGTCCATCAAGCCCAGTATCCTGTTCCCAAACGTAGCCAGTCCAGGTCAGAAATGCCTGTCAGGATCCCATAAGGTAGACAGATTCCATTCTGCTTATCCCAGGGATAAGCAGTGGATTTCCCCAGTCCACTTTAATAATGGTTGATGGACTTTTCCTCCAGGAACTCGTCCAAACCTTTTTTCTTCTTTCCAACTCAATGGAAGTTGGAAAGAGTTATAAAAAAGGGAGAAAGCATGTCTGTCTGTCTGTCTGTGGACAAAATAACTCTTTGAAAATTTAACAGAATGGGATGAAACTTGGCATGTGGGAAAAATTGGTAAAAAACCTGGGCATGGGTACGGTTTTAGCCTGGATTTCATCTTTTTTGTGCAGACATAGTTTTCAAATACAATGGGGGGGATGTTCTGTCCTCAGTGCAGAGGCTACCCTGTGGAGTGCCCCAGGGGTCAGTTCTCCCCCCGCTTTTATTTAACATCTTTACGCAGCCTTTTGGAAACTTTATCCGTAGTTTTGTTTTCCTACATTGAGTGGAAGAGTAGCCTAGTGGTTAACACAATGGCTTGGTAACAAAAAGACCAGAGTTTGATTCCCACTAGCTCTCTTTGAGGCCATGGGTAAATCACTTAACTCTCCATTTCCTCAGAAGAAAGGTCAGCAATCTACTTCCAGTCACACTGCCAAGAAAACCCAGGAGCTAGTACTGATTCAAAGGCAGACATTGCATTTTTTATACAGTTTGTGATACCAGTAGGGCTGGACAGGACAACCTCTATTAAAATTGTCGATACAGGGTGGTAGAGTGGTTGGAGGAGAGTTATATGGTTCTGAATGAAGTGTGAGATCTTGTTTTGTGGAGATTTGGATCCCGAGGTATTGAGAGGATGGCTGTGTATTCAAGGTGAGAGGTTGGGTTGGAGGAAGGCAATGAGAGATCTGGGAGTGGTACTTGATGCAGATCTATCCATGTATGCCCAAATCTCCAGGATGCTTTGCATGGCCTATGGCCAGTTGAGCTTGGTGCACCAGCTACATCTGTTTTTGGATGACGTGGCAATGCAGACGGTAATACAAGCACTGGTAATGATGTGGTTGGACTACTGCAACCTCCTATATGTGGGCTTGCCAGAGACCCTAGAGTCAGAGGTTGCAGGTAGTCCAAAATGCTTCAGCATGAGTAATACCTGTTCGTAGTCAGAGGGAATCTGTTAAAGACGTTATGAGGCAGTTGCACTGGTTGCCAATATGGTAGTGTTGTGTGTTTAAAATGCTCATGTTGATGTTAGCGATGTTGAGAGAGGGTGGGCAGAACTATTTGAGGCCATACTCTAAGATCTAGTCAGAGTAGTTTACTGGTGATTCCAGACCACCGGGAAGTACAACAGCAAAAATGGAGGAGGCTAGCATTTAAGACGGCTGCAGTTCTGTGGTGGAAGGAAGCTAACTGTTGTGTTAAGGCAGGAATTGGATGAGGGATAGTTCCAAAAAGCCTTAAACACCTTTCTGTTTCCTAGCTACACCAGTGTCCTGGGATCCCAGGGATGGGTGCAAAGGAGTGAGGGATAGAGTCATTGTCTGAATGCTTTTGTTAATTTTGTAATTCGCATAAAATGTATGACGTAATTGCAGTATGTAAGTGTTTTAAATAAAATAAATAAAACAGGCCAAATCGGACCAGTAGTTCCAGAGAAATCAGCCCCCTCCTCCCCCAAATTAGCTCAATATAGTTCTAAGGGACAAGGAGCTCCAGCTTCTGTAGCCTAGAAACTTACATACACTGAAACATAGCAGTCAGGGAATTGCTCCTTTCATACACCCTTCTCCCTGTTCTCTACTCTCTCAACCTCCCAAACTGCATCTACCATCAAAACCTGATCCCCACAATTGTCCCACCAACATGCACACTGCCTCCACCACCTCCCTCGCTAATGCCGTACCAACCCTCCAAAAGCTGCCACCATGAAAACAATACTCCCCACCACAAACTTCCCTATTCCAAAAACAACCTCCTACAACTGCTCCTCGCCCTACAAACTTGCTCCACTGGGAAAACCGAACCTTGCAAACTGCCCCACGCCCAAAAACTATACCCTCATAACTGCCCTACTATACCACAAACTGTCAAACTCCCCAAAATACTCCCACAATTGCCCACCCATGCTGCAAACTACCCAATTGGGAAAACCTACCCCCTCCAGCAACTGTTCCACCAGGCTGAAAACTGTTCTTACCCCCAAAACCTACCCCACCATAACTGCCCTACTACCCTGCAAACTGCCCTACCCCTAAAAATAGCCTCCTGCAACTCCCTCGCCACCCTGCAAACTGTCCCACTTCCAAAAATATACCCTCCAAACTGTCCCATTATACTTCAAACTGCCTACCCCTAAAAATATACCCTACAACTGCCCCATCAGGAAAACCTATCCCCTCCTGCAACTGCCCCACCACTCTGTGAACTACTCCCCCCTCAAAACTGCCCATTCCACAATAGAACACTGCTTCCAATCCCATGACTTTTTAATGTCCTCAAGAGTCTCTCATGAGGGACTTTGCCAAACACTTTCTGAAAATCTAGATACATGATATTAACCAGCTCATCTTTATCAACCTGTTTATTCAGTAACAGATTGGAGAGGTAAGACTTCCCTTGGTTAAATGCAAGTGTTTGACAAAGTGTCACTCCTGAAGAAATTAAAAAGTCATGGGCATAGGAGGCAATGTCCTATTGTGGACTGCAAACTGGTTGAGAGATAGAAAACAGAGAGTAAGGATAAATTGACCGGCCTAGTTTGCTTTGTGGGGTGAGGGGGGAGGGTTGGCTGCTACCTATAGTATGCTCATTATTTCTGCCTTCTATTGTTTTGTTCTTTGCTAGTTTCTCCTTTCCTGTCCTACTGATATTGGAGTTCCTTTCGGGTCTTCATTTCTATAAGTTTGTTTAGGAGGCAAGAGGCCTGTGAAGTTGTCTTAAATAGGTGTTATAGCCAAGTGACAGATTAAAGGGACAATTTCAAAGACTCCCTCTATCAAACAAGGGCTGTGTGAATCATCCAGGAAATTGTTAAGAGATTACCTTAGAAGCAATGGTCAGGGCACTGCGTAGCAAGCCAGCTTTACTAAGTGTTCTTTCCTCCCACTCACCATGACTCCCACCCACCCAAGGCATAATCTTAACTTTATAGGCACTTAAATCTACTAAAGGGAAAGAGGTTGTCAAATTCACTTTCAGGTTCAGATGGTTATCCTTATCAGGAATAGATTAATTAAGGCCCTGATATTAAGTAATCTTGAGGTGAACAAAGTCCCTTAAATTTATTAGGTATAGTTGTATTATTACAAGTATCCCCAGCAACCTTAAGTAAATAAACACCTGAAATAGCTAAACAAAACCTTAAAACTAAGATGCAGACAGCAGTCCAGCAGCAAGATGAGGACTATCCAGTCTTTCCACTGTGTTTCACATGTACGATTTTCTCCCAGTTGGTGAGGGTCTTACATGTGCATTAGGTGCAAAGAGCTCTTTGCTCTTAGGGAACGGGTCCGATCTCTGGAGGCTAGAGTAGCAGACTTGGAGGACATAAGGAAGACAAAGAGGTACATAGGCAAGACCTACAGGGATATAGTACTGAAGTCCCACCTCCAGTCTGGCAGCCTCTCTGTTGCCATGGAGGAGAGAGGTCATGTGAAAGGAGAGCATCAGCTTGGTGTGGCAGGAAGTGATCCTGTAGCTAGGAGACGATCGTACAAGAAAGAGGGCTTTGGATTTGTTAGAAACTAGGCAACATTCTGAGGAAGGGAGAGGCTTTTCAGAAAGGATAGGCTCTACCTTAACTGGGATGGAATCAGACTGCTGGTTTTAACTTTTAAAAAGGAGATAGGGCAGCTTTTAAACTAGATAATAGAGGAAATCCAACAGTCATACAAGAGCACATGGTTTGGAAGGATGTATCCTTGAAGGATACTAGCAAAAGAAGGAAGTTAGGGCACCCTGACAGAAAGGTTCCAATAAAGATAAAAGTAATAAAGATGCCTTTAAGTACAGAGCAGACAGAGCTGAAAGATTCCAAATTATCCCTGTCAACTGACAGCCAGATTAATATGAATAAAATATAACCTCTAAAATTCCTGTATGCAAATGTCAGAAGTCTAAAAAATAAGATGGGAGAGTTAGAATATATAGCACTAAATGAAAGGTTAGCATCTCAGAGACCTGGTAGAAGGAGTACAACCAATGGGACACTGTGGCACCTGGGCACAAAGGGATAGATCAAATTGGTGGAGGGGTTGCACTCTATGTTAAGGAAACAAAATACACTGTAGAATCTCTATGGATAGAAATTCCATGTAAAAAGGGGAAGGCGATGGCAGTGGGGGTATACTACCAACCACCTGGCCAGAATGAACATATGAATGATGAAATTCTAAAAGACATCAAGGAAGCAAAGAAAAGTTATAACTACTACTACTAATCATTTATATAGTGCTACAAGGCATACGTACTGCTGTACAGATACATATAAAAGACGGTCCCTGTTCATCAGAGCTTACAATCTCTTCAAGACAGACAATATATTAGATGAGAAGAAGGGTCAAAAAGGGAAAGGTAAGGAGACACAAGGAAAACAAGGGTTCAGGATCCAAAAGCAGCCTCAAAGAAGTGAGCCTTTAGCATGGATTTGAAAAGGGCCAGAGATGAAGCCTAACGTAAAGACTTCGGTAGCATAAGGAGCAGCAAAGTGAAAGGATCGAAGTCTGGAGTTGGCAGTGGAAGAAAATGGCATAGAGAGAAGCAGGCCAGTGGATGAGTTCACGAGGAGGGATGTAGTGAGAGGAAAGGTAATGAGGGACAGTAGAGTGAATGCATTTATATGTCAGAAGGAGAAGTTTGAATTGGATACGGAAATGGAAGGGAGCCAATGAAGTGATTTGAAAAGAGGGGTTATATGAGTATATTGGGGCTGGTGAAAGATTAGCTGCACAGCAGAGTTCTGAACAGATTGAAGGGAGAGTTCTAATGTGTGATTTCAATTACCCCGGTATCAACTGGGTCAGTGTCACAAGAGGTCATGCTAGGGAGATAAGGTTTCTAGATGAAATAAATGACCGCTTCTTGGAGCAGCTAAGTTCATGAACCAATAACAGAGGAAGCTATTTTGGACCTAGTCCTTAGTGGAACACAGGATCTGGTCAAAGAGATAAGGTTGTTGGGACCATTTGGCAATAGTGATTATAGCAGGATCACATTTGATTTAGTAAATGGTAGGAGGACAGCAAGGAAATCCATAGTACTAGTTTTTAACTTTTAAAAGGGAGACTATGATAAAATTAGGAAAATAGTTAATAAAACAACAACCCTAAAATGAGTAGCTGCAAAGTTTAAAGATTTATATCAAGCATGGGCGTTGTTTAAAAATACTATCTTGGAAGCCCAGACCAGATATATTCCACGCTTTAAGAAAAGTGGAAGGAAGTCCAAAAAACTGCCAGCATGGTCAGAGAGGTTGTTGTAGCCAAAAAAACACCATCTTTCAGGAAGTGGAAAAATGAGCCAAATGACAAAAAATGGAAACAGCATAAGCACTGGCAAGTTAGAAGCAAGGCATTGATAAGGCAGGCAAAGACAGAATTCTAAGAAAAGCAGAAACGTATAATAAAACCTTTTCAACTACATTCATAACAAAAAACCTGTGAGATAGTCAGGTGGACTATTAGATGACAGAGGGGTAAAAGGAATGCTAAGGGAGGACGGCGATAGCGGAGAGAATGATCAAATTCTTTGCTTCGGCCTTTACTGAAGAAGATGTAGGGAAGTTACTTAGGTCTGAAATGGTATTTAAAGGTGATGTATTAGAAGAATTGAAAAGATTTTGACAAACTGGGAAAATGTATTTCAACTATTTGTTAAGCTGAAGAGTAACAAATCACCTGGACCGGATGGTATACGTCCAAGAGTGTTGAAAGAACTGAAATATGAACTTGCAGACCTACTATTAGTAATCTGCAAACTATCATTAAAATCATCTGTAGTACCTAAAGATTGGAGAAGGCCAACATAATGCCAATTTTTAAAAAATGTTCTAGGGGTGATCCAGTGGTGATCTGGGAAACTACCGATCTTTTTCCATTCTTTCCAATGGATCTTAGTCTCCCACTCCTCTTCCATGTGGTGTCCCCCAGGGCTCTGTCCTTTCTCCTCTCCTCTTCAATGTCTTCCTGGCCCCCTTGACACCACTTATTCAGCAGCATAGCAATTCATCATATTATTATGCTGATTATATTATCCTTCTGCATTGCACCAACCCTTCAGCTCCCAACCTCTCCTCTCTGAACTCCTGTCTTGCTGATGTCAGTTCCTGGATGTCCTCCAACTTACTCCATCTTAATCTCGTGAAAACCATAGCCATTCGGTTCAGGTTCAGTGGCCCCTGTCCCTCCCTAGCTGCCACTCTTTTGGACACCCCTATCCTGTTGGTTCCCTCCCTTCGGTGCTTAGGCATCACTCTGGATTCTTCCCTGTCCTTTCATGGACATCTCCCCACACTCATCCATCGCTCTTTCTTTTCTCTGTGACAAATCCATGCCACTTCCTCTCTGATTACTCTTGTTCTTTCTCTTGTTTCCTCAAGACTCAATCACTGTAATGTTGCACTCGCCAGCTTACCCCAGTATCAACTTCACCATATCCAACTTCTTCAGAACACTGCCACTCGCATAATCACTCACACCTCCTGCAGAGATCACATTATGCCTAAGCTCATCCGACTCCACTGCTCCCCATTAAGTTTCGAATCCAGTACAAGATATTCATCCTAGTCCATAAGATCATCCACACCGGCATCCATCTATATCTCGCAGACCTTATCCATCTCCACTCCCCTCACCGTGCCCTCCGGTCCCTCCATGCTAACTGCCAGCACTTTCCCCCTGCTTCTCAAGCTCACCTAGAATCCACTCGCACCTCCAACTTTTTCTATCTTGGTCTATCTTGGTCCTTGGTCTTGGTCTTTAGAACGCCCTCCCGTCTGACCTCCATCTAGAACCAAAATTCAAATCCGAACTGAAAACTCATTTATTCCAGCTTGCCTTTGACCTTGCATCACCCACTGTATAATCCCATCTACCCCCATGCCATTTTCTCTCTTCTTGTACCCTCCTTTCCCACTGTATGAATGATCTATCCTGTCCTATCAAATATTTGGCATTCTTTTCCACTTTTTGTTCTCTGCAGCTAATTTTGGGGTTTATTTTTGTAATCTGCCTTATTACCCGTGCAGAGGTGCAGTATATAAAATCCAATAATGAAGTAAAGATAAAGACCAGTGAGCCTGACGTCAGTACTGGGCAAAATGGTAGAAACCATTTTAAAGAAGAAAATTACTGAACATGTAGATGGTCATGGATTTAGCCAAGGAAAGTCTTGTCTTACTAATCCGTAATATTTTTTTGAAGGTTTGAATAAACAGGTAGACAAAGGTGGGCCAGTTGATATAGTGTATCTCGATTTTCAGAAAGCCTTTGACAATGTCCCTCATGAAAGACTCCTGGAAAAATTAAAAAGTCATAGGATAAGATGCAGTGTACTATTATTAAAAGATAGAAAATAGAGAGTGGAGCTAAAATGGCCAATTTTCTAATGGAGAAAGATGAATAGTGGAGTACCCCAGGGATCTGTGCTACTTTTTAACATATTCGTAAATGACTTGGAAATGGGACTAATGAGTGAGGTGATCAAATTTGCAGATGGCACAAAATTATTCAAAGTTATTAAAACACAAGAGGATTGTGAAAAATTGCAAAAGGACCTTGATAAATTGGAAGACTGGACATTTAAATGGCAGATGAAATTTAATGTGGACATGCGCAAAGTTATGCACCTAGGAAAGAATAACCCAAACTATGGCTACATGATGCAAGGTTTCATATTAGGAACCACCACCCAGGAAAAAAATTTAGGCATCATCATGGATAATACGTTGACACCCTCCACCCAGAGTGTAGCAGCGGCCAAAAAGACAAATAGAATGCTAGGAATCATAAGGGAAAGAATGGAGAATTAAACAAAGGATATTATAATGCCTCTGTATCGCTCCATGGTGTGACCACACCTGGATTAATGTATGCAATTGTGGTAACAATATCTTAAAAAGGATATAGCTGAATTAGAAAAGGTACAGAGAAGAGCCACCAAATGATAAACGGGATGGAAGGATACCCCTATGAGGAGAGGCTTAAAAGGTTACGAAAAGAGATGGCTGAGAGGAGATACGATAGAGGTACATAAAGTAAGAAATGGAGTGGAATGGGTAAACGTGAATCGGTTGTTTATGCCATCAAAATGTAGAAAGACTAGGGGACATACAATGAAGCTATACAATATTTTCACTCAACGTGTAATCAAACTCTGGAGTTCATTACTGGAAGATGAAGCAAAAGCTGTTAGTGTAGCTGGCTTTAAAATGATTTGGACAAGTTCTGGAGGAAAGGTCCATAAACCATTATTAAAGAGGACCTGGGAAATCCATTGCTTACCCTGGGACAAGCATTGTGGAACCTGTGTGCCTTTTTCAGAATCTGCAAAGTACTTGTGACCTGGATTTGCTGCTATTGGAAACAAGATTCTGGGCTTGATGGGCCTTGGTCTGTCCCGGTATGGCATTTCTTATGTTATTATGTAATTTTTTAAACCACTTTGATTGTTAACTGAATTTAATTATAGAATATATAGTCCGCTTTTACAATGAGAGAAATATGTAATTAATAAACCATGTTTTTTTTTCTCAATGGAAGAAGGTGAATAGTGGAGTACCCACAGGGATCTGTATTGGGGCTGCTGTTTAGGTAGTGGGCGTGTGTTTTTTTTGAAGTGGTGGAATATGCTGCTGGAGGCTTTGTGGAAGGAAACTGACTTGCTTGTTTTCAGGAAGGCACTAAAAACTTTCCTCTTTCCCCCTTAGGCAGAGGCAGGTGGTAGTAGGAATTAGCAATTAGCAGCGATTGTGGGGATGGCAGTGTGTTTGTACTAAGGGTGGGAGGGATTGAGTTGTTTATGTTATGTATTTTTTATCTGTTTTTATTCTGTTGTAAACCACCTTGAATGCTGATGCATATGGTGGTCTAAAAATGTTTTAAAATAAATAAATGATCTGGAACTGGAAACAAGTAGAGCGCCCGAATGGGAGAGGCAGCCACATTTTCCCACTCGGAGGCTCCTGCCCAATTGCGGCAGTGGGAGGAACAGCAGGGCAGCACAAAAGAGCCGTCTCCGACGGGTGCACCCGCATCTGGTGGGCCAGCGCCTGAGGGCCTTGCCAGAGGGCCCTTTGGCATGGCCCTTAGGCGGGGTCCTGCGATGAGGACACCCCCACCTTCACGGAGAGCCATCTAAAACAGCCAATATTGTGGATTAACCAACTGAAACAACCACAAAGCGTACCGCACATCGGAGACCACCAGAATTACAGTAGCGGGCAACACTGCAAGGGACGCTGCCCTCTCAGCAAACTTATGTAGACAAAGACCTAATAGCGTTAACACTGCACCGTAGATACCACCTATCGGACATACTCGTATGAACAATATTACCAAAAATTGTCCTGTTAAAATGAGATACTAATACTAGGTGATATCAATGCTGCAAGAATTAATCCCGGTTACAAGCTTTAGTTGCTGCTTTATAATGTTGTCACTGTGAACGGATTAGTCACTGATGCGTAGCTAGTTATTCTTATATAAGTAGCCATTGTTGTTTCTAAAAAGCTGAGCCACCATTGTTAACCTAGCCAGTTCTATACATAGTATTCTAGTCGCCTGAAAGTTCTCATTGAAGTGTGAAATAACCACTGCTAGTCCTACACAAGCCACTTCTGATCCTTGCTGTACTATATAATTACTGCCACACACAAAATTCACTGCCCCACAACTCAACATGGCCATATCCATTCTAAACCTAACTAGTTTGTACCTCCTCAGCAACGCACTCATTGGCTCCCTCAGATCAGCCTCCAACAACAACCCTATTCCAATCCTACAAGGCCGAGGAAGGAGATATCACGGCAGCACAAGCTGTAAACCATCTGAATTCTATCAAGACTCTCACCCACACATAATCCACATACCACTCCAACACTCCACAAAATCCAAAGTGTCACAGCCCCAAAGCCCATGAAACCGGAAATGTGCCCTCATAAACATGATCAGTCCGCAGGAAATGGCCAGCCATCACTGACCTTATAACACTGAGCTAGACATCCTACTGTTCACTGAATCATGGCTCACCGACTCAGATTCAGTCCTTATCAACCAACTCATTCCCCCCCCCCAACCTTTCAATTCACACTTGCCACAGAACTAACCGCAGGGGAGGTGGAGCATTCATCCTATCAAAAACAGAGCTCCAATATCAACTGATTAATTCCAGCAGCACAACACACCTTGATACAATCACCTTAACCAACAGCCACAGCACCATCAACCTAATCTACAGATCCCCATCCTCCTCCCCTGAGGACCTCACAACCACAGTTGACCTTGCCTGTAACCCCAAGAACACTCACAGGCCAAACTGGATATTGAGAGACTTTAACCTACCAGCTCTTCAAAATACCCACTCCAAAGCCTTCCTTGAAGCACTCAACGAACTTGGCTACGAACAGATAGTTGAGACACCCACCCACCGGAAAGGAAATACACTAGACCTTGTATTCATCCCACGACCAGACATAAGTCCGAACTACATCTTTGACCTAGATATCACCCCAGTCTCATGGTCTGACCATAACCTAATCAAATTCCAGATACCCATGCATCAGGACAACTATCAACTCCACCACTGCTCCAAACGACCCCTGTCCAGCATATTGGATAAGATCTTTGTGCAATGTAGGGCTGGTACCCCTGCAATTCTACATGCAAATCTCCGGCCTGCTCAGCAACTCAGGCCTGAACCAAACTGAACAGACAAGATGGATTCTTCACTACACTTTTGCTGTGTTCAGCTACAAAAGACCTTCAAGCAACTGCTTGAGCAGCGTTTCTAAGTGTGCATACAGAAGCTATTGTCCTTGGCTGGCCTTGGACACTTGTACATGCCCAGAGGTTACATACTGTTGCCTCTGCCTGACTTCTTACTATGGCTCCTTTGTTTGCAAGAAGCTGCCCATCATCTACCTCCTGATTCGCTGAGAACACCTCAGACTGCCTGGTGCCAACCAATCATCGGACCTATGACAGCGTATTCTAACAGAGAATAATACAATCTGCACTGGAACTTTAGTAAGGGAGTTGGGGGCTTTTCCCACCTGTTCATACAGACTTCTGCACCGGTTCCCCCCTGCTGTGCACTGCATACCTGATTCCTGCGCCCTGAGCCTTCCGCCAGACGGCCACTACGTGTGGGCTAGGCCGTCCTCCAAAGGTCGGAGATAAGACTTTCACAGATACCACCGGTTCGGACCTACTGCGGTTCGCCTGTGACAGGGCTGGAGCCTGCAGTAGCTAACAGCTGCCTCCTTGGACGAAGCTGTTCTCGAGTGCCCGACGGAGCTAAGGTACTGGCTTATCTCTCCTCCTCCGGATGGGCAAGGGGTTAGCAATATATTTCTTACTTTTCCACAGTGCAGAGCGAATCAGTGACGTCTGGTTACTAATCAGTGATTTATTACGTTGTCCAATTGTACATCTGTACTATAACAAATTTCTACCTCATGTTTCTAATTAGCTATATGTGTGTGTATATTTTTCTACCTGGTTGCCTATAATAAAGTCTAATATATATCTGCAGACCAGACTTCTTTCGTGGCTCATTGCCAGAATAACTCACCGAACTTTGGGCTGGGTATTAGTAGCTATTTCCCCTGGACAACAGAGAGTCTAACTTATTTTTGTGCTACTAATATACCCTACAGCAATGAACTCAGTCCAACTCTAGCCAAGATCATGGAGCGGTCCTTCTCCACAAGAACATTCCCAGCATGCCTCAAACAGACGTTAATCCGGCCCCTTCTGAAGAACAACAAGCTGAACCCCCAGAATCCTATTGACCAATCTCAAGCATCCCGCTTCTAGTCAAGATTATTGAGAAGGTCATCCAACGGCAAATCCAAGAACACATTGACTCCACTGCCCCCCTCGATCCATACCAACATGGCTTAAGGGAATCGCATGGCATTGAAATGCTTCTTGCCATGCTTCTCAACACATTAATCACAGGGATTAACAACAACAGACGAGGATATGCACTGATATTCTTGGACATCTCCGCGGCTTTTGACTCCAACCATGAGCAGCTCCTGACATGGCTCCAGGAAAAGGGAATCCAGGGCTCAGCCTGGAGCTGGTGCAAATCGTACCTATAGTAAGAGATAGATGGCAACAGGTACGAACAGGCTCAATGACCTCCGAGCCTTTTCAACAAAAACATGGAGTTCCCCAGGGTTCTTCGCTATCTGCCCTACTATTCAATATATATATGCAGCCCATATGTACAATCATCTGCTCCTTCAACATCTCCTGCCTGATTTATGCAGATGACGTTCTACTCTTCACCCCATTCACTATCAACCAACCAGACTTCTCTTCACTAGTAAAATGCTTTGATGCCGTCATTGACTGGCTCCACTCACAGAGTCTCAAGATAAACTTTAGCAAGACAGAAGTGCTGTTCATCACGAGAAACCAAACCTTCTCCCCACCGGCAACATTAAAGACGAGAGATGCCGAGCTCCTGAGTCGATCCACCATCCGCTACCTAGGAGTCACGCTAGACCGGCACCTCGACTTGAAAGCGCACATAGGCAACGCCGTCAAGAAAATCTACCATAAGATGAGGACAATTTGACATCTTCGACCCTTGCTGTAACCAGACGACTTCCGAACAGTTTTCCAGGTGCTAGTAACCCCCCACTTTGACTATGTCACCCCAAAAAACAGAGAGAGAAGGACAACAACGGACAACACACTGATTATCCCCAAGGAGTCCATCAAATGTACCCAATCAACCAAGAAAAGGACCTTTGCCTTCTATGCACCTAAATGCTGGAATGACCTCACACCTGAAATAAGAGCGATTAAAGACCTCTCTCAATTTCGTAAGGCAATCAAGCACCACATCTTCCTGATCCATTTTGCACAAGCATCCAATCCTCATCGGATCAACAGCCCCCTTAAACCGACTATCTCTCACTCTTCTCCCCAATTCCCTCACAAGTAATCTCTGCCCCAAGTTCTCTTATGTCCTACCTTATTTATTTATTTATTTATTTTATTTATTTATTTAAAGTCTCTTTTATACCGCGCTATTCAGCATCAGCGCGGTTTACAATAAACAATGAACATACACATTTCCAATAGTACTTTGTGTTTACATATGAACAGGATAATCAACTTGGCTAACAGGGTAACTTATTCCGACCATGGTCTGCCTGTGAATACTAAAGAACCCTATATGTTTATACATAGCTCAGTTTTACACTGTTTTTGTACATAGTTCCACTGTGTGTACATAGTTATAGTTTTATTACCCCCTGTTCCAAGTTTAATTTCCCTGTTATAATGTAAGCACACCAGTGTTTTCTGATTGTGCAGATCTGTTACTTGTAAACCGCACTGAAAACAAATAGCGCGGTATATAAAAATGTTAAATAAATAAATAAATAAATAAATATGTCAATGTGATCCTTCACGGACTCCCTAGGAACACACTAAACCCACTACAGTTAGCAATGAACGCTGCCGCCCGCTTCGTACACGGGGCCTCTAGAAGGGACCACATTACTCCAATCCTAAAAGAGCTGCACTGGCTACCAATCTACTGCCGGCTCACCTACAAAGTAGTACTGTTAACATTCAAGGCCATCAACAAAACAACCTCTAGCTCCTTGACGAACCTTATCCATCCCACACCTGCATCCAGGGCAAGAAGGTCCTTCGCCACCAACACACTAATAACCCCTAGCGAAGTAACAAAATGCACTCAGGGAACAAAAAACAGAGCCTTCATGTTCTACGCACCTACCTGCTGGAACGAGTTCCCAGTGACCATCCGCATGATCACCGACCTTGCCCAATTCAGAAAGGCACTAAAGCACCACCTCTTTCTCCTACACTACGCCCAGGCCAACAACACGTCCTTACCTGACACAACCCTACAACCTAACCGTAAAAAACAGACAACCCAGTAAACAAATTACATCCCTGTACATAGCTCTCAGGGCAAGCCATGTCGCCACAACCACATAGCGACTTCCTGCCTAGACTGTATATAGTCTGTATATAGTTACCCCTGTTCTGAATCCAAGTTGTATTACCCGTTCGATGTACGTGTAGAGCAGGCTCTTCCTACTCTGTACAAAATGTTATCTGTAAACCGCACTGATTTTAAAGAGCACGGTATATAAAAGCATTAAATAAATAAAATAAATAAAGTGAGGTGATACCAAATTATTCCAAGTAGTTAAATTGCATTTGGATTGTGAGAAACTGCAGTGAGACTGGGCATCCGCATGGCAGATGAAATTTAATCTGGACAAGTGCAAACTCCACCACCTAAACTACAGGTAGGCAATGAAAGGTTCCATGTTAGGAGCTGTCACCCAAGGAAAGGATCTGGGTGGGATTGTAGACAATACATTGATATAAGTGGCATAAATTCTACTCAAGCAGTCCCTGCAATGTGGGGGTGGGAGGGTGGGGCAAAGCGGCAAACTAACATTAAAATATTTGCCATGCTGTCTCCTCTCTCTTCCTCACCTCCCATTCCAGTCTGAAGTCTCGTGATGACCGCTTTTTCTTAAAGGCACTTGGACTACTTTTACCTTTATTGCAACCTCTCTATCAGGATGCCCAAACCTCCCTGTTTTGGTAGTATCCTTCCAAGATATAATATTCTGAACTATGTGCTCCTACTTTACCCCATTATCTAGTTTAAAAGCTGCTCTATCGCCTTTTCAAAGGAGAAACACAAAAGCTGAAAGGGTCTTTCTTTAGAGCCGCTTTTGGATCTTGGCTCACCTGGTCTCCTTTGTGTATCTTTACCATTCCTCCTAGATGTATCCCATGTCTACAGCTACTGTGTTGTCTGTCTTGACTAGACTCTAAGCTCTGATGAGCAAGGAGCGCCTTTTACATGTGTCTGTTCAGTGCTGCCTACGTCTTGTAGCGCTATACAAATGTTCAGTAGTAGTAGTAGTAATAGTAATAGGTTACTCCTCCACTCTATGACATGTTTTTGGAGCAGTTCTTTGTACACTGAATATTTATGTCACCTGCAAATTTGATCATTTATGAATATGTTGAATGGCACTGATCCCACTACATATCACTGGGGTGGTCTAGTATTTCTCTATCCACTGGAGAGACCAACCATTTAATCGTACTCTTAACAGCCTATCTTTTAAACACTTAGGACCTGATTCTGACGTGCTAGCCCTCTGTGTGCCTGGTCGCAACTGGATACACAGAGTGAGCCGGGATTCTGATCCTGCTGGGCATGTCTAACCCCACAGGATCAGAATTGCGCCCAGGCCTGTATGTGCAGGCCGAGACCCCAATTCTGGTCAGCCTTCACATACTGGCCTTCCATGGCTAACTCAGTCAGGGCTCTTGAATGGAGCTGCGGCGCCATGGTGTCCAGTTGCCATGGAACCGTGGCTCATTCAAGAGCCGCGATCCCCGGCCGCCGGACTGAAATCTTCAATTCCCGCAGCCCGACCACCAATCCGGTCTCCCAAAGCCAGGGTCAGGCTGCAGGGAATTTTGTCTGCCGCCTCCTGCCTTTTCTGTGCCCCGGGCCTGCCAGATCCACCCGGCTATTTGGAACTTATTGCACTTCAGAGGAGGAATAAGCTCCCCGTTCAGGCCGCTGGGCCCGGACATACAGGGCCGACAGTGGAATTGGCCCTGTACGTCCGGGGCCGCCGACCGCTCACACTAATGCCACCCCTTTCCGTTTAACCTCCCTGTACAACGTGCAGGGAAGTTAGCTGCAGTCGACAGAGGGGCCGAAAAGCGCGCCTTGGAATGACCCTGTTACTAATGCACAGTAAAATGAAACCCCCTCCTAAAGGTGGGTGTTTGAAAGGTAAATGGGCAGGGTATGCTGCTGAAGAAGTGGCTGATGGGGTCAGATGAGGGGCATCATTAAAAGAGCAGCCTGCAATAACAGTTATTGGACTAGCAGAGCTGGAAAGTAAACATTTAGGGGTGATATGCAAATCACTGCCTGTGCTGAAGGAACAAGGGTAATATTCGCTCACATTTAGCCCAAAATACATTTAGCCCAAAATACCGCAGCACGCATCATTTCTGGCTCAACAAGACAGGACCACATTACCCCGGTTCTCAAAGACCTACACTGGCTTCCAATCAGCTCACGCATTAAATACAAAACAATAATAAACATATTCAAAATCAAACACCACATTTCAGCCAACAGCCTGCACACCCTCATTCAGCCAGACAGCAGCACCCGCCCGAGAAGACAAGGAACCTCCAACAGAGTCAACACACCGAGGGACTTCAGAAAAACACGAAAAGACACCACAGAGAGAGCCCTCTCCCTGGCAGCCCCAACCATTTGGAACTCCCTCCCAGACGAGCTGAGGGCGACAACGGACCTCAAGGACTTCCGCAAACAGCTGAAGACAGCTCTGTTCATAGAACATTATGGACACGTCACTTAATCAACAAGGTCTGTTCAACAAAGACCCCCCCCCTGACGAGAGTTTGTATATCGGCACAGGATTTATCTCATGACCTATCTGAATAGTACCTAGTATTATAGAACATGCTGTATCATAGCGCACCCTGTACATAGCCCCCCTAAGCTAGAACACACACCCCCCACACGCACACCACCCCCCCTGCATTCCCTGCATGAACCCCCCCCCCCGCACCTCCCTCCCCCATCACTGCATGAACCCCCTCCACATCTTCTGATTGTTTTGTTGTGACACCGCCTTGATTTTTATGATAAGACGGTCTAGAAATACTGTTAAATAAATAAATAAAAATAAATTTATATCAATTATCAAGATTTAACTTTAAATCTATATAGGGTCATTCTGAATCACAAATAGCGGGGATGGACGTCCCAACGGGATGTCCATCCCCGCTATTCGTGCTGGCTTCAGCCCCCAACTAACTTCCCTGTCAGTTGTGCAGGGAAGTTAGTTGGTGGCAGGGAATGGGCTGCCCGGAGTAGAGAGTGGGCAGTTGCTGGCCATGGATGTACAGGGCCGATTCTAATGTCGGCCCTGTACGTCCAGGGCCAGCAAAATGGCCAGGGATGTTATTCCACCTCCAAGGTGGAATAACTCCCCTGGACGTTTTTCTTTTTTAAAATTCGGAAAGGGCTGGGGGCCAGGAGACATTCTCCGCAACCCGACCCTGGCCTTCAGAGGCCGGATAGGGGTCGGGCTACGAGGAATTCGCAGTTTTGGTCAGCGGCTGGCATCGCGGCTTTTAAATGGAGCCACGGTGCCATGGCAAGATGACGCCATGGCACCACGGATCCATTTAAATGCCTGCATGTGCAGGACTGTTCACCATTCTGATCCTGCAGGGCTAGACATGATCCCCTCTGTGCGTCCAGCTCAGACTGGATGCACAATGGGGATGGACTTGAGGGACAGAATCGGGCCGATAGTGAATAGTGTAGGGGAAGAAAATGCACCCATCAGACAGAGGGTGGAGAAGCAAATACTGGGGCTAAGAGAAATGGCATCAGATAAACAGGTGCTGGTGCTATCAGGGGCGGCCCAAGGGGGGTGCGGGGCCATGTGTGGAAACTCGGTGCGGGGCCTCATTTGCATAAATATTTGCATAATGTTACCATACACTAACTTTTAGTAAACGTGCCTCTTAATGAGTGTATGGATAAAGAAAGACTAAAGATTTCTACATTACTATAATCCTGTGCCAACCGCCAGGTACATTAGGAACTACTACAAACACTGCCCATTTAGAACCCATAGCAAACCCGCCGTATCCTAACAGCACTACCAGGACTCACAAAGCACCATACCCTACCAATCAAAAGGAAACACTGCAAATATTAAACCAATACATTTCAGAGAATAACAATACATGACCTACTGGGGAAAGAGAACAAGTGGCAATGTCAAATAGGAATTACATAAACAGAATACCTCAGCTCAGTTACACATGCAGAACACAGATCATCACCAAACAAGGAATCACAATTTAGAAACAGGAAGACAATTAAACTGGGAATCCCAAAAGCCAAACTTGGAATGTACAACAACACTGCAGAAATAAAACTATAAATTAATTTCCTCTTGTACTAAACAAAGTGCAGACGTTAATGATGCACATTTCCCAGAACTGACATATTCCAGTTAATAAATTCAAAATAAAGAGATATTTTTCTACCTTTTGTGCATTTTTTTTCAGTTACAATTGTTCCAGCCACTTTCTTCTAGTTTCTTCGTGTCTTCTGCTAACTCTCCATCTGCTGTCCATTTGTCCTTTCTTCTCTCTTCTAGGTTTTTTTTCCATTCTCTCTCTACATCTGCTTTAACATACTAATCTTTCTCCTTTTGCTCTTTCCTCATTCCTATTTCATCCACTCAAATTTTACCCCTCCATCCTCAATCCCCACTTACTCTCCAAATATCCGGCAAATTGTATATTTGTCTTCCCTCCCACACAAAATATTTTTCCCTCTCCATTTCACTCTCCCAGCTCCATCCCATTCTAATCCTCCCCCAACATCAGCTCCCTTCTAGTTCCAGCCCCACCCAGCATCTGCTCCCTTCTAGTACCTGCATCAGCCCATTTCCAGTCCTAGCCCCCCATCAGCCCATTTCCAATCCTATCCTAGCCCCACCATCAGCCCATTTCCAGTCCTAGCTCCCCCATCCATTTCCAGTCCTATCCGAGTCCCTCCATCAGCTCATTTCTAGCCCCACCATCAGCCCATGTCAAATCCTAGCTCCCCTCCACTCAGCCCATTTCCAATCCAACCCCCCCAAGGACCTACTTCCAGTTCTAGCCCTTCCATGAGTCCATTTCAATTCAAGCCCACACCAGTGCCCATTTCATCACTTAGCTACCCCCAACAGCCGATTTCCAGTACTATCCTAGCCCCTCCATCAGCCCATTTCCTGTCCTAGCCCCCCCCACTCAGCCCATTTCCAGTCCTAGCTTCATACCCTCACAGCCCATTTCCATTCCAAGCCCCCCTCCCCATCAGCTATTTGCAGTTCAAGCCCCCCTTCCACTCAGCCCATTTCCATTCCAAGCCCCTGTCCCCATCAGCTATTTGCAGTTCAAGCCCCCCTTCCACTCAGCCCATTTCCAGTCCTAGCAACCCCCCCATCCCATTACCAGTCCTAGCCCATTACCAGTCCTAACCCCCACATCAACCCATTTTCTGTCTTACTCCCCACAGCCCATTACCAGTCTTAACCCCCCATCACCCCAATTTCAGTCATACCAGTTCTAACCCCCCATCACCCCAATTTCAGTCTTACCCCCCCAAAGTCCATTACCAGTCCTAACCCTTCCATCGGCCCATTACCAGTCAGCCCCACGCCCCCATAGCCCATTACCAGTCCTAACCCCCCATCAGCCCACTTCCAGTCCTAACCCCCCCATCAGCCCATTACCAGTCCTAAGTCCCCCATCAGCCCACTTGTAGTCTTAGCCCCACCACAGCCCATTACCTGTTGTAACCCCCATCAGCTCACTTCCAATCTTAGCCCCCCCATAGCCCATTACCAGTCCTAACCCCCCCAATCAGCCCACTTCCAGTCCTAACCCCCCATCAGCCCATTTCCAGTCCTAGCCCCCCCAAAGCCCATTACCAGTCCTAAGCCCCCCATCAGCCCACTTGTAGTCTTAGCCCCCCACAGCCCATTACCTGTCGTAACCCCCCATCAGCCCACTTCCAGTCTTAGCCCCCCATAGCCCATTACCAGTCCTAACCCCCCCGTCAGCCCACTTCCAGTCCTAGCCCTCCCATAGCCCATTACCAGTCCTAAGCCCCCCAGCAGCCCACTTCCAGTCTTAGCCTCCCCATAGCCCAGTACCAGTCCTAACTCCGACATCAGCCCACGTCCAGTCCTAACCCCCCATAGCCCATTACCAGTCCTAACCCCCCCAATCAGCCCATTTCCAGTCTTAGCCCCCCATAGCCTATTACCTGTCCTAATCCCCCCATAGCCCATTAACAGTCCTAACCCCCCTATAGCCCATTACCAATCCTAACCCCCTCCCCCCCCCCATCAGCCCAGCTAGGTTAAAAAAACACAAACCGGCTGCTGCTGCCGCTGCCGCCATGGCAGCGGCAGAATCGAGCATCCCACGGGGCCCCTCCTGCCCTGCAGAGTCTTCCATTTGGCCTCAGCGCGGGCTTTTCAGAGCCGCGCGAAGGGAGCGTTTCCCTTTCTCGTGGCTCTGTTAATCCCGCCGCGGGGCTGATGGGAAATCCCATCAGCCCCGCAGCGGGATTAACAGAGCCGCAAGAGGAGAAGCTCTCTCTCTTCGCGCGGCTCTGACATACGATGCTGAGGCCGCATGGAAGACTCTGCAGGGCAGGGGGGGCCCCGCGGGATTCTCGATTCTGCCGCTGCCACAGTGGCAGCGGCAGCAACAGCCAGTTTGTGTTTTTTTTAACCTAGTTGGGGTGAAGGAAGATGTTTTTTGCGCGGCGCCCACTGAAGCGCGGGGCCCTGTGCAAAAGACATTCTTGCTCAATGGACGGTCCGGCCCTGGGTACTAAAAAGCTCTGTGAAGAAAAGAAAAGAGCTTGAGGAAAGATGGTTTAGGATTTAGAGGCTGTTAAACTTCTTAATTTAAAAAGCTTTTTCTCCTGAAGATGGCAACTAAAAAATCTCCTGGGAGCATAGGCAGGCTGAGAGTGACCACCGAACCTTGTTCGGTGATGGATCAACTCAAGAGAGAGCTGCAGCAGTGGAGAATCAGCTCCATAGAGAGGTGCAGCGGCAGAGTCCATTCTGGACTAGGAGGCTACAGCCTCAGCGATTGGACAGATCTACAAATCCTCTCTTTTTACAAGCAGCGGTTTCCTGGGGTGAAAGGAGGGAAATCCTACTCGCTAACACGTTTCTTCACCAGATGGAGGTACCAGGTGCCAAATGGACAAGGACTGATGGAGCCCACCCTCGAGGGGACTCCAGCCGGGCCGATCCCAGACTCAGAAGAACACCCAAGGGGGTGCTACAAAAACATCACCCTTCAAAGCTTAAATTAAGTATTTTCCTCAAATGTGGGAGCTGGGTCAAAGCAGCAATGGTGGTAGCAGCAAAGGTAGAGTTTTAAATTTTGGCATCATTTTAGTAGCAAGACAAATTCCTCACTCTGTGACCTGGATTGGTCACTGTTGGAAGCAGGGTACTGGCATTGATGGTGTTTGGTCTGAGCTTGTACGGCATTTCTTATGTTCTTATATGTTATGTTCTTAACATAAAACCCCTGGAAAAAGACACTGAGCACTTACAGGATGTAGCAACCAAACAGCACTAACTCCCAGGACTTTCACAGCACCAACCCTACCTATGAAAACGCAGCAGTGCAGATGTTACACTGGATCTTGGTTCATCAGTACAGCTTTCTACTGGGAAAACAAAACAACCTGGACCCACATGATAGCAGAACACCTGACCTCAGTCGCACACACATGGCACGATACACAATATTGATGCCTTTACACAATATAGGTGGCAACAAATGATAGATGCACTACTGAAAACTCAAATGGAGCCTTGAAGAAGCTAAACTATATGCAAAACAGGAGATCTACAAACAAAAATGCACTTCCTTTTATCCTAAGTCATGTCGCTGTAATTGTTCTTGCGGGACGTGGGGGTCGTTATGATACATAATATCCCAACCATAATGCCAAGAGCTCAAACCCCAAATTGGCTACAAGGATAAAGACAGCGGCCTTCCCCTTGCCACTAGCCACCCTTCTCGCACTCTCTCTTGTCCTGTATCAATCCCATCCCTTGGCCCCAGCCCTCAGCCCTCTTCTCTCGCACTAGTGCCCTCTTGCCCCCAGCCACCCATCTTCTTGCACTCTCTTCTCTTGCCCTGGTCTCTTCTCTAAACCCCAGCCCCTCCTCTCACCTCCAGCCACACCTCCTCTTGCTCCCTCCCCTGTCCGTGTCTTGCACTGCAGAGTGATGCTTTCTGTTCAGTGGAGATGTTAAGAGCAGCAGCTGCAGGCTTGGCATTGGCAGTGCTGGAGCCTTCAGGAGGTCCAAAGGGAGCTGCAGCAACTCCAGCAGGTGGCAACCAGCTCGTGGTGGATGCTATAGGTCTTGTAACTTCTACCATATATTGGTTGCTCTGAAGGGCAAACAATCAAAGTGCTTGGGAGGACTTGATATTAGCGTTTTGGTTGGGCAGTGAATTAGCGCATCCTGATGCTATGTTCTGTGCCCTCTAAAATATGGTCACCTTGCTCTAGTTCTGGTCTGGTCTCCTATCCCATGAGCAGGCTCTCATTAGGGACCTTAGCAAATGCCTTCTTAATTTATGTGCTTCTAGCTTCCCTTCCCATATTGATTTCAGCAGATATACTTTCCTATTGCCAAGTCAGCCTGTTATCTGGGGTCTGTCCAAGACAAATTCTCTGGGAAAAAATCTTTCCCTAGATCTCTCTGGGATGACCCTGCATCCTCCGTGACATTTAAATGTCATGCATATTTCATTAATCTATAAAATATGCTTAATTTCTCCTTTTTGTTAGTTGTGCAACAGTTCTTAACTTGCAGGTATCTGAGGCAGGGCAGTGACCAGGGGCGGCCCAAGGGGGGTGCGGGGCCATGTGCGGAGACTCGGTGCGGGGCCTCATTTGCATAAGTGGCCTTATTTGCATAAATATTTGCATAATGCTAACATACACTAACTTTTAGTAAACATGTCTCTTAATGAGTGTATGGATAAAGACAGACTATAATCCAGTGCCAACCGCCAGGCACATTAGGAACTACTACAAACACTGCCCAAGCACATTAGGAACTACTACAAACACTGCCCAGACTACAGTATAATGCAGTGCCAACCGCCAGGCACATTAGGAACTTCTACAAACACTGCCCATTTAGAATCCATAGCAAACCCGCCGTATCCTAACAGCACTACCAGGACTCACAAAGCACCATACCCTACCTATCAAAAAGCAACACTGCAAATATTAAACCAATACATTTCAGAGTACAACAATACATGACCTACTGGGGAAAGAAAACAAGTGGCAATGTCAAATAGGAATTACATAAACAGAATACCTCAGCTCAGTTACACATGCAGAACATAGACCATCACCAAACAAGGAATCACAATTTAGAAACAGGAAGGTAATAATTAAACTGGGAACCCCAAAAGCCAAACTTGGAATGTACAACAACACTGTAGAAATAAAACTATAAATTAATTTCCACTTGTACCAAACAAAGCGCAGACGTTAATGATGCACATTTCCCAGAGCTTTCATATTCCAGTTAATAAATTCAAAATAAAGAGAGATCTTTTTACCTTTTGTGCATTTTTTTTCAGTTGCAATTGCTCCAGACACTTTCTTCTGGTTTCTTCATGTTTTCTGCTAACTCTCCATCATCTGCTGTCCATTTGTCCTTTCTTCTCTCTTCTAGTTTTTTTTCCATTCTCTCTCTCTACATCTGCTTTAACATACTAATCTTTCTCCTTTTGCTCTTTCCTCATTCCTATTTCATCCACTCAAATTTTACCCCTCCATCCTCAATCCCCACTTACTCTCCCAATACCCGGCTAATTGTAGATTTTTTATCCCTCCCACACAAAATATTTTCCCCTCTCCATTTTACTCTCCCAGCCCCATCCCATTCTAATCCTCCCCCAACATCAGCTCCCTTCTAGTTCCAGCCTCACCCAGCATCCATTCCCTTCTAGTCCCTGCATCAGCCCATTTCCAGTCCTAGCCCCCCATCAGCCCATTTCCAGTCCTAGCAACCCCCCAACCCAATACCAGTCCTAGCCCCCCCCATCAACCCACTTCCAGTCCTAACCCACCATCAGCCCACTTCCAGTCCTAACCCCATCAACCCATTTCCAGTCAGCCCCCCATAGCCCATTGCCAGTCCTAACCCCCCCATCAGCCCACAGCCCATTACCAGTCCTAACCCTATCAGCCCACCTCAAGTCCTAACCCCTCCCCATCAGCCCATTTCTTGTCCTAGCCCCCCCCATAGCCCATTATCAGTCCTATCCCCCCCATAGCCCATTACCAGACAGCCCCCATCAGCAACAGCCCATTACCAGTCTTAACCTCCCCATAGCCCATTATCAGTTCTAACCCCCCCCCAACAGCCCACAGCCCATTTACCAGTCCTAACCCCATCAGCCCACCTCAAGTCATAAGCCCTCCCCCCCAGCCCATTTCCTGTCCTAGCCCCCCATAGCCCATTATCAGTCCTAACCCCCCCATAGCCCATTACCAGTCCTAACCCCCCATCAGCCCACAGCCCATTACCAGTACTAACCCCATCAGCCCACCGCCAGTGTTAACCCCCCCATCAGCCCATTCCCAGTCCTAGCCCCCCCATAGCCCATTACCAGTCCTAACCCCCCCAACAGCCCACAGCCCATTACGTCCTAACCCCATCAGCCCACCTCCAGTCTTAATCCCCCCAGCCCATTTCCAGTCCTAGCAACCCCCCCAACCCATTACCAGTCCTAGCCCCCCATAGCCCACTGCCAGTCCTAATCCCATCAGCCCATATACAGACTTAGCTCCCCCATAGCCCATCACCACTCCTAACCCCCCCATAGCCCCCCATAGCCCATCACCACTCCTAACTCCCCATAGCCCCCCCATAGCCCATCACCACTTCTAACCCCCCCATACCCAATCAACACTTCAAACCCCCACCCTTGCCCATCACCACTTATAACCCAACCATAGCCAATCACTTATAACCCCCCCATAGCCCATCACCACTCCTAACCCCCCCATAGCCCATCACCACTTCTAAACCCCCCCCATAGCCCCCCCATAGCCCATCACCACTTCTAACCCCCCCCCCCATAGCCCATCACCACTTCTAACCCCCACCATAGCCCGGGAAATTTTTTTTTTTAAAGCTGTCTTCTCCGGCTGCCGGGGCCGCCGCGGCAGCATCGAGTGTGCCGCGGGGCCCCCCCTGCCCAGCAGAACCTGCCCTCCCCTTTATCACCTCTGTCTCTGATTGTAGCTTCAGTCAAACGCGCCGGCTTTCAGAGCGCGAAAGGACCAGTTTCCCTTTCGCGGCTCTGATAAGCCCGCGGGGGCTGATGGGAACTTCCCATCAGCCCCCGCGGGCTTAACAGAGCAGCGAGGGAGAAACTCTCCTCTCGCGCTCTGAGAGCCGGCGCGTGTGACTGAAGCTACAACGAGAGACAGAGGTGATAAAGGGGAGGGCAGGTTCTGCTGGGCAGGGGGGGCCCCGCGGCACACTCGATGCTGCCGCGGCGGCCCCCGGCAGCGGAAGAAGACAGCTTTTTTTTTTTTTTTTAAATTTAACTTTAGGATCAGAATGTTTTTTGCGCGGGGCCCCCTGAAACGCGGGGCCCTGTGCAAAAAACATTCTCGCTCAATGGACGGGCCGGCCCTGGCAGTGACAGGTCATCAGAAGGGAGTGAGAGTTTTTTCAAATGGTGCGTCCAGGGGACATATCTAGAAAGCTTTACATGTTTTGTAAATGAAAAAAGCAGCATCCAATGATATTTGTTTTCCTTTGGAGCCTCTGAAATGATACAGACATAGTGAAGGAAATATGGGTAAATCTTCTGAGCTGAAAATTAGCTTTTCATTTAGTGTCTAAAAGCTTGTGCAGAGGTTTCCCAGCACCTGTACTCATGGGTACCGGGGAAAGGGGAAGGTGCGGGAGGAGACAGGACACAGGACGGGGAGCTCAGGTTTCTTCCTACTGGCTGGGCCACTTGGTTTTACTTCTCCGAGGCCCGTCTCTCATGAAAGCGGTGACCAGGATCAACGCACTAGCACAGAGGCTGTAATCCTTGAGAGAAGGGGCTCAAAGAGTGTGAGAGTAAGAGAGCAACACACTCCTAACGAGTGAGACGGCATCTCTGGACATGGTGGGGAGGGGGGAGGGGAGGGAGTAAGGTAGGAGAGATGAGATGCTGGATAAGGGGGGAGGGTAGGGACATCTTACTAATACTACTTGTTATTTCTATAGCGCTACAAGGCATATGGAGCGCTGTACAAGTAAGAGACAGTCCCTGCTCATCAGAGCTTACAGTCTAATCAAGACAGACCACACAACAACAACTGGGGACTAGGGTAATTCAAGGGGAATCACAAGATACAGATGGTTGATGAGCAGGAGAATAAGGGCCAGTGATGAAGCCTGAGGCACTGACTCAGGTGCTTTGTTCCAGGCATACGGAGCAGCAAGGTGGAAAGATCGAAGTCTGGAGTTGGCAGTGGCAGAGGAAGGACAGAGATAAAAGAGATCTGCCAGAGGAGCCCGAGGAGGGTGTAGAGCAAGATAAGAGAGGAGAGGTAGTGAGGAGCTGCAGAATGAATGTACTTGTAAGTCAGTAGGAGAAGTTTGAACTGGATGTGGAAACTGATAGGGATCAGTGGAGTGACTTGAGAAGAGGTACTTCTTGGATCTTGAGTATGCCAGCTTCTTCACAAGTAGCCCTTCCCCTTTTCTTTCCAGGAACCAGTAGGACACTGTATTTCCTTCCTCTTTTTCTAAAAGATACTCAAAAATAGAGTCTCAAAACCTATAACTACTATGTAACACAAGTACTTCTCTGAATTTGCTGTGGACTTCTTACAAAAATCCCCCAAATTACTTTACTTCAAATAGGTATCTTTGAGGAAAAGGCACAAGAAAAAAAATGCAAAATTCCCAAAAGACAAAAATATTACAAAATCTCTCAATACGCCCTCGCTGATCAGGATGTACCAAGTTTCAGCCCCTCACAGATCAGCATGAACTTCCATGGCTGTTAGCTGGGCTGTGCCTTCTTGGTCTCACAAACCTCTTGACGTATATCAAGACACCACTGTAGCTTTCTGTCTTCAGGGGTCCTGTAGACTTTCTGCTACAAACCTCATTTCTAAAATGAGCTGAATATCCAAACTCCTCCAGAGCTCCCAAAAGTCTGGTTTTCTCTCTACTCCCTAGAGTATTACTGATTAGAGGCAGCTCCCTCCTACTCATCAGAAGCCTTGAGCACCAAAAACCTCCACGGCATCCCTTACCCAGCAATGACAAAGAACTGAAAAAAAAAGACCGTATCCCCAGAGTACAGAGCCTTTTCTAGTTACCCCCAAAACATGGGAAAGATGCATCTACTTTCAGTGATGGGTAGACTGGCCTAGTCCCTATTATACAACTTGGGACTCCAGAAATGACCTCGTAGTGAAAATAGAGGAGCATCTTGGAGCCCTGCTACACCTGCAAACATTGCTGCCCAAATTATGCAAACATCATGGAGACCATAGTTAACCCTTCATCCACTCAAACTCTCAGATTTTAACTGCCTTACTGTGTGTTGGAGAGACCCCAGTTCTTATGGGTGGGCACCTAGGGGTATGTTTACTAAGCCAGGCTAATGGTTAACCCCTGCTATTTGTAACTAGAACCCATTGAATAACATGGGACCTGGTTGCATATAGCAAAGGTTAACCATTAGCCCAGCCTAATAAGCATAGCCCCTAGTGTTTTCTGGAGCCACTTATTCAAAGGAAGTCAATTTTATCTGGAATAAATTGCAGTCTCTGGACTACAAACCCCTCTGGCACTGCCTCAGGGCAAAGAATCTAGTTCAGCAGAGTCACTTTCTGGTCATTCCCAACATACGCTACCAGCTGAATGTCATCACTCAAAAGATGACGGGAAAGTCCTAATCTCTGGATTAAAGAGGCTCAGTGAGGGAGGAGCAAAATTTTGGACTGAGGCCTTTAAGTCACTGAAAGTCAGTGGTGGTGGTTGAAATTGGGTAACCTGATTGAACCTTTGTGACCTCGAGAGTATATTAACTACTGTGTTTTGAATTAGTTGTAACCTTAGAAAATTACGGCACAACCTTTTGGATCTCAACATATTAATTGGATGCACCTTCCTCCAAATGTTTTTATCACAGTTGGAATCCACTCGCCAAAATGTCTTTGTTTGCCTGGTCCCTATTTTGTGGAATTCTATGACCAGTTTCCTAAGAAGCAAGTCTAGCAAAAAAAAATGTAGGGGCATGTTTACAACACTGGGCTAACAGTTAACCAGGGCTGATTGTAACCAGGTCCCATGGAATAACATAGAACCTAGATACAAATAGCCCAGGCTAACTGTTAGCCCATTTTAGTAAACATGCCCCTTGAATTTGGATTAAGCACCTATTTGTTTATGCTGACTTTTGGAGAGGGCCTCGGCAGGGATGACTGAAGATACCTCTCCTTTTTCCTGGTGTACTTTCCTCCCTTTTTCCCGCTGTTTATTCATTTGTCCCTGTCTCCTTACGACCTGTTTATAATGATTGCATGTTTAAGTTTATCCATTTCCCTTCGTCTCTTTCTTCATATCTCTGTCTCCTTATGACCTGCTTATAATGATTACATGTTTTAGTTTATCCATTTCCATGTCCCTGTCTCCTTATGACCTGCTTATAATGAATGCATGTTTTAGTTTATCCATTTCCATGTCCCTGTCTCCTTACGACCTGTTTATAATGATTGCATGTTTTAGTTTATCCATTTCCCTTCGTCTCTTTCTTCATATCTCTGTCTCCTTATGACCTGCTTATAATGATTACATGTTTTAGTTTATCCATTTCCATGTCCCTGTCTCCTTATGACCTGCTTATAATGATTGTGTGTTTTAGTTTATCCCTTCCCCTTCGTCTCTTTCTTCATGTCCCTGTCTCCTTACGACCTGCTTATAATGATTGTGTGTTTTAGTTTATCTCTTTCCCTTGGTGTCTTACTTCACATCTCTGTCTCCCTATAACCCATTTTTAATAGTTTGTTTTATTTTATCCTTTTTTATCTTAGTTCCTCTGTATTTTTGTTTCTTTGTTATTTATTTATCTGATTTTACATACTGTCGTAATTTATTTTTATTTGTTTTATATATTTTTTATGTAAATTGATTTGATATACACATTATAGAAAGCAGTATAGTAAAAATCTGATTAAAATAAACTAAATTAAACTAGTCTAATTGGTTTAGGGAAACAGCATGAGTTACGAGTTTGATACTTTTCTGTTAGCAAGTATCTAAGTGCACAAATTTTCCAAAGGGCCAAGAAAGATGATCAAACTAAAGCTGTAACTTGAGGTTTGAAGGGAAGATCAGAGTCAAGGTGAATACCCAGAATGGTAATGCATTTTTTATAGAGATGGCAGTGCCTGAAATTAAGGGTGACAGAAAAGGTAGAGGGGCTTTCTTCCTTTAAAAGCAAGTAGCTCCTTCTCTAGCCTTATTCAAATCCAGGTTACAAACCCACCTCTTTGAAGTCGCTTTTGGATCCTGATGCTCCTCAGTCTTTTGTCCACTACTTGTGTGTATCTTACCATACTCTAGTCCCCAGATTTGCTCTGTGTATGTCTTGATTAGATTGTAAACTCTGATGAGCAGGGACTGTGTCTTACATCTATATTTACAGCGCTGTGTACGCCTTGTCGTGCTATGGAAATGAGTAATAATAGTAGTAGTACTGTTTCTTTAAAGTGGACTTTAAAGTTGGCTTTTATTTAAAAGGAATTATTTATGCTATTTTTCTTTAAACTGGTTTTCCTTTTTTTTTTTTTTAATTATTTGCATATAGAAAACACTTCCAAGCAATTACATCTAGTCCCAGTAAATAGCCAGGAATAAATAACAAAAATTAGAGAGTTCTTCCGAACTGTAATTGGCAATTTTCTTCATATCATTTATGGCCTTGGCTTTTCCTTTTTGAATCCCTGGATTTTTGTCTTTGTCCAAATGTACTTTTAAATTTTGGGGGGTGTTACCCAAAAAGGTGAATTTTATCAAAGAGAATGCAGACTGCTAACTTGCTATGTGGTGAGTGTGCACTTCATTTTTGGTTGTCTATGCTTAAGGCAGTGAGGACGTCAAGGCATCTGCCAGCCTGGCTCACCAGAACGCCTATTTTCTATGTTTTAGAAACTGTTTGGACACCCTCTGAGGAGTGGTAAGCTTAGGCCACTAACCCAGAGAGAGCTTAGATGTTTCTTATCAGGGGCCTCCAAACAGCAAGGTTGACGCTGTGAAAGGTGGGAAGAGACCTTTTGGCCGTGCTATTATCATCACTCCACCGGTTGTCCCATGAAGATTCCTGTATATGCTTCACTTTTCAGTTCCTTAATCTGGAGGGACCAAATTATCCTGGACCTCCTCGCCCCATATTGGCCAGTGAGGTCTTTGCACTCCTCTCAACAGTTTTTGCTAAGTGTACCGGAAGAGGTATGTCTGCAGCGGGCCCCAGGAACAAACTTCCACGCATGCAGGACCTAAAATGTGGAACTCCCTTGAGTGCGGGCAGGAAAAGAATTAGGTGGCCTTACTGTCAAACTGTAAGGCATGGCTTTATAGGATGGGCTTTCCACTGTGAGAGGAGAGAGAGCATCATTGAGTAAGTGGTATTCCTGGGACGGGTGGGATGGAGGCTTTTGTATGTTGTATACGGTAATATGAATTGGGAAACTGTAACTTGCTCTCTGACAGCTTTATTTTTTAATGGATAAGCAATCAATCAATCTTTTCCCAGATATAACATTTTATACTTTTCAATCCATGGCCAATGCCAATTATGAAACTGGATTCAAACTATAATTAGCAAAACCTTAGGCCCTGCAGCTGCTGGAAGTGCCCAGACCTACTGAAGGTGCTGAAAGAGGCACTATTTCCTTTACCTCCTCAGTACTGAACTAATTAATGCTAATTCATTCACTGCTCATTAACACCTGAAGACTCCAGCTCTAGCACTGCCCCTCTGGGTTTACAGGCTCCCTTCCTGCCACAAACCAGGAGAAGAAGGTAGATAATTCTTTGTGTATTTTGTTTTGCTAACAGAGCAATTGAATGGTGCAAAGGTTGCTAGAGATGTTGTCAAAGTCTGGTGCTATGTATTTATTTAACGGGACTGGATGAGATCAATATCCAAAACCACTTCTGCTGTCAACTGCCCAAGTGTGTTTTTTTAACAAATAATTTTGGAAAAATCATTTGTTATATGCCAAAGTTATCCATCCAAAGAGAGCCAGATTTGGGGTGTTCTAAGGGTAGCATGACTTAGCTAACTAGCTGTCCTAACTTTCGTAACTGAAGCTAACTGTGCAGTGGGTGAATAGCACCTGAACCAAATGGTACAGTATATATCCTGTTGTTGTTGTTAAGTGCCGTCGAGTCGGAGTCGACTCATGGCGACCCTCTGGATAGCTATCCTAAATTGTGTTCGGTCTTCAGTCAGGCGGCTATATCCTAAGGTGTTGAAAAACCTGAAATATGAGATTGCAGACCTACTATTGGTAATCTGTGAATTATCATTAAAATCATCTGTACTACCTGAAGACTGGAGAGTGACCAATGTAGCACCATTTTTTAAAAATGGTTCCAGGGAAGATTCGGGAAACTACAGACCAGTGAGCCTGATGTCAGTACCAGGAAAAATGGTAGAAACCATCATAAAGGACAAAATTACTGAACATGTAGATAGTCATGGTTTAATGGGAGAAAGTTAACATGGATTTAGCAAAGGAAAGTCTTGTCTCACTAATCTCCTATATTTTTTGAAGGTGTGAATAAACATGTAAAAAGGGGAAGCCAATGGCAGTGGGGGTGTACTATCGACCAGCTGGTCAGAATGAACAAATGGATGATGAACTGCTCAAAGAAATCAGGGAAGCTAACAAAGGTTACAACACAGTAATAACAATGGGTGATTTCAATTACCCCGGTATCGACTAGAAAAGTGGATGGAAGTCCAAAAAACTGCCAGCATGGTTTAAAGGTGAGGTCAGAGAAGCTTTGTAGCCAAAAAGGAGAAATTAGGCCTTACCTGCTAATTGTCTTTCCTTGAGTTCTCTCCGGGCCAGTCCAGGAAAGTAGGGTAGTCAACCTCCTCTAGCAGCTGAGGACTGAAAACTGTAAAACTTTGCTGACAGCCCCTCTAGCTCCCCCCGGTGTCAGAGAGTCAGTCTAATGGTAACAAAGCAGCGGAACTAGACCTTCTAACCTTGACAATAGTAAAAAAAGTAACCGTAGGCAGTAACTTGTAAACAAAAACATTCTCCTCCACTTATTGCCTTAGTTGTATAAGGCTTGTTCGTTTTTTTTATCCAAATTGAAGTTCATCTAAATTAAGTCCCCCTAATGTCCCCAGCTCCGGCCACCAGCTTGGTAACCGCCTATATGTCTAAATCTTTGGCCGAGGACCGGGACCTCTCTCAACCTCGCAGACAGCAGTGGGTGGGTCCTGGACTGGCCCGGAGAGAACTCAAGGAAAGACAATTAGCAGGTAAGGCCTAATTTCTCCTTCCTATTCATCTCTCCGGGCCAGTCCAGGAAAGTAGGGTAGTACCAAAGCAGTACTTAAATCTGGGAGGGACCTGCGAGCCCAGAAACAACAGCCGAGGTCCCCACTCTCGCATTGCCACGTGCCTGAACATCTAAGCGATAGTGCCTAGCAAACGTATGCAGAGAAGACCACGTCGCCGCTCTACAGATATCCACTGGCGGAACCAACGCATATTCCGCCCACGAGGTAGCCTGACCTCTAGTCGAATGAGCCCGGATCCCCACCGGAGCCAATCGCCCCTTTGCTTCATAGGCCGCCCGAATGGTATGCTTTACCCAGCGAGCGATAGAAGCCTTGGTCGCCGCTTTTCCTTTTGCTGGACCCCCAAACAGTACAAACAACCTATCCGACTTTTGAAATGGCTTCGTTACCTCGAGGTATTTCCTTAACATGCGTCCTAAATCCAACTTCTTCAGCAACCTATCCCGTTTCCCTCCCTCAGGAAGAACAAAGGTAGGAAGGAAAACGGCCTGATTCACATGAAAACTGGACACCACCTTAGGAAGAAACGCCGGCACTGGCCGCAACACCACTCTCTCTGCCGAAAACTGAATGTACGGCTCCCTGCAGGAAAACACCTGCAGATCCAAAACCCTTCGTGCTGAACACAAGGCCACTAAAAAAGCAGTCTTCCAGGAGAACTCCCGGAGATTACTCTTTGTGCTGGTCTCAAACGGCGGCCCTGTTAAGGCTTCCAACACCAAATTCAAATCCCAAGGAGGAACCACATGCCGAACCGGGGGCCGAATGATTTTGACCGCCCTCAGAAACCGCCGTACATCCGGATGCGAAGAAATCGAGTGACCCTGTACTTTCCCTCTATAACACGCCAACGCCGCCAACTGCACTTTTAAAGTGTTGAGGGCTAGTCCTTTCTCTAGACCTCCCTGAAGGAAAGCTAAGATATCAGGCAGCATAACCCCGGAAGGTCTAAGCTGCCGCTCTGTACACCACGCTTCAAAAATACGCCACACCCTAATGTACGCCAATGAAGTGGAGCTTCTCCTGGATTTTAACATAGTGTCTATCACGGACTTTGAGTAGCCTCTACAGCGCAACCGTTCCCTCTCAAGAGCCATGCCATAAGCAAGAATCGATCCACCTGAGGCATTAAGATGGGACCTTGACACAACAGGTTTACTCGAGCGGGCAGCCACCATGGAGGAACTACCAGGAGACGCATGAGATCCGCATACCACGGACGCCTGGGCCAATCCGGAGCAATGAGAATGCCATCGAACCTCGAAACTCTCTGAATGGCATGCCCTATTAGCGGCCAGGGCGGAAAAACGTACAACAGCTGACCCGATGGCCAAAGCTGAACCAGCCCATTGAGACCTTCTGACATGTGCTCTCTGCGCCTGCTGAAAAATCGTGCCGCTTTTGCATTCGCTAGAGTAGCCATGAGATCCAGTACGGGTTGACCCCACCTCACCGTGATCTCGTGAAAAATCGCCCAATTCAGTTCCCATTCTCCGGGGTCTATGACATTCCGACTGAGATAGTCCGCCTGAATGTTTTCTTTTCCTGCCACATGCGCTGCGGAAATTGCTAACAGATGAGCTTCTGCCCACTGAAACAACTGATGGCTCTCCCGTAGCAGCACCGCACTGCCCATGCTGCCTTGCCTGTTGATGTATGATACTGTTACTAAGTTGTCAGAAAATACCCGAACCGCTCGACCCTCGAGCAAATCGACAAATTCCACCAGCGCTAACCGAACCGCTTTCAGTTCCAACCGATTGATCGACCAGGCCCTCTCTTCTGCTGACCAAAGGCCCTGCGCTATTTGCGTCAAACAATGCGATCCCCAACCGGACAGGCTGGCATCTGTTGTGAGCAATACCCAGTCTGGCAGCTCTAAAGGAACGCCCGCTTGAAAGTGAGCTGGAACCAACCACCACTGCAGACTTAAGCGCACCTCTTCCAGACATGGCAATCTCCGAGAGAGTGGGTGATGCTGCGGAGATCACCTCGACAGCAACGCCAGCTGAAGCGGCCGCATATGCGTCCTGGCTCGAGTGGGTGATGCTGCGGAGATCACCTCGACAGCAATGCCAGCTGAAGCGGCCACATATGCGCCCTGGCCCACGGAACCAGATCTAAGGCCGCAGCCATCGACCCCAACAACTGTAAATATCTCCAAGCCGTTGGCACTGAAAGTCGTAGGAACGCCGCCACCTGCGACAGAATCTTTTGAACTCTGTCCTCTGGAAGAATCACTGAGCCTATCTGCATGTCGAAGAGAGCCCCCAGATAAGTCAGTCATCTTACTGGATCCAAATGACTCTTTGCTCGATTGATAACCCAACCTAGCTGTTCGAGGAACTCCACTACTTGCGCGGTCGCCGAAAGGGACTCTGCCAGAGAAGGCGCTCGGATCAACCAGTCATCGAGATAGGGATGAACCTGAATCCCTTCTTTCCTCAGCGCCGCGGCCGCCACCACCATTACTTTGGTAAAAGTTTGAGGCGCCGTAGCCAGCCCGAACGGCAACGCCCGGAACGGAAAATGACCCATGGGAACCGCAAAATGAAGAAATTTTTGATGTTCCTTTCTGATTGGAATATGCAAATACGCTTCCGTTAAATCTATGGAAGAAAGAAACTCTCCCTTTTTTACCGACCGGATAACCGATCTTAAAGTTTCCATGCGGAAATGCGGCACTCTCAAACAACGATTTACAAGCTTGAGATCCAGAATTGGTCGAAAAGAACCTTCCTTCTTGGGAACCACGAAATAAATTGAGTATCGACCTAAGCCGCACTGGTCTGCGGGAACTGGCTCCACTGCCTGAAGTCGCAGCAATCGCGACAACGTGTCGCTGACCGCAGTCCTCTTTAGCTGAGGCCCGCAGGGCAAAGTCACAAAGGCATCTACCAGTGGGTGAGCGAATTCTAGTGCATAGCCCTCTCTGATAATTTCGAGAACCCACTGGTCTGTAGTTATGTTGGCCCAGGCAGAGAAAAACTTCTGCAACCGGCCTCCCACCGGAATCTCCGCCTGGACCGGCGCTCCTTCATTGTGGCTTTTTAGCTGGGTTTTGATGGGAAGCAAAGTAACCCCTACTGAACCCCCTGACACCTCGAAAGGACTGGCCTCTAGCCACAAAACGGCCTCGTTGATAAGGCGTAAAGCGAGATCCGCGGAACCTGTGAAAATCTCGCCCCTGACCTCTGTGTACTGGAGCCATCCTGGCTGGTCTCGCACGGTCCTCGGGAAGACGTCCCCCCTTGGAATCCCCCAAGTCCTTCACAATCTTTTCCAAAGCTTCCCCAAAAAGCAGCTTGCCCTTGTATGGAAGCTTACTGAGCCGAGCCTTAGACGATGCATCTGCCGCCCAGTTCCGCAACCAGAGAAATCGCCGAGCTGCTATCACGGAAGCCATTGATTTCGTTGAAATCCACACCAGATCATAGAAGGCATCCACCAGATAAGCTGCCGCTGACTCCAGCTTTGCTCCTTCCGGAGAAGAGTCTTCCTCCTTATCCGAACTCCGTTCTCCCTGCATCCACCGGATAGAAGCTCTCAAAACATAAGCGCCACACACCGAAGCCTGAAGAGCCAAGACACTGGAGTCAAAGGCTTGTTTCCGAAGCACCTCTAATCTATGATCTTGAAAATCCTTAAGAGCCGAACCCCCTTCTACCGGAATGGTGGTCTTTTTGGTGACCGCCGAAACCAAGGCATCTACCTTGGGCATACGCAACAAGTCCTTTTCCTCCTGGGGAACGGGGTAAAGACGTGCAATAGCGCGGCCTCCCCTTAAAGAGGCTTTGGGGCACTCCCATTCAGATTCAATCATCTGCTTAATAACCCTGTGAATGGGAAAACAGCGCTGCTCGAATTTGAAACCCTTCAATAAGGTATCCTCTAATGGCTCCTGCTGAACTGTAGGGAGTGCCATATTTAGTGCAGCTAAAGACTCAGCAATGAGGGCCCCAAGCTCTTCCTTCCTAAAAACCCGAAAAACATTCGGATCCTCGCCTGGCCCCAATTCGCCGTCCTCCAATTCTCCTGGCCAGCCATCGAATCCTGCCTCTGAAAGAATCTCACCTTCCTCTGGCAGCTGAGACACTGAACCTTGAGGTCCAGCTCCTTCTAAGGCTGTTTCCACGGACTTTACAATAGCAGAACCCCCTTCTCCAGGGTCTGACCCTGTGCAATCCACCTGCTTAACCACTGGAATGCTATCAGTAGAAGGAGAGACAGGAGCCTGAGACTTCTTTAGCAAATAAGCCCTATGTAGAGCCAAAATAAATTCAGCAGAAAGAAAAGAATCCAACGACCCTTGTTCCACCGGCAAAGATTGCTGCTCTGCTCCCTCAGCAGAAGGAGCATTGCGTGACTTAGATTTCTTTTTGCTTGACTTCAAAGGCAGCGCGGGAGAAACGGACGGCTCAGGTAAAATGGCCGCCGTTCCCGCTCTTTCAGCAATGCTCTGAGCACGAATTAAAACCTGCTCCTCTGAGCCTGTGAGACTCTCCATTAAATTATTGTGCCCCGAAACCAAATTAAAGTAAAAGAATAAAGGAAGGCGCACCAGCACGAACCCAACGCCCGGTTTCAAAACCGCCGATCTCTGAGCGCGTCCCCGCAATGCTAGCTCTGCCAGTACACGCGGTCCCTCACAGAACCGTAAGCCGCCAAAGAAGCTAAACCGCGGCGGCGAAACTAATGCCTGATATAAGAATTTTCAACAAAAAACATATCCACACTCCTACCTAAAAGCAAGCTGTGAAGTCGAGGCTGCTGCCCTCCGCTGCCCCGCTGCTAGCGGGAAGCCGGAACGGCAGTGACTGGAGGCAGAAAAACGGCTCCTGGGGCTCCCAGACCTGTTCCTCAATGCCTCTAAGCACCGAAATCCCTAAGAGGCAGGCTCTGCCTCACAAACCACAAGATCCGACGGTTCAGGGTACCCAGAGGTGCTGCTCTATTTTTTTTTTTATATCTTAAAGTAGAAAGAAAAAAGAAAACGAACATTTTCACTGCTGATCTGCCCTGCCAGGATCGATCAGACAATGCTGTCAGACCACTCTGCCTTCTGCTTTTTTTTATTTTTTTTAAAGTAGTTAGAACCCCAATTCTGTTCCTATTAGTCTCTCTGGAGAGCCTGTCAGCTACATGTCCTGTTCAGCTGCTGAGGACTGAAAGACTGACTCTCTGACACCGGGGGGAGCTAGAGGGGCTGACAGCAAAGTTTTACAGTTTTCAGTCCTCAGCTGCTAGAGGAGGTTGACTACCCTACTTTCCTGGACTGGCCCGGTGAGACGAATAGGAATGCATCTTTCAGGAAATGGAAGAAGGAGCCAAATGATGAAAACTGGAAACAACATAAGCACTGGCAAGTTAAATGCAAGGAACTTATAAGCCAGGCAAAGAGAGAATTTGAAAAGAAGCATGCCGTTGAAGCAAAAATGCATAATAAAAACTTTTTCAAGAACATTTGTAACAAAAAAACCATGAGAGAGTCAGCTGGACCATTAGATGATAGAGGGGTGAAAGGAGCACTAAGAGGGGCAGGCCATAGCAGAGACTGAATGAATTCTTTGCTTCGGTCTTTACTGAAGAAGATGTAGGGGAGTTACTGAAATGACTGAAATGGTATTTAAAGGTAATGCATTGGAAGAATTAAAAGAAATATTGATAAACTGGGATGATGTACTACAACTATTTGATAAACTAAAGAATAGCACGTAACCTGGACCGGATGGTATATATCCAAGGGTGTTGAAAGAACTGTAATATGAGTTTGCAGACCTTCTATTAGTAATTTCTGAACTACCATTAAAATCATCTGTAATACCTGAAGATTGGCGAATAGCCAATGTAATTCCAATTTTTAAAAAGGGTTCCAGGAGTAATCCGGGAAACTATAGACTGGTGTGCCTGACATCAGTACTAGGAAAAATGGTCGAAACTATTATAAAGAACAAAATTATTGAACATGTAGATAGTCATGGTTTAATGGGAGAAAGCCAATATGGCTTTAGCCAAGGAAGGTCTTGCCTTACTAATCTGTTATGTTTTTTTGAAGGTGTGAATAAAAAGGTAGACAAAAGTGAGTCAGTTGATATAGTGGATCTGGACTTTCAGAAAGCCTTTGACAAGGTCCCTCATGAGAGACTTTTGACGAAATTAAAAAGCCATGGGATAGGAGGCAGTATACTATTATGGATCAGGAACTGGTTAAAATATAGAAAGCAGAGGGTAGGGTTAAATGGCCAATTTTCCCAATGGAGGAAGGTGAATAGTGGAGTACCCCAGGGATCTGTGCTGGGTCCACTGTTTTTTAACATATTTATAAATGACCTGGAAATGGGAATAACGAGTGAGGTAATCAAATATGCAGATGACACAAAATTATTCAAAGTTGTTAAAACCCAAGAGGATTGTGAAAAATTGCAAGAGGACCTTGATAAATTGGAATACTGGACGTTTAAATGGCAGATAAAATTTAATGTGGACAAGTGCAAAGTTATGCACCTAGGAAAGAACAACCCAAACTATGATTACATGATGCAAGATTCCATATTAGGAACCACCACCCAGGAGGAAGATTTAGGCATCACTGTGGATACCACGTTGAAACCCTCCACCCAGTGTTCAGCAGCGGCCAAGAAGGTAAATAGAATGCTAGGAATCATAAGTCAGTGCTGGAGAATGGGGAATAAAACAAAGGATATTATAATGTCCTTAAAAAGGATATAGCGGAATTAGAAAAGGTACAGAGAAGAGCCACCAAAATGGTAAAGGGAATGGAAGGATACCCCTATGAGGAGAGGCTTAAAAAGTTAGGGCTCTTCAACCTGGAAGAGACTGCAGAGGGGAGATATGATAGAGGTCTATAAATTAATGAATGGAGTGGAATGGGTAAATGTAGATCGATTCTTTACACCATCAAAAAGTAGAAAGTCTAGGGAAAACACAATGAAGTTACAGTGTAACCCATTTAATTCTAATAAGAGAAAATATTTTTTCACTCAATGTGTAATCAAACTCTGGAATTCATTACCGGAGGATGTAGTAAAGGCTGTTAGTGTAGCAGAGTTTAAAAAAGGTTTGGATAAATTCCTGGAGAAAGGGTCCATTAACCATTATTAAAGAGAACTCGGGAAATCCACTGCTTGCCCCAATACAGACATTGTGGAACCTGTGTGTCTTTTGGGGAACCTGCTAGGCTGTTCTCCGAACAGCCATGGGAGTAAAGGGCGGCATTTGTCTTCTCTCCTGTGGCTGTGATAAAAAGGAACCTGCAGGCGAGCTGAGTGCCAGAAGGTAAACGGGGGCTGTTCAAAGGTCAACAGGGGCTTCGTGCCTCCCCAGCTCCCTCTGAAGCTGATCAGGCATGGGGCCGCTTTTAGTGTGTGGCTGGGGGGGACTGGAGGCTAGAACAATGAGAGGTTAGAACAGAATGGGGGGAGGGGGCTAGAATGGAACGGGGGGGGGGGGACTGGGGGCTAGAAAGGGACTGGGAACTGGAAATTGGTTGATATTTGGGGATGGGGAACTAGTATTGGAAGGGAGCAGATGCTGGGAGGGACTGGAAGAGAACTGATACTGAGGGGTTAGGACTGAAAATGGGCTGGGGATTGGGAGGGACTAGGGACAAGAATGGGGATTTGGGGGCCAGTACTGGAAATGGATTGATGTTGAGAGAAGGGGAACTGGGACTGGAAAGCGTAGTTACTCCCCTGTAACAGGTATTCTCCAGGGAAAGCAGGAATCAGTCCTCACATCTGGGTGACATTGACACCGACAGAGCCCTTGCGGCAGCACCTCCCCAGCTTTCAAAGAAAGCCTTTGGGTGCCACCATGCATGTGTGGTTCCCTTCCCGCCCAAGGGTGCCATCTTGCCTCAGTTTCATGACATAGCTAAGATGGCAAAAATAAAACATCAAAGAAGCAACTCCATGGGGAGAAGAGAGGGTTGTGAGGACTGATTCCTACTGTCCCCGGAGAACACCTGTTACAGATGAGTAACTAAACTTTGTCTGGGAACAAGTAGTAAGTCAGTCCTCACATTTGGAACTCCCTAACTACAGGCTACCAAAAGCCCATAGAAAAGCACGGATGCCCCCAAGGGTAGCCGTGAGCATCAGCAATTGAGTCCAAGAATACAGACTTCGGAACGGCATGTGTGTCCAATGATGAACCAGCACTCTGGTAATCTGAACACAGAAGGGTCAGAGGGTAGGAGTTGCCTAAACTCCAAACAGATTACGGAGTACAGCTTGGCTGAAGGCACTGTCTTGTCAGGATTCCCTCTCCAGGCAGTAATGAGCTACGAAGATATGGACTGAAGATCAGGTAGTGGTTCGGCAGAAATCCGCCATTGGGACAGAGTGCAAGTTTGCCACAGAGGCCGCCATGGCCTTGATGCTGTACACCGTGACCCGGCGCTCCAGCAAGAGCCCAGCCTGCTCAGAGGTGAGGGCAATGCAGTCCGCCACCCAGGTGGACAGAGTCCACTTTGTCACCACCTCCCCCAGCTGACTGGGGTCATAGGAAACGAAAAGCTGTGAAGCTTTGTGGTAGCCCTGGGTATAATGGAGGGCTGTCTTACAGTCCATTGGGCCACCATGGGGCCACCAGGATCAGCGATGCCCTGTCGCACAAAGCCTTGAAAAGGGTCTTGATGATCAACAATGTGGGCAGGAAAGCGTACATTAGGCCCTCCGACCATGGGATGAGGAATGCATCCACAGTCACACAGGATGGGTGGGGCTGCCGAGAGCAGAAGCAAAGCAACTGGGAGTTGTCCCAGCTGCAAAGATATCCATTAGTGGGGTCCCCCAGAGCTGGAAAGAACCAATTGGCCACTCTGGGGTCCAACTGCCACTCATGCAGCTGAAGGACTCTGCTCAATCTGTCCGCTAGGGCATTGTCCTGGCCCAGCAGGTACACCACCTGCAGGAGCCTCCCTTGGCAGATCGCATAGGAGCAGAGAGCCACTGCTTCCTGGCAGAGGATCTGAGACCCCTTGTCTTCTTGTCTATTGATATAGAACATTGTGACTTGATTGTACGTTTGGACCAGCACTGACTGGTGCTGCAGACGGTGGCAGAAGGCCTGGAGAGACAGGAATATGGCCTGTAGCTCCAGGAGATTGATCTGCTGCTGGCTTTCCACCTTGGACCAACTGCCCTGAGTGCAGGGTTCCTTGCAATATGTTTTCCAGCCCAGCAAGGAGGTGTCCGTAGAGAGGACCTTCTGGGGGGGGGGGGGGTGGTGGTCTGAAAGGGCATCCCTGCTTGAAGATGCTATGTGGCCTGCCACCAGCCGAGGGACTCTGCCAGCCGGTGGGTCACTGACAGTCTCGCAGCTAGCCTGTGGCCTGTGTCCACTGGGAGTGGAGGCACCACTGGGCCGCTCTTATATGAAGATGGGCATCCGGGGTGACATGGACTGTTTCAGGCCATGTGGTCAAGTAGATGCAGCAGGAGGCAAGCAGACACTGAGGGTCAGTGCTGTATGTCTGCAGGAAGTGCCTTGAGATGGTTGGCCTTGTCCAGAGGGAGGAAAGCTCTGGCCTGAACAGTGTCTAGACTTGCCCGAATGAACTCCAGAGACTGTTTCAGGAGAAAGTGGGACTTGGAATGGTTTATCACAAACTCCAGATATTGCAGGATGTGGATAGTGTGGGCTGTGGCCTGCTGCACCACGGCGGCCATGTCCCCTTTTATGAGCCAGTCGTCCAGGTAGGGAAAAACGAAGGCCCCTTGGAGACAGAGGTAGTCCGTGACTACCACCAGGCATTTGGTGAAGACACTAGGGGCAGAGGCGAGGCCGAAGGGCAGTATCCTGTACTGATAGTGGCCACCCCCCACCATGAATCTGAGATACTGCCTGTGGCTAGGATGGATGAAGATGTGGGTATAGGCATCCTTCAGATCCAAGGAGCATAGCCAATCTCCCTGCTGGTGGTAAGGCAGCAGTGTTAAAAGGGAGAGCATCTTGAACTTCTCCCTCACCAGGAACCTGCTTAGGTCCCACAGGTCCAAGATGGGCTGAAGGCTCCTGGGTTCTCTTGGGTACGAGGAAGTAACGGGAGTAGAACCCTTTGCTCCAGAGATGCTGTTGCACCAGTTCCACCGCCTTGTCCTCGAAGAGACCTGTGAGTTCTTGCAGTAGATCCCAGTGAAGGGAAGTTCGGGGGGGGGGGGGGCTCTCCCGGGAAGAAAGGGGGAGGTGTCTGTGCCAGGTGGAGGAGGTAACCCTCCTGAACCACCTGGAGTGCTCAAGTGTTGGTGGTGATGGCTGGCCACCAGTGGACGAAGTGGATCAGATGTTCCCCTGTCGGCTGCTGACCTCTTGGGGAGGAGAGGATATGCCCAAGGAGTCAAAAACTCCCGCCAGGCTGGGCTGGGGCTTGGGAGCTTTTTGCTTACGAGGGCCATGCCCGTGTAACTTGGCCTGCTGACCCTGCTGGTGAGCTGGGGAGGGCTGATATTGCGGGTAGTTTCTGTAAGCAGTTCCCTTCCTCAAATAAGGGGGCTTTTTATTCAAGCCCTTCCATCTGGAAAGGGTAGTGATATTCTTGGACAGCCTGGTCTTTGTCATGAACTCAGTCTCCAACTATTCAGCCATATCGGTAATGGGTTTGCGAAAGAGATTTGTCCTGAACCCACTGCTCCAGGTTGGACGACTGTAGTCAAACCTGGTGTCGGGCAGCAAAGCCTGCCACGGCTATTCTAGCCGTTGACTTGAAGCTATCATAGCTTTATTTATTTATCTTATTGTTTTTATATACCGCGCTATTTCACATTCAGTGCGGTTTACAGGGAACTAGAACAGAAATTACACAGAACAAGTTTAGATAACCACAGCAACTTACCTAGAACAAACTTGAGAAACAATCACAATCAGAAATAAATAGAACATGTTTAGTGTAAGACCAAATAGATCGGAGGTTAACAGTGTAACCATATATAACTTAGGTAGGTATAACTTGGGCCATAACAGGGAAACTATATACAATGTAGTTGTATAATAATATAAATGAGCCTCATGGAAGGCTTGAGGGTTTGGCTGAAGGGATTTGGTAAACAAAAAACCTGGGTCTCAGAAGCCCGTTTTTCAAAAATATGTCCCCAGTAACCAATTAATTTTTTTGTCGGAGAGGCCAACCAAGCAGAAGGTAGCACACCCTGTGCCGTTGTAGCCTGTCCATTTTATTAAATAAGAAGTTAATCTTAAACTCTTGTAAAATTACAATAGAATGCGTTACTTAGCTGAATCCGTGTCAAAAAGGCTGTAGGATAAGTAGCGGGAGAACGACGTGACACGTTTCGGGGTATTTAAAAATTAATCCCCTGCTTCAGGTCTAAACCGCCATCTAATACGCCTTCAGCCATGCGAATCTCTAAAAGCTGAAAAAACAGCTTATTAAGTACCGGCTTCAAAAACTTCCGCTTGATTACCATACGATGATCACAGCAACTGCCCTAAAAAATGGACCAATCAATGGTTAGTATGGGGAGGGATCATGAAACCAAGCTCTGTTTGTTAGTGATATAGCGGAAGGGCTGTCGGGTAAGGTTTGCCTTTTTGCGGATGATACCAAAATCTGCAATAGAGTAGACACCCAGGAAGGTGTAGATAACATGAGGAGGGATCTAGCTAAGCTTGAAGAATGGTCTAGAATTTGGCAACTGGGATTTAATGTTAAAAAATGTAAGGTCATGCATTTGGGCTGCAGCAATCCAAGGGAGCAATACAGTATAGGAGGTGAAGTACTTTTGTCCACTAAAGAAGAGCGGGACCTAGGCGTAGTTGTGTCCGATGATCTTAAAGTAGCTAAACAGGTAGAAAAGGCGACGGCAAAAGCTAGAAGGATGCTTGGGTGCATACGGAGAGGAATGGCTAGCAGAAAAAAGGAGGTGATATTGCCTCTGTATAAGTCTTTGGTGCGACCTCATTTGGAGTATGGTGTGCAATTCTGGAGACCGCACCTTCAAAAGGATGTGAACAGGATGGAGTCGGTGCAGAGGGTTGCTACTAAGATGATTAGTGGTCTTCATTATAAAGCATATGAGGACAGACTTAAGGATATTAATATGTACACCTTAGAGGAAAGGCAGGATAGAGGTGATATGATTGAGATGTTTAAATACCTCCGTGGCATAAATGTTCAGGGAGAGAGCCTCTTTCAATTGAAAGCAATTTCTGCGACGAGGGGACATGGGATGAGGGTGAAGGGAGATAGATTCAGGAGTGATATGCGGAAATATTTCTTTACGGAAAGAGTAGTGGATCTGTGGAATAGTCTCCCAGTGGAGGTGGTAGAGATGAGGACAGTAACTGAATTCAAAAAAGCATGGGACCAACACAGAGGATCTCTAAAGGTAAAAAGTGGACTGTTGTAGTTGTTGTTATGGAAGGACAGACTAGATGGGCCTTGTGGTCTTTTTCTGTCATCATGTTTCTATGTTTCTATGTTTCTATGCCCCCTAAAACCAGAAATTGTCTAGGGTATATTTAGTAAACTGTATGCCAATTAACCTGCATATTCATCCCATGCGGACGAACCGAATTCAAGCGAAAAATCCACTTTTGTTCTAAATTCTGCAGTGTTTGGAGACGATCTCCCCCCCGTGGATGAGCAGATACAAAGTCCAAAATTCGCCATTTCAAATCTTGAAAACTATGCTGTAGCTGCAAACAGTGCTCAACCATAGGGGCTGTGGAAGTTTTCGTTCTCAATCTGGAAGCATGTTCAGCCAAACGTACTTTAAATGGGCGTGGTGTACGACCAATGTAATAAAAGGAACAGGAACACAAAATCAGATACACCACAAAACATGTTGTGCAATCAGTACGCCAGCGAGAAAGGTGAACAGTAGAAGTATGGCCATCCACCCAAGTCGAGCCAGAAATAGTGTTAGAACAATAAGAACACGATCCACAGGGATAATGGCCAGGGGACATGTGAGATGTAGGGGGGCAGTCAATTGCAGCCGCTGTATGTACCAAGCGATCCCGTAAATTAGCTCGACGGGAATACGCTATTCGAAGTTGACCCCGGAAACAGGCGTGTAGACTGAGAATTGGCCAAAATTTATGCAAAAGATTCATGACTGCAGACGAGCCCCTCATATAGGGGAAAATCCCCGTAATCACATTCTGCAAGTTCCTAGGAGCCCCAGTGTGTAAAAGCCATTCTCTGTGACAATGAGTAGCTCGCTTGTAGGCCATGTAAATCACCTTGCGTGGATATCCCCATACTAATAGACGCTGGCTCAGATCTTTAGCATGTTCCTTAAAATCTCCCATGGTGGTGCAATTACGGCGCAGTCGCAGGAACTGACCAAAAGGTAAGCCCCTCTTTAGGGCTGGCGGATGAAAACTATTGTACCTTAATAAAGTATTTTGCTGAACCGGTTTTCTGAATAAAGTGGTAATAAAGCCAGAGGAAGACAACATCACTGTAATGTCCAAAAATTGAATCGTCTGCGTCTCAATCTGGGCTGTGAACTGGATATTCTGCTTGAAAGAGTTCAAGCTGCAAGTGAAAGAATCCAACTCAGATCGTGATCCAGACCATAAAAAGAAACATCATCCAGAAATCTGCGCCAAAATGGAACATTTTTAAAGAGTGGATGGGTATAAATGAAGGTCTCCTCATACCACGCCATATAAATAGTGGCTATTGAAGGCGCTACCGTCGCCCCCATGGCGATGCCAAAGATCTGAAGATAATATTGTTGTTGATAGATAAAATAATTGTTGTTAAGTACCAAAGCAAGCAGGTCCAACACAAAACACTTAGGAATGCGAGCAGGTAACTCCAGGGGAAACTGCTGTAGAACAGTCAAAGCCTCTTGTTGATCTATGTTGGTGTACAAGGATCGCACATTCAAGGTTACCATATGAGTGTAAGAAGACATAGCCGTACAAGTGGCCAGATGCTGCAAAAAATCCCCCGTGTTCTTATTGTTCCAACACTATTTCTGGCTCGACTTGGGTGGATGGCCATACTTCTACTGTTCACCTTTCTCACTGGCGTACTGATTGCACAACATGTTTTGTGGTGTATCTGATTTTGTGTTCCTGTTCCTTTTATTACATTGGTCGTACATCACGCCCATTTAAAGTACGTTTGGCTGAACATGCTTCCAGATTGAGAACGAAAACTTCCACAGCCCCTATGGTTGAGCACTGTTTGCAGCTACAGCATAGTTTTCAAGATTTGAAATGGCGAATTTTGGACTTTGTACCTGCTCATCCACGGGGGGGGGGGAGATCATCTCCAAACACTGCAGAATTTAGAACAAAAGTGGATTTTTCGCTTGAATTCGGTTCGTCCGCATGGGATGAATATGCAGGTTGATTGGCATACAGTTTACTAAATATACCCTAGACAATTTCTGGCTTTAGGGGGCGGAGCTTGGTTTCATCATCCCTCCCCATACTAACCAATGATTGGTCCATTTTTTAGGGCAGTTGCTGTGATCATCGTATGGTAATCAAGCAGAAGTTTTTGAAGCCGGTACTTAATAAGCTGTTTTTTCAGCTTTTAGAGATTCGCATGGCTGAAGGCGTATTACATGGCGGTTTAGACCTGAAGCTGGGGATTAATTTTTAAATACCCTGAAACGTGTCACGTCGTTCTCCCGCTACTTATCCTACAGCCTTTTTGACACGGATTCAGCTAAGTAACGCACTCTATTGTAATTTTACGAGAGTTTAAGATTAACTTCTTATTTAATAAAATGGACAGGCTACAACGGCACAGGGTGTGCTACCTTCTGCTTGGCTGGCCTCTCCGACAAAAAAATTAATTGGTTACTGGGGACAAATTTTTGAAAAACGGGCTTCTGAGACCCAGGTTTTTTGTTTTCAGATTGTTCAGTTTAACCTGGTGATAGGTATCTGATTTTTCTGAAGGGATTTGGTAGCATGTAATGTTTTTAGTTACCCATTTATAATATAGCTAAAACAGATATATCTTTAGATGTTTTCTGAAAGTAGAAAGGTCAGAGATGGCATGTTTGGGGGTGGGGGGTGGGGGGAGAGTTCCAGAGCGGTGGTGCATATAATTTGAATGCTCGACCACTAACAAACTGAGAACTTTTTCTTACTATAGAAGGGACTAAAAGAGTGTTTGACATGGTGGATCTTCTTACTCTGTTGTCAGCTGTCCATTGTAGAATCACATTAAGGGCAGTCGCTGAGAGGTTGTGTATAATTTTGAATGTTATGATGAGACCCTTATACTTGAGACAAATAAACAAGGGGAGCCAATGGAGCTGTTTCAGGATAGGAGTAACATTTTCGTATCTTGAGGCTTCAACCAGGGTTCGTGCTGAATTATTCATAGCCATTTGAAGGGGGTGACTTGCATAATCTGGAATACCATAGAGCATGATGTTTGCATAATCAAAATGCGGGGTAATCAATGCTTGGAATATTGTCCAGAAGTTAGCAGCTTCAAGCATGGGACGGAGTTGACAAAGGGTCCTTAATTTTAGATATATTGCTCTGGTAGTGTTGTTTATGTGTGGCTCCATTGTCAAATGTTGGTCTATGGCGATCCCCAGGTATCGTGCTTCTTTATCTCAGTATCCCTCACTAGTACGGTGGGCGGGGGTATGAATGAAGGGTCCTTAGTGATGAAGAGAACCTCAGATTTCTTACAGTTTATGCTTGAGTGATAAACTTCGAGTATTCACAGATGGCTTTGGCCAGATTATGGAACCGCTGGAGGGGCTCCTCAGAGAGACCAGCCGAAAACTTGGCAAGCTCCTTCGCCAGGTCCCTCAGGTATATGCCCATGTACAGTTGGTATGCCTGGATCCGGCCAATGAGCATCGAGCCCTGGTAGCACTTTCTGTTGAGGATGTCCAGAGTGCAGGCCTCTCTACCCAGGGGCACAGAGGAGTGCATCTTCTGGCTCTTGAGCTGATGCATGGTTGACTCTAACACCATGGGAGATATGTGGCAGCTGAGCTTTCTGGAAGTCCAGGCTCTGGTGGACTCGATGCATTGAGTCGAGCCGTCGACTCACTATGGGCACCAATGCTAGTGTTTCCCACATGTGGAGGAGCAGCTGTTCCAGGTTGGGTGGGATGGACATTGTTAGCACCTCCCTCGGTGGGGCCTTGTACTGGAGGATCTCGAACTCCACCATGCAAGAGTCCTCCTCCGACTTGGTGGCAAATGCCAACGCCTTTGACATGTCCCGTATGAAGTCGAGGAACGCCATGTCCTCGGGCGGGGGCCGACATCGAGTCTCGGAGGGGGATGGATCCGAGGGCACATCGCAGTGCCAGTGAGTGTTCGGGGATTCCTCGTACTTGGTCTCCCAGTCCGAGTAATCAGTGGAGGAGTAGAGAGAAGGCTGGGCCAGGTAATCCAGCCCCGAGATCAATGGACCAGGTCCCTCGGAGGCTCCGCATAGGACCTATGGAATGGGACCAGGATCGAGACTGATATCAAGGATCGACTCGAGGCTGCAGGATCTCAAAGATTGGCTCAATGTCTGGAGATGCCCTCGAGGTTGAGGGCCCAGTCATCTGGGCGAATGACCCGGCAGAGCCGGGCATCATGGCCCGCTGCTGGGCCATGAAGGCAGATAAGCTGCGCTCCAAGGCCGCCATTCTGATCTCCAGTCTAGAATGCTCCGCAACCGTCGGCACGGGCACCAAGGGGCTCGGGCCCATTGCTGGATCCACTGAAGGGGAGCCCTTGACTAGGATGGGCTCAGGGGTCCAAGACTGATCACCGGAAACTGATGATTATTTTCAGACTACCTTGGTAGGCCACTCTCACTGCGAGCCCTCGGATAAGCGGCGTGGACTACGAGATCTGGCTTGGGACTTACCTGCCTTCCCAGATCCATCCATGGAATTGGCCCTCAAGGGTTTCTTCTTCTTCTTGTGTTCCCCTTCTGGAGAGCTCCTCTCAGAGGACACACAGCCTCAATTGGGGCCTGCAGAGTCACCACGCGAGTCCGAGGCCTCAGAGGGGGCCTTGGAGCACGGTCACTGGAGACTCCGGGAAAATTTTGTCATGCTACTGCTGACAGATCTCGATGGCCTTGGATGACATTTTCTTGCACAGGCCACAGCCCAAAGGGTCGTGGTCCGGGCCAAGGCTCCGGATGCAGCAATTGTGCGTATCGGTGAGGGATGCTTTTTGAAGCCACTGGCAGAAGCCACAAGGGGAGAAAGGGCCCCAGCTAGGTCGAAGACCCGAAGCTCTGCCAGTGGAAAAAAGGGCACAAAACTGCACAACGGAAAAAAAGAAAAGATGAACCCAAGATGTGATGCCGAGGCAGGCAAGCAAGCTTGGGGGCAGGAAGAGTACGGGTGCAAGACCGGAGGAAAGAGAGAAATTTAAGAAAAAACACTTTTTCAGGGGAAAAAACAGACAGACGGTTGGTGGGCTCCGCGGAAAAAAAACAGGCTGAGGCCAAGATGACATCCTTGGGTGGGAAAGAGACCATGCATGTGTGGTGGCATCTCCCAAAGGCGTTCTTTGAAAGCTGGGGAGATGCTACTGCGAGGGCTCTGTCGGTGCCGTCACCCATATGTGAACTGACTTCCTGCTTATTCCCAGAGAAGGGAGCAGATGTGGGAGGGACTGGAAGAGAACTGATACTGGGGCGTTAGGACTGGAAATTGCCTGGGGATGGGGGACTAGGACTGGAAGAGAACTGATATTGGGGGGTTAGGACTGGAAAGAGGTTGATGCTGGGGGACTGGAAGGGATATGATGCTGGGAGGTACTGAAGGAGGACTGGTATTGGGGGTTAGGACTGGAAATGGCCTGGGGATGGGGGACTGGTACTGGGACTAGTACTGGAAGGGCATGGATGCTGGGAGGGACTGAAGGAGGACTGATTCTGGTGGGCTAGGACTGAAATTGGGCTGATACGGTGGGGGGGAGGGGGCAAATGGGACTGGAAGGGAGTGGATGCTGGGAGGGACTGGAACTAGAAGGGAGCTGATGTTGGGAGAGGACCAGAAGGGAGTGGGGCTGGGACTGGTGGGAGAAAAAAAGAATCTGGGGGAGTGAGGATGGAGAGAGGAATAGATATTTTGTGTGGGGGCAAAGAAAAATCTTTGATTGACTGAGTATTGGAAGAGTAAGTGAGGACTGAGGATGGAGGGGTGAAATTTGAGTGGATGAAAAAGGAATAGAGAAAGAAAAGGAGGAAAGAGGAAAAGGGGAAAGATCAGTATGTTAGAGGCAGATGTAGAGAGGAAAAAACTAGAAGAGAGAAAAAGAGGACAAATGGACGGCAGACAATAGAGAGTTAGCAGAAGACATGAAGGAAGCAGAAAAAAAAATGACTGGGGCAATTGCAACTGAAAAATAAAATGCCGAAACAACAAAAGGTAGAAAAACAACTATTTTATTTTAAAATTTATTAACTGGAATATGTCAACTCTGGGAAACATGTATCGCTAACATTTTGCATTTTGTTTAGTACAAGAGGACATTAATTTATAGTTTCATTCTCACGTGTTGTTGTTGTACATTGGCTTTTAGGAGTCTCAGTTTAATTATTGTCTTCATATTTCTAAATTGTGATCCCGTGTTCTATGTTTGGTGACAGACTATGAATTTGCATGTGTAACCGAGCTGCAATATTCTGTTCATGTCGTTTCTATGTGACGTTCTCTTTCCCCAATAGGAGATGTACGAGGTGCCATCAAGAAGTATCGAGACTTGTACAATAACACAAGAAGTATAACACTGACAGTTATTGCACTCAGTCCCCTTCCGATAAAGCACGTCCTCCAGCGTTCCTGCCACTGCTGGAAACAATTTTGAGATGCCTCTTTCATTATGCTGTGAAGCTGCTGTGTCGAATTTTGCTTAATAAGAACATAAGATATGCCATACTGGGTCAGACCAAGGTCCATCAAGCCCAGTATCCTGTTTCCAACAGTGGCCAATCTAGGTCATACGTACCTAGCAGTTTCCCCAAAAGACACAGGTTCCACAATGCTTGTACTGGGTCAAGCATTGATATCCTGGGTCCCTTCTTAATAATGGTTTATGGACCTTTCCTCCAGGAACTTGTCCAAACCTTTTTTAAACCCAGCTACACTAACAGCCTTTACTACATCCTCAGGTAACAAATTCCAGAGTTTGATTACACGTTGAGTGAAAAAATATTTTCTTTTATTAGTCTTAAATAGATCTCCAAGTTGTTGAATCTCCTTCCTTTCAGTGGTAATTTCAGTTTTGGAAACAAGAAAAAGTCACAGGGTATGAGGTCAGGTGAATATGGAGGATGGCGGACTTGCTCGATTTGGTGTTTGGCCAAGAACGGCTGGACAAGATGTGATGCGTGAGCTGGGGTGTTATTGTGATGAAGCAACTATTCAACATTCCAGTGCAACTCTGGCCGCTTACAATGAACTGCATCTCTCAAATGAGTCAGAACTTGGACGTAGTGCTCCTTATTGATGGTTTGGCCTTTTTGAGCACTCATGATGAAGAATACCCCGGTAATCAAAGAAAACAGTGAGCATGACCTTGACATTGCTTCTCACCTGACAGGCTTTCTTGGGTCAGGGAGAGTTTGGAGTCTTCCATTGTGAGGATTGAGCCTTAGTTTCCGGGACATAACCATAAGCTCATGATTCATCATCAGTAATAATTTTTTTGATGAAATATGAGTCTTTATCAACGCATTTCAATAACTCCCTGGCTGCAGACAGTCGATCTTCTTTTAGGTCAGGGGACAGGAGTTTTGTCCATGTCCTCAGCAAGCTCCCTGATAATCAATCGATGATTTGAGCATATTGCGGCATGCACTGCTTCATCTTTGTCTTCATTTCTGCTCCTGGATGACCTTCCAGAATGTTCGTCACTATCAACATTTTGGCGGCCCTCTAGGAAACGTTTGTACCAGTCATAAACTCAAGCACAACTCATACATTCATTGCCATACACTTGCTGTAACTTGTCATAAGTCTCTTTGCACGAATCTCCAAGTTTCTGGCAGAATTTAATGCAAATTTGCTGTTCAATTTTTTTCACGTATCGTAAATTTGACAAACTGCTTTTACACGATACCAAATATCACGTAATTAAAAAAAAATATAGGTGTGCTGAAGCCATGCTACACTCTGCAAATGCAGAGCACATAAGTAAGGTCACTGTATGCTTAATAGCATCGTGGTGCGACTCTACACAAGTCTCAATATTTTTTGATCACACCTCGTAGTGGTATTCTCTGAGATGTATTGGTTTAATATTTGCAGTGCTACCTTTTGATAGATAGGGTTTGGTGCTTTGTGAGTCCTGGTAATGCTGTTATGATACAGCGCGTTTGCTATGGGCTCTAAATGAGCAGGGTGTATAGTACTTCCTAATGTGCCTGGCAGTTGACACTGGAGTATAGTAACATAGAAATCTGGTAGTCTCTTTATCCTCACTGCCCATGCAAATGGTATTGAGACACTCATTAAGAGGCATGCCTACTAAACGTTTATGTGCATTCACAAATGTTAATGTGCACTAAATGTAGCAAAACCCCGTTATTTCCATTGGGTCAGTGGCACTTAACGCACATTAATATTTAGTAAACATGCCCTAAGTCATTTCCAGGACAAAAAAGAGGCTTGTGAAGGGCTCCTTTGAAAGCCGCCTAAAATTTTTAGATGGACAACATATACATTTTAAAATAAAATAATTAAATGTATGCAAATTAGGTCCAGTGGCTATGCAAATGAGGCCCCACAATCAGTCTCTGCACATGGCCCCCACATCACCCTTGGGCTGCTCCTGACTGGAGGATGTAGTAAAAGCTGTTAGTGTAGCTGAGTACTATGTCCATCTGACTAACTCTCTTGCCTCTGACTCTCACCACCTCTTTGCTGCGCTCAACTCTCTCAAGATCCCTCCTCCCCCAATCCCTCCTTCACTTTCTGCCCAGAACTTGGCTGACTATTTCCATGACAAAGTTCAGAAGATTAGCCTTGAATTCTCTGCAGGTTCACCTCCCCCCCCTCTCTTCAATCCCAAATCCTTTCCTCACCTTCTGTCACCCTTTCTTCCTTTTCTGAAATCTCCAAGGAGAAAACCACACAGCTTTTCTCCTCCTCCAAACTGACTACCTGTCACTCTGATCCCATTCCCACCTGTCTGCTAAGCTCTCTCTCTTCCACTGTCATCCCTTCCATCTGTCATATCCTTAATCTATCGCTTTCCACTGCAACTGTTCCTGTGGCCTTCAAGCATGCTCTGGTCACACCGCTCCTCAAAAAGCCCTCACTAGACCCTAGCTGTCCTTCCAGCTATTGGCCTACCTCTCTTCTCCCCTTTGCTTCAAAACTACTTCAATGAGCAGTTCACTGCCACTGTCTTAACTTTCTTTCCTCTAAAGCCTTCTGGATCCACCACAGTCTGGCTTTTGTCATCTACATTCCCTAGAAACGGCTCTTGCCAAAGTCTCCAGCAACCTGTTCCTCACCAAATCCAAGGGCCTTTACGCGAACCTTATCCTTCTTGACCTTTCTGCTGCCTTTGACACTGTTGATCACCACCTGCTCCTTGATACCTTGTCCTCGCTTGGATTTAGGGGCTCTGTCCTGTCCTGGTTTTCTTCTTATCTCTCCCATCGCACTTTGAGTGTCTGTTCTGGTGGAATCTCCTCTACTGCCATCCCGCTTTCAGTTGGTGGACCTCAGGGCTGTGTCTTGGGACCTCTACTTTTCTCCCTCTACACTCAATCCCTTGGTGCACTTATTTCCTCCTATGCTCTTCAGTACTATCTTTATGCTGACAACTCTCAGATCTATTTCTCTGCACATGAACTTTCTCCAAGAATCCAATACTAGATCTTTGCCTGCTTATCTGACACTGCTGCACGTATCTGAAATAGAATATGGCCAAAACTGAGCTCCTTATCTTTCCTGCTAAACCCATCTCTCCCTTCCTCCTTTTTCTAATTGTGTAGATAACACTACACTCCTCCCCATTTCCTCAGCTCACAACCTTGGGGTCATCATTGACTCTACTACCTCTTTCCCTGTGTACATCCAACAGATAGCTAAAACCTGCCACTTCTTTCTCTGTAACATCAACAAAATTCATCCCTTCCTTTCTATTCACACTACTAAGACCCTCATCCACTCACTAGTCACCTCCCGCTTTGACTATTGTAACCTGCTCCTCGTTGGTCTCCCTCTGAATAATTATAATCTTTCTTCCCCTCAATTTGTTCAGAACTCAGCTGCATGGCTTATTTTCCACCAGTGACGCTATGCTCATGTAACTCCTCTTCTCAAGTCACTTCACTGGCTCTCTATCAGTTTCCATATCAAGTTAAAACTTCTACTGACCTACAAGTGCGTTCATTCTGCGGCTCCTCACTACATGTCCTCTCTTTATCTCACTCTACACCCCTCCTCAGGAGCTCCACTCCTCTGGCAGATCCCTTTTATCTGTGCCCTTCTCTGCCGCTGCCAACTCCAGACTTCGTTCATTCCATCTTGCTTCTCCATATGCCTGCAACAAATTACCTGAGTCAGTGCGTTGGGCTCCTTCTCTAGCCCTATTTAAATCCAAGCTAAAATCTCACCTCTTTGAAGCCGATTTTGAATCCTGATGCACCTCACTCTCTTGTCCACTACTTATGCATATCTTACCATACTCTAGTCCCCAGTTTCACTATGGGGTGGATTCTGAGCAGCATTTAGCTAAACGCTTGGGTGGTAATTCCACCCACAGAGCTACCTGCATTTATAGCAGAGATGTGCGCAGTGCTCTGTTTGGGTATGGGACGGGGCGGGAAGAAGGTGTGAAACCTAACCCAGATGACCTTGGAGGTGGAATAAGTCCCCCTGGACGTTGGGGGCTGCTGGAGCCGGGGCATGAGGAACAAGTGAGGGGGTACAGGGGGTGCCCGCAGCCCAACCCTGACCATGGAAGACCTGATCGGGGGTTGGGCTGCGGGGAAAACAGTGTCTGCAATTGCTGCCGGGAACACAGCACCTGTATGGATCCATGGTGTCATGGCAACATGACGCAATGGCACTGTAGCTCTATGCAGGAGCCAGACTGAGCTAGCCGAGGATGTGGCTGGATGTCCAGGGTGCCTGAAACGGGGCGTGTCCCGGACATCCAATCACTATGCTGCGATTCTGCTCCCACAAGACCATCTAGCCCCTATGGGAGCAAAATCGGGTGTATCCCAGGAAAATACAGGGATGCACAAATCGGAATTGGCCTATATGTGTTTTGTTTTGATTCGATTTTAAACTCTGATGAGCAGGGACTGTCTCTTCAGGGCCATACCAAGCCATATATTCTATGCAATACACTCAGTTATTGTTTAAAGTTCCTTCTCCAAGTTTAATGACCTGTTTGATGTAATGTTCAATGTTACTGTTCCATGTAAACCACTCTGAATACAAGCAAAGCGATATAGAAAAAGTGATAAATAAATAAATAAAATAAATGCACCCTAAGAACATAAGATATGTAATACTGGGTCAGACCAAGGTCCATCAAACCCAGTATCCTGTTTCCAAAAGTGGCCAATCTAGGTCACAAGTACCTAACAGTTTCCCCAAAAGACACAAATTCCACAATGCTTGTACTGGGGCAAGCAGTGGATATCCTGGGTCCCCTTTAATAATGGTTTATTGCCCTTTCCTCCAGGAACTTGTCTAAAGCTTTTTTAAATCTGGCTACACTAACAGCTTTTACTACATCCCCCGGTAATGAATTCCAGAGTTTGATTACACGTTAGTTTTTTCTTATTAGTCTTAAATGGGTTACACTGTAGCTTCATTGCATGTCCCCTAATCTCTCTATATTTTGATGGCATAAACAAAAGATCTACGTTTACCCATTCCACTCCATTCATTAATTTATAGACCTTTATCATATCTCCCCTCAGTCGTCTCTTTTCCAGGTTGAAGAGCCCTAACCTTTTTAGCCTTTCTTCATAGGAGTATCCTTCCATCCCCTTTACCATTTTGGTGGCTCTTCTCTATTGTTGTTAAGTGCCGTCAAGTTGGTATCGACTTATGGCGACCCTCTGGATAGTTGTCCTAAATTATGTTCGGTCTTCAGTCAGACAGCTCATTGTTGACAGACTGGCACCTGTAGCTACTGTTATTGTATTGATCCATCTCATTAATGGCCTTCCTCTTTTGCATTGACCTTCTACCTTGCCAAGCATAATGTCTTTCTGTAATGATCTCTCTTTTCGCATGATGTGTCCAAAGTATGAAAATCGAAGTCTTGTTATCTGAGCGACGAGAATTGCACACAATATTCAAGGTGCAGTTGCAACATGGAAAGATACAGAGGCATTATAATATCCTTTGTTTTATTCTCCATTCCTTTCCTTATGCTACCTAGTATTCTATTTGCTCTCTTGGCCACTGCTACATACTGGGCGGAGGTTTCATCATGTTATCCACGATGCCGCCTAAATCTTTTTCCTAGGTGGTGGTTCCTAATGTGGAACCTTGAATCGTGTAACCATAGTTTGGGTTGTTCTTTCCTAGGTGCATAACTTTGCACTTGTCTACATTAAATTTCACTTGCCATTTGGAAGCCCAGTCTTCCAGTTTATGAAGGTCTTTTTGCAATTTTTCACAATCCTTAAGGGTTTTAACAACTTTGAATAATTTTGTGTCATCTGCAAATTTGATTACGTCACTCATTATTCCCATTTCCAGGTCATTTACGAATATGTTAAAAAACATCTAACCCAGCACAGATCCCTGGGGTACGCCACTATTCACTTTTCTCCACTGGGAAAATAGGCCATTTAGCCCTACCCTCTGCTTTCTATCTTTTAACCAGTTCCTGATCCACAATAGTACACTGACCCCTATCCCATGACTTTTTAATTTCACCAAGACTATCTGCATGTTCAGTAATTTTGTTCTTTATAATGGTTTCTACCATTTTTCCTGGTGCTGATGTCAGGCTCACCGGTCTGTAATTTTCCGGATCACCACTGGAACCCTTTTTAAAAATTGGTGTTACATTGGCCATCCTCCAATCTTCAAGTATTACAGATGATTTTACTGATAGTTCACAGATTATTAATAGCAGGTCTGCAATCTCATATCTTAGTTCTTTCAACACCCTTGGATATATACCATCTGGTCCAGGTGATTTGCTACTCTTCAGTTTATCAAATAGTTGTAATACATCTTCCCAGTGTATCCATATTTCTTTCAATTCTTCTGCGGCATCACCTTTAAATACCATTTCAGTCATGGGTATTATCCCTACATTTTCCTCAGTAAAGACCGAAGCAAACAATTCATTCAGTCTCTCCGCTATGGCCTTGTCCCCTCTTAGTGCCCCTTTTACCCCTCTGTCATCTAATGGTCCAACTACTCTCTCACAGGTTTTTTGCTATGAATGTACTTGGAAAAAAAGTCTTTATTATATGCTTTTGCTTCCACAGCAAGCTTCTTCTCAAATTCTCTCTTTGTCTGCCTTATCAGTGCCTTGCATCTAACTTGCCAGTGCTTATGTTGTTTCCAGTTTTTGCCATTTGGCTGTTTTTTCTATTTCCTGAAAGATGCTTTTTTGGCAACAGCAGCCTCTCTGTCCTCACCTTTAAACCATGATGGCAGTTTTTTGGACTTCCTTCCACTTTTCTTACAGCTGGTCTGGGCTTCCAAGATAGTATTTTCAAATAACACCCATGCTTGATGTAAATCTTTCACCTTTGCAACTGCTCCTTTTAGCTTTTTCTTAACTATTTTCCTCATTATATCATAGTCTCCTTTTGGAAAGTTAAAAGGTAGTACTGTGGATTTCCTTACCATCCTTCCTCCATTTATTAAATCAAATGTGATCATGCTGCGATCACTATTGCCAAGTGGCCCCAACACCCTAATCTCTTGCACCAGATTTTGTGTTCCACTAAAGACTAGGTCCAAAATGGCTTCCCCTCTGGTTGGTTTATGAACCAGCTGCTCCAAGATGTTCAATTTGCATATCTGGCGCGCTCTTGCCCCATACCCAGCATTTTGCCTTACCCCACACCTCCATGTCTAGTGGCTCTCCACGTTGCCTGCCCTTCACCGCTGCTGCTTTTTGTTGTTCCTTGGAAGTGGCGGTGGTGATGGCAGCAGTGCAGTGGACATGCAATTTAAAACAAAATGTGTGGGTCTTTCTGACTTTGCACTGGCATTTATTTAACCAGTTTTCTATACCATCTTATCCTTCAAGCAAAGTGGTTTACATTATGTAATTACTACAAGCAAATACTAGATACATTCCCTTGTCCCCAAAGGGCTCACAATCTATGTGTACCTGAGGCAACAGAGGGTTAAGTGGCTTGCCCAAGGCCACAGGGAGTGCCTATAGGACTAGAAACCCCAGTCCCTCCAGCCTGAGATTGCTGTCCCCAGGTGGGGCTTGAACCCCTGGCTCTCTGGTCTGAAGTACTGTGTCCTAACTACTAGGCCACTCCTCTGCCCTTGCATGCAGGTTTGATCCCTCCCTCCTTTGACATATGCTCATGTTAGAGGAGGGAAGGACCAGACCAGCCAGTCATATGTGGGTCTTTGCAACTCCGCACTTAAATAGCTGGTCTGGTCCCTCCCTGCTGTGACGCAAACATATGTCAGAGGGAGGGGCCAGAGCTGCATGCAAGCGCAGAGTTGGAAGGACCCACATGTTTTTTCTTAAAGAATTGGATGTCTGCTTTGCTGCTGCCACAGTAACCGCTGCCACCAAGGAAATACGAAAAGCGGTGGCGGGGCAAGGGCAGGCAGTGTGGGGGGAGCAGAGGCCGCCAGCCCCAAATGTGCCCCTATTTATTTGTACCCTGTGCGGCTGCACCACTCTCACAGGGCTAAGTACGGCGCTGTGTGTCTTACATTTATATTTACAGCACTGTGTATTCCTTGTAACGCTATAGAAATGATTAGTAGTAGTGGCAGTAGCAGTAGCAGTAAAGGGTTTGGACAAGTTCCTGGAGGAGAAGTCCATAAAGCATTAAAGAGGACCATGAAAACCACTGCTTACCCCTGGGACAAGCAGCATGGAAGCTGTAAACTTGTTGGGAACCTGACAGGTACTTGTGACTTGGATTGTTGGATTCTTGGAAACAGGATACTGGGCTTGATGGACCCTTGGTTTGACCCAGTAGAGCATCTCTAATGCGCTTATGTTCTGCGGCTGATCCGTATATTCAGTTTCCATGGCTGGATTTGGTCCTGGTATTGAAATCCGGGTCTATGATTCAGCATCAGTGGTTAGCCGCTGTAGGAGCACTAGCCAATGGTGTTGAATATTGTGACCTACTACTACTACTACTGAGCATCTGTATAGCGCTACAAGTCATACGCAGCGCTGCACAGACATGTAAGAGACAATCCCTGCTCATCAGAGCTTACAATCTAGTCAAGACAGACAACACAGAAGGTGTAGGTAGGGATCTATATATCTAAGTCGCCCACCCAACAGCAAGAATAACTTGTAGACCTGGGGGAATTCTGCACAAAAGAATTTAAAATTCTACAGAAACATTTAGATAATTTTGAACAGTGTTTTAAAATTCTGCAAAATTCTGCATATTAGTACATTTTTGTGCAGAATTCCCCAATCATAAAGCCTAACTCCTCCTCTAGACCAGAAATTCCCCCTGCCTTTTCCATCCTTAGCTCTCTCACTCCAATCACATTTCTCACCCCAACCCCTAAGCCTTCCCTGCCCTCCCCCTGTTCTGTCTCCCTCTGATTTCTAACAAGATCCCTAATGCTGTTCGTCCTTAAGGTCTGCCCTCATGCACATATTCCATCCACCTCACCTCTTTTCTCCCCTCCGCATGCACCAAACCTTAGCTCTCCCTTAGTTCTCCTTCCTTCCTCCCAATCACATACCTCCACCTTTCTCTCTTCCCCAGCCACCCCCTGACTCACCATCAACCCATCTCCAGCCGCCAGCCACCCCCTGACTCACCAGCAGAACGTCTCCAGCCCCAACCACTCACCTCTTCTGTTCAACTCACAGCAGCTTATACAGCTGTGGTAACATTTCCCTTTCCTCCCGCAGCTATGCTAGACTTGATTTCTGTGCAGGGGGGGATTCTGCGCAAATTTTGCATTGCACAGTTGTGTAGAATTCCCCCAGGAGTAAACTTGAAATATCCAAAGTTACATGTGTGGAGAAACGGAATACATGTAACTCTTGGGCTTCTGCAACTAGTTTGATGGTCTTTGTATTTTTCCAGACCATGCTGGGTCTTAGTAACTGGAACCAATGTTTCAGGCACCATACAGCGGCTTTCTTCAGGGTGAAGTGGTTACGCGGTGGACGTCTGTTCTTTTCTATACTAGTCCTCAAACCGGATTGGGGATTGAGGTGATTCTAGTTAATAAGAGCAGAAAACGGAAAACTGCAAAGTTCAAATATATGTATCATTTGAAACTGTCTAAGATAGATTTCCAGATTATTCATTTCTGTCATGCTTGAAGTCTGGACCAAGCCTGAAGGAGGTTAACAATGATAAACATTAATGTTCCACTTCCTGCTTTATCCACAAAGCTTGATTGCGACTTCAGTTAATTATGTGCACCTAATTGTAAAAAAGCATGTAAACAGTGGACCTAGTTTCATAAAGGTCAATATTCAAATGCCACGATGATCGGCCGCGGAGCTCAGCGGCAGTATCCGGACAGAAGCCGCACTGGAAACCCGACCTCCGCAGTGCTAACCGGATAAATGCAGACACTCATCTGTTCAGCGGGATTTTCAGCTCACACTTTTCCAGATTGCAGCTTGGGCCTGTTTATCTTTTGCCCAGATAAGTGCTGACTGAAAATCACACTAAGCAGATAACGTCAGCACTTATCCACATAGCGCCGACACCTCGGACCACCCCTGTATTAACCAGAGAGCGCCAGAGCGGTCTGTGGAGATACTCAGCAGCACTGAATATCACAGTCATCACCCTTAACCAGACAGCCTCCCATGGCTCGATCGGCCCAGTGTTCTGAATATCGGCCTAAGTACAAATGATGGGACTGAACAGCAACAAACAATAAGCATTACAACCACGTTTGTAATATTTACTGATTATTTAGCTCACGGCCCAGTCAGAACTACATTATAACTGAACTTGTGATAGATTTACATCCATTAATTTGCTCACTATACACTCTGGTAGGTCAGTACAATCATTAGTAAATTACTTGCAACTTAGTAAATGGTATTTCCAGAGTCCTTTGTGTCCCCACCTTGGGCCTTTATTAGTGGATCTAAGTTTGTCAGAATCCTAAGGGACGGTGATATACCTTGCTTGCCTTCAGTTATGGCAAGTACCATAAAGTTAGTGTTTTCGAATTACAAATACAGTAAACCATTTTGCAATGTTAATCACCAAAAAGGTTACTAATATGTGACTGGCCCAAATGGGAACTCAACTGAATCAACGGAGTGATGCACTACCTTGAACTAGTTGGTTATAGGATCATAAGTGACATGGTTTCACCAGGGGAAAATCGTACCAAACTTGACTGATTTGGTTACAGTCGTAAACCAGGCAGAGAAGATTCACATGGCCTTTCTAAGTTTTGCAAGAGGAAAGGGATGTAAACTCCCAAACGCTGGTCAAGAAAAGTATTAAACTAGTCCAATAAAAAGGATAAAGAAAAAAACGCAGTGAGAGAAGTCACTGGGGTCTACTCTGGTAAAGGGAAGGTGAACAGTGGAGTGCCACAAGGATTCATGCTGGGCCAGGTCCACTTCAGTGTCTTCGTTAATGACATTGGGTAAGTGTTAGAATGGAAAGTATGCTTTATTGCAGAGGACATAACAATTTGCGTAACAAGAGCAGAAATATCAGAGGAGCTTAATAAGATAAAAAGTGATCGAAGGTATGGTATGGTTTTTCTCTGGTAACATTCGCACTGTTTCTCTGTGACTTCAGGAAGAGCTAAACCTAAACCAGACGTGAACCACAAAGGGACCGAATCCATAAAGTGTGTGTGGACGGTTACACACACATGTCCCTATTCTGAAGGACTTATGCATGTGAATGGGCACTTAAGTGTGAAGTTTAGGTGGTGTCTTCGCCCGGCATCGACTTCCCAATGTACAAAAGTTCCACCTCAGAATGGTGCTGGGCAAGAAAGTAGGAAGGAGACGGTGCAAATCAGCATTGAAACTGCCATGGGCTTATGCTTCTTCCGCTCTCAGTTCATTAATATATACACCTCCTTATTGCCTGCACCCAGGGTGGGCAGCTCTCTCCACCCTGCCCTTGGTACAGACTAAGGCCGCTATACGGATAAGCACTTTTGAATGTCAGCTCATTTCAATGCCGGCATGAATTAAATTAATTTCATCTTGAAAACAAAAACTCTTTGACGAACTTCTTTCAAGTCTTGGTATTACGGAGCAGGAGGCCACACATCTCCCCCCAGTAGCCTGTCAGAGATCCTTCTGTAATCATTTACTATGGAAGATATATGGACACTAGAGGTCAGGTTGACCTACCTATTTCTAACTGTTACATGAAACAGAGCTGAGCACAGTAAGTAATATGTACAGCAGGGCTTTCTTAAACCACAAATATGCACAAGGTATATTTCCATGTACCGGGTTTTCACTGCACGCAGATCTCACTCACGTATATTTATTGCTGATATATCCTGAAAAACCCAAACAGCTTGGGGTCCACAGAATAAGTTTAGGAGCCCTGATTTAAAGAGATAGTAACACATAACTGATCATAACTAATGTTAATCCAACTGAGCTGTTCAAGCGCCAGGAGCCATCCAAAATGTGGCGACTGCTCTGCAATCTTTTCCTGTTGTTATAAGCAAGTGTTAAAGAAAGACAGAGCACTTTCTTTTATTTTATTTCTCTTGCTGCTTTTGAAGCTCACCCTGAAGATGAAAATTGGAAGAGTTTTATTTTCAAAAGCATCCAGCTCTGAACAGTGGCTTTGCTCTTAGTTGTCAAAGCCAGGCAGGTTCCCAGGCCGGGGAGGAGGCATATTAATCAGGATCAGGAGAAAGCCGGCTCTTAGAAACAAGGCATCAGACCAGTCTGTGCCAAAGCATGCCTCTTTCCCATACTCAGGTTTACAGGGAATTTACCTCCAAAGAATACCCAGTACACTCAAATCCTCAAGAATACGCCTGCTGGCATAAAGAGCTTATCACTCAAATCTCTTTATAACCCATCCTGAAATGGAACACGCTCTTATAACCCATCGTGCCTTATGTTTAAACCTATTTCCAGGCAGAAAAGAATCCAGGTTGGAGTCTGAGAAGATCCGTGTCCTGCATAATACCTGCCCTGGCTGTGAGACCGGGCGATGCTCATGATGAACTGGATTTATCTAGTCCCCCCAGTGCTAGTTCACACGGACACATCGGCATGCTAATTTCTGGATATTCCGGCTTCACAAACAGACAATCCATCGCAAACCTGTCATAGTTATTTATTTATTTTATTTTATTTATTTAGTAAGGACTTATATACCGCTCCTTCCAGCGATCAGAAGCGGTTTGATTACAATTACGGGATTTGTCATAAATTACAGACAGAATTATTTGGGGATTAGATAGAGAGAGCAGGGGGATACACAGCACACATATGCGGGTCCATATAAAGACCTTAGCTATTATCATACATTTACACAGGCACTAACCACCATATATTTACATTTGTACATACTGCAATTCAATTTCTTTTGTCCTTTTGGATTTTCATCTGGTATAATGACAATTGAACAGGTGCGTCTTCAGTTGTTTTCTGAAATTGCTTATGTCTTTAATTTCTCTCAGCTCGTGTGGGAGCTGGTTCCATAATGTGGGGGCAGATAAGGAGAACGCTCTGCGACTAGTACTGACCTTTACGTACTGACCTTTAGCATTTTGGATTCCCTTGTGGTGTGTAAATTGAAGAATGGGATGGTGTGGGGTGAAGAGAAGGGCAGCTTTGTGGTATGCCAATGATACACTAACAGCTTTTGCTTTATGTCAGCAGTGTTTCTCTAAACATGCAGCACGTAAGTGTGAGAATAAAAATGGGAAATTGCTTACTAGAAAGGAAGTGTTGTGAAGTAGGACCAAAATCCCGATGGGCCTCATGCAAGTGCCTGATGCGATCATCAATAGACACCTAGGAAGAAGAGGAGAAAAAAAACATAAGTGACTCTAGCTATATATCTAAACACAGGCACACACAACGTATGCCCTAATACACCCTCAGCACACATAAACGCACACATTCCCTAATACACCCCATTACACACATCTGCTAATACATCCCCAACACCCAAACACTCACAGCCCCAATACACCTATCAACACACAAACACACACATCCCCTAATATACCCCAACACAGATAAACACACACATTCCCTAATACACTCCAATACACAAACACACAGAGCACCTGATACACCACTCAAAACACAAACACACAAAACCCCTAATACACCCTCAGCACACATAAACACACACATTCCCTAATACACCCCATTACACACATCTGCTAATACATCCCCATCACCCAAAAACTCACAGCCCCAATACACCCATCAACACACAAACACACACATCCCCTAATATACCCCAACACAGATAAACACACTCATTCCCTAATACACTCCAATACACAAACACACACAGCACCTGATACACCACTCAAAACACAAACACACAAAACCCCTAATACACCCTCAGCACACATAAACACACACATTCCCTAATAAACCCCATTACACACATCTGCTAATACATCCCCAACACACGCACACACGATGTATCCCCTAATACACCCTAAACACACATAAACACACACATTCCCTAATACACCCCAACACAGATAAACACACACATTCCCTAATACACCCCATTACACACATCTGCTAATACATCCCCAACACACACACACATGACGTATCCCCTAATACACTCCCAACACACATAAACACACACATTCCCTAATACACCCTACTACACACATCTGCTAATACACCCCCAACACCCATCACAGCCCCAATACACCCATCAACACACAAACACACACATCCCCTAATACACCCCAACACAGATAAACACACACATTCCCTAATACACTCCAATACACAAACACACACAGCACCTGATACACCAATCAAAACACAAACACACACAACCCCTAATACACCCTCAGCACACATAAACACACACATTCCCTAATACACCCCAATACACTCCCAACACACGCACACATGATGTATCCCTTAATATACCCTCAACACACCGAAACACACACATCCCCTAATACACCCTCAACACACATAAACACGCACATTTCCTAATACACTCCAATGCACACATCTGCTAATATACCCCAACACGCAAACACTCACAGCCCCGATACACCCAAACACACACATTTCCTAATACACCCCAGTATACACATCTGCTAATACACTCCCAACACACGCACACACGATGTATCCCCTAATATAACCTCAACACACATAAACACGCGCATTCCCTAATACACCCCATTATACACATCCGCTAATACTCCCCCAACACCCAAACACTCACAGTCCCGATACACCCATCGACACACAAACACACACATCCCCTAATACATCTGAACACGGACTGCCCCTGATATAGCCATCAACATACAAACACACACATCCCCTAATATACCCCAATACACACATCTGCTAATACACCCCCAAAACACAAACACACACAGCCCCTGATACACTCATCAACACATATAAACATGCACATCCCCTAATATACCCCAATACACACATCTGCTAATACACCCCCAAAACACAAACACACACAACCCCTGATACACTCATCAACACATATAAACATGCACATACCCAAATATACTCCTCAGCACAGACACATGCACACATATCCAATATACCACCCTGATACCATGTAAGAAATATGCATCTGTATATCCCCTAATATACCAACACACATACACACATGCAAACACACACATACAACCCCAAATACACTCTCCAACACACACAAATGCACGGACACATGTCTCCTAGTACACTACTACTACTATTATTAATCATTTACATAGTGCTACAAGGCATACACAGTGGTTAATACATCCCTTAACATACACACATACCCTCAACCAAACTCCAACACACAAACATGTACACACATATCCCCTAGTATGCTACCCAACACACATATCCCCAATACATGTCCCCCTATACACAAACATCCGCTCATACACCTCCCCAGTATATATATATATATCCCCAAAAAACACACACATGCACATAACCCTTAATACACCCAACACACACATACACATGCATACACACATATCCTCTAATACACCCACAACACACATGCATACAAACACATACACACGTCCATTAACAAAACCCCCTCAACATACACATGTACAGAGAAACCTCAATACACCCAGCACATACACACAAACATATCACATAATACATCCCTTAATACTCATGCATACACACACACAGACACACACATAACCCCTAATATATCTAATATATCCAACACACACAAATACACACACCCAACACACACATAACTCCTAATATTTATTTATTTAGCTGTATTTATATCCTGCTTTTCACCGGGTCAAGGCGGCCAATTGGGGGATACATTTAACATGAGGGGATATGAGACACATATGCTAATACTTACAGGGAACATGGGCAATGGAGGGTTAAGTGGCTTGCCCAAGACCACAAGGAGTGCCTATAAGACTAGAAATCCCAGTCCCTCCGGCCTGAGATTGCTGTCCCCAGGTGGGACTTGAACTCCCGGCCCTCCAGCCTGTAGTACCTTGTCCTAACCACTAGACCACTCCTCCCTATAATATATATCCAACATTCACACACACAGAAGCCCTGATATATATAACAGACACACAAACTCTAATATATTTAACACATGTATATATACCCTCTAATACACCCCCTCAGACACACACACAAAAACACATCATCTGATACACCCCTCAATGCTCATACATTTACACATATATGTGCTAATACACTTCCAACATACATACGCATATCCCTCAGTACACCCCAATACACATACATACACATATCCATTAATAAAACCCCTCAACACCCCTCTACCTAACAAAGCAAAAACAATACAATGAACTCATCAACCAATCAAAGAGGGAATTCCACACAAACATGATAAATACTTCTATCAACAAACCCAGAGAGCTTTTCGAAATAGTAAAGATCCTCACAAAAGAACAAACAACAGAAGGCGAAGTACAAGTTGACCCACAGGATTTCGCAGATCACATCAAAGACAAATTTCACTCCACAGAGCGAACAACATCTAGTGGGACCACCAGGTCGGACGTACACCCCAAAACCTGGGGCACATTCTACTCTCCCTCAACTGAACAGATATCCCACATCATCTCTACAATCAATACAAGCACTGCCCCGACAGACCCGTGCCCAGTGTCATGGGTGAAAGCCACCAAATCCTGCTTCATCCCCACCATACATAAAATAATACATAACTCACTCACTCAAGGACTCATGCCAAAGCAACTAAAGCTTGCTTCAGTAAGACCAATCATAAAGAAAACAAATCTCGACAAAAAAGATCCAGCAGCATATCGACCGATCTCCAGCATACCCTTCCTTGCAAAAATCATCGAAAAAACAGTCCAACTACAACTTCAGGAACACATCGACAAACAGGAAACACTCGATGACAACCAACACGGATTTCGTCCCAACCATGGAGTCGAAACACTACTGATCTACCTCTTCGACAGCATCCTAAGAATAATCGACAACACCATGAATGGAATCATAATGATCTTCATCGACATCTCATCAGCCTTCGACACAGTGGACCACAACACCCTCCTAGAAAGACTAAAGAACACTGGTATACACGGTATCACATTGAAGTGGTTCCACTCGTACCTAACCGAAAGACAGCTACAGGTCAAGTCAGGACACAACACCTCCCGACCCATAAACGTCCAACAAGGAGTACCTCAAGGATCCGCACTCTCAGCTCTCCTGTTTAACATCTACATACAACCAATTTGCAACATCATGAAAAAGAACAACATTCAATACACAATATATGCAGACGACATAATGATATACTCCCCGATATCAATCAACAACCCGGACTTCTCTAAGATAACAGACTGCCTCATCCAAATGGAGAGTTGGTGTCAAAACAACAACCTAGCAATAAACTACAACAAGACCGAAGCCCTAATCATCACCCGGAACCAAGGCTTCAAACACCCACCAAATTTAAAAATACAAAGCACCACTATACCAATAAGATCAGAAGTGAGATACCTCGGAGTTACTCTGGACAATAAACTCAATCTCAAACCACACATAGACAAAACAATCCAAAAAGCCTACTACAAGATGCGAATCATCAGGAGACTAAAGCCGCTCCTGGCCCCGGAACACTTCCGTACCGTCTGTCAAGCACTGATAACCCCACTTCTGGACTTCTGAAATCCGATATACCTTGGCCTACCGAAACAAGCCCTCAAACCTCTACAACTAGCACAAAATACTGCTGCACGAATCATAACAGGAACGGCAAGACAGGAGCACATCACACCCACCTTAAAGGACTTACACTGGCTTCCAATCGGTGCACGCATCAAATACAAAACTATCATAAACATATTCAAGATCAAACACCACACATCAGCCAACAGCCTACACACCCTCATACAATCAGACACCAGTACGCGTCCCAGAAGAAAACAAACCCACAACAGAGTCAGCACCCCCAGTGAATACAAACACACACGCAAGGACACAACAGACAGAGCACTCTCAATGGCCGCTCCAACAATATGGAACAAACTCCCGGATGACTTGAGGGCCACTACAGACCTAAAAGACTTCAGAAAACAGCTGAAAACCATACTGTTCATAGAACACTATGGACACATTACATGACTTCAGAGAATGAACAACAGCACATGATCCCGCCTAACCAATGTATGCATGGAATTTGTTTTTGCACCACTGTATATAGCCCACTCTGTAAATAGATCACACCAATCTAGCACACAACACAACACACACTCAATTTCCCCCCACTGCATGTATAACACACTCACTTCACCTGATTGTTTGCTGTGATACCACCTTGATTATTAAGATAAGGCGGTTTAGAAATACTGTTAAATAAATAAATAAAATAAATAAATATACACACACATACCCCCAATATACCCAGCACACACACAAACATATCGCGTAATACACCCCTCAATACTCATACACACACACACACACACATAACCCAATATATATAACACATACACACACCTCTAATATATCCTACACACACACACACTCCCAACACACGTATACATATCCTCTAATACACCTCCTAAGACACACACACCCTCAATACTCATACATACACACACACACATAACCCAATATATATAACACATACACACACCCTCAATACTCATACATATACACACACACACATAACCCAATATATATCTGTCACTCAAGCTTACAAATCCAGGAGATCTGTGACATTGAACTCCATTGATCTTCCGAAACTCCTTACGAAATGCTCTAAATCAACAGCCTCTAGAGCCTTCTCATTGTTTGCGCCCAGAGCCTGGAATGCCCTTCCACCCGAAATCAGAGCCATCACAAGCCTAATGACGTTCAGAAAGGCCTTAAAATATCATTTGTTCCTAATATACTACCCTGAAGCTACTCCGAATGAACATAGCCCTCATGCTGGTCTTTCCCACTTTACCCCAGTAGAAAATGGTTAATCATGCCGGTTCATACCTGCACACTCTACCCATACCGTATTTATACTGTACTTGTGATTTATTTATTTACCACTACCATGTAATTAATAATCACCATTTACTTGCGATTTATGTATTTACTACTACCATGTAATTAACCAAAAATATACCATGTATAAATATAGTTAACCTTGCTTACCGCCACATTTTTGAATATAGTTAACCCTGTTTACTGCCAAGTTTTTGTACCCTGTTCATTGTAAAAAACCAATGCTGACCGTGTCATTGTGTTTTAAATTTATTCATATGTAAACCGCACTGATTAAAAGAGCGCGGTATATAAGAAATAAAAATAAATAAATAAATAAATAAATAAAATATAACAAATACACACACCCTCAATACTCATACATATACACACACACATAACCCAATATATATAACACATACACACACCTCTAATATATCCTACACACACACACACTCCCAACACACGTATACATATCCTCTAATTCACCTCCTAATAACACACACACCCTCAATACTCATACATATACACACACACATAACCCAATATATATAACACATACACACACCCTCAATACTCATACATATACATACATATCTCCTAATACATCCCCCACCTGTCCGGGCACAAAGAATCCGGACATGCCCTGGTTGTGCCCGATTCTGATCCTACAGGGGCTAGACATGCCCACGGGAACAGAATCGGATGCAAAAGGCTGGACATGCAAGCTGTGCCTTGATTCTGGGCACCTGGACATCCAGCCCACTATCTGGCTAGCCCAGCCAGGCTCCTGCATGAAGCCGCAGTGCCATGCATTCTGTTGCCATGATCCTCGGCAGCCCCAAGATGTTTTTTCCCCTCTGCCCAACCCCCAATTGGGCCTCTCGTGGCCAGAGTTGGGCTGCGGTGAACCCCCTGCACCCCTCACCTTCCTTTCCGGGCCTGGGTCCTCCATCCTCCACTATCCCCCTTGCAAATGGCCGGCCCCGGACGTACAGGGCCAACCTTGGAATTGGCACTGTACATCTGGAGTCAGGTTCATGCCTATTCCTTGCCCTTGCTCCTCCTCCGGTCCATCCCCTCCTGCTCATGAACAGAGCTTCCTGTACAACTTGCCTATATGTGCGGGGAGCTCTGTCTTCTGGACAAGCAACCCGGTGTTTGGTGGGTCTGGATGTTCAGATTGGACGTCCATCCCCCCTAAATGCTGATCAGAACAGACCACATAACCCCTAATATATCCAACACACACAAACACATATAACCCCTGATATATCCAATGAACCCCCCACACCCCCATACATAACCCCTGATATATATATAATACACAAACAACCCTAATATATCTAACACATGTATATGTATTCTCTAATACACCCACTAACACACACACACAAAAACACATTGCCTAATATACTCCTCGGTACTCATACATACACATATCTCCTAATTCACCCCAACATACACACATACCCGCAATATACCCAGCACACACAAAAATATCGCATAATACACTCTCAGTACTCATACATAGACACACACATATAACTTGATATATATGTGTATGTGGTATATATATATATATATATATATATATATATATATATACCACACACACACCTTTAATATATCCTACACATACACACATTCCTCTAATACACCTCCTAAGACACACACAAAAACACATGACCTAATGTACCCAATACTCATACATATACACACATATCTTCTAATACACCCTCAACATATACACATAGACATGCATATCCTCAATATACCCCAATACACATACATATCCATTAATAAAACTCCTCAATGTACACATACACACACGCATACCCCCAATATACCCAGTACACACACACACAAACATATCGCATAATATACCCTTTAATACTTGTACATGCACAAACACACATATAACCTGATGTATACAACACACACACACACACACATACTCCCAACACACATATACATAGAGGCCAATTCCATAGGTACACGTCCGGGGCTGTCCGGACATCCAGAAATCTGGAAGGCCCGGAGATGCACCCAATTCTGCTCCCATGGGGGCTGGATGGTCCTGCGGAGCAGAATCACGGCATAGGGCCTGGACATGTAGGACGTGCATCGATTCAGGCACGCCAGATGTCCAGGCACTTACCCAGTTAGCCCAGCCAGGCTCCTGCATGGAGCCACGGCATCCTGTTGCCATGGTGCTATGGCTCCATGCAGGAGCCGCGATCCCCGGCACACCCCGTAAATGTCCTTTCCCCGCCGCCCGACCCCCTATCAGGCCTGCCATGGCCAGAGTCGGGCTGCGGGGTACATTCTCCACCCTCTTACTTCTCTTTCCAGCACCAAAATAGTCATGTTCCCCCATCTAGGAGGACCTATTCCACCTCTGAGGTGGAATAGGTCCCCTGTCTAGAATGCCAACCCCAGATGTGCAAGGCCGACAATGGAATTGGCCCTGTATGTCCAAGGTCATGGCACTACCCACAGACTGCCCTCATTCCACCTGTGCCAACCCCTACTGCCCACAAATAAAGCTCCCCGCACAGCTCATCTCTATGTGTGGGGAGCTCTTTTTCCCAGTCGCAGGCCAGGCATTTAGAGGGTCTGGATGTCCAGATCAGATGTCCAGACCCACTATTTGCTGATCAGAATAGACCCCATACCCTCTAATACACCCCTTAAGACACACACACACACACACACACACATAGGCTAATACACCCCTCAATACTCATACATATACACACATATCTCCTAATACACCCACAACATAAGTACATATACCCTCAATACACCCCCAATACACATACATACTCATATCCATTTATAAAAACCCTAAACACACAAATGTGCACACACACATTCCCCCAACAGACATATAAATACCCCAATACATCTCCTAATATACAAATACTCCTTTATTCATCTCAAACACATACACACAAACATCCCCTTACACCTCCAACACACACACATATATATTTGTCTTGTACACCTCCAAAAGACACACCCACACTCAGACACAGAAACCCCATAATACATCCTCTCAACACTTAGTAATACATACATATATCCCCTAACACAACCCCAATACATACATGTGCACACATACATATCACTAATGCACAAATATTCTCTAATACAACTGCAAGACACACACACACACACTCACATATCCCCTAATACACCCCCCCCACACATATATCCCCTAATACAATCCCCAACACACACACATGCACACACACTCACATATCCCCTAATACACCTGTCAACACACACATATCCCTAATACATTCCCCAACACACAAAGACACACAACACAGTCCCGATACACCTATACACACCCATAAACACACACAGTTTATAGTCAATCAGCGCCTATTATACCCCCAAACACACACACCACATAACCCCTGATATATATAACATACGCACAACCAATAATATATCTAACACATATATATATACCCTCTAATACACCTCTAACACATACACACACACACACACACACACACATCAGATCGCTAAATATGGTCTCCCATATAAAATCAGTTACTAAACCATATACTTCAAATTACACGGGATCCAACATCTTAGACCCTTGCTAGAAGACCAGGATTTCAGAACAGTCCTTCAAACACTATTAACCCCCCACTTTGATTACTGTAACAGCATCCTACAGGGCCTACCGAAGAAAACTATCCACCAACTCCAACTAGCCCAAAATTTGGTAGCTCGCATCCTATATAAGGCACAACGAACCGATCATATCACCCCAATTCTCTATGACCTCCATTGGTTACCAGTCGCTATAAGAATAAAATACAAATACTTGATGATTATATTCAAGCACCACAACAAAACAGCTAAAACTCCGCTGTCCTCAATCCTCTTGTCCCCTACTAAATCTAGATTTCAAAGACACTGCTCCCAAAACACCTATACTATACCCAATCATATCCGTAATACTAACCAAGCTACCAGCTCCAGAGCTTTCTCATATATTGCCCCAGTATCATGGAATTCTCTTCCTGACAACTTAAGAGCAGTAAAAGATCTTATACAGTTCCGAAAAGACCTAAAGACACATTTGTTCATCGAGCATTACGGTAACTCCTACCATACATCCCAAGCCCAAGCTAATTAGAGACACTCAGTATTATCTGGTTTTGAGAATGTGAATACAAAAGATTATGAAGCGTCTGAGTTTCTCCCTTCACAATATTGTGTATATAGTTGATTGTAAGATAGCTCTAACAAGTTAACTGTACATAAGTTATTAAGTTCAACATAAAGTTTTCTTCGATGTTCTATGTAAACCGCCCCTGATCTCTGGAAGGGGCGGTATATAAAAGCATGTTAAATAAATAAATACATATCTTTAATGCACTGCCCAACACACAGGCTTGTACACATACACACACATCTCCTTAGTCATCCCTAATACACATACATATCCCTCATATACCCAGCAACAGACTCATAACTCCTAATACATCCCCCCCAACATACTCAAACCCAGACAGATCCCCTAATATATTCCCCAACATAGCCAATACACTTCCCATAGGCGACTGAATAATGAGGCCAAGTGAGGCGATGGCCTCAGGCGATAGCTTTTTGGGGGCAGCAAAATTGCCCACAAAATGACCACCATCACCGCCTCACTCAGCCTTCAAAGTAAAAGAAAAAAACAAAACTCCGGTGCAAGAAGCAGCTGCTGCTGTTGCTTCAGCGGTGGCAGCGGCAGAATAAGGAGCCCTGCGGCCACCAGCCCGCCCCCCCCCCCCCCGGAGAGCCTGCTGGTTTCCCCAGCTCCGCTTTGCAGAGCCGTGGCGAAGGGACAGTGTTTCCCTTAACCGCGGCTCTGTTAAAGCTGAGCCCGAGGTGCTGATGGGAAACAGCTGCTTCTTACGCCGGAGGTTTGGTTTTTTTTTCAATTTCCCTAGGTTGGGGGGGGGAGGGGTCTAGGACTGGAACTGGGCTGATAGGGAGGTTTAGAACTGGAAATGGGATGATGGGGGGGTTAGGAATGGTAATGGGCTATGGGGGGGGGGGTTAGAACTGGAAATGGGCTGATGGGGGTTAGTACTGGAAATGGGCTGATGGGAGGGGGGCTAGGACTGGTAATGGTCTATGTAATGGTCTATGGGGGGTTAGAATTGGAAATGGGCTGATGGTGGGGTTAGGACTAGAAATCGACTGATGGGGGTTTAGAACTGGAAATGGACTGATCAGGAGGGGGCTAGGAGTGGTAATGGGCTATCGGGGGGGGGTTAGAACTGGAAATGGGCTGATGGGGGCTTAGGACTGGAAATGGGCTGATGGGCGGTTAGGACTGGAAATGGGCTGATCGGGAGGGGGCTAGGACTGTTAATGGGCTATGGGGGGAGTAGAACTGGAAATGGGCTGAAGGGGGGTTAGGACTGGAAATCAACTGATGGGGGTTTAGAACTGCAAATGGACTGATCAGGAGGGGGTTAGGACTGATAATGGGCTATCGGGGGGGGGGGGTTAGAACTGGAAATGGGCTGATGGGGGCTTAGGACTGGAAATGGGCTGATCGGAGGGGGCTAGGACTGGTAATGGGCTATCGGGGGAGGGCTAGGACTGGAAATGGACTGATGGGGGTTTAGAACTGGAAATGGGCTGATGGGGGGTTAGGACTGGTAATGGGCTATGGGGGGAGACTAGGACAGGAAATGGGCTGATTGGGGTGCTAGGACTGAAAATGGACTTATTGGAGGGTTACGACTGGTAATGGGCTGATTGGGGGGCTAGGACTGGGGTGGGCTGATAAAGGGGCTAGGACTAGAAATGGGCTGGGAGAGGAAATGGGCTAATAGGGGAGGGGAGGAGAGTGTTGCTGGCCCTGGAAGAAAACTAGGGGCTAGGGCTACAAATGGGCTGATGTGGGGGGGGGGGGATGGTAGGACTGGAAGGGAGCAGATACTGAGAGGGTCTGCCAGGGGAAGGGTGGGTTAGGAAGGGAAGCAGGGGGCTGGAAAGGAGCTGACACCTGGAATGTACCGAAGGGGGACTGGAAGGGAGCTGACACTTGGGGATGGGAGTGGTAGGTAGCTGGGTAATAGGGGGGCGGCTGGAAGGGAGCTGACACGTGAATGGCACTGGAAGAGAGATGGACAGAGGGTAGGGTGGCTGGAAGGGAGCTGACTGGGGAGTGGCACTGAGAGTGAACCTGAGCTGATACCTGGGATGGTATTTGGACTAGAAGGGGCTGGACAGTGGGAAAGGAGGGGGACTGGAAGGGAATGGACACAAGTGGCAGTCATGGGAATGAAAGGTGGTTGACATTGGAAGGTACTGGGGGGGAGGACTGGAAAGGGGACTGATACTGGGGAGGGTTACTGGAACTGGAAATGGACTGATGGAAGGAAGTGAAGAAACAAGAGAAGAGATAAGAAATGGCAGATGGACCATGGACCATAGACCACAGAAAGAGAGCTAAAAGAAGACAGGAAAGCAGAAGCCTCAGATCGGGACCAGCATGATCAGAGAATAAAATGGTCAGACAACAAAGGTAGAAAAAATAATTTTATTTAATTTTGGTGACTGGACTTTGTGCTATTTTTATATTTTATACAGTATTGGGAACTGCATCTCTTATTTATCTGATGTTGCACTGCATGTGGACTCTGGCTTCTTGGTGTTTCAGTTTAAATTTTGTCTACATATTTTTATGTTTACTTTAGATTGTGGTTACTTATTCTGTACTTGGTGAGGGTCGATGTTGTGAGTGTGTGACTGAGGTCAGGTGTTCTGTTAACATGGAGTTTGTACATAAAGATCTATACTGTACTGTAGTAATTTGACTTGTTCAGCTTTTCAGATAGGTGTATGGATGTTCCAGGGCCCATTGTAGTATTTACAGTGACACTTTTTTTGGATGGGCTCCTTATGTGAGTTTTGGAAGTTTGTGCTAATATGGTATGGTATGGTAGGTTTGCTTTTTGTTGTAAGGTTTTTTATTAGTTCACAATATGCCTGGTACTGGAGAATAGTTGTTGTTGTTGTTGTTGTTAGTGAGATGATCAGAATTAGATTTTTTTTTTAATATTGAGTTCTGTGGGTAAATTTATTTATTTTTTTATTTTTTATTTATTTAACATCTCTTATATACCGCACTATTGTCATCAGCGCGGTTTACATGGAACCAAACATATACATACAGAAAACTGTAGTGCATTTTACAAGTAACAGGAATTTAGAACTTGGTAATAAAGGGAAACTATGTTCACTATATAACTATATACAATAGTCTATACGCATTATTCACAGTTGAGGTTATCTTGGCCTGAGTATGGATGTAATATTTCTCTTGTGCAAAATTAAATTGGAAAATAGCTTAAGAAGAGGTGGTGTTTGAGACTTTTTCTGAATTGTGTTAGGCTGGTTATGGCTCTTAGTTCTGGTGGGAGGGCATTCCAAGCCCTGGTTCTGCTCTGCACCTACTGTGGATGCAAAATATATGTTGAAAAAGAAAAAGGGAGAACCATAACGCAGTTTATAACAAAATAAAAATAGGTTATAATTTAGTTTTATAAACTGTGCTGTTGATTCTTGCTGTCTTTTAGTTCCTTGATGTGCAAACAGGACCGTACCTAGGCTTGGGGGGGGGGGGGACAATAGCAGGCAGTTAAAATGTGCCCCAAAGCCTTTTCGCAGCACTTTAAGCAGGTCTGGTCTCTCCCTTCTCTGACACGATGTCAGAGCAGGAAGGGACAGATCTGCTTAGAGTGCCGGCGCCTTTCAGATTGGGTGCATGCCCCCCCTCCTGCTCCCCATACCTCCATCCAGTGCTGCCTGCTCTGTCCCTGCTGCTGGCGCTGCCGTGAAAGAAACAGAGGGCGGCCACAGCAGGGAAAGAGCAGGCAGCGCTGGATGAAGGTATGGGGGAGAGGGGGGCGTGCGCCCGAGTTGCAAGTCGCATAAGGCGCGATTGCAGTTCGATACGGTCCTGTGTGCAAACATCTTGCATTTCCTCCATATAATCTAATCGGCTTTTTGATTTGGTTCAGTCTCTGATTGGATTTCTGAAAAAGCTCCGCCCCCCTCTAAGGTGATGGGGGGGGGGGCGCCCTCTCATTCTTCGTCTCAGGCAGCAGACTGCCTTGAGCCGCCCCTAAACAGATACACGCACATGCACACACTTGCTTATATCTCCTAATACAGCTACTAAAACATATATACAAACACACACTTACGCCTAATACATCCCCTGCCCATATCCAGTAATATGCGGATGATATTATGATATATGTTCTATCGGGCATTTGTGAGGCAGTTCTTTAGCCAGGATCTTCTACTGCCTAACTCAGGTTGATTGTTGGATGTCGGCTAATAAACTTTCCTTTAATGCTTCCAAAACAAAAGCTATTATCCTCACATTTGAAAAGCATGTTTCATTTCCGGATCACATTCTCTGGAGATCGCAGTCTATCCCCTGAAATCTGCATTACCTCAGACTTCTGTTTATCACTAGGCGAGCCAGGCAGCCACCTAGGGCGGCAGAAACCCTTGGGCTGAATCTGCCTCCTCCCAAGGAAACCTTTTAATCACCCCCTTCTCATTATCAGGTCACAGGAATGGAAACCAGGAACCACGCCTTTTCGGTTGCTAGTCCTACATTCTGCATTGTGAGCCCTTTGGGGATGAGGGTATGTATCCAGTACCTGCTTATAATAATTGTAAACTGTTCTGATGCCTTTCAGCCTGGGCAGTATATTCAAAAACTGAAGAAACATAAACATAATTGCCTGATCAGAACTGCAGCGACACTGACCTGTTAAATTTTTGAAAAAAGGTTGAAACCTATTTATGTCATAGTGCAAGGGAGGAGTGGCCTACTGGTTGGGGCAAGTTACCTCAGGCTGGAAGGTCAGGGGTTCAAATCCCACTAGAGGACAGCAACCTTGGGCCGGAAGGACTGGGGTTTCTAGTCCCACAGATGCTCCTTGTGGTCTTGGGCAAGCCACTTAACCCTCCATAGCCCATGTTCCCTGTAAGTATTAGTGTATGTGTCTATATCCCCCAATTGTGTTGCAACCACTTTGATTGAAGGATAAGGTGGTATACAAAGCTGTCTAAATAAATAAATCGTCTTATCATACGTTGTTAGCTTTATGTTTGTCTGTAAATTTTGCAGTGACGTCTCGTTCTGTTTATTTCTAAAGATTCTGAATGGTAGATGTAGTGGAATCTAAATGTTACAAAGAAATAAATAATAAACCATACAGCACACACACACACACACACGCTCTCTCAACCCTTCTCTCAGTGGTGTATATTCAAATGAAGAGCTCGAGGGTAGGTCTGGAGAGAACGGGACCTCGGAGCTGCAGCAAGTCCTTCTTGGATGCAGCAGGCAGTGAGTGTAGCTCATCCGCTGGCAACCAGCTGCTGCTTTGGTTAAGTGACTGTGAGCCAAACCCTTCCTCCTTGGGCTGCCGGATACTGCAACAGTTGTACGGGTGAAATCTGTGATACTGCTTTTCATATGCAGAAACAGCCGTACACAGATGAAAGCATGGATACACATAAACCGCACTGATGCAGAATAGCGCGGTATATAAGAGAATGTAAATAAATAAATAAACATAAGCTCCCTCACATGGGAGTAATTAAGGCAGCAAGGAATCCTAGTTAGTGCAACCACACGGAAAACACTGAGGACTACGATGTGCTACCTGCTGCAGCACCTCATTAAGACCTGCTCACGTAATCAGCCCACAGCAGAGCAAACCTGCTCTCCTCACATCGAACTAAATCACTAGCAGAAAAGGGGCCTGTGAACACTGAAGGAGAGCTTGCCCCTCCCTCCCCCAACCAGTGATCAGAGAGGACCACATCCTGCTGGACTCGGGATCCTGTGATCATGGCATGCTGGGGGCAGGCAGAGCTTGGCCCGCTGTGCCAGTGTGGCCCGTACGCTTGCAGTTTGCTTCCTTAGTATGACGCCTTGCAATAGTGAAGTTACGACGTTAATATCAAACTAGAGTTTTATAGCATATTTTTGTTTGGGAACTGAAGAGATCCCCTTGGGTCCCACATCCTGCGAAAGCAGAAGGAAAAAAATTGATGTTTGGTACTGAAAGGACGTCTGACCCTTTGTAACCTTGCGAGGACAGAGGTCAGTGTTTAAAGAGAGCTTCCCCAAATAGTAACCCACTTCCCAACTCTGCTGTTCTTTTGTTTATTTTTTTCTTATATGGCGCTTTACTCATTTTGTCAAAATATTTTTGCTGTTAGGAATAAAAGGTGTGCATCCTTTACTGAAGGTCCACCTCCGGGCTTTAGACTTTCCTCTCCCCTTCTTCAGCAGTGTGAGGTGCTCATGGACTTTGAGGAGAATGAAAACAGGAAAAGCACATGGATCCTGATCTCTGAAGCCCAGCATGCTGGGACGAATAACGTAAGCAATGAGTTTCTTCAAGAGATGTAAAGGCAGATTTTTTCCCAGGTTCTTTTATGTGATCCGCCTGATTCTCCATTCGGAGCTGGTGATCGGGGCACAACTCATATCTGCCTAGAAGCTTCTCCTATCCCTGGCTTTTTGACTCTCCCCTCAGACAGTAACTATTTGGTCCTTTTCACATTACAAAACCAATTTTGCAACATTATTTTACAATCATTTTGTGTCTGGAGAAAGATTGGACAACACTGCAATTCAAACCCCTATCTCTGATCTGGGGAGTTTCCCACTTTGGGCAGAGTTCTTTGGGTCTGGATCTGCTAAACCCAGAGAAAAGATGGCAAAGGCCCCTCCACGGATGTGCTGCATACTGCGAAATCCCGCAAGAACCATTATCAATCCTAAAGCACTATTCTTGGGCTGTGCGTGCATGCGAGAGAATAAAGAGCTCCCACTGTCAAGCTAAACCTCCCAGAGGCAACCAAGACTCACAGTGTTTGTTTCTCTGCAGTTCGACTTTTCTTTTTTTTTTATTTTGAGTGCCATCAAGTCAATGCTGACTTTGGGCAACCCAGCAACCCCTGAGTTTTCTTGACAAAGTAGGACTGGAATTAAATTGCCGAGGCAATGGAGGGTAAATGGTTGGTTTATTTGAGATGTCAGTCGTCAAAAACACTTTCAGATACATGATGCCACTTTTCCAATCAAAAGTCACATGTAGTGCCCTGATGTGTTGGGGCAGGACCAGAATAACCAAATCTGCCTGGCAGAGCTCTCTATTGAAGCACTTAGAGGGTCTGTTGTCTGTGTGTATGTTTCAGGCTCACAGGTGTACGAATGCTATACCCACACAGCTTCATATCCTTAATCCTCGTTGTTGATAACCTAAGGGCGCGCACCCCACTAGGCAGTGACACCCAGAGCTTTCCTTGCGCTAGCAGAGCAGTATAGGATTGAAACCTCTTCATTCCTTTTTTCTACCTCTCAGAAACAGGCCGAGAGCTCAGCAGCCTGGAATCCCAGGTCCTGCGAAGTGTTGGCTCCTAAGTGCTACACCAGACAGGAGGCTAAAGAAAAGAAGAATCACTTCAAACAACTGAAGAACGGGAACAAATCCCACTGTAGAGCAGTTTGTCTTTTGTCTCCTTTCTGCCAAGCAATGTATTAAGTTAGTCTAATAAAAAGGTATCACCTTATTTTTGTTTTTTTGCCTTTATTTAACTACCATAAAAGCAGACTAACACGACAACTACACGGCTTTATCCAAGCAGACAAGAGGAAGTGCCGAGCTCTTGGGTTCTGGGTACTGAACAAGACCTTGGACAGAGGAAAAGGAGGACGATATTAAGTGACGGCCAAGCATTAGTAGAAACACTCTCAGAAAAGTGAAAAGACTTGTCGTTTTCTATTTTCCTGCCGCCTAGAAGCAAGGGGAACAGAGAAAGAATAACCCGAAAGGAAGAAGGACTGACATGGCAAGGAGAGTCACGGAGGAGAACGAGAGTGGGATGGTAAAGGAGGAATACAGAGGACGGGAGACAAAAAGAGAAGTGAAGCCTGAGATGAACCAGACTGAGGCTGTAAGAATCTGAAAGCAGATGTCTGATTTTTGATGTGAAGGAAATACTCCATAGAATATGAATTGTGGGAATGAGACCTGCAGCGTTATCTCAAGGGTCATTTTGATAAACTTGCCAGAAAAATGTCTTGAGCAGTTTGACAAATGATAGAGGGAACACCTTAAAAAGTTAGGGAGTAATATTCAAAGATCCACAAATCGCGTTAAGTGCCGCTCGCCGGGATATTTAGTAGCACTGACCTAGTTCGTGTCATTGACTATCTCCGGTTTGGGCCATTAAACACCCTGATGCTAAGCGCTTAGCATTGCGGCATACCAGGGACGACACCGCAGGTTAACCAGACAACTGAATATCACCACTGACTGGATATTCCATGCTGGATCCCGGATATTGTGCCGGCAAAGAATATCCGGGGCAATTTGAAAGCGGCGTCACCAACCACTTTAAGTGTGTGGGACGCCGCCACTGGAAAACCCTTCCTTATTTTCTTATGAAAAGTTATGATTTCCATACTTAAACAGTGTAACAATGTCTCTAGCCAGGGGTCGGCCCCAGAGATGGTGAAGCCCTACGCAAACTTTAAGCATTACGCCCCCTGCCCCTGCGCCTGAACCGAATGCCCTATTTGCAGAGCCCTTGAAGCTGCCACCCTAGGTGACCACCTAGTTGGCCTGATGGTTGGGCCAGAGTGTTCCTTTATAGCTGCAAGGCTCTTCATTATCAGATGCATTCTCTTCAGTGTTACCCAGCCAGCCTGTCCATTGCGTGAAAATGTTGATCGCACAGGGTCCTGCACTTCAGGGAGCCGCGTGCCAACAACATCCCACACATGGTCTTTGGCTCCCAACAGAGGGAACCGGTGGTGGCCCGAGGCTCCGGCTCACCTCTGTACAACGACCGAAGTGAAAAGCACCGTTTTTCTTCACTTCAGCAGCTGTGTTCTAGTGTAGGCTGCTGACACCCTGAGGTTAAAGGTCATTTCCTGTTTACCGGCACTCAGCGCACCAGTGGCCTACATTAGAACACAGCTGCTGAAATGAAGAAAAATGTCGGCGGCTATACAGAAGTGGGATGATGGTGGGGGGGGGGGCTAGGATTGGACTCGAAAGGGCTGATGGGGGGCTAGGACTGGAAAAGGGCTGATGGGGGGGGCTTGGACTGGAAATGGGCTGATGTGGGGCTAGGATAGGACTGGAAATGGCTGATGGGGGCTAGGACTGGAAATGGACTGATGGAAGGGGCTAGGATAGGACTAGAAATGACTGATGGGGGTTTAGAATTGGAAATGGGTTGATGGGGGGGTTGGACTGGAAATGGGCTGATGGGGGGATGGGAGAATGGGACTAGAAGGGAGCGGATGCTAGGTGGGGCTGGAACAAGAAGGAAGCTGATGTTGGGGGGAGGACTAGAATAGGATAGGGCTGGGGGAGTGAGGATGGAGAGGGGAAAAGATATTTTATGTGGGAGGGAAGAAAAATCTATGATTGGCCGGGTATTGGGAGAGTACGTGTGGATTGAGGATGGAAGGGTGAAATCTGAGTGGATGAAAAAGGAATAAAGAAAGAGATGGAGGAAAGAGCAAAAGGAGAAAGGTTAGTATGTTAAAGCAGATGTAGAGAGAGAATGGAAAAAAATAGAAGACAGAAGAAAAGACAAATGGACAGCAGACGATGGAGAGTTAGCAGAAGACACGAAGAAACCAGAAGAAAGTGACTGGAGTAATTGTAACTGAAAAATAAAACGACCAAACAACAAAAGATAGAAAAATACTTTTTTATTTTGAATTTATTAACTGGAATATGTCAGCTCTGGGAAATGTGCATCGCTAACATTTTTGCATTTTGTTTAGTACAAGAAGAAATTAATTTATAGTTTTATTTCTCCAGTGTTGTTGTCCATTCCAAGTTTGGTTTTTGGGGTTCCCAGTTTAATTATTGTCTTCAGATTTCTAAACTGTGATCCCTTGTTCTTTGTGTGGTGACAGTCTATGTTCTGCCTGTGTAACCGAGCTGGGGTATTCGGTTCATGTAGTTTCTATCTGACAGTGCTACTTGTTCTCTTTCCTCAGTAGGAGATGTATTGGTATTCTCTGAGATGTATTGGTTTAATATTTGCAGTGTTGCCTTTTTGATAGATAGGGTTTGGTGCTTTGTGAGTCCTGGTAGTGCTGTTAGGATACGGTGGGTTTACTGTGGGTTCTAAATGGGCAATGTTTGTAGTACTTCCTAATGTGCCTGGCAGTTGGTACTGGAGTATAGTAATGTAGAAATCTGGTAGTCTTTCTTTATCCAGACACTTACTAAGCGGCATGTTTACTAAAAGCTAGCGCATGTTAACATTATGCAAATATGTATGCAAATGAAGGCCCCGCAATGAGTCTCCGCACATGGCTCCGCACCGCCCTTGGGCCGCCCCTGCCATCGGGCTTCATATTCTTTACGTTTTCCATCTGCCTAGTGACCTCAACACGGGGGCCTCTCGCTCCCCAGCCCCGTCACCCCTCCTTTCCTGATTCCTAGAGCAGGTTGGCAAACTGTGTTCCCCACCCACAGGCAACTATCCAATCACTAAAACTCCAGGAGTGAAAGATATGGTTATTCCCTATCACATGTGTTTATAGTCCTAAAATTATAACTGAAGGCCATTTGCAGAAGGACACCTTATTTCAGAAACATCTGCAATTTCAAAACTCGCATCTTTGAGGACGTTCAGATGTGTTTAAATGCTAGTTTGCAGCTATTGCGGGATCAGTGATGGTCCTGCACTTTCTTTAAAAAGAAACTTGAGGGCACGTGCAGACTAATAATTTCCAAACCGCTGATCTTTCTTTCACAGTAGGGTTATGTTAATGACCTGATTTGCATTTTAAAGAGAAAAGCTGTTGTGCTTTTATAGTTTTAGTATCTCAGCTTGAAACAGAGAGATTATATTTCATTAGTTAATTTTAATATTCCTGGGTATCTTTACAAACATGTTGATTTAAATATTTGCTCCCCCCAGCTGAACAATTACAACAAAGACTCTCCAAAGACTGGAACCAATGACTCCCTGATGACTATGAGCAATAGAGTCATAATGATTCTTCAATGGATATAACCACTGATGAACTCTTAGGCTGTTGTATTTGCTTCACAAAACCTCTGAGAGCCTGCACAGCACACTGCTTCTTCCCTGGAGAAGGACAAATGGGAAGGAGTAGATACTACACCATTCACAGAAGAGGATGTATTAGAGCAGCTTCAAAAGTGAAAGTAGCCAAGGCCATGGGACCAGATGGCATACATACCAGGATACTGAAAGAGCTCAGAGAGGTTCTTACAGGGCCATTAAAGGATATTTTTAATAGATCCTTGGAGACAGGAGAAGTTCTACAGGACTGGAGAAGGATTGATGTGGTATCTCTTCACAAAAGTGGCAGTAGGGAAGAAGTGACAAACTATAGGCCAGTAAGCCTTACCTCGGTGGTGGGAAAAGTAATGGAGGTGCTCCTGAAAGAAAGAATAGTGGACTTCCTCGAAACCAACAGGTTGCATGAACCAAGACTACATGGTTTTACCAAAGGACGATCTTGCCAAACAAATCTGATTGAGTTCTTTGACTGGGTGACCAGAGAACTAGATCAAGGGCATGTGATGGATGTGATCTACCTAGATTTCGGCAAAGCCTTTGATACTGTTCCTCATAGGAGACTTATCAATAAACTCAACAGCTTGGGGATGAGTCCCAAGATGGTAAACTGGATCAGAAATTGGTTGACTGACAGACGACAGAAGGTGACGATAAATGGAACTCACTCAGATGAAAGGAAGGTGATTAGCGGTGTGCCCCAGGGTTTGGTATTGGGATCGGTACTGTTCAATATATTTGCGAGAGATATTGCTGAAGGATTGAATAGAAAAGTCTGTCTTTTTGAAGATGGCATGAAAATTGGCAACAGAATGGACTCATCTGAGGAAAGAACTACAAAAGCTAGAAAAATGGTGTAATGCTTGGCAGTTAAGATTTAATGTGAAGAAGTGCAGTGTCATGCACTTGGAAAGCAGAAATCCAAGGGAATTGTATGCACTTGGTTTGCAGCTTGTCATGCTGTGAGGGCTTGTGTGCATCAGTGATGCTGAGAGCTAAACTATCGGTAGTTTAACTACTGGCAGGGTCTCCCAAGATGGACAGATCTCAGCTGAGGTGCCAGACCAAGACAAACCACCCATCTGGGCAGCAGCAGAATGGGATAGTGTTGACGGCGGAGGATCACATTTCTGTGACAACGGCAACAACACGAAACTTAAACTGCACGGAAGAAAGACCCGGCAATCTACTTCTGTATCTTGCCATGAAAACCCAATGGATAGTTACAACAAAACAAATTGTGCTATAGTGCTGGAAGATGAGAACCCCAGGACGGAAGGCACTCAACTAGCTACTGGGGAAGAGCTGAAGACTTTTCAGAGTAAAGCCAGCATTTATGATGTGGTTGGATCAAAGCCCTCGGGAAGTCTGACTGCTGATGTAGCTGCGCATGAAATGAGAGTCAGAAGCTGTAAAGATGTCTTACACATTGGAACATGGAACGTACGAAGCATGAACCAAGGGAAGTTGGAGGTGGTCAAGAATGAAATGGAACATGTACAACTTGATCTGTTGGGTGTCAGCAAACTGAAATGGATTGGCATCGGGCACTCTGCAAGACCAACGATCTATTCATCTCAAACACCTTCTTCCAGCAACATAAGCGGCGACTGTACACATTTACTTCACCCAATGGATTGTATAAAAATCAAATTGACTACATCTGTGGAAGTCAACGATGGAAAAGCTCTGTAACATCAACAAAGACAAAACCTGGAGCTGACTGTGGTACAGATCATCAACTACTAGTATGCAAACTAAAGCTAAAGTTGAAAAAGAGCAAACCACTCATGAATGCAACAAAATATGACCTTGAGAATATACCACTGGAATTTAAAGACTGTCTGCAAAATCTATTTGCTGCTTTAGATATAAATGACAGAGCTGCAGAAGAGTTATGGAATGACATCAAGAAGGTTGTGTTGGAAGAAAGCGAGAAGGCTCTACAAAAGGTGAAAAAGCAAAAATGGTCAAAATGGATGACAGAAGAAACTCTGAAAATTGCCCAGAAACGCAGAGAAGCTAAAGCCAGAGGAGAAAGAAAGACAATCGCAGAACTCAACAGAGATTTCCAATGTGCAGCAAGACAGGACAAGGAAAAGTACTACAATGACACATGCAAGGAAATAGAAGCAGAAACTATTAGAGGAAGAACAAGATTGGCTTTCCTAAAGCTACGAGAGTTAAATAAAAAGCTCCAGCCTCGAATTGGAATGTTACAAGATGCTCAAGGTTCTATGTTGAATGACGAAAGAAGAAGTTGAAGCAGCATTGAAAGCCTTATCAAAGAACAAAGCACTAGGCACTGATAACATTCCCATAGAAGTCTGATGCAGCTGTTACCGTACTTACAAGGCTCTGCCAAGAAATATAAAAGACAACATCATGGCCAACTGACTGGAAAAGATCTGTGTTTATACCAATACCAAAGAAAGGTGATCCAACTGACTGTGGAAATTATCGCACAATCTCTCTGATATCACATGCCAGCAAGATTCTACTGAAGATTATTCAAAAAAGACTACAACCATACCTGGAACAAGAACTGCCTGAAGTGCAAGCAGGGTTCAGGAAAGGGCAAGGAACGAGAGACATCATTGCAGATGTGAGATGGATCCTTGAAAAGACTAAAGAATACCAAAAGGATATCTATTTGTGCTTTATCGACTATAGCAAGGTTTTTGACTGTGTAAACCATGAGAAACTCTGGGCCACATTAAGAAGCGTGGGTATACCAGAACACCTGATCGTTCTCTTGCACAATCTGTACATTGATCAAGAAGCAACAGTTCGAATGGAACAAGGAGAAACAGAATGGTTTAAAATAAGCAAAGGTGTAAGACAAGGCTGCATACTTTCCCCTTACCTGTTTAATTTATATGCAGAACAAATCATCAGAGAAGCAGGATTGTATGAAGACAACAGAGGTGTGAAGATTGGTGGAAGACTCATCAACAACCTTCGCTATGCTGATGATACCACATTACTGGCTGAAAGTGAAGATGATCTGAAACATTTCTTCTCACAATCAAAGAACATAGTCTCAAAATGGGCCTGCACCTTAATGTAAAGAAGACAAAGATCATGACAACTGGCATAATCAACAGGTTCATCATTGAAGGAGAAGAAATTGAAATCATGAACAACTTTACCCTACTTGGATCAACAATCAATAAAGGAGCAACAAGCAGTCAAGAAATCAGACGACCCATTGCTCTTGGCAGAATGGCTATGAAAGACCTAGATACGATTCTCAAGAGTAGAGATGTCTCTCTCCATACAAATATTCGACTTGTTCAAGCCATGGTATTTTCAATAAAATCATATGGATGTTAAAGCTGGACAGTGAAAAAGATAGACAGGAAGAAAAATTGATGCCTTTGAATTATGGTGCTGGCGGCGAATACTGTGTATACCATGAACTGCCCGAAGAACAAACCAGTCGGTACTAGAGGAGATCAAACCTAAGCTTTCTTTAGAAGCTCAGATGACAAGACTTCGACTTTCATACTTTGGACACATCATGCGAAGAGAGAGATCATTAGAGAAAGACATCATGCTTGGCAAGATAGAAGGTCAACGCAAAAGAGGAAGGCCAGCAAAGAGATAGATTGATACAATAACAGCAGCTGCAGGTACCAGTCTGTCAACAATGAGCCGCCTGGCTGAAGACCGAACACAATTTAGGATAGCTATCCAGAGGGTCGCCATGAGTCAACTCTGACTCGACGGCACTTAACAACAACAGGTGGTGAGAGGTTGGTGTGCACAGACCAGGAGAAGGACCTCGGAATGATTGTTTCTGAGGATCTCAAGGTGGCAAAACAGTGTGACAAGGCAGTGGAAAAAGCCAGGAGGATGCTGGGTTGCATATAGAGAGGAATTACTAGCAGAAAGGAAGAGGTACTAATGCCACTGTACAAGTATTTGGTGAGGCCTCACTTGGAATATTGTGTTCTGTTTTGGAGACCATATCTCGCAAAGGACATAAAAAGGCTGGAAACGGTTCAGGGGAAGGCAACAAAAATGATTTAGAGCCAGCATCAGAAGACTTATGAGAAGAGACTTGAAGACCTAAATATGTACACTCTGGAGGAGAGGAGGGACTGGGGTGATATGATTCAGACCTTTAAATACTTAAAGAGTATTAATGGACAAACAAACCTCTTCCAAAGACGGAGAAGCTGTAAAACTAGAGGGCATAACATGAAGCTGCAAGGGGGTAAACTGAAAGACAATGTCTGGAAATACTTCTTCACTGAAAGGGTGGTGAATGCTTGGAATGTCCTCCCGATGGAAGTGGTGGGGGCAAATACAGTGACAGAATTCAAAATGGCATGGGACAGACATATTGGATCCCTTTATAGCAACAGGATAAAATCAAAATAAACATAACTATCTCTTATATCTTAGTAAATAGGTGTGACCTACATGGAGCGGTGGGTACACCCCTAAACAAAGGCATGGGGAAGGGTGACTTGCATGGAGCAGCAGGTGCACCTACTCTTGCTGCCTTGCTGGGCAGACTAGATGGGCCATACTGGTCTTTATCTGCCATCATATACTATACATCATATACTATGTTTTTATTTTTTTAGACCATACCAGTCTTCTGTGGGATGCTGTATCCAGAGACTTTGGGATCAATATTGAAAGAGTTTGTCTGACTAACCTTGGGAGTTAACTAGAGAAATCATGATGGTTCTAATTTTCTCCCTATTGACTGGCTAAATTTTGACTGGACGATGAAGCCATTCTTGGGGCATAGATAAACTTTGAGCATTGCTGTTCACATTGTTATACAGTATTCACAGACTGGGAGAAGATGAAATTCCTCAGCTTTAGAAGAAAGTACTGATAATAGCAGTGGCGTTCTGACACTACTGGAGCCTGGAGTGGATGCCCCTCCTCCAGACAAGGCACCCTCCAGGGCCCTCTATCATGTCTCCCCTAAGTCATCTTTTTGCCAAGTTGAAGAGCCTTATAGTGATATCCTTCCATCCACTTTATCATTTTAATTGCACTTGTACCTTTTCCAATTCTGCTATATCCTTTTTCAGATACGGATACCAGAATTGCACACAATATTCAAAGTGTGGTTGCACCAATGAGTGACACAGAGGCATTCCTTTCCTTATGAATCTTAGCATTTATTCGCTTTCTTGGTTGCTGCTGCACACTGGGTGGAGGGTTTCAAAGTATTATCTATGATGACACCTAGATTCTGCTCCTGGGTGGTGGTTCCTTGAATCGTGATCAATGACAACCTTACCATTTCACATTACTATCACTGAAGCCTTCAACAGCAGCCTCTCTGTTATCACTCGAATATAATTATGGACCCGAGTAGTCTTGTTGGGATAATATTAAAACAGGTAGGGTAAATGTTAACGAGATGAGGACATGATCTCTGCGCTGCTGGAGCACCTCTGCGACAGTGCTAGAGGAATATGTACAAGGGACGCAGTCTCCGAGGGAAATATTTCTGGGTCATTGGCACAATGCCAAAATGTATGCTCCCAGGGTCGACTAGCCTAGGGTGAGAAGGGCAATCATCTGTGGAGCTGGGCGACAAGGGAAACCACTAGGACCTCTGAGCATAGGCAAACTGGAGGTGCAACATGGTTCCCCCCCCCCCCACCTCATCAAAGCACCAACCCAGCTCTCTCTCTCCATCCAGAGAGTGTCTGAAATGGACAATCATTCCCTACAATCACTGGGAGGCAGCAGCATTGATAGGTTCAGTAGGACAAGCGCCATTAACATTCTGCTGATAGCGTTACCTGCCCCACAGCTAGCCCTGCATGTTCATCTTTCCTCTACCATTTAGAGAGATTGCAAAGGACCACAGAAGCAGGATGTCAAAATTAAACAAAACCTCTTTGCTTATTCCATAAGACTAACCGTAACTTTCTTTTCAGTGGTGGTTTGTTTCTACTTTAGAATGTAAGAGAGCCATTGACTCAGAGTCTACCTTTTGGGAACCTGAGTTTTTTTATACCGCTATTTTGGGTAATCATTTATTTATTTATTTATTTATTTATTTAGTTTTGTATACCGCCTTATCCTTCAATCAAAGCGGTCACAAGTGGGGGATACATTTAACACATGGGGATATGAGACACACACACTAATACTTACAGGGAACATGGGCAATGGAGGGTTAAGTGGCTTGCCCAAGACCACAAGGAGCACCTGTGGGACTAGAAACCCCAGTCCTTCCGGGCCAAGGTTGCTGTCCTCTAGTGGGATCATAGCGGTTTACAATTGGAACAACAAATACATTGAACATTTAACAGTGTAACTGGTGCAGAAATTAAAAATTTACATAATTTAAGAGAGATAACTTATTTACAATTTTAATGACAGGAGATATCATTAATAATTCAGGGGAGGTTCAGGGGGCATGAGAGAGAGAAGTAACTATATAAAGAAGTTACTTGTAACTTGGACTCTGTGAGTGAAAGGAAATTAATAAATAAATAAATAAATTAATTATTAAATTAATAAAATAAAATTGGAGTGATTGGACTGAAAGTGCCAAAGGCCTCCCAGTATTCACTGGTCCCATTCCAGGAATCCTAATCATTCCCAAGAGTTGAACATGAAAGGACAGTATTTCCTCTTAGAAGCTGTGTTTCTAGTCTGCCAGCCAGTGTGCTTAGCTATTGAATGGGATCCCAGACTGGCAGGGATTATATGTGCAAAAACAGCACTTATTTTCAATGGAAACAGTGCTATCAAAACTCATCTTAGTCTACCACTATGCATTTTTTCAAGCTTTGTCTTCCAGCTTTTGATTTTCTTTCGAATACAAAGATATGTTTTCAAAAGCATGCAAAGCTCAGGCTTGTGCTTTTAGGAGAGTTCTGTATCCGTGTAACTCATTTGCCTACACATTATTTGGAGGAGTAGGTGGGGCATGGACCATTTTGCAACACTATACTAGCCTAAATAATCAAAATAAAGACTTCAGAGAGTAGGAAATTGAAGCACAGCAGACTAGATAGGCCATGTAGTCTTTTTCTGCCATCATGTTTCTATGTTTCTAAACCTCAAAATAAGGTTATAGCTGTTGCCATTCCATTAGAAGACAGGATTCAATGCTGAGCTTATCAGGTAGGTCCTGCAGAGAGAGAATAGACAAGCTAGAAAGGGGAAATGTTGACATTTTTATCCCAGCATTCCTAACAAAGACTCCACTGCAAGCAAGGTGTGGCTTTTAAATACAATATTTCTGCCTGAGAGCTCTTAAAGGGGGCTTTTGGTTTTATTTTTTAAAAGCTAATTCTTTTTCTATATTGCAAAAGGGGAGGTTTTTTTGTGCTGTTGGGCAAAGCTCTGTCTGTTAGAGTTCATTGCTTCTACTTTCAGCTTCATATTCAGAGCAAGCTCTTTGAAGCCACTGACCGCATCAGGTGTTAGATCCCTCCCTACTAACCCCAGCTCCCAACAACCCCATGTGAGCATTCTTGCTTTATAGGGCAACTCCCTAATTAGCTACACAGAAGGACATAGAACAGCAATGTTAGAACACACTTAAAAGAAGTTAACTGCTTTTTCTCTTAAAGGGCAGCTGAGGAAAAGTTAGGGACTTTAGTAGGTCTCTCTCTTTTACTTCAACAGGTACCAAAGCTCCAACAACTGAACAATAGCTGGGAAAAATCCTATTACAAAGCTGTTACTCCCATTACATCTTCTGCCTCTCTCCAGACAAAGAGCCCGATGCCAGTAGAAGGACCGATTCCATGTGCAGGATGCCTGCAAGCTGAAGCTCTCACGAAAGAGGTGGAGGAGCTCAGAGAAAAGGTGGCAAGGTTGAGAAGGATTTGAGACAGTGAGAAGTTCATTGATGAGATACTGCTTGAAACATCCAAGCTCTCCAACAGGGGTGAAGATGGGAGGCTACAGAATGAAGAGAGTTGGACACAAGTCACCAGAGTCTGCAGAATCAACAATCCAATTCCTCTGGCCTGAACTGAAGAACCAGTATGCAGCCCTGGGAGGAGGTGAAAGCATCCCAGGAAAGGGAAGAACCAGAGCTCAAGCATACCAAAGTTTCAGAATCAGCGACCATAAGGAAGTGCAGGGTAGTGGTGGTTGATATCTCTCTTCTGAGGGGTACTGAGGCATCTATCTACTGACCAGACTTGATGTCCAGAGAGATATGCTGTCTGCTAGGTGCCAAAATCCGAGATGTTATGAAGAGCTTGCTAAAATTCATCAAGCCTACTGACTATTATCCAATGTTGATCATCGTTGTTGGCATAAATGATACTGCTAGGTATCCCTCTGAGCTATCAAAAGTGAGTTCATGGCTCTGGAACAGAGGGTGAAGCAAATAGGTACACAGGTGGTGTTCTCTTCAATCCTCCCTGTTGAGGATAAAAGGCTGGGGCAGAGAAGCTTGCATCATGGAGATGAATGCATGGCTGTGTGGATGGCCTCATCGAGAATGTTTTGGTTTCCTGGATCATGGGATGATGTTCCAAGGGCTGCAGAGCAGAGATGATGTCCACCTGTCCAAGAAGGGTCAAAGTGTCTTCCATAGCAAACTGTCTAACCTACTGAAGAGTACTTTAAACTAGATTTGTTGGGGATGGGTGAAAAAAGTTCCCAGGTAAGTGAAAGCCCCCTGGTATGTGAAAGATCAAATACCTCTCTAGAGATAGATAAAAGGGGTAACATCTGGAAAGTGGTGTGTATAAATGGCAGTAGCATGGGAAATAAGATCCCAGATGTTGAGGCTTTAATGAAAGAGGCTGACTTAAATTTTGTGGAGGTTACAGAGACATGGTTCACGGACAACCATAATTGGGATGTAATTATACTGGGACATACTTTATTCAGGAAGGACAAGGTAGGAAGAAGGGGAGGAGGAGTGGCACTATTTGTTTGTCAAGCAGTTATTATTCCAATATTGGACTATGGAAATTCTTTATATGAGGGTCTGCCCATAAAATCTATACATCCTCTTCAGTTAGTGCAGAACACCACAGCATGCGTTATTACAGGCACAGCCAAATGTGAACATATCACACCCATACTCCAGCAATGACACTAGTTACCGATAGCCGCAAGGGTTAGATTTAAGACAACTATAATAATATTCAAGATTATGAATATATTCTCTGCAGTGTCCTTCATGGATTATTGACCAAGGACTCAACTAATAGGACTAGATGATCTAACAATATTAATAAACTCCGCTTACCTACAGGCCACCAAAAAACTAAGCAATCTACCTCCAACAGAGCATTATCACTCTTAGTGCCGGCCCTCTGGAACTCCCTTCCGGATGATTTAAGAGATATGAACAACATCAAGGATTTCCGCAAATCACTTAGACACTCTTATTCACGGAGGTTTATGGTCAAGTTACATAAGTACTCAACCTTGATGAGTCTGTCACCGCCTGGTACAACAACCTCAACACCATTGCTCAACTACCACACAAAAAGAACACATCATCAAGAAAAAAAACCTCTGCTCCATGGTTTTCCCCCGATTTACAGTCCTCCCTTTCCCACCTACGAAGACTCGAAAAACGCTGGCGCCGCTCACTTTCCATCGATGATCACGCAGCCTACAATCAACACCTTTCATCTCACCGCGAGGCAATCACAACCACAAAGAAGCAATACCACACTGATATGCTCAAAAGATCTTTAAACAAACCTCGCGACCTCTTCAACCTGGTTAAATCACTATCAAAGGAACCATCTTCAGAACAAAAAGAAGATATCCACCCACAGGAATTTGCTGATTACTTACAATCAAAACTTCTACAAACAGAAGAACTATCAAAAACCACTGTACACAAAACAACCTGCATAACACCCCTATCTGCACTTACCACACCCTCTGCTAAACACATTGAAGACACAATCGCCTCACTCAACACCACGACTGCACAAACCGACCCGTGCCCAGCCTTCTGGATAAAGGATCTCCGAAGCTCATTTAGCCCTTTCATTGCAAGAATCATTGACCTCTCCTTTACATCTGGCTCCTTCCCATCTGCATTAAAGCTCACATCCATTAGACCTCTGCTAAAAAACGCAAAACTAGACCCTAAACGCCCCGATTCCTACAGGCCAATAGCGAGCATCCCCCTTCTAGCAAAGATATTTGAAAAAGAGACTCAAAGGCAAATCCAAGACCATATAGATTCCGCAGCCCCCCTGGACCGTTCCCAACACGGCTTCAGAGAATTCCATGGTGTTGAGACACTACTTACTACTCTATTCAATGATGTTCTCCCCACCATAGACAACCTACAGCAAGGCGTCGTACTAATCTTCTTGGATATAGCAGCAGCATTCAATTCAGTAAACCATGAGATCCTCCTCGGTCGACTAAAAGAAAAAGGCATCTGCAACTCAGCACTCGAATTGTGCAAATCATACCTCGACACCAGAATGCAATATGTGAAATCCGCAACAGGAGAATCCAAACTCTTCCATCAAAAACAAGGCGTTCCACAAGGGTCCTCTCTCTCTTCCCTCATGTTCAACATCTATATGCAGCCGATCTGCAATATCATCAGATCATTCAATGTGAGATGCATGGTATATGCGGATGATATCCTACTCTACATGCCATTTTCCACAAAGCAAATGGATTTACTGCCTATAACGAATTGCTTTAATGCAGTCTCTGAATGGCTCCTGTCACAGAACCTCCGCATTCAGCACAAGAAAACTGAGGTTCTCTTTATCTCCAGAGACCCCAACTTCACACCACCACCATATATAAACGTCAAGGGAGCTGAACTATACACCAAGGAAGCAATAAAATACCTCGGAGTAACACTTGACCATCGGCTCAACATGATACCACACATAAATTATATCGTAAAAGCTGTGTATTTCAAGATACGCACTCTCAAGCACCTACGTTCCCTTCTTGACCCATAGGACTTCAGAACCATTTACCAAGCACTAATCCTACCTCATTTTGACTTTGCCAACTCAATTCTTCAAGGACTCCCACAATCCACCTTGAGCCCATTGCAGCTCGCTATGAATACTGCAGCAAGGGTTCTTCAAGGAGCATCCAAGAGTGAACATATCACACCTATCCTCAAACAGCTCCATTGGCTCCCCATACACGAAAGGCTGATGTTCAAAACCCTCATTCTTACATTCAAGGCTATCAAGGGTATATCTTCCAACTCACTCTCCGAGCTCATCCAATCCGTACCACCAAACAGAATTAGAAGACAGGCAGCATTAAGCTCCTTAGCATTACCAAAGGCCATAACAACATGCAATCTATCAACAGCGAACAGAGCTTTCTTGTTTTGCGCACCAAAGTGCTGGAACTCCCTCCCCTCTGACATCCGTACCATAACCGACTTAACCCAGTTTAGGAAGGCCCTTAAATTCATCCTATTCACCAAATACTACTCCATATGAAGTTAACATAATAGTCCCACTACATATCCAACCACTTGCTCTTTTTTCTTTTCTTCCTCGCTCCAGCACCCTTGCTAAGTCATGTACATAGTTCGAGTATGTTATCCAGTTAACAGATTGCATATTCCATGTAAATAGTTCTCCCATGTTGCTCCAAGTTTATACTCCTGTTATATGTAATACCGAACAGCCTGTTGTTTATGTTCTCTGTGAACCGCGCTGATGTCAAAGAGTGCGGTATATAAGAAATTAAAATAAATAAAATAAATAAAATAAATAAATAATAATTTGAGAAAGATTGATGAACTGATTAACTTATGCTATATGTATGCCTTGTCTCCCCTTCCCTTATGTTCCATGTAAACCTTCAATTGTATTGTAACCTTTAGTTGTATTGTTGACCACTTTGATTGAAGGATAAAGTGGTATACAAATCTGGTTAAATAAATAAATATGTAAAAAATAATATTAAAGCTATAGAATTACAGGGATTAAAAGGGAGTGTGGAGGCACTATGGATTAAACTAGAAAGAAAGAAAGGAAATCCATTTGTATTCAAGTAATATATAAATCCCCCTCACAGGGAGGGGTGGTGGACAGAGATTTAATAGAAGACATATGAAGTATTGCCATGAAAGGAGAAATGCTATTGATAGGTGATTTTAATATACCGGATGTTGATTGACACATCTTTGCTGTGGTGTCATCTAGAAGTAAGGAGATCCTAGATTCTCTACAGGGAGAACTATTCGGGCAACTGGTAAGAGACCTCACATGTGAATGGGCTATACTGGACATGGTGCTTACCAATGGGGAAAGTATTTCTGTTGTCATAGTGGGAAATCATCTCGTATCCAGTGATCAGCAGATAGTGTGGTTCGGTATTAGGACTAGGACTGATAAAATACATTCAAAAGTGAGGGTCTTAGACTTTAGGAAAACTAACTTTGCCATGATGGGCCAATACCTCAGGGAGTCATTAGCGGGATGGGAACGGCTGGGGGATGTAGAAAAGCAATGGGAAAAACTGAAAGGGGAAATTTTAAGGGCAACAAACCTTTTTGTTAGAAAGGTAAATAAATGTAAAAGGAAAAGGAGGCCACTAAGGTTCTTGAAAGAAGTAGCTGAAAAGATGAAGAAAAAGAGGGAGGCCTTCATGAAATACAAAAGATCACAGAGAGAAGAAGACAAGCATCTATATTTGGAAAAACTTAGAGAAGCTATCAAAGTAGTCAGGAAAGCAAAGATACAAAAAGAAGAAGAAATAGCCAATGCAATAAAATTGGGGGATAAGACACTTTTCAGATATGTTAGTGAGAGGAGGAAGGGCAAAAGTGGAATTGTCAGACTCAAGGGTGAAGGGGAGGAATATGTAGAAGCTGATGAGGATAAAGTAGAATTGCTTAACAAATATTTCTGTTCTATTTTCACAGATGAAGGACCGGGAGCAGGACCTCTGAAAACTCCCACAGACAGAAACAGAAGCGAGGGACATCTTGAAGAATTTTCAGAAGACTGTGCTCGTGAGAAACTAGCTAAACTAAAAGGCGATGAGAATGGATGAGTTACATCCAAGAATACCGAAGGAACTTGAGGGCGTTCTAGCAGCTCCACTGACTGACCTTTTCAATGCTTCTTTGGAGTCGGGAGTGGTATCAGAGGACTGGAGAAAGGCACAAGTTGTCCCTTTACATGAAAGTGGAAGTAAGGATGAGGTTGAAAACTGCAGGCCATTAGTCTAACCTCTGTGGTGAGTAAATTATTGGAAATGGTGCTAAAAGAACGAATAGTGGAGGTTTCTGAAGTCCAGTGGATTGCAGGATCCAAGGCAACATGGGTTTACCAGAGGCAGGTCTTGTCAGACAAATCTGATTGATTTCTTTAACTGGGTGACCAGGGAGTTGGACCGAGGGAGAGCCCTAGATGTGATATACTTAGATTTCAGTAAAGTCTTTGACACTGTTCCGCACAGGCAACTTATAAACAAACTGAGAACTCAAGAGATGGACCCTAAAGTGAATGACTGTGTTAGAAATTGGTTGAGTAGGAGGTGACAAAGGGTACAGGTAAATGGAGCTCACTCTGAGGAGAAGGAAGTTACCAGTGGTGTACCCCAGGGATCTGTCCTTGGTCTGATTCTTTTTAAAATCTATTTTAGTGATACTGCGGAAGGGCTGTCGGTTAAGGTTTGCCTCTTTGCAGATGATAGAAAAATCTGCACTAGAGTAGACACCCAGGAAGATGTAGATAACATGAGGAGGGATCTAGCTAAGCTTGAAGAATGGTCAAGAATATGGCAGCTGAGATTTAATGGAAAAAGATGCAGTGTCATGCACTTGGGCGCCAAAAATCTGAGGGAGCGGTAGTGTGTAGGGGTGAAGTACCCCAGTCCAAGAAAGAAGAGCGGGACTGGGTGAGATTGTTTCTGATTATCTTAAAGCATCTAAACAGATATAAAAGGCAACAGTGAAAGCCAGGATGCTTGGATGTATAGGGAGAGGAATGGCCAGTAGAAGAAAGGAAGTGATAGTGCCTCTTATAAGTCTCTGGTACTACCTCATTTGGAGTATTGTGTGTAATTCTGGAGACCACACCTTCAAAAGGGTATAAACAGGATGGAGTCAGTGCACAGAGTGGCTACTCAAATGATTAATGGTCTTTGTTATAAAGCATATGAGGACAGACTTAGAAATCTTAATATGTATATGTTAGAGGAAAGGTGGGACAGAGGTGATATGATAGAGACATTTAAATACCTCCATGGTATAAATGCACAGGAGGAGAGCCTCTTTCGATTGAAAGCAAGCTCTGCTATGAGGGGACATAGGATGAGGGTGAAAGGGGATAGACTCAGGAGTAATATGCAGAAATATTTCTTTATGAAAAGAGTGGTAGATATGTGGAATAGTCTCCAAGTGGAGGTAGTAGAGACAAGGACAGTATCTGAATTCAAAAAAGCATGGGACAAACAGATAGGATCTTTTTAGGAAAAGAGGGGACTATTGTAGTTGATATGGAAGGATAGACTAGATAGGCCATGTGGTCTTTTTCTGCCGTCATGCTTCTAAGTTTGAGGACTTTGTTTTTGTGCTTGCTGTTCACAGTTTAGGGCTCATCTCTAAGCACAGGAGAAAAGAGATCTGAACCTATCTGTTCGAGATGATATAACAAGGCACCTAGTCAGAGTCAGTTCTAATGTGCCTAAATTAACAAGTGGGCTCCTACTTGCATAAGTGATAGAGAAGAAGTGAGATCACGTATAGCAGCGCTAGAACTGCTGTAAATTACTACTCCTACAGTTTGCAGGTACATATGCAAATGATTGTAGTCTATAGTGTAGTAGATAGTGAACGTACACCCCATGAAAACAATATCCATACTTTACACTGGTCGGTATTTTATGAGATCATTTACATGCATAAATGACTGAACAGCAGTGGCATACCCAGCCTATGTGGACATGAAGCGGGTGCCCCAGACCCCCCCTGACACCCCCCCCCCTAATAATACAGAAAAGAGTTTGGATGATAAAGATTTAACTGTAAGGGGGTAATTTTACAAAGTGCCATGAACAATGCTTGTAAATGTCAGCTGTGTAGCAGCGGTGTACAAGGGCGAAGCAGTGGGAGTGGTCTGCCCCCCGATGCCAGCAAAAAGAGGGTGCAGACGCTGAGTGAAATTCCCAACCGGGTCCACAGCTCTCACTTACTTTACTTATTTGCTGCATGGTATACCGTTGCCTCATTCCAGGCCCGGGCGAAGTCCTGTGCGACTTTGGGAGAGGAAACACAGCAGGGCCTGGCATGCTGGCAGCAGCGTGCCACATGGCAGATAAGTAAAGTAAGTGAGCGGGGTGACCCGGCTGGGAATTTCACGCAATGTCTGCACCCTCTTTTTGCTAGCATCGGGGACAGACCACTCCCACTGCTTCGCCCTTCTACATCACTGCTACACAGCTGACATTTACGAGATGGCGCCTTGTAAAATTACCCTCTTAAAGTTAAATCTTTATGATCCAAACTTATTCCTGTTATCTCCAGAATCCAAACTCATTCCTGCATCTAAAAAATGTTTCTCTAGAAGGTAAAGTCTACCGACAGAGATGACTGAAAATCCAAAAATTTATGCTTATGGTTTGTTGTCAAATTTTTCATGGTTTCACACTGTAAAAGTGATCAATTGCAAAGACGAACACAATGCACTTTCAATTAGCTGACTAAATTAATACAGCGGCATTTAATTAAAGTTGCCATAGTTTTTAGAATGCTATTAATTAAGTTTCCTTCTCAAATTAAATTGTCTCACCCCCTAGTCCCCCAAAAACCCTGCATATTTCCTCTGCCCCTCTGATGCATATTAATGAGAAGGTCACAAGTTGACCTAAGTGCTTCTGCATTTTGTCATGTTAAAATCTGGGCTGAAGGGCATTTTTCCTGCCACTAGTCTAAAAGCTGCAAAGTGTCTGCAGCTTACAGAATAGCAAACTCAGACAAGCTTCGGTGCAGATAAGTATGCCCCCCAGTACTGTTCTCATGGTTTTTATAATGGGAAAAATGTAGCAAAGTATTTTAACATGCTGTGCAAGTGATAGTAGGCAAAAAAATGACTTGAACAAAGCATAAAAAGCCATGATCGGTTAGCGACGCACCTTGATGTCTGAGTCCACTAAAGACTTGTCATTAAGTCCTTGGAGCTAGACTCCACAAGAAACATTTCTTCATGCAAGAGGACGTGGAGAAATTGGGAGACCGGACGACCAAATGGCAGATGGAATTTAATGTGGACAGGTGCAAAGTTATGCACTTAGGGAAGAACAACCCAAACTACAGTTACATGATGCAAAGGTCCCACATTGGGAATCACTACCCAAGAAAAGGATCTAGGTATCATCATGAATAAGAGGTTCAAATCCTCTGCTCAATGTGCAGTGGCTGCGAAGAAAGCAAATAGAATGCTAGGTACCATAAGGAAAGGAATGGAGAATAAAACCAAGGACACTTCTCCACCTTGAATATTGTGTGCAAGTCTGGTCGCCATATTTTAAAAAGGATGTAGCAGAATTGGAAAAGGTACAGAGAAGAGCGACCAAAATGGTAAAGGGATAGAAGAATATCCCTATGAGGAAAGGCTGAAAAGATCAGGGCTCTTCAACTTGGAAAAGAAATGGCTGAGGGGAGATATGATAGAGGTCTACAAAATAATGAATGGAGTGGAACGGGCAAATGCAGATCGGTTGTTTACTCCTTCAAAAAGTAGAAAGACTAGGGGACATGCAATGAGGCTACAATGTAGCATGTTTAAAGACTAATCGGAGAAAATATTTTTTCACTCAACACAAAATCAAACTCTGGAATTCATTATTAGAGCTTGTAGTAAAAACTATTAGTGTAGTTGGGTTTAAGAGAGGTTTGGACAAGTTCCTGGAGGAAAAGTCCATAAACCATTATTAAAGGGAACTGGTGAAATCCACTGCTTACCCCTGGGATAAGCAGCATGGAATCGGTCTCCTTTTGGGAACCTGCCAGGTACTTGTGACCTGGAATGGCCCCTATTGGAAACAGGATACTGGCCTTGGTGGACCTTTGATCTGATTTAGTATGGCATATCTTATGTTCTTATGTTATGAATGCAATGAAACCAGTTTTCAATAGGGCATCCCAGGGCATAAATTGAAACATCTAAGACATTTCAGGGAAGCCAAGCAATGAGCTAAACTAGGCTTAACTCAGGGAGTCTAGGCTGAGTTCATGACCATGTCCAGAGGGGGCAGGGAAATCAGGTGCTCTCTGAGAAGTTCCCTGATCCAAGATGGCTGCCTGGTAGCAGATGCTACAGGTTCATTCTGAGAAACTGAGCTTATGGCTAAATGGAAGGTTTCTACTCCTAGTCCTCTCCACCTGTTGCTGATTCTTCCATGCTTAAGTAAGAAGGAAGACACTGTGAAAGAAGCTGGAGCTGCCATGAGTAGTGGCTTTTCAGCTAAATACATGGCAGGTAACTCAGCTATCAGTTCAGACTACATTCAAGCAGCTAACGCAAGTTTTGCCACAACCTACAGTGCACAGGATAGTTAAAAACAATTGGCAATGCTTCCCTAATGGTAGCTCTTTTTTCTATTTCAGTTGAAGAGTACAGTGATATAGCAACTGTTGAAGAAAACAGATTTAAACAGTTAAAAAAAACAAATTTTAGACAAGTTTCTAACATTCTCTATATAGGGAAAGTTATAGAAAAATGGGTAACAGTCCAATTGGTAGACTTACAGAATGCAAGGATCCACTGCATGAGTTCTTATTGTTTTTCATTGATTGTGTGTGTGCCTTTGAGTTAATGCTGACTCCTGGGTTTTCTTGGCAGTGTGACCAGAAGTAGTTTGCCAGGACTTTCTTCTGAAGTAATGGAGGGTTAAGTGTCTTACCCAAGGTCACAAAGAGAGCTAGGGGGAATTGAACCATGGTCTCTGAGTTACCAAGCTAGTGTGCTAACCACTATGTTACTCCTCCACTCATTGCTTGCATAGCGTAGAAATAGTAATGATGTTGTTAGATGACTTGCCAAAATGGGTGGGGAAGGACAACATTCCAGTAGTCAGTTGAATGGATTTATTCACCTAGTTTGACACAGTCAGCCATACTGTAACTTAACAGTAGACCCGCTGAAGGTACCTGTATTTGTGATTATTTTTTCATATGTGCATCACTTTGTACTTGTCCACATTAAATTTCATTTGCCATTTAGATGCCGAGTCTTCTAGTCTTCCCTGTGCAAATCCACACAGTCCTCTGCTGTTTTAACGACTTTGAATAATTTTGTGTCATCCACAAACTTCTGATCACCTCACTCATCGCTCCTGTCTCCAGATCATTTATGAATTCGTTACACATCACAGGTTCTAGTACAGACCCTTGGGCACTGCATTCCTGACCCTTTTCCATGTGGATAACCATTTAACCCGTCTCCATTTCCTGACTTTTACTCAGTTCACAGGACATCCCATCTTATGACTCATTAGCTTTCTAAGGAGTCTCTCATGAGGGACTTTGTTAAAAGTCTCCTGAAAATCCAAAGGTATTGCATTAAGCGACTCACCATTATATATCTTCATAAAATTTGAAAAACGCGGTAAGGAGCAACTTGTCTTTGCTGAACTGACGCTGTTTCCTTTTAAGCCATGTCCATATATATAGTCAATGAATCTGTTCTTTAGCATAGCTTCAAGCCTTTTGCCCCGTATTGATCTGTACTTTCTCGGATCACAACTGGAGCTCTTTTAAAAATTAGCATCATATTGGCCGCCTTCAAGTCCTCAGGTACTGAGACCATTTTGCATCTTAAGTTCCAGATTGCCAGTAACAAGTGAACAATTTCAAATCTGAGCTCTTTCAGGACTCTGGGGTGAAGTAGCAGTAGAAGGCTACTTCGTATTCAGAAACGGCCCCTTCAGGGCTTAGAGACGCCGGCTTTGGGATTAGGAAGATCCTTCCATAGATGTTGGTCTGAATGCACAGTAAAATCCCTGGCTTCTGTCACTTTTCTGCATTGAGTCACTAGGAGGGGTGTGTGTGTGTGTGGGGGGGGAGGGGTGGAGGAGGTTAGGTATGACGGCTGGCTCTCTCTCTCATGAGGAGCTACAACCCCTATCCAAATCACATGATACATGTGCTTTATATGTGCTGCAGTGAAGCATCTCTGCAGTGTGTGTGTGTGTGAGAAGCTCTGGCTGATATGTGGATGAATTTAGCTAAAGATTCGGCACATTTATCTATCTACTTATAATTTGCTTGGGGAAGGGGCAGAAAAGGCATGTGTCTGTCACTTTCAGAGTTACATGGTATATGACGGCACATAAAGACCAGTACGGTCCATCTAGTCTGCCCAGTAAGGTGGCTAGAGTGGTCGTAATTGCAGCTCCCCCCCACCTATACCTGTGTTTAGGGTTATACCTGCAGCTCCGGGCAAGTCACCCTTACTCTATTAAAAGATATTTCATTTGCTTTGATTTCATCCTCTTGCTATAAAGGGATCCACTGTGTCTGTCTCATGCCACTTTGAATTCTGTCACTGTGTTTGCCCCCCACCACTTCCATCGGGAGGGCACTCCAAGCATCCACCACCCTTTCAGTGAAAAAGTATTTCCTGACATTGCCTTTCAGTTTACCCCCTTGCAGCTTCCTGTTATGCCCTCTAGTTTTACAGCTTCCCCGTCTCTGGAAGAGGTTTCCTTATTCATATAATACAGACCTTAGAGCGCATTAATCTCCCCTGTCCCTCCTCTCCTCCAGAATGAACATGTTTAGGTCTTCAAGACTCTTCTCATATGTCTTCTGGCACAGGCACCAAATCATTTTGGTCGCCTTCCTCTGAACCGTTTCCAGCCTTTTTATATCCTTTGTGAGATACGGTCTCCAAAACTGAACACAGTATTCCAAGTGAGGCCTCACCAGTGACTTATACAGTGGCATTAGTACCTCTTCCTTTCTGCTGGTAATTCCTCTTTGTATGCAACCCGGCATCCTTCTGGCTTTTGCCACCACCTTGTCACACTGTTTCCCCACCTTGAGATCCTCAGAAACAATCACACCAAGGTCTCTCTCCTGATCTGTAGGCAGGGGAAGGGATGGCATACAGACAGAACAGGCGGGGGGGGTGACACATGTGGACACTGGTGGAGTGTATGTGTACGCATTAGATACAGACATGTGTAAGAGGTAGCAGTAGGAGTCGCAGCTGAAGAGTTGTGATTCTGTGTGAGGAGAGGGGAGGTGAGGAAGAGACACTGCCAGGGATGAAGGAGAGCAGAAAAGGAGCGAGGGGGCAGGGTAGAGAGAGAGCCTGGTAAGAGATAAAGTCCTTTCCTTGGGGGGGGGGGGGCGGAGGGGGAGGAAGCAGAGAGAAGGGAGGCAACAGGGAGAGACAGAGGAAGTGCCTTGCTGGGGGAAAGGAAGTCAAATAGAGAGAGTGTCTTGGGGGTGGAGAGTAAGGCTGAGACAAAGTGCCTGGGGAGAGAGAGAAAGAGAGAGAGAGAGAGAGGAGAGAGAGAGAGAGAGAGAGGAGAGAGAGCGAGAGAGAGGAGGGAGAGCAAGATAGAGGAGTGAGAGAGAGGAGAGCGAGAGAGTGAGAGCAAGAGAGCGAGAGAGAGCAAGAGAGAGGAGCGAGAGCAAGAGAGCGAGAGAGAGAGTGAGAGAGAGAGAGGAGAGAGAGCGAGAAAGAGAGAGGAGAGAGAGAGAGGAGAGAGAGCGAGAGAGAGAGAGGAGTGAGAGAGAGGAGAGCGAGAGAGTGAGAGCAAGAGAGCGAGAGAGAGGAGCGAGAGAGAGGAGAGCGAGAGAGTGAGAGCAAGAGAGCGAGAGAGAGGAGCGAGAGAGAGGAGAGCGAGAGAGATTGAAAGAATGTACCTTGGATGGGGAAGGGAGGGAGAGAGACAGTGGTGGGTTGAGGAGGAAGAGAATGTTTGGATCATGCTGGGGAGGGGAAAAGGCAAATGCTGGAGGTCTGCAGGTTATTTTGTAAATTTATTTTTCAGTACAAGAAAAGCAACGCTGATATAGATGTTTTTAAGGTACCAGGTCAGTGACAGTGGCAACCTCTGCTCTCCATTCCAGCTGCAGCAGGCAAAAGAAGCAGGTTGCAGCTGACTGACCCGACGTGACCTGGAACACAAAGTGCATCACGAGCAATCGGGCAAAAAGGTTTTCAGCGATGACAGAAATAATCACCGCAGCTTGTCCATTCTGTTCCTGGGAACACAGGCTATAAATGAAGCTCGGGGTCTTACTCTGAAGGATACCCTCTCGCTATAACACAGGCTCGTCCTCATCTCAAGGAAATCCCTCAGTGTCACAGACTTACAGTATTACTCATTCCAACGGTCGGAGCTCGGAAGAAACCTGGTAGACAACAGAATTCTCTTAATTATGAATAAATCAACTAAATTAGCAACAAGAGATGGATATGCAATTAAGGAATAGTTAATTGAACGTAGAAGTACAGCTGTATTCAATTGAAAGCTAAATCACAGCTGGAAGCATACAGATGTTTATAACATACAAATCGATAGTTGCCAGAAAAACTGCTCTGCCGATTCCTGCTCCTCCTCCCCTGCCTGTTCTGATAATGAATTATCCAAAATATCCACCTAACACTATGAAAAGGACAGCATAAAGCAACAGCCAAAAAGCAGCCTTTCCAGCTTTCATAGCAAAAGCATATATATCCAAATCACTAAAGGACATCAAATCGGTAAGTATCCAGCAATCAAGCCAGGTTTGGGCCAGCCAGTATTAAATCATCGTCGGTCCAAGGGACTGGCTTCTAGAAACATGATGGCACAAAAAGACCACATGGCCTATCTAGTCTGTCCTTCCATATCAACAACTACAACAGCCCCCTTTTGTCCTTTAGAGATCCTCTATGTTTGTCCCATGCTTTTTTGAATGCAGATACCATCCTCATCTCTACCACCTCCACTGGGAGACTATTCCACACATCTACCACTCTTTCCGTAAATATTTCCACATATCACTCCTGAGTCTATCCCCTTTCACCCTCATCCTATGTCCCCTCGTAGCAGAGCTTGTTTTCAATTGGAAGAGTCTCTTCTCTTGTGCATTTATGCCATGGAGGTATTTAAACATCTCTATTATATCTCTCCTATCCTGTCTTTCCTCTAAAGTATACATATGATCTTTGGGCCAGATTTTCAGCTGGGTAGTGCTATGCGGTTTTCGATGTTACCCACTTAACCCTTACGCCTTAAAGATAATCGGTGCTATCTGGTTAGCCCTTTCCTCTGCCCCCGCTACACCCCTAACACACCCCAATGCTAACCACATCGCATCTGGACACATTAGGGACTTAAATGCCCTTCAAAAATCCTGGATATGGCATTTACACAGCTAACTAGGGCAATTAGCCATGTAAATGCCTTCAAAAATCGGGCTCTTTAAGTCTGTCCTTATATGCTTCATAGCGAAGACCACTAACCATTTTAGTAGCCACCCTCTGCACTGACTCCAACCTGCTTATATCCTTTTGAAGGTGCGGTCTCCAGAATTGCACACAATACTCCAAGTAAGGTCGCACCAGAGACTTATACAGAGGCATTATCACCCCCTTTTTTTCTGCTGGCCATTCCTCTCCCTATATACCCAGCATCCTTCTGGCTTTTGCAGTTGCCTTTTCTAGCTGTTTATCTACTTTAAGATCATCAGACACAATTACGCCCAGGTCCTGCTCTTTTGTGGACAGAAGTACCTCACTCCCTATACTGTACATCTCATTTGGATTTTTGCAGCCCAAATGCATGACCCTGCATTTTTAGCATTAAATTTCAGCTGACAAATTCTAGACCATTCTTCAAGCTTAGCTAGATCCCTCCTCATGTTATCTACTCCTTCCTGGGTGTCTACTCTATTGAAGATTTTGGTTATCATCTGCAAACAAGCAAACTTTACCCAACAACCCTTTTGCAATATCACTAACAAATATGTTAAAAATAATTCTATAAAAAAATTCTGTAACAAGAAAACACACGAAGCCCCATTAAATAGCTAAAGATATAAGGCTTGATTTTCATCTGGGCAGTGCTATGCGCCACGTCGGCGCGGACCCTGCTCCCCTTCCGCCTAACCCAGATTTTCAATGCCAGGGACATATGCGGCAACGGCATTGAAAATCCGGATCTCGCCGCACAACCTGGAAGCCGCAGGAGCTAGCTGGGTAGCACCAATTTTTGAAGCTACCCGTTTAGCCCTTGCGCCTGAAAGATAGGTGAGGCAAAATCTTGCCCATCTTTAAGGCGCAGAGGGCTAAGCAGGTAGCATCAGAAATCAATGCTACCCAGTTAGCCCTTTCCTCCGCCCTCACTCCACCCTAGAATGCCTCTAACATGCCCGGATACTAACCTCATAGCATCTGTGCACGTTAGAGACTGATCTGGGATTTTCAAAGGGCACTGCCCATGTAGGTTTCCTTTGAAAATTCCGGATATGGCATTTACATGGGTAACTATGGCAGCATCATCACATTCACACAAACAAACAATAAACGACCTACTTTCCAGACTCAAAACCACTCAACATCATTTCATTCATACGACTAACCAATAAATCCACATCCCATTCTCAAAACCAATATATCAATCTATTCAACTATTGCATCATCACTTGAACTCTCATCAGTAAATCAACAGGCACAGAACCCAACCAAGGGCAAGTGAGGAATAGTTATGGACTTTGATAGGTCTCTCTCTTTTGCTTCAACTGAACAATGGCTGGGAAAAATCGTATTGCCAAAACTGTTAACCCTGTTACAGCTTCTGCCTCTGTCCAGACAGAGATCCCAATGCCAGTTGAAGGACCAGTTTATTTATTTATTTGTAAACTTTTATATACCACCCCTTCCAAAGATCAGGGGCGGTTCACAATAAACAACAGGAAACATACATTGAACTTCTGAACATTATAACATTCCATGTACAGTTGAACATAACTGAGTATGAACTATATACAATAATGTGGATATTTATTATAACTAATATTTACAAATTAAGGGGTATGTTTACTAAAAGCCCAGTAAAGTGCGGGCCACGGTAGAGTGCGTGTGCCGTATAAGGAGTGGGCGTTCCGTCCTGAAGAAGAAAAGCCGTGATTGACAGATGCGCTAAGGTGCGCGGCGCCCGTGTGCGCCCCGCACCTTACCGCAACTGAGAGCTGAACGGGAGGCATATGTGTCGCGCTGATCTGCAAACAGAAGGACAGAGCCACAGCACAATGGTTAAGGCACTTACCAATGGTACAGGGATCAGGGGTTCTATCCCCCACTGTGCTCAATGAACAGGGCTTGGTGAGGTGATATTTTAGGAGGCATACAAATAATGGGCGGCATAAGGCGGCGCGCAGATGGGCATTAGGCTATTGCTTAAGGAGGCTATTTAATAATAGGAGGCATAAGGCGGCGCGCTGATGTGCAAACACAGGAATAGAACCACAGCACAATGGTTATGACACTGACCAATGGTACAGGGAGCAAGGGTTCAATTACTCACAGTGCCCAATGAACAGGGCTAGCTGAAGCATTACATATTATGGGGAAGGTTGCTTTAGGAGTCAATTTATGTTTATTTTAATTTACAGTACTAGCAAACGCACCCTTAAAGCGTGTGAACATAATGCGCCCCATAAGGCACATTGCAAAGTGCACTGTCTGCCACGGCACCCTAGAATGTTGCTCACAGGGCGCTGTAGAGGGTGTCGTATGAGGTACCGCAAGGTCAGAGTACTGTTTTCGATGGCAGCACTGTGCAGTTTAAGGAATGAAAAGCATAGGTAGGTGCGTTGACATGCAAGGGAGAGCAGCAGTGGAGCACAATGGTTAAGGCACTGACTGCTGATACAGGGGTCATGGCTTTTCTCCCCATGGTGCCTAATACGGAAGGCTGGCTGTGGCAGCAGGTTTGCAATGTACATATTTTGTCCTGCAGCACCGTATGTTTATTTTATTAATTTCTGCCAGCAAACACGCCCTCACGTGCCGTAATTGAAGGTGCCGTATAAGGCACCCTATACGGCACTCCATAGGGCACATTATAAAGTGCACTATCCGCCACGGCACCCTAATATGTCCCCCATAGGGAACCCTATAAGTTGTGTCACAGGATAATGTATAGTGCACCTTATATGGACGGAAACCATAGGGTGCCCGATAGGGCGCCATATAAAGCGGCACCCTATGGGTACAGTACGCTGAGGGTTTGTTTGCTGGCAACAAAATATGTACATTAAAGACAAATAATGCTTTGGACAACCCTAACAAATAACCCCAACGTGGGTTTGAACCCATGACCTCTGGCTTCACAGGCAGGATGTAACCATTAGGCTACAGCTCCTAGCAAGCCCCTGGCTGGCTGCAGAAAGCCTGCATGTCACCACACAGACAGTCTGCTGTGGTCACCAGGATAGGGTTAGCCCACCCGTACCCATGATGCACTGCACATGCAAATAAGCTGTCCACAGATGGACACAAGATGGGGAATGCACCCCCACAGCACCTCGGCCTGGTTGGGGGAAGTGACCGGGTGCACCCACACAGCACCTCGGCCTGGTAGGGGGGTACTGACCGGGTGTTTTACTGGCACAGAGTAGCTACACACCGTCACATCGTTTGGGTACTGTGCTCACCCTGAGTATGCAATGAGGCGCCCAGGACCAGGTCCACAACACCTTCCATGGCTGATGGAGGCCCAGAGCAGTGTTAATGTGTAAGATAGGTAGTGTCTGCACAAACACCATGGATATCTCTGTCTGCCTCAGTCAGGTGCAGCCACCATGGGGGTGAAGGGTGGCAAATATGGTCTCCCATCAATAGATCCACACTCTACCTCCCTGAAAAAGTGGCAGTAGAGGGCAACATCAACCCCAGTCCTGATGAGGAACACACACCCCACAGCGCAGTCAGTGCAGCTCTATACACAGCCATACCACAATAGCAGACAGACATAAGACCAGGATATAGTAAGCTGCACCCCACCACCATCTGATATTCCCCTGCAGCAAGCCAACAGCCACTGCACACCACTCCAGCAAGACACATACCAGCTGCAGTCTACTAGTTAGTCCATAGTGCATGTTCCCAGTGGAGATGCATGCACCCTGAACTGGGCTGTCAGCATACACAGCAAACAGATAAATCAGTGACTGGGCCCCAAATGAAAACCCATATCTATCACATGAAAGAAATACTATATAGCACTATGGTGGTGCCTAGCCATGCTGTGGTCACTGCACAGTCAGGGTGAGAGTGATCTCTCAGCAGGACATACTGAGGTCACCCTGTCTGTGTCGGTGGTGGCCGAGCACTACAATGTCCCAGTCAGTGCCCTATGCCCTGTGCAGATGCACCCTGGCCAGGCCATCCTGTCCGGCCTATACCCATGGTACCTTGCTCCTCATTATGCACATTGGCAGCCCAATACTGGCAACATTGCTGGCAGTGTGGGCTGTAGAAGGTGTTTGCAGCCACCACACACTGGATAGACAGACAGCCACCCCCACACCTATGCCAGCATTGTGCTACTATAGAGGGGTTCAGCAGCCATACCCACCACACCAGTCCTGCACACAGTACATGCATGGATATGGTACGCATTACTGTTGGGGGTCACATCCCAGGGTGGTAAACACTGTCAGAGACCAGACCTGCAGCACACCCCGCAGACATCTGTTTGAGTGTTATGGTGGAGCTGAATGAGCAAACTGTGCTTTACGTAGGACTGGAGATCTGCCAGTTATAATGGGAAACGCTTGATAGCTGTGTACCGTATACCCAGGTGTAGGGTGGCAGTGCTGAGGTATGCAACTGTTAGTATTGGGAGATACAGGCAGGGCCCAATGTCCTGCCTCTCCAGGATGCATTGGCCAATGGGGCCTGTGGGGGGGTGTCTGGCCCTGTTGGCTGCTGCTTTACGGCAGAGTTCCCCAAATCCAGTCCTGGTGTTCCACACACTGTTCTGGTTTTCATGCTATCCCTCATAAATATGCATGAGCTACATCTGCATACCATGGGGGTGGTGCATAGCTATGCAGCACAGGCATCTTTGTTAGAGGCAGCATGGAACCTGAATGGTGTGGGGCCCTCCAGGACTGCATTTGGGAGAATCTGCTCCAGGTAATGCGCCTGTTTATGGTGTCTGTGAGTGCTGTGGTAAAATATAGGCGTATTAATCATGCATATGTTCCTAGCTATACAGTTTTGTCCTTACTATCACGGTTTAGTTGTAGGAAAAATTTGTGGACTGGATTGGCAGTAGCCCCAGCTGGGCTTTGAACCTGTGACCATCTGTTCCTACACACACTGTCTGTGTGCACTGCACCACCATGTTGCCACAGATATGCTGTGTTCCCTGGGGAGTACATGACTGTACATCCGACAGAGCCTGTCTGTTGCGGTGGACGGTGCCAGCCTGCACAAGCCTAGGCCACTGTCTGCTGTGATTTGCAGCCACTGCCCCCTCCGCCACCTGTACCCTTCCGCAAACATGCAGACATGTTCCTATCTGGGAAAAACATATGACCTGAGTGAGTTGTAGCACTCCAGGACTGACTTTGGGGGACTCAGCTGTAGGCAATGCCCATTGTTATGGTTTGTGTGCAGTGTAGGGTAAAATTTAGGTGTTGGGACCATGCTTATGTTCTCTGCAATAAAAGAATGTCTGTATTCTCACTGTTTAGTGGTGGGTAACATGATGGGGACTGGGTTAGCAGGAGCCCCAGCTGGGCTTTGAACCTGTGGCCCTCTGGTCTTATAGGTACTGGCTGTGTCTGCTGCACCACACTGTGGCCACAGAAACAGTGCAGTCTCTGGAGATGTGATACCTGGCCGCACGAGTCAGACACCCTGCTCTTCACAATTTTACTGTGGGCTCGTTGACCTTGTATGGGGACAAAGGTGCAAATAAACCTCACAAATGCCCTCCAAAAAAGGGGAAGAAAACCATAACCAAGCTGCGCAACAGTGATATCAATGGGCAACCTGGAAAACACTCCCAGGAATGCTCCATTAAAATGCAGTGCTTTTGAATGAGTCTACGGAGCGTAGACCCTTCCAAAACTCATTTCTTTTTTTTGGAGCTTTCCTGGGAGTGTTTTGTATGGTTGCCCATTAATATCACTGTTGCCCTGCTGGATTATAATTTTCTTAGAATGTGTTGTGGTCATTTTCATATCATATTTGCTATTTTGTTCTGTGCACATGTATCACACTGCTCACGTTTTTTAGGTTTCCCCGATTTTGCTGTACATTGCTGACGTAAATGGTTTCTCTTCCCTTTAAATGCGCTCTACCGCGAGTGTTTCACTCGCGGTATTTTTTACTTGTAAATTCGGGCATGCTCCTGTGCGGGGAGTCTCTCCCCTCCCACATTCTACCCATTGGCCCCATCTCTCCGCCCCTCGGGGGCCTTCCTACGCCCTCATTTCGCCTTTCCACGCCTCTATCGCACATGAGCGCCCCGCAAACGTGCGTGTTTTCGGTGCACGCTTGCGGGGCCCGTTAATGTGATGCGCACGTGTACGGGGTGCTTAAGAGCACTTAAATGCATCATTTTAGGGCGCTCAAGTGCGCCCCGCACAAGTGCGCCGTTTAGTAAACATACCCCTAAGTCCCACATTGGGTCTCAGAAATGTATGTACAGTGTCATATATATTAGTATGAGGAGTGAGAATACCAGTGTCTGAGCTGGATTAGATTCAGGGAGCAGTTATATAATAGGAGTTAGTTGGTATGGACCGTCTAGAGACTGAGTGGTCTCTTCTATGGGATAGTCTTTGTTGTAGTAGTGTTGTGTGAATAGGTATGCTTTTAGGTCCTTTCACAGTTCCATGTGCAGGCTGCCTGCAATGTGAAGCTCTCAGGAAACAAGTGGAAGAGCTTAGAGAAGAGGAGGTGCGGCTGAAAAGCATTCAAGACAGTGAGAAGTTCATTGATGAAATGCTTCTTGAAACATCCAAGCTCTCCAACAGAGGTGAAGATGGGAGGCAACAGAATGAAGAAAGATGGACACAAGTCACCAGACCCTGCAGAATGGTAACATCCATACATCTTCCTCGGTCTTGTACATGGGACGTTACCCATGACTGAAGTGGCATTTAAAGGTGCGGAAGAAATGAAGGAAATATTGATACATTGGGAAGATGTATTACAACTATTAGATAAACTGAAGAGTAGCAAATCACCTGGGCCAGATGATATACATCCAAGGGTGTTGAAAGAACTGAAATATGAGATTGCAGACCTGCTATTAGTAATCTGTGAACTATCATTAAAATCATCAGTAATACCTGAAGATTGGAGGATGGCGAACTTAACAACAATTTTTAAAAAGGGTTCCAGGGGTGATCCGGGAAACTACAGACTGGTGAGCCTGACGTCAGTACCAGGAAAAATGGTAGAAACCATCATAAAGAACAAAATTGCTGAACATGTCATGGCTTAATGGGAGACAGCCAACATGGCTTTAGACAAGGAATATCTTGTCTTACTAATCTGTTATGTTTTTTTGAAGGTGTGAATAAACAGGTAGACAAAGGTGAGTCAGTTGATATAGTGCATTTGGACTTTCAGAAAGCCTTTGACAAGGTCCCTCATCAGAGACTTTTGGCAAAACTAAAGAGTCATGGGATAGGAGACAGTGTACTATTGTGGATCAGGAACTGGTTAAAAGATAGAAAGCAGAGGGTAGGGCTAAATGGCCAATTTTCCCAATGGAGAAAGGTGAATAGTGGTGTACCCCAGGGATCTGTGCTGGGTCCGCTGCTTTTTGACATATTCATAAATGACCTGGAAAAGGGAATAACGAGTGAGGTTATCAAATTTGCAGATGACACAAAACTATTTAAAGTTGTTAAAACCCAAGAGGATTGTGGAAAATTGCAAGAGGATCCTGATAAAATGGAAGACTGGGCATCAAAATGGCAGATGAAATTTAATGTGGACAAGTGCAAAGTTATGCACCTAGGGAAGAACAACCCAAACTATGGTTACACGATGCAAGGTTCCACATTAGGAACCACCACCCAGGAAAAAGATTTAGGCGTCATTGTGGATAGCATGTTAAAACCCTCGGCCCAGTGTGCAGCGGCAGCCAAGAGAGCAAATAGAATGCTAGGTATCATAAGGAAAGGAATGGAAAATAAAACAAAAGATATTACAATGCCTCTATATCGTTCCATGGTGAGACTGCACCTTGAATATTGTGGGCAGTTCTGGTCGCCGTATCTTAAAAAGGATATAGCATTATCAGAGAAGAGCCACAAAAATGGTAAAGGGGATGGAAGGATACCCCTATGAAGAAAGGCTAAAAAGGTTAGGGCTCTTTAACCTGGAAAAGAAATGGCTGAGGGGAGATATGATAGAAGTCTATAAATTAATGAACGGAGTTGAATCGGTAAATTAAGATCGATTGTTTACGTTATCAGAATTTAGAAAGACTAGGGGATATACAATGAAGCTACAGGGTAAACTATTTAAGACTAATAAAAGAAAATATTTTTTCACTCAACGTGTAATCAAACTCTGGAATTTGTTACCGGAGGATGTAGTAAAGGCTTTTAGTGTAGCTGGGTTTAAAAAAAGGTTTGGACAAGTTCCTGGAGGAAAGGTCCATAAATTATTATTAAGAAGGGACCCAGGATATCAATGCTTGACCCAATACAAGCATTGTGGAACCTGTGTCTTTTGGGGAAACTGCTAGGTACGTATGACCTAGATTGGCCACTGTTGGAAACAGGATACTGGGCTTTATGGACCTTGGTCTGACCCAGCATGGCATATCTTATGTTCTTATGTTAACTCCTCCAGCCCTTGAAGTGAAAAACCAGTATGCAGCCCTGGAAGTGGAAGAAGTGAAAGCATCCCTGGAAACCACAGTTCAAGCACCCCAAAGTTGCAGAATCAGTGACCACAAGGAAGCAAAGGGTAGTGGTTGTTGGTGACTCTCTTTTGAGGGGTACTGAGGAGTCCATCTGCCAGCCAGACCTGATGTCCAGAGAGGTGTTTTGTCTGTCAAGTGCTGAAATCCAAGATATTATGGAGAGTTTGCTGAGATTCATCAAGTCTACTGACTATTATTCGATATTGCTCATCCATGTTGGCAAAATGATACGGCCAAGTATCCCTCTGAGCATATCAAAAGTGACTTCATGGCTCTTGGACAGAGGGTGAAGCAGACAGGTGCACAGGTGATGTTCTCTTCAATCCTCCCTGTTGAGGGTAAAGGCCGAGGCAGAGAACCTCGCACCCTGGAGATGAATGCATGGGTGGTGTCATTGAGAGCATTTTGGTTTCCTGAACCATGGGATGATGTTCCAAGGGCTGCAGAGCAGAGATGGCATCCATCTGCCAAAGAGGGGTCAAAGTGTCTTCAACAGCAGACTGGCTTATCTACTGAAGAGGATTTTAAATTAAGTTCATTGGGGATGGGTGAAGAAAGCCCCCAGGTAAGTGAAACATTAAATACCTCTGTAGAAATGGGTAAAAGGGGCAACATCTGGAAAGCGGTGTGTAAAAATTCCCATAGCATGGGAAGTAAACTCCCAGATGTTGAGACTTTAATGGAAGAGGCTGACTTGGATTTAGTGACAGTTATAGAGACGTGGTTCATGAACAACCATGACTGGGATATAATTTTACCAGGCTATACTTCATCAGAAAGGGTGGAGGAGTGGCACTATATATAAAAAATAATATTAAAGCTATAAAATTACTGTGCTTAAAAGAGAGAGAGGAGGCACTGTGGGTTAAGTTAGAAAGAGGGATATAAAGATCCCTCTCACAGGAAGAAGAAGTGGATGTAGATTTAATAGAAGACATATGCAGCATTGCCATGAAAGGAGAAGTGCTACTGATAAGTGATTTCAATATGCTGGCTGTTGTTTGGCACATCCCTGCTGCGGTGTCATCTGGAAGTAAGGAGATCCTGGGTTCTCTACAGGTAGAATTATTCAGGCAACTGGTAACAGGACCCACATGTGAAGTTGGTGCTTACCAATGGGGAAAGTGTTTCTGATGTTATAGAGGGAGATCATCTCACATCCACTGATCACCAGATTATGTGGTTCAGTATAAGGACTAGGGCTGATAAAATCCATTCAAAAGCGAGGGTCTTAGACTTTAGGAAAACTAACTTGGATACATCATGCGAAGGGAGAGATCATTGGAGAAAGACATAATGCTTGTCAAGTTAGAAGGTCATCATAAAAGAGGAAAGCCGGCAAAGAGACGGATCGATATAATAACAGCAGCTATGGATATCACTCTATCAACAATGAGTCATTTGACTGAAGACCGAACAAAGTTTAGGTCAACTATCCAGAGGGTCGCCAGGAGTCAACGCCAACTTGATAGCACTTAACAACAACAACAAAACTTTACCATGATGGGTCAATACCTCAAGGAGTCGTTATCAGGAAGGGAACAACTGGGGGATGCAGAAAAACAGTGGGCAAAACTGAAAAGGGATATATTAAGGGCAACAAAGGAGTGGAGAAGTGGCCTAGTGGTTGGGGCAAAGTGCTATAGGCCAGAAGGTCAGGGGTTCAAATCCCACAAGAAGACAGCAAACTTGGGTCGGAAGGACTGGGGCTTCTAGTCCCACAGGTGCTCCTTGTGGTCTTGGGCAAGCCACTTAACCCTCCATATCCCATGTTCTTTGTAAAATAATTATCTCCAAGTTATAATGCCCTGTTCAATGTAAACCGCACTGATGCAGAATAGCACAGTATATAAGAGAATGTAAATAAATAAACAAACCTTTTTGTTAGAAAGATAAACAAATGTAAAAGGAAAAGGAGGCCACTATGGTTCTCGAAAAAAGTAGCTGAAAAGATGAAGAAAAAGAGGGAGACCTTCAGGAAATACAAGAGATTACAGAGAGAGGAAGACAAGCATCTATATTTGGAAAAATGTGGAGCCCGATTCCAAAAGGGGCACGTCCGGGCTGTCCAGACAGTCTCGAGCAGGAGAGGCCCGTTAGGACCCGATTCTGTATCGTCGAAACAAAACATTCCTGCGGCATACCGAATCGGGCCCAAGGACAGCCCGGCGTGCCCTGCATACCTGTGGGAATGTCCTCCCCACAGGCTCCCTTGGCTCCCACGGCTTAGACTCCCCTCTTCCCTGCTGCCCAACCCACCTTCGAGGTGGAATAATCAGCACATCCCTTCCGACTCCGCAGGATGTATAGGGCCGTGACCTGAATCGGCCCTCTACATCCTGCAGCCTTGGCCCACTCCTGTTCCATTCAGACCCTACCTCCTCCTGCCCCCTGCCAGCTCTCCCCGTCCTGCTGCTTTAGCCGTGCAGGTACAGTTGGAGAGCCAGAGAGGGAATTGGGGTAGGATGGAGCAGGACCTGTCTCAGGATCTGGCCTTTATAAAAGCTAGCAAAGTAGTCAGGAAAGCAAAGATATAAAAAGAAGAAATAGCAAATTTCAATAAAATGGATAGATAAGACATTTTTCAGATATGTTAGTGAGAGGAGGAAGGGCAAAAGTGGTATTGTCAGACTCAAGGGTGAAAGGGAGGAATATGTAAAAGCTGATGAGGATAAAGTGGATTTGCTTAACAAATATTTCTGTTCTGTGTTCATAGATGAAGGGTCAGGAGCAGGACCTCATAAAACACCCACAAATAGGAAAAGAACTGGTAGAGAGCTTGAAAAGGTTTTAGAACACTGTGTTCATGAGGAACTAGCTAAACTAAAAGAAGATAAAGTGATGGGGCCGGATGGGATATATCCAAGAATACTGAAGGAACTTCGGGAAATTCTAACGGCTCCACTGACTGACCTTTTCAATGCTTCTTTGAAACGTGTGTGGTCCCAGAGGACTGGAGAAAGGCACATGTCTTCCCTTTACACAAAAGCGGAACTAAGGATTAGGTTGTCCAACCTCTGTGGTGAGTAAATTATTGGAAACGCTGCTAAAAGAGAGAATAGTGAGGTTTCTGGAGTCCAATGGATCGCAGGATCCGAGGCAGTATGGGTTTACCAGAGGCAGGTCTTGTCAGACAAATCTGATTGATTTCTTTGACTGGGTGACCAGGGACTTGGACCGAGGGAGAGCCCTAGATGTGGTGTACTTAGTTTTCAATAAAGTCTTAAACACTGTTTTGCACAGGCGACTTATAAACAAACTGAGCACCCTAAGGATGCACCCTAAAGTTACTGATTGGGTTAGAAATTGGTTGAGTGGGAGGCGGCAAAGCATACAGGTAAATGGCCCTCATTCTAAGGAGAAGGAGGTTACCAGTGGTGTGCCGCAGGGATCTGTCCTTGGTCCGATTCTTTTTAACATCTTTGTTAGTGATATTGCTGAAGGGCTGTCGGGTAAGGCTTGCCTCTTTGTGGATGATGCAAAAATATGCAATAGGGTAGACACCCAGGAAGTAGAGATAACATGAGGAGGGGTTTAGTTAAGCTTGAAGAATGGTTGAGAATTTGGCAGCTAAGATTTAATGCTAAAAAATGCCGGGTCATGCATTTGGGCTGCAAAAATCCAAGGGAGCGCAGTGTAGGGGGTGAAGTACTTCTGTCCACAAAAGAAGAGCGGGACCTGGGCCTGATTGTGTCTGATAATCTTAAAGTAGCTAAACAGGTAGAAAAGTGACCGTCAAAGCCAGAAGGATGCTTGGGGACATAGGGAGAAGAATGGCCAGCAGAAAAAAGGAGATGTTAGTGCCTCTGTTTAAGTCTCTGGTGCGATCTCATTTGGAGTATTATGTGGAATTCTGGAGACTGCACCTTCAAAAGAATATAAACAGGCTGGAGTCAGTGCAGAGGGTGGCTACTAAAATGGATAGTGGTCATCGTTATAAATCATATGAGGACAGACTTAAAGATCTTAATATGTATACTTTAGAGCAGGGGTCTCAAACTCAAATTGCTTTGAGGGCCGAATGAGGACTTGTAAAGTAACCCGGGGACCGCATAAGACACGGGCCTCATTTGCATAAGGGGCCTCATTTGCATAAATATTTGCATAATGTTGCATAATGAGTGCATGGATAAAGAAAGACTAGAAAATTTCTATATTACTATAATCCAGTGCCAACCGCCAGGCACATTAGGAACTACTACTAACACTGCCCATTTGGAACCCATAGCAAACCCCCCGTATCATAACAGCACTACCAGGACTCACAAAGCACCAGACCCTACCTATCAAAAGGCAACATTGCAAATATTAAATCAATACATTTCAGAGAACAATACATGACCTACTGGGAAAAGAGAACAAGTAGCAATGTCAAATAGGAATTACACAGAATACCTCAGCACTGTAGAAATAAAACTATAAATAATTTCTTGTACCAAAGCACAGACATTAATGATGCACATTTCCCAGAGCTGACATATTCCAGTTAATAAATTCAAAATAAAGAGATATTTTTCTACCTTTTGTGCATTTTTTTTCAGTTGCAATTGCTCCAGCCACTTCAGGTTTCTTCGTGTCTTCTGCTATCTCCATCGTCTGCTGTCCATTTGTCCTTTCTTCTCTCTTCTAGTTTTTTTCCATTCTCTCTCTCTACATCTGCTTTAACATACTAATCTTTCTCCTTTTGCTCTTTCCTCATTCCTATTTCATCCACTCAAATTTTACCCCTCCATCCTCAATCCCCACTTACTCTCCCAATACCTGGCCAATTGTAGATTTGTCTTCTCTTCCAGACAAAATATTTTTCCCCTCTCCATTTCACTTTCCCAGCTCCATCCCATTCTAATCCTCCCCCAACATCAGCTCCCTTCTAGTTCCAGCCCCACCCAGCATCTGCTCCTTTCTAGTCCCTGCATCAGTCCATTTCCAGTCCTATCCTAGCCTCACCATCAGCCCATTTCCAATCCTAGCCCCCCATCAGCCCATTTCCAATCCTAGCTCCCTCCCCTCACAGCCCATTTCCATTCCAAGCCCCCCTCCCCATCAGCCATTTGCAGTTCAAGCCCCCCTTCCACTCAGCCCATTTCCAGTCCTAGCAACCCCCCCAGCCCATTACCAGTCCTAGACCCCCCATAGCCCATAACCAGTCCTAACCTCCCCATAGCGCACTTCCAGTCTTACCCCCCCATCACCCCATTTTCAGTCTTACCCCCCCATAGCCCATTACCAGTCCTAGTCCCCCCCATAGCCCACTTGCAGTCGTATCCCCCATCACCCCATTTTCAGTCCTAGCCCCCACCATAGCCCATTACCAGTCATAACCCCCCCCCTGCCAATAGCCCACTTCCAGTCCTAACCCCCATCTGCCCATTTCCAGTCCTAGCCCCCACCATAGCCCATTACTAGTTATAACCCCCCCCAGCCCATTACCAGTCATAACCCCCCCTGCCAATAGCCCACTTCCAGTCCTAACCCCCATCTGCCCATTTCCAGTCCTAGCCCCCACCATAGCCCATTACCAGTTATAACCCCCCCCTCACCCCTCTGCCAATAGCCCACTTCAGTTCAGTCAGCCCCTCCATAGCTCATTACCGGCCAACAAAAAACCCCCCAAAACCCTGGCTTCTGCTGCTGCCGTTGCCGCCGTGGCAGCAGCAGAATCAATTGTCAAATTTAAAAAAAAAACTGACTTCTGCTGCTCAAGCAGCTGTCCTGCGGCCCCTTTCCCTCTGCCCGGAGATCCGACTCTGCTCTCAGCGGCGTGCTTTTCAAGCCGCGACGAGAGTATTCCCCGGGCCGCGTGTTTGAGACCCCTGCTTTAGAGAAAAGATGGGATAGAGGAGGTATAAATGTACAAGAAGAGAGTCTCGATTGAAGGAAAGCTCTGCTATGAGTGGACATAGGATGAGGGTGAAAGGGGATAGACTCAGGAGTAATATGTGGAAATATTTCTTTATGGAAAGAGTGCTAGATGTGTGGTATAGTAGTGGTGGTAGAGACGAGGACAGTATCTGAATTCAGAAAAGCAGGGGACACCACCGAGGATCTCTAAAGGTATAAAGGCGACTATTGCAGTTGATATGGAAGGGCAGACTAGATAGGTCATGTTTTCATTTTCTGCCATCATGTTTCTATATTTCTAATCAAAACAGCCAACCTGGTAATAGAGACCATAAAGGAACCAGAATATACAAACATTCAGACTTACCATTCACACATCCACCAACCAATCACACTGTGCTAAAACGAATTAACTTAGCCAATCCTAGTTATTACAAGCCTACCTATGCAAAAGCAAACACAATCACACAGAGAACAGCCATACAGTATCTGGATTAAGACCCGCAGGCTGAGTCAAGAGGTGGAAAACTCAGATAAAGCCCATATAGGAACCAAATTACACAAACATTCAGAATTACGATTCATACATTCACCAACCAATCAAAATCTACTACCAGTAAAATTAGCTAATCGTAGCTATCATAATATAATAACATAAGAAATGCTATACTGGATCAGCCAAGGTCCATTAAGCCCAGTATCCTGTTTCCAACAGTGGCCAATCCAGGTCACAAGTATTTGGCAGGTTCCAAAAAGGCACACAGGTTCTACAATGCTCGTACTGGGGTAAGCAGTGTTCTCTTTAATAATGGCTTATGGACCTTTCCTCCAGGAACTTGTCCAAACCTTTTTTAAACCCAGCTACACCAACAGCTTTTACTACATCCTCCGGTAACGAATTCCAGAGTTTGATTACACGTTGAGTGAAAAAAAATATTTTCTTGTCTTAAATGGGTTACACTGTAGCTTTATTGCATTTCCTCTAGTCTTTATACTTTTTATGGCATAAACAACTGAACTATATTAACCCATTCCACTGACATTCATTAATTTATAGACCTCTATCATATCTCCCCTCAGCTGTCTCTTTTCCAATTGAAGAGCCCTAATTTTTAAGCCTTTCCTCATAGGGATATCCTTCCATCCCCTTTACCATTTTGGTGGCTCTTCTCTGTACCTTTTCTAATTCCGCTATATCCTTTTAAGATAAGGAGACCAGAATTGCAAGGTGCGGTCGAACCATGCAACGATACAGAGGCATTATAATATCCTTTATTTTACTCTCCATTCTTTCCTTATGATTCCTAGCATTCTATTTGCTTTCTTGGCCACCGCTACACACTGGACGGAGGGTTTCTTCGTATTATCCACGATGACACCTATATTTTTGTCCTGGGTGGTGGTTTCTAAGGTGGTACCTTGCATCGTGTAACCAGAATTTGGGTTGTTCTTTCCTAGCACTTGTTCATTAAATTTTATCTGCTATTTGGATGCCCAGTCTTCCAATTTATCAAGGTCCTCTTGCAATTTTTCACAATCCTCTTGGGCTTTAACAACTTTGAATAATTTTATGTCATCTGCAAATTTGATCACCTCACTCGTTATTCCCATTTCCAGGTCATTTATGAATATATTAAAAAGCAGCGGGCTGAGTACAGATCCCAGCGGTACTCTACTATTTACTTTCTCCATGGAGAAAATTGGCCATTTAGAACTATTCTCTGCTTTCTATCTTTTAACCGGTTCCTGATCCACAATACTATACTGCCTCCAATCCCATGACTTTTTAATGCCACCAAGAGTCTCTCATGAGGGACCTCATCAAAGGCTTTCTGAAAATCCAGATACACTATATCAACTGGCTCACCTTTGTCTGTCTGTTAATTCACTGCTTCATTGTGGGTCATTAAAGAACCAAAACTGTTTCTACAGGATTTGGAGTTTCTTAGTCATTGGTTGGTGATACTTAACAAGTGTAGTATTGACCTCATGTTCCTCATTATTGAATCAACATCTTGCCAGGAGACTGAGATGAAGAAGTGTATCATAGATATGCGTTCTTCTATTGATCAATTTCATTCTAACATACATCAATTAAAAGTTAAGAAATTGAAACGAGAGGAAAAGGATCACCAAATGTCTAGAGTACAGCTCTGGCTCTAAAAAAAATAATTCACAACCTGCTAAATGATGGGTGGCATTTAATGATGCTTTAGAAGGGTCGGACTGGAGTGGTGGTGATTCTAGTGAGTCGTCTTCTTCTAATAATTTTTTTGGGGATATGAAGCAGTATCGGAGATATTGACATCAAGGACTGAACCAATATCCCAATCAATATCAGTATCGGGGGCATGCCTAGTCACAGACATGCAGCAATTGGCAGTAGTAAGCATCTCTAGGTACCTATTGACAGCCATATAGGAGCATGTCTTAAATTTGGGATTTGTTTTTTACCAGTGGTATATCACAGCCCTTTTCAATTTCATGTTTTTTTGCTTTGTTTATTTAGCAGTTACAGCTTAGGGTATTTTTTCCAAAAAATTCAGGCATAATTCCATTGTCCGCCTGCAATCTTGCTGGGTACCTCCAGGAATTATGGACCGTGTGATTAGCACATTTAAAGACCCTGCGCTCAGGGATATAGAATGGATTGAAGAGTTTTATACCACAATCTGCAGCGGTTGATATTATGTATGACACTGTGTCTCATTTACATATGGATCGGTCTTTTCCATCAACTACCTGAATTAGTCTTATTCCACAACTATTTTTGGTATGATAGGGCTTTCTATAAACAATGACATGGAGTAACAATGGGACCTACTTTAGCTCCTTCTATAGCTTCACTATATATTGCATGTTTTGAAGAGCAATATATATATAATTCTGTATATTTTCAATATATGGTGATTTTGGCCATCATCTGAGGTCCTATTGCAATTTCAGGACTGGATAAATACGCTAGACCCAAACTTGCAGTTCACTTTATCTTACCATCCAATCACCACTGAGTTTTTGGAAATTAAGATCTCCAAGTCTGATGCAGGATTTGCTACACATTTATATTGTAAATCTGTGGATAGAAACAACTAGGAGTGGAGGAGTGGCCTAGTGGTTGGGGCAAGGTACTTCAGGCCAGAAGGTCAGGGGTTCAAATCCCACTAGAGGACAGCAACCTTGGGCTGGAAGGACTGGGGTTTCTAGTCCCACAGGTGCTCCTTGTGGTCTTGGGCAAGCCACTTAACCCTCCATAGCCCATGTTCCCTGTAAAAATAGTTATCTCCAAGTTATAATGCCCTATTCAATGTAATTTCAGTTTGTTCAATGTAAACCACACTGATGCAGAATAGTGTGGTATATAAGAGAATGTAAATAAATAAACTATCTACTGTTTTGGAACTGGCATCCATAGCTTGCCAGTGAGCCAATATCTTCGAGCACGTATTTATATTTATTTATTTTATTTATTTATTTCTTATATACCGCGCTCTTCAACATCAGCGTGGTTTACATGGAACATTTAGGTTTTACGGTGGGGGTTATTACCGTAAATTACACGTAGGATATGCTCCTCCAAGGCTAGCTTCCATGAAGTGGCCTGTGTATTGACAGCTAGATTTCAGTCTTAGGCTACCCCCCTTCTATTACATCTAGAGCCTATAAGTGGGCTAGATATGTGCAATGTGACTTATTGTTGATCAAAATCGTACCAATTCTCCTGATCGAGTGTTTGTGAGTTGCCCTTTTTGAGTGCTTCCCGGCAGATTGTTCAGATTTTGAAATCTCACTTAGGGGGGGGGGGTTGTGTCTTCACCCCATGCTTTATGATTTTCCAATGGTAGTCTATAGGCGGGGCCCTAATATAGGAGACTTACTTGCTTCATGCCTAGGTCTGAGGCCATTGATCCGCCCACTCATGATCAATGTGGGCGATGTTCATGGTGTCAGCTTGCTATAGTGGATTCATCTTGTGTTCCCCCAAGTGGTAAAACTTATTTCAGCAGATCTGTTACTACTTGTGACTCTTCATTGGTGATATATATTATCCTGTGCCCTTGTTCTTTATTGTAGGTTGGGCGCACCAAGTGTAAGGTGCGTTACAGGTTACTGAACATAAAAGTCATATAGCAAATTCTAAACCGACAGCCCTTTTGGTTGACCACTGGGTAAACAAGGGGTCACACTGTCCATGACCTCCTTTGGCAGGTTGTTGATAGTGTGCCTCTGTCTTGGAAGCAGGGTGATAGATTGCCTATGCTCAACAAAAGAGAAGCGGAGTGGGTGTTCCGTTTACATTCAATTGAACCTGCGGGTCTCAATCAAGAAATTGAGTGGCTGCCTTTGTGTGATTCTGTCTGTTTTTGTATAAGTAGGAATGTGATAGCCAGATTGATTTGGGTATATACCATGAGGTCATCAGCATATAAGTAATACAGTATATTATGCTTCTTGATGAAGCTGCAGATGGGGTATATGTATAGATTAAAGAGGATTCAGGAGAGTGTGGAATGCCTTGTGTTACTGTGAAAAGCATTGACTTGTTTGCTCCACATTTGACTTGTTGTGGTCTGTGTTTTAGGTAGGAAGTGAACCATTTGAGGATGTTGCTGCAGATGCCAATGTCCTGGAGATATTGGATCAAAATGTTATGGGACACGGTATCAAAGGCAAAAAGAGATATCCATGAATATGAGGAGGAATCTGGTCTTGATGTTGTCTATTCCCCTTATGATGTTGTCGAAGAGTGAGGTTAGTAGTGTTTCCACATTATGGCATGGTTTGAAGCCATGTTGGTGGGGGGTCTAGTGTCATGCTGTGGTCCATATGGTCCTACAACTGTCTTTGCACAGTTTTTTCAATGATTTTTGTGAGAAATGGTAGGCTGGAGATCGGGTGGTATGCCGCGGGATCGTTCTTGCAAAGTGGTGTGTTCTTTAATATCGGCCATATAATTGCCTGTTTGAGGGATGACAGCATGTGTCCGTGTTCTAAGGATGACTTAACTATTTTGTGTATAGATTGATTGAGCTGATCCTTGGCTGCTTTTATCCACTGTACAGGACATGGGTCAGTTGGAGATGTGGTTGTGTTGAGCGAGGTGACTATCTGCTCTATTTGTTGAACAGATGGTATAGAGAAATCTCCCCAGGCTTGTGTGGATGCTAAGTCTTTCATGTAATTTAAAGGTATTGTTGGTATGTTCCTGTTGAGTTTCTTGTGCTTTTTGATTATGGAGTTTGTCATGTCTTGAGGGTGCACTTCAGGGATAATCTGTTGTGTAGCACCTCTGGTTAGTGTTCGCACCATGTCAAATAGTTCTCTTGGCTTGTTCGCTGATCTCATGATGATGTTTGTGTGGTGTTGATCAGGCTGTTGTAGTCTCTCTGTTTGGCTCTGTATTGGTTTAGTGCATCAGGGGCTTTATTAGGTCTCCATTTCCTTTTGAGTTTCCCTAATTCCCGCTTTGCTTCCCTTATCTCATTAGAGTACCAAGGGGGGTGGGTGTGCTGCATGTATCTATGTGTTTCCAGCTGGGCGCTGCTGCTGCTGTGGATATGATGTTATTCCAATTCTCAGTGGCTTTATCCAGATCTGTTGCATCTTGATGCAGCTTCGGGATCATCTCCTTCAAGAAATCTTCTTTGCTTGGGGGGCTCTTCCTGATGTTTTATAGGTTGATCAATCCGTACTGTAAAGGTTATTAAATGGTGATCTGACCATGGCATCGGTGAGATTGATGGGAGAGTGGTAGTGGTGTGTTCTTGTAGTGATTTAGGAATGACTAAGAGGTTGGGGGTTATTCCCAGTCTGTGTGTGGGGTGCTTGCTTAGTTGATTGTATTGAAGGGATTCCATCGCTTTGAGGAATGATTTAGAATCCTTGTCAGGTGCTGCCCTGAGGTTAAAGTCCCCTGGGCAATGAGTGGTTTCTGTGTTGTATCTTGTGTGCAGACTATCTCAAGTATTCTGGTAAGCTCTTCTGACTTGGCATTAGGAAGTCAATATGCGAGGCATATGTCCAAGTATTTGTTGGAAATGGTGATTATGCTGGATTCCTCTGTGCTGCTTGATGAGTTGGTCCTGAATTTGTATTGGCTTCTGGCTAGTATCAGCACTCCCCCTCCCCTCCTGCCTGTTCTGGGGCAGTTGAAGGCAGTATATGTAGGTGGAGTGATTTGTTTAAAATGACCTGATCAGTATCATTGAGCCATGTTTCGGTTATTCATAGGATGTCTATCTTTTGGGTATGCAAGTAGTCTGAGATAGTGTTAGCCTTGTTTCTGATGGATCTTGCATTGATGAGTGCACAGTTGATGTTTGTGCCTAAGATGGTGTTGGTGTGGGTGTTTTGTGAAGTGTGGGCAGGCATTATAGTGATTAAAGTGTTTATTTTGTGAGTGTGCACTCTCCAGGGTGCATGTTTGTTTTGATTATACCATGGAGTGAAGTATAGTATTGTGGAAGGTGTGAGTGTATGGGTGTGTACCTAAGGTCTTTGCTTGGTGTGTCAGAAGCTGCAGTAGAAGGAGGGATAAGATCAGTGTTGTGTTGTGCAGCCACATTTCGGGTGGGGGCGTTGGACTCCTACATGGGGGGGTGCCTTGTTGCGCTTGTGTGTTTGCTCACCTTTGGACTCCCGAAGTTGTCAAGTGTGTGAAGTTTATGTCTGTCCTGGTGTAGGCAACTCCCTGTCCACTCCAAAGTCCACATCTAAGGGCCCTTTGGCTTGACCATTAGGTGCGGGTGCGCCTTACAGCACTTGCTTAAATGGTCTGTGTGGGTCGCAGGGCGATGATTCCGTGGGGTGGAGTTCTGCGATCTGTCCCTGTAGTGCTGGGTTGAGCGTGTCTGTGTGAGTCTGGGTGCACGGAGCATGCAGTACGTAGTCCAGAGAAAGTTGCACGGGTCTTTGTGGGCTCACCTCAAGGCAACTGATGTGCGTGAGAACTGCTGATCTGTGTCCCGGTGCAAGAATGGCGGCAGTATTGGGGGTTCGTGACAAGCAGCTGGTTCGGGGGCTCCTGAAAAGAAGGTCGGTGTGCAAGCTTGAATGTCTGTTCTGATGTTGATCGGGGTGTGTGGCAGAGAGGCCAGATGTCCTTACCACACTTGCTTGAACGGTCTGAGTGGGTCACAGGGCGATGATGCCGTGGGGTGGAGTTCTGCGTTCTGCCCCTCTAGTGCCGGATTGAGTGCATTTGTGTGAGTCTGGAGCATGCAGCATGTAGTGCAGAGAAAGCTGCACGGGTCTTTGTGGGCTCACCTCAAGGCAACTGATGTGGATGAGAGCTGCCGTTGATTTGCCGATGAGTGTTCGAGTGATGATGCAATAGCTGAATGGATTGATTTATTGGTTTTGAAAGTGGGATGTGGTTTTTATTGGTTGGTTGTTTGATGAAATGATGAGCAGTTTTGAGTATGGAAAGTGGATCTTTTATTGGTTGATTGTGTGAATGTGATGACACTGAGGGTTTTGATTGGTCTTGTCTATAGATGAGGGTGGCTTTACTATCTTTATAAGGTTCGTTCTTTAAGTTTTGGATGAGATGTGCCTGACTGGACCCCAGCAAGAGAGGCTTTGATTTATGGTTGCTCCCTGATGCAGATGAGTATTATTACCATGGATACGCAATATAGCATCGGGTTATTTGTACTCTTAAGATATTCTGAGCTGTAATTTGCCATTTGATAGTTTATATCTTTGGGTCTTTAATGGGGCTTTGTGTGTATTGTTGTTATAGAATACAATCCCTTGGACTGATGATGATTTAATACCATGATGACCCAGTAGTCTATAATTACTTGGGCTTGATGGCCAGATATTTATTTATTTATTAAACATCTCTTTTATACCATCTTTCAAAATTGGCAAGGCGGTTTACATTGAATATAACTGGGATTTACATAGAAAAATAAATAATGGAACATAACTTAGGATTACATGGGAATAGTAGGTTGTTAATAATACATGCAGTATGGGGAAGGGAATGATATGAACAATGGCAACCTATGTACAATGACGTAATATTATCTGGATGCTTGTTAGTGACAGCTTGATGACTGCATCATGGGAACTTCTGTGTCTGAAGATATAAGTTTTAAGCTCTTTTCTGAAGTCTTTTACATCTTTTGTTACTCTTAAGTTGCTTGGGAGGAAGTTCCATAAGGTGGGACCATAGATGGAGAATGCTCGCTAACATGTTGCTTGTGTGCTGGTTGTCTTATGTTTTGGGGTTTTTATTTACATTCTTTTATATACTGCACTATTCTGCATCAGTGTGGTTTACATTGAACAAACTGAAATTACATTGAACAGGGCATTATAACTTGGAGATAACTATTTTACAGGGAACATGGACTATGGAGGGTTAAGTGGCTTGCCCAAGACCCCAATGAGCACCTGTGGGACTAGAAGCCCCAGTCCTTCTGGCCCAAGGTTGCTGTCCTCTAGGGGGATTTGAACCCACGACCTTCTGGCCTGAAGTACCTTGCCCCAACCACTAGGCTACTCTTCCACTCAAGGTTCTGCTTTTGTTGCCTTCTCAGTCTGTTGTGTGGTAAGTTCTGTATGAGAGTTTGTATGCAGTCTGCAGTCTGCAGTCAAGTTGTGTATGGTCTTGGGCTGCAGTGTTCTGAGCTAGTTGTAGGGGGAATAGTGCATATTTTGGAAGTCCTTGAAGTATAGAATTACAGTAATCCAAGTGAGGACTGTCCAAGTGACAGACTGTTTGGAAGAGGTTGTATCTAATAGTGGTGGAAGGTTATGTAGCATCCTGATTTTGTGATATGCTGAAGCAGATGCTTTCTTAATACGAGTCTGGAAGTTCAGTTTCCGGTCTAGTGTCACACCAAGGTATTTGACTTCAGTTTTTATGGGGATATTAAGGTTTTTGATCGTGATAGTTTTGGGGAGTGAATATGTGGGGTCTCTGTTAATGATTAGAACTTCAGTTTTATTGTAGTTGAGAGGCTCTGATCTTTTAGCTTGTGTGTCATTTTTTTCATGCATAAGTATATGGAAGAGAATTCTGAATTTGTGGTCCCCCTCCCTGTTCTGACAATGTGCCCACTACAAAAAGATATGGACGTACTTTGCATCCACAGGTTTCCAAACAAAAGTACACATGCAATGTCTCTGTGAAACCTCAAGCAAGGTCCAGTGCTAAAAGGTATCCAAAATTGTCCACATAAATGGTCCCAAATAAGCCACATAGATTGTTGCCATCAGTTAATTGGCCTGGAGTATCTGGAAGCCCTCTTGCCCACTTGGCCAACTGGCTGTGAGGGCCAGTGGTCGGTACCTTACAGTAGGACCCTAATCTCACCACTAACCACTGTAGAAAACAGAAAAGTTAATTTCCGTCAATTTGCCATTGAGAAAGGCAAAGAGAATCTTTTTGTAAGAAGATGAACAGGTTTTAGGTTTGCGTGAATGATGCTGCAGAGAAATCCTGAAGACCGTAACTTCCTGCAGAAAATAACTTTTTAGGGCTAACGCCATTCCCTGACATGACAGCTCCTGTCACCTTTCAGCCTTCATTCACCTTGGTGCATGTCCCATCCTCTAGAAAGCAGGCAATTATCTTCCAGTAAAGGAAGCCTGTTTCCATGGAAGCATTAAATAACCCTTGAAAAAATGCTTTAGAAATTCTTTGTTTTGCCTTCAGTCTCTTGACGGCGAGAGCCTTATTTGTTGCAAATTTGACCTCGAGCAGCTGCAGCTCTGACCTCTCACAGGTTTGGAAATTATTATAGAGCTTTTTATTTCACTGCAAAAATCATTTCACTATTTTCCATGACGGTTCTTTCTCAGTTAACAATGTGTTTACAGTAAATAAGCAAGGCTGAGATTAACTGAAGTGGAGCTGAGGCCAGAGGAGAAAACGGAAAGTGCTGCTATGCTCAGGGTGCACCTGCGATATCGTTTCTTCTGCAAGAACAGGAAATGGACAAGTGTTGAGCGGAGGAACTCACAGAGAAAGAAGACTGCTGGTTGGCAGTCGCGGCAGGCGGGCAGGGGTGGCCTGTGAGGGATGTGCAGGGACTCAATGGCTGGCCCTATTTTTTCCAGCAGGCATTTATATGAGTGCGTTGTTTAGGATAAAATGATGGCTACTGTAGGCCGTTTTGTTTTGTTTGTGATCCCCACCATATTATTGGCATTTATTTTATGCAGGTTTTATGTTTGCAGTCCAGAATGGTGGATGGTGCAGGTTATCTGTATTTTCATATAAATAAATAAATGGTCCCAAAGGATGACGCCTCTCCCTTCCTCCTCCTTTTCCTCCCTGTCGAGCCCCTCCCTCAGCCTTCCTCTTCACCCTCCTTAGCTCTCTTCTAGTGGCAACTCTTAGGTAATCCTATGTTTTGGCTAAAACCAAGGATCTATTTGACTTGCTCCACTAACTGGGCTCCCTTACTCCTGCACTACAGGCTTCACTTCACCTTCACAGGAAATGTTTGAGCACAAAACAACTGATGTGGTCACACTCGAGGGTCTGGAGAAAGAGAGGCCATCAAAGACCAAGAAGACCTGATCTCCAGGGGACTCTTCCCACCCTCCACATGCAGTCACACCTGAGGGCCTGGTTACCATCCAGGCTTTTACTGGACAAAGACTCTTCCCTCACTCCACACCCATCGCACCTATACAAAATGTAATGGAGATAATCACACCTAGTTACAATCAGGATGATATTGGACAAAGGACCCTTCAGCTGTTCTCACTGTGTCTCAGGAAGTTTTACATAGTAACTTAGTAACACAGTAAAAGACAGCAGATAAAGACCAGTATGGTCCATCTAGTCTGCCCAGCAAGGCGGCAATAGTAGGTGCACCTGCCACTCCGTACAGGTCACCCCTTCCCATGTCTTTGTTTAGGGGTGAACCCACCGCTCCGTGCAGGTCGCCCCTCCCCATGTCTTTGTTTAGGGGTGAACCCACCGCTCCGTGCAGGTCGCCCCTCCCCATGTCTTTGTTTAGGGGTGAACCCACCGCTCCGTGCAGGTCACCCCTCCCCACGTCTTTGTTCAAGGGTGAACCCACCGCTCCGTGCAGGTTGCCCCTCCCCATGTCTTTGTTTAGGGGTGAACCCACCGCTCCATGCAGGTTGCCCCTCCCCATGTCTTTGTTTAGGGGTGTACCCACCGCTCCATGCAGGTCCTCCCTCCCCATGTCTTTGTTTAGGGGTGTACCCACTGCTCCATGCAGGTCACCCCTCCCCATGTCTTTGTTTAGGTGTGAACCCACTGCTCCGTGTAGGTCACCCCTCCCCATGTCTTTGTTTAGGGGTATACCCACTGCTCCGTGTAGGTCACCCCTCCCCATACCCACTGCTCCGTGTAGGTCACCCCTCCCCATGTCTTTGTTTAGGGGTGAAACCACTGCTCCGTGTAGGTCACCCCTCCCCATATCTTTGTTTAGGGGTGAAACCACTGCTCCGTGTAGGTCACCCCTCCCCATGTCTTTGCTTAGGGGTATACCCACTGCTCTGTGTAGGTCACCCCTCCCCATACCCACTGCTTCGTGTAGGTCACCCCTCCCCATGTCTTTCTTTAGGGGTGAACCCACTGCTCCGTGTAGGTCACCCCTATTTGCTGAGATATAAGAGATAGTTATGTTTGTTTTGCTTTTATCCTACTACTACTATTTAGCACTTATATAGCGCCGAGCATGCAGCGATGTACATGCATATAAAAGATATACATATAATAAACAGTCCCGGCTCATCCTGTTGCTATAAAGGGATCCACTGTGTCGATCCCATGCCTTTTTGAATTCTGTCACTGTATTTGCCCCCACCACTTCCATCAGGAGGGCATTCCAAGCATCCACCACCCTTTCAGTGAAAAAGTATTTCCTCACATTGCCTTTCAGTTTACCCTCTTGCAGCTTCATGTTATGCCCTCTAGTTTTACAGCTTCCCCATCTCTGGAAGAGGTTTGTTCATTATTTCTCTTTAAGTATTTAAAGGTCTGAATCATATCTCCCCTATCCTTCCTCTCCTCCAGAGTGTACATATTTAGGTCTTCGAGTCTCTTCTCATAAGGCTTCTGACGCAGGCTCCAAATCATTTTGGTTGCCTTCCTCTGAACAGTTTCCAGTCTTTATACATCGTTTGCAAAATACGGTCTCCAAAACTGAACACAGTATTCCAAGTGAGGCCTCACCAGTGACTTATACAGTGGCATAAGTACCTCTTCCTTTCTGCTGGTAATTCCTCTTTGTATGAAGCCCAACATCCTCCTGGCTTTTGCCACTGCCTTGTCACACTGTTTCGCCACCTTGAGATCCTCTGGAACAATCACTCCTTTCCCTGGTCCGTGCACACCAACCTCTCACCCCCTATCGCATACAGTTCCCTTGGATTTCTGCTTCCCAAGTGCATGACACTGCACTTCTTCACATTAAATCTTAACTGCCAAGCATTAGACCATTCTTCCAGCTTTTGTAGATCTTTCCTCATGTTCTCCACTCCCTCAGGAGAATCCACTCTGTTGCAAATTTTCTGCAACAGGCGCCTAGGCAGGAAAGAAATAAGTGCATATGTTGTATCTACTGGGAAGCTGCTGCACAAAGCTCTGAAGCACTATGTTTTCTATGCACTGTCCGTCACAACTGGGCAGCAAGGACTAACTGAAGCACAAAAATGCAATGTGTGCCTTTGAGTCAGTCCTGACTCCTGGCTACCCAGAAGCTCCTAGGTTTTCTTGGCCTTGTCACTGGAAGTAGATTGCCAGGCCTTTCTTCTGAGGCAATGGAGAGTTAAGTGACTTGCCCAAGGCCACAAGGAGTGCTAATGGGAATTGAACTCTGGTTGCTTGGTTATCAAGCCAGTGTTCTAACCACTAGGCTATTCCTCCACTCCAACTGAAGCACATATGGAAGGTAATTCTATAAGGAAGCATCTACTCACGGAAGGAGATTTTTATAAAGCTGCGTCTAGGTAACATGCATATATTTCACACTTATGTTATAAAATCAAATACACGCAGAGAACACATCTTAACCTATGGTGCAATAACTTGCAATAGCCTTAGAGCTGACGTAAATATCCCCATCTACTTCTTGCAAATACTTGTGTAAATTATAGTATTTCAAAATTAATGTACGTACTTGCTCGCACTGCCCACAATCCTCTCAAACTCCGCCCATGTGCACACCCATATTGGAAGAATGTGTGATGCAAACGACACGCGCATTTTGCAGCTAGTCAGTATTTTATAAGAGGCCATTGATACATGTAACTGGTCACTCATGCGTGTAAATAATTAAAATACAAATTTACATGCAATGTTGGCACCTAGGTGGGTCATTTGGGAAGCTCTTTTCGTGCTTTGGACATCCGAAAATGGGCATAAAGATGTCCAAAGCACATAGATGTCTCCAATGCCATTTTAGAAATCGGGTCTGCAGATGTCTCCAGCATGAGAATGTCCGAATGGGACAGATAGGGACCATAATTTCATCAAGGTTGCCCAGTTTACTTCCTGTAGCAAGGCCGTGGGCCCCAGTTATTTCCTGGCTTCTCCTTCACATCTTTTGGATTTAGGAATCCCCTGTGCTTATCCCAGGCTGTTCTTGCCTCCATACTGTATATCAAGTCCCTTTCCATGAAGATATTGTTTCTGCTCTTACTCCTTTGTCTACCCCCTCACAGCTTTAATATTGCTTTTGGCATATAGGGCTCCTCCTCCTTTTCTTCCTTCTCTCTTCTTTCTTCTAAATTAATTACAGTCAGCTATGGCTACATCCCATTCATGTGACTCATTAAACCATATTTCTGTAATGGCCACAATGTCCAAGTCCATTTCCTCCATCAGGGCTTCTAGGTCAGGAACTTTATTTATTTATTTATTTATTTGAACAGTTTTTCTATACTGCGCCTTCCAACAATCAGGGGCGGTTTACATGAAACAGTTAAAGTTACAGAGAACAATATTTAAACTATATTACAGAGAACCAATAACATGCCAGCTACAACAGAAATGGGAATAGTGGAGGTTGGTTAACATATTTATTTATTTAACAGTTTTTCTATACTGCCTTATCATTAAATATGACTATCTACATAGCAGATTTTGCAACTTTTGCATTGAACAGGGGTGGCTGTGGAGGGAGGGTACTCAGCCTGGCAGGATGTGCTAGAGGGTAGCTGAGTTGCATGAATTTCATATATTTATTTCTTTAACCAGTTTTCTATACTGCCTTATCCTTCAATCAAAGTGGTTATGTATTCACTACAAGCAAGTACAGGATACATTCCCTTATCCTCAAAGTACCTGAGGCAACAGAGGGTTAAGTGGCTTGCCCAAGGCCACAAGGAGTGTCTATAGGACTAGAAACCCCAGTCCCTCCAGCCTGAGATTGCTGTCCTCAGGTGGGAATTGAACCCCTGGCCCTCTGGCCTGAGGTGCTGTGTCCCAATCACTAGGCCACTCCTCCCTCCCTGAATGCATCACTGAAGGGGAGGTTGTTGTAGTGTTCGGTAAATAGCAGGGTTTTCAGTTCTTTCCTGAATGTCTGAAGGTCTTTTATTGATCTGATTGGGTCTGGGAGGGAATTCCAAGCAGTAGGCGCTGTATAGGAGAAGGCTCTATTACTGGTTGCTTGTTTAATTTTGCGGATTGAGGAAGGTATTGCTAGTAGGTTTAACTTACTTTTTCTCCTGCTTCTACCTTCTGGTTGGATCTGTATCCTGGTTGTACAAAAAGATGGGGAGATATTATTAATTAGTTTGAATGTGGAGACTATAGATTTGTATTTTATCCTATTAGCTACTGGGAGCCAGTGTAGGTTGTACAGACTGGGGGAGATATGATCTCTTAGTCTTGCCTTGGTTATGATCCTTGCAGTAACGTTCTGGGCTAATTGGAGAGTGTGGAGGCTTTTTTTAGGCAACCCTTGTAGTAAGCTGTTGCAATCGTCCAGGTGAGGTGTGATTAGGGCCTGGACTACTGTACGGAAATCATGGGTCTCTAGGAGGGGTCTGAGGTACAGGATTGTCTTTAGTTTGTAAAATATGCTTCTTACTGTTTGCTTAATTTGTGCTGTCATTGTGAGTGATCTATCTATTGTGATGCCTAGATATTTAACCTCATCTTTAACTGGGAGAATCGTGCCTTGGAGTTTGAGTGTTGAGGGAGGTCTAAAGCTTTGATTTCTTGTGAATAAAATCTCTATTTTTGTGAAATTTATGTGAAGATTACACAGGTACACTAAAAAAAGTTTTTTTTAAACTGCCTCTAATGTTTCGATTGATTTTTACGTTTTTTGGTGCGCTGAATCCAAATCTGGTAACCAATTTGCTCCATCACGTACAGATTTTTTGCTACATTGGGTTAGCAGTTCGAGGTGAACGTTTCAGATTGAGTGCGATCGAGATAAAAGTTTCTTGGATGAATTCTTTATACTAATTGTTTAGTAGTTATTCAAATAAGAATAAAGAAAATTGTAACAAGGCAGCACATAAGAATAGAGTAATGTCAACAAAACACACTGTGATGGTAGCAAAATTGTCTGCACTTAAAACAGCCACATACATGTGCACAAACATTGAGCATATAAGAGCGAGGTTAGACACAAAGCAAAGCAAAGAAATGTGCAAAAAATGTTGTACAGGTATGTATGTAAGAATAGAAAACGCAAACCGCACCATTGCAATACATGAAGACAAACACCCGATGGTGTGAAAATAAAATTCTAATAAATGAGATCCGACACTGTGGTAATAACTAGCAAATTTTTATTTCAAAGTTTAGTAAAAACACGATATTTGTCAACACAGTTTAGATTTTAAAGTCATTCTTGGGTCAATCAATCTCCTGGTGGGCCCGTTTCTTCTTCCCCCGAATGCTTCTCTTGGTGCGCTGCTTGGCGTATTTTTCATCTGGGGTTTCCCGCAGCAGCAACCAGCAGAAATCAGCCATCATAGTGGTGTTCCATCTTCCTTGGTACCTTCTCTCTGCGTCCTTGATGTCCTGGTGAAACCTTTCACCTTGTTCTTCACTGTACGCCCCAAGTTTTCGGGAAAGTAGTTCACATGGGAGTGCAAGAAATAGACTTTCAGGCTCATGTTACAGCCTTGTTCTTTGAAGGCATTGAGCATCCTGGCAACAATATCCTTATAGTTCTCATCCCGCCTGTTCCCCAAGAATTTGAGAACAACATCCTTGAAGGAATCCCAGGCTTCTTTTTCCTTCTCAGACATCGTTTCAGCGAATGCTCCATCTGAAATGAGTTTCCTTATATCAGGGCCAACAAACACTCCTTCCTTTAGCTTTGCTTCAGAAAGTCGGGGGAACTTTGAGCAAAGGTACCGAAAGCACTCACCATCTTTTGGAAGGGACTTGATGAATTGCTTAATGAGACCCAACTTAATGTGGAGAGGTGGTAATAGAATTTTATCACGAGGTACCAAGCTCTCATGAAGAACATTTTTCTCACCGGGTCTCAAATACTCCCGAATTGGCCAGTCTTTTTTCCCCCAGTGTAGGTCGCGGGCCCGGCTATCCCTCAAGCAAAGGAAGCAGGGATATTTGGTGAAACCGGATTGCTGCCCTAATAGCATGGATAGAATTTTAAAGTCTCCACAAATCATCCACTTATGCTCATCATAACGAATCTTCTGAAGAATCAGGGCCAAATTCTCGTATTTTTCTTGGAGAATAACAGAGTGAGCAATAGGAACTGAAGCGAATGTGTTGCCATTATGAAGAAGAACACCTTTTATGCTGTCTTTTGACGAATCAATGAACAGCCGCCATTCAGCAGGATCATACTTGAGTTTAAACTTTCCATCACTCCGTATATATCGTTGCAAAATACCAAATCTTCCTTTTTGCTGAAATACTTCAAAAATTGTGTCTCGCGGTTGCGGTACCAATAAAAAGTTGTTCCTGGTGACAATAGATTTTTCTGTTTAAGCCGAGAACCTAGCAGTTGGGCAGCATCTTTTGGGAGTCCTAAATCCCGGACTAAATCATTCAATTCAGCTTGAGAGAAAAGTTCAGGTTTCGGATCTGGTTCAGTTTCAAACTCGGAAGTACTGGACTCATCGGGAAAAGCCATCTGATGAGTCTCATCATGATCAGAACCGTCCACACAAATATGATCCAAAGATTTTGGTGGTTCAGGCACAGGTACTTCGTTGCTATGAGGCATAGGCCTAATTGCTGAGGGAAGGTTGGGGTAACTTATTACGTTCTTATTTTTTAAGTTGTATCCCTTCACAATGCAAGAGCAAAAATAGCAGTCACTGCTGTGGTCTCTTTGTTCACGCCACATCATAGGTATTCCGAAACGAAATGCTTGTTTTTTACCTTTCATCCATAAGCGTAGATCTTCCTCACATGTCTTGCACACTTTGTGAGGAGCCCACGGTTTGTCTTGATCGCCTAACTTCAAACCGAAATAGGCGAAATATACTTTTTTAATAAATGCAGAAATGTTCCTCTGCTGCTTTTTCACGGTATATTCCCCACAAATAAAACAAAAACTGTCCGGAGAGTTGACGCAACCTCTGGCTCTGTGAGCCATCACAAATACACAGCACTGCAAACTACAACCATAGTGAACCACTTCGGAATAAAGCTGGATTACGACTGAGCAAACAAAAGGTAATAATGAACTTGCAAGAAACTGAAATTTGACAGGAACGTTCATGTCGCAACCACCGTGTTTGAGCGAGCGAACGAGGCGAGGCGAACAGGAAAGAACATGCGCCAGCGCGAGTACTGGATTTAGCCCCCCGCCTCCCAATTGTCCTGTTAATGTATAAAATGAATACAAAACACTCTAAAATATCATGAGGGAGTGTTTCTAGTTAGTTAACCATTACAACCTCTATTTTGGGCCAAGAAAATAAACTGCAGTCGGCTAAAAAGAAATTATGTGAACATTCCTTATATGGGTAAGAAATCTAGTTTTGCAAGAAAACGTGACGTGATGGAACATTTTGGCTATTTTTCCTGGATTCAGCACCCCAAAATCTATAGGAATCAGTTGCAAAACTGGAGGCAGTTTTTTGGTAGTGTACCTGTGTTATTTTCTTTTAGCCAAGATTCAGCTTCGGCTATACAGTTTGTGATATTGTGGTATGTGAGGTTTTTTTTAATGTCTATGGGTGTGAAAACCATGATATCGTCTGCGTAGATGTGGTATCTTCTATTGTATTTTTTGAAGATCTAACATATTGGTTGAAGGTATATGTTGAACAGGAGGGCGGAGAGCACGGAACCTTGGGGGAAGGTGGAGGAGAGTAACTGATCGACTTTCACATACAGAGAATGGTTGGACAGGTAGGATTTAAACCATTTGAAGGCTCTTCCAGTTATACCTAATTGTGGAAGTCTTTTTAGGAGGATTTAGTAAAGGATATAACAGAATTAGAACTCTGTTGGCTAGACTTTGAGCATCCCACTAGAGGACAGCAACCTTGGGCCGGAAGGACTGGGGTTTCTAGTCCAATAGGTGCTCCTTGTGGTCTTGGGCAAGCCACCTAACCCTCCATAGCCCATGTTCCCTGTAAAATAGTTATCTCCAAGTTATAATGCCCTGTTCAATGTAATTTCAGTTTGTTCAATGTAAACCGCACTGATGCAGAATAGCGCGGTATATAAGAGAATGTAAATAAATAAATAAATAAAATTTGAACTCACTGTCTTCCAGCAATTGTTGGTTAGCTTGCGTGTATTTGGGATGGATTTTTTTCCAGACTCCTTTTCCCTCTTGTCACTAATGTGTGGATTAATATGATGACTATTACCAATGTTATTTTGTTCTTGCTGGGAGTGATGTCCTGAACTTGTTTTTTTCCCATCCATCATCACCTTTCCCTAGTTTAAATGCCCACATATTGCCTGAATTTTTCACTTAGGATCCTTTTTCCTGTCACAGGGAGATGTAGTCCATCAACACAGTACAGCCTCTTGTTGTTCCATCTATTGCCCCAGTTGCCTATATATCTAAATCCTTCTCATTTACACCAGGTTTGGAGCCACATATTAAAGTTGGTTATGTGATGCATCCTATCTTCCCCCTTATCATGAACATAGTACTAATTAATTGGTCAGTAAATCTGGAGGAAGTAAAATTATTAACAAAACTATTCAAATAAATTATTCATGTTGGGGCGGCAGGAAGTGGTGAGTCGGCGGTCGCCCAGCAGTGAGTTCCTGAGTTGTTAGTGCTATGCAGTGAATCTTGCCTCGGTAATATGGGGCGGAGGAAAAGAAAGCAAGCGAGCCTACCTGGTGCTCCCTCGCTGCCTTCTGCTACTGGCCTGAGAACCTTGGACTCGTGTGGGTTTGCGATCGCCGGCCCCGGAGCAGCGTCTTCACCAGTGCAGCAGGAAGAAGTGTTGGCTGCGCTGGGCGTTTCAGGGGTGAGTTTGTCACCCGAGCAGTGGGTTCCCCTGAAACAGCCGGGGAGTGGGTCAACCCCCGATGGCATCTTTCTCTCTGCCTTGCCGGGCTTGCGGGTGAGCACCCCGGAGCTCTTGGGAGTGGCGCAACAACAGACTCTCGGATTCTGGAGGAAGGAATCAGCTGATTGGAGGTGAAGAGGACTCACCTTCGGTCTTGTTGAATGCACGGCTGTTGGAGCCTGGAAGAGAGATGTTACCGGTTCATCGGGAAGTAATAAGACCTGTGGTAATGACTTTGGATGCGCTATGGGATGCAATATCCGCTATGTCATCGACTCCTTATACAGTTATGGGAACTGTTACGGTGGAGTTTACCAATGTTAAATCGGCTGCTTCTGAGGCTTCAAGTGCACAGGTGGAGCAGGCAGCTGCTGTATTACATGTGAAGGAAGATTTGAGAAGTCTTCGAGAGGAGCATGTAATCTTGATAAAAGAAAGGTCGGTGCTGGCTCGAAAGACTGAGTATTTGGAAAATTTGGCATGACGGAACAACTTGAGACTGTTGAACTTTCCAAGATCCCCACTGTTTTCCCCCCTGGAGATGGTATGAAAGAATTTTGTGGAGGTACTTAAAATTCCAACTGAACACCTACCACCTGTGGTTAGGGCAAAGTATCTCAATGTTGGTAATAAAGGAGGGGGGTGGAATTTATTTATTTTATTTTTATTTATTTATTGCTTTTATATACCGCGCTCTTTAAAATCAGTGTGGTTTACATATAACATTTTGTACAAAACAGGGGCCTGTTATGTACTTACATTGAACGGGTAATTCAACTTGGATATCAACTGGGGGGATCTATCTACTGCTATCTCCAACTATCTACAGCTATCTACAACAGCTACAGCGTAACATGTACATAGTTACCCCAGTTAGTCCAAGTTGCAAAACCCTGTTTTTTTTTAAGTCCAGTATGGGAGCCACCTGTACTGTACAAACCTGCTGTTAATTGTAAACCAAGCTGACTTTAAAAAGCGTGGCATAGAAAAGACGTTAAATAAAATAAAAAATAAAATAAATCTACAATATGCACATGGGTTTTCTGTTTTTTACAACTGGCTAGATGGGTGTAAGGCGGGTGTGGTTGAAATACTGGGCTGCAAGGAATGAATCCAAAACATCGTTGGGTGGTATAAGTGATTTAACTGGTTTTCTTGAAAGTTCTTTGGCAGTAGTCACTGAAAGGTCTACCCTGCTTGTATCCCTTGCACTTGAGCCAGATAAGGTTATGATTCTTGAATATTTTTTCAAGAATTTAAATGAGAAGTTTTATGGCTCGCAAGTGCGGATATTTCCTGACCTTTCTCGGGCGACCCAGTTGAGGAGAAAGGAGTTTCTTAACCTTAGGACTAGGGCCATCTCCCTGGGAGCAAATTTTCTGTTAAAATACCCTTCTCAAAGTTTTATTTCCTTGCATGAGCAGAATTTTCTTTTCTTCGAGCCTAAACAGCTTCTTGATTTCATGAATGCTAGGGACGAGGTTAAGGTGGATGTGAATATTCCTACGGCTGACGTTTAAGTCTTATCCTGCCTATTGTATGATTTCCATGTTGATTTCTACTGTGTGTTAGGTAGAATTACAATTTAATTTCCCGTTGCCCCCCCTTTTTCTTTTGTGGTCTAATAGTTGGCTGATGCTAGTTTACCTATTTGAAATAATTGTGTGATAATATATGATGTTGCCTATTTTCTTTCATTCATGTGTTTACTTGGATGTTTATTATATATTCTAATAAAATTTTAAATATATATAAAAAATTATTCATGTTGAAGAATAAAATAAAGGCTATTACAATGCCTCTGTATCGTTCCATGGTGCGATCACACCTTGAACATTGTGTGCAATTTTGGTCACCATATCTTAGAAAGGATATAGCGGAATTAGAAAAGGTACAGAGAAGAGCCACCAAAATGGTGAAGGGAATGGAAGGATATTTACTTATTTAGCTATGCTCATATACTGCTTATCTACATGTCAAAGTAGCGTACATTCACATACTGTATATATATATATATATTTCCCTTGTCCCCAAAGGGCTCACAATCTATGTTTTTGTACCTGAAGCAACTGAGGGTTAAGTGGTCTGCCCAAGACCACAAGGAGCACCTGTAGGACTAGAAACCTCAGTCCTTCTGGCCCAAGGTTATTGTCCTTTAGTGGGATTTCAACCACTGGCCCTCTGGTTTGAGGTAACTTGCCCCAACCACTAGGTCACTCCTTCCCCCCATGAGGAGAGACTTAAAGATTAGGGCTTTTCAACTTGGAAAAGAGATGGCTGAGGGAAGATATGATAGAGGCCTATAAATTAATGAATGAAATGAAAGGGGTTAACATAGATTGGCTGTTTACGCTATCAAAAAGTAGAAAGACTATGGGACACGCAATGAAGCCGTAACGTAACCCATTTCAGACAAATAAGAAAAATATTTTTTCACTCAATGTGCAATCAAACTCTGGAATTCATTAGCGGAGGATGTAGTAAAAGCTGTTAGTGTAGCTGGGTTTAAAAAAGGTTTGGACAAATTCCTGGAGGAAAAGTCCATAAACTATTATTAAAGAGGACCAGGGAAATCCACTGCTTACCCCAGAATAAGCAATGTGGAATCTGTGTATTTTTTTGGGAACCTGTTAGGTACTTGTGACCTGGATTGGCCGCTGTTGGAAATGGGACACTGGGCTCTGACCCAGTATGGCATATCTTATGGTCTTAAGAATTGGGATTTATCTTACCACAATCTTTGTTGTTTTTTAATTCATGTTTAGGTGGGATTACATATTGAATTATCTTGGGTGATAACTTGTTGGGTTAACCAGTCTGGCATACTTCAAGGTTTGTGGTTCTATATCTCATTTGTGCTTTGGGCACTATTGGGTCAAAATGAAAAATCTGAGATCGCAGCACCTCCCTCTACCTGCTGTAGCATACCGGAGGGCTCTCTTGCAGCTTGGAGGGGCACTGCTCAGGCCTATATCATACAGCTGCAAAACACAGAATTTCCGTGGTACATCTGAAGAAGCTCATTACCCCGAGAGGAACTATGCCTCCTGTGCATTTAATGCTACTGCACGCACTCCACATTTTATAGCGGAGTCAGAGCCGTGAACGGGATGGTGGATTTAACACTATCACCAGCTCCCGGGGAAGGAGCAGTATGTGCAACGACCTAAACAAAATACTCATGGGAACTTCCAGCAGACAGAAGACAAGGTTAAGGAACATGACCTTTCTTTTATTTTTCATATTTACATTTTTCTTGATTTAAACATTGCGCATTGCACATTTCTCAAACGAGCACCATTATCTTATCTATGTAAGAGAGCTTTATCCCATTCCTCCCCCTCAGGAGCCAGCCTGTTTTTCTTTCCTCCCATTGTGACTTGTTGCCTTTAACTTAACAAATTATTCCCAGAAAGGAGTTTCCTTATCACAGAGTTTAAGAAGACGGCAGACGATGACCTCAATTGCAGCCACACCTGGGAAGCATCCTTCTGAATGTCCTTCCAAAGATGTAAACCTTCTCTATGTTTTCAGGAAGTAGAGTCAAGGGTTTCAGCATGGTGGCCAGAAGGTATTTTGAGATGATTTTAGCAAGGGCAGTATTTAGTTTGTTCCAGCACCTTGTTCTTCCTTTCCATGTATTTACACAGAATGCTGCTTACTTAAAATATCTGGGTGCTCTCGACATCCTTGTTTATAGACTGTTTTCTTGAACATGAGGCAGTGGCCAGAGAGGGAGAAGAGAAGCATTTGCTAGACACTGTTTTGTCCATCCTGATACTGTAACTCAAGTTTTGCACTTCCAAAGAAAACTGAATTGAACTATTCAACCAAGAAGGTGAAGGTAATCACCTTCCAACTTCCTGATCCCATCATGCTATATGGGAAATACATATGTTTATTTTTATTAAAAATGACACTTGCATTAGTACATCAGAGCAGTTTACAATACAGTAAATCTGGTGACCAAACAAGCTGAGTTATCCCTGTCCAGCGCAGTCATAAACGAATGTGAGATACGTGGGATGGGTACTGAAGAGTACGGGGAGAGCAGATGCTCTGAGTATGTGAGGGGTAGGGGGCAGGGCAGTTGCTATGGGAGATGCCATCAATCGTTTTCCCCCCAAGGAATTCAGAAATGGCCCTGGGTCTATTCAGGATATTCCATGGGCAAACGTATCTTGAAGATCCGTGTTTCTTTCCTTGTCCTCCAGCTGCTCCCTCTTGTTTCCTTTACCTCAAAGCAGAATGCAGCTAGGAATATGACATTGCAAGAGAACATATCAAAAACGCATTGCAATATAATAACTCAACAAATTTAAACAATTACACATTCATCATATTCTTACTACAAATAAACTTCCACTGAATTCAAAAAATACAGATACATTAAATATGTGAATGTTTATTAAACATACATATAAATATTTTATAAATAAGCATACATCAACATAACTTATCATAAGCAGCATAAAGGTATTAAATTCTAATATTTCATAGACAGCATCTAGCTAATACACCGATATTCCTATCTAATATTCAATGTTTCACAACCATTTACCTATAAATACCCCCCCACACACACAAACAAAATCACTAAAAAACTTTAACAAAGACAACATATAACAACAAATGAAAAACAAACACAAAACCTCACAAAAATTACATATAACCCTGTTTATTTCAATAGCTCCATATCAAAAAATCTTTTAACATTTTTGTTCCAACAATTTGTATCAGAACCAATGAAGAGTTCAATAAAACCAAAAGTGGCTTCTAAAGTCACGAAGCTGTAGACAATGAAGCCATTATCTCCTTGTAGCATCTCCCCTACCGTCACTTGGTTCCGATACGAATTGTTGGAACAAGAATGTTAAAAGATTTTTCGATATGGAGCTATTGAAATAAACAGGGTTAAATGTAATTTTTGTGAAGTTTTGTGTTTGTTTTTCATTTGTTGTTATATGTTGTCTTTGTTAAAGTTTTTTTAGTGATTTTGTTTGTTTGTGTGTGTGGGGGGTATTTATAGGTAAATGGTTGTGAAACATTGAATACTAGATAGGAATATCGGTGTATTAGCTAGATGCTGTTTATGAAATATTAGAATTTAATACCTTTATGCTGCTTATGATAAGTTATATTGATGCATGCTTATTTATAAAATATTTATATGTATGTTTAATAAACATTCACATATTTAATGTATCTGTATTTTTTGAATTTAGTGGAAGTTTATTTGTAGTAAGAATATAATGAATGTGTAATTCTTTAAATTTGTTGAGTTATTATATATCAATGCATTTTTGATATTTGATTTTTTTCATTTGCAATTTGGTGGTTCTCTTTGTGTTATAGCATTGCAAGAGAACATCACAGACATTGCTGTCTGTCACTTATAAATCATAATTTTCTGGAACTCAGCTGACTCTGAAGCATTATATTGTGATGATATTAAAATGGCATAGTGTGCGGCTTTAAAATTCCCTGGTGTGGCAGAACACATGAAGAGTCCAATAAAACCAAAATTGGCTTCTAAAGTCACGAAGCTGTAGACAATGAAGCCATTATCTCCTTGTAGAATCTCCCCTACCATCACTTGATACCCTCATGCCTGTCACAAAGGTGCAGGAAGGACACTGTTGAAGATACCTTCATGCCTGTCACAAAGGTGCAGGAAGGACACTGTTGAAGATACCTTCATGCCTGTCACAAAGGTGCAGGAAGGACATTGTTGAAGATACCTTCATGCCTGTCACAAAGGTGCAGGAAGGACATTGTTGAAGATACCCTCATGCCTGTCACAAAGGTGCAGGAAGGACATTGTTGAAGATACCCTCATGCCTGTCACAAAGGTGCAGGAAGGACATTGTTGAATTGTGGCTTTTGGTCACCTACAGTACTTCTCCGTATGACTTCCTCAGCGTGTAATTGCCTTATGAGACTGTACTATGACCTTGATCATATGATTCTAAGAGAGAATTGGAGCATGGGGTGGGGGGGGGGGGGAGAAGTTGGCCAATCAGAAGCTGGAGAGAACAAAGTTTAGTTTAGTTACTTTAGTTTAATAAAACTTGACATACCGTTTTTCACAAACAACAAAGTGGTTTACAGCCAAAATAAACAATTAAAATCAATAAAGAAAAAGAACTCCAGGTGGCTGACAGAAAAGGCTTTGAAAGAAAGTGAAGCAGACTTGCTGCCTGTAACTCTGCCCAATTTGGCCTGCTGTCCCTCTGAAAGGATCCCACAGTAAGTACCGCAGCAGAAGACAGACAGCTGATGTGGGACGAGACTTCTCCGCTGAGCCCTTGCTATTGTGGTTGCTGAGACCTGCTGTCCAGTCCCTGTGACCTGCGACTGCAGCCTACATGTGAAGGATAAACACAGAGGCTGAACCAGCTGTTGATCCACTTTACCTTTGTGGTATAATGACTTGGTGTATTCTTTCCATCTTTTATTGATCTTCTCAGCATCATTCAACATGGATCCTGCAGCATCTTTATCATTCTAATTCAAGGCTGGAAATTTTCTTTAACTCCTGTGGGTTTAAGAAAGTCTCTAATAGTTTGTGATTCTATTTTCTTGCATGCATCTCTTTGTCTTGTCTTTCTGCCGAGTTCCATGATTATCTTGCTTTCTCCTCTGGCTTTAGCTTCTCTGCATTTCGGAGCAAATATCAGTTTTTTCGGTCATCCATTTTGGCTGCTTTTGCTTTTTCACCTTTTGCAGAGGCTTTTCACTTTCTTCAAGCACAACTTTCTTGATGTCATCCCATAGCTCTTACAGTGCTCCAAATGACAAATCAATTTCTCAAGTAGTCTTTAAATTCTGGTAGCATATTTTCAAGATCCTACTTTGCTACATTCGTGAATGGTTTGCTCTTTTTCAGCATTAGCTTGAGTTGGCATACTAATAGCTGCTGATCCATACCAGTGTCAACTCCAGGTTTGTCTTTGACTACATTCATGGAAGTCAACAATGGAAAAGCTCAATGACATCAATTTGATTTTTGTTGAATCCATTGAGTGAAGTCCATGTGTACAGTCGCCACTTGTGTTGCTGCAAGAAAGCTTTTGGGATGAAAAGATTGTTGGTCTTGCAGAATTCTATCAGTCTTTCTCCAGCTTTGTTTCTGTTGCCAAGTCCATATTTTCCAACCATTGTTCCCAGCTTTTGCGTTGTCTGCATGTTCTGTCAATTTCAGCTTGTACTTGTATATAGCATAGTTACTCACCTGTAGCAGGAGTTCTCCATGAACAGCAGGAATAAGTCCTCAAATATGGGTGATGTCCCTGATGGAGCCCCACACGGGAACACTCCCCAGCTTCCATTGGAGCTTTTGGATCCTCCATCGCGCAAGCGTGCCTGCCTTCCCACCTGCCGCAGTGCTATTTTATCTCCAGTAGAATACAAAGCTAGTAGCCAAAACCAACTTTATGGGGATGTGGGAGGTTTGTGAGGACTTATTCCTGCTGTTCACGGAAAACACAAGCTTCAGGTGAATAACTGCGCTTTCTCCGTGAACAAGCAGGAAGTAAATCCTCACATATGGGACTCCCAAGCTACAGGTTATCAAACACAAAAAAACAGCTCAATCAGGGCAACAAGAACTGGAAGAAACAGTATGTGTAATCCCTCTCTGGGACTCGACTGACTCAATGTCCACAGAGTACATCCACATCGGGAAGACTTCTTCGGTAGTCTGGATGGACAGAGGGACCAGTAGGAAGGAGTGGAACCTAAGTCCAAAACAGATGCCGGAATACAGCTTGGCCAAAGTTACTGTCACACTGGGAATCCCAATCCAGACAGTAGTGGGCTGTGAAGGTGTGGACAGAGGACTATGTAGCAGCCTTACAAATCTCCTCCATAGAGACCGAGCGCAGATTGGCCATGGAAACAGCCATGGCTCGAATATTGTGAGCTGTGACATAACTCTCAAGGCTCATACCTGCCCAAGCATAGGTAAAGGAAATACAGTCCGCCACCAAGATGGACAGCATGTGTTTGGAGACGGCCATGCCCAGCTTGCTGGGGTCAAAGGAGATGAAGAACTGGTGGAATGCAGATGCGTTCTCATCCGCTCTGGATAGAAGGCCAGAGCACGTTTACAGTCCAATGTGTGCAGCTGGGCCTCCACTTTGTTAGTTGTGAGACTTGGGGAAAAGGTGAGCAAGACCACTGACCGACTCAGGTGGAAAGAGGAGACCACCTTGGACAAGAAACACAGGTGCGTTCACAGCCCCACCCGGTTGTGATGAAACCTGGTGTATGGTGGGTGAGCCACCAAGGCCTGAGGCTCACTGACACAGCGAGCCAAGGTGAACGTCATGAGAAACACAGCCTTCCAGGTCAAGAATTTGAGTGAGCAGGGAGCCAACAGAAGCTGCGCCAACACCAAATTAAGATCAAACACCACTGGCAGGGGCTTAATTTGAGGTTTAGAAAGAAGCAAGCCCCACATGAAGCAGACCACCAGTGGCTGAGCAAAGATAGGCTTTCCCTCCAAGCCATGATGGTAGGACCCAATTGTGCTCAGGTGGACTCAGACTGAATTGGAATTGAGGCCCGAGTTTTAAAGATACTCCAGTAGTCTTTCCACTGAGCAGAAGAAGGGATCCAGCACCTTGTCAGCACACCAAAGTGAAAGCCTCCACCACTTAAAGGAGGGAGGAGTAGCCTAGTGGTTGGGGCAAGGTACTTCAGGCCGGAAGGTCGGGGGTTCAAATCCCACTAGAGGACAGCAACCTTGGGCCGGAAGGACTGGGGTTTCTAGTCCCACAGATGCTCCTTGTGGTCTTGGGCAAGTCACTTAACCCTCCATTGCCCATGTTCCCTGTAAGTATTAGTGTATGTGTCTCATATCCCTGCGTGTTAAAAGTTTCCCCCAATTGTGTTTGTGACCGCTTTGATTGAAGGATAAGGCGGTATACAAAAGTGTCTAAATAAATAAATAAAGGCATAGGAATGATGGTGTTGAATCCCTGAGGGAAGCCAGGAGGATGTATTTCACCTTCCTGGGCAGGTTAAGCACTGAAAGAACTACCTTCTCAGCATCCAGTGAGCTGAGTAGAGGAGTGAGTGGTGGAGTGGCCTAGTGGTTGGGGCAAGGTACCTCAGGCCAGAAGGTCAGGGATTCAAATCCCACTAGAGGACAGCAACCTTGGGCCGGATGGACTGGGGTTTCTAGTCCCACAGGTGCTCCTTGTGGTCTTGGGCAAGCCACTTAACCCTCCATAGCCCATGTACCCTGTAAAATAGTTATCTCCAAATTATAATGCCCTGTTCAATGTAATTTCAGTTTGTTCAATGTAAACCGCACTGATGCAGAATAGCGCAGTATATAAGAGAATGTAAATAAATAAATAAATCCAAGCTGTGAGGGCCAGGGACCAGACATTGGAATGTAGCAAGATCCTGCCCTCTTGAGAAATGAGGTCGGGGTCACAGTCTAGATAGAGAGGCTCCCACTGGGAGAGATGAAGCAGCAGGAGAAGCCACGGCTGCCTGGGCCAGTAAGGGGTGATGAGTATCATGGTACCCTGGTCTGCTTGGAGTTTCAGTAACGTCTTCACCACTAGTGAGATCAGGGGGTATGCATAAAGCAGTCCCACTCCCCAGTTCAGGAGGAAGGCATCTGAGACCAGCCTGTCCCTGGAAGCCACCCAGGAGCAAAAGCGATCCACCTGAGCATTGTGTGGCATAGCAACGAGGTCCACCGATGGCATGCCCCACTCCTGAATGATGCACTCCACCACCCTCCTGCTGAGGATCCATTCGTGCAGCTGGAGGACTCTGCTGAGATGGTCTACCAGGGCATTGAGCTGTCCAGGCAGATAGGTTGCCCTCAGCTCCATCCCATAGGCAATGGTGAACTTCCACAGGCACATTGCCTCCCAACATAGTAGGTACGTCCCCATGCCTCCCTGCTTTTTGTCCATCTGAATCAGGACAACCTGGTTGGTCAGATGTATCCAGAACACCCGTAGGACATTCAAGATGGTTTGCAACTCCAAGAAATTTATCTGGGCAAGCTCTCTGGCTCTGACCACAGGCCCTGCATTCACAGGCCGGCCGGGTGAGCCCCCCATCCCAACTTGGATGCATCCATGGTGAGCATCCAGTAGGGTGGTGGTGACTGAAAAGAAAGACGCCGGAGCAAGTTTTATGGTTCCAGCCACCACTGGAGGGACTCCGTGAGGGGTGCAATAATTGCCACCTGGGCCCTGAGACAGGCCCACGAAAGGAAGACAGTACCACCACCTGCATGCATAAGGAATTCTAGGTGAGGCCCTTGTTAAGGCCCACCTGAAGGAAAGCTAGAATGAAAGGAACCATGGCTCACCATGGGGAAAGGTTATGCTGTCTGCACCACATGAGAAAGAGGAGCCAAATGCAGATGTAAGACAAGGAGGTCAAAGTCTGGCAGGCCTTGAGCAAGGTAGCAATCACTGCTGCAGAATAGCCACACCATATTAGGCATTACCTCTCAAGGGCCATACCGTAAGCGAGAAGGGAGCGGGGCCCTCCATGAGGACAGGACACTGACACAGGAGTCCCTGTCCCCAGGCATAGCGGCTGAAAAAGCAATTAGCCTTGGTATTGTTGCCTTTTGCCATGAGATCCATAACCGGCACTTCCCAGCGCTGAACTATACAGTTGAAGGCCCACAGGGCAAGTTCCCACTCGGTGGGATCAAGAAGGTGATGACTGAGGTAGTTGGCTTCCATGTTCTGTTCTCCCACAATGTGCTGTGCCGAGAGAGCTTGCAGGTGTACCTCGGGCCAGGGGAATAGGAGGGCCATCTCCTGGGCCACTCCATGGCACTTGGTGCCACCCAGGCAATTGATGTAGGCCATGGCCGTCGCATTGTCAGAGAGGACTCATACCAACCAACCATGTAGGAGGTTCCAGAAGTGGAACAAGGCCAAGCAGATGGCCTGAGCCTTTAGTCGATTGATGGACCAGTGTGCCTCCTGCAGAGCCCACAGGCCTTGCTCTGTGTGAATCAAGCAGTGAGCACCCCAGCGCAAACGGTTGGCATTGGTTGTGAGGGGTGCCGAAGAAGGCGTCTCGAGAGGCATGCACTTTATCACATTGCAACTCAGCATAGACTGAAGTAAGCGGTGGATGGGAGCGGGAGCGGAACATGGTAATCTGAGGGCAGGGAGACCAGCAAGAGAGGAAGGCACATTGAAGAGGATGCATGTGCACCTGCATCCACAGGACCAGATCCAATGTCGCAGCCATGACTCCCAGGAGCTGCAGATAATCCCAGGCCGTGGGAAAGGGAAGTGACAGAAAACAGCACAACTGACTTTGGAACTTGATCCACTGGTCCTGGGTAAGGAAAGCCCTGCCCGGGCGGGAGTCAAACCATGTGCCGAGGAATTACAGCATCTACGATGGCATGAGGGAGCTTTTGCTGTGGTTGACTACTCAACCGAGTTGTTTGAGGGACTAAATTACCCTATATAAGGCATCATGTGTCTTGAGGTAAGACTAGCCACAGATAAGCCAGTCATCCAGATAGGAATGGATGCAGATGCCTTCACGTCAGAGTGCTGTTGCCACAACCACCATTTATTTATTATTTTATTTATTTATTTATTTACAATTTCTTCTATACCGCACTATTCAGCTTCAGCGGGATTTACCATGACCATGGAGAATATCTGCGGGGCTGTCTTGAGGCCGAAGGGCATAGTGGAAAACTGATAATGAGAGCCAAGAATGGCAAAACGAAGGTACCGCTATTGATCTGAATAAATGGGTATGTGAAAGTAGGCCTTGGAGAGATCCAAGGAGGCAAGGAACTCTCCCACTGTGACTGCTTGAATGATGGACCATAGGGTCTCCATGCGAAAGGTGGAGGCATTGAGGTTGCGGTTGATGCCTTGCAGATTTAGAATAGGTCAGAAGGAGCCGTTCTTCTTTGGAACGACAAAGTAGATGGATCCCTTTCCTCCGGAGGTACCGGCACAATGGCCTGCAACTGCTGAAGACGTTGAAGGGTGCTGTGAACAGCAGCCTGTTTTGGCAGGGCATCACAGGGGGAGATGGCAAAGGTGTCCTTGATAGGTCTGGTGCAGTCGATGACATAGCCATGCTGGATGACATCTAGGACCCAATGGTCTGTGATATTTGGACCAATTTGTGGTAGAAATGGTATAGGCGTCCTCCCAACTGTGGCAATGTGGAATGGGTCCCTACCCCATAAGTGGGAAGAATGGGGAGGGGACTTGCTGCTGCTTGCTCCTTGGAAATAGGGATGCCAGCTGTCCTGAAAGGAGTTGGACTGATTTGCCGACCCAGAGGAAGCAGAAGTTTGCTTGCCAGGCCGGTATTTCCGGGAGTCTCGAAATCTTGAGCGCAAAGAGATGGAAGAAGCAATCCTCTTGGAGAAACTCTTAGGTCTATTTTCGGGCAAGCACTGAGGCTTGGACTCACAGAGGTCCTTGACTAGCTTCTCGAGATCAGCGCCAAAAAGCAGATCTCCTTTGAAAGGGAGTTTGGCCAGGCGACCCTTGGAAGCCACATCAGCTGACCAATTGCGGAGCCAAAGCCACCGGCGGGCCACCGTGACTACTGCTATGCTTCATGCAGAAAGGTGGAGGAAATCATAAAAGGTATCTGCCAGGAAGGCCGGCAAGGATTCTAGGCAGGCAAAGTTGTCATCTTCAGGCAGCAGTTTCCAGTGAAGTAGAGCATGGGCACCCAAACCACTGCATGTGAAGGCTTGCAGTGCTAGGAAGGAGGTCAAAAATGCTGTCTTAAGCAGACCTTCTGTTTTGCAGTCTTGAACATCTTGGAGAGCGGAACCACTCTCCACAGGGATGGTGGTGCACTTGGCCACTGCAGTGATGAGGGCATCCACTCTAGGGAACTGCAACCACTGGTCCAAATCCGAAGCCAACCAAGAATAGATCCATCCCAGATGGTGAGCCTGCTTCAGAGGAGTGTCAGGAGCATCCCACTCAGCTACCACCATTTGCAGGAGTTCCGCCAGGAAAGGAAAGGAAAGGCACAAGCAGTCCATTTAATTCCCACCAACGATGGGATCGGTTGTTGAAGGGGACTGGGTAGAAGTGGGGCCATCTGGAACACGGATTTCTTTGATGATTTGGGAGATTAAATCAGGGATCTCGTCCCAGTGGCAGAGACAGACCACAGTGGAGTCAGAGTCCTCCTCCATCGGGGAAAGTTCTCCCTTCTCAGCCTCAGAGGTTGGATTAGAGGAAGCCGCAGGAGAGGCACTCCCCAAATCCCGCCATCCCCTGAGCCTTCATCCTCCCACAAACATCCCCTGGAGAAGCGAGGGAAGGGATCTGTGCAGGGGCGCTTGCGGATCCCGGCCGACAGAGAGAGACTTGGCTGAGATGAAGACTTCGCTTGTCCCCTTTCCACAGATTCCAGTCTGGAATAAAAGAGAAAATTCTGAAGCTGCAGAGTCCAACGTGTTGTGGGAGACGGAGGGGGTCGGTCGCAGTAAAGCAGAACTAGCTGGAACAGAGGCCCAGGCAGATGGAGATGGAATTGCAGAAGGAGGCACTGAAGTACCAGGTTCCCCAGAACTTGAGGCAGTCGGAATTGCTTTGGGGGGGGGGGGAGGGTCAGAGGCTGCCAAAGATTCACTGGGATGGCTGTCACAGGCAGAGCAGAGGCTATTGATTAAGACTCTATGCTTTTTACCACATGCTAGACACTTTGGGAGGGAAGCCGGCATGCTGAGAAAATGCTGGAGTAGTGCCGATCAAGATGGCACCCACAGGACGCGACGGTGGGAAACAGCAGAGAAAAAACACAGCGATGGTAAACAGGCCTCAGCTGCGAACTCACAGTTTGTTGCAGCAGTTCCCGTGCCACTGAGACCGAGGAGGCGGCATTGCTTTGGCCGGAAGTAGGTTGGGTGGCAATCCGCTGCACACTAGCTTTTCCAGGGCTCTGGAGGAGTGAGGGTAATGGTGGGGGGGGGGGGGGAGTGGGAGGGGGGAAGGAGAGAACCCACAAGCATCTGAAGTAAAGTGCAGCTACAGTGTGCTCAGGCAGACACAGTCGGCTGCTAAAGGCAATCATTTATTTTTCTGTTTTGTTTTGTTTTTTTAAATAAAGAAAGGCACACAGAACAAAATAAAGTCAATGGGGAAGGAGTCCTAGGGTCTCTGAAAGGGTCGTCCTGACCTGCTGCCCCCCACTAAGCTGCACTGCTTCATAGCCAGGAGCTAGCCCAGAGAGGATCTACCAGCTAGGGAATCTCATACACCCATGGGATTCAGGTGGCCCAGCGTCCAGACATTCAGAAACAATTAAATCTGAAGGTCAAGTGAGAGAGAAGAAAACAGGAGTCCAATATCTGCTGAGACAGAGAAAGTTCCGAGGAGACCCCTAGCTGTGACTGGGGCTTATACCAGTGATGATGTCACAGCTTGGATGGGCTCTTCTTACTTTCTCTGTCTCGACATCTGCTGGCAGGGGACTAAACCCACTGGTCTGGACTGGTCTAGTTGGATGACTTGGAGTGCCAGTGTTGTTGCCATTGTCATAGAAATATGATCCTCTGCTCCACAGAGCCAACAGCTGGTGCGGTACTTGCCACTTATACACTGATTCCATACTGACCTGATTTCACCCTTCAAGGCTGACGTAATTCTCTGGCCTTACTTAACAGTGACTCTTACTGGCTCTCTCATATTGCCCAACCACAATATACAAATATAGAGGTCAAGGTTCAAAGGTTTTCTCCAGGCAACTCTGGGAGTTACATGGATACAATCTTTGACAACCATTGTGGTTACCTAATATCCAGCTATTCAGTGCCAGTATCTGAATAATCGATGGCCGTGGATATCCGGATACCACAGCGAGCAGTGACATTATCTGCTTAGGGGCAATATTCAGCCGCTATGTGGAAAAGACAGCTTTACTGCTGATCTCAGTTATCCAAATAGTGGTGCTAACAATTGCTGCCCACTGTGCCTGAGCTCCGCCCACAGAACACCATGGCACTATCTGTGTGGAGACCCATTCAGAAGATGCATGTGTGGGCCGTCCGGATGTCCAGAAATCTGGATGGCCCGAAGATGCACCCAATTCTGCTCCTGCAGGGGCTAGACATGCCCATGGAAGCAGAATCGCGGCATAGGGATTGGACATCTGGGACATGCCCCGATTCAGGTACCCCGGACATCCAATCCATGTCCTGGCTAGCCCAGCCTGGCTCCTGCATGGAGCCACAGTGTCATGGCATTATGTTGCCATGCAGGAGCCATGATCCCCAGCAGCAACAGTGACTCCTTCATTCCCCGCAGCCCGACCCCCGATCGGGCCTTCCAGGGCCAGGGCCGGGCTGCGGGGAAACCCCTGCACTTCCTCACCTGTATTGCAGGCCCCCCGATGTCCAGAGGGACTTATTCCACTTCTGAGGTGGAATAAGTCCCTTGTTTAAATGGCCAAACCCGGACATACAGGGCCAACCTCGGAATCAGCCCTGTACATCAGGGGACATGGCGTAACCCACTGCCCGCCCTCTCTCCTCCCTCGGCCTGCCCCCTCCCGCCCCATCCAGAGTTGCCCGTACGTCTCCCCTATATGTGCAGGGAGTTTTGGAGTGAGAATACGGTCCCGGGCATTTAGCAGGTCTTGACGCCCAGATCGAACGTCCAGACCCACTAAACGCGGCTCAGAATGACCCCCATTGTATCAAAGTGGTCAGTGTAAATATCCAGTAGAACGTATCTGCTTAGCAAGTCCTGCTAACTGGATAGGTCCTTCAGAATTTCCTTCTATGCAGACAGGTTGATTCCTGGGCAAACGTTAGCAGGTTAGATATGGGAGGAGTCAGAGATCTGCTTGGAGATGCAGTTAAACTTTAACTGGATAGTACCAATATCTGGTTAAAGTTATCCAGTTAAGCTTGGTCAAAAAAATAAATGTCTGAAAGTTAACTAGATAACTTATCTGATTAACTTTAATTAGATATGCCATGGATGAATATCTGGCCCGTAATCTCCAAATCCATAACCCCAACAGAGGCAATGTATAAACAACCAGAGTGACCCTCCCGTGTTGCATCCTGGGATGCACAAACTGTCTCAGGATGCAACAGGGGGGTTACTCTGCCATATAAGGCATTTTTTCCTATATGGCAGTCTGAACCCATTCAGTGCATCCCGCAATGCACCATGCAGGGCAAGGCACCTCATTTTTCAACATAGTGGCGCAGGGGCGGAAGCGTAAGACAATGCTGCTGACCCAGATTAAAGGTACCGAGAGGGGGTTGGAGGGGTCTGGGGCCACCAGGGATTTTTTTTATTTGTTTGGGGGAGGGTTTGGGGCCACTAGGAATTTTATTTGTTTGAGTGGGGGGCCACTGGGCCACCGAGGATTGTTTTATTGGGTTGGTGGGGGGAATGGGGCTGCTGGGCCACTGGGGATTTTCTATTGGGTGGGTGGGGGGATCGGAGCCGCTGGACCACTGGAGATTTTATTTCTGTTGGGGGATTGGTGTCCGAGGGAGGGCACGGGCCCCCCGACAGTGTGCCGACGGCATCAGGAGTTTTTCTCGATGACCATGTGTCTCCAGGACAGCATGCCGAAATTGTGCCAACTTCTATGCGCATGTATTTGGCTTGCTCTCCCAGTGGAATGCTGGGTAATCTGCATATTGCATTCCAGTGCAAAGAGTCACCGTTAAACTCGTGCTATGAAGCTCTGCACTAGAGCTTTAAGCACTGGGCTCTAGTGCAGAGTTTCTCCATTGGCCTGTATGATCACAAACTTCAGCCATAACAAAACCATAGGACCTGCCACACAGAAGAAAGGTTTTAAACTGCAAATGAGAAGTCGGTGTTTTCCAAGAAGCCTATTCATTATTTGCCAGAGAGCAATAGCACTAAATCAGTGCTGCTACGTCAAACTTCTGGGAACCATTATATACATACATAACAGAGTCATTTAATAGTAAATGCCAAATTCTTCATGAATATAGTTAAGCGCAATACAAGAAAGAACAATTTCCAATTGATTTGTGCCTAGAATAATGAGTTTATGACCCACTGCATTGCTACACTCATCGCCTCTATAATCTCTAAAAGGCAATTGTGAGTGCCGTCCTCTTTGCATGTTTAATTTGACTAATAAACAGCTCTGAAGGCTCAGTGGGAAATCAGGGAATACCGAGGCTTGTGCCTGTACTTTCACTAAAACGAGTTAGACTTAGAAATGATGATGGGATTCATCAGTTTCTTACAGCAGAAAAGAGCAGTGCAGACATTGATGTATCAAAGGACAAACAAAACATACGACTATCTCAAGCTTCCAAAGACTTGTATGTAAAACAAATAGGAGAAGGGGAATAGCTGAAAACCCCCCAAAAGCTCACTCAGCCTTGGATGTACTAGTTGTGAAGTACTGTACCAGTCCCCCTCCCTGTTTCTCAAGGTGTTTACCTGTAAGAGTCTCCAGCGAGTATTCAGATCTTCCAGGCAGCTGAGTGTGTAGGGCGAAAGCTGGATGCCAGCCAGTGGAAACTGGTGAACAAGGCCATTGAGGTGGTTGACATTCTCTTTAAGGGGTGCAAGTTCTGCTCGAAAAGCCTACGAGAAGGAATAAGATAGGTGCAACATTACATCACCTACTGCAGGATGCATGTATGATAAACAGACAGTCTGAAGTCATAGACAGGTCAGTCTGCGATATGGTCATGGGACCTTTCTAAGCAGAACAAGTTTACTGTAGTTTGCACAAGTTCTACTGTAGTCGGAAACCTGTGTTCTGGAGATCTACAGGTGCAGCTGGGAGACCCATAGGGTAGTTCTTATTTAGCGGTCCCTGCTGAAGAGCTGAAATGTGTTTCGGACCTGTTTCCAGAATAGAGTGTTCTGGGCTCTCCTAACTCCTACACCATGCAGTAATTCTGAGGAGTTACACACTCTTCATCAGCATGGTCTGAGATGTTTATAGGCTCATTCTGAATAATATTTTTTGGAAAAGTGGAACAGACTGGTGAAACAGAAGAACTGCAGCCTGAGACAAAGGGGAAACTGACTATCTGAGGACCAGTCAGAGGAATCTGAGCACGGTGCCCATCCAAGGGTGATTTCAGCGCCTGCTGGTCTCATAGGCATCTTTCACTATCCTCGCATATATTTCCTTTGCTCAGGTTACAGTCCCACTATGTCACCACGTCTGATTAACAAATTATGGCACTAAGCAAAGAAGCATCACACAACCCAGCATGAGGACATCCAAATCTGAACAGGGGTGTGGAGGTGGTGTGGTCAGGTCATTCCTAGGAACCGGGACATCTCCACATGATCACAGAAACATTATGGACATCCAGCGTCATGTCTAATTTTAGATCTGCTCCGAGGCACGAACAGCAACAAAGAAGCATCTGAAACGTGCTCGTTTTAACTTTAAAACATCATAGAGAAGAATGCACTTGCTCATTCCCAGCACTCAACACAATGTCAGCAAGAGCAGTGTGATCTGAAGCCCCACTTCTCGAACCATTAGACTATCCTAGACGCCTGGCTTCGGCAGTGTCATTCTGGGGAGGTCTAGGTAGATGTCTCCGCAGACGTCCATAGCAGGCACTTCATGTTTGTAAAAGCACATCCGCACCTGGACGTGCTCTGCATTTTTTCATGTGTTCTGGTTTAGACTTCTCAGATTGCACTTGGAGGGCTCTTCTCCAATTCCCCTCCATATGTACAGCTGTCACCACCCACATAAAGCCCTAATCACGACCTCTCCACTTTACTTATAGTACCATATGAACAATGCCATCAGATTTTATTTTATTTTTTAAAAGCCCTTATGTTCAGCATGTTGCCAAACATCTAAGTACTTTTTGAGTCTTCGGCTGATTAAACATACATTTAAAAAGAAACTCAGCTAATTACGATTGTGTTTAAGATACAGGTTTCATATGTTAGCATTCACCTTCAAAAAATGACATAAAAAACTCAAAAGATTTCACCTGAGGTAAAAATAACTGAATAAAAATATGGCTTTCTTGCAAAAACCAGTAAAGAGAAAATAATTCTTCCTTTCCCTAAGTGAGTCTCCCTTCAACGGCAGCATATTTCATCTGTCAGCTCTATCTGAATTCAATTAGAGATTGCTATAAGATAGCAAACACTCCACGGGACACGGTGAGGCGCTGCTCCTGTCCTTGGAACACTGCCCAAGCTTCACGCTTATTTGGGCTGATAGCATGAAATGAAGAGCTGCAGGACTAGCAAGACCGCTCCAGATAATCGAGCAGCTCATCCTCAGCTCCAACTTCTCTTCCCTTCCTTTCTCCTGATCCATTTGATTCCTTATAAGGTTTATTGGTAATAGGGAAAATTGACCATTTAGCACTATTCTGTTTTCTTTTAACCAGCTCCCAATCAGGATTTGATTCCCACTGGCACTCCTTGTCACCTTGGGCAAGTCACTTTACCCTCCATTGCCTTGGAAGAAAAGCCCTGGCAAACTACTTCCAGCCATACCTTACCAAGAAAACCCAGGGGTCGCTAGGTTATCAGGAGTCAGCATTGACTAGACAGCACTTAAAAAATAGCTGTTAAATAAAAAGAGAAAGGAAAATAAGATGATACCTTTTTATTGGACCAACATAAAACATTGTATTTGTTTATCTTTTTATTTAACTGCCATTAAAGTGGACTAACACGGCTATTGCGCTACTTTATCCAACCATAATAGGGCACTGCCTCATATCACGATGGCCTTGATACAAGATCTGCCATGCTGGGTCACATCAAAAGTCCATCGAGACCAGTATCCTGTTTCCAAGAGTGGCCAAATCAGGTCACAAGTACTGGCATATCCCACAAGTAGCCCGTTCCATGCTACTTATCCCTCGGGATAAGCCATGTTTTTTTCTTGGACTACTTTAATAACGGCCGATGGGCTTTTCGTCCTTCCTTTTTAAACCCAGCTCCACTGGCAGTGAGCTGCAAAGACAAACTATACATTCAGAGAAAAAAAAATCTTTTCCTGTCTATTTTAAATAGACTACTTTGTAGCTTCAAGGCGTGTCTCCGGGTCCTGGCATTTTTGAACGATTAAACAATGGATTCACGTTCCACTCCACTCAGGATTGTATAGACCTCTGTCTTTTGTCCTCTCAGGCGTCCCTTCTGTCATAGGAGACTCGTCCCATCCCCTTTATCATTTTGGTCACCCTTCTCTGTATCTTTTCTAATGCCATGATATCTTTTTTGAGACAGAATACTCAAGGTGCAGTCACTCCATGGAGCGATACAGAGGCTTTATGATGTCATCCTTTGTTTTATTCTCCATTCCTTTCCTAATGATTCCTAACATTCTGTTTGCATTTTTGGCTGCCACTGCACATTAAACAGATCCTTTTCTTGGGTGGTGACTCCTAATGTGGAACCTAGCATTGTGTATCTATAGTTTGGTTATTCTTCTCTATTTGTCCACATTAAGGGGGTTATTTTAGAAGCCCTATTCATATTTTGGATACCTGAAAATGGGCATAGACATCTCTGGAGCCATTTTAGATGCCAGGTCTGTGGACGTCCCCACCCCGATAGCGTCCAAGTCTGAATTGAGGCATGGTAGAGGCGAGGCTGGGGTGTTCCCAAGAACATGGGCATCCCCGCCTGATCACAGAAACATCTTGAACGTCCATCACACCTAAGGTTATACCTGCTACAGGCACAAACCTGAAAAGTGATCCTTTTGTCATGCAAAGATCTTTAAAGCCCGATTCTATCAGGGGCACGTGTGGACGGCACCTGGCAGGATGAGCTCATTAGGACCCGATTCTGTACTATGGGAGCAAAACATTCCCATGCATACAGAATCAGGCCTGAGGACAATCCAGCGTGCTCCTGCAGGCTCCCAGGGTGACGACCCTCCTCTTCCCCACTGCCCGACCTACGGCTGGCCAGCCGGGGCCAGGATGGGGTGGTGGGGACTTCCCTGCACTGAGGGGGGGGGGGGGGGATTTCCAGCCCCGATCACCTGGTTTGTGCTGATTATTCCACCTTCTACTCTGTTTTCTGTCTCAATCGGTTTTCAATTCATAATAGGACATTTCCTCCTATCTCATGATTTTTTAACTTCCTCAGGAGTCTCTGATGTTGGACTTTATCAAACACTTTCTGAAAGTCTAAATATAATATATCCAGCAGTACACCTTTATCTACCTGTTTATTAACACCTTCAGAAAAATGTAGCAGATTGGCGAGGCAAGACTTACCTTTATTAAATCCATGTTGGCTTTCTCCCATTAAACCATGAATATTTCCAGTCAGTAATTCTGTTCTTTATAATAGTTTCTACCATTTTGCCTAGTACCGATATCAGGTTCACTGGCCTGTAGTTTCCTGGCTAACCCATGAAACCCTTTTTAAAAATTGGTGTTATGTTGGCCATTCTCCAAACTTCAGATACTACAGACAAACAGTTAACAAATGATAGTAAGTCAGCAATTTATTTTTTGAGTTCTTTCAGTACCCTGCGATGTATACTTTCTAGGCCAGGTGATTTTCTCTTCTTTCGTTTGTCAAATTATCCCATTACATTTTTCAGGTTCACCTAGATTTGTTTCAGTTCCTCTGATTCACCACCTTTAAATATCATTTCTGGTATGGGCACTTCCCCTGTACTTCTTCACTAAAGATGATATTAAAGAATTCATTCAGTATTTCTACTATGGCCTTGTCTCTCCTAGTGCCCCTTTTACCCCTCTGTCATCTTGTGGTCCAACTGATTCTCTCACAGGTTTTTTGCTATGAACGTACTTGAAAACATTTTTATTACGTGCATTTGCTTCCACAGCAAACTTCTTTTCAAATTCTCTCTTTGCCTGCCTTATAAATGCTTTGTATCTAACTTTCCAGTGCTTATGCTGCCTCCTGCTTTCTTCATTCAGTTCTTTTTTTCCATTTTTTGAAAGATTTAGGGTCTGATATTGAGTTAGGAGGGCTATGCACTGCTTCGGCACATAGCTCTTCACACCCACCTCTAACCCTAGATATTCAATGTCGGGGTCATATGTGGTCCCGGCACTGATATTCGGGATCGCCGCACAGCCTCGCAGCCACAGTTGATAAACAGACAGTAGCAATATTGCATGCTGCCCGGTTAGCTCCTGTGGCTTAAAGATAGGTGAGGAAAACCCTCATCTATCTTTTAGGTTCAGGTCACTAACCAGGCAGCATGCAATATTGCTGCTGCCCGGTTATCGATTGTTGCCACCTCCGCTCCTCTCCAGGACACCCCCGACATGCACCGATGCTAAGCGGTTAGAATCGGTGCATGTAAGGGAGAAGAGAGGGGATATTCAACAGCACTACCATGTTAGAGCCATTGAATATCCCGGATAGCGGCATTTACACAGTTAACAGGGGCTCTACAGGTCAAACAACGGTAAGGATTTGAGGGTTTATTTTTATGTATAACAGCCCATGATACCGCCTGTATAGAAAATGTCTTGTAGCACCACTGTATATAGCCCACACTGTACATAGCTCAAACCATTCTAGCACACAATACAACACATCCTGTACATAGCTCAACCCAATCTAGCACACAATACAACACACATTCAACTAAATTTCTCCCTCACTGCATGTTTAACACACTCACTTTACCCGATTGTTTGCTGTGATACCACCTTGATTAATAAGATAAGGCGGTTTAGAAATCCTGTTAAATAAAAATAAATAAATAAATATTAAATTGCTAGTTCTCTGACTGGGAGCTCTTAAAAGGGGTTTTGTATATTTTTAAAGCAAAGTTACTTGCTTCTTGGTGCTTCAGTAGAAATATTTCCTTTTGTAGAGTAGGTTTTTAAACTCTAGTAACCTTCTCAGCTTTAGGGAACTGCTGACACCTAATCAGGAGTTAGTTCCCTCCCTACCCACCCCAACTCCCACCCACCCCTAGTGAGCAGTCTTGCTTTATAAGGCACCTCCCCATCTAACAAAGCACAGGGACTTGGAACAGCACATTTTGAATATAATTAAAGGGATTTAACTGCTTTTTCTCTGAAAGGACAGCTGGGAAACCAGCTGGTACTTTGGTAGATTCTCTCTTTTGCTTTAACAGATACCTAAGCTCCACAAACAGAACAATGGCTGGGAAAAATCATATCGCTAAATCTGTTGCTCCCGTTACAGCTTCTGCCTCTGTCCAGACAGAGGTCCCAATGCCAGTTGAAGGACCTGTTCCATGTGCATGGTGCCTGCATGCTGAAGCTCTGAGGAAACAAGTGAAGGAACTCAGAGAGGAGGTGGCGAGGCTGAGGAGCATTCAAGACAATGAGAAGTACATTGATGAGATGCTTCTTGCAGCAACCAAGCTCTCCAGCAGAGGAGAAGATGGGTGCCAACAGAATGATGATGGTTGGGCACAAGACACCAGGGCCTGCAGAATCACCAATCCAACTTCTCCAGCCCTTGAATTGAAGAACAATTATGCAGCCCTGGAAGTGGAGAAGGTGGAAGCATCCCTGCAAAGGGAAGAGCCAGAGCTCAAATACCCCAAAGTTGCAGAATCAGTGACCACAAGGAAGCGAAGAGTAGTGGTGGTTGGTAACTCTCTTCTGAGGAGTACTGAGCCGTCCATCTGCCGACCAGACTTAATGTCCAGAGAGGTATGCTGTCTGCCTGGTGCCAAAATCCAAGATGTTACGGAGAGTTTGCCGAGACTCATCAAGCCAACTGACTATTACCCAATGTTGCTAATCCATGTTGGAACAAATGATACTGCCAGGTATCCCGTGGAGCATATCAAAAGTGACTTCATGGCTCTGGGACAGAGGGTGAAGCAGTTAGGTGCACAGGTGGTGTTCTCTTCAATTCTCCCTGTTGAGGGTAAAGGCCAAGGCAGAGAGGCTCGCATCCTGGAGATGAATGCATGGCTGCATGGATGGTGTCATCGAGAGCGTTTTTGGTTTCCTAGACCATGGAATGCTGTTCCAAGGGTTGCAGAGCAGAGATGACATTAATCTGTCCAAGAAAGGTCAACGCGTCTTTGGTAGTAGACTGGCTAATCTACTGAAGAGGGCTTTAAACTAGATTAGTTGGGGATGGGTGAAAGCCCCCAGGTAAGTGAAAGCCCCCAGGTAAGTAATACATTAAATACCTTTATGGAAATGGGTAACAGGGGTAACATATGGAAAGCAGTGTGTATAAATGCCCGTAGCATGGGAAATAAGATCCCTGAGGTTGAAGATTTGGTGGGAAGTGGCTGACTTGGATTTAGTGGCAGTTACAGAAACATGATTCACAGAAATCCATGATTGGGATGTAACTATACCTGGCTATGCTTTATTCAGAAAGGACAGGGTAGGAAGAAGGGGGGGAGGAGTGGCACTTTATGTAAAAACTACTATTAAAGCTTTGGAATTACAGAGCTTAAAAGGGAGAGAGGAGGCATTGTGGGTAAACTAGAAAGAGGGAAAGAGAAATCTATTTGCATTGGTGTGATATATAGACCTCCCTCACAAGAGGAAGAGGTGGAGATAGAGTTAATTGAAGACATACGCAGCATTGCTAGGAAAGGGGAAGTGCTACTGATAGGGGATTTCAATATGCCAGATGTTGATTGGCACATTCCTGCTGCAGTATCATCTAGAAGTAAGGAGATCCTGGATTCTCTACAGGGGGAACTATTCAGGCAATTGGTAACAGACCCCACATGTGAAGGGGCCATACTAGACTTGGTGCTTACCAATGGTGAAAGTGTTTCTGATGTTGTAGTGGGAGATCATTTTGCATTCAGTGATCACCAGATAGTGTGGTTCAGTATTAGGACTAGGGCTGTTAGAATCCATTGAAAGGTGAGGGTCTTAGACCTTAGGAAGACTAACTTTGCGAAGATGGGCCAATACCTCAGGGAGTGGTTAGTGGGATGGGAACAGCTGGGGGATGTAGAAAAACAGTGGGCAACACTGAAAGGGGATATTTTAAGGGCAACAAACCTTTTTGTTAAAATGGTAAATAAAGGTAAAAGGAAAAGGAGACCACTATGGCTTTCGAAAGAAGTAGCTGAAAAAGTGAAGAAAAAGAGGGAGGTCTTCATGAAATACAAGAGATCACAGAGAGAGGAAGATAGGCATCTATATTTGGAAAAACTTAGAGAAGCTAGCAAAGTAGTCAGGAAAGCAAAGATTCAAAAAGAGGAGGAAATAGCCAATGGAATAAAATGGGGGGATAAGACATTTTTTAGATATGTTAGTGAGAAGAGGAAGGGCAGAAGTGGTATTGTCAGACTCAAGGGTGAAGGGGAGCAATATGTAGAAACTGATGAGGATAAAGCGGAATTGCTTAATAAATATTTCTGTTCTGTGTTCACAGATGAAGAACCAGGAGCAGGAATTCAGAAAACACCCTCAAACGGGAACAGAAGCGAGGGACATCTTGAACAATTTTCAGAAGACTGTGTTTGTGAGAAACTAGCTCAACTTAAAGTAGACAAAGCGATGGGACCGGATGGGATACACCCTAGAATTCTGAGGGAACTTGGGGACATTCTAGCAGCTTCACTGACTGATCTTTTCAATGACTCGTTGGATTCGGGAGTGGTGCCAAAGGACTGGAGAGAGGCTCATGTGGTGCCTTTACACAAAAGCGGAAGTCTCCAGCCTCTGGCCTGCTCATCCCCGGCGGGAGAGCTGCTTCAGGCCGAAGTCTCCAGCCTGAAGCAGCTCTCCCGCCGTGGACGAGCAGGCTGGAGCCAGCTTGAACCGGCCCTGCAGTGCCTCCTCCGCCCAATCGGGGCACTCAGCAGCCTACAAATTCGGAGCACCATTGGGCATGCCCACGCCTGTCAGGCCCGCGCCTGAGGACCTCGCCAGTAGGCCCTTTGGTGTGGCCCTTAGGCGGGGTCCTGTGCGGAAGTCACCCCCAACCCCAGAGAATCGCAGTCCGCGGTAAGAAACAACCAAGCAACCTGAGGATGATCTGCAGAACCACGGAACCAAGCAGCAGTATTGAATGCTGAGCTCTCCACAAAACGTATGTAAGACTACATGAAACTGCACATGCTAATTACTGGACATACTTGTAAGAACTAAAATACTCAGGTAACCATTCCCTACAATAGATTTGTTCTCAAACAAATCTATTGTTGTCTCTAATGGACACTGACGTGTACCTAGCTACTCTTAGTCAAGTAGCCATTGTTATTCCTAAAACGTTAAGCTAGCCAGATCGATAGAAAGTACGCTAGTCATTTAAAATTCACACTTAAATACCCAAGGTCAGTTGCATAGCCATCATTGAAGTGCAAACATCTACTGCTGCACAAGCTAGTCTCATTGAAGTGCAAAGTATCTATTGTTCTACAAGCTAGTCTCATCGAAGTGCAAAGTATCTATTGTTGTACAAGCTAGCTGTACAAGCTATCCTCATTGAAGTGCAAAGTATCTATTGTTGTACAAGCTAGCCTCATTAAAGTTCAAAGTATCTATCTATTGTTGCGCAAGATAGCCAGTATTGTTAACCCAGCTATCTCCCATACAAGCAATTACTGCTGCCCCAATATTGTCAACCTAGCTATCTCATATACCAGCGCCCAGTGGCGCCCTACAATTCATCATGGCCATATCCATCCTAACCCTAACCATTCTGTACCTCCTTAGCAACACACTCATTGGTCCCCTCACTTCGGCCTCCAACCTCAACCCCATTCCAACCCTTCAAGGCCGAGGAAAAAGATATCAAGGCAGCACACATTATAAGTCATCAGAATTACATCAAGCCTCACACCCACACTTAATCTACATACCATTCCAACACTCCGCAAAACCCAAAGTGGCACAGCCCCAAAGCCAGCAAAACCTGAAATATGCCCTCATAAATGCACATTCAGTCTGCAGGAAATGGCCAGCCATCACCGACCTTATAACCCATCTTGAACTAGACATCCTACTGGTCACTGAATCATGGCTCGCCGACTCAGACTCAGTCCTTATTAACCAACTCATCCCCCCCAACTTCTCAAGCCACACTTGCCACAGACCTAACTGCAGAGGAGGTGGCGCTCTCATCTTATGAAAAGCAGAGCTCCAATATCAGCTGATCAAATCCAGCAGCACAACACACCTCAATATACTTACCATAACCAACAGCCACAGTACTATCAAACTAATCTACAGATCACCATCCTCCTCCCCTGATGACCTTGCAACCATAATTGACCTTGCCTGTAACCCCAAGAACACCCACAGGCCAAACTTGATACTGGGAGACTTTAATCTCCCAGCTCTCCAAGATACCCACTCTAAAGCCTTCCTTGAAGCACTCAATGACCTGGGCTACGAGCAGATAGTTGAAACATCCACCTACAGGAAAGGAAATATACTAGATCTCGTATTCATCCCACGACCTGACATAAGCCCGAACCACAACTTTGAACTAGATATCACCCCAGTCTCATGGTCCGACCACAACCTAATCAAATTCCAGATACCCATGCATCAGGACAGCAACCTGCCTAGGAAAGCAGCCGAAAGCTCATCCCCACCCATGAGACGATTCAGACCATTCGACAAAGAGGCGATCCTCAAAGAAGTCCTTCCAAACCTCAAGCTAGATTCTCCTGACCTATATGAACTGATGGCCACTTGGAATAACAGCCTGAACTCCGCCGCATGCCCACCTACCTCAATCAAGACCTCAGACAAAACACCAAGAGGTAGGAAACCGGCACAATGGTACTCTGCAGAGCTACGGTCCTCACTACTTCTCCTTAGGAAGCTAGAAAGAAAATGGCGGCGATCCCGGTCCCCAACCGACCAGGCAGCCTACTCCGCTCACCTGAACACACACCGCGACTCTATATCAGTGAAAATGAAGATTATCACTTTGAACTCCTACACCGCTCGCTAAACAAACCTCATGACCTCTTCAACCTAGTGAAGTCCATGACGAAAGAACCTTTGTCCACACAGAGTACAATACTGCACCCGCAGGAATATGCAGACTACATACTAGCTAAAGCCAGCAATATCAGCATAGCCACGAAACCCACCCCTGGACACAACCCATACCAACCACTACCGCTCAACTTGCTTACAACACCATCAGCCAGAGGCATTGAGGACATCATTGCAACTATCAACGCCACCATAACTCCAAACGATCCCTGCCCAGCACATTGGATAAGATCCCAAAGAACTCAGTCCAGCCCTAGCCAGGATCATGGAGCGGTCCTTCTCCACAGGAACGTTCCCAGCATGCCTCAAACATACATCAATCAGGCCCCTTCTGAAGAACAAGCTGAACCCCCAGAAGGTTGAATCCTATCGACCAATCTCAAGTATCCCGCTTCTAGCCAAGATCATTGAGAAGGTAGTTCAATGGCAAATCCAAGAACACATCGACTCCATGGCCCCTCTTGATCCATGCCAACATGCTTTCAGGGAAGCACATGGCATCGAAACGCTCCTTGCCATGCTTTTTAACACATTAATCACAGGGATTAACAACAGACAAGGATATGCCCTGATCGTCCTAGACATCTCCACAGCTTTCGACTCAGTCAACCACGAGCAGCTCCTAATACGTCTCCAGGAAAAGGGAATCCAGGGCTCAGCTTGGAGTTGGTGCAAGTTGTACCTAACAGATAGATGGCAGCAGGTACAGACAGGCTCTGCGACCTCCGAGCCTTTTCAACAAAAACATGGAGTCCCCCAAGGCTCCTCGCTATTCGCCCTACTATTCAATATATACATGCAGCCCATATGTGCAATCATCCGCTCCTTTAACATATCCTGCCTGATTTATGCAGATGATGTACTACTCTTCACCCCATTCACCATCGATCAACCTGACTTCTCTTCACTAGTAAAATGCTTTGATGCCGTCACGGACTGGCTTCGCTCACAGAGCCTCAAGATAAACTTCAGCAAGACAGAAGTTCTGTTCATCACGAGAAATCAAACCTTCTCCCCAATGGCAACACTGAAGGACAAGAGATGCCGAGCTCCCGAGCCGTCCCACCATCCGCTACCTAGGTGTCACGCTGGACCAACACCTCGACATGAAAGCACACATATGCAATACTGTAAAGAAGGTCTACCATAAGATGAGGACAATTCGACACCTCCGACCCTTGCTGCAAACAGAAGACTTCCGAACAGTTTTCCAGGCACTAGTAACCCCCCACTTTGACTACGCCAATATAATCCTTCATGGATTCCCCAAGAACATACTTAACCCACTACAGCTAGCAATGAATGCTGCCGCCCGATTTCTACACAGGGCTTCTCGAAGGGAGCACATCACTCCAATCCTAAAGGATCTGCACTGGTTACCAATTTACTGCAGGATCATATACAAAGTTGCTCTCTTAACTTTCAAGGCCATTAACAAAAGAACTGCCAGCTCCTTGACAAACCTTATCCACCCCACACCCGCATCTAGAACAAGAAGGTCCTTTACCACCAACACTCTAGTAGCCCCAAGTGAAGTAACAAAATGCACTAACGCCACAAGAAACAGAGCGTTCAGGTTCTACGCACTTACCTGCTGGAACGAACTCCCAGTGACCATCTGCACGATCACTGACCTTGCCCAATTTAGAAAGGCACTAAAGCACCACCTTTTTCTCCTACACTATGCCCAAGCCAATAACACATCCTCACCTGGCCTTACCCCTATGTCCTAACTATAAAGAACAGTCATGTAAGTAAGTAAGGATGTGGTTGAAAACTACAGGCCGGTTAGTTTAACTTTGGTGGTGAGTAAATTATTGGAAACGCTGCTGAAAGAGAAAATAGTGAGGTTTCTGGAATCCAGTGGATTATAGGATCCGAGGCAGCATGGATTCACCAGAGGCAGGTCTTGTCAGACAAATCTAATTGATTTCTTTGACTGGGTGACCAGGGAGTTGGACCGAGGGAGAGCCCTAGATGTGGTGTATTTGGATTTCAGTAAAGCCTTTGACACTGTTCCTCGCAGGCAACTTATAAACAAACTGAGCACCCTAGGGATGGACCCTAAAGTTACTGCTTGGGTTAGAAATTGGATGGGTGGGAGGCGACAAAGAGTACAGGTAAATGGAGCTCACTCTGAGGAGAAGGATGTTACCAGTGGTGTGCCCCAGGGATCTGTCCTTGGTCCGATTCTTTTTAACATCTTTGTTAGTGATATAGTGGAAGGGCTGTCGGGTAAGGTTTGCCTCTTTGCGGATGATACCAAAATCTGCAATAGAGTGGATACCCAGGAAGGTGTAAATAACATGAGGAGGGATCCAGCTAAGCTTGAAGAATGGTCTAGAATTTGGCAGCTGGGATTTAATGTTAAAAAATGTAAGGTCATGCATTTGGGCTGCAGCAATCCAAGGGAGCAATATAGTATAGGGGGTAAAGTACTTTTGTCCATTAAAGAAGAGCGGGACCTAGGCATGGTTGTGTCTGATGATCTTAAAGTAGCTAAACAGGTAGAAAAGGCAACGGCAAAAGCTAGAAGGATGCTTGGGTGCATATGGAGGGGAATGGCTAGCAGAAAAAAGGAGGTGATAGTGCCTCTGCATAAGTCTTTGGTGTGACCTCATTAGGAGTATGGTGTGCAATTCTGGAGACCGCACCTTCAAAAGGATGTGAACAGGATGGAGTCGGTGCAGAGGGTGGCTACTAAAATGATTAGTGGTCTTCATTATAAAGCATATGAGGACAGACTGTGCTGTGTATGCATTTGTTACCTACTGTTTGTTCCTTCCAGGTCTCCTGGTGCCTGTACTGAGCCCCTGCATCCCACCAGAGTCTGTGCCTGAAACCGGAAGTGACGCGACCGCGTTCCCACGGTTGCGATCTTTCCAGGTACTCAGCTGCCTATTTCAACACGCTGCCTGCGGCGATTTGCGCCGCGGCGGCGCGCGCCCAAGGAGCAGGTCCTGCTCCTTGGATGAGCACCTTGGGGCGAGCGAGGGGCATGGACTGGACTGTTTTCTTCTCTGGCACCCTCTTGTGATTCAGGGCTGTACTCTCCTTTGAGTCGGTTACTCGGTTTTGTCAGGTCAGTTCCTCTGTTTCAGTCATACACCTTCTGGTTTTGTGCTTGGTTTCTCCTGTCCTTTTGTTTGGGTTTTGCATTTTGTTCTTCTGGGAATATGTCTATTATCCCGGTCTTCTGGGGCCGGCGTCTTGCACCCTTGTCTATGGTCACTCCTGGCCCTTTGGCACGTTGCCCCTCCAACCTGATTTCTTGTGGTTATGCTGCTCCTCGGTCCTCGCGCCCTCTTTGCCCTAGGTTATCGTCGATAGCCTCTACTGTGACACTTAGCTTAACCCTGCTAAACTGCCGATCCCTTCGATCAAAATCCCTGTTGGTTCAGGATCTCATTTCTTCACATTCACTCGACCTCTGTTTCCTTACGGAAACCTGGCTAAAGGAGGGCGATAGTCCAGTCCTATCTAGCTCTCTTCCCTCTGGGTTGACTGCAATTTCAACCCCCAGGTTAGGGAGAGGCGGTGGTGGAGTGGCCCTGCTCCATCGCACGTCCATTGATATTGAAGAAGTTTCTTCCTCTTCTGTCCTGTACCCTGAATCCCTTCTTCTTCGTCTTTGTTCCTCTCCCCCCCTTTATTTTCTTCTCCTTTATCTTCCCCCTTCTTTGACTGCTGCACGCTGGGATGCGGCTCTTCAAACTATCACTGTTCAGTTTTCTAATCTTATTATCTTAGGAGACTTCAATGTCCATGTGGATCACCCCAGCAGGCAGAGAGACCGTGCCTTTTTGAATCTATTACATGACATTCCCCTTCAACAACATGTACTTGGCCCTTCCCATATAGCCGGACGCACACTAGATTTGGTTCTCTCTCCTATCACGCTGTTACCAGTGATCTCTCCTCCTACTATGTCTAGTGTCCCCTGGTCTGATCATTTTTGTATTCTCTTTTCAGTTTCTTACCCTTCCGTGGCACCTACAGATCCGGCTATATCCTCTTCTTTTACTTCTCTCCGCCGTCGTAGTACCCCTGACACCCTTAGTGCCTTTCCGCCCGCTTCCTCCCTTTTCCCACCAGATTTTGCTGCATTTTCCTCTGATGAACAGGCCTCCCTCTGGAACTCTCTTCTTGCCAACGCTTTGGATGACCTTGCTCCATTTCGTCCTGTGTCTAATCGCTCTGGTTCCGCCCATTCTCCATGGTATCATCCTGCTTTACGCCTTCAGCGGACCCAACTCCGGCAATTACAACGTCGGTGAGCTCGCCATCCTTCCTCTGAACTATGTCTTCGTTTCAAGCAGCTTTTCTCTGACTATCGTTTAGCCGTTCAATCCGCCAAGCGTGCCTACCATGCAGCTGAAATCTCTGATGCTGCAAACTCTTCTAGACAACTCTTTACAATTTTGCGTAAGCTCTCCACTGTTGGTCCTAACCGTCGGCAAGTGTCCTTGGTCCTTGACCCTCAGTCTCTAGCCACTTTCTTTTCTGCTAAGATTCTCAATCTGCGCTCATCCTTTTCGCATCCTTCCCCCCCCCCCCCGCTGCCCTTGTCCCCACTGTGTTCCCCCTTGTCTTCTGTTTCTCCTGTTGCATTGGCCACTGCCCATCAGTTGTCACCGCCCCTCACTCCACCAAATCTTGCTTTAGCTCATTCCTGGTCTTCCTTTCACCCAGTCACTTCTGCTGAAGTACTACAGATGTTACTCAAATCTAGTAAGACCACCTGCCAGCTGGACCCGGTTCCGTCTCGCTGGCTGACTGAGCCCTCTTTACAGCTCATACCTATCATCACGACTATCATTAATACCAGTTTCTCAACCGGCCATTTCCCTTCATCCTGGAAATCGGCTGTTGTCCGCCCCCTTCTGAAACAGCCCTCTCTTGATCCTTCTGTTCTATCCCACTGGCGTCCTGTTTCAAACCTTCCTTTTTTGGCCAAACTTCTGGAACGTTTTGTCTTCGATCAACTTAACTCTCATGTGGAATCTACCAACACCCTTCACCCCCGTCAAGCCGGCTTTCGTCACGGGCATAGTACGGAAACAGTTCTTCTTGCACTCTTGAATGACTTACATGTTGCTCATGATCACGGTGATATTACTGTTCTTGTTTCCCTCGATCTTTCCGCGGCTTTCGATCTGATTGACCATCGATCTCTTCTTTCTCATTTGTCTGATGTTGGGCTCCATGGTACAGTCTGGCAGTGGTTCCGTTCCTTCCTCACAGCCCGCTCATTCTCTGTTCACTCTAATGGCCAGTCCTCTGCTTCCCTCCCTCTCACCTGTGGTGTACCGCAGGGATCTGTCCTCTCCCCGCTTTTGTTTAACATCTTTCTAGCTCCTCTACCCTTGTTGATCCAACAGTTTCCTGTGTCCTTTTATATATGCCGACGATATTATCTTACTTTTTCATACTTCTCCACTAACCCTGGATATCACACAACTTAATCTTTGTCTCTCCCAGATTTCCTCTTGGCTATCACAGAATTTTCTGCATCTAAATCCATCCAAGTCCACAGCTATGTGGGTCTCGCTGAGTGGTTCTTGCCCCCACTCTAGCCCCCTTGATTGGTTCTGTTTCCCTTCCCCTTGTATCATCCTTCCGTTATCTCGGAGTGATTCTTGATCCCACGCTTTCCTTCCACCAACATCTTACTTCCCTTATTCGTCGTTCATTTGCTGCCCTACGACAGATTAGGGCTGTCCGTTCCCTTCTTCCTTCATCTTCCTTAGTCACTCTTGTCCTGGCCTTGGTCATAAGCCGCTTAGATTACTGTAATGTTCTTCTCGCCAATCTCCCAAAGTTTCAACTCCAACGTCTACAACGTATCCAAAATGCTGCTGCCCGTCTCGTTACATTCTCTCATCACTTTGATCATATCACTCCTATTCTTCTCCATCTGCATTGGTTACCCCTCTGTTATCGTTTCCACTATAAATTTCTTATTTTGATTCATCGTGCTATTTACTCCAATACTCCACTATATCTTGCAGATCGGATCTCTCTTCACACCCCCTACTGTCAGCTGCGTTCTATCCATGCTAACCATCTGTCCTTACCCTCTCCGTCACAAGCTCATCTTGAACAAACCCGCCATGGAGCTTTTTTCTTTCTGGGTCCAGTACTGTGGAATGCACTACCACCACCTCTCCGATTGGAATCCTCGTATCCTCAATTCAAAATATCACTCAAAACTCATCTGTTTCAGCAAGCCTTTAATCTCTCTCCTGATGGTCATCCCTGATGTTCTCATTTGTCGTGTGTGTTTGTCTACTCATAACTTGTCTTGTCCCCCCCTATATGGGCCTACCACCTTGTTGTACTCTTATGTTTTATGAAAGTCTTGGTCCATTTGTTTATTTTACTTGTCTATGCTTTTTATACTTCTACTTTCCTATCTTATTATGGCGTTCTTTTCCATGTTTTTGCATTGCTAACCTTTTATTGTACACCGCTTTATGTTTAGATGGAAAGCGGTCTATCAAATTTTAAATAAAGATAAAGATAAAGACTTAGGGATCTTAATATGTACACCTTAGAGGAAAGGTGGGATAGAGGTGATATGATTGAGATATTTAAATACCTCCGTGGCATAAATGTTCAGGGAGAGAGCTCTTTTAATTGAAAGCAAGTTCTGCTACGAGGGGACATGGGATGAGGGTGAAGGGGGATAGATTCAGGAGTGATATGCGGAAATTTTCTTTACAGAAAGAGTGGTGGATCCGTGGAATAGTCTCCCAGTGGCAGTTGTAGAGATGAGGACAGTAACTGAATTCAAAAAAGTATGGGACAAATACGGAGGATCTCTAAAGGTAAAAAAGGGACTGTTGTAGTTGTTGATATGGAAGGACAGACTATATAGGCCATGTGGTCTTTTTCTGTCATCATGTTTCCATGTTTCTATGTAAAACGTGTAAATGCCTTTTGAATATTGGGCCCTTATTTTTTTTTAGTCAGATGAGTCTCCCTCACCTCACCTTTAAACCATGCTAGCAATCAATTGCCTTCCTTCCACTGTTTTTAAATAATGGAATACATCTGGTCTTGGCTTCCAAGATGTTATTTTAAACAATGGCCAGGCCTGATGTAAACTTTTAACCTCTGCAGCTGCTCCTTTTAATTTTTCCTTAATCTTTTTCCTCATTTTTTCATAGTTTCACTTTTGAAAGTTAAATCCTAGCACAGTATATTTTCTTGCTGTTCTCTCTCTATTTATTATACCAAATTTTATCATGTTATCATCACTATTGCCAAGTGGTCCTAACATTTTCACCCCTCATGCCATATCCTGCACTCCACTAAGGATTAGGTCCAAAATAGTTCCCTCTCATGTCATTTTCTAAATTAGCTGCTCAATAAAGCATTCAATTATTTCACCTATAATCTTTGTCTCTCTAGCATGTCCTGATGTGCCATTCACTCAGCTGATACCAAGGTAATTGAAATCACCCATTATTATTGTCTTGCCAATTTTGTCAGCCACTTTTGCAGCAGGCAAGCAAGTGACCAAGTGATCTTCACACCCATGCAACATGCCTAATGAAAATCACCATCTACAACGACCATCTTAACCCTTCCCTCCTGGACAGAAGGCCCTGGAGACACATCCTCAGTGCAAGAGGATATTGCATACCTTGGAGGACAGGTTCTGGATACAGGATCTTTTCCTGCCACATCAGAGTGATGCTCTCATTCCAGGTGAATTCTCTCCTCCAAGGCAGCACTGTGACTTTTCTAGAGTGTCCATGTAGGCCTCCTTTATATACCTCTCTGTCTTCCTCAGCTCCTCCAAGTCTACTACTCTAGCTCCAAAGATCAGACTCATTCTCTGAGAGCTAGGAGCTCTTTGCATCAAGTGCACACCTGTGACCTTTTACCAAGTGGGAGATTATTTTATTTTTATTTATTTATTTAGCTGTATTTATATTCCGCTTTTCACCGGGTCAAAGCGGTCAATTGGGAGATACATTTAATACGAGGGGATATGACACACATATGCTAATACTTACAGGGAACATGGGCAATGGAGGGTTAAGTGGCTTGTCCAAGACCACAAGGAGTACCTGTAGGACTAGAAATCCCAGTCCCTCCGGCCTGAGATTGCTGTCCCCAGGTGGGACTTGAACCCCCGGCCCTCTGGCCTGAAGTACCTTGTCCTAACCACTAGGCCACTCCTCCCACATGATTATTATACATGTGGCACTCAATACAAAAGACTGGATAGCTCCCTTCTTGCTGCTGGACTGCTATCTGCATCTTTATATTAGTAAGTTTAGTTGTTTAGTGTTGGTAAAGGAATAGGGATATCTAAATTAATATAAAGGCCTTTGGGATTATTTGGCATATTTTACTGTTATTTTTGTTTGTTTCACAATATATTGCTAATTATTTGTTAAGGATAATCACTTCTTGATGAAAATTGACTTTGGTGTCAAACTTCACTTTCTCTCTTAATTGGGAGAACTAACTATAAATTAAGGAATATGCCTGAGAGGGTGGGAGTTGGGGAGGGGGTGCGGGAAAAAGACTACCTATTTATTTTTTGGGTTCATCTGTTAGAATATATACTTGTTTTATTTCTAATGTTGTAATTTTTACATTCAGATTCAGATAACTTTATTAGCATGACAATTTTATATGTGTTGCCATAGTAATACATTTAGTAGTTAAGGCCCGTCTTGAACTTTTAGACTAGGGATTCCCAAACCTGCCTTCCAGCCAGTCAGGTTTTCAGGATATCCACAATGAACATGCATGAGAGAGATTTACATGCACTGCCCCCATTGTATGCAAATCTCTCTCATGCATATTTATTGTGGTTATCCAGAAAACCTGACTGGCTGGTTTGGGAACTCCTGTCCTAGACCACAAAGCGAATAATAAGTGTCCATGTTAAATTAAATTTTGCCTATGTCCCCACTTCTTCTTAGAAATTTCTCTTCCTTGAGTCTAAGCCAGGATTACTCATGTTATATTCATACCCGGAGGGACCACACAGGATCCTGAGCAGGAAAGCAAGTGGCTCGCAGAAAGGACATGTAAATTTTTGCGAGAGTAGGTCAATGTAAACGTTCAAAGGAATGGCTGTATTAGTGTGGAGTAGGAAAAATGACAGAGGCTGGTGGCATCTTACATAGCAAGCTTACAGTATGCCTCAATAAATTGGTTAGTTCATAAGGTGCCACCAAGCCTTTTTCAGTTTTGGGCATAGGTAAGTGGACCATAGCATTTGTGTACGCATTATGATGTGAGATGACACAGTGATTTAGTCCTGGGTTTAGTACCGTCACACCTAGATGGTTCTGGAACCAGAGTGAGGCAGATGTTTAAGGAGCAGTGTTGATGCAGGAGAGAGGAGGTGTCTTCTGCTCTCTTATAGTAATGGGCGCATGAGTGCCACCCCAGTGTGTTGTAACTATCGGTGCTTTCGAGAAGTCTTTTGTCTTCAGAAAAGGGCATAATAGATTGTTTCCATGCCAGCACACACACACACACTCCCTCTCACACTCTGTGCACCCCATGCCAAATATCAGATTGTCACAAAGAAACAGGAGCTGGGATTTCCTGTTATTATAACAGCTGCACCCTGCAGCTGCTCAGTACAAAGCCAATTTGATTCCACTGGATAGCTTTTGCATTTACTCTCCATGTTCATTAGGGTCTGGTCTGTTTGCTTGTTTGAAATACCACTTGAAGAAGGTAAAGTCCTCCTGAAAGGTCTGCTTAATATTCATGAGACTGATATGAGAGGATACAAGTGGAAAGGACACATGGAAACCCCAGCATAGCACTGTCAGGGTAATTTTATAAGCACATCTAGGTTAACACGCATTGTAATGCACGTACATCATGCCTATCTTATAACGTACGCGCATAGTAGAGCTCTATAAACTAGGGGCATAAGTGGTGAGATACACACACCGAATCTAGGTGCAATCACTTACATCAACCCTAGACTTGGTATAAATGCCCTCGCCTACATCTGTAGCAAACGTATGTTTTAATATTTTATAACTCACGTGCATAAATTTGCGCTCCACCTATGCTCTGTTCAAGCTCCACCCCTCTACACACCCACACCGACACTACATGCCATCAGCCGTACTTACAAAAGAGTGCTTACCTGAAGGACAGTGCAAAGGCCTGTCCACACATGGAAGCAACTAAAAATACATGACCTATGCATGCTGATGTGGTTTCTTATTAAATTACCTCCTGTATGTCCGTTTTATGTAGTTTGTGCAATGGATTTAAATGAACTACGTAACAAAGAGGTGCCTTACTAGAGCTTATTTAACCCTGGCAAAAGGTGTCTTCTGCCTGACCAATGCCTTGTAGGTTGCCCTTCAGGAGATTGAGAAATAACCCTGACCCTAACTCTAGCCCTCAGTAGCCTTCTTGACTTGGTCAATCTCACCAGCAGTATCAATGTAATCTCCAGAAGCTTCGAGAGAGTAGCCAGCAGAAATCTCAATCATAGTCCCCGACCAGATAGATATAGGGGCATGTTTCAACCTGCGTTAATGAAGTTAATGTGCATTAAGTAAACATTTCGACATGCGCCGGGGACCTTTTTGTGCCAAAACATCTATGAACGTATTCCGGTACATGGTGCCTGCGCATATTTATTTCACTAGCACGGGGATGTCCACATGTGTCACCGAGGGGGTGGAATGGGGGCGTGGCCAGCCGCAGATACGTGTATAGTGTATTCTCGAAAGCACCTTGCACTTTCCGTCTTTCCCCGCAGACATGTCCATTATTCCTGCCGGAGATGTGGAATAAGGCCAGTACTAAAATATTTTCTGCTGTATTCTACAATTCATCCCTGCAAGTGAGTGTGTGTGTGTGTGTGTGTGGTTTGAGGATTGCATGGGAGGATCTGGTGTGCTGATCTGCAATTGAGGGAGGATATGACTTCCTGGACAGTACCTGGATCTTACAGATGACCACAGTGTCACCAGGTTCCACTGTAATATGGCAACCATAGATCAGCTGTGCCAGTAGGGTTGCCAACTTTTTCACCGAGAAATACCCGACACCTGTGGCTCGCCATGCTCCACCCATTCTCCGCCCCTAGTCCCACCCTTGCCCCGCCCCCAGCCCCACCCACAAAAATTACCGAGGATACGTGTAGGCTAACTCCCTTGGTCAGATAATAAACTGGGAACCCCAAAATCCAAACATGAAATGTACAACACTGGAGAAATAAAACTATAAAGTAATTTCCTCTTGCACTAAACAAAAACACAAAGATGTTAGCAATACACACTTCCCAGACCAGACATATTCCAGTTAATAAATTCAAAATAAAAAGTATTTTTCTACCTTCTGTTTGGGCGTTTTATTTTCAGTTGCAATTGCTCCAGTCACTTTCTTCTGGTTTCTTTGTGTCTTCTGCGAGCTATCCATTTGTCCTTTCTTCTCTTTTAGATGTTTTCCATTCTCTCTCTATTTCTGCTTTAACATACTGATTGTTTCCCTTTTGCTCTTTCCCCCAATTCTTTCCTTATTCCTTTATCATCCATTTAAATTTCACCTTTCCATTCTCAAGCCCCTCTTACTCTCCCAATACCTGGCCCATCATAGACTTTTCTTCCACACAAAATATTTTTTCCCCTCTCCATTCTCATTCCCCATCTATTCTAGTCCTCCCCCAAAATCAGTTCCCTTATAGTTCTAGACCCACCCAGCATCCACTCCCTTCTAATCCCATTCTCCCATGCCCCACATCAGCCCATTTCCAGTCCTATTCCAGCTCTTCATCACCCCATTTCCAGTGCTAGCCCTCACATCACAGGCTATTTCCAGTCCTAGCCCCCCCCCCCCATCACAGCCCATTTCCAGTCCAAGTCCCCCATCACAGCCTATTTACAGTCCTAGGCCCCCCCACCATCACAGCCCATTTGCAGTCCGAGTCCCCCCGCACCATCACAGCCCATTTGCAGTCCTAGCCCCCCCCACCATCACAGCCCATTTGCAGTCCTAGCCCCCCTAATAAAAGCCTTTTTACAGTACAATTTCCCCCTCCCACCACCATAGCCCCTTTAATGTCCAAGTCCCCCCCCCCCCCCATAGCCCTTTCCCAGTCCAGGTCCTCCCCCATCACAACCCATTTCCAGTCCATGTCCCCCCCCCACATAGCCCTTTTACAGTCCAGGTCCCCCCCCATCACAGCCCATTTCCAGTCCAAGGCCCCTCCCCATAGCCCTTTTCCGGTCCAGGTCCCCCCCCCATCACAACCCATTTCCAGTCCAAGTCCCCCCCCCCCAATAGCCCTTTTCCAGTCCAGGTCCCTCCCCCCATCACAGCCCATTTGTAGTCCTAGCCCCACCCATCACAGCCCATGCAGTCCTTGGCCTCCCCCCCCGACCAGCACCGCGGCCATCTGGGGGGCTTTAGATGGAGCCGGGGAAGTCCGCGCGAGGCCCCGGCTCCCTCTGTACAACCGCCAGCGTGAAGAGCCTTTTTCTTCACACTGGCGGTTGTTTCTGTGAAGCCGCGCATGCTGGGAAAGAGTTAAAGGGCATTGCCTTTAACCTTTCCCAGCAATCGCGGCTTCACAGAAACAGCTGCCAGCGTGAAGGAAAAGGATTTTCATGCTGGCGGTTGTACAGAGGGAGCCAGGGCCTTGCGCGGGCTTCCCCGGCTCCCTCTGAAGCCCTCCGGTGTGTGGGCCGGCCCTGGGTGTTTTTTTTTTGGACTTCGGGTCGGAAGAAAAGCCGTTTTTTTGCTCTGGCCGCTCCCGATCTTGCGGCCAGAGCAAAAAACCGGCTTTTCAAGGGCCGGTTTTACATCTGCACTGGCAGCCGGCCTGGCCATGGAAAAACCGGTCAGGCCGGCTGAAAACCGGCCAGTTGGCAACTCTATGTGCCAGTCACCAGCATTCCCCAGATTGTGCCATGAGGCCTACATCCTTAGTCCAGGATCTATGCAAGCTGCGAGACTGGTGATATATCTGGAGGCCAGCTACCTGGTATGATGGCACAGGGATCCCCCCTCCCATGCCCACACAGGCCAGACCAGGGGAGCAGTGCCACAAAGCAGACTGTGGGAAGACAAGCAGAGTTGCCCCACAGATAGCAGATGTACGAAAACCAAAATAAGCCAGGACAGAGTGGACATTGTATGGGACAAGTGTAGCCATGTAGGGAGCAACTATGAGAAATGCCAGTACCCAGATATGTGGGAAACAGATGCTGTAGTCATTAGAGGAACATAGATTTGTCGCTCAGCAATATATTGCATTCTTTGGGGAACTGTAAAGTTAGTTTAGGTTGTTGTGAGGTTGGTAAGGGTCCATTCTTAGCATTTTACGGAGTGTTTTTAGAGATGACCTGTGCAGGAATAACTGAGGCAGTGTTATACTGCCAAGTAAGGTGCAATGCAAGGTATGTCATGACAAACATGTGAATATTTACTTGATCTTATAATATATTAGAGTGCATTGAGATTACACTGCAGTCTTCTGGTTATGAAACAGACTAGTATATATGGTCTAGTTTGCATCAGCATTTATGTATCATCAGTATTTATGTCTAGTTTGTGTTAGAAAAACACTGTTAATGAGAACTGCAGCTTAGGAGATGCATGTTTTAACCAAGGAGGCGTGGTTGCCAGGAATATCGTGGAGACGGGCACGATCGGAAATGTGCAACATTACAGAATCCAGTGAGCGCAGGGATGCCCAAAATAATTTCAGCATTTACCCCTGTCCGTAATATTGATGAGGGATGTGTTTCTACGCCTCACTCTATGGCCCGTGTGTGCATTCATGCACAGGTCTTGTGCTGGATATGTGCACAGTCCGGCTGAACAGCATGATGTATGTGCCACCCCGGCCACATCTATGAGCTGATCCCAGAAACACAGACGCTTCTATACCCACAGAGGCGGAATTAGCATGGAATCACGCACGTGCCCAATTTAAACATGTCCACCAGAGATAACCGGCCTATATGGAATACGCCTCTATCTAGTCTTTGGAATTTCATGATTCTTTAATAAAAATTTAATTTACTGTTTCTTACTAGATTGCTGGGTGTGCTGAACCTTTTTGAAGTTACTGAAGGTTAATTTCTAAAGAATAATTTGTGCAATGCTTTCATCTAATCAGAACACAAACTGTACTTTCCAACCCATAATAAGAGCCAAGCCTGTAACACCCATGTTGAACTATTTCTGGATACTTCATATTGAGGTTGGACTGAAATGTATCCATCACAAGGAATGAGAAGATCAGCTAGATATTTAGGCGATCAGAGAACAGAGTAAGGATTCTAAAACTAGTGTAATTATCCATGACCTGGGTAGAGGCTTCCGAATTTTGGGAGAGAGACTTAAACCCACAGAAAACATCCTCAGAGGTTCTATCTGTTGTTCATACAAGGCTCCAAACCTGCTATAAACAAGAAGGTTTTAGATATATAGATGGCTGGGCTAATGGAACAACAAGAGGCGATACTGTAATGATGGACCATTTCTTTCTGTGGCAGGAAAAGATCCCAAGTGAACAATATGTGGAGAGGTGTTTAAACTAGAGGAAAGGGCTGGCAGATGGAAGAGAATGAGTTCAGGATGTCACCCCCAACAAAAGCATTACAGTAATAGGGAAAAAAGCAAGAGAAATTATCTTAGCTCATTCATCAGTAACAAAGAGGAAGAGCAAACCAGAATAAAAACTATTTAAAATACAAGCAAGCTATCCAAGAATTGTTGGAAGGCTATGAGCATAGATGTTCACCATCTAGGTAATAAAGTTCCTGATCTGGAAGCTCTAGTGATGGATATGGACTAGGACATTGTGGTCATTGCGGAGATATGAGTCTCATGAATGGGGTATCGCTCTGCCTGGCTATTACTGTATCTATTAAGAAGGATAGAGATGGCACAAAAGGAGGAGGAGAAGTCCTCTACGTCGCACACAATATAAAATAAGCTGAAATGCAGGGGAAGAGGGGAAAAGAGAAAGTGCTGTGGATCATCTTGGAAAGAGGAGATGGCACTTCCATCCACACTGGTATAGTTGACAGACCTCTGACCCAAATGGAAGAACTAGATAGAGATCTGATCGATGATATGGTAAAGGAGGGACTGAAGGGAGAAGTAAAGATATGGGGAGATATAGATTGGAGTATCCCATCTACAAAAATGGAAAAAGCAGAAATATCATGGATTCCTTACAAGGCGCTCTATTAGATATATGGCATCAAAACCAACCAAGAAATGGTCAGCTGTGGAACTAGTACTCACAAATGGAGAAAGTGTGTCTAATGGCCGGGCAGATACCCTCTTGAGCAGTAGTGACCATCATCGCACATGGTGATTTGATATAAAATCTGAGGTAGAGTCCGAACACATCAAACTCAAAGCCCCGCTGTCTAATCTTTCTAGGCTTCTGGAGATCAGGTTGATACTGCTGGTGAGAGTGACTAGGTCAAGCACAATGGCAGCACCATTATTAGGTGAGTCCTATACTCAGTATGTACTTACAGACCCCAGTATTCAGCAAGGGGTTTCCAATTTAACAGGAAGCTTTCCCAGGAGGGGTCAAGGGCCTATGAATGTTCACTGGCTCACAGGCCACATGCTGATTGGTGACTGTCACTACCTGACATAAGTCACAGTGAAAATCCAGAGAGAAGGGGAAATGGCCATGCTTCTGTGACCCCATCCACTGATAATGTGACTGCATTTGGGGTCCCGATCCCACATTTAGGAAACACTTTCTTAAAGTATCCATGTCAGTGTCTTATTCCTATCAAGGGCAGAAATATTTTTGTGATCCATTATAGTTATAGAAATTTCTATCTGAAAAGAAAGACATGGGGGACATTTGGTGCGCTAGGTAAGATGATAAATTATAGAACTGTAATTGGGACATTATTGGTAGGTTACTACCATCTAATACCTTTCTACTTGGTTTAGGCTTTCTCCTTAATCCTCATAGATGTGGACTAATCATACTGCATTATTATGCTTCTGGAATGTAGTAACTATACAATTTTGAGAAATAAAATAAAAAATGCCGGGATTTCTTGTAATTTGGGTTCATCAAGATGTGCATTGGAAATTGTTTTGATGATGACATGGCAGGATAGTGCTGACGGAGAGCATTTTAAGGAATTTGCTGAGATTTCAGAGGTCTACATTCAGTTGAAGGTCCCTTGATTATTTTGGAATTCAGAAATATCGCTGGGTTTGCTCTTGCTCTGGAACTGACTTCTGGCATTTGCTTGACGAAGAAACTTGAGCATCTCTTGCAGTATCTGCTGCTGAATACCAATGCATGAACAAAATATTGAAGGAACTTTTGGGAGAAAACTGGAGAAATTCATTTTGTAAGGGTTTCAAACCATGCAAAGAACCCAGTGGTACAAAGTTACTTGGGGCTAGTGATTCCTGAAGATTAATGAGCCCTTAGTTGCATTACTGGCATCTGGGACACAGTAAAAAAAAAAATCTATGGGGCATATTTACGAAAGGTTAACGTTCATCAAGTACAATAAAACAACTATGGATATGTAATGCACATTAAATTCATTAACGCAGGTTAAAACATCCCCTATATATATTTGGTTGGGAACTGTGACTGTGATTTATGCTTTCTACTCTCTCTAGGCTTCTGGAGATTAGGTTGATACTACTGGTGGGATTGACCAGGTCAAGTATGAGGGCAACACCTTTATTAAGTGAGTCCTCATCAAGATATTGGAAGTGACTGGTAAACATTCTGCAGATGTGCTGATAAAAGGATGGGGGTGCTTGAATAGCCTAGTGGTTAAAACAGCAAGCTGGGGACCAAGAAATCCAGTGTTAAAGTCCCAGTGATGCTTCTTGTAACCTTGAGCAAGTCACTTCACCCTCCAATGCCTCATGTACAAATGTAGATTATAAACCCTCTGGGGACAGGAAAAAACCTTCCATACCTGAACTACTACTGGAAAGGCATAAACTGAACAAATGAATTAACTTAATCTGATTAGTAACAATCCGCACATTGAACAGAGCTCCTTGAAACACTTTCTCACCAAATCCAAAAGGGCATCAATTTCTTTTGGGGAGTGTGTGTACAGCAAAGAACAGGGCATTCAAAGCTAAGCAACTGATTTTGGCAACCAGGAGACTTAAGGTCTGCCTAGGACGCCAACACCTTGCACCAATTCTGGGGCTGGCCCTCGTTCTTACACAGCTGCTGAGGCAATAGATTGGAAGGTACTCCAGGAAAGTCTCTCCCCTGAGCCAAGGGAAGGAGATGAAGAATCATGGGAACAGGGGGAGTTATCTTCTGTTAAAACTTACAGAAAAATGGTTCAAAGACACTAGCTTTTCATCTTTCCCAGAGGCCACAGATTTCCCTTTTAACAGTTTGGGATAAACCTTCTCTTTTCTGGAATGTTTCCAAGATGGCTCCATGACTGAAGGACATTTGGATTTTAGACACCATGTCAATCCTTCTAGACTGGAGATATTTTCCCACAACTTCATCATGAAGACCTTTCCCCAAATAGGGCTTTCTCTGCACCGTAAATGGCTTTGACGCCATCGATCTCTGCCTGCTTTACATTAGCAAAGGCAAGTCTTGCCTTACCAAATGATTAGGTGGTTTTTTGAAGAAGTATACAAACATGGATACAGGTAATCCTGCTGATATAGGGGGGTATTTTAGAAGCATTTCCAAATCCAGAAAGCAGCATTGAGATGTGTAGATAGAAATACTTTTTATTTATTTATTTCTATTTATTCGATTTTTATCCTGTCCTCTCAAACTGCTCAGGGCAGGTTACAAATTACATACATAATAATAATGTGTCAATGCTATTTTAGAACCTGTTTTTTGGAGATGCAGGGATGCTCACCACATCTACCCAACCAGCAGAAGTAGTGGGGCTAGAGGGTGGGAGTGGTGTGGGCGGAGAGTGGGAGTGGTGTGGGCAGGGTCCACCATGCAGATGTGAATTCCTCATTTTAGAAGGGGAATACATATCTGTAACAAAAAATGTAAATGTAAATATTTACACTTGCCCCCAGGTATGAATAAGTGCTTGTTGACAGGGGCAGATGTCCTTGCCAATGGCGGACCTCCCCACCTGCACCACAGATACCATGACCTTTCTGGCCATCCCCCAACTTGGTAAGAAACCCACCTAATGCACTCTGCCAATGCTTACCCCCCGAAGCAGCAGTCTGATTCTCTCTCCCACCCCTGAAGCAATAATCTGAATCCCCCTCCCTGCCTCCCACCCCAAAGCAGCAGTTCAATGCACCCTATCTCCCTCCCATCATGCCCCCTCCCTCATCCCCCCCAAAAACAGAAGTCTGAAGCCCCTTCCCCCAAAGACTCCTCCCAACCAAAATGTAAAATGGCGACCACCCCTCTGAAAGCCTCTCCCCATGTCTGGGCCCCCAACCCCCCCAAGATTGCCTTCTCTGAGCTTACAGGGGTCATGGTGTCCAGTGGGAGCAGGAGTGAGGCCCACTCACTACTGCTCTGCACGTGATTATTTGCCAATGATCTCCAGAGGCAAGCGTTTGTTCATCAATGCCTTTTGGAGAATGACCGTGTGCAGAGCAGGAGTGAGTGGTCCTTGTTCCTGCTCCCACTGGACACCAATGACCCCTGTAAGCCTGGGGATATCAATTGGGGTGGGGGCCTAGACACATGGGGAGACTTTCAGAAGGGCAGTTACTATTTTACATTTGGTTGGAAGGGTCTTCAGGTTAGGAGGCATTGGACTTCTGCTTTGGGGGGGTGGGAGGTGGTGGGGCATTAGACTGCTGTTTCGGGAATGGGAGGGAGAACTGTATTACTGATTTAGGGGTGGGAGGGAAGGGGCAGGGCATTGGACTGCTGTCTCTGGAATGGGAGGGAGAACTGTATTACTGCTTTGGGGGTGGGAGGGAGGGGGCATTGGATTGCTGCTTTGGCAAGGGGAGGAAGAATCAGACTGCTGCTTCGGGGGGAGGAGGGGGCATCGACAGAGTGCATTGGGGGGTTTCTAAGTGGTCAAGGGACAGTCCAGCAGGAGTTCCTGGGGTGTGGGTGGTCCAGACCTGTGGTGCTGGTGTAGTGATTTTAGGAGTGGGGATTTTCATGTTTTATTTTCCCACGTGCAACTTCCTAAAAACACTGCTCCTGCCAGACATGCAGGAGGCACACCCATGTGCTCCAGCAGCTGTTTTACAAGGGACTTTACATTTAGCAAAACCTCCTGTAAAATACTACATAATTCTCCATGTACTGGGATGGATGTGGGAAGTCCCCTTTCCACGTCCTTTCTAAAATATTTGGATTTTCAGAAGGTAACTGACAAAGTCCCTCATGAGTGATTCCTTAGGAAATTAATCGGCCGTGGGATAGGAGGCCTTAGTGAGGATTGAAAACAGCAGGACTAAATGGTCAGTTCTCCAAAAGGAAAGGGCCAATAGTATTTATTTATTTATTTAATTTATTTGAACTGTTTTATATGCCGCCCCTTCCAGCGATCAGGGACGGTTTACATAGAACAGTGTATAACAGTATAGAACTGTAGACTATATACATGGAACATGTCACCTTCCAACAACCCCAGAATGGATATTGTTTAGGTTAGTTGAAACAAAACTATATACCGTATTTTTCGCACCATAAGACGCACCCGACCATAAGACGCACCTGGTTTTTAGAGGAGAAAAAATAGGAAAAAAATATTCTGAACCAAATTTCCCCAAAATACTTCCTCACCATCTCCATAGGTGATAACAAAGGAGACCTAGGGAAATTTGAAATATTTGGTTAAATAAGGCACAACAAGCTTTTTTTTTTTTGCAGCATTTGCCTTTTAGGTTCACAGTTCAGTAAGATCCAAACTTAGAATTCAAGCCAGCATTTTTCGGATTGTGCTAGTGGCCTATAAGTAGGAGGACTGCTATGTGCCATTTCCTCTGGATCATCGTGGTCTCTCAGAGACACAAAGACAGGTACTCCTTGAAATCAGGCAATTTTTCTGCCCATCACCAGAAGTGTTTGCTGTAACACCAGTTAGAGAGTTCATTTAAAAAGAGGAACACAAAAAAAAAAACAAACACAAATCTAAGCCGGGAGAAAACCAGCCAAACAAAAAAAAGAGCGATACAAAAAAAGAAGGGATAGGAAAAGTAAGACCATCGGCTACGAAATCCCTCATGGTGCAATCGGGAAAAAGAAACACACTTCAGCCCACACCATACCTTTGGGAGGGAACAGCTGAGAAACCAGTCTCTAGTCTTGTTTCCAAACCGAAGCAACGGCAACTAGGGATACATTTCTGCCTGTCCCCTCAGCCGATCCCAAAACTCCGCCTCCACCTGCAACTCGTTACCCTAAACCAGGGCAAAACCCACACCTCCATCCCACCTCACCTCACCTAGAACTAGCTCAGTAAAGACCAGGCTCCAGGCCTCCACTCCCTAACCCTAAGCAAGGGCAGGCTGGGGCCCGCTCTCTAGCCGCCAGCGTGAGCTCCACCCCCCGTCGACACTCACCCAATTTCGTCTCCTCCCACGCTGTTCATGGCGGCGAGATATGAATTATTCCTTCAGTGGGAACCGGAGAGAGCCCGGACCTGTGGTCTGCGATCCACACTGCTGCCGTGCAGACGAGAAGGGAGTCCGCTCCCCTTGCACATCGGCTGCACCGAGCGCCGGAGCTTTCTGAAGAATATGCATATAACCGGAGGAGGATCGTGAGAACTGCAGGAAGATCCCCGGGGCTCCCTTGAAGTTTCTGGGTGGGGAAGCATCCCACTCAATGGCAGTCCCCCAAGGGGGCGTAGGGGCCCTTGAGATCCGTGGGGGTCTCTCTAGCTGGCCCCACCAGCTCTCGAACGCTCATTGGACCCTCCCCAGCTCTCTGAATCATCGCAGCAGCTGCAGGTATGTGGACGGCTGGAAGTCTCCCTCCAGTTCTCTCTGCAGCTCCCTGAACTCAGCAACAGCGTCTCACCTCTCTGTGCAGATTTGCGTCTCATCTCTCCCTGGTCTTCTTCGGAGGGGAAGGCGGGGTTTGCCCCCACGGTCTTTCAGCACTACCTGCCCTTTCCCACTGTTTCCGACTTATTTAAACCTGAGGACCTTTGCTAATCCACGTTTCCTTTATCATATGCGTCTTTCGTTTCGTTTTCTTTGCCTGTGACTTTTTTTGTATTATTTCTTCTTTTTGCGTCGGTGTGTTGGTGGTGGGTTCTTCGGCCGGCCCCCCCTGCACCCCCCACGCTATGCCTCTGGTCTGAGGAAAACTAAAACTTCTTCTATTCGCACCATAAGACGCAGGCACTTTTCCTCCCACTTTTTGGTGAGGAAAAAGTGCGTCTTATGGTCCGAAAAATACGGTACATATTGGTATACATAACTATATACAAATAAGGATGCATGGCTTACCTAAAAGGATGGGTTCCTTATGCAGTGAACGGATGTGTGTGTGGGGGGGGGGGGGGTTCTACCTAAGCGGATGTGCTAGGAGAATGTTGATTTGGTTTTCTTTTGTAATGTTATAATTTTCTGTAAAGAGCAGGGTTTTAAGCTCCTTTTGGAATTACAGGAGGCCCTTTATTGATCTGAGTGTGTGTGGAAGTGTGTTCCATAGAGCAGGTGCAGTGTAGGTAAAGGCTCTATTACTTGTAGTTTGTTTTGAATTGCGGAATGAGGCTGGGGTAGCAAGAAGATCTGATTTACTTTTTCTTCTGCTTGTTTTCCAGTTGAGCTTGTATTTTGGTAGACAAAATTGATGGGGATATGCAATTGATAAGTTTAAAAATGATGACTAATGATTTGTATAGTAGAGTAACCTTTGGGTTTGTGCTGTTTAGCATATTCATAAAGGAGCAATTAATGAAGTGATCAGGTTTGTCAATGTCACAAGATTAATCAAAGTCATTAAAATCAGTTGAGGATTGTGAGGAACTGAAGAAGGTCAGTGGGCATCTACGAGTAAATGGCAAGTGAAATGTAATATGGACAAGTGCAAAGTGATAGACATAGGGAAACATAATCCCAACTACAGGTACAAAATGCTGGCTTCCAAGTTAGGAGTCACTACCCAAGAAAAAGATCTTAGAGTCATGGTGGACAACGCTTCAAAATTCTTAGCCGTAGCTGCCAAAAAAGCCAATAGAATGTTAGGGAGTATTAACAAGGGAATGAAAAACAAAACTGCGAGTATCTCTAATCTCTGTAGAGGTCTCGAGTATTCTTTGCAGTTCTGGTCACTCCATCTCAAAACTACAGAGGGGGTCATTTTAGAAGCTCTGTTCATGGTATAAATATGATAAAGGGGATGGAACATCTACCTTATGAAGAGAGGCTGTAAAAGCGATGACAGAGGAGATATGATAGATGTTTACAGAATCATGAGTAGGGTGGAACAGTTGAATAGGGAACGGTTATTACTGTAAATCTTTAATACGACATTAGAAGAAAAGGACATTCCTTGAAACTAACAAGCAGCAGATTGAGAATTGTCAAGATGGCGAGCATAGTGGAGTTCAACAGAAATAGGACAAGTTCCTAGAGGAAAAGTCCACAAAACGTTATTAACCAGGAAGACTTGGGAAGGCCATCACCAAGGGCCATACGTAAATTATATCCAAGTAGCCCCTGTGGTATAGAGGAGCCTGGGGAAGAAGGGGGAGCCTTGCAGCTGCTCCCATATCTTTTGAGATGGATCACCTCTGTTCTCAGGGCTTATTTTTCTATTTTTCTTGGGGCTCTTCATTTGAACTTCTGCCATTGCTTGACCCTATAGTGAGATATGAGAAACCTGATCTATTTTTGGGGATCCTGACTTGATGGACATTGGTCTGACCCAGCATGGTTGATCATATATTCTTATCATCTTTCTTGTGCTGTAACACCTCTTGTGGCCATGGGCATGTGTGGTGAGGCGCTTCCAGGCCACCAAATCCCCAGATGGTGAGATGTTTCTATGTCAACTTGCCATAATGGCTCCATATTGTCTGAAGGGGGGACCCTTCCCCGTTTTCCTTTTCGAGTCGGAGTAGACAGGCCTTATTTGTAGCCTTATTTGTCTTTACTCACCAACTCCTATCTTGACAGAGATCTTGCAGACTCCAAGTTGTCAATAAACTAAGCCGGTTCTCCTTGTCCTCCTTCCTTGCACGTAGCCCATGACTAATCACTGGATGTTTTGCTGAAATGACATTTTTCGCTCATTGACTCTCTTATGCAGTGGTACAAATGAAATTGCCATTATAGAACTACAAGCTTGACAGGTATAATGAGGCCCAATGAGCCTTCCAAGCCAGTGACAAGAGCAGAGAGAGGGGGCAGCTCAGCTCCTGGTTTTATCGACACGTTCGCATCCTAGGCGAGAAGAACTATTCCAGTCTTCCCAGGGGGAGGAAAATTATCTCCTTCTCATTCAATCTACTTTTAAAACAACCACAGCAAGCCTGATTTAAACTGACTGCACATCTAATCCACAAAGTGTGCTTTTCTATTCTTCTCTTAAACTAGTTTGGCTGAAGCATTTTTCAAGCGTCACTTCCCTTGCTAGATCAATACAGCATGGACTTTCTGCTCTCTAATTACTCCCTGGAGCCCACTTCTCTCTCTTTCATTCCTCACAGCCTTATTTTCTTATTGCCTGGTTGGAAATGAAAGAACCAGTGAACACAGAACATTAAGTTAAAACCCGAATATTTCTGACTATAATATTTGTTTCCTATTTCAGGTGCTGCCTTAGGAAGAATATTTCACCTGGTGAAATGTGGAATGGTAACGGCTGCTTTTCCAGCGACATCCTTCTAAGAAGGACTTGGCTGAATCATTTTCCTCTTTAGCTCTCTCCACTGTATTTTTTGATGATGTTGTTCTCCAGTTTGAATATTTCCTTTTTCCTGTCCTGAGGTAACGTGCCATGGTTTCTAGAGTTACATTTTGTGGTCTCTGGCCAGCTGACCATCCATGTATGGCCAGGTGGATGAAAGGAATCAAGAGGGACGGGGCCACTTGCAGGCAGAACAGATACGGAAAGGAAGTTAGGACGATTAAAGGACAGACCTCCAGTTCAAATGTGGAAAACCGAATGGAATAAACTAAGCGTACGAGAATGACGAGATGCAGAACAGAACAGTTACAGAGAGACGGATAGTTAATCACCAGGTAGGTGGCATTAACGGACACACAGAAGCAAAACAAACGTGAATCCCTGCAGGCTGCAACAGGCACAGAAGCAGGTGGGTAAAAAGAACAGATCTTATGAGTCTGGTAGTTTTCATCTTCTTCCAGTTGTAGGTTTCTAATACTTCAGCTACAGAGAGCGTAACTTTCATAACAGTATGCCTAGACAAGGAAGCAGAGTTGCCAAGTTACCCAGTTCCAGGAATGAAATTTTTTGCAAGTTCAGGTTTTATATTTGCATTGCAATGCAATATGGTATTTGTAGTCCCTGATTTTACCCATTGGAATCAGTGCTGCAGGTCCCATAAAGCACCATGATGAGCTTGTCAGAAATCCAGGACTGGCTTAAAATCTCACTCCTGGAACTGGGTAACTCAGCAACTCTGGGGAAGGCACACAGGCATATGCGTTACACTTAGGGAGTCATTCCGATGCTGGAATAGTGGGGATGTACGTCTGGTTCGGACATACATCCCCCGCTATTCGCTCGGGGTCGATTCTGTGCCCAAAGCTCCCCATGCGTACACAGGAGATGTGCAGGGAGGCTCTAGACAGAGGCGGACGGGAGGGGGGGCTAGAGGAGGAGCGTGGGTGGGGCGGAGGTGGAACACTGACCCCAGACATACAGGGCCGATTCCAGTCGCGGACCTGTACGTCCAGGCCTGAGTAGGTAGATGGGGGACTTATTCCATCCTGGAGGTGGAATAAGTCCCCCCAGCATTGGCGGCCATCATGGCAGGACCCACCCAGACCATATGAGCAGGGCAGGAGTCTTCCCACTGCCCAATCCTGGCCTTGACAGGCCCCGTTGGGAATCAGGCAGCGGGGAACAAGATCTTGCTTGTGTGGCGGATCAGGGCTCCTGCATGGCGTCCCGGTGCCATGGCGACAGGATGCCACGGCACCGGGGCTCCATGCAGATGCTTCAGCTGAGTTAGATGGGGTGGGAGCTGTCCGTCTGGCAGCACAGAATCGGGGCATGTCCTGCCCGTCCAGATCCTTTGCACCCGATTTTGCTCTCACGAGTGCAGAATCGGGTGCAAATCTGGCCCGTCCAGATTTTGGACAAACGGATGGGTCGGATGTATTCTGATCGAAATGGGGCCCTTTTTGTATAAATGCACCACATGAGCCTATGTGTCCTTAGCAAATAGTCCCCTGGAAATCAGCTACACAAGTTATATCTGCTAAGAGTCATTCTGAGCATTCACGTGCAGCTAAGAATCTGCATTTATGTGCATACTTTCTAAGATACGTACATAAGGATTTTGGATTTAGCTCATGTGTTTTTCAGTAGTAGCTCGACTTGAGTTACAGGAGGTATTTTCCTGTCACCAGAGACCCTGCAAGCTAAGTTTGTATCGTAGGCAGTGGAAGGTTAATGATATTCCCAAAATCACAAGGAGCAGCAGATGAACCCTGGCTCACAGCCGACTCCTGTAATCATTAGGATTCTTCTTGTGCCAGTCCTGTCCGTGCTCTGCCCCCCCCCTCTCAGCAACACCTACCTATATATCCAATTAAAGTAGGTGATAGACTTTCCTAAGCCTGTTTTTATGCCTGTGTAACATTCTGCTCGTTATGCTGAAGTCACTTATAAAACAACCCCCACAGTGTGCGCACACCTGTGAACTTAATACCCCTGAAAGGGCTCAAGTGGGCACAGACCTGTTGCCATTATCACAACTCTTTAAAGTGGGAAACATATAAAAACTGTGCACCCACAGTTTTGTCTTTGAAAGCAAGAGAGTCAGCTCAGTCCATTGCTCTGCGTCATTTAACTCACCTGGGCCTTATCAATGGCAATGCAAAGATGGAAACAGATCCAGCCCAAGGCACCGTGTGCCACGCTCCTCTGCTCCATCGCCAAATTTCAGCTGCATGCATTGCACCTCGTTGAACTGAATGCCTGAAATGAGTTTGCAGAATGTGGGCCCAGCCTATATCTCACCTCTTGGAGGCCGCCTTTCAAACCTGAATCATTATTCTTCCCGCTTGTGCCTGCATTAATATTTTTCCAGCTAACAAAACTCCTGGAATCCTTTATTTGTGTTGCCTGTGGGTCTTGACAGGGGCTGCCTCTCATATTTCTCTCTTTTATGCATTATATCCTTTTCCATCAAGCTTGAAGCGAGCTACAATGAGAAATCGGTATAAAACAAAACGATAGCATAGCTCTGTAGATGTGCAGTGTACACAGCACTGTAGATCTGTCTTTTGGTTTAAATTGAATTACCATTGTAGTACATGTTGTGGCACTACAGACATGAGTACTAATGCCAGGCAGATTGATCATGCCAACACCATCGATCCTGAGAGCACTTGTGTCCTCTCCCCAGGCACAGGATGCGATGCCTTAAGAGATTTACCATGGGCACAGACTGGTAGAAAGCTCAAAAATCGGTGGTACTCACCCAGCTGATAGCAGCTCCTGACCGGATAAATGCCAATGACCGTGATACTCAATGGCACCAATCAGCTAATGCCATTGAATATCACCACAGAGCGCCTTGGCACGATGGGGATAATTTGATAAAGAGCCAGCTGAAGATTCAGCATGCAAATCACCTATTTTCGGTGACTTACATGCATAATGGGCCTTTACACGCCACCATTCTGTAAGTACATGTGCCAGGCTGATGCCGCATCATTTCACCGTGGATGTGCACATGGGCGCAGTGCAAATTTATACATGTACTTTAGAAAATACTATAATTTATGCGTGTTCTTTAGGTGGAGCTAGTTACACCAGTCATAGGGTTGGGGTAAGCAATCACACCTAGATATCGTGCGTATATTCCTCTACTCATGTTCCTGTTCTATAAAATAAAGCGCACATGTGCTTGACTTTATAAACGGGCTTTCCTGACATGCGTTAACTACATGGACTTTATAAAATTACCCTCTATCTGAATAGCCGCCTGAGCCGCCACCTGAGCCAGCTCCTTAAAAACTGGTTTTCTCCAGGGCATGAACTCTCACTTTGAACACTCACACGCACGGATCACACAACATACACTCACTCATACAGTGATCTGCTCCCATCGCCACTACCAGCAGGAACAAAGGCACCAGAACAGTGGGGAAGTAAGCCCCTCCCACTCTCAACATTCACTTCATCACCGCCTGAGCCAGCTCCTTAAAGACTAGCTTTCTCGAGGGCGTGCCCGCGCCTGGCGGGCCCACGCCTAAGGGCATCGCCAATGGGCTCTTTGGCATGGCCTTTAGGCATGGACCTCAGGACACAGTCTTACTGTCCTGTCCCAACAAATCAGCAGAAGCACTGCACGCAGTTTGAAACCCTTCACAGCCTACCTAACTGGCCAAACAGCACTGTCAGCCACAAACCCGCAGCACAGACAGCACCGGGATCTGATCAAACCCCTGAATCAACTCCACAGAGGCCATACAGTGCCAGCAAGGACAAAGACCCCCGCTTGCAATAGAAAGAACTGCACTATGCGGCATGCCAATCTTAAGGTACTATTCACACTTCTGCTCCTGGCCCTCTCCTTACTAGGGCTGCCACTGCTTTTCACCCCTGCTCAATCCCCATCATCCTCACTGCTGGATCCAGTTTGACTATACTATGGCCAGAGCACATTATCTTGCGACACAGAAGACCCAGGCACCTGCTCCCAATCACATTAGAACCCCTCACCCCCCTCACACTTGCACCAACCACTCCATTAGATGCACACTGGTGAATGCACGCTCCGCACGCAATAAAATACAGACTCTCTACGACCAGGTCACAGACAACAAGATAGACCTCATCTGCATCACTGAAACACAGTTCTCTGACAGTGATAATGCGCTACTTAACCAGCTCAACACTGACACCCACACTATTCACAACTGCCCACACAGCAGCACTACAGAAAGAGGCATTTGCACCTTTCACGTAAAACTCTGAAATTTGAAAATATTAGTGCCATCTCCACATCAGACATGGACATCGTCATGATTGCTAACAGTCACCTCACCATCTGCTTGTGCACCATCCCCCAGATGACAAGTCAGCACAGACCCTGGAGAGTCAAGATGTCAGGTCTCGTGCAACACAGAAATGTAAAGATGTAATTGTATCCGTCAAATCCTACAATACCTCTTCGTTGTGCCTCAGAATGTAGCTGGGGGCGGTGGCACCAACAATGGGGAGATTATTCTACTCTTGCACCCACCGTTTGCGCCCTCTGGTGTAGCCAAGATAAGGCAAAAAAATAAAGTCTGTTCTTTTCTGGATGTTTAGTGAAAGGAAGCCCTAATTTCCCTTCACAGATCTGAATTTAGGATCTGTTGCAGGCCAGCCCGAGAGAAGTTGGTTTTATGTATTTTGCCTTGCAGCAGCAGAGAAACAAGAACGGATTTGTGAGCTGCCCTAGTAAAACCCCTGCTCTGACGCTCTCCCATTTCTGTGGATGCTAAGTATGACCGGCAGGGCTCTGATGCCGCCATACATCTATGCGACCTAGAGGAAGGCAGCACACTCTTGCTGTTTCTGTAAAGCAATGAAGCCCGGGCCCGTTTTGATTCTCTTCCTCTGAAGGTGGCCTTGGTGTTATCAGAAAGAGCTCTAACAATAAGGAAAGACATATTCTTCATGAATTTCCTTTTAAACAAGCAGAAGGGTTACTGTGCTTCCGGGACAGCAAATCACAGTTCCTTTCTGATCTCCTGCCGTCCTCTCCTCGCTCATGCTACTCCTCTTTCCTTTCTGCCTCTCCTATTCACCATAGTTTCCACTCTTTCCTGTCTCCTGTTCTCAACCCATCTCTCCCCTCTCCGACCTCAAGCCCATTTGCCCTCCCCAGCTCCACCCTGTCCTCCTCCTGAAGCCTATCTCCAATCCCAGCCCTCTTCCATCTCCGCCTCCCCTGTCTCTTTGCTATCCACAGAGAGCTCAGTTCTTACCTCAGGTTATGGAGGGTTAAGTGGCTTGAGGAGGGGGATTTGAACCTGGCTTTCCTGCTGCACTAACCATTAGGGCTTCTGCCCCTGCTCTTCCCTCTGGAACAGCTGCAGATCTATCCAATTATAATAGGTGCTAAATTTTCCTAGTGCTTGTTATTACACCTGTGTGAAATGCTGCTCACTAAGCTCAAGTCACTTATAAAACAACTCACACAGTGTGCGCGCAGCTGTGAACGTAAGACCTTAATACACTTAAAGGCTCAAGGGGGCAACTGGGAAACATACAAATGCGCACCCAGATTTTTGTCTTTCACCACCATTTACTGAAAGGAAGAGAGACAGCTTTGAATGTTGGGTGGCTCAGTCCCTTGTCACTTAGGGCCCGATATTCGAAGGGCATTTACATGGTTTTCAGCCTATTAAACTGTGTAAATGTCTTAGATGGGGATATTCAACGGCACATACACGGTTAGTACCACTGAATATCCCCATCTATGTCCCCTACGCACTCTGATGCTATCCAGTTAGCACTGGGGTGTGTCAGGGGTGTTCTGGGGCGGAGCGGAGGCGGGGTCCTGAGATAACCAGGCGGCAGCGATATTGCATGCTGCCTGGTTAGTGCCTATCAGGATCATTCCATCCGGGATGAACTGGACGTACAGAGAGGGTCGCAATTCTGATCTCGCAGGGCACATCTAGCCCCGTGGGATCAGAATTGCGATCAGTCATGTACATGCAGGCCGGGACTGCGATTCAGTCTGGCCTGCACATACACGACAAGCCCGACTAACTCAGTCAGGGCTTTTAAATGGAGCTGTGGCACCATGGCGTCCGGTTGCCGTGGCGCAATGGCATCCGGTTGCCGTGGCACCATGGCTCCATTTAAAAGCTGCAATGCTGGCTGCCGGAAAAAAAGAGCTTATTCCCCGTAGCCCGGCCCCCAATCTGGCCTCCTAAGGCCAGGGTCGGGCTGTGGGAAATGTCCTCTGGCCCCCCTGCCCCATCTGTGCCCCAGTCACAAAAAAAAAACATCCACGGAAGTTATTCCACTTCGGAGGTGGAATAACTTTCCCACACATGTTGCCGGCCTTGGACGTACATGGCCGACATTAGAATCAGCCCTGTATGTCCAGGGCTGGCGACCGCCCATAACCCGCCCAGACTCTGCCCCCGAGTCACCCCTTCCCCGCCCCCATTTAACTTCCTCGCACAACCGGCAGGGAGGTTAGATGCCGGCAGGGGAAGGCATGAATAGTGGGTCTGGATGTCCTGTTGTGACATCCATCCCCACTATTCGTGACACAGAACGGGCCCTATCTGAATAAGGCTGGCACTTATCCCCTCGCTCCATCCATGGATTACTCTTGCACAAACCAGATATTGCCAGGGCAGTCCATGGATATATTCAGTAGCACTATCTGGATAGTGCTCTCAACTCCCTTAGCTGGATAGATCTCTGTGGGCTTTGAATATAGGCCTAGCTCACAAAAGCTCCCAGAAACGCTTATGTCTTGCCTGTGGGTCCTGATAGACTGTAAGCTCCATGACACAGGGACTCTCTCCCTCTACTATTTCTTTCTTTTATATATTTATTTCCCCTTCAAGCTTGAAGCAAGCTAGCCTAGCTCTGCCTTGTGTGTCAGCTGTTTATTAGGGCACCAAATCTTCTGCATGTGAAACCATCTCCAGAATCTTTTGATTTGAGCCCGAGGCTAAACTCTAACATGGTTAGTGCCGCTGAACTGCAAGGCCTGACACTAACCGGTTAGCATTGGGGCGTTTCAGGGGCAGAGATGGGGCGGCAGCTGGCAACAGTGATATGGAGCCGCTGCCCAGTTATTGCAAAGGGGCGAAAGTCAGGCGCAGCAAAGGCCGGCCTAACCTTTGCCACTGAAGCTAATCGGGCAGTGGCTGAACATTGCTTCCCAGTTAGCTTCATCGCTATCCGGATAACTCGGATATTCAGCGTTAGGACTCGGATATGGGTCTAATGTTCAGCACTTTAGGTGTACTAGCTGCCGCTGCCGCTGCTGATTATCGGGTCCATATTGCCCAAACAAACATCTTGGGAATCAAGAACTGAGATGTGCTAGGGAAGGACACCGTAGTGGGGGTCAACGGGGGTGTTAAGGGTACAATCATGACAGAGCACAGTGACCAGAGAAAGGTCCAGCGCCCTCCATTATCACAAATTGTACTTTAGATGTTGGAATTCAGGCTCTTTACCAACCTTCCTACCAGCCCAAAACCTTTGGCGTACAAAGATCTGCAGCAATTGTCATCCTCCTTCTGACTGTTTAGTATGTTGACATTTGAGAAGTTGACAAGTGAATTAGTTTTTAAAAAAAATAATTTTACATGATTTAACTTTCAAGATTCACTTAGAGGCCACTGAAGAACGTAATAAGGGACTTATTAAGAAAAGTAGGACAGCTTAATTCAGATTGATTATAGACTCTGCTGAAGACAGCTGCAGTTCAAATGAATCTAAAAAACAACCTACAAGCACTTCAAAGTATGCTAAGCAGATCTCTGAAATAATGTCTCGATGCCTCTTGAAGAGCGCAGTGGGAATGGGCTGGTGGACCAACCTTTATTGGCTTCAGCAATGGTCCTGTGGGAAACACGTGGAGGAACGGTGAATTTCATTCCCTTATCTTACTGGTAACTCAGCACTGTTTAATTCAACCTAAATGCAGTCTTTCAGCTATTAAAGTCTGATCATTCTTTCCATCTTCGTCTTTTGACATTCTCAAGTGAAATTCTGATCCTTGATAATCTTCGCATTCTTCACACCAGACCTTGGTTTCAAACGCATCTGCTCACAGGGATGGGATGTGTGTTTGTTAGCATTTCCCAGGCTTCCCTCACTTAGGAGTGAGCTGCAGATTCTTCCCGCCTTTTATGCTACCACTCGCCTCTGTCTGATGATGTGATTTGCCCCGATTGGCCCTCTGAGAATGACTTCTGGTTTGATTGGTTCTCAAGAAATGTATCATCTCTGATTGGCCCCCTGCACCTATTTAAACTCCGGAGCTCACATTCTACATTGCCCTCAGATAGGTCTCACGTGCGAATTCCCCAGAGCCTCACTTCGTCTGATGATCTTCAGTATTTGACCTTGCTTAGTCTTCTAGAAATGAACCCATTCTGCCTGCCGTGATCCTCTCTTGCTTCTTGACCTCTCTTCTGTCTGCTGCTCTGGTTTTGTTCCTGTGCTAAGAGACTGCTCCGATGGTTCTGTGCCTGTTGTGCGTGCATGCCAACCAGGGCCAGTGCAAGGAGATGAGGCACCCTAGGTGAACCTCATTCCTTGCCCCTCACCCCCCGGCCACCCCTCATTGCTGCCCCTCACCAGGACCTACAGCAGCAGCAATGGCCTACTTCCATCAGCAACAGCAAATAGCCCCGCAATGCTGAAGTTTGAAGGTAAGTACCGAGGGATTGTTTCAGGCCATTGCCGCCATTGTAGGTCCCGGTGAGGGATGGCAGTGCTGACACTCTAGGTGACCGCCTAGCTTGCCTAATAGTAGCACTGGCCCTGACTCCAGTTCTTCTCCTGCCCCCTCCTACTATCTGATATCTGAGCTCTACTCTGCAGGAAACATCTTAAGCTCATACTTCAGGACCTACAGCTTCTGAGTACCGGACGGCTAAAACCAAAGAGAAAGGGGCTGTTACAGGTGAACATGAAAGATCAAGGCCCAAGGCTGGCCCGTTCACTAGGTGAGCTAGGCAGCCGGCCTGGGTGGGTAGTGGCAGCGGAACGAGTAGGTGGCAGCGGCAGCAGCACACATGGGTGGCCACACTGCCCCCTCCACCTGCCATCGATTCTGTTCAGGGGGGCGGCAGGCAGCAGCAGTATTTCCAAAAGCAAAGGCAAAAAGCTGCCACTTTTGGAAATACTGCCGCTGCCCACCTACCTCTCCTGAAACGGAATCTGTGGCAGCTGAGGGGGGGGGGCGGGCAGTGGCAGCAGGGAGGGCAGGGTTTCTGCCTAGGCTGGCAGAAACCCTTGGACCAGCCCTGACTAGGCCCTATGACCCCTGGGGATCCCCATGAGCCTGACCTGGCCATGACACACACATTTGGTTCATTAGTTTCAGGTGCACAATAAAGCATGTGCAAAATCTATTTAATGCTCCTTAATTAACAGAGTCGATATTCAAATGGATTAATGCAGTTTGCAGCACATATGAACTGCATAAACCCTGGCGATCCCGAAATTTAGCAGCAGTATTTGGATAGTACCAATGAAATGCATTATTTGTTCATGTAATATTTAATGTAATACCAAGCCATGCTCAAGACCTCTGATCGCATACAGTCTCAATGAGAGTAAGAAGGACCAACAGTCCAAGGAACATAGCTACATACAGAATACCCTTTGGATAGAAGGTCTGCCAAGAGGAATATGGTCCACAGGGCCAAACTGCCGAAAATAGCAGATCATAGGAGCAGGTCCTGGACTGGCCTAGCAGGACTCAAGAAAAGGATATTATCTGGTAATTAAAATGCCACCTTGCATAGTGTCCTGCTAGACCAGTTCAGGCAAGTGGAACATACCAAAGCTATGTCTGCACTGGGTGGGAAGAAGACACAGTAGCCTTCAAGATCTTTGAACTGAAAGCCGTATCCACCCGAGTGTGGACATCCACGTGGTAATGCTTTACAAAAGTGAAAAGTGATGACCACATTGACACCCAACAAATGTCTATGGGTGCAACCAAGCTCTGCTCCACCCAGGAGGAAGTCCGAGAACCATGTGGAATGCACACGCAAATCCTCCAGGACCAGCTGGTTCTCCAACAGATAAGCCAAGGCTATCATTTCCTTTATGCAGCAGCCCATGGCAGACTTTGTGGCCACTTTGCCCTTATGTGGGTCTGCAAAAAGGACAAAAAAATCTGTCCAACTTTCAGAAAGAATCAATGACCTTCAAGTTCCGAAAAAACACTTTCCTAAAGTCCACCAAGTGAACTTCCCCTGGCACTTTTCCTTCAGGAATGAAGACAAACAGACCACCTGATAGATGTGTAAAGATGATACCACTTTGGGCAAGCAAGAAGGAATGGCTGTAAATAAATGGCCTCTTCCGAAAATGACAGATAGCAATCTTGGCATGACAAGGCCTGAAACTCTGAGATACGTCTTGCTGAGGACAGCTGTAAGTGCCAAATCCTTGAGCACAGTAGCCCTCTTCATAGGCTCAAACGGCTCAGCCATCAAGGCCTGAAGAACCAAACTGAGATCACAAGAAGGAACAACCAACCACAGGGGAGACCACAAGTGTTTAACTCCCTGAGGGAAATGAACCACATCTTGGTGTGAAGCCACCGGGCACCGCAACATCGACCCAGCTAAAAGAAGACTAGGCCACCACCTGTATCCTCAAAAAACTGAGGGAGGGCGCCTTGTGAAATCAATCTTGAAGGAAGGAAAGCAGGGCTGGCAATTCTGCAGCACTAGGATTGATTTGACACTCACAATACTAGCGCTCAGAAAGACACCAAATCCGTACATAGGCAAGAGAAGTGGAGCCCCTTTTTGCTTTCAGAACCATGGAAACCACAGCAGAAGAATAAGCTTTATGCACTAAGCATGGCCTCTCAAGGCCAAGCCTTAAGCAAGAAGGGAGCTGGGTTGTCTAACAGGACCGGCCCTTACTTCAAGAGCCCCCGAGACATAAGAACATAAGATATGCTATACTGGGTCAAACCAAGGTCCATCAAGCCCAGTATCCTGTTTCCAAAAGTGGCCAATCTAGGTCATACGAACCTAGCAGTTTCCCCAAAAGACACATGTTCCACAATGCTTGTACTGGGTCAAGCACTGATATCCTGGGTCCCTTCTTAAGAATGGTTTCTGGACTTTTCCTCCAGGAACTTGTCCAAACCTTTTTTAAACCCAGCTACACTAACGGCCTTTACTACATCCTCCGGAAACAACTTCCAGAGTTTGATTACACATTGAGTGAAAAAATATTTTATTTTATTAGTCTTAAATAGTTTACCCGGTAGCTTCATTGCATTTCCCCTAGTCTTTCTATATTCTGATAACGTAAACAATCAATCAATGGAGGAGGGATAGTACGGAAATCCATAGTACTACCTTTTAACTTTCGAAAGGGAGACTATGATAAAATGAGGAAAATAGTTAAGAAAAAACTAAAAGGAGCAGTTGCGAAGGTTAAAGACTTACATCAAGCATGTGTGTTGTTGAAAAATACTATCTTGGCAGCCCAGACCAGCTGTATTCCACGCTTTAAGAAAAGTGGAAGGAAGTCCAAAAAACTGCCAGCATGGTTAAAAGGTGAGGTCAGAGAGGCTGTTGTTGCCAAAAAAGCATCTTTCAGGAAATGGAAAAAAGAGCCAAACGACAAAACCTGGAAACAGCACAAGCACTGGCAAACCAAATGCAAGGCATTGATAAAGCAGGCAAAGGGAGAATTTGAGAAGAAGCTTGCTGTGGAAGCAAAAACGCGAAATAAAGATTTTTTCAAGTACATTCGTAGCAAAAAACCTGTGAGAGAGTCAGTTTGTCCATTAGATGATAGAAGAGTTAAAGGGGCACTAAGAGGCGACAAGGCGATAGCGGAGAGACTGAATGAATTCTTTGCTTCGGTCTTTACTGAGGAAGATGTAGGGATGTTACCCATGACTGAAGTGGTATTTAAAGGTGCGGAAGAATTGAAGGAAATATCGATATATCGGGAAGATGTATTACAACTATTAGATAAACTGAAGAGTAGCAAATCACCTGGGCCGGAGGGTATACATCCAAGGGTGTTGAAAGAACTGAAATATGAGATTGCAGACCTGCTATTAGTAATCTGTGAACTATCATTAAAATCATCTCTAATACCTGAAGACTGGAGGATCGCTAATGTAACACCAATTTTTAAAAAAGGTTCCAGGGGTGATCCGGGAAACTACAGACCGGTGAGCCTCACGTCAGTACCGGGAAAAATGGTAGAAACCATCATAAAGAATAAAATTACTCAGCATGTAGATAGTCATGGCGTAATGGGAGACAGCCAACATGGCTTTAGACAAGGAAGATCTTGTCTTACTAATCTGTTATGTTTTTTTGAAAGTGTGAATAAACAGGTGGACAAAGGTGAGTCGATTGATATAGTGTATCTGGACTTTCAGAAAGTCTTTGACAAGGTCCCTCATCAGAGACTTTTGGCAAAACTAAAGAGCCATGGGATAGGAAGCAGTGTACTACTGTGGATCAAGAACTGGTTAAAATATAGAAAGCAGAGGGTTGGGCTAAATGGCCAATTTTCCCAATGGAGAAAGGTGAATAGTAGTGTACCCCAGGGATCTGTGCTGGGTCCGCTGCTTTTTGACATATTCATAAATGACCTGGAAAGTGGAATAACGAGTGAGGTTATCAAATTTGCAGATGACCCAAAACTATTTAAAGTTGTTAAAACCCAAGAGGATTGTGGAAAATTGCAAGAGGATCTTGATAAATTAGAAGACTGGGCATCAAAATGGCAGATGAAATTTAATGTGGACAAGTGCAAAGTTATGCACCTAAGGAAGAACAACCCAAACTATGGTTACACGATGCAAGGTTCCACATTAGGAACCACCACCCAGGAAAAAGATTTAGGCGTCATTGTGGATAACATGTTAAAACCCTCGGCTCAGTGTGCGGCGGCAGCCAAGAGAGCAAATAGAATGCTAGGTATCATAAGGAAAGGAATGGAAAATAAAACAAAAGATATTATAATGCCTCTATATCGTTCCATGGTGAGACCGAACCTTGAATATTGTGTGCAATTCTGATCGCCGTATCTTAAAAAGGATATAGAGTTATTAAAAATGGTTCAGAGAAGAGCCACCAAAATGGTAAAGGGGATGGAAGGATACTCCTATGAAGAAAGGCTAAAAAGGTTAGGGCTCTTTAACCTGGAAAAGAGACAGCTGAGAGGAGATATGATAGAAGTCTATAAATTAATGAACGGAGTGGAACGGGTAAACGTAGATCGATTGTTTACGTTATCAGAATATAGAAAGACTAGTGGACATGCAATGAAGCTACAGGGTAACTATTTAAGAATAATAAAAGAAAATATTTTTTCACTCAACGTGTAATCAAAATCTGGAATTTATTACCGGAGGATGTAGTAAAGGCTGTTAGTGTAGCTGGGTTTAAAAAAGGTTTGGACAAGTTCCTGGAGGAAAGGTCCATAAACCATTATTAAAAAGGGATCCAGGATATCAATGCTTGACCCAGAACAAGCATTGCGGAACCTGTGTCTTTTGGGGAAACTGCTAGGTACGTATGACCTAGATTAGCCACTGTTGGAAACAGGATACTGGGCTTGATGGACCTTGGTCTGACCCAGTATGGCATATCTTATGTTCGTATGATCAACGTTTACCCGTTCCACTCCGTTCATTAATTTATAGACTTCTATCATATCTCACCTCAGCCGTCTCTCTTCCAGGTTAAAGAGCCCTAACCTTTTTAGACTTTCTTCATAGGAGTATCCTTCCATCCCCTTTACCATTTTGGTGGCCCTTCTCTAAACCTTTTCTAATAACGCTATATCCTTTTTAAGATATGGCGACCAGAATTGCACACAATATTCAAGGTGCGGTCTCACCATGGAACAATATAGAGGCATAATAATATCCTTTGTTTTATTTTCCATTCCTTTCCTTATGATACCTAGCATTCTATTTGCTCTCTTGGCCACCGCTGCACACTGGGCCAAGTGTTTTAACATGGTATCCACAATGACACCTAAATCTTTTTCCTGGGTGGTGGTTCCTAATGTGGAACCTTGCATCGTGTAACCATAGTTTGGGTTGTTCTTCCCTAGATGCATAACTTTGCACTTGTCCACATTAAATTTCATCTGCCATTTTGATGCCCAGTCTTCCAATTTATCAAGATCCTCTTGACATTGTCCACGATTCTCTTGAGTTTTAATAATAATCTCACTCGTTATTCCCTTTTCCAGGTCATTTATGAATATGTCAAAAAGCAGCCGACCCAGCACAGATCCCTGGGGTCAAAGACTTTCTGAAAGTCCAGATACACTATATCAATCGACTCACCTTTGTCCACCTGTTTATTCACACCTTCAAAAAAACATAACAGATTAGTAAGACAAGATCTTCCTTGTCTAAAGCCATGTTGGCTGTCTCCCATTTGGCCATGGCTATCTACATGCTGAGTAATTTTGTTTTTTATGATCATTTCTACCATTTTTCCCGGTACTGACGTCAAGCTCACCGGTCTGTAGTTTCCTGGATCACCCCTGGAACCCTTTTTAAAAATTGGCATTACACTGGCGATCCTCCAATCTTCAGGTATTACAGATGATTTTAATGGAAATTCACAGATTAGTAATAGAAGGTCTGCAATCTCATATTTAAGTTCTTTCAACACCCTTGGATGTATACCATCCGGCCCAGGTGATTTGCTACTCTTCAGTTTATCTAATAGTTGTAATACATCTTCCCGATGTATCGATATTTCCTTCAATTCTTCCGCACCTTTAAATACCACTTCAGTCATGGGTAACATCCCTACATCTTCCTCAGTAAAGACCGAAGCAAAGAATTCATTCAGTCTCTCCATTATCACCTTGTCGCCTCTTAGTGCCCCTTTAACCCCTCTATCATCTAATGGACCAACTGACTCTTTCACAGGTTTTTTGCTACGAATGTACTTGAAAAAGTCTTTATTTCATGTTTTTGCTTCCGCAGCAAGCTTCTTCTCAAGTACTCCCTTTGCCTGCCTTATCAATGCCTTGCATTTGACTTGCCAGTGCTTGTGCTGTTTCCAGGTTTCGTCGTTTGGCTCTTTTTTCCATTTCCTGAAAGATGCTTTTTTGGCAACAACACCCAAGCCTGATGTAAGTCTTTAACCTTTGCAACTGCTTCTTTTAGTTTTTTCTTTACTATTTTCCTCATTTTATCATAGTCTCACTTTCGAAAGTTAAAAGGTAGTACTGTGGATTTCCTTACTATCCCCCCTCCACTAATTAAATCAAACGCGATCATGCTATGATCACTATTCCCAAGTGGCCCCAACACCCATATCTCTTGCACTAGTATCTGGTGTTCCACTAGGGACTAGGTCTAATATGGTTTCCCCTCTGGTTGGTTCATGAACCAGCTGCTCCAAGAAGCAGTTATTTATTTCATCTAGGAACTTTATCTCCCTAGCATGTCCTGCTGTGACACTGACCCAGTCGATACCAGGGTAATTGAAATCACCCGTTATTATTACTGCGCTGTAACATTTGTTATCTTCCTTGATTTCTTTGAGCATTTCATCATCCATTTGTTCATTCTGGCCAGGTGGTCGATACACCCCCACTGCCATCGTCTTCCCTTTTTTACATGGAATTTCAATCCATACAGCAAATTTTGTTTCCTGGAAAATTTTAATCCTTTCTGACTCAATGCCCTCTCTAACATAGAGCACAACTCCTCCACCAATTTGATCAGCTCTATCATTACGATATAGTTTGTACCCAGGTATCACAGTGTCCCACTGGTTGTCCTCCTTCCACCATGTCTCTGATATTCCAATCATATCTAACCTCTCATTTAGTGCTATAGATTCTAACTCTCCCATCTTATTTTTTAGACTTCTAGCATTTGCATACAAGCATTTTAGAGACTGTATTTTATTCATATTAATTTGGCTATTGATAGACATGGGTAATTTGGGATCTTTAAACTCTGTCTGCTCCATACTCACGGACATTTGGGCTACTTTACTCTTTTTTGGAACCTCTCTGCTTTTGGTAGTATCCTTCACGGATACATTCTTCTGAACCATGCGCTCTTGGGCGACTGTCAGCTTTCCCCTATTATCTAGTTTAAAAGCTGCTCTATCTCCTTTTTAAAGGTTAATGCCGGCAGCCTGGTTCCATCCCAGTTAAGGTGAAGCCCATCCCTTCGGAAGAGCCCCTCCTTTCCGCAGAATGTTCCCCAGTTCCTAACAAATCCAAACCCCTCATCTCTGCATCATTGTCTCATCCACGCATTGAGACTCTGGAGCTCTGCCTGCCTTTTGGGTTCTGCGCGTGGAACGGGAAGCATATCAGAGAACGCTACCCTGGAAGTTCTGGATTTCAACTTCCTACCTAAAAGCCTAAATTTAGCCTCCAGAACCTCACTACCACATTTTCCTATGTCATTGGTACCGACATGTACCAAGACAGCAGACTCCTCCCCAGCACTATCTAAGGCCTTATGTAGGTGGAGCGTGAGGTCCGCTACCTTCGCACCAGGCAGGCATGTTACCAGGCGATCCTCGCATCCACCAGCCACCCAGCTATCTACATGTCTAATGATCGAATCACCAATTATAACGGCTGTCCTAACCCTTCCCTCATGGGCACATGGCCCTGGAGAAACTTCCTCGGTGTGAGAGGGTTTTACATCACCTGGAGAACAGGTCTTAGTTACAGGATCGCTCTCCTGTCACGTGACCTCCCTCCTCCATGGCAACAGGGATGCTGCCAGACTGGAGGTGGGACTTCAGGATTATATCCCTGTAGGTATCGTCTATGTACCTCTCTGTCTTTCTTATGTCTTCCGAGTCTGCTACTCTAGCCTCTAGAGAACGGACTCGTTCCCTGAGAGCAAAGAGCTCCTTGCACCTGGGGCACACGTAAGACCTCTCACCAACTAGGAGAAAATCATACATGTGACACTCAATGCAAAAGACTGGAAAGCCCCTATCTCACTGCTGGACTGCTGTCTGCATCTTAGTTTTAAGCTTGTGTTTAGATCTTTAAGTTCTTTATTTACTAAGGGTTGCTATGGATATTTATACTAATAAAACTGTACCTAATATGTTTAATATACCTTGTTCATCTGAAGCTTAATTAATCTCAGGTCCTTAGTGTATGACTGATTTGGATAACGAGATTCACCTGAGAGCACCTCCTTTCCTTTAAGATGTGTAAGTACCTGTAAAGCTACGATTATCCCAGGGGTGGGTGGGTGTTGGGGAGGGAGAGAGGGAAATAACATTTATTAAAAGAGGGCTGCTACACAGTACCCTGTCCTGTGCTGCTGAGGTAAGCTGTGACCAACTTCCTGGGTGATTAACAGTCCTTGCTTGGATAGGAGTCTTTCAAAATGGCCTTTTGACCTGCCACCTGGTGTTAATACCTATTGAAAAGGTTTCACAGGTCTCTTGCTCCCTAGGTAGAAGGCCTCGTTGTAAAGGTCTCTAGAAGACTTTATTTGTTGCTCAAAGAGTACTGACCCTGTTTTGCCTTTTATGCCAAGTTATATTCTGATTTGATTTAAATTACAGCTTTTTCCTGCTGCTAGGCTCTGACTTATTATGAAATTTAAACTGCAAGCTCTCTGCTGGGTTCCACATTTAACCAGAAAGCTCTCTTCTGTGTTTTAAAGTTAAACTAAAAGTACTTTGCTGATACTAGGCCCTTAGTGACTATTAAATTTAAACTACAAGCTCTCTGCTGGGTATGATATGTAACCAGAAAGTTCTTTTCTGTGTTTTAAATTTAAACTTAAACTGCTGCTACTAGGCCCTGACTAATTTAACAAAAAACACTGGGTTCACAGATTAATTAGCTTTAATACAAAGAAGTCCTTTCAGAAAATTCCCAGAAGTATATACTCACAATTGCAGATCTCTCTCCAGAAGTATCAGTCCCTTTTTCTAGTCCTTCAAGACTCAATAAGAGTCAATAAGAGGTAGGGGGGGGGGGGGGGCCTCTGTCAAAGGCACATCAGATCTGCATACCATGGCCTCCTCAGCCAATCCAGTGCTACCAGAACTACTGGACCCTGATAGCACTCTACATAAAAAAGCACTTGCCCTACGAGAGGCCAAAGAAGAAACACATATAGCAAAAACTACCTTAGCCAAGGCTGGACTAGGGTTTCCACGCCCTCAGAGCTTGCATCTTTGCAAAGGCTGAAGAATCTTTGCACCTTGGCAATGGCCTGGAACACCATCAGATCCATCTTTGGGTGATTCTACTTGTATAGGATTCTCTAGAATGCCATTCAGCCCTATTCCCACTCTCCAGGATTGAGGGCATGTCAACTGAATAATGTCAAGCACTCACCCGTCTGAGATCACACCAACCCATTCCATGGAAGAAGTGACAGAGTCAGCCGCCTATAGGAAGCACCCCAGAATGGGACCCCAAACCATCATTGCATCTTACAGGAGAACCCAGATCTGGAGGAGGACAATACTTTGTGAGGGCCAAGAGCACCTTGAAAGGTCTGAATCGGGGAACAAGAGCCAGAGGGAGGGAAGCATAGCCTTCCCAGGTGATACTTCTGGGAGTCTCTGAAACCTCGAGAATTCTCATGATGGGAGCGAGAAGAATGTGATGTAAAGCTAGAGGAGGGACCGTGCATCCCAGGCCCTTTAGGTCTATCCTCCAGAAGATGATGAGGTTTAGATGGTCCCAGTTCCTTGACCAGCTTCTCCAAGTCCTCACCAAACATAAGCTTCCCCTTGAAACAAAGCTTAGATAATCAGGAACTGGATGCACTGTCTGCTGCCCAGTGCTGAAGCCAAAGCCAACGATGTGCCACCACGGAAACCGCTCTGGCCTTCAGGTGGACCAGATCATACATGGCATCTGATAAGAAGGCTGCTCCTGACACCAGAAGAATCAACATGTTATCCCAAGAGAGTGACTGTGCCGTAAATCCTCTGCAAATCATTATCTGGAGAATAAGGGAGGCAGCTGAGAACCGGCTCTTCAGTTTCAACCTTGTAATCCACTTGGTCTTTGAGGGCGGTACCACCCTCCACCAGGAAGGTGATGCTTTTCGTGACAATTGTTATCTATGCATCCAGTTGGGATCAACAAATCTGGTACTCACACCCCGGGAACCTAAGGCAGCAGCAGTGCTGGGCTCAGTGCTACTTCCCTGCAGCCACAGTTGTCAGACAAATACCTCTTGAAGCTTTCATCCAATCTTTGGGAAAGAGCTGGGGGGGGGGGGATGATGAGGAGGAGGAGCCAAGGCTGTGCTAGGCTCAAGGTTCTGATCCAACAACGAGCTTTTAATAGGATAAGGACAGGGAACTGAACCGACACCCCTCCTCCCTTGGCAAACCCAGGAGGGCACTGATTTTAAGGGTGACCCAATAGGAGCTATTCCCACGTCGGGGTTCATGTGAAGAAGCACGGCCATCCACTAGGTGAACTTGGTAGTTGCCTAGGGCGGCAGACCTTGGTGGGTGGCATGCCGATCTTTCCTTTTAAATGGGGCAGTTCAGCTGCCACTTCAGCGCTGCAGCAGGTATTAAAACGCACACATGTAGTCGTGGCCTGCTGCGTCTGCCCCTCTCCAACAGGAATTTGCATTGGAGGGGGGCAGAAGCAGCAAACCATGAGTGGGCACACACGCGTCGGCGCCTTAAAGCATGCTGTGGTGCTGAAGCAGCGGCTGATGTCACTTCAAACCCCATCCACCAGATGAGTAGATGGATGCAGGGGCTGGCATGCGGTGCCTCAGGTATGGGGGGAGGGCACGAAGGGCCTGCCTAGGGAAGCAGAAATCCTTGGGCCGACCCTGTGAGGAAATTGCCCCTAACAGTTGTTATGCAAAAGCTAAATCAAAAATTTTTCTGAGTTTTCACAGAGCTGATCAGATGTGTCCACTCTCTGCTGGAGACAGAGAAATACTGCGGAAGTCTGCCCCTGGCTGCCTCAGATATGGTTGCAGGATGAGGTCATAAGAAACCTCTAGAGCAGTGGTTCTCAACCTTTTTTGTAGCTCGACCCCTTTTACCATTGGTCAACTTGTGATGACCCCCAATGATAAAGTCAAATGCATCTCTCTTCCTTTACTGTTAACACATTGTCGCTGTAATCATTTGTTGAATTATTATTATAGGCCTTTGCAATATGTTATTTATAAAATTTACTTATTTAAACCACAATTAATCACAATAACAATATTTGATTTCAAAATTATGATGATTTTGTAGTCAAATCACTGATATGAAATAAAATTATTTTTTCTACCTTTGTTGTCTGACCAATTTATTCTCTGATCATGCTGGTCCTGATCTGAGGCTTCTACTTTCCTGTCTTCTCTTAGCTCTCTTTCTGTGGTCTATGGTCCATCTGCCATTTCTTATCTCTTCTTTCGTTTTCTTCACTTCTTTCCATCAGCCTATTTCCAGTCCCAGTAACCCTCCCCAGTATCAGCCCCTTTCCAATCCTCACTCTCAGTACCTTCCAATGTCAACTTTCATTCCCATGACTGCCACTGGTGTCCATTCCCTTCCAGTCCCCCTCCTTCCCTACTGAACAGTCCCCTTCTAGTACAAATACCATGGCAGCCCCTCTCAGATCAACTCCCTTCCAGTTCCATTGTCCCATCCCCTCATATCAGCCCATTTGTAGCCTTAGCCCCAGTTTTCTTCCAGGGTCAGCAGCTCTATCCTCCCCTCCCCACCATCAGCCCATTCCCAGTCGAAGCCCCACAATCAGCTCGCTTCCAGTGCTAGTCCCCCCTCAACCCCATTACCAGTGCTAGCCTCCCCTAATCAGCCCAATACCAGTCCTACCCCCCCCATCAGCTCATTACCATTCCTAGACTCCACTAATCAGCCCATTTCCAGTCATAGCCCCCACGATCAGTTCATTTCCAATGCTAGCCCCCCATCAGTCCATTACCAGTCCTACCCCACCCCATCAGCCCATTACCAGTCCTGCCCCCCTCCATCAGCCCATTTCCAGTCCTAACCTCCCCTATCAGCTCATTTCCAATGCTAGCCCCCCATCAGTCCATTACCAGTCCCAACCCCCCCCTTTGATCAGTCCATTCCCAGTCCTAGCCTTCCCTAATGAACCCATTACCAGATTCTAGCCCCCCGATCGGCCCATTACCAGTGCTAGCCCCCCCATCAGCCCTTTATAATCCTAACCTGCACTGTCTCTCCCCTCTGTCCAGCATTTATCCCATCTGTCCAGTATGTCCCCCTGTCTCTCCCCTTTGCCCATGTCAGCCCCCCTCTATCCATGTCAGCCCCCTCTCCCTCCCTCCATGTCAGCCCCACTGGAGGTTCCTGCCCCCTCCTCCCCTCTCCCTATGTCTGCATGCTACTGCCCTGTTCTTCTGCAGCCGCGGCTCCCTGTATCTTAAGGAACCGCGGCTGTGCCTGTGAAGTCGTTGGGGAGCCTGTCTCTCGATGGGCTCTCTGCAGCATTGTCCCGCCTCCAAAGGAAGCTGTTTACCACTTCCTTTGGAGGCGGGACAATGCTGCACGGAGCCCGTCGAGAGATGGGAAGGCTCCGCAACATTTTCACAGGCACAGCCGCGGTTCCCTAAGAGGCAGGGAGCCACAGCTGCAGAAGATTGGAGGTGGTGAGTTTGCTGCTGCCGAGAAGCGGACTCGACAGTGGCAGCAACTTGTGCGCTTTTTTATTTTTATTTTTTAACTTGGAGGAGTGAGACGACCCCTGCTAAATCCTGTGGCGAATCCGTGGGAGTCACGACCCACAGGTTGAGAACCGCTGCTCTAGATTTCTCTCTGCTATCCGGTTAGCATGCAAATGTCACCACTAACTGGAGAGCAAAATCTCTGTCCAGTGAAAATGGATACTGAGCACCGGACAGGCTCTGGTGCTGCTTCGAAAGGCATTTACTCGGTTTACAGCCCGGTAAACCATGTAAATGCCTTAACAGGGGATATTCAACGGCACGTACATGGTTAGTACCATTGCATAGCCCCGTCTATGTCCCTTACACACCCCAATGTTATCCGTTTAGTATCGGGGCATGTAGGGGGTGTTCCGGGGTGGGGTGGAGGTGGGGAGTATTGCTAACCAGGTAGCGGCGATATTGCATCGCTACCCATTAGTGATATGCGGCTAAAACTAAGCCAGCTTTGGCCACAGATGCTAAGTGGGTAGCGCTGCAATATCGCCATTACCCGGTTAGGCTTTGCAGTGGATTCCTCTGTGCGCCAAACCCAGATGTTCATTGCCGTTGCCGTGGAATTGAATATCCGGGGTTAGGGGTGAGCGGGCCGTAGTGGCGCAAAGGCTGCCTAGTTGAATATCGGGCCCTTGTTTATTTCCACATATAAGGTTCTACGTATTCTAAAAAAAAATGTTTAAACTTAACCACTTTGAAACAAATGGAAGAAATATCCAAAAAGGTCCAGAAACAAAACAAAATCTTGTCCAGGCATGTTCCCATCTGCTTGTAAAACTCTTTGGGGCATTTTCCAAATAGCCTGCATTGCTCGGAGGTACACATGCAGTTAAGGACATGTACGCCCGGTAGCGAATTTCCCTTTCAGACTGCCTAGGTACCTCCCAGGCTGCTCTTCCTGCTTGGTGCATTGCCTCCTTTTAATCTGGCCAGATGTGCAAGTAAGGTGAAAGCCCATTTGTTCTTTAGCAGCTGTGAGGGGGAGGACGTTCAGGACAATCTACCTTTCAGAACTGTCCCCTCCCTTCACCTTATACAGACAAGTCCTTCCCAGTTTTATCAGGTCAATTTGCATAATGCTTTTGCATCACCAAATTTATAATTAGTTTTCATTTGGAAAGAGGTGGTCTGTGAGAGCTGTCGATGTGTAAAGCCACCCTGCATTTGCCGCTCACTCATCCCATCTGACTACCTGTGGGCAGACTCTTCGTTCCTGTTCTTTTCACATTCTTAACTCAATGGAATGTTCCCTTCGGGCAGACTCGGCTGTGGGGCTACTCTTGTTCTTTCTTGGCATTGGTGCTAATGACCTAAAGGTGTATTTCTCAAACCAAGTCAGGAGCACCTGCAGGACTCGCAAATCTACGAGATCCCGAAAGCCGGACTGGCTGGGGGTGGGGTGGGAGAAAGGGAGTTTCCCCAGGACCAGCTCAAGACTAATATAGAGCTCTCAAAATATTCTTTTGGTTTTAGGGGGACAGACAGGTTATACCCTGAGAATCAATAAACATGCAAAGGAAAACTGCAGCAAACCTTCCATCACCCGAAACATTGGGAAAATGAGAAAATGCTGGTAAAGCTGGAAAACTGCAACAAACCTTCCATCCACCCGAAACAGTGGGAAAATGAGAAAATGCTGGAAAAGCTGGAAAACTGAAGATTTTGCATCTGCTGTGGGAAGTTTTCTAATGTCTGTACTTAGAATTTCACCAGAGCCATAGGGCAAGTGTTCATCTGCCAGAATATTATAATGTATTCATAACACAATGATGTTTTCCTTCATTTTGGATCCGTAAAGATTTCAAGTAAAGCGTGCAAGTGACATGTACAGTTGGCCATCTCTCGCTCTCTTTACGGCGGAAGCTGCATGCCAGAAATATCATTCTACCAGCACAAGACATTAGCCTTCCATGGCATCAAAGGACACAATCCAGAAAGCTATTTCCTTGCAAAGGCAAAATCGTGTTCCATCACTGTAAAAAGTTAGACAATAGTGGCAGCGGTGGTGAATTAATTTAAATGCTCGCACCAGTCTTTCAATTAATATCTACACTCAACACCGCCACTGCTGTGTCTGCTTAGCTGATATTCAACAGGCCTTTAGCTTATCTGAATAGAGGCTGAGTATCGCTGGCATTTAGATAATTTTTGGCGCTGCCCACGCCTTTGCTGTATGGATAGTGTTGTGTCAGTTAGATGGATGTGCGGCACAACATGATCCACAGCAGCTACTGAAACTCTACAGATGGCAGACCTATCCATTCACCAGCCACTAATGAACATATAACATTAGACTATCAGCCTGACTGCTTCCTTTTATACACACTTCTGCAGGAACCATCGCAACAGCTGAGTTATAAGAACCTACCTTGACTTTCTCTATTTGATCCTGCAGGGAGTCAATTAAGAGGTCTCCCACCGGCTGCCAGCTGCCCTTGGTGACCTCGGCTTGACGTAGCTTAGGGTCCAGTTCATCCATTGCTTCCTGAAGTTCCTGTAGCTTTTCAAGGGCCTCATCTATCTTCTTCTGCCAGTCCGCAGTGTGCAAGCTTAGCTTCTCCCACTCTGCTTTCACATCATCTGCTTGTCTCCGCAGGATCCTGGCAACGCTCTGTGCCCTCTCCTCAGGTGGTAGCTCTAGGCATGGAAAACAGCAGCGTTTTAGAAGCACATATGGACTGTTACAACAATTAGAACAACTACAGGTGGCTTCAAAGGCTGGCAGAGCATGCAAACGCCACTTCAAGGAAACCATTCATAACCCAACAAATTGACAAGCCGCCTTCTTCCAGAATCTCCAGGAGGCACAGAACAAAGTGGTGTATTTGCATAATATTCTTCCCATAACTAATTCTTCCTGTAATGGAGAGATTTCCTAATGCAATACTTTATAGCTGATTTTATTTGGATGGACAAAGAGGATCCTGAATACTGTGGAGGTAACTTAATGAAGGATGTTTTGTTGGTAAAGGCCTTTGTAAGCACGTAAACGGGCTTCCTAAAATTACCTCAAAGGTTACATTCATAAATGTATGTGCAGTGACAAAATGGCGCCTACACTTACGCAAGCCATGTGTAGAGTGGGAGGAGTCTCGATATGCGCATGAACTGAAACGTCAACATTTACTCATGCTCCTGAGTGGACAAAGGTTGGTGGCTACAGTCTAAGCATGATTTCTGTCATTTTGCTGCTAGTATTTTATAAAGACACATAGGCGCCTATGTATCTTCATAAAATAGGCTAAAAAATGGGGACCAACTTGGCCTTCACACATAGGCCGCCTGCTATAATATTACTCTCTGCATGTTTTGGTTAGAAGACCAGTAGGAAGAAGTAAGACCTTTAGATTACTTGTCTATGAGAGGTATTCCAACACATCCTTAGATATATAAGGACAATATCCACAGAAACACAGAAAAGGACAGCAAAGACTATACGGCCTATCCAATCTGCGCATTCACACCAACTACTGAGCTCTACTATCCCTTCCCCTCCCTTAGAGCTCCTCTGCGCTTGTCCCATGCTTTCTTGAATTCAAAACAGTCCTCGTCTCCACCACCTTCTCTGGGAGGCTGTTCCATGTATCCAATCTCCTTCCGAAAGGAAACATTTCCTCAGATTACACCCGAGTCTTATCCCATGACCCCTCATTCCAGTTTCAATTAAAAGAGGCCCACCTCCCATGCACCTATGTCACAGAGCTATTTAAATATATCTATCATATCTCTCCTCTCCCATATACACATAATCAGCCAGAGAGTGCACACAGAATTTGAAATGCAGAAAGCTTTGAATCATGCATATATTGAGCAAAGCCATCCCATAGGTCAGGCTACTAAATTATCCACGTATAAGCGCAAATGGAGGGCAATTATGTAAACTCTTGCGGAGTTTACACATCCCTACACATGCTAATGCGCACGCATTTGAGGCCTATGTCATAAAGTGCCGTATGTATATATTTTACTTTATAAAACAGGGGCGTAAGTCATGTAAAAACATGCATCAAACTAGTTGTGAAGACTTACACCTGCCCTACGGCAAATGCAAATTCCTGGGCCTAGAGTTTTCAAGAACACACCTAAGTTATAGTATTTTATGATTTATGTACTTAAATTTGCGCTCCGCCTACACGCCACCCAGTGCATGTCCACACTGCAAGTATGTGTAATCAGTCTTACAGCGACCGAGTAAAGTACGCCTGTCAATGGCATGTATATAAAATGACCCCCTTGAAGTTATATCTACTACTCGTACGGGCCATCTAAATGTACAACATGCTTTCTTTAAAACGCCACAGTGTTTAAAGATAATCTAGCTATTCAACGTGGCTGTCAGGACTATGAGTGGTGCTGAACATCCGGCCGGTGTAGCAAGTGCAGCCGTTATCGGGATAACTTTAGGAGAGACAAAAGGCTGTCCCAAAGTTACCTGGACACCAGATTGAACGTGTTTGTCCCAGTGACTGCTCTGTGCTCGGGCTGAAAATAAACAATGTGCAACAATTTCTCTTAGCACATGCTACGTATTTGCAATTAGTGTGCACTGGTTTTCTCCAGTGCATATACAGAGCAACTGCCAGGCACAAGAATCGCAGCTTAATCAGTACCATCTTGGATGTCAAGTGGGGACCTCGTCCTCCCTTGGAGTAAGACCAGGGGCTAGGGAACACTGGTGACCTGAAATCTTGCAAAGTCAGTTGTGGGGCAGGGTCCCTAACATAGGGATGAGTTTGAAAATTATTGCAGTGGATGAAGCCTGTGAGTTAATAAGAGGGATGTTATTGAATCTATGGACTTTACTGGTAGTTTCCAAATATAAGAAACTCTTGGATTGTTCCTAACTTTAATGCAATTAAAAAAGTCTATGGAAGGGATTGGACACTGCTAAGCAACATTCCCACAAAGCTGCGAGGGAGCCCTCCATCCATGACGCTACAAGGAGGCGCTGCGGCATCACAGTGCTCACCTCTCTTGACTGAAAAGGCAATATCGCATCACCTCCCCCCAGCGGCAGCTTTGTGGCAATATTGCTGTCAGTGAAAGCTCCTGGTTTGATTTTCAGATTAGGTCTTCTGCACCCCATGTTGGCTGAGGGGCAGTTGCTGTGGAGACCATGTCCACAGCCCCTGTGGCGAAGGAGTTATATGATCAAGAAGGGTGACATTTGGAGTCCATGATCTAGGGGTCAGGAAGGAGCCTGTGGGCATGGCTTCCAGCCTCAGAGCCATTACTGCAATGTACCAGTGAGGGGGAGAGTCTACTAAAATAGGGGTAAAATCCCCAAGGAAATGAGAATAAAGGCTTCAATTAAAGTGCAGTAGAAATGAGGAATTGTTCAGCGTGTTGGTACCAGAGCATCTTGTCTGTACACTAGACGAGTCCATTCTGAAATAATATAGATGGAGGAGTGATGGATAAAGTGGGACTTGACAGAAAGAGGGCACGATAACCTCTCTTTATGGATTCATGATCATGGGGTAGCCACATCCAATCAGAATTCACCCCGGTTTACCATTACATTTTTGGCTGTGCAAACTTCCTTAAGAGAGGTTCATTGACCGACTCGTCCTATCTTTGGTAATTCTGTGGGCTCCTCTGATCGGTTCACAAATCATTTAAAAGACATGTGGCTCTTACAGGTAAATCTGCTGCAGATCGATGGAAGACCGCTGGGTTTTCCCCTGCAGACTTCAGGGAAAGGCTTGCGTTTTTAAATTAGCCATACCAAGCTCAAAACTGCTTCCCACATTCCCACCTCTGAAAACAGCGGCAGTACATCCCGATTCCACCTTTTGTAGACTGTGTAGCTCCCGCGAATGTCTGTTTCTACGCTTACAGGCAGAGTTTCTGAATCTTTAGCTTAAGTGGCCTCTGCTTCTACAGTGGTAATTTATGAGAAAGTGAGATTCAGCCTGAAGTATGGAAGTGAGAATTTATAGATCTCTCTACCACCACTGATCCTTCCGTCAATATGTTATTACAGCTCCACATTCAATTACCTCGGGGCTCCTGATAGAGTTTTTCCAGATCTTCCAATGGCTGCTCAGTCAGAAATGTTTTCACCGTTTCAAGTGTGCTCACGATGACCGGCTCCTTAACTTTCAACTCTCTCCTGAAGGCCTGAGACAGAAAGGACAGCAGGATATACACTGAGTGGATAATGGGAATGCGAGGACCCTTTCTCCCCACCATCAGGCTTACCACGATATCCCCATCTCAGCTTCACCCACAGCCACTATAAACTGATGTCAACAGAAAAGAGAAAATGAACAATTTTAGGCAAAACCTCATGTTCTCAGAGAACTCTATGAATAGGGATGACAGCATGGAGGGCAGGTTAAATAGACCATTCAGAGAAAGAGGACTCTCCAGTGAGCTGCGACACTGCAATCAGTTCGTCACTGCTTTCACCCTCCCTCCCTTGGCTGCGGGCTTGCCTCCATGGAAAAAGAGCCGAGCAAGCAGAATGTGCCAGGGTTTCTCAGTGACATCATCCTTCTGAGTACCGTGCCCACTTTGACGTGCTACTGCTGCCCATTCATATCAGCGCTGGGTACAGCGATGCACAGCAGAGGTATACCACGGACTGCTACAAAATGTATACAGAATATGCTTTAATTGATCTCAGTTCATTGCAAAGTGATACCTTTCCTCTACAGCATAATTCAGACTTTGATTGACAGATTTCTCATGCAGTGACTGTAGATGCATTCTTATCAAAGAGCTTTAAAATGGGTCAGAGCAATTCCTCTGGGCAGAACAGATGGAGACCTGAAGCAATCCCAAGACAGAATTCTAGAGAGACAAATCTTTTCTAATATATTCTGTGATCTTTCTGTCTTTTATTAATTTATAATTTTTAAAAAATTTTTTTTATAGTTTTTAGCATTTGTACACTACTTGGTTGGTATTGTTTTTGAAGGGTGGTTTATCAGGTATGCAATTACAGTTTAATTATTTATTCCAATTAGGAACTTGAAATAGTGTACATGGCAACAAATACATAAAATACAAAGGGGCAAGTTTAATAAAATGTACCAAGTTAATGTTTAATTGAGTCACAAATCTAGTGCAGATGTGCATGTAGTCTGTTTCCTTCCATTAGCATGATGCAGAAATGGAGTACCTATTTGGAAGCAAAAATGTCAAAACACACGAATAACACAAAAATTCACATGCTCTAAGTGCAAAGCAACCGTGTTAACTATCCGCCATGGACAGCATTTCCCCAGCAGTTAACGCGCAGTGCCGTACTGTAATGCAGGGTTCTGGTACTGTAGGTGCACTTCGTTTACCCTACTGAGGGGGGGAGGGGTTAAGTGCCACGGGGCCAGTACACTAAGTGCACAGCACTCACCATGCTCACTGTCCACTCACCACTTTATTTATTTAATGTCTCTTTTATACCAGTGCGGTTTACATACAACAGTGACTTATACATTGCGGCCTAGGCTGTGCTGTATTACAACAGAACAAGTGATCTAACTTGCAAAAAATCAGGTAACTATATATACATTATATGCACACTTTACCATGCCAGGTGCCGTTAGCGCCAAACTCAGCACGCATTGACCGTCGCAGCCACGCTACAGTGAACCTAACTGCACACTTTAGTAAAAGGGCCCCTAAGAGTTTGATCATAAGTAGCATAACTTTCTGAGGTCCCCCCCCCCAAAAAAAAACATTTTTGTGATATCTAGTAATTGATATTGGAAAGTAAAATTGATTTATAGGTTTGGTGTGTGATTTACAGCCTACAGCTTGTTTGTGTTTGGTGTTTGCAGCAAAAATATCAAAAACAAGGTCAGAGAGCACGAGGAGCCAGGTGGAAGCGAAGCCATCCTGAGAACAGAATTAACTGGAATGGCTGTCTAATTTACAGCCAATGATTTCAAGCAAACGTTATTGAGTTTTCAGCTTCCTCCCCCACTTGGTGGTGAGTGGTGAGGAAATCGAAGGCACATAATGTATGACCTGACAAAAGTACAAGGAAGCTGCTTTATTTAAGCCTTTCTGCTTGTCACCAGGTCCGGAGCCGTAACGGCATCCTGTCCACTGCTTTAATAAGACAAGCTGATTAGCACATCTCCAGAGCTCCAACTGGGCGATCTCCAAGAGCTTCGCAGACAGATGCGTCATTTAACGCTTTTCAGGAACTGAATTATAGATACCGTAAAAGGAAAGAACAACAGTGAAAAACCAAGTGGAGCTTCTGCAAAGTGAAAGGGGAGCTACTCCATTTTTGTTCCCTGAACTACAGCGCTCGGCCAAAGGAATTAAATCAGAGCCCTCGAGTATCTGAAAAGGTGCCCTTCTCATCCAGGGCCTCTCCTACAGAGGTAGCCATTAAACTACACTTTCTTATGAACTGAAAGGACGTATCAGTTTATAATAGCTGTACTCTGGCTTCTCTATCCCTACAATGGTTTTCAGGATTAATCAAATGTTTTGTTGTCACAATGGTCCCCCAAAAACAGCGAATGGCACATATGCGGCATATATACCCCCACAAGCTAAAGAGCTGAAAAAAGGCCACACATCTGACTATGCTGAGATAAGAAAGTCATGTTTACTTATCTCAATGCCACTTTAACACATTTTTGTAAAATGTTGTATTTAGTACTTCCAACTTTCTTGGAATTGGCTAAATTAGAATGAGACATACAGAGGACAATTTGATAAGCCATTTGTGTGGGTGAAGGCACGTTTCACAAATGATGTCCTAGTGCAATCTGGGACGCCCAAGTCAGAATATCTGAAGAAAAGGCAGGCACGTCCAAGTTTGGGCAAGATTTTGCAAACTCAAGATTTCACATACCCAATATGGATGTGTGTGGGGCAATCTACATAGACGCTCACGGAACAGCATTCAAGACCGGGGGTGTCTAAGAGACATGCAGCAGTACTGAAAACACAAAACAAGTGTCCCAATTACCTCAAAAATATCTTTGCAATTGTGGACAGTACCAAGGATGGTAGAGTGTCATCCTCTCTACACCCTCTGGATGTTTTAGGGCCCAAACGGGCACTTTCCCGATGCCTATTCATGCCTGGAGCAGGTCTAAACTTGAATGTGATTGCAGACGTCCCCGAGGGTTTTGAAATCGACTGGGGATGTCTACATCCGTCACGCCGGCCTGGAACGCTTCCACCAAACCCTCCGCTTACTTGGATGCCTGTGTTCTAGAGACATCTTCAGACACCGTTTGTTTTGCTCTGTGGATGTCCGTGATTTGGATGCCCGCATGCACGTTTTCAGACATCCAAATTGCGAATAAGGCTTCTAAAATGACCGCCTGAGTATTTTACTGCACACCATGGTGGTAATTCTATCAGAAGTGGGAAGAAAGTTACACACTATTTACATGTGTATGTCCCTATTTTAAAGGACTGACATGTAAACATTAGGTGGTGGCTATTCTGTAAGCACGCATAAATCCCATCACGTGTACTTTTGATTACGGTGTGCACAAAACTTGGGTACAGCAACACAGGCAGGGCCTACATTTTACACATGTAAGTGATAGAATATTATAACTTAACAAGCATTTTATCCAAATTTAGGTGCTGTAGAGCAGGCGTAACTGTTGTGCCTAGGTTAAAGCGCATCAGTACATGCGTATTTCACTTTATAAAAATGGCCCCACAAACATGTGTGGGAATGTGTATTAGATGATAGAATTCTCCTCCATATGTGCAGTTATTTTTGTCATAAACTGTATGTACGGATACGTTTAGAAGCCAATTTGTGTTTTGGACTTCCGAAAATGGGCATAGAGATGTCCAAACACAGAGACGTCTCTAGAGTCATGTGTGTGGATGTCCCCAGCATGTGGACATTCAAGTCTGAACTGGGGCGTGGAGGAGACAGGGTCGGGTTATTCGCAGGAATCTGGGAGTCCCTGCCTGACCTAAGAAACGTCATGGATGTCTGGAGTCGTGTCCAAGCACCGACAGAAATCTGAAAAGTGCTACTTTTGACTGAAAAACATCTAGAGGGTGTAGAGGAGAAAGCCCACCACCATCCCAAGTACTCAACACATTCTCAGTGACAACGGCCATGAGACTGGAACCCTGACTGCCCTGCTCCTACATCTTGGGGGTAATTTTTCTAAGGAACTGCGTTGACTAGACTGTAAGCTCTGATGAGCAGGGACTGTCTCTTACATGTCTGTGCAGTGCTGCGTATGAATTGTAGCGCTATACAAATGCTCAGTAGTAGTAGTAAAGATATGCACTATTTATGTGCATAAATCACCTGTTCCCAAGCAGTTACATGTGCAAATGGGCACTTAAGTTGGCATTTAGCCGGTCACTATTCTGTCCACATGCTGATTGCACGTAATTTCACTGTGGGCGTGGCACATGGGTAGAGTGCAAATTTACACGCCTATGTCATAAAACGCTATAACTTACGTGCATTCTTCAGAAATCTAGGAACAGACATATACACCACTCTAGAAATGGTGCAAGTGCCCACGCATAGATTTAACACTGTTTTCGGACATTTATGTCTCTATTTCCTGAAGAACAACAGGCACAAGATATGCATGTCCTTCAGGCATACGACTAGGCACTCGGTTATAAAATTTCCTTCAACATGTGCTGTTAGCGTATTATTGTACGCCGTGATGCAATTAGTATTATATTGTATACCCTAGGAGTTTTCTTGTACTCCTTAAGTGCAATTAGTGTTTTATTTTATACCAAATGTGTTGTTAGTGTTTTATTGTTCACATTTAGCCTGATTCCGTCACGGACGACGAAGCCCTCTATATGTCGGTCTAAAACGGACGTACAGAGGGCGTTGCGATTCTGATCCTGCGGGGCACGTCTAGTCCTGCGGGATCAGAATCACAAACAGTCCTGTACGTGCAGGCCAGGACTGCGATTCAGCCATGCCTGCACATACAGGACATGCCCGACTAACTCAGTCAGGGCTTTTAAATGGAGCCGAGTGCCATAGTGTCCGGTTGCATGGCACTGTGGCTCCATTTAAAAGCCGAAATCCTGGCCGCTGGCTCCTGCAGCTAATTCCCCGCAGTCCAACCCCTGATCCAGCCACTTACGGCCAGGGTCGGACAGCCGGGAATGTCCTCAGCTCCCTTTGCCCCATCCTCACCGTGGGCCCGCCAATCCACTACGTCCAGGGAAGTTGGAATAACGTCCCCATACAAGTCGTCGGCCCTGGACATACAGGGCCGACATTAGAATCGGCCCTGTATATTCAGGGCCAGCGACCACCCACTGCCCACCCTAACTCCGTCCCCTCCCCACCACCGTCTAACTTCCCCGTACAACCGACGTCCATCCCCACTATTAGGGGGACAGAATAACCACCATTGTGTATGGTTAGTGGTTTATTGTACACCGTGTGTGTATTTAGCATTTTATTTTATACCAAAAGTGTTTTACTGTACACCGTTTGTGCAATTAGTGTTTTATTTTATACTGAATGTGTTGTTTGTGTTTTATTGTACACCACTTTGAATGACTTTTCTTTTTAGACTGAAAGGAGGTTTATCAGTTATTTAAATAAATGGGCACAGAGATACTCACATTAAAGACAGTACGTGCCAACTTCACCTGAACTCAGTGGAGGAGCAGGTTTGGAGGGGGCTTTGCATTTATACATATCTTTTGAAAACACGCACGTACACAAGTGAAACAATCTAAAAAAAATTGTGTTTGCCAATGAGCAGATGTATATGTGTGCACAGATTCTCTGGGGCAATTTTCAAAGCAGAATTCAGTGCATGCTTTTCATTTGAAAATGTGCCGGAACCCACACAGAGAAAGTATGCTCGTACTATTGGGAGGGAGAAAGCTTCCCTACGCTGTGTAGAAGCCAGGTGTGATGCGTACATGTAAGCAACTTTTCAAAGAAATCTAAGCAGGTCATTTCTCTTTGAAAATTCATTTACACATGCAGCTTTGAAAATTCAGTTTAAACATAGTTTACCCCACCAACCTGACTAGACCTCTGAGAACACCTCTTTTTCAAGATCTCTGTTAAAACCACTGCTCTTCTGACCCTTGCAAAAATAGGTTGAAGAATTCTTTTGCTAATGTGATTGTCCAAATTATTAGAAAAATGTGCTGCAGAATAGGTTTGAAGGATCTTGTATAAATTCGGCAATTCACAAACGCTTTGGATCTTTTCTCTTTGCAGCCATGGATCTCCCGCTGCCTGCAATATATTCTCCCATTTGCCATATATTTGGGATGATTTAGCAGGACGGGGTAGAAAGAGGCAGTCAAAGCTCAGCAAAAAGGAAAATGGTCTAAGTTATGATAAAAATAAATAATTTAGAAAAGTTCTCCAAAGACATCTTAAGGACGTTTGGGTATATGTGTGTGTGTAGGAGGCATTGTTGCTTTAAATAGTTTTACCTCGAGGCCTCTCTCTCCCAGAACTGGATGCCATGTACCGTTTCAAGAAAGCTATGAATCGTGCATGACAAATGGCAAAAGGCTCTATGGGAGGACGCATGATTCTCGAAACAGTGTTCCTTTATAAGGAGTTATTTGCTGGAGTTTATAGTGCATTTTGGGTGCCCAGTAGTTAATGGGTAAAATGATACGGTGAGTAAATTTGCTCCAATTAAGCAAGTGCGTTCACCAGCCCTCCCCAAAGTAAAAGTTCCTACCCGGTGGGTGTCATTCTGCTTCTGCACAGTGGGGAGGTCGCCGGCTATGGGCTCCTGGTGCTGTAACTCGGCCGCCTTCAGCTGCAACCAAGCCAGCAGCTCCTGCAGAGAGAGGTGGAGCCGCTTCCACTGCTCAGAAGTGGCTTCCAACTGGGACCTGAAAAACAAGCACAATTGTGTCTTACATTCCAGGCACACTCACTGGTGCCCATAACATGGACCAGAGATAGAGCGCACACGCGCTTTCCATCGCCAGCGCTTACCAACCATGTTCTTCTTCGAAGTGGCAGACAAAGACTTGGCTCTGTTCAATTAACTTTAAAGAACAATTCTAATACGTCCTACCCTCCAGAATGAATATTTGTGTTTCTTGCAGAAAGTCAGGTTTCTGTTTTGCTGGGATCGTGCTCTTCGGCGCTAGGTTGGTAAGAGGTGTGGCAGCGGTGTGTCTCTACAGCTGTGAAGAATCTCTAACAGGGACCAAACTTGGGTGTTGATTTACTAATGTGCAGAACTGCACCATCACACACTGAGACGCATTCACACCAGTTATTCACTGCAGTGGGACCAGCATTAATGGCGTTATCATGTGCTAACCCCGTCCTGCATTGTAATAAATCATGCTCTTAGCCTGCAGTGCTAAAGACAAACCACTACCACAGCTTCCTTGCATGAAAAGGGGTTAAGGATGAGAGACTCAAAATGCATCACAGCGCTTGAAGCATTTAAACATAGCATGCGACCCTGCTACCTTTCCACTGCACTGGGTCCTTCTCAATCGGCCAGATGGTCACATCTTCTTGGGCTCAGTTACTTGCTCTTCCGCCCCTCTCAAAAATTCGATTAGAATGTATACGCTGTCTAGCCTTCTGACACAGGGCTTCTTTGCAATCTGATGCCACATGCCATACTGGGTCAGACCAAGGGTCCATCAAACCCAGTATCCTGTTTCCAAAGGTGGCCAATCCAGGTTACAAGTACTTAGCAGGTTCCCAAAAGGTACACAGGTTCCACAAAGCTCATCCCAGGGCAAGCAGTGGATTTCCCGGGTCCCATTTAGTAATGGTTTATGGACCTTTCCTCCAGGTACTTGTCCAAACCTGTTTTAAACCCAGCTACAGTAACAACGTTTACCATAGATATGTACAGAGAATAAGCACACCCGCTTGTAGGATAGGCCTAAAAACCTGGGGCCAATATTCAGAGTGACTGCTATTTAAATGCCATAGTGGTTATCTGTGGCGCTTAAATATCTGCAGAATATTCGTCAGTACTATCCCAGTTGTATGACATTCAGCTGGGACTTCTGTGGGTAGAAACGTAGGACTGTCTTTTCGGCAGCCCGTGTTGCCTGCAGAAGTCCTAGATGACTATCGGGCTAACCGGGTAAGTGCTAGCAATTATTCAGTTCATGCCGATACACCTTCCCTCGGCTTACGGACCACACCCACACCAACCAGATAATACCGGGATGGTCTGTGGATATCCTGTTCCATTGGCCGACCAGTTAACGACTTTGAATACTGGACCATGGCTTTTTATCCCATCCTTCAGTTGATAAACCAGGCCTGACGCTTTCTTTTACTTTTCTCCTACTGCTGTTCATGTCTATCTCATGACTCAACAGAGACACTTTACGTTAAATGAGTCATGTTAGCATAATGTGTTTAATTCTTATTCTGGACTTTGTGAAAGTAAGTCTGTTATATTTTTATGTTCCCTTTCATGACGCTTTTCTGTCCTTTGATGTTGAGATGTAAACTCTAACCTCCTTTGTTATGTTTATTTGTTGATTTTATCTGTTGTTTTTGTAAATTAACCATTGTAAATTGCTTTGAGGTTTGTTAGGATTTACTTACCCTGTTTTTATTTCACCATTGTAAACCATTTTGATAGGTGGTATAGTAAGCGATTAAATGAAATTAAACTAAATTAACACTGAATATGGGAAAGAAAAGAGACTGCTGGTACCATTAAGGAAGACATGAAATAAAATAGAAAATAGAGGCTATTCCCAAGAAAAGAAGAAACATGTGAATAAAAGGATAAAATAAATGAAATATAAGAGGACTGAATAAAGAGGAGTGAGAGACAGAAGCACAGGGTAAAAGAAAAGCGCAGAAGCAGATGGGCGGGGGAGATCCACGAGCAGGTTCAGTTCTTAGGGCCATTTGGGTCTAGGGTGCCAACTGATTCCAGATTCGCCTGACAGGTTGGATCCAGTGCTGCATTTACCCCACTACATGCAGGGACTTGTAGTCTTGCTTCACTTACAGAGTGTAATAGAGAAATCAGAACTACAAGTCCCTGCATGCAGTGGGGTAAACTCAGCACTAGATCCAAGCTGGCAGGCGAACCTGGAGCTAGTTGTCAACTCTATCTGGGTCCCAGAATGCTGCAGAGGCAGTGCCAACAGCCTCCTTTTTGGGGAACACTGACGGAGCCCAGTCACTGAGTAACAGCGACACCTGAAGGTGCCCTTCAAGACTGCACCTGTAGCACGCCGAGGTGACAACCGTGGTCTGTGCCTCTCAGCCAAGGTACTGTGAATGGCTGACAGGGCTTGATGGTGGGGAGGGGCAAGGTTTTAAAATGAACAAAACCCCTCTAAATGACGTGAGGATCGCCTGGTAACATGCCTGCCTGGTGCGAAGGTAGCGGACCTCACGTGCCACCTAGATAAGGTCTTAGGATAGTGCTGGGGAGGAGTCTGCTGTCTTGGTACATGTTGGTACCAATGACATAGGAAAATGTGGTAGGGAGGTTCTGGAGGCTAAATTTAGGCTTTTAGGTAGGAAGTTGAAATCCAGAACTTCCAGGGTAGCGTTCTCCGAAATGCTTCCCGTTCTACGTGCAGGACCCAAAAGGCAGGCAGAGCTCCGGAGTCTCAATGCGTGGATGAGACAATGGTGCAGAGATGAGGGTTTTGGATTTGTTAGGACCTGGGGAACATTCTGGGGAAAGGAGGGGCTCTTCCAAAGGGATGGACTTTACCTTAACCGGGATGGAACCAGGCTGCTGGCATTAACCTTTAAAAAGGAGATACAGCAGCTTTTAAACTAGATAATAGGGGAAAGCCGACAGTTGCCCAAGAGTGGATGGTTCGGAAGAATGTATCCTTGAAGGATACTACCAAAAGAAGAGAGGTTCCAAAAAAGAGTAAAGAAGCCCAAATGCCCTAAAGTATGGAGCAGACAGAGCTTAAAGATCCCAAATTACCCATGTCTACCAATAGCCAGATGAATATGAATAAAATACAGTCTCTAAAATGCTTGTATGCAAATGCTAGAAGTCTAAAAAATAAGATGGGAGAGTTAGAATATATAGCACTAAATGAGAGGTTAGATATGATTGGAATATCAGAGACATGGTGGAAGGAGGACAACCAGTGGGACACTGTGATACCTGGATACAAACTATATCGTAATGAAAGAGCTGATCAAATTGGTGGAGGGGTTGCACTCTATGTTAGAGAGGGCATTGAGTAAGAAAGGATTAAAGTTTTGCAGTAAACAAAATTTGCTGTAGAATCTCTATGGATTGAAATTCCATGTAAAAAGGGGAAGGCGATGGCAGTGGGGGTGTACTATCGACCGCCTGGCCAGAATGAACAAATGGATGATGAAATGCTCAAAGAAATCAAGGAAGCTAACAAAAGTTACAGCGCAGTAATAATAATGGGTGATTTCAATTACCCCGGTATCGAGTGGGTCAGTGTCACGGCAGGACAAGCTAGGGAGATAAACTTCCTAGATGAAATAAATGACTGCTTCTTGGAGCAGCTGGTTCATGAACAGACCAGCGGGGAAGCCATATTAGACCTAGTCCTTAGTGGAACACCAGATCTAGTGCAAGAGATAAGGGTGTTGGAGCCACTTGGCAATAGTGATCATAGCATGATCACGTTTGATTTAATTAGTGGAGGAGGGATAGTAAGGAAATCCACAGTACTACCTTTTAACTTTCGAAAGGGAGACTATGATAAAATGAGGAAAATAGTTAAGAAAAAACTAAAAAGAGCAGTTGCAAAGGTTAAAGACTTAATCAAGCTTGGGTGTTGTTGAAAAATATTATCTTGGAAGCCCAGACCAGCTTTAAGAAAAGTGGAAGGAAGTCCAAAAAACTGCCAGTATGGTTTAAAGGTGAGGTCAGAGAGGCTGTTGTTGCCAAAAAAGCATCTTTCAGGAAATGGAAAAAAGAGCCAAACGACGAAACCTGGAAACAGCACAAGCACTGACAAGTCAAATGCAAGGCATTTATGCGGCAGACAAAGGGAGAATTTGAGAAGAAGCTTGCTGCAGAAGCAAAAACGCGAAATAAAGACTTTTTCAAGTACATTTGTAGCAAAAAATCTGTGAGAGAGTCAGTTGGTCCATTAGACGATAGAGGGGTTAAAGGGGCACTAAGAGGCGACAAGGCGATAGTGGAGAGACTGAATGAATTCTTTGCTTCGGTCTTTACTGAGGGAGATGTAGGGATTTTACCCATGACTGAAGTGGTATTTAAAGGTGCGGAAGAATTGAAGGAAATATCGATACATCTGGAAGATGTATTACAACTATTAGATAAACTGAAGAGTAGCAAATCAACTGGGCCGGATGGTATACGTCCAAGGGTGTTGAAAGAACTGAAATATAAGATTGCAGACCTGCTGTTAGTAATCTGTGAATTTACATTAAAATCATCTGTAATACCTGAAGATTGGAGGATCGCCAATGTAATGCCAATTTTTAAAAAGGGTTCCAGGGGTGATCTGGGAAACTACAGACCGGTGAGCCTGACGTCAGTACCGGAAAAAATGGTAGAAACCATCATAAAGAACAAAATTACTCAGCATATAGATAGTCATGGCCTAATGGGAGACAGCCAACATGGCTTTAGACAAGGAAGATCTTGTCTTACTAATCTGTTATGTTTTTTTGAAGGTGTGAATAAACAGATGGACAAAGGTGAGTCAGTTGATATAGTGTATCTGGACTTTCAGAAAGCCTTTGACAAGGTCCCTCATCAGAGACTTTTGGCAAAACTAAAGAGTCATGGGATAGGAGGCAGTGTACTATTGTGGATCAGGAACTGGTTAAAAGATAGAAAGCAGAGGTTAGGGCTAAATGGCCAATTTTCCCAATAGAGAAAGGTAAATAGTGGTGTACCCCAGGGATCTGTGCTGGGTCCGCTGCTTTTTGACATATTCATAAATGTCCTGGAAAGGCGAATAACTATGGTTACACAATGCAGGGTTCCACATTAGGAACCACCACCCAGGAAAAAGATTTAGGCGTCATTGTGGATAACATGTTAAAACCATCGGCCCAGTGTGCAGTGGCGGCCAAGAGAGCAAATAGAATGCTAGGTATCATAAGGAAAGGAATGGAAAATAAAACAAACGCTATTATAATACCTCTATATTGTTCCATGGTGAGACCACACCTTGACTATTGTGTGCAATACTCCTATGAAAAAGGCTAAAAAGGTTAGGGCTCTTTAACCTGGAAAAGAGAGGGTTGAGGGGAGATATGATAGAAGTCTATAAATTAATGAACGGAGTGGAACGGGTAAACGTAGATCGATTGTTTACATTATCAGAATATAGAAAGACTAGGGGACATGCTATGAAGCCACAGGGTAAACTATTTAAGACTAATAAAAGAAAATATTTTTTCACTCAACGTGTAATCAAACTCTGGAATTTGTTACCGGAGGATGTAGTAAAGGCTTTTAGTGTAGCTGGGTTTGAAAAAGGTTTGGACAAATTCCTGGAGGAAAGGTCCATAAACCATTATTAAGGGACCCAGGATATCAGTGCTTGACCCAGTACAAGGATTGTGGAACCTGTGTCTTTTGGGGAAACTGCTAGGTATGTATGACCTAGATTGGCCACTGTTGGAAACAGGATACTGAGCTTGATGGACCTTGGTCTGACCCAGTATGGCATATCTTATGTTCTTATGTTCATATAGCAGCAGAGCCGCAGGAGGGGTTGGTTCTGATGAGCAAGAAAACATTTCAAAAATGGGACCCTTTTACTAAGAGTGAGCATGTGAAAGCACGCCCCCGCAGGCATGAGCGTTCAGGATATTTTGCATGCTAACGGCATGCCCTGGAATGGGGTGGGATCGGGGTGGAGAGCAGATGTGGCAGTCAATGGCAGCCTGGATGTTGCTGTGCATTAACTGCTCCCACTGGCAAGAGCCATCACAAGAGGCTACTAGCTGCTGTCCAATCCTGAATGGCCATGGCCACACTTGCACATGCACCCTCAACGAACAGCCTTCATTGCCAAAGTTCCTCCTCCGCATCCAACATTCCAGCCCTGAGCTTTCTCCTCCTTGGCTCTCCCCCCATAACCATTCCTCTCACTAGCAGTCACAATGCCACCTGATCCTTACCTCCCCCTGAACCCCCTTTCTTGGAATAGAAAGTACATGTGGAAGCAAAGTCCCCAGCTCTGGCGCCTCCCCACATGACGCCTGCACCAAAGAACTTACCCCAGACCCATATCCTCAAAACCCCACTAGTTCTTACTGGGGCCAATCCCTGGTGTCTAAGCAGTCCCCTGCCCTCCTGTCCCTGCTGGTGAGACTTCCAGTATGGTGGCCTCCACCGCTAGCGGCAGTCTCACAGTGCTATCACTACGGTTATTCCTGTGCTGAAAAAACGTCAGGGGACGTGTGCTGGAAGAAGGTGAAGGGCATGTGTGGGAATGTTATCTGCTGCATAAAGAGCGTCACTATTCTGCGCAGAATATCGGTAGTTGCGAACCTTGATGTTTGGAGCAGAATGTCTGCTTGTGTGATAGATAGCATTCCAGCACATGCAAACAAATGGCAAACCTTTGTGCACAGGATTGAGGTGTTGCTAACGCAGACCCCTGTGCACGTGTGCCTGGCTCGCTCTCCTTGTTTAGAGCAGGATTTTTGCTCACAGCTCATTTGCATGTTGTTTGCTTACAGCATCACAGAGCAACGCTTCTGCACTAAAACGTGTGTCAGGAAAGTCTGCACTCGAATTTTAGCGTAGGACTCTAGCGCAGGTTTTCTGCATCAAGCCCTATGTGTGTTAGAAGGGTAAAAAGCAGGTGTGAGGGGAAGTGAAAGCAGAACCCTTATCTTTGCTTTAACAAGCAGGGCCAATGCAAGGTTGTTAGGCGTCCTATGCAAACCTGCAGTTTTAAGCCCCTTTTCAATTAACTTTCAGGACCCTTATCTGACCCATTCCCCTGCCGCAAACATTTTGATAATTAACGCAATAGTTATGATCATAACAGTCCTAAAGAAAAGCATAAGACATCCTACTTTTTAATACATAAACTTTGTTTTGCGTAATTTACATTTTCCAAAAGTCATTTACCCTGGTGCATGGGCTGTTTGAAAACCGCCCGCCCCCCCTTTCTTGCAGGAAAACGTATGCCCTGAAGGTTGAGTGTTGTGCAACTGTTAGGACCTATCGGTTTGCTTTTACTGCCCCTCCCCCCACCAAAGCTGCCTACCAGGAAATTGCCTATTTTAGCCTAATGGTTCGGCCAGTGTTGATTCCAGGCCACCTCAGTCCCAAACCCCCATCGCACGTCTTTTCCCTGCTGAAGGCCTGGGGCCATTTTTAAAGAACCTTTTTTTTCTGTGGGTAAAGCCCCAAGAAAGGACAATCTTCAAACCAGAAGGGCAGGTGCAAGGTCTTTGGGTAATTTGCAGCAAAGGGACATATGAGGATCCTGCCAACGTAGGAAGCACCCCAGAGATCTGCATCTGGTTTTCCTCTGGAGACATTTCCCATGAATCATCCTGAACATTGTTTTGTAACCAAGATCTGCACACTCCATTGTTGCCCCTGGCCTAACCCTGCCCCAGGAAAGCCTCCATGAACAGGCGGGTATAGATGTGTGTGTTGTGGAAGGATCTCTAGACCTTTTCCCACATATGGGGTAAGTCCTTTGATCCCTTGTTTTACTCCTAACTTCCCTTTTCTCCCAAAATTCCTGGAGAAACTTGACTTCTCGCAGCTTTCCTCTATCTTGGACTCTATTATCGCTCTTCACCCCTGCCAATCTGGCTTCCATTCTGGGCGCAGCACCAAAACTGTTCTTCTCTCCCTTCTGAATGATCTGCACCGGATTCACAACCATGGTGATATCTCGGTGGCAGTTTCCCTCGACCTTTCCTTAGCGTTTGATCTTGTAGACCACGTCACTCTCCTTTATCGACTTCATGACCTTGGTCTTCTCGGTGCTGTGCTCAGCTGGTTCATTTTTTCATAGCACAGCAATCGTTCTCTGTTTCTGATGGCACTGACTCCACCTCTTCTCCTAGATCACTCCCCTGTGGTGTTTCCCAAGCACTGTTCCCTCTAAGCTGTGCGCATGTGCGCGCGCACACACCTCGCCGAGCGAGTGCATATACTTTACAACAGAGCGCACAAAAATTACGGCTCTGATTCTGATAGAAAACACAGACATCTTAAAATTTAAAAGTTATGATTATAATTACTAGTAATTTCCCGCTTCATTTAGTAATCGTCTATTTTCATTTAATTTGATTAAAATCAATGTGGTGTACATACTGTATTCTGACGTGTAGTCAAATTTTAAAGTATATAACTCCGAGTGTCATTATGTGGCGCACAAAAATTTAACCTTCCTTCAAAAGCTGCACAGCTGATATTTTATGCGCACACAGCCTACAGAAAATTAGAGGGAACATTGTTCCCAAGTTTTGGTCTTGGTTCCCCGTTTATTCAATGTTTTTCTGATTCCCCTCACTCTCTTGGTCCAACAACATGGCGTCACAGCTCACTCTCCTCCTCACCCTTGTCATCTCTAGGTTAGACTACTGTAACATCATTTTCCTTGACCTTCCCCAGTATGAGCTATGTCACCTCCAGCTCATACAAAACACCACCATCTGTATTCTTGCTCACACCTCCCTCCATGATCTTGTCTCTCCGTTGTTAATAGAGCACCATTGGCTTTCCATCAAATACCACCTGCAATACAATCTCGTTATGTTGGTTCATTGTGCCCCTCATACCAGCCATCCCTGCAATCTCTCTGACTTCCTTCTTCCCCACTGCCCTTATAGCTGTCTCCGCAGTCTCCAAACAAACCGCCTTCATCTTCCTACAGTTGCCCAGGACTGGCTTGAAACCAGCCGGTCTGCTTCCTTCTACTTCCTTGCACCTGCCACCTGGAACGCACTTCCTTCTGCCCTCCATCTGGAACAGTCCTTTCCTAAACGTAAATCCTTAGTGAACCACCACCTCTTTAATATCGCCCACAGTCTCCCGAACACCTTGTTTGCCCTGTTTCCTCCTTTCCTCTATCTCCCTCCTCCTTGGCTCCTTCTCCCCCCTCCCTTTTTAGATGTGTGATAGGTTTTAGTGTCTCCCTTCTTTTCTGTTTTTATTGGCATCCTTTCCACCCCTGCAATTTTTTAAAAACTTGCTTTTAGATATTATACACCACTCTGCTGTTATCTCGCAGAGCGGTCTATCAAGACCTAATAAACATAAACATAATGCCCAAATAGTCCTTTTACTCATGCAAATAGCCATTTATTCAGGTAAATAGGCAGTGCTCCGGGAAGGTAATGGCAGGCCAATGTAATGCCATCCATACTTGTGTCTCAAGCATGCTTGGCTTCTGCTACGGCACTGGTTGCCATGTCGTCTACCGATAGGCACCTCCAATCCATAATGCTTGAGCCTTTCTCCGTTTCTCTGACAGAGAAATCTTGCAAATCTGTGAGAGAATAGGAACAGTATGTCCCCCCTTTGCACCTCTCTTTTCACCCATCATGCCATTTTGGTTTTGGTCCACATCTTTCATGGATGTTATGGAAAACGTGTTTGCTATTTCTCCACAGGGATCAACCTGCATGGCTATTTCTTGCACTTCTCTTTGCAAAGATGAGTTCAAGCCATTGCTGCCTTCTGAGCTATTGAGAAGCAACAGAGAGACAACAAAGGGAAGAGGAGGCTGGGGGAAGCCAGTGGAAGCAGGATCTCCAAAGGTACAGAGGAAAAGACCCTTTTCTAGTAAAGATTATGAGATCATTTTAAAGCATTTACCTATGTGCAGTGACTAAATGCGTAATGAGCAGTTTCAGAAGGTTGCTACTGCACCGCTCCAAGATGGCTGGATACCAAGATTTGAAGGAGGTGCGTTGTAGGTGTGGTCAAAACACTATAGGGCACATATTCAGCCTCAGCAGTCAGTGTTTCTGAAAAATATTGGCCGCCATGCTGGACGTTCAGTGCTGGAATTTGGATAGTGTCCGGAGCTGAATATCTGGACTCAGCAGTGACTGGCTCAGGATAGCGGTGATATTCGACCACTAGTCGGATAGTTAAGCAGATAAACTTAGAACAGTCTTATTGCTGTCCTAAACCTATGCAGATAGTGGGCAAAATATTGCCACTAACTCTGTAAATATCAACTCTGTCCGAGTTCTACCCACCGACTGCCGCAATACTATCCAGAGAGTGCCAAGGCGAACCGTAAAGATATTCAGGGCAATGTCGCTGAACGCCCTTGGATAGTTGTGGCAAAGAGAAATATCCAGGATACGTCTGTAGCAATCTGGACATTTACCCTTCATTATCGGGCCCTATCTATGTAGATGTCCCACTGTACATGGATAATACATGTATAAGCCTGTTTATTTCCCTATTGGCTTTCACACCTGCTCTGAAACAACTTCAGCCTTTATAAAATTGCTTGTTTGGGGGGTCAATCCCCTTAATCCTCTGCGTATTACTGTTGCCTTCAAAGTTTTAAAAAATCCCCTTGCAGTTCTCATGTAAGTTGGTGGCACTTCTATGCGTTTACATGTAGATTCTAAGTGCTGGTACTAATAAGCGGAGGTTGTAAAATCAGCACTTCCACATATAAATGCCGGCACGAGGAGGGTCTTTCTATAATCTTGTGTGCAGGTAAAGTAGTTGCTGCATATGTATTTGGGGCACGAGGGCTTCACTTTCTAGAATAGGGGCGCACGGATGAGTTTGATTCTTGGAGCGGCAGTTAATCTAGAGTAGCGCAGTGGCGCAATAAGTCACGGCATTCTATAACTTGCATGTGTAGATTTGCAGCTTGTCTATGCTCTGCCCAAGCACCGTCCCCACGCACACCCCTATGGAACTTCCACACACACAGAATGGTGACTGACCACGTGATTCATGCGAGTAAGTTCTTTAGAACAGAGACTTACATACATCTATGTGCCCTATATACAATCAGACCCTATATGGGGAAGTTGCTGGGTAATGCTGTTATGTTTTTCTACATAGCGTTTTGCAAACTCTTCCTCTCACTCTGTCTGCAAAGACATATGCATTTCCCTGCATCCTCAAGTCATTTTTAATTTGGCACAGCCTTCTCTAAACTATCGGGAAAAGGTGACTGTCCCCCACACTAAGTACATCCATGTGTAAATCGGATCCTTTCTAAAATAGCCACTTAAACGTGGATGCAATTTCCACACGCAACGGCCTGTTTTTACATATGGAAATCAAGAATAAAGCTTCTAAAAGAAGCCGCATGGTCTGTATGAATAAGAGCCAATATTGGGTGCCTCCATGTATAATTTGCATGTAGAGACATTGATATTTGGCAAATATATTAAGCAATTTCTGTTCTTTATCCTCCCCGACCCACTGCCACTAAGGTCCCTTCCAAGCTGTGCCAAGACTGGTAGATATTTTGATCAGGAAATCATCATATCTAAATCCATTTCAACAGAAGTGTCAACTCTGGAGCTGTGGTGGGTGTTTGAGCACCCCTAATATTGAACAAACTCCTTCAGTTTGTCCAGAGCGGGGTAACCTGTTTAGCACTTTCAATTGTTCTGAAATGTTGACTCCTATCAACAATGTACAGTTCTGATTACGCCAAGTATTATCATTACAGTGTCCAGTGATGAGCAGCACAGCGACACCTTTCCTTTACCTCATCTCATAATGAGGGGAACCGCCAATCTGAAAGAAGTTTGCAATCTTTAAACATTAATATCTTCTCAGAATGAAATAGCAATCAAGAAGAAAAATGAAATTTTGGTTTAGTTTTGTTTATTTAAAGCGATTTTAATGATTTAGCAGCCTATTACACACTAATTCGTGTTAAATGCCAGATTTGGCATTTACTGTGCATTAAATCTACAGATGTGTGTAATGGTCACACACCAAGGAAGACGTTTTGAGAGTAAAATACTGTTGAGCTGCATTGCAGTTAAATGTATAAAAATCAGCTCATGAATATAAAAATGGCTTAATGGAAATGGCATTTGGCTTCAACATCAAGCCAAAAATGTTAACTACATCTCCAAAAGGTATACTTTATTTTTTCGGGGACAGATTCTCACTCCAAGCAGAACACGCCGAGCATCAACCTCAGACTTGCCAGAATCCCCTCAGGAGAACCTCCCATCCCCTCCTGATCTCCTTTCCATGGTTCCCCTCTGCTCAGTGTGAAGAGAATCCAGGGTGTTTCGGGCAGGAGAAATCCCTGTTGGCTCCATGATACTGTATAAAATGACCTCACGGGGCTCTCCTTTGCCCCAAACATGCAAGCGGGGTCATTGAGGAGGGGTATATTGGACAGGCAATCTGCTGAGTGGAGACGGGGGTCTGTTCCAGGGGAGGGTAAGTACTGGGAGGGAAGAGGTCCCCACTGCACTGTTTAAAACTGAACAATGAACATACTCATGCAGATCCAAGAGCTCTGACCTGGTCAATGAGAGATCAAGAATAAGCCATATATACCTAATATTTAGTGATTTTTTCCTAAGCTCATTCCAGCGGACGTTCATGTTATCCAGGCGTTTCTGTAATAGGGAGGCATCATCAGACCCTTCCAGAGAACTCAGTATTTTCTGACCATTTTCATCCAGGAGATGGAAGATTTCAGTGTGAGCCTCGATTTCTCCTTGAAGATCCTGCAAAGAACAGAAAAAAGGTGTGAAAAAGACAATTACCCTGGCCGAAAAGCCCAGACTGACGCAGGGGGGAAATGGCAGGAATTTTGGCAGACAGATCACGCCTCATGAATTCCAGCAACCTAGCAGATGATAGCAGAGGGAGACCAACTAGCTTATCCAGCTATTCTCGTCCTCACGACGAAGACTATATCCCGGCCGCCGGCCATACAGCCTTCCTCTATTCTACTCTACCATCATGGGTAGATGGGCATCAGGAGCAGCCCAACAAGTAGGCAAACTATTCAGCTGCCTAGGGTGTCAACACCTTGAATCAACTCTGGGGCCAGCCCTGATGGCCATACAAGATCCACCGCCATTCCCAACCGGCACCCTCCCTTCACACGCCCAACCTCAAAGCTTTCTAATAACAAGAATAACACCATTTGTGTTTCGGCCATAACGTATGAATGCGTCAATAATTAATTAACACATCTGCAAACTGTGCAAATAATAACGTGTGTATTTACTGATCTCTGTCAAGAGAACTCATAACAGGGGCATCTTTCGCTGTCTCTGCAAACACACCCCTGCACACGCGCTCATTTCTGGCTCTCCATAACACAGATGAAACAGGCATGAAATGAGATTTTAATGCATTTAAGACAATTCACTTTTGATAGCAGCCTACAAACATATGAAAATAAAGACCCGTTAAGTTATACAAATCCCCCTCCTCATGTTTTGTAAGAATAAATTCATTATCTAACGGGGAACCATGAAGCATTCTCACTCTCTCTACATCATTCTCTCTCCACAGCTAGAAGAAATATGTAGTGTGACAGTGACTGAAGAGTCCGCAGCAATTTATCAGCATAAATCTGGGAATAGTCTGCATAAAACATAGATATAGCCCCTTCACACCTCGCTACACTCACCACTCAGCAACAGACAGTCGAACAAAAAGAGGACGCAACAAAAACAAACTTACCACACCTTCAGAACACAGAAAATCTATAAAAGCAGCAAATAACAGAGATTTCTCGCACTTCGTCCCCACCCTCTGGAAAAATTTAGCAGACGATCTAAGAGAAATAAATGACCTTCCAACCTTCCGTAAAAAACTGAAAACTTACCTTTTTATACAACATTTTGGAAACCAACATGAATCCAATAATGCCGATTTCACCAACCCTCCTTACTATCTCCCACCACCTACCTATCGAGCATGCAAATAGACCAACAGTTAACAACCACCATCTCCTAATTCAGGAAAATCAAATCAAGGGCACATCACATCGTAAATAGTATCCAACTCAGTCTGGCTTAAGCCTATGTTTTGTTCTAATTCTAATGTACATAGTTCAGCTGTTCTTTGTAATTGATCATGTACTGTTTGTTGTACATTTCAAAAGTTGTTTATTGTAAACCACATTTGATCTATTGGAAAAAGCGTTATAAAAATTCTAATAAAATAAATAAATAAACTACTCCCCCCCCGGCCATACGTTGAAGTCACTATCATCAATTGAAAAGGACAGTGCTGTCACATACATCAGACAAGGCCGCCCCCCTCCTACCCCCCGACAAACTGCTAAATCAACACAGACCAGGGACTTGTCAGCAGGAGCCCCATGGCCAGGTATAAAACCTTGCTATTAACATTCCTGGCCATCAGTTTCCAGCTTGAGCTAATAGAGCAGCCTCTCTCTACGCAGAACGGCCCGGCCGAGGAACTCCAGAGGTGAAGAGGAAAGATGCACAGAACTCAGATGCAGGAGACTTGCTAGACCATGAAAAGCAAATTAACCTGCAGCATGGCAGTCTGACCTTTACACTGTATTTCTTCCTGTGCAACATTTTCACACACGCTGGGTGGCTCCCCCAAGAAGACTGAGGGCTTGCTACAGCAGAGTCTGAAAATGTCACGTTCAGCTCGAGTACGCTCTGTTGACAGAGAGCACTTTCCGGCTCAGGGCTCAACAATCAGCAACAAATGGGCACTTTGTCCAGTATCAAGACAGTGGTCACTGATCAGGGCCATGGATGTAGGAGGGACTGGCCTGGAGAGACGAGCAGCAGAGACGGAACAACCAGCATTTCTTATCCTCCAGTCACTACAGGCCAAACACAATTCAAACGGATTATAGCCTGGTGCAGCATTCCAATCTACCCACAAACTGAAAGGAGCCTTTGTCAATCCTATGCAAGACTTTGAAAGTGTTTCTGATCCTGGGCTTCAGGGCTGCACATTCTTGCCAGAGCAACGGGGGCCTGTATAGAGCTGCTTAAGTGATTCTTGTGCACTTGTGTGTTGGGTGCAAGCAATGGCTACCGAAAGGAACAAGAGCTCTCAACAGTTCAGAACGGCTCCTAACAAGCTGAGTCGTCACCAGATTCCAGCTATTTATTGCCTGTGGGAATGAGAGTGGTGAGGTCCTTACCACCGTTCTATGTCAGCCCTGAAGTCTCCACATTTGGTGATAATTGTCTAAAATTAAAGGTACGGAATTGGAGGGAGGGTGGGTCTTACTCCTCCCTTCCACTTCAGCTGCAGTGGACAAAAGAAGAATGTTCACATATGGTCCAGGTTGGTGACGAAAGGCTTCAGGATGGCGACCTGGCATGATCTGGTGGAAGATCACCAGTTTCTTTACTGGGCCATCCAAATCTGTTGCATATGAGTAAGGGAAACCACACAGCTCTCTCCCTTGGGGAGGGGTCACAAAACTTTGTGCTGAGCATATTTGGAAATCTGAATGATGGAAATATGAAATGTATTAAAATCTACAAAGAAAATGCTGGGACTGTTTACCACAGAATACCTAAAGGACAGTGGTCTCTGAGTGGCCAACTGTCTGGACTTTGGAAGGACAGTCCGACATTCTGGCTACAGATTCACCAATGTTTGTGTAAAGTCTTATAAAAGAAGAAAGAACACAGTTAAAAGCATTTCACTGGCACCCTTTGTCCAAAAATCTCTCACAATATCACCTGTACATTGTCCACCCTACTAAGTGGAGTGGAGGAGTGGCCTAGTGGTTGGGGCAAGGTACTTCAGACCAGAAGGTCAGGGGTTCAAATCCCACTAGAGGACAGCAACCTTGGGCCCAAAGGACTGGGGTTTCTAGTCCCACAGGTGCTCTTTGTGGTCTTGGGCAAGCCACTTAACCCTCCATAGCCCATATTCCCTGTATAATAGTTATCTCCAAGTTATAATGCCTTGTTCAATGTAAACCACACTGATGCAGAATAGCACAGCATATAAGAGAGTATAAATAAATAACTCTTCCAATAAAGAAAGATCAGTAGATGGTAAGAAATGTCTAAAATGAACAAACAAGAGAATGACAGTTACTGGGAAGCTGCTCTCCATGGTAGCATCACTTGTTTGGTGTCAACTCAGATTCCAAGGGCTTGATTTGGAGGAATCAGCAATAGTTTCATTCTACTGAGAGAAGTACTCTTCCAAATTCACGAAACACATTTCTAAAGGCAGCAGGGCTCAGTAAGCAATGGAAGCAGTGCACTGCACATCTATCTCGTGCATGTTTATTTTGGATATCTTAAAAACCATAGAAACATAACGGCAGAAAAAGACCATATGGTCTATCCAGTCTGCCCTTCCATATCAACTACTATAGTCCCTTTTTTTCCTTTAGAGATTTTCTGTATTTGTCCCATGTTTTGTTGAATTCGTTGCCTCTACTACTTTCAAAAGGAGACCATTCCATGCATCTACCACTCTTTCCGTAAAGAAATATTTCTGCATTTTACTCCTGAGTCTATCCCCTTTCACCTTCAACCATTTTCTCCTCATTGCAGAGTTTCCTTTCAATTGAAAGAGGCTCTCTTCTTGTGCATTTATGCCACGGAGGTATTTAAATGTCTCTATCATATCTCCTCTGTCCCACCTTTCCTCTAAAGTATACAATTAGGATCTTTAGGTTTTTCTCCATACGTCTTATAACGAAGACCACTGACCATTTTGGTAGTCACCCTATGCACCATCTCCATGCTTTTTATGTCTTTTTGAAGATATGGTCTCCAAAATTGTACACAATACTCCAAATGACTTCTCACCATATACAGAGGCACTCCTTCCTGCTGGCCATTCCTCTCTCTATGCACCCAAGCATCCTTCTGGCTTTCACTGTCACCTTTTCTACCTGTTCAGCCACTTTAAAATCATTAGAAACAATCATGCCCAGTTGTGGACAGAAGTACTTTATCCCTTATACTGTTTCGCTCCTTTGGATTTTTGCAGGCCAGATTCCTGACTGCATTTTTTAGTGTTAAATCTCAGCTGCCAAATTTTTGACCATTCTTCAAACCTAGCCCTCCTCATGTTATTTATTTATTTATTTAAAATTTCTTATATACCGCGCTATTTGTCATCAGTGCGGTTTACATTGAAACAATATAACACTGGTCAGATATATCAGACCTATTTTACAAATAACAGGAATATTAACATGGAAGTAAACAGGAAGTAAACAGTTATCTACTCTGTTGCAGATTTTGGTATCATCTGCAAAGAGGCAAACTTTACCCAACAGCCCTTCTGCAATATCACTGACAAAGATGTTAAAAAGACTCGGACCAAGGATAGATCCCTGCAGCACACCGCTGGTAACCTCCTTCTACTCAGAGTGAGCTCCATTTACCAATACCCTTTGACACCTCCCACTCTACCAATTTCTAACCCAGTCAGTCACTTTAGGGTCCATCCCTAGGGTGCTCAGTTTATTTATAAGTTGCCTGTGTGGAACAGTATCAAAGGTTTTACTGAAATCTAAGTACTCCACATCTAATGCTCTCCCTGGGCCCAACTCTCTGGTCACCCAGTCAAAAAAATTAATCAGATTTGTCTGACAAGACTTGCCTCTGGTGAATCCATGCTGCCTTGGATTCTGCAATCCATTGGACTCCAGAAACCTCACTATCCTGTGTTTTAGCAGTGTTTCCATTAATTTACTCATCACAAAGATCAAACTAACCAGCCTGTAGTTCTCAACCTCATCCTTATTTTCGTTTTGTGTAAAGGGACCACGTGTGCCCTCCAGTTCTCTGGGATGACTCCTGACTCTAAATAAGCAATGAAACGTTCAGACAGTAGAGCCGCTAGAACTTCCCCAAGTTCTTTCAATACTCTCAGATGTATCCCATCCAGCCTCATTGCTTTGTCTACTTTTAGTTTAGCTAGTTCCTTACGAACACAGTCTTTTGAAAATAGTTCAAGATCCGCTTCACTTCTGTTCCTATGTGTTTGCATTTTCTGTGGTTGTATTTCTGGCCCTTCATCTGTGAACAGAAAACAAAAATATTTAAAACAATTCCACTTTATTCTCATCAGCTTCTACATATTAATCCTCTTCACCCTTGAGTCTGATAATACCACATTTGCACTTCCTCCTCTCACTAACGAATCTGTTAGATTGCACTAGCTTTTTGTATCTTTGCTTTCCTGACTACTTTCCTAGCTTCTCTAAGTTTTTCCAAATATTGATGCTTGCCTTCCTCTGTGATCACTTGTATTTTACAAAGGATTCCCTGTTTTTCCCCACCTCTTCCACTACTTCTTTTGAGTACCAGACTGGGTTAACAACCACTATCCAATGGGAAGAGACAGAAAATGGGATGAAACCTTCCCAGTGGTTCACTGAAATGCAAGATGATATGTAAGACATCTGAAATTAGGTTTTAACCAAAAAGCACTGATAAAACACCTAATGCCAAAAATTAAACAGGAAAAATACCAATTGTTTTGGTATTCTCCCACTCCTCTCCAGCTTGTCTCATATTATCCACTTAGTTTTTGGGCCTTTTCTGTGCTAATCATTGACACAAATGTATATATTTGATTCCAACAGCAATAGAAGGTGTGGAGTAAAGCACTGATAAAGACTGATTTTTGGCACACTCAAAGAAGCGTTAATCATCTGGAAAAGTTAAGGAATAGACGCCCTAATTAAATGTTCTTTTTCTTGTAACTGCTTGATTGAATGGTAGAAACAAAGGGACATGGAGGAATAGCTTAATAGAGTAATTCTCTGCAAACCAGCAAAGGTTCAAATCCCACAGCCACACCTTGTGATGTTGGATAAGTCATTTAACCTTCCATTGCCTGAGATACAATCTTTAATTTACATGTTTCGTTTACCTTTTGAGAATTCCACAGGTACTTGCAGAAACAGAGAAACATGAAGGCAGAAAAAGACCACATGGCCTATCTAGTCTGTCCTTCCATATCAACCACTACAACAGTCCCCTTTTTTCCTTTAGAGATCTTCCGTGTTTGTCCCCTGCTTTTCTGAATTCAGATACTGTTCTTGTCTCTACTACTTCCACTGGGAGACTATTCCATGCATCTACCACTCTTTCCATAAAGAAATATTTTTGCATATTACTCCTGAGTCTACCTCTTTCACCCTCATCCCATGTCCCCTCGCAGCAGAGCTTACTTTCATAGTAACATAGTATATGATGGCAGATAAAGACCAGTATGGTCCATCTAGTCTGCCCAGCAAAGCGGCAAGAGTAGGTGCACTTGCCACTCTGTGGAGATCACCCCTCCCCATGCCTTTGTCTAGGGGTGTACCCACCGCTCCATGTAGGTCACCCCTATTTGTTCAGATATAAGAGATAGTTACGCTTATTTTGTTTTTATCCTGTTACTATAAAGGGATCCACTGTTTTTGTCTTTCTATTGAAAGAGGCTCTCTTCCTGTGCATTTATGCCGCAGAGGTATTTAAACATCTGTATTATATCACCTCTATCCCGCTTTTCCTCTAAAGTATACATAATAAGATCTTTGTCTGTCCTCATATGCTTTAGAACGAAGACCACTAACCATTTTAGTAGCCACCCTCTGCACCAACTCCAACCTGTTTATTCCTTTTGAAGGTGCGGTCTTCAGAATTGTTCTCTGTAAAGCCCTGTTGAGCTATGTTGTTCCATGAAAACCATTGTGACTCTCAGATACAGTGGTATAGAAAAATAACTAAATAAAAAAATTGTACAGAGTACTCTGAATGAGGTCGCACCAGAGATTTATACAGAGGCATTATCAGCTCCTTCTTCCTGCTGGCCATTCCTCTCCCTATATACCCAAGCATCCTTCTAGCTATTGCTGTTGCCTTTTCTACCTGTTTAGTCACTTTAAGATAATCAGAAATGATCATGCCCAGGTCCCGCTTTTCTTTCATGGACAGAAGTACTTCACCCCCTACACTGTACCGCTCCCTCAGATTTTTGGAGCACAAGTACATGACCCTGCATTTTTTAGCATTAAATCTCAGCTGCCAAATTCTTGACCATTCTTCAAGCTTAGCTAGTGCCCTCCTCATGTTATCTACTCCTTCCTGCATGTCCATTCTATTGCAGATTTTGGTATCATCTGCAAAGAGGCAAACTTTACCTGACAGCCCTTCCGCAATATCACTATCAAAATCTTAAAAATAATCGGCCAAGGACAGATTCCTGCAGCCTACCATTGGTAACCTTCTCCTCAGAGTGCGCTCAATTTACCTGTACTCTGGATTGGCTGCTGTTGGTAACAGGATACTGGGCATGATGGATCTTTGGTCTGGCCCAGTATGGTATATCATGTTGTTATGAGGGCATATTGAAACTGCCACCATAACAACAGAAAACATGGTCAGTCTGATCTTCAGTTGCACTAAGTGAATATCACCACAGACTAGGGAAAAAACACCCAGTTAAAAGCAGGGGAGTCTGCGGGTAGATCGGGGGCAGTAAGGTCTGCTAACTGGATAGCTAAAGCGGATAAAGTTAGGAAAGGTGAAAGGCAGTTAGTGCTGTCTGGATAGCGCTGCTGATGTCCAGCGAGGCCAAATATACAGCGGCAGAAACTGGATATGTTCTGCCGCTGAATATCCGCTCTTTACTAAAGTGGTGATGACTAGGCTCTTTAACTAACCTAACCACCGCCGATGAATGTGCCGCCGCTCCCCCCCACCTTTTTTATGCTGGAAACAGATCTTACAAAAGATGCATGGAGGAACGCATGAGCGAAAGAAGGCCTGGCGAGAACATTGCAGACTGCATATGGGACATCCTGGGAGTGGTCTTTAGCGTAGTCGAGCTGGCTTTGCAAGGTAAGTGTACACTTCAGAACTTGCACACCTTCCTACACCTCTGTACGCATACCAGTCCCACCTTCCTCGGAGCCAGTGTAGCTTTGCACAAAGAACTCAGGATTGATTAATCCTTGCAGTGCTAATACCTGTAACTGTCCATAATATCAATAATTAACTGTCCAATCCCATGCAAGCATCCACTTAACATCGATGTTTCAGCAAGAAAACGCTTTCCTCAGGAGTTCTGCTGGAAAAAAGACCCGGTCTTTTGGAGGTAATTTTATAAAATATCCAGGCCTGGATTTAGGCATAGGCAACCTAAGCAACTGCCTAGGGCTCCAAATTTGAAGGCACTAAATGCCCAGGCCAAAGAGGAGCCTTCTTCTGCTTATTTTAGGGCCAGTTGTATGAGCTTCATCATCGAGATGTCACTATGGCACTATGTCCTTCCTCTCGTTCCTCTTCTGGCTCTTCAAACATTTTGGCATCTCCAGCACTCTTCTTCCCCTCTGCTTTCTTGGGTTTGCCCTTTAGTCTTGCCTATGGCAACAAAATCATAAATCCGACCCTGAAAAGGATGAATATGTAGAATGTCAAAAAGGAGTAAAGGGGAGATGGGTATACCTGACTTGGAACATTATAATTTGAACTGTCTGATGTGGCATTTGAAAGATTGGCTCTATGACTACTACCACCACTACTATTACTGAACATTTGTATAGCACTACAAGACGTAGGCAGCACTGCACAGACACATGTAAAAGACAGTCTCAGCTCATCAGAGCTTACAATCTAGTCAGGACAGACAACACAGTAGCTGTAGACATGGGAAACATCTAGGGGGGATGGTAAGGAAACACAAAGGAGATCAGGTGAGTCAAGATCCGAAAGCAGCAGCGAAAAGGTGAGTTTTCAGCCTGGATTTGAAAAGGGCCAGAGGAGGAGCCTGACGTTCCAGGCATAAGGAGCAGCAAGGTGAAAGGAGTGAAATCTGGAGTTACCAATGGAAGAGAAGGGCATGGATAGAAGCAATTTGACAGAAGAGCAGAGTTCCCGAGGAGTGGTGTAAGGAGAGATAAGAGAAAAAAGGTAGTGAGCTGCAGAATGATGCACTTATAAGTCAGCAGGAGAAGTTTGAACTGGATGTGGAAATGGATGGGGAGCCAATGAAGTGACTTGAGAAGAGGGGTAATATGAGCATGACGAGGCTGGCGGAAGATTAGCCCTCAGCAGAGTGTTGAACAGATTGAAGGGAGACGGTTGATTCAGAAGGGGTCATCAAGGAGTAGGTTACATTAGTCTATGGGAGGTGACTAAGGAGTGGATAAGTGTCTTAGTAATGTGTTCAGAAAGGAATGGGTGAATTTTGTTGAGAAAGAAACGGCAGATTTTAGCTATCAGTTAGATGTGGGTGGAGAAAGAGAGAGAGGAGGGTGGAGAAAGAGAAAGATGATCCCAAGGTTGCGAGCTGAGGAGACAGGGAGGAGTAGAGGGCTATCCACAGAGACTGAGAAAGGAGGAAGGGGAGAAAAGGGCTTAGGGGGAAAATAAGAAGCTCCATTTTGGCCACAGTCAGTTTCAAGTAGCGTGGGACATCCAAGCAGCAATGTCAGAAAGGCAGGCAGAGAGCCTGGCCTGGATTGCCGGAGAGATTTCAGGTGTAGAGAGGTAGATCTGGGAGTCATCAGCATAAAGATGATACTGAAAGCCAAGGGAGGAGATGAATGCACCAAGGGACTGGGTATGGAGAGAGAGTTGAATTGTTTTACCCCTTTGGTAACACCCTTTAATTTGTTGCATCTTCTGCATGCTCCCCGTACTGAATTACCAAAGTACTTGAGGGTAAATGCAAAGTTAGTGTCTATACATTGGGCAGTGAAGGCCCTATTGAGTACAATGAAGCAATCTTCTGAGGTATCCCAGTTCCTGCCTATAAGTAGGAATGAGGCTTTTCTCCTGGGAATGGATTTTGAGATATTGATATCCTGTGATAGGAAGAGGATTTGAAGGTTGTCTCAGTATCGTGAAAGGATGGTGTTACAGTGTCCTTTTAAGAAGTACAAGAAGAGAAGGGAAGATTTTGGTGAGAAGATAAGACTATTTTTGCTTTCCTTTAGCCCCACCAGTATGCAAGTTCCCAGAAACAGACTTTCTAGGGGAGCAGTTGGAGTTTATACATCTGTTCTCTTGGACCCAAGGCTTGGAGTCTAGTTCTAAATTTTACCTTTGTTTGAAAGGAGTTGGATTAGGCTGCAGATGGAAAGGGGAGGGAATCGGTTAGAGAGGACTACTTATTAAGGTGAGTTTTTTTCTGGTGCCCATAAGGAACAATTGGGCATTGGGTCTTGCCTATTCTATGTTTGCATCACATTAAGGGGGGGGGGGCAGGAAAGATGGACATAAAGAAACAAAAAACTTTTGCAGTTCTTGATTTTGCTTTGTGACTCACCAATGACTTGTAGCAGTGATTGTTTCTTGATTGCTGTTTATTGTGCAGTATTAGAAAAGAATATTGAACACTAGCCTAGTGTTTAGAGCAACTGCCTAGTACCCAGAAGATCAAGGGTTTAATTCCCACTGGCACTCCTTGTGACTTTGGGCAAGTCACTTTACCCTCCATTGCCTCAGAAGAAAAGGCTGGCAATCTACTTCCAGGAATACATTGCCAAGAAAACCCATAGGTAGCTGGGTCGCTGAGTCAACACTGACTTGATGGCACTAAAAAAAAAAAAATGACCTCGATGGGTAAATAACTAAGTTGGATTAGCAGAAAATTGGTCTCTTCTGCCTGGCTGCCTAAGAGCACAGCCAACTTCAACAGCCCACATACTTTCAACCAGACTGAAGGGAGGCAGAGAGAAAGTGTATTTAGGAAAGTAACACACTAAACGTTTGCCCAACCAGACGCAAGGTTCACAGGCACTTTGACCCATGGATGTAGTAGGTAGTTTTCAAAGGGAAAATAACCGCATGGTCTTCCTTTCAAAATTATTTAGTAGTTTTATGAGTAATATGTGACCATGGGCTTTGCATTGAAGCCGATTCTTTGGAATGGCTCTTGGTATCTTCAAGACTCACACCATAAATAATACATCATCCAGTATCTATAACAACAAAAAGCCTATCGCAAGTGAAAGACATCAACAGATTAAATACTTAATATACTAATATTAATACCGGTACTAATATTAATACTTAATAATACATCATCCAGTATCTATAACAACAAAAAGCCTATCGCAAGTGAAAGACATCAACAGATTAAATACTTGAGGAAAAAGACTTCAGGGTATCTATAACGCCAACGCAATGGCTCAAGTCAGTGAACATACACACTAGTCATCTGCAAAAGCCATTTATACTTCACCCTTCACATCAAAGGTTATAAAAAAATCTCCAATAATATATACAAAAATATTTTTTCTTAACACGGCGATTAAACACATAATCCTGGCATTCTTCACAAGGTTCACGCAGCTTCTCTAAAAACAAGCCTGAAAACACTTAGCTTAAAAAGCAAAACAAACAGCAGGTCAAATTTGCTGAGGCTGCTTCAGGGAGTCGAACTGCAACTATGTAGCTAAACCATCTATAAGAATTTCAAACACATATGCTGTTAATAAACCATTCGCATAAGCCCACCATGCCAAACAAAAACCTACAGGGTTGCAATATGTCATAAACCACGGAGAGAGGTCAACTGCTAACGTGTTTAACGATGAATGCACATTTTAAAGCTCATTCCGGGAGGCCATATCAGAGGAAATAGTGATAAAGGGAGCCTCAACACTGGGTACACGGCTCATGTGCGGTTATATTACCGCTAACTTAAAGCCTGCAAATCCCCTGATATATCATTCATAGGCTTCCCAAGCTGTGTTTAGCATTTTTTTAAATGCATTTAAAATAAGAGAAACACTTAGCTCAGAACTCCTCGTGTTGTGAGTCACTGCAGAATTACAAGCTGCTGAATATAAAATTGACTCGCGTTTCGCCCAATCTTTCTAAGGGTTGCATCAGGACTAACTCAGACAGCATGGTAAACGTTCCTCTCAGATAAAAATCAAAATCTCACTAATGGTTATATACGGAACGGCGCTGGCATCAAGCAAACATTAGATCGCCGTCATCCAGTGCAAGGACTCGTTTAAACCTGCCGGGTGAATACAGTTCAGAATCCACTTTTGCTCCAAGCCTGTTAATTGTAGTAATGTATCAGTGCAATCTATTACAAAGCATCGCAACTGTTGCTAGTGGTGTTGAAAGGCCGAGCAGTGTTGAACAATAGGTGCTGTGATCATTTGTGTAGATAAGCATGACTTGTGTTCAGCAAGGCGCGTCTTAATCTTTTGACATGTCCTACTTATGTATATCTTCTTAGAGCAAACGAATACATATAGACAAGTTGTTACATGTTATAAAGTGTTCGTTTGTGGATGAGTCCATTCATGTAAATCCAGAGACAGCTCACACACTGCACACTGACCACAAGGACTATGATGTCCCCACCGATAAATTACAGAATGCTGCTGCAAAAATCAGTATGTATTAAAATATCTCGCAGAGTCTGAGAGCATTTGAATTCTATGCAGGCTGTTTGCAAAGCCAAGACATGCCAGTGTTTATAAATGCTACGGACAGTGATTTGTGCTTTCTCAGAACATTGCAAAACAACCTGCTTCTTCATCTTATTCTTACGTTGATGACACAACAAGAGGGACCAATTCGCAAACTTAGCCCTCAAATATGCACAGTGAATAATTTTCTTGGGGTAACTCTGCTGAGTTAATTTAGGGGACAATATTTTAGCTTGATCATGAAAGACCCCATCATCAGAACAGATGACCTAGACGGCGTGGTGGGTACACCGCTAAACAAAGGCATGGGGAGAGGTGACCTGTGTGGAGCAGCAAGTGCCCCTACTCTTACTGCCTTGCTGGGCAGACTAGATGGACCATATGGGTCTTTATCTGCTGTCATATACTATTTTATTTATTTATACCGTGCTCTTTAGAATCAGTGCAGTTTACATGTATACTAACAGGTACTTTTTATTCCCTTGTCCCTGAAGGGCTCACAAGCTAAGTGTACCTGAGGCAATGGAGGGTTAACTGGCTTGCCCAAGGCCACAAGGAGCAGCCAAGGGACTAGAGACCCCAGTCCCTCCGGCCTGAAGTTGTTTGTCCCCATGTGGGAATTGAACCCCCGGCCTTAGGTAACCTGTCCCAACCACTGAGCCACTCCTCCCTCTATGTTACTATGACTTTATATTCAGCAGTGTGCAATTCTGTGGAGACTCACAAGACGAGGAGTTCTGAGCTAAGTGTTTCTCTTATTTTAAATGCATTAAAAAAAACGTTAAACACAGCTTATATAAGAACATAATATATGCCACAGTGGGTCAGACCAAGGTCCATCGAGCCCAGTATCCTGTTTCCAACAGTGGCCAATCTAGGTCATATGTACCTAGCAGTTTCCCCAAAAGACACAGGTCAAACAATGCTTGTACTGGGTCAAGCATTGATATCCTGGGTCCCTTTTTAATAATGGTTTATGGACCTTTCCTCCAGGAACTTGTCCAAACCTTTTTTAAACCCAGCTACACTAACAGCCTTTACTACATCCTCCGGTAACAAATTCCGGAGTTTGATTACATGTTGAGTGAAAAAATATTTTATTTTATTAGTCTTAAATAGTTTACCCTGTAGCTTCATTGCATGTCCCCTAGTCTTTCTATATTCTGATAACGTAAACAATTGATCTACGTTTACCCGTTCCACTCCGTTCATTAATTTATAGACTTCTATCATATCTCCCCTCAGCCATCTCTTTTCCAGGTTAAAGAGCCCTAACCTTTTTAGCCTTTCTTCATAGGGGAATCCTTCCATCCCCTTTACCATTTTGGTGGCTCTTCTCTTGGGAAGCCTATGGACGATATATCAGGGGATTTGCAGGCTTTAAGTTAGCAGTAATATAATGGCACATGAGCTGTGTACCCAGTGTTGAGGCTCCCTTTATCAGTATTTCTTCTGATATGGTCTCCTGAAATGAGGTTTAAAATGTGCATTCATTGTTAAACACATAAGCAGTTGACCTCTCTCCATGGTTTATGATATATTGCAACCCTTTGTGTTTCTGACTGAACAGTGTAGTGGGTTTACGAAGGAGTTTTCAATGAGTAAACAAGAATACACAGTACACCAGCCTCCTGCATACACTCACACAGCGTCACCTACGGTCAGGAGCCAAAGATGAAGCACATGTGTCCTCAGAACATGCCACATAAGCTGCACACTGGAATAAAGAACACCACGGCTGCACATTTTAAAGACCCAGCGGGACTCTCCACGACCCGGGAACACCCAGTACGTCAAAATACTAGCAACCAATCATTCACACACCCACAAAAACCATCAATTGCCGCAAAGGAGAAAAATTCAAACACAGCTTGTACAACAGCAATAGAAGACACATTGGATCTTCAACTTGTGACCCTTTTCTCATCTACATACTGGCTTTGTGTGTTGCCTTCTGGTTTCTGCAATCCATCCCTCATTACCTTTCCTCTCTCCCAATGTTCCCTCTAATTTTCTGTAGGCTGTGTGCGCATAAAATATCAGCTGTGTGCAGCTTTTGAAGGAAGGTTAAATTTTTGTACGCCACATAACAACACTCGGAGTTATATACTTTAAAATTTGACTACACGTCAGAATACAGTATGTATACCACATTGATTTTAATCAAATTAAATGAAAATAGACGATTACTAAATGAAGCGGGAAATTTCTAGTAATTACAATCATAACTTTTACATTTTAAGATGTCTGTGTTGTTTTCTATCAGAATCAGAGCCGTAATTTTTGTGCGCTCTGTTGTAAAGTATGTGCGCTCGCTCGGCGAGGTGTGTGCGCGCGCGCACACGCGCACAGCTTAGAGGGAACAGTGCTCTCTCCTCTCTCCCTACCACCCTTCCCGTGGACTTTGCTCCTCTTCTGGCTACATCCTCTTAATGTCCTTTTCTTCCACTGCCATCCCTGGACTCCGATCCTGTTTGCTTGCTCCATCCATATGTCACGACTGAGCTCTCTCTCCCTCTTCATTCCTCTTTGGGGCTGCTGTTGGATCCTCCTCTATTGTTTCCCTGGGGTCTCCTCTCTCTACTGAACCCTTATTTCTCTTGTATTGTACTGGATGTCATCACTAGATAGTACGCTCTTTGGTCGGGGACTATGTGTTTGTACAGCGCTGTGTACACCTTGTAGTGCTTTATGAACGATGTTTAGTAGTAGTAGTAGTAATGTTGTCAGCTGGCAAGTGAAGATGCTGGGTGGGCATTTTGCCTCAGACATGCTCTGTTCACCTATTGCGTAGTTTACCTTCCGCAGCATCGTTGTTCCCTCCCACAAGCACATATCCACTCACTATGTGCGGGTGGGGGGCATCCTGATCCAAGGCCCAAGCGATTCACATGGTTAACTGGACTGGTGCCATGGGCTAATGGTCATTGTGGGCAGCCTGCCAGCCACTCCATCCCTCCCTGACATCGTGGCACACCCATCAGTTCAGTGCTGCAGATGGCCTCCTTGATGTGGTCACTGTGAAGCTGTGCACTCCCTGCTGCTCCTGTCCCCTCCCATAGGATGCGTGCATGCGTCCTGCTACATCCGACCTCAGGAGGGAAGACTCAGCATGTGCTCCACTGTCCCTGCAGCTGGAATGTGCGCCATCAGACTGCTTTGTGGCATTGCACCAGATACACAGGACTGGGACAGAGCTTTTGTCTGCTACAGGCGGGGGACGCAGCACCCGCCACCACCACCCCCACACGATGCTAACATGGCAGCATGGTGGCCATGGGGGTGGGGCGCAGTGGCAGCATGTCTACTAGGCGGCAGAGGCAGATGCCTAGGGAGGCAGGTCTGGCTTGGGACAGCAGTAGCACACGCTCTCATGTGCCGCCCCTGCACCCAGCTGTCGCCGTTGCCCCCCTCCCCAGCTACCGCCGATTCCGTCTCAGGAGGGAGAGGCAGACAGCCACAACAGCAGTATTTTAGAGGGCAGTTGCTTCTTAAAGCCCCCTTTAGAGGTACTGCCACTGTCAGCCTATTCCTCCAAAGATGGTTTTGGCAGCAGTTGTGGGGGGAGGGGGGAAGCTGGGGTCGCATCACCTTTTCCACAACAGCAGCATGTCTGTGTGTTACCACTGTCACTGTGGAGTCATGCCGGACATTACAGCTGTGCCCCCTGGGCAGCTGCCTGGTCAGCCTTGGGCACCTGCAACTCCCACTGCATCACCCACATGGCACCTCCTCTGCCCTATTTGCAACATCAACATAGAAACACAGAAACATGACGACAGAAAAAGACCACATGGCCTATCTAGTCTGTCCTTCCATATCAACAACTACTTTTTCCCTTTAGAGATCCTCTGTGTTGATTCCATGCTTTTTTGACTTCAGATACTGTCCTCATCTCTATCACGTCCACTGGGAGACTATTCCATGGATCCACTACTCTTTCCATAAAAAATATGTCCGCATATTACTCCTGAGTCTATCCCCTCTTATCCTCATCCAATGTCCCCTCATAGCAGAACTTGCTTTCAATTGAAAGAGGCTCTCCCCCTGTGCATTTATGCCACAGAGGTATTTAAACATCTCAATCATATCACCTCTATCCCGCCTTTCCTCTAAGGTGTACATATTAAGTTCCTTAAGTCTGTCCTCATATGCTTTATAATGAAGACCACTAAACCATTTTAGTAGCCACCCTCTGCACCGACTCCATCCTGTTCACATCCTTTTGAAGGTGCGGTCTCCAGAATTGCACAGAATACTCCAAATGAGGTTGCACCAAAGACTTATACAGAGGCATTATCACCTCCTTTCCCTATGCACCCAAGCATCCTTCTAGCTTTCACCGTTGCCTTTTCTACCTGTTTAGCTACTTTAAGATCGTCCGCCCAGGTTCCGCTCTTCGTTTGTGAACAGAAGTACTTCACCTCCTACACTGAACTCCCTTGGATTGTTGAAGCCCAAATGCATGACCCTGAATTTTTTAGCATTAAATCTCAGATGCCAAGTTCTAGGCCATTCTTCAAACCCAGCTAGATCCCTCCTCATGTTATCTACACCTTCCTGGGTGTCTACTCTACTGCAGATTTCGGTATCATCCGCAAAGAGGCAAACCTTTACATCCCATCACTATGGAACTCTCCTCCACTGTTGATAAACCCAACAGGTCGCCCAAAGGACAAATCATCAAGCTTCTATACAGAGTTCAAATATTCCTGTAAACAGTTAAAATTTTATATGTATACACTACTGTTTTATTGCTATTGTAAATAGTTCTGATGAAATGTTCCATGTAAACAAAGTTATGTTCATTGTTAACCGCTTTGAGAATTTGAAAAGCGATATATAAAAAATGTTATATAAATAAATAAAATAAATAAACCTTACCTGACAGCCCTTCTGCTATATCACTAACAAAGATGTTAAAAAGAATCGGACAAAGAACAGATCCCTGTGGCACATCATTGGTAACATCCTTCTCCTCGGAGTGAGCCCCATTTACCTGTACTCTTTGTCGCCTCCCACTCAACCAATTTCTAACCCGAGCAGTAACTTTAGGGTCCATCCCTAGGGTGCTCAGTTTGTTTATAAGTCGCCCGTGAGGAACAGTGTCAAAGGCTTTACTGAAATCTAAATATACCACATCTAGGGCTCTCCCTCGGCTCAACTCCCTGGTCACCCAGTCAAAGAAATCAATCAGATTTGTCTGACAAGACCTGCCTCTGGTGAATCCATGCTGCCTCGGATCCTGTAATCCGCTGGACTTCAGAAACCTCACTATTTTCTCTTCCAGCAGCGTTTCCAATAATTTACTCACCACCGAGGTTAAACTAACCAGCCTGTAGTTTTCAACCACATCCTTACTTCCGCTTTTGTGTAAAGGCACCACATGAGCCTCTCTCCAGTCCTTTGGCACCACTCCCAACTCCAACGAGGCATTGAAAAGGTCAGACAGTGGAGCTGCTAGAACGTCCCCAAGTTCCCTCAGTATTCTAGGGTGTATCCCATCCGGTTCCATTGCTTTGTCTACTTTTAGTTTAGCTAGTTTCTCATGAACACAGTCTTCTGAAAATTGTTAAAGATGCCCCTCACTTCTCTTCCTTTTGGCACTATGCTGTTGCTGTTAATGGAGCACTACTATTACTATTTTGGTTTCCCCTGTGGGTGCAATAGGCCACATTGCAATAGGCTCTCTCCCCTCAACACAGACCCTTTCCATGAGGTTTTACTTGTCATTAGGGTTCTCTGTGATGAGGGCTCTAAAGTGCACTTACGCACCCGGCGATAAGGGAACACCCACTGTCAACACCCACTCTCCGCCTTCTTTTCCCTTAATGCTGTGGGACCCTTTAATGCTTGTGATTTCAGTATTATCGGCTCTTTCCGTAGCATTAAGGGTGCAAGGGTGCCAATAACAGGCGTTAACCACCCTTAACGCCCTTTAGTAAACATACTCATTAGTCTCTGCAAAATGTTGGCCTCCTAGTTTCTATGTCCCTTCCTCCATTTCCTGGATTCCATGCCTGCTTTTCATTTTTTTTCTTTGCCATAAATGGCTCTTCTCTTTATATTCTTACCTTTGTTGGAAATTCCAGGCGGCAATCCTGCATGCCGTTACTCCAGCTCTCTGTACCTGAAGTGAGGTTCCAGGGGGTCATTATCTCCAGATGAGTTTTTTTTCTCTGTGTCCCCAGGTGACTCTCCAGTTGTCCATGTACATTAGCAGGACCAGGCCATGTTTCTCATCACAGCAGTGGAAATAGCTACAGAGAAGTAGCTTTGCCAGCTTCTCAAGTCTGATCTTATCTCATGGATGCAATACAAATCAATGCCATCTGGAGAATGTCACTGGGCTCCTGATGGCAGCTGAGCACTTACACATCACTCTGCTAGCTAAGTTCGGTTTTGAAACGTTTAAAACTATTTCACGTTTGGGAGGAAACTAGGAAAGCTGGTTAGAATATGATCCTTCGTTTTTTACCTTATCAGAAAATACCCCAAAATATTTTTAACAAACGTCTCTCACAGCAGATAGTAGCTTCAGCACAGAGGTAGTGTATGCAAATCTCTCTCATGCATATTTATTGTGGTATGTCCTGAGGACTGGATTGAGAACACCTGAGCTACAGCCTGTCAATGAAAAATCATTTCAGAAGAGCTAGCATGACTTCTCCCTCATGAGATCATGGTTCTTGCCTTTTAAAAAATGCTTTGTTTTGAGAGGTCATGTGACGTGCTGGGAGAGAATGGACGCATCTTGAGTTCTCTCCCGGGCTTTCTCCCTAATATTTGTACTAAATGGGCTCTACCCTTGCCCTGGTGATTCCCCGGGAACCTGACATCGGAGACACTTGCTGACAAAGTTTGGATCGTCTGTCCTCCAGACCCGCAGATGAAATCGGCAAGAAAGACCAGGAGAGTAATACCTCCAGCACCTCGAAAATGGCAGAAATAACAGTGCTGGCTTCCCCTCCACAAGCAACTTTAGTCAGCAAGGTAATGACAGCAGTGGTGGGTGCCCTGGGCTCCAGACTGGACGAACTTAACAATAAGCTCGATAACATGGCACAAACTTTGCTGAGTATGGGCAGCATTTACTGAGCATTGAGTAGCGCATTGTACAGCAAGAGGAGACGACGCAGGAGGCAGGAAAGGAACGGAAGTGTCTCTCCACTCTGGTGAACTGGCAGGCTGACAAGTTGGAGGACCTTGAGAACCACAGTCAGCAGAACAACATGTGGTTCACCGAAATCCCTGATACCATAAGAGATGCTGAACTCTGGGAACATTTGGAGACTCTCTTCAGAGGCCCCATAGTTATTGAAAGGGTGCATCGGGTAAACCCAGTTCAGCCGCAAGACCAGTGTCTGCTGATTGTGTTGGCCCACTTTCTTAATTTTATTCAAAAGGAAAAGGTGCTGCATACAACCTGAGCGAAGGGTCAACTTCATCATGAAGGAGCTAAAATCCGGGCCTTCCAGGACTATTCCCTGGTGCTTAGCCAGAAATGCAGAGTGTATGCCCGAATTTGCCAGCATTTGGTGGATGCCAAGATCAAGTTTGCAGTTCTGTAGCTAGCCCGCCTTTGAGTCTTCGCCAATGGCACTTTTTGACTCACTAGAATTAGCTGGCTCCTATGTGGATGCTTTGCTGGGATCTTCATCGGGGGGAAATGAGGGGCTGATGATACTCACCTACCCAAATGGTGTGTGCAGCTGGATGGGAATGTCAAACGGTAGAAGGACTTTCCCCTAATTCACCCTGTATTGTTTTGGTGGGCTCCTTTGCTGAGCTGCCATAAATGGACCACATGGAAGCTGGGGAGGCCTGACTGCCATTGCAGTGGCTTGACTGTTCACGCCAGCAAGAGACCTGAACGACAGGGCCTAGGCCCAATTTAATGACCGATGAGCATTCCATGTATCTGATATCGGAGGAGTAGAGTTGGCGGGTCCTATGTGGGAAAGCACGAACTTTGTAAATATACAACTGTACTTAGTTGGACCAGTTAGGCAACATCAACGACATTATATCATGGTATCCTTGTGCGAGAGCCATGTGGTTGGTGGTTGTCTGACCCTCATTAGTGTGTAGAGATTTGCTAGGGGTTTAATGTGAGAGGATCAAGGGAAATAGACAGGGGATGGAGGGCAATGTTCCCTCTAAGCTGCGCTGGGTCCGCCGCCAACATTCCTGCCGGCGGGGGGTACAGTGCGATCGATCGCTCCGCCCCTCCCCCCACCGGCGGGAATGCCGGCAGAGGACCCAGCGCAGATGAAACGGAACATTGCGAGGGTGCTGCGGTGTGTGTTAGTCACAGGGTCTAACGTCTGTGCCGGGTCCTCCGCCTGCATTCCCGCTGGTGGGGGGAGGGGTGCAGCAATCGATCGCACTGCCCCCCCCCCCCCCGCCGGCAAGAATGTTGGCGGCGGACCCAGCACAGCTTAGAGGGAACATTGATGGAGGGTGGTAAATGGGGAAAGACCTTTTACAAAGAGGCCTTCCAGTAAGGAGGCAAGAGTACTGTGAAATTGTTTTAAACAGGTCTTAAAGTCAAGTGACAGATCAAAGGGGCAACTTGAAAGACTCCCTCTATCAAACCAAGGGCAGTGTGAATCATCCAGGAAATTATGAGATTGTCTTAGAAACACAGGTATAAATAGGTCATCCCTCCCATCCACCCCAGGCATAGTCCTTATGTATAGCCTTCTAAGCAAGTTAAGGGGAAGGGATGATCTCTCGAAATTGTAGGCCTTGGGAGTAGATTAATTAAGTCCTTGCAGTTCATCATGAGGTGAACACTAAAAGGTATGTTTACTATGAATTCAATGGGGTCGCGGCTCTGATATTGCACGGACGCTGCTACTGCTGTTTAGTAAACATACCCCTAAAAGTCCTTTATTTATTTACAGGATTTTTATACTGCTTTATTATTTCAGTAGAAGCAGTTTACAATGCAACTTAAACTTGGTAATGTACATTAAACAGGGATATTGATAACAGATTTTTTTTCTGAGGCAATGGAGGATTAAGTGACTTGCCCAAGACCACAAGGAGTGCTAGTGGGAATTGAACCCTGTTCTTTTGGTTCCTAAGCCAGTGCTCTAAGCATTAAGCTACTCCTTCACTCCACTCAGTTGCTAATTGTATTCATTCAAGTAGCCCTATTCCCCTAGCAACTTTATGTAACATAACAACTTTAAATGACTAAAATAAATCTTTAAATTTAAGATGCAGACAGTGGTCCAGCAGTAAGATGGGGGCTATCTAGTCTTTTACACTGAATGCTACATGCATGATTTTCTCCCATTTGGTGAGAGGTCTTATGTGTGCACTAAGTTTAAAGAGCTCTTTGTTCTCAGGGAACCAGTCCGATCTCTGGAGGCTAGAGTAGCAGACTTGGAGAGAGGTATATAGATGAGATTAACAGGAACGTAGAGTCCCACCTCCAGTCTGGCAGCTTCTCTGCTGCCATGGAGGAGAGAGGTCACGTGAAAGGAGAGCATCACTTTGGTGTGGTAGGAAGTGATCTTGTAGCTAGGACCTGTTCTCCGGGTAATGTAAAACTCTCTCACACCAAGGAGATTTCTCCAGGGCCATGTGCCTATGAGGGAAGGGTTAGGACAGCCATTATAGTTGGTGATTCAATCATTAGGCATGTACATAGCTGGGTGGCTGGTGGACATGAGGATCACCTGGTAACATGCTTGCCTAGTGCGAAGGTAGCAGACCTCGTGCGCCAGTTACACAAGGTTTTCGATAATGCTGGGGAGGAGCCTGCTGTTTTGGTACATGCTGGTACCAATGACATAGGAAAGTGTGTGAGGGAGGTTCTGGAGGCCAAATTTAGGCTTTTAGGTAGGAAGTTGAAATCCAGAACATCCAGGTAACGTTCTCCGAAATGCTTCCCGTGCTACGCGCAGGACCCAAGAGGCAGGCAGAGCTCCAGTGTGTTGATGAGACAATGGTGCAAGGATGAGAGTTTTGGATTTGTTAGGAACTGGGCAACATTCTGCGGAAGGGGAGGGGGCTTTTCTAAAGGATGGGCTCTCCCTTAACTGGGTGGAACCAGGCTGCTGACATTAACCTTTACAAAGAAGATAGAGCAGCTTTTAAACTAGATAACAGGGGAAAGCTGACAGTCGTCCAAGAGCACACGGTGGAAGGATGTATCCTTGAAGGATACTGGAGGGAAGTTGGGGCATCCTGATAGGGAGGTTCCAATAAAGACGAAAACAGCCAGCACAGCAAATAGAAGGACTCATGAAAGCTCAGAAATGGATGAAGCTGGAGCACCCTGATGCTGGGAGTTCAGGAAAGCCAGCAACTGGCAGGACTCATCCTGGGGAGTTTCCAACAAAGCTATAAAATTAAGAATATCAACATACTGCCAGCCAGCAGTTTCCCCAGGGGATGATATTTTCTTACCAGAGGGCAAATTAAACACTTTTACAGTTGGAGGAAAAGATTCTTCTGAATAACCAAAATATCTCTCAAATATTCATGAAACCTATCTCTAGCAGTGCCTGAGACTTTAGGTAAGCGCTGTGTCATGATTTCCCAGCCATTGCCATCACTGCAGGCCCCACCTAGTTTGCCTAATGACTGCATCAGCCCTGACTGCTGAATATAATGTGTTAGAGTTAACAGAACTATAGATCAACCATTTGCACCATTTAACTTACCTGGCTAGCACTGGCCCACCCCTGGAACACCTCTTATCTCTCCTCCATTGATCTGGATAACTTTCAAAATCTCCGGCCAAACATTATTCATTCAGCATCCCCAAAATGTAAAAGTAAAACCCCTACAAACTCTGCAAGCTGTCTATATTTGCCCAATCTCTGGCGCTGATTTGCGGGTTCAAGCAATCCACATTGACAAAAAATATTATTTTATAGGTCCCCAAACTAATTAGACAAACTATATGCAGGTTTGCTAAGCTACTTCACAAATTTTGTTTTAAAAAAGGCTTTACATAGTCCCATCAAGAGTACATGTCCTGCTGTTTCATGAAGCAGCGTTTGAAAGGATCTGTGGTCTGGAGCATTTTTTATGTGAATTTTCTCACTATCCTGAACAGCAGGACAAGAGGAGTTAGCAGTGCCATGAACCATAGTATTTCTGCGCCAGGGGTCCATCCTGGAATATTCTTTAAACACTTCTACCCCACCATATCCAAACTTCATAGCAGCTTACAAAAAACATAAGTAATTATACATCTCAAAACAATATAAATTACAATTAGAACAATAATTCATGGGCAGCGTCTGCACCATCTGTGCTTAGAAGAGGATAAAAAAAGCAAAATGTTGTGTGTTGATTAATGGTGCCCGGCGTGTTGCATGACCAGCTCCTTTACACCCAGTGTTATTACTACTACTCATTTTAATCAGTTATATAGTGCTACAAGACATACTCAGCACTGTACAAACTCATAAAGAAGACAGTCCCTGCTCGTAGAGCTTACAATCTAATCACGACAGACAGAACAATACAAGAGAGACAAGGGGGTTCAAATAGGGAAGGAGAACAAGGGATTAGGGTCTAAACGGGACCTCAAAGAGGTAAGTAAGCCTTTAGCATGGATTTGAAGAGGGAGGGGGGGAAGAAGAGACTTATTGAAACAATCACTTAGATGTGATGGAAGCCATGGTATGAGATTACCCCAGAATTTTTAAAATGGAATTTAATCTCAGCTATGACTGACACCGACAGAGTTTTCATGCATTAATGGCAGTATACGGGTATAAAGGGTCTCTTAAATTTGTGCAATGTTGGTCATATTTATAACCACTGACTTTTTGTTTAGGATCTTGTACATAGACATACTGGACGTTCTGTTCATTCCGAGGTATAATTCATTTGTCTGGGTCTGCGACCTGGGCCCTGGCTTCTGTCTTGGGGTCTCACACCGCTGGATCTTCCAGCCAATAATGTGTCTAAATAATCTTGGCTATATCAGTTGTATGTTCCTCTTCACTAAAATCTGACTCGCCAGAAGTGTGTTCAAATATACTCTTGTTTACAGTTCTTTGGCTATTTTATTCATCCATGGCTAAATGTCCTGTGTTTGATAATCTCCCTGATAAAATTTGGTCATGCATAGAAGTACGTATGGTACAATTAGGTGCATACTAGTGTGCGACTTTATAGTAGGCACATTCGGGAAAGAGTTTGCGCACAACATAGGGCCCAGTATTCAAAGGCATTTACACAGTTTACAGACCTGCAAACTGTGTAAATACCATTTAGAGGGAATATCCCCAAGTGATGCCACTAAATCATTTAGCATTGGGGTGTGTTGTGAGTGTTACTGGGTGCAGCGGAGGCGGCACCTGTTCCTAAGCGGACAGCGGCGACTTTGCACCACCGCTTGATTAGCGACCCGTGGGTAAAGATAGGCACAGCAAAAGCTGGCCTATCTTTACCTGTGGGAGCTAACCAGGCAGCGGCTCACTATTGCCCCTGCCCGGTTCGCTGCTGCAGCGTCTGTGACAAAAGCCGGATATCCATGTTTAATGTTCAGTGCTGGCGACTAGCTGCTGTAGTTGGGGTAGCCGTCGGTGCTGAATATCAGGCCCGTAGTTTATAAAGTGCATGCGTACGGGCATACTTTATACACTAACATTTGCTTTCAAACAGGCATCAAAGGTCGCGGCTTCAGTCTAGCCTCTAATTCTGCTGTGTTTGGGCTAATAAAGACACGTAGGCGCTTATGTGTCTTCATAAAATAGGCTAATAATAGGCACCTACACGGCTTTTGCACATAGGTGATCTTTAATGAATTGACCTCATTATGTATTAATTCAAAACTCCCATGAATATTTCAGTGCGTTAGTTGCTGAAAAAAGCTTCCACCGTAGACATGGGCTCTTGGAATCCTACGCAGTACAGATGTTTGTTTAGCTGCTTTCTTCTCCTGTGCTAGACTACAACTGTGTTTCAGTGGGTGCAGGAAGTGTCCCAGGTACACCATATTTTAGTAGATTCAGTGGGGAATAGAACTAAGAGTGGCTGAGCCAATTTTGAAGCCATGGAGCCCCCACAGTGTTCCACAGGATCCGAATCTGAGGATCTGCAATTAAGTCAACCTCTTATTATGACTACAAATGCTTCATAGTATGAAGAAGCCAAGCCCCAGTAAATTCTACAAATTTAAGATCTAGGACTTGGCATGTCAGTTTAACTGAATGAAGGGTTTTTTTTTGGTGTGTGAAGGTATACTGTAGAGGCGACAGGTCTACGGTGTTATAATGTCATGAATTAGAACTTGGGTCCTGGGCTTAGAAAAGGGATCAAGAGGAATTATGACATAGCTGTTCAGCTTTCAAGCCACATGACATGGGCACAATATTTGCAGATCTTTGGAAGACGGCTCAGACCTTCAGTTCGTGCAGAGGGTGCGGGTGCTGTTCTGTTGCAACTTTTTCGCAGTTCTGAAATCGAGTTACTTTTCAAGCATGTTGGCAGATTCTTTTCTTTGTATTTTAATTTTACTTTTTCTTTTTACAATGCCTTTATTACAGGAATTCTTCCAGAGCAATTGCCATATTATTAAAATCTTTCACAATGAGAATTAAAAAGTAATTAAAGGGCAGACTTTATTATGTGTTAAAGGCATTGTTCTGAAATGACCATTCTTCCCAATGTCAGAAAACATCTTTTTCAGCTCTCTGAGGGCGCGATCTCAATCTCAGTGTCTTATTACTGCACCACCGATGCTCATGAAAATGCCCTAATTAAGGTAAAGAAAGGGAGACCGACTGTCACTGCAGAGACAAAGTAATAAATATCATTAAAGCCATGTCCAGGACTCACACACAGCCATTATAGTCACGGATGAGATGCAGCGAATTCTCACAGGCTACATCAGCAAGAGTCACGCTCTGCACTCAGGGCTGGCCTGACCATAAAGCAAACTAGGCAGTCACCTAGGGCAGCAACTTCTGGGGGCAGCAAAGAGCAGGGCATTCAAAGCTAAACAATAGATTCTGACAGCCAGGGAGAGCATAAGGCTTACAGTTTGCCCACACCTTGAACCAACTCTGAGAGTAGCCTTGTCTAAACAGCCACGGAGCCTACTGTGTGTGCTAACAGCTTAGCACACTAAGCCCATTTAGAATGCGCTAAAAACAGTCAGCATGATATATAAAACTAGTCACGTTGTCAGCAGCGGTTCCTTATCATATGAGTGGTTTTAAAAGATTTTTCACTCAGGAAATATATACATTTTGGTCATTCAAGCCGCTGAACACCCAGAATTTGTGCATCTGAAAAGGGGGTGAGATTCAGGGCGGGCTGGAGACGGTGTGAAAAGGGACAAGAATGGTGAAATTCAGCTGCTCCCCATATAGCGTATGGGGCTGATATTCAGCGGCAAGATCTGGATAATGCCACTGAATATGGGGTCGCTGGTGAGCAATTAACATAGTAACATAGTAAATGACGGCAGATAAAGACCAGTATGGTCCATCTAGTCTGCCCAGTAAGGTGGCAAGAGCAGGTGCACCTGCCGCTCTGTGCAGGTCACTCTTCCCCATGCCTTTGTTTAGGGGTGTACCCACCGCTCCATGTAGGTCTCCCCTATTTACTGAGATATAAGAGATAGTTATGTTTATTTTGATTGTATCCTGTTGCTATAAAAGGGATCCACTGTGTCTGTCCCATGCCATTTTGAATTCTGACACTGCATTTGCCCCCACCACTTCCATCAGGAGGGCATTCCTACTATTTAACACTTATATAGCACTATGCACGTAGCTCTGTACAGACATGCATACAAGAGACAGTCCCTGCTCGTCAGAGTCCTGCTCGTAGAGCTTACAATCTAGTCACGACAGTGACACAATACAATTTACACAATACAATTTAGTGCAAAGTATACTGTGGTCATACAGTTAGGTTATGAAAATGACGGGAGTCAGGTAAGATGAAGGTTAGAAGTCAGGATCTGAATGCGACAGTGAGGAGGTGGGTCTTTAATCTGGATTTGAAGAGGGCCAGGGAGGGTGCTTGGCATATAGACACAGGTAAGCTATTCCAGGCACAGGGTGCAGCAAGGTGAAAGGAGCGAAGTCGGGAGTTAGCGGTGCGGGTGAAAGGCTTAGATAGAAATAGTTTGTTAGCAGAGAGAAGTTGTCGGTGTGGGAGGTAGGGAGAGATAAGAGATGAGAGGTACTGAGGGGCTGCAGAGTAAATGCATTTATATTTTTATTTTATTTATTACAGTTTCTTATATACCGCGCTATTTAGAATCAGCGCGGTTTACATCATAACAAAACGACCATAACGACAAACTGTCAGGTTTTACATTGAACAGGAGTACAAACTTGGATAACTGGGTTAACTATATACATAAACTATCTACACTATAGGTAAGCAGGAGAAGTTTGAATTGGATGTGGAATTGAATGCGGAGCCAGTGAAGCGATTTGAGAAGAGGAGTAATGTGGGCATGGCGAGGCTGGCAGAAGATTAGTCGAGCAGCATGATTTATATAGATTGAAAGGGGAGGAGATGGCTCACGGGGAGACCAGCAAGGAGTAGGTTACAGTAGTCGAGGCGAGAGGAGATTAAGGAATGGATAGGCGTTCTGGTAGTGTGTTCAGAAAGGAAGGGGCGGATTTTGCTGATGTTGTAGAGAAAGATGCGGCAGGTTTTAGATACGAGCTGGATATGTGTGGAGAAGGAGAGAGAGGTGTCAAAGATAACCCCCAGATTGTGGGCCGAGGGAACAGGAAGGATCCACGGAGACTGAGAAAGAGGGAAGAGTAGGGGAGGAGTTGGGGGGAAAGATGAGGAGTTCAGTCTTGGCCATGTTCAATTTCAAGCGGCAATGAGACATCCAGGCAGCGATGTCAGAGAGGCAGGCAGATATTTTGGTCTGGATTGCTGGAGAGATACTAGGTGTAGAGAGGTAGATTTGGGAGACATTGGCATAGAGATGGTACTGAAAGCCATGGGAGGAGATAAGCACACCAAGGGCTTGGGTATAGAGAGAGAAAAGGAGGGGGCCCAAGACGGATCCCTGGGGTACGCCAACATGGAGTGGGATAGGGAGAAGAGGAGGAGCCGCCAGAGCATTCACTAAAGGAGCAATGCGAGAGGTAGGAGGAGAACCAGGATAATACGGAGCCCTTGAAACCAAGTTAGGAGAGGGTGGTGAGGAGAAGATTGTGGTCAACAGTGTCAAAGGCAGCGGAGAGGTCGAGGAGGATGAGTACAGAGTAGAGACTCTTAGATTTAGCAAGGAACAGGTCATTGGCGACCTTAGTACGAGCTGTTTCAGTGGAGTGTAGGGGACAGAAGCTGGATTGTAGTGCATCCAAGAGGGCCTGGGAAGTGAGGAAGTCGAGGCAGTGGCGGTGGATAGTTCATACTGGTAGTTTAGATATGAAAGGAAGGAGGGAGATGGGTCGATAGTTAGAAGGACAGGTGGGGTCGAGTGAGGGTTTCTTGAGGAGAGGTGTGACAACAGCATGTTTAAAATCTATGGGGACACTTGCAGTGGAGAGAGAAAGGTTGAGAATATGACAGATGGCGGGGACAACGGTGGGGGAGATGGGGTATAGGAGATGGGTGGGGATAGGTTCAGAGGAACAGGTGGTGGGTTTGGAGGAGGAAAGAAGGAGTGCGGTTTCCTCTTCGGAGATTGTAGGGAAGGAGGAGAGGGTAGCAGAGGAAGTGTGGATGGGGAGGGGGGAGAATTGGGGAAGGGGGAGGTAGATGAGGGAATGGGGAATTGAAGGGTAATCTTGTGGATTTTGTCATGGAAGTAGTCAGCTAGGGTTTGGGCAGAAAGGGAGTGTGGGACTGGGGGCGGGGGGACCTTGAGGAGAGAGTTGAGGGTGGTGGATTCCAAGCATCCACCACCCTTTCAGTGAAAAAGTATTTCCTGACATTGCCTTTCAGTTTACCAGCTTGCAACTTCATGTTATGCCCTCCAGTTTTACAGTTTCCCTGTCTTTGGAAGAGGTTTGTTTGTTCATTATTTCTCTTTAAGTATTTAAAGGTCTGAATCAATGTTCCCTCTAATTTTCTGTAGGCTGTGTGCGCATAAAATATCAGCTGTGCAGCTTTTGAAGGAAGGTTAAATTTTTGTGCGCCACATAACGACACTCGGAGTTATATACTTTAAAGTTTGACTACACATCAGAATATAGTATGTACACCACACTGATTTTAATAAAATTAAATGAAAATAGACTATTACTAAATGAAGCGGGAAATTTCTAGTAATTACAATCATAACTTTTAAATTTTAAGATGTCTGTGTTGTTTTCTATCAGAATCAGAGCCGTAATTTTTGTGCGCTCTGTTCTAAAGTATGTGCGCTCGCTCGGCGAGGTGTGTGCGCGCACACACACGCACAGCTTAGAGGGAACAGTGGTCTGAATCATATCTCCCCTGTCCCTCCTTTCCTCCAGAGTGTATATATTTAGGTCTTCAAGTCTCTTCTCATACGTCTTCTGATGCAGGCTCCAGATCATTTTGGTCGCCTTCCTCTGAACTGTTTCTAGTCTTTTTATATCCTTTGTGAGATATGGTCTCCAAAACTGAAAAAAATATTCCAAGTGAGGCCTCACCAATAACTTGTACAGTGGCATTAGTACCTCCTCCTTTCTGCTGGTAATTCCTCTCTGTATGCAACTCAGCATCCTTCTGGCTTTGGCCACCGCCTTGTCGCACTATTTTGCCATCCTGAAATCCTCAGAAACAATCACTCTGAAGTCAATCAATTTCTGATCCAGTTCACCACCTTGGGATCTACCCTCAGTCACACTAACCAGCTAAACCCTTTTGAAGATCCCCCTCCCCCCCCATACATTCAAATATTAGGTGTAATTTTATATGAATAGGAAATCTGTTTAAAGTTAGATGTAGATTTTCAATTGCAGCACTTGGACAATTTTCACCAGTGAAAATCTGCATTTAAACAGATTTCTTATTCATTTTTAATTATTCAGTGGCCCTGTTAATGAAAATTGGTCTCAGTGTGTTATTTTTATTTATTTGTTTATGTACAAATTTATATTACACCAATCGAGAAGACCTAGACGGATTCCAATCAAACATAGACATTAAAACATAAGCAATAAGCATCATAAATTCCACAAGATCTGCCCTATAATCTCCATGAACTGTAACCCATGTCTTTACTCAGCTATGTAAACATTCCATTACAAATCATGCTGAAATGACTCTTCAGATCACGTGGTTTTAACTTTTTTTTAATCTGAGTCCTCATGATAGCATATTTCATAACTAAGGACCCATTATTGAACAAACTCAGTTATGAAACCCTCTTTTCTTGGCCCGCTCTAATCACGGCACCTTGAACAAGCCCAGGACTTGCAATTATAATGAATTGGTTGGACAGTTCTTAACGAATGGAACTGTCAGTGGTAATGGTTTAGCTAACTGAAGGACTTCAAACATCATACCAGTATCTTAAATTTAACTTGTTAAGTAACCCTTGCTAATGGTTTAAGGAACACTTTCAGAAGCCATTCTGCACAGCGTTTTATGAGGTAGCATTAGGAACAGGTCATCTAGGTTGGACAGTCAAGTAGACGCCTATTTGTCTTTGTAAAATAACATCACAAAAACAGCTGAAATGCAGCCGCGCACATATACATAGCTGAAGTATGCACATAAGTGAGTTTTTTATAACCTATGCTTAGACTCTGTGACTCCACTCATGTGTCTCCCAAACTATGCCCCTGAACATGCCTACAAGCGGTCACGTCAACTGTGTGCCTCTTTTCACTATGCATGTGGGGTAACCTTATAAGAGGCCTTTATGCACCTATCAACACATCAAACTCGGATATCTCGCCCATAACAAACTGCTTCTTCTCAGTCACAGTGGCTCAGAAGACACCATATGGCCATAAACCTCAAGAAGACAGAGGTGATGTACGTCCCCAGAGACCATAGCTTTAAACCACCAAGCTCCATAACTATTGATGGGACCCAAATATTTATATTCTCTTATATGCTGTGCTATTCTGCATCAGTGCAGTTTACATTGAACAGGGCATTATAAGTTGGAGATAACTATTTTACAGGGAACATGGGCTATGGAGGGTTAAGTGGCTTGCCCAAGACCACAAGGAGCACCTGTGGGACTAGAAACCCCAGTCCTTACAGCCCAAGGTTGCTGTCCTCTAGTGGAATTTGAACCCCTGACCTTCTGGCCTGAAGTACCTTGCCCTAACCACTAGGCCACTCCTCCACTCCAAATACAAGTGAAACAGGACATATGATACCTTGGAGTCAACCTAGATCAACACCTCACTTTCACAGGACAAAATAATCAAACACCTCAAACCTCTTGTAAGCAATCACAACTTTTGCTCAGTCCTCTAAGCAACTATTTTTCCAGATTTCGATTACTGTAATATCATTACTACTACTACTATTTAGCACTTATATAGCGCCACGCACGCAGCGCTGTACAGGCATATATACAGGAGACAGTCCCTGCTCGTCGGAGTCCTGCTCGTCCGAGCTTACAATCTAGTTGAGACAGTACAGAGCATTAGTCAAGTCAGTGCAAAGCACAATATGGTCTTTACTATTCGGTCATGAAAACTGACGGGAGCCAGGTTGAGATAAAGGATAGAAGTCAGGATCTGAAAGCGATAGTGAAGAGCTGGGTCTTCAATCTGGATTTGAAGAGGGACAGTGAGGGTGACTGGCGTATAGACACAGGTAGGCTGTTCCAGGCGTAAGGTGCAGCAAGGTGAAAGGAGCGAAGTCGGGAGTTAGCGGTGCGAGTGAAAGGCCTAGATAGAAGTAATTTGTTAGCGGAGTTCTTACAAGGTTTACCGAAAGCAACTATCCGCCCACTCCAACTCGCACTCAGCACTGCAGCACGAACCCTCTTCGACTCACAAAAAAACAGAACACATAACACCCCTACTCAAACAACCACCCAAATCACCACTGTCTAAAACTATACAAACACATGATCAGCCTACAAATTGTATATATTGTATATATTGTGGTTGTACATAGTTACCCTGTTAGCCAAGTTGAATATCCTGTTCATATGTAAACACAAAGTACTTTTGGAAATGTGTATGTTCACTGTTCATTGTAAACCGCGCTGAAGCTGAATAGCGCGGTATAAAAGAGACTTTAAATAAATAAATAAATAAATAAACTGCTCTGGCTGCCAATACTAGAAAGCATTAAATACAAATCCATTCTGACAACCTTCAAGATTCTCAACTCCTCATTTTCGCTGCATCTGCAATCTCTACTTCAGATCACACCTGATAACAGAAAATGACGAAATGGCTCACAGAACACGCTATGCATACCATCGCTGTTTACGAAAACCAGCTCTACCACCTCAAAGAGAGCCTTTCACTCTACGCTCCACACTTATGGAACTCTATTCCTGATAAGCTGCGGACCCCAACGGACACATTAACCTTCAGAAAAGCCCTAAAGCTCACATATTCAAAGACTGCCTCTCAGACAGCATAATTTAACCAGCTACCAATAAACTACTCAACCCCCCTGCCCCTCCACCCTCCCAGGTTTATGCCCCCACCTCATACTTCACCCACCCTTGACTACTCTACGTCATTAATGATACCCTAGACTTACAAACCTAAGCTAATGATGATTATTACCTCCAAGTTGATTTCCCTGTTCAATGTATAATGTTCTGTTGCAATGTAAATTGCTTGCACCAAACAGTCTGCATGGTCTGTGTGGACAGCGCTGTCAGCCATTCAGGTACCCGCTCACAGCTGTGGCATATGCTCATGACTCAGACCATGCACCTTTGCGCCCCACATGCCAAACATGTGGCCCGCGCTGGCCTGGCTAGGCCTGGAGAAAAGAAGGCCTTTAGCACCTCTTCTACCTCTCCTGCCACTTCCAGTCACTTCCCACCACTTCCTGTCACTTCCCGTCACTCCCTGTCTTCACCTGGGTTCCCTTGCTTTAACCAAAAAAACCTAGCAGCCAGTCACCAGAAATAAAAACAAAACCAAATCAGAAAGGTGAAAATAAAAAATGGCAGAAGAACAGCTACAGAGTCCGAGTAGGCCCCCCTCCCCTAATAGAAACATAGAAATATGATGACAGAAAAAGACCACATGGCCTATCTAGTCTGTCCTTCCATATCAACAACTACAACAGTCCCCTTTTTACCTTTTGAGATCCTCTGTGCTTGTCCCATGCTTTTTTGAATTAAGTTACTGTCCTCATCTCTACCACCTCCACTGGGAGACTATTCCACTGATCCACTACTCTTTCCGTAAATAAATATTTCCGCATATCACTCCTAAATCTATCCCCTTTCACCCTCATCCCATGTCCCCTCGTAGCAGAAATTGCTTTCAATTGAAAGAGACTCTCTCCCCGAACATTTATGCCACGGAGGTATTTAAACATCTCAATCATATCACCTCTATCCCGCCTTTCCTCTAAGGTGTACATATTAAGATCCTTCAGTCTGTCCTCATATGCTTTATAATGAAGACCAAATCATTTTAGCAGCCACCCTCTGCAGTGTTCCCAAGCTGACTGGCTGAGAGAAAAAAAGAAATGGCGCTTTTTCCCGTGCTCCTGTTCTGTGGGACAGACACCTCGCGGTTCCATGTGCCGAGCCGGAGCCACGATTAAAACGAAAAGCCCTCTGCTCTTCTGCCCACAGGGCGTTTAGCTGCCAGTCTCACCTGCGCTCCTGATCTCTGCTCTGTTCGCCAACTGTGTGGCTTTGGTGCTGAGGCGGGAACCTGCTTGCAGGACTGCAAATGTGACTGGCCTTCTTTCTGGTAGCGGCTCCTCACCCAATGACGGGTTCAGGAGCTTCGGCAGCCACTAGGGAGCCCAGATCAGGCCCTTTCCTCTACAGAGAAGGGCCCTGCCCCTAAAGTTGCCCTAATGCACTCTTGAAGATTGTAGGTTTTGTTTTGTTTTTTAAACAGCCTTTATTGCTCTCCCCACTCTTTATGATTGTTGAAGGAGAAACAGATTAGCCAAATCAGAGGAAAATACATTTTAAGTTAAGTAAAATCTTCTTAGTTGTCCCTTCAGTGAGCCCAGACCCTGGGATCACCTGCTCCAGCTGCTTGGAGACTGAGCTTACTGGGGGCTGGTGGTTGGTGCCAGCTGCTTAAGTACAATGATGTCAAAAGATGACATGCTCAGTCTCCAAGCTGCTGGTGGACTTGACTACCTAGAGGTCAGGACTGGACTGGAGGGACGATAAGGAAATAAATAAATAAATAAATAAAACAGGTCGACATGTGGAATGCCATTGATATACACTATTTTATCACAGGTTGCATTTTGGGGTAATTTTATAAGGAGGCATCCATTTTTAAATGCTAAGAATGTGTGTAGTCATTTATGCACAGAAATGTCCACATATGTACATAAATTACTTCTAAAACTAACCAGCATAAAAGTATGTGCATTAATGTAGGAGTGGAGGAGGAGCCTAATGGTTAAAGCACTGACTTGGGAACCAAGAGACCAGGATTCAATTCCCACTAACACTCCTTGTGGCCTTGGGCAAGTCACTTAACCCTCCATTGCCTCAGAAAAATCCAAGTTAACAATGTCCCTGTTTAATGTACATTACCAAGTTTAGGTTGCAATGTAAACCGCTTTGACTGAAATGTAAAGCCGTATAAGAAACCTGTTAAGTAAGTAAATAATGTGATCGCACATGCATTCACTGTGAACATGCACACAGATTATGAAAATCAATCATTTTCACACATACTTGCAAACGTAGGCTTGATCACACCTTCTCTGTCACTTACACTAATGTTCTATAAAGACAAATAGGCGCCTACTTTCCTTTAGAAAACAGGACCTAAGTAGGCACTTACTGTTCTTTCACACTTAAAGCAGGTGCCTTTATAAAATTACCCTCTTTGTGCAGAGAAACCTGGCTAGGTCAGAAAGCAGTGAGTGAAACTAGGAAGGATGCTAACCAGTCCCTTAGTTCACAGAGGTTTCCACTGGGATGTCTCAATATCAACCCACAAGACTTACCCTCTGACTCATAAATCCAACACCTTCATGCTCTCACCGATTGCTTAGGACAGTCCAGCCCCACTAATAGAAGCCGCAGGAGAACAGAAATTGTGGTAAAGGAGAAAAGTACAAGAGCAGCATTACTAAGAGACATGTCGGTGACTATACTATATGAGAAGAGAGAGAAGCTCTTCAGTACCAACAGATGCCATTGGAAAGCAATAAAACATGGTGGACACAAAAACTGTCCCAATTGCATTGGGTGCCAATGGTCTGATTAAAAATGTCCCAGGTGCATCTTAATATGTTGCTTGTGTCCCAGTTTAGGAACTCAGGAGGGCCTCTTTAGAACTATGCAAGTGTCGAGATCAGCTTTGAGATCATGTCCAGCACACACTGGCACAGAGCCGAGATTCATTCCTGTGCAAAGATCTTCCAAGCATACGTGAATATGTTGGCTATATGTACTACACTTTATGAACTCCAGAAGAAGAATCCCCTCGGCACAATTCAAGTATTAAGGCAAGCACTAGCAGTCGACTTAAGAGACTAAGATCGTACCCAACATATCCTGGCTTATGAATGTGGTTCATTGCTGTCACTGTCTGAGCAAAACAAAGCTATTTGGAGACATGATCTCATCAGAACAAACAAGGATTTGGCTGACGATTACTTGAGAGTCATTAGAAATGACCTAGAACGTTTCCAGGACAGTGAAACCCTATGAAGTCAAGAGTAAGGGACTCTTCTACTAAAGTGCATTAAGCAGCTAATGCAGGCTTAGCATGTGCTGTTAATGTGCAGTTAACATAGCTGCTTGACATTCAGCACATGCTAATTCTCGCTTTCAGTTGATGTACCTCAGGGCTCTGTCTTGGGACTTCTCCTTTTCTCTCTCTCCAGTCAATCCCTTGGTGCGCTCATCTCCTCCCAAGCTCTTCAGTACCATCTTCATGCTGACGACTCTCAGATCTACCTCTCTACATCTGAAATCTCTCTAGGAATCCAGGCCCAGATCTCTATTTGCTTATCCGACATTGCCGCCTGGATGTCTCCCCACCGTCTGAAACTGAACATGGCCGAAACTGAGTTTCTTATCTTCCCCCCTAAACCCACCTTCTCCCTTCCTCTCTTTTCTCACGTTTCTGTTCTTGCAGCCTGCCAGACAGACCCAACTGCTAGTTTGATTCTATCATCGCAGCCCGATCTAGCAAGCCACCCAGGTCCTTAGTGTAACCTAAGGAGCCTTGAAAATACAAGTTCCAAGACTCGCGCATCATTTCAAATGAAGGCATCACTGTCCCTTCTGCCCTTCGAATCATACAATTCATTACTGCTCCTGACATTAATGTACGTGAAACCATTATGAAATTGTGATGTCTTCTAAGTGATTTACAGAGAGCTCCCAGTGGCTTCTTCATGACTATAGCCGATATAAGTCACATGAGTGCACAGCATGTGGACCCCGCACTGTAAAATCCTTACACAGAAAAGAGTACACTGAGACTTGGAAGAATATTTCCTACAGTACTGGCCCACATAAATGGGAATCTTATGTGTGACATGCAGGGCCATCTTTAGGCTTGACCAGGGCCTAGTGCAGCCACACTGGCCTAAAGACAGCTGAAGACAGATCTAGTGTGGTGCGATAGCCCTCCTGAGGGATCATGTTCTTTAAAATGTTTGATGCGACACGCTTTCTGTTGGCAAAGCATGTTTGATGCCTTCAGGAAAAGAACTGACATAACATGATGCGCTATTAATTAAAACATGACAAATCCTAAAGAGAAATAACCTAAGCAGATACCTCATGCATAATATATTGTAGAATAAGACAGAAGAGAGAAGGGGGGGGGGGAGTTCCCTCTCCCATTTAATTTGCTTCTCAAAAAGCTTGTATTTTTTTTATAATTCAACAGTGCTGGTGATTTTTTAGATAATTCAGCCGACAATTAAAACAGAAGGCTTGATTCCTCCTCCAGGAGAATAACGTCTGAATACCTACTGTCATAAAAGGGAATATTCACACACTCCACAAAATAAGCAGAATGGGTTTGGTTTTCAAAGGCTTCGACCGGCTAATTTCAGGAGCTAGGCAGTTGGAGCTTTTTCAAAAGTCTGCCCATGAGGTGGGCAAAACTCACCAGCAGAAAAAGGGGCTGACATGGTGCTATGACATAAGAACATAAGATATGCCATATTGGGTCAGACCAAGGTCCATCAAGCCCAGCATCCTGTTTCCAACAGTGGCCAATCTAGGTCATATGTACCTAGCAGTTTCCCCAAAAGACACAGGTTCCACAATGCTTGTATTGGGTCAAGCAGTGATATCCTGGGTCCCTTTTAATAATGTTTTATGGACCTTTCCTCCAGGAACTTGTCCAAACCTTTTTTAAACCCAGCTACACTAACAGCCTTTACTACATCCTCCGGTAACAAATTCCAGAGTGTGATTACACGTTGAGTGAAAAAATATTTTCTCTTATTTGTCTTAAATAGTTTACCCTGTAGCTTCATTGCATGTCCCCTAGTCTTTCTATATTCTAATAACATAAACAATCGATCTACGTTTACCCGTTCCACTCCATTCATTAATTTATAGACCTCTATCATTTATTTATTTTATTTATTTAGCCAGATTTGTATACCACCTTATCCTTCAATCAAAGTGGTAGGGGCAACGGGGTGAACATTTAACATCGGAGGCAAACATACATATATTCTGGGGGTTTTTCCCAGGAGATGATGGTGCTAGATTTATTTTATTTATTTATTTAACAGTTCTTCTATACCGCTCTATTTTAGATCAGAGCGGTTTACATTTAACATCAACTATACAACACAAGGAACTTTGAGTTGTATTTACAATAAACAGGGAGATCAACTTGGAAGTAACTGGGGGAAACTATGTACAATTCTTAACTCTATACATTGTATCACACTGGTACCTGATTTCAGGCAGAACATATCTACATCTTATTTACACTGGGGTACATTCTGAGCGATCAGTTGATTATCCTTTTTCATGCTGAGTCTGATTGTTTACTTGTAATGAGAGATTGTCTGGGGGGCCATATGTATGGTTACTAAGGCTAGATTCAGGGTAGTATGTAGTGAACAGGTGCTGCTTTATTGCCTTCCTGAAGTGGGTTAGGTAAGTGATATTTCGAATATAGGTAGGGAGAGCATTCCATGCTCTGGGAGCGTAAATCGTAAAGGCCCTAGATGCTAGATGCTTCTTTATTGTCAGGGTGGGAGTTAAGGTTCTTGTCCAAAGGGGGCCCTGAACAGATAGGTTTTGAGGGATTTTCGGAAATTCTTAAGGTCCCCTTGTGCTCTTAGTTCTTCAGGGAGGGTGTTCCAAAGGTACGGCGCTGAAAATGAGATGGCTCTTCTGGATGTTGATTGCTTCGTTTTGTGGTATCCGGCTAGGGTGAGGATTCTGTTGCTGCCTTGGGTTCTTCTGGGTCAGCTGCTAGGGTCTCTGGTTACTGTGGTTTGTAGAATATCTGCTGAGCATTGGTGTAAGATCTTGAATATGGTTAGTGTTGCTTTGAATTTTGCCCATGCTGCTATGGGTAACCAGTGCAATTGTTGGAGCACTGGTGTTATGTGCTCGAATTTGGGTGTGCCTGTGATTATGCGGGCCGCGGTGTTTTGCACCATTTGGAGTGGGTGTACAGCGTTTTTGGGTAGTCCTTGATATAATGAGTTTCCATAGTCCAGTATTTATTTATTTATTTTTATTTAGCTGCATTTATATCCCGCTTTTCACCGGGTCAAAGCGGTTGGGGGATACATTTAACACGAGGGGATATGAGACACATACACTAATACTTACAGGGAACATGGGCAATGGAGGGTTAAGTGGCTTGCCCAAGACCACAAGGAGCACCTGCGGGACTAGAAACCCCAGTCCTTCCGGCCCAAGGTTGCTGTCCTCTAGTGCAGTGTTTCCCAACCCAGTCCTACGGGGCACACCGGCCAGTCAGGTTTTCGGGATATCCCTAATGACTATGCATGAGATATATATGCATTAGAGATATCCTGCCAACCTGACTGGTTTGTGGCCCTCCAGGGTTGGATTTGGAGACCCCTGCCTTACACCTCTGTCATTTAAGATTGTGAGTGGGCAAGGTGCAGATGTCCTAGACATCGAAAGGGTATATAGAATGTGATACATTCCTCCTCGATTCTCACCACCACCAAAAAGTTGTCTAATAGACAATATTTTGGTGGTGGTGAGAATCGAGGAGGAATGTGTCACATTCTATATACCCTTTCGATGTCTAGGACATCTGCACCTTGCCCACTCACAATCTTAAATGACAGAGGTGTAAGGCAGGGGTCTCCAAATCCAGCCCTGGAGGGCCACAAACCAGTCAGGTTGGCAGGATATCTCTAATGCATATATATCTCATGCATAGTCATTAGGGATATCCCGAAAACCTGACTGGCCGGTGTGCCCCGTAGGACTGGGTTGGGAAACACTGCTCTAGTGGAATTTGAACCACCGACCTTCCGGCCTGTAGTACCTTGCCCCAACCACTAGGCCACTCCTCCCAGTATGGGGGTGATGACTGCTTGACACACTTGTGCGGAAATGTTTTTAGCTGAGTATTGGCTTGAGTTGTCGGATGATCTTTAAACGGTGATATGCTTTCGCTGCAGTTTTGTTTATGTGAGATTGTAGGTTTAGGTTCATGTCTATGGTGACACCGAGATACTTTGCTTCCTCCTTTGTTACAATTGTCCTGCGTAGTATGTTGATCTCTTTATTTATTTATTTAAACAGATTTGTGTACCACCTTATCCTTCAATCAAAGTGGTCACATCACATCACAATGGAGTGTTACATTTAACATAAGGGAACTCAACAACATTTAACATAAGGAAACTTAGAAGATCTAGACAGTACAATTGGAGGCTTACATTTATCATATAGGTCACATTTGGACATTACAAGGTAATCAACAGTATTATATTATGTTTGTTTGGGGTTAGTGTATGTCTATTTGGGATGAGTGAGTATCGAGTTATTGGCAGTAGATGCGTTACAGTTTAGGTGGGGACCGCTTTCTGTCTGTTGATAAGTTTCAACAAAGAGGTAGGATTTGAGGTCTTTTCGGAAGTCTGTTAGGTCATTCAGTGCTCTCAGGATTGTTGGGAGGGAGTTCCAGAGCACGGGCGCCAGTAAGGAGGGAGCTCTTTTTGAAGTTGTTTGTTTGGTCTTGTGGAATCCTGCAGGTATGCCAATCATATTGTCTTTATTGGTTCTTCTCGGTCTGTTGCAGGTATCTTTCATTATGATGTATTGTACTGCCTCTGCTGAGAGGTGGTGGATGATTTTTAAGATGATTAGGATTATTTTGCATTTTGTTCTGGCCATCATAGGTAGCCAGTGTAGTTGTTTTAAGACTGGGGTGATGTGTTCAGATCTTGGGGTGTCTGTGATAATGCGTGCTGCAGTGTTTTGCACAATTTGAAGTGGGTGTAAGGTTTCTCTTGGGGTGGTTTGAATGTGGTGCTCTTGCTAACGAACATTGCTTCAGTTTTAACAAAGTTTACTTTGAGGTTGTTGTTGGCGAGCCAAGTGTTCATATGTTTGAGGCAGTTGGTCATTGCTGTTAAGTCAGGGGTGCTCAGATCAATTGGGGTGTACACCATTATATCATCTGTGTATAGGTGATATTGCATGTTGTGTTTGATAATGTTACATATGGGCTGGATATTGAAAAGTAGATATGGAAGAGAGGGCAGACCCTCAATCGTTTCTTTTCCAGGTTGAAGAGCCCTAACCTTTTTAGCCTCTCCTCAAAGGATTAGCCTTCCATCCCCTTTACCATTTTAGTGGCTCTTCTCTGTACCTTTTCTAATAATGCTATATCCTTTTTAAGATACAGCGACCAGAATTGCACACAATATTCAAGGTGAGGTCGCACCATGGAACAATACAGAGGCATTATAATATCCCTTGTTTTATTTTCCATTCCTTTCCTTATGATACCCAGCATTCTATTTGCTCTCTTGGCCGCTGCTGCACACTGAGTGGAGGGTTTTAACATCTTATCCACGATGAAGCCTAAATCTTTTTCCTGGGTGGTGGTTCACAATGTGGAACCTTGCATCATGTAACCATAGTTTGGGTTGTTCTTTCTTAGGTGCATAACTTTGCACTTGTCCACATTAAATTTCATCTGCCATTTGGATGCCCAGTCTTCCAATTTATCAAGATCCTCTTGCAATTTTCCACAATCCTCTTGGGATTTAACAACTTTAAATAGTTTTGTGCCATCTGCAAATTTGATAACCTCACTCGTTATTCCCTTTTCCAGGTCATTTATGAATATGTCAAAAAGCAGTGGACCGAGCACAGATCCCTGGGGTACGCCACTATTCACCTTTTTCCATTGGGAAAATTGGCCATTTAGCCCTACCCTCTGCTTTCTATCTTTAACCAGTTCCTGATCCACAATAGTACACTGCCTCTTATCCCATGACTTTTTAGTTTTGCCAAAAGTCTCTGATGAGGGACCTTGTCAGAGGCTTTCTGAAAGTCCAGATCCACTATATCAACTGACTCACCTTTGTCTACCTGTTTATTCACACCTTCAAAAAAACATAACAGATTAGTAAGACAAGATCTTCCTTGTCTAAAGCCATGTTGGCTGTCTCCCATTAGGTTATGACGGATGTCAGGCTCACCGGTATGTAGTTTCCCGGATCACCCCTGGAACCCTTTTTAAAAATTGGAGTTACATTGGCCATCCTCCAATCTTCAGGTATTACAGATTATTTTAATGAAAGTTCACAGATTACTAACAGCAGGTCTGCAATCTCATATTTCAGTTCTTTCAACACCCTTGGATGTATAGCATCTGGTCCAGATGATTTGCTACTCTTCAGTTTATCAAATAGTTGTAATACATCTTCCCGGTATAGCAATATTTCTTTCAATTCCTCTGCAGTATCACCTTTAAATACCACTTCAGTAATGAAAAGAATTCATTCAGTCTCTCTGCTATAGCCTTGTCCCCTATTAGTGCCCCTTTTACCCCTCTATCATATAATGGCCCAACTGACTCTCTCACAGGTTTTTTGCTATGAATGTAAGAGTACTTGAAAAAGTCTTTATTATGCGTTTTTGCTTCCATAGCAAGTTTCTTCTCAAATTCTCGCTTTTCCTGCCTTATCAATGCCTTGCATTTAACTTGCCAGTGCTTGTGCTGTTTCCAGTTTTCATCATTTGGCTCTTTTTTCCATTTCCTGAAAGATGCTTTTTTGGCAACAACAGCCTCTCTGACCTCACCTTTAAACCAGGCTGGCAGTTTTTTTGACTTCCTTCCACTTTTCTTAATGCGTGGAATACAGCTGGTATGGGCTTCCAAGATAGTATTTTTCAACAACACCCAAGCTTGATGTAAGTCTTTAACCTTTGCAACTGCTCCTTTTAGTTTTTTCTTAAATATTTTCCTCATTTTATCATAGTCTCCCTTTCGAAAGTTAAAAGGTAGTACTGTGGATTTCCTTACCATCCCTCCTCTACTAATTAAATCAAACGCAATCATGCTATGATCACTATTGTCAAGTGGCCCCAACACCCTTATCTCTTGCACCAGATCTGGTGTTTCACTAAGGACTAGGTCCAATATGGCTTTCCCTCTGGTTGGTCCAAAAAGCAGTCATTTATTTCATCTAGGAACTTTATCTCCCTAGCATGTCCTGCCGTGATACTGACTCAGTCGATAATGGGGTAATTGAAATCACCCATTATTATTACTGTGCTGTAACTTTTGTTAGCTTCCTTGATTTCTTTGAGCATTTCATCATCCATTTGTTCATTCTGGCCAGGCGGTCGATAGTACACCCTCACTGCCATCGTCTTCCCCTTCTTACATGGAATTTCAATCCATAGAGATTCTACAGCAAATTTTGTTTCCTGCAAAACTTTAATCCTTTTGACTCAATGCCCTCTCTAAAATAGAGTGCAACCCCTCCACCAATTTGATCAGTTCTATCATTACGATATAGTTTGTACCCAGGTATCACAGGGTCCCACTGGTTGTTCTCCTTCCACCATGTCTCTGAGATTCCAATCATATCTAACCTCTCATTTAGTGTTATATATATTCTAACAGTAGACTTCTAGCATTTGCATACAAGCATTTTAGAGACTGTATTTTATTCATATTAATCTGGCTATTGGTAGGTATGGGTAATTTGGAATCTTTAAGCTCTCTCTGCACCATACTCAAGGGCATTTGGGCTACTTTAATCTTTTTTGGAACCTCTCTTCTTTTGGTATTATCCTTCAAGGATACCTTCTTCTGAACCATGCACTCTTGGGTGACTGTCAGCTTTCCCCTATTATCTAGTTTAAAAGCTGCTCTATCTCCTTTTAAAAGGTTAATGCCAGCAGCCTGGTTCCATCCTGGTTAAGGTGAAGCCCATCCCTTTGGAAGAGCCCCTCCTTTCCCCAGAATGTTCCCCAGTTCCTAACAAATCCAAAACCCTCATCCTTGCACCATTGTCTCATCCACGCATTGAGACTCCAGAGATCTGCCTGCCTTTTGGGTCCTGCGCATGGAACTGGAAGCATTTTGGAGAACGCTACCCTGGAAGTTCTGTATTTCAACTTCCTACCTAAAAGCCTAAATTTAGCCTTCAGAATGTCCCTACCACATTTTCCTATGCCATTGGTACCGACATGTACCAAGACAGCAGAGTCATCTAAGACCTTATCTAGTTGGCGCGTGAGGTCCGCTACCTTCGCATCAGGCAGGCATGTTACCAGGGATCCTCACGTCCACCAGCCACCCAGCTATCTACATGCCTAATGATCGAATCACCAACTATAATGACTGTCCTAACCCTTCCCTCATGGGAATATGACCCTGGAGAAACTTCCTCAGTGCGAGGGGGGTTTTACATCACCTGGAGGACAGGTCCTAGTTACAGGATCGCTTCCTGCCACACCAAGGTGATGCTCTCCTGACATGTTTATTTATTTTATTTATTTATTTATTTCTTCTATACCGCCCCTTCCAGAGATCAGGGGCGGTTTACATGGAACGAATTAACAACTTATGTATACTTCTGTATACATTACATTGAACAGAAAAAACTTTCTAACTTTTTACATGGAACAATGTGTACAATACATTGGGTAGATAAACTTTCTAACTTTTTACATGGAACAATGAATACAATATACTGAGTAGATAAACTATCTAATTTTTACAAATGATGACAGGTGTAGAAGACTGTCCAAACTATTTACATAAGGTATTTACAGTTGATTTTTTATAATGTTTTACAGAATACTCGTGTGTCTTGTGTATGTGGTGGAATTTATTTCCATGTTATCATAATTTTTTTTTTTTTTTGTGTGTGTGCGAGGGGTTATCTAGTTTTAGTTTTGGGAGTTCTGAGTTGGTGTGTCTGTGGAGGTTGTGGGACATGGCTTGGGGGGGTAGGGGATTTGGAAATGTTCTGAGAATAAGTAGGTTTTGAGTTCCTTTCGAAATTGGGAGAGGTCTTTTATGGTGCGGAGGTCTAGCGGGAGTTCATTCCAGAGCATTGGGGCAGTTAACGTGAAGGCTCTGTCACTTGAGGACTTTTTAGTCTTCGTGAATGATTTTGGCATATCAAGTGAGTGGGCTGCATTTTGTCTGCGAGCTCTTGATTTAGATGGGGTTTGTAGTAGTGTTGAAAGATGTGATGGGGTGATGTCATTTAGGAGCTTGAACGTTGTTAGGAGAATTTTGTATCTGATACGGCTGTTTATAGGGAGCCAATGTAGTTCTAGGAGTATTGGGGTCACATGGTCTGTTAGATGAGCTTTAGTAATTACTTTTGCACAGATGTTCTGTGCTCTTTGTAATAGGTATGTGTTTTTCTGTGGTAGGCCAATTAGTAGACTGTTGCAATAATCAAAATGGGGTGTGATAAGTGTATTGACAACCGATCTAAAGTTATGTGTGTCCAGGAGGGGTCTTAGGTGTTGTATGGTTTTGAGTTTATGAAATATGGTTCTTACTGTTTGCTTTATGTGTGGTATCATGGTGAGGGTATGATCTATTATTACACCCAGGTATTTTACCTCTTTTTTAACAGGTATAGTTGTATTATTGATTGATAATGTTGTTGGAAAAGTATCTTCATTTACAGGTGTTCTTGTAACGAACATTGCTTCGGATTTTTTGAGGTTAATGCTGAGGTAATTGGTTTCCATCCAAGAGGTGGTCTCAGCCATGCATTCAGCTAATTTGTCGTATGTGTGATTTTTTGTGGTTATGGGGATAGCGAGCATGATATCGTCAGCATATATAAAGTGACTAATCATGTGTTTTTTAAATATGTTTGTGATAGGCTGCAGGTATAAGTTGAATAGGAGGGCGGAGAGGGCCGATCCTTGAGGTATTCCTTGTCCTTGGGGGAAGGGTTCTGATGCTTCTTGATCTATTTGGACACGTATTAGTCTATGTGTAATGTAGGACTTGAACCATTTGAGGACAGTTCCACCTATCCCTAATTTTTCTAGTCTGTAGGTCAGGGTAGGGTGGTTGATGTTGTCAAAGGCGGCCGAGATGTCTATAAAGAGTAGTAGGAAACCTTGATTGTTGATATCTGTGCCTTTGATGAGGTGGTCCATCAGTGTAATCAAGAGGGTTTCCACTCCGTGGTATGGTCGAAAACCAAATTGGTGTGTGTCAAGAGGTTTATGTTCATCGATATGCTCTTGTAATTGTAATTGGATTGTTTTTTCTATTATTTTAGCAATGAATGGAATGCTAGCTATCGGTCTGTATGAGTTGGGGTCTTTTGAATCAAGTTTGTTGTTTTTTATTATTGGGTGAAGCGTTGTGAGCTTTAGGGTATCAGGCATGATGCCTTGAGAAAGGGACTGGTTTACGATGTGTTGGATGTTTTCAGCGAGTTCTTCCTTTGTACATTTAATCCAAGACACAGGACAAGGATCGAGTGGGGAGGTTGTAGTATTGATCATTGTTATGATTTTAATAAGTTGTTTTCGGTCAACCATATGGAACGTTGTCCAGTTGTTAGTTTCAGTGCTTGTGGTTAGTGTTGTTGTTAGAGTATTGGGTTTAGATTTTAGTTTTTCTGCAAAGTGATTTGCTAATGTTTGAATGCTTATAGCTGGTAGTTTAGGATCAGAGTTCTTTGTTTTGGTCAGTATTTTTACAATTGCAAATAGTTCTCTAGGTCGGTTGATGGCTAGATTTATTACTTTAGAATGATAATCCCTTTTTGATTTATTTATTGCGTTCTTGTATTCGTTAAGTGTGTTCATGTATTGTAATTTATTTTCATCTGATTTGGTTTTCCTCCATCTCTTTTCCTGTTTCCTTAGTTGTTTTTTTAGGTTTCCTAGTTCTTTAGTGAACCATTTTTCTGATTTCTTTGTTTGTCTATGTCTAGTGTGTGTGGGGATAGCTGCTTCATGTATTGTTAGGTTCCAATGATTTATGGTGGAATTGATGTCAGGGAAGCTCGAGTTTAGTACTGGTAATACTTTGTCAAGGAAGGTATCCTTTTCAAAGTGTGCAAAACGTGATAAATGAGGTGATGTGCTTGTTGTAGTTGGTGTTGCTTGTGCTGGGAGGTGGAGGGTTATGAGGTGATGGTCGGACCATGGTACTTCTGTTGTAGTTTGGGGGGGGGGGGGGGTAAGTTGTTGATGGTTATTAAGGGAGGAAGGGAGGAAGATGAGATATAGAATGTTGCCTTTTACGTGTGTGGGGGTATGAACTATCTGTGTGTATCCCATTTGGTTCATGGCGTCCATGAAGTTGTCTGATTGGGATTTATTTAGGGAGGGGAGGTTTAGATCACCTAGGATTATTAGCGGTTTGTTTTGTGATGCTGTGCATGCAAGTTCAAGGATGGAGGAGAGGTTTTTTTGATCAGCTGAGGGTGGCCTATAAATAAGGGAGAGAGCCAGGGTTCTGCTTTGTATATTGATGATGTCCATTCCATCTATATTATTTAAGCTTGTTAAGGTGTATTGTAGAACTTTTTTGGTGAGTATGAGAGCGCCACCTCCTCTTTTTACATCTCGGTGGCAGCTGAATATATCATATTGATGTGTAGTTAGTTGATTTAATAGTATGGTGTCCGTGGGTGAGAGCCATGTCTCTGTGATGCAGATAATATCTGGGTCTTTGTCCTTTATCATGTCATTAATTATTGGTATTTTGTTTCGTATGGATCTGATATTTATTAGGATGAGCTTGGTTCTAATATCTATATTAGTTGTATTGTCCTTTATGTTGCTTTGTGGTTGATATTTTATTTGAATAAGTCTGTGGGGGCGTCTGCCTGAGTTGTGACGAAAATAATGGTTGTGTATGTGGGGGTATGTTGTGGTGTAATGTGGGTTTTGATATGAGTTTTGTGTGGTGGGGATGTTATATGGGTTTTGGTGGTGGTTATGAATGATGGGGATGTTAGAGTAGGGGCTTTGGTTGGATTTGTATGTATAAATGTGTTGTGTTAGTAGTATTATTAGGAGGAAAGTGAGGGGGAGGTTTGTACATTTTATTGGAGACATTATGTATTTTTTGAGGGTGGGGTTACTGGTGGTAGTTTAGCCATATATGCGGTAGTGCAGCAATATATGTGGCTATTGACAATGATATGTACGTTATGTATGTTACAGATGATGTCAATGCTACTGATAACGCTAAATAGGTTACTGACAACAGTATGACAGTGTATGTGGCTATTGACAAAGATATATGGGTTACTGACCTCGGGGTTGCTGGCAATAGTATGGGATATTGTTAATAATGTGACATGTGACCTCTCTCCTCCATTGCAACAGGGATGCTGCGAGACTGGAGGTGGGACTTCAGGACTATATCCCTGTAGGTCTCGTCTATGTATCTCTCTGTCTTTCAAATGTCTTCCAAGTCTGCTACTCTAGCCTCTAGAGAACGGACTCATTCTCTGAGAGCAAAGAGCTCCTTGCACCTAGTGCACACGTAAGACCTCTCACCAACTGGGAGAAAATCATACATGTGACACTCAATGCAAAAGACTGGAAAACCCCCATCTCGCTGCTGGACTGCGGTCTGCATCTTAGTTTTAAGCTTGTGTTTAGATCTTTAAGTTATTTTACTTACTAAGGGTTGGCATGGATGCTTATACTAATAAAAGTGTATCTAATACGTTTAATATACCTTGTTCACCTGAAGCTTAATTAATCTCAGGTCCTTAATGTTTGACTGATTTGGATAAAGAGCTGCACCTGAGAGCAGCTCCTTTCTTTTAAGATGTGTAAGTACCTATAAAGCTACGATTATCCCAGGGGTGGGTGGGTGTGAGGGAGGGAGGGAGGGAAATAAGACATTAAAAGAGGGCTGCTACACAGTACCCTGTCCTGTGCTTCTAAGGTAAACTGTGACCAACTTCCTGGGTGATTAAGAGTCCTTGCTTGGATAGAAGGAGTCTTTCAAAATGGCCTTTTGACTCGCCCCCTGGCTTAAACACCTATTTAAAAAGTTTCACAGGTCTCTTGCCCACTAGGTAGAAGGCCTCTTTGTAAAGGTCTCTAGAAGACTTTATTTATTGCTCAAAGAATACTGACCCTGTTTTGCCTTTTATGCTAAGTTATAGTCTGATTTGATTTAAATTAAAGCTCTTTGCTGCTGCTAGGCTCTGACCTAGTATGAAATTTAAACTAGAAGCTCTCTGCTGGGTTCTAAATTTAACCAGAAAGCTCTCTTCTGTGTTTTAAATTTAAATTTAAACTGCTGCTACTAGGCCCTGACTGATTTAACAAATACACTGGGTTCACAGATTAATCAGCTTTAATCCAAAGAATTCCCTTCAGAACAATTCCCAGAAGTATATACTCACTATTGCAGATCTCTCTCAAGAAGTAGCAGTCCCCTTTGTAGTCCTTCAAGACGGGAGATCTTAAACAGTAAGCACTGCATTCCATGTCATGGTTCTCTCGCGCATTGCCTGATTCCTCCTTGAACTCAATGGTGGAATCCTATATGTATCCCGTGAGCACTGCTTACTTGGGCTACTGGAAGAATAATTCTTTATTAATGATGAGAGTTCCCTGGCTAAGAGCTATATTTAGGGGTATGTTTACTAAACCGTCTTAATGTGCGCCCGGCGATAGTGTGCAGGCTGCCATATAAGGAGTGGGCGTTTCAGTGTAAAGTAGCAAAACGGGATTAGCGCTCGATAACGTGCGCTGCTGCGCACATTATCATGCAAAGCGCCACTAAGCGCGTTACCGCGTGGTAATCTTATGTAGGCGCACAGACATCTAACATAGAAGCAGAAGTGTAGCACAATGGTTAATACACTGACTGATGATACAGGGGTCATGAGTTCAATCCCCCAGTGTGCCTAATGCATAAGGCTGGCTGAGGCATCAGCTTTGACATGTAAGTATTGTTTCCTGAGGCATTTTATGTGTATTTTAATTATTGCTGCCAGCAAACACACCCTCACGTGCCGTAACCTAAGGTGCCGCAGAAGGCACCCTATAAGGCACTCCATAGGGCACATTATAAAGTGCACTGTCAGCCACGGCACCCTATAATGTCCCATATAGGGCACCCTATAAGGCGCTCCATAGGACACCTTATAAGGCACCTTATACGGACTGTAACCATAAGGTGCCTCAGAAGGCGCTTTATAGGGTGCCCTATAAGGTGCCTTATAGGGCGCCTTCTGAGGCACCTTATGGTTACAGTACCCTGAGGGTGTTTTGCTGGCAGCACTAATGTACATTAAAAAAAGACAATGCTTCAGACAGCCCTATCAAATAACCCCACTGTGGGTTTGAACCCATGACCTCTAGCTCCACAAGCAGTGAAATAACCAGTGGGCTACAGCTCCATAGCTGCTAGCAAACCCCTGGCTGGCTGCAGAAGGACTGCACGTCACCACACAAACAGTCTGCTGTGGTCACCAGGATAGGGTTAACCCACCCATACCCATGATGCACTGCACATGTAAATCAGCAGTCTACAGATGATCACAAGATGGGGTATGCACCCCCACAGCACCTCGGCCTGGTAGGGGGAACTGACCGTGTGTGGTACTGGCACAGAGTAGCTGCACACTGTCACATTGTGCAGGTACTGCACTCACCCTGAGGGTGAGGTGGGGCGCCCAGCACCAGGTCCCCAGCAGTGCTAATGTGTGAGATAGGTAGTTTCTGCAGACACACCTTGGAGATACCTGTATTTCTCAGTCAGGTTTAGCCCTTATGGACCCATAGGAGGATTATGTACCACCACCTCTCTCCTCACCACCCTCCTCCTCCTCCTCCTCCTCCTCCGAGGGTGGTAAACAGGGTCTCCCACCAACAGATCCACATTCTACTTCCCTGCAATGGTGGCAGTAGAGGGGACCATCAACCCCAATCCTGCTGGGGAACAGACACCCTACAGGGCAGTCAATGCAGCTCTGTACACATCCATAAAGCAATAGCAGACAGACATTAGGCCTGGATATGCTAAGCTGCACCCTACCACTATCTGATATTCTCCTGCAGCAAGCCTTCAGCCGCTGCACCCTGCAAGGTGTTCCATTAAGACACATACCAACTGCAGACAGTCTGCTAGCTAGTCCATAGTGCATGTTCCTGGTGGAAATGCGTGCACCCAGAACTGGGATGTCAGCATACACACCAAGCAGATAAGTCAGTGACTGGGCCCCAAAAGGGAACCCATAAATATCACATGAGAAAAATACTATATAGCACTATGGGGGAACCTAGCCATGCCGTGGTCACTGCTCAGTCAGGGTGAGAGTGATCTCCCAGCAGAACATGCTGTGGCCACCCTGTCTGTGCAGGTGGTGCCCTATGCCCTGTGCAGATGCATCCTGGCCAGGCCACCCTGTCCGGGCTATACCCATGGTATCTTGCTCCTCATTATGCACATTGGCAGGCCAATACTGGCAACAGTGCTGGCAGTGTGGGCTGTGGAGGTTGTTTGCAGCCACCACACACTGGATAGACAGACACACACTCCCATACCTATGCCAGCACTGTGCTACTATAGCGGTGTTTAGCAGCCCTGGCCACCACACCAGTCCTGGGCACAGTGCAGGCATGGATATGGTACGCAATACTGTTGGGGGTCACTCCCCAGGGTGGTAAACACTGTCAGACACAAGACCTGTAGCACACTCCACAGACATCAGAAAGGTTGCTATGATGCAGCTCAATCAGCAAACTGTGCTTAACGTAGGAATTGCTATCTGCCAGTAATCATAGCAACCTTTTGATAGCTGTGTACCGTATTCCCAGGTTTAGGGTGGCATTGCTAAGGTATGCAAGTGCTAATATTGGGAGATGCACGCAGGGCCCAATGTCCTGCCTCTCCAGGAGGCATTGGCTAATGGAGCCTGTGGGTGTGGGTGTGTCTGCCCCTGTTGGCTGCTGCTTTATGGCAGAGGTTCCCAACTCCAGTCCTGGTGTGCCAAACACTGTTCGGGTTTTCATGCTGTCCCTCATGAATATGCATGAGATACATCTGCATACCATGGGGGTGGTGCATAGATATGCAGCACAGGCATCTTTATTAGAGGCAGCATGGAACCTGAATGGTGTTTGGCCCTCCAGGACTGCATTTTGGAGACTGTGCTCTAGGTAATGCGCCTGTTTATGGTGTCTGTGCTCTGTAGGGTAAAATGTAGGTGTTTTGGGCATGTTTATGTCATCTGCAATAAAGGTTCTGTCTGTATTAGCACGTTTTAGTAGTGGGTAAAAAATGGGGGCTGGGTTGGCAGGAACAACAGCTGGGACTTGAACCTGTGACCTTCTGCTCCTGAACACACTGGCTGTGTGCACTGCACCACTGTGTTGCCACAGAGACAGTGCATTCCCTGGTGATACCATGACTGTTCATCAGACAGGGCCTGTCTGTTGCAGTGCATGACACCCACCTACACAGGGCTAGGCCACGGTCTGCTCTGGGCAGCTGCCACTGCCCCCTCCACCACCAGTGCCCCTCTGCCACCCTGCTGACATGCCCTTCTGCTGGTGGTTCTGGTGGAGCGCAGTCTCAGGCCATCCACTGTGTGGGTAGGCAGCTGCCTATGGTGCAGGTTCTGGGGTAGATGTGCCTGCATAGGTGTCCACGCTTCCCCCCAGCACCGCCTGCCAATGTTCTGTGCCCTTGGGGGTACCTGCTGGGTACTATCCCCTGTGACACTGTGGGAAGCACACTCATGCCCATGCTGGGTCCTCATCAGTTGCTGTCTGGCTGCTCTACTGTTTCAGCATTCCTATGGGCCACATAGGCATTACCCTAGTCCGCACTGTGGCCCAGCTGCAGTACAGCATGTGCCGTCTGCAGCCCTCTGTGTCCCCTTTCCCAGCATCTGTCCAGTTGCCCATTCCGACATGCCAGCCCTGCTGTTGTGGAACATGTGCACCCCATAGGAAACCTGTCCAATTGAGAGGGAAACCCTGATCAGTGCTATTTCACTGTGGGATCATTCACCTTGTATGGGGATGGAGCGCAGACCCTTCCACAATTCATATCTTTTTTTTGGAACCTTCTCGGGAGTGCTTTTTGATGTTTCCCATTAATATCACTATTGCCCAGCTTGGTTATGTTTTTTTATATTTTGTTGGGGTCATTTTCAATGTTTATTTGCACTTTTATTCCGTGCACATGTATCACACTTATCACTTTTTTGTAGGTTTCCCTGATTTTGCTGTACATTGCTGACAGAAATGGTTTCTCTTCCCTTTAAATCAGCTCTAACGCCAGGGTTTCACTGACGTTAGTTTTGAGCCTCGAATTTCACATCGTTAGTGTGCGGGGAGCCTCTCCCCTCCCACTCTCCACCCATTGACCCCTTCTCTCCGCCCCTGGGGAGCCTTCCTCCGCCCTCCGGGAGCCTTTACTCCACCTTCAGCGCTCGTTTGCGCCGCTGAGCACCGCTGCGCACGTTAGCGCGCGATAAGGCGCCTTATCGCACGGTAATGCGCCATTATCGCGCGATAAGGCACCTTATCGTGCGATAACGTGTCAGAGCGCACATTAAGACGGTTTAGTAAACATGCCCCTTAGTCTGAAAAATTGTCAAAATTATTTTATATTGTATCCTAAACTCTTTTGGAAGCCAATGTAATTGAGCCAGCATCAGAGTAACATGACCATATTTTGTCTGTATAATCAGCAACCGCGATGCGGAGGTTTGCACCATTTGCAAAGACCTGAGGTTAGAGCCAGGCAGACCCCCTCAATACTTATGTCATCTAATTTCTCTAAAAAGAGCTTTAAAATGTATTTTAAGAAAAGTTTACTCATGCAGTAATTTATCTAGTTCTCTACTTGTCATATATGCAGTTGAGTTTCTATCTTTAGTAAGTGTCTTCAAATTATTTAAGAAATAGACATAAGCTAATTGTCTTTCAGCATCTGTTTAATAGATGTTTTTCAAAGGGATTATTATTACAAAATTATCTATTTTTAACATCTTTGTTAGTGATATAGCAGAAAGGCTGTCGGATAAGATTTGCCTCTTTGCGAACGATACCAAAATCTGCAATAGAGTAGACACCCAGGAAGGTGTAGATAACATGAGGAGGGATCTAGCTAAGCTTGAAGTATGGTCTAGAATTTGGCAGCTGGGATTTAGTGGTATGTTTACTAAACTGCGTTAGTGCAATTCGCGTTAGGAGCCACGGTAGTGACAGAAACCCCAAATAAGGACATGGGCGGTACATCGTTACCACTAACGCGCGTTCCAAAAACCAACGAGCGTTACAGGGCGCCGTGGCGCGTTACTGCGCATTAATCGTAAGAAGGCGTACAGACACAAAGTACAGAAACAGAGCTGTAGCACAATGGTTACTGTACTGACCGCTGTTACAGGCAGCATGGGTTCAAATCCCCAGTGTGCCAAACGCAGAAGGTTGGCCCAGGTAACACCCTGTACATTACATAGGGAATGAGGAGGCATGTTTTTCTTTACGTGGAGTAGTGGTGTCAGAAACACACCCTCGGAGTGTGCCTAGCCACGTACATTGGTGCGTGCGAGGCTGCGTGCGTTGGAACGGGCGTAGCCCCGTGCGTTGGTGCGTGCGTACAATCGTGCGTGGGTACGTGTGTTTTTACCAGCGTGGGCACCTTATATTACAGACTCTTTAGGGTGTCTTGCACCTATGCATTATGCTAACAGATGTACGTGTGATGGCCTATGGTTTATCAGAGCCTGTGAAAAGGTGCTGGATTTTCCCAGGGTTGGATTGTGCCAGTCACACCCATGATGCACTGCACATGCAAATCAGCTGTCCACAGATACACACCATGGGGAATGCACCCCCACAGCACCTCGGCCTGGTAGGGGGAAGTGACCATGTGCACCCCCACAGCACCTCGGCCTTGTAGGGGCTACTGACCGTGTGTGGTACTGGCACAGAGTAGCTACACACCGTCACATTGTGCGGGTACTGTGCTCACCCTGAGGGTGCAGTGAGGCACCCAGCACCAGGTCCACAGCACCATCCATAGCTGAAAGAGGCCATGGCGCAGGTCCAAAGCAGTGTTAATGTGTGAGATATGTAGGATATCTTGGATATCTCTGTCTGTTTCAGTCAGGTGTAGCCCCCATGGACCCCCCCCCCCAGGTGGCCCATGCACCACCGCCCCCCCCCCCCCCCCAGGGCCAAGGGCAGCAAACAGGGCCTCCAAACAATAGATCCACATTCTACCTCCCTGCAAAGGTAGCAGTAGAGGGGAACATCAACCCTGGTCCTGCTGAGGAACAGACACCCCACAGGGCAGTCAATGCAGCTCTGTACACATCCATAACACAATAGCAGACAGACATTAGGCCTGGATATGGTAAGCTGCACCCCACCACTATCTGATATGCTCCTGCTGCTGCAAGCCATTAACCACTGCACCCTGCAAGCCACTCCATCAAGACACATAACAGCTGCAAACAGCCTGCTAGTTAGTCCATAGTGCATGTGCCCAGTGGAGATGCATGCACCCAGAACTGGGATGTCAGCATACACAGCAAACAGATAAATCAGTGACTGGGCCCCAAAAGGAAACCCATATTTATCACATGAGAGAAATACTATAATAGCACTATGGGGGTGCCTAGCCATGCTGTGGTCACTCAGCAGGACATACTGAGGTCACCCTGTCTGTGTAGGTGGTGGCCGGGCACGAAAATGTCCCAGTCAGTGCCCTATGCCCTGTGCAGATGCACCCTGGCCAGGCCACCCTGTCCGGCCTATACCAATGGTACCTTGCTCCTCATTATGCACATTGGCAGCCCAATACTGGCAACATTGCTGGCAGTGTGGGCTGTGGAAGGTGTTTGCAGCCACCACACACTGGATAGACAGACAGCCACCCCCACACCTATGCCGGCATTGTGCTACTATAGAGGTGTTCAGCAGCCATACCCACCACACCAGTCCTGGGCACAGTACAGGAATGGATATGGTACGCAATACTGTTGGGGGTCACTCCCCAGGGTGGTAAAAACTATCAGAGACCAGACCTGCAGCACACACCGCAGACATCAGAATGATTGTTATGGTGGGGCTCAATGAGCAAAATGTGCTTAACGTAGGAATTGATATCTGCCAGTTATCATAGGAAACGTTTGATAGCTGTGTACCATATACCCAGGTGTAGGGTGGCATTGCTAAGGTATGCAACTGCTAGTATTGGGAGATACAGGCAGGGCCCAATGTCCTGCCTCTCCAGGAGGCATTGGCCAATGGGGCCTGTGTGTGTGTGTGTGTGGGTGTGTCTGCCCCTGTTGGCTGCTGCTTTATGGCAGTTTCCCAACTCCAGTCCTGGTGTTCCAAACACTGTTCGTGTTTTCATGCTGTCCCTCATAAATATGCATGAGCTACATCTGCATACCATGGGGGTGGTGCATAGTTATGCAGCACAGGCAACTTTATTAGAGGCAGCATGGAACCTGAATGGTGTGGGGCCCTCCAGGACTGCATTTGCGGGACTCTGCTCTAGGTAATGCGCCTGTTTATGGTGTCTGTGTTTGGTGTGGTAAAATATAGGCGTATTAACCATGCGTATGTTCTCTGCAATAAAGGAGTGTCTTTACTATCACTGTTTAGTGGTGGGTAAAACTATGGGGACTGGGTTGGCAGGAGCCCCAGCTGGGATTTGAACCTGTGACTCTCTGATCTTACAGGCACTGGCTGTGTCCGTTGCACCACACTGTGGCCACAGAGACAGTGCAGTCCCTGGAGATAGGAAAACTGGCCTGACGAGTCAGAAACCCTGCTCTGCACAATTGTACTGTGGGCTCATTTACCTTGTATGGAGACAAAAGTGCACATAAACCTCAAATATGACCTCTAAAAAAGGGGCAAACACCCATAACCAAGCTGGGCAACAATGATAACATTGAGCAACATTAAAAAACACTCCCAGGAAAGCTCCAATAAAATGAAATGATTTTTGAAAGGGTCTACGGAGCGTAGACCCTTCCAAACATCATTTCTTTTTTGGAGCTTTCCTGGGAGTATTTTTTATTGTTGCCCATTGCTATCACTGTTGCCCAGCTGAATTATACTTTTTACACTGTTTCTTGTGGTCATTTTACCGTTTTATTTGACATTTTGTTCTGTGCACATGTATCACACTGCTCACGTTTTGTAGGTTTCCCCGGTTTTGCTGTACATTGCTGACGGAAATGGTTTCTCTTCCCTTTAATATGCCTTTAACGACAGGTTTTAATTCGCGTTGGAATTGAGCTCTGCAATTCAGCGCATTAGTGTGAGGGGAGTCTCTCCCCGCCCACTCTCCGCCCATTGACCCCTTCTCTCCGCCCACTCTCCACCTTCTGCGGTGTTTTAACGCGCCGCGGGGGTTTACGATCGTTAACTGCGGTTAACGCATGTAACGTACACTTAACGATCGTTCGCACGTCAGAACGTGCGTTATGATGTGCGAACGATCGTTACGTGTACGTTACGTGCGTTATTCACGATTACCACAGTTTAGTAAACATATCCCTTAATGTTAAAAAATGCAAGGTCATGCATTTGGGCTGAAGCAATCCAAGGGAGCAATATAGTATAGGGGGTGAAATACTTTTGTCCACTAAAGAAGAGCAGGACCTAGGCGTAGTTGTGTCTGATGATCGATCTTAAAGTAGCTGAACAGGTAGAAAAGGCGACGGCAAAAGCTAGAAGGATGCTTGGGTGCATACGGAGAGGAATGACTAGCAGAAAAAAGGAGGTGATAGTGCCTCTGTATAATTTATTTATTTAGTGTACACTTGTATCCCGCTACTTCCAGCGATCAGCAGTCTTTGGTGCGACCTCATTTAGAGTATTGTGTGCAGTTCTTGAGACTGCATCTTCAAAAGGATATAAACAGGCTGCAGTCAGTACAGAGGGTGGCTACTAAAATGATTAGTGGTATTCATTATAAAGTATACGAGGAAAGACTTAAGGATCTTAATATGTACACCTTAGAGGACAGGCAGGATAGAGGTGATATGATTGAGACGTTTAAATACCTCCACGGCAAAAATGCACAGGGGTAGAGCCTCTTTCGATTGAAAGCAAGTTCTGCTATGAGGGGACATGGGATGAGGGTGAAAGGGGATAGATTCAGGAGTGATATGCGGAAATATTTCTTTACGGAAAGAGTGGTGGATCTGTGGAATAGTCTCCCACTGAAGGTGGTAGAGATGAGGACAGTCTCTGAATTTAAAAAAAGCATGGGACAAACACAGAGGATCTCTAAAGGTAAAAAGGGGACTGTTGTAGTGGTTGATATGGAAGGACAGGTTAGATAGGCCATGTGGCCTTTTTCTGTCATCATTTTGCTATGTTACTATGTTTCTAATGCAGCTTATGGACCCCTGATCCAGTGATGAATATTATTTTTCAACTTATTGGCTCCAGGCTACCATCTGCAGGTCTGCTCTGTGGTTCCTTCCTCTTAGATCTATGATGGTCGTTGCAACCTTCTGCACTCTTGGAATCATTTAGGTCAATTTTCAGTTCCTTCAGTCGGTGTGATTTTGAAACACCAGCCACAGTGTTTAAAAAAATACACATAGCGAAGCTATTATGGCTGCTGTATGTATTGTTATGTCTTTGACATCAGGATTGCTTTTTAGGAGACATAAAGTCAACCGCTTAGCTTGATGTATACTGGCTGAATCTCACTGCTATTAGTATAACTAGGTGTTCGGCCCTGGATAGTGCGGAGGCAGTTAGAGGGATTTCACTGGTGCTACCTGGATAGTACCATTGAAAATTAGTGGCCAGGGTATTTATATATTTACTGACCCCCAGTAAACAGGTCATTGTTTTTGAATATTGGGTCTGTTCATTTACTGATGTACTATGCTATACTGATTTTTTTTCTCCACTGTAAAATGTTTTGGGTCTCCTTTTTGGGGGAAGAAGGTGGTACACAAGCCTAAACCAGAAACTGAAATAATTAGGATGAAGAAGATTCCACACCCTCTGAAACAGAAGAGTTCTTGCTCTCGACCTTAGTTACAGTTGGGGGATATTCAAAAAGATTTAGCCGGTAGCATGACCTATTAACCAGCTAAACCACAGCGATCCCGATATTGAGCGGCACTGTCCAAATCCTGCCTTTGAATATTCCTACAGACCACAAGAAAGACGCCTGGTGAAAGCTGGAGTGGAGGTGGCCCAACAGCTATCCTCTTAGGTGGGATATTCAGCCACTAACCAGATTGCTAAACCACATAAAGTTACGACAGGTCAATGGCTGCCCTAACATTAAGCAAGTTTTTCCTATCTTGGTGGCAGCTGAACATCACTGCTGACCAGATATTCAGTTCCAGCACGGAATATCCAGCGGCGGCCAGGGGCTTTAAAAGGGCTGACCGGTACCACTGTATACTGGCCCTAGTATTTCTAAGGGCAAGATGTTTCCAATAGAAATTCCCATTTTCACAGCCATTACTCCCTCCAAACCATGCAATAATGTTTCCTCAGTATGTTTCACCATCATCCAATTATTTCCCAACCCTAATTACTTTTGGTGTGCACTGCAATGAGAACTTTCTTCCTTATGAGTGGTCACTGAATATTAAGCCATAAATCTGGAAACTGGTGTAGCAGGAAGGAAGTTCTTTTAAAATACATATCTAATTAATTTACTGCAATCAAGGTGCTAATGGGAACGATAATGCCCTCTTGTTTAGTAGATCAGATTTAATTTACTGCTTGGTCTCTTGTCTGAACACTGTTAAATGTCACTGTGTGAACAGGGGCTGCTGGACTGCACTTGGCTTAGCTCTCCACCTACAGTCCCTGGTTTATTTTCCCAGTTACTAATCGCTGAAACCAGACAAGATAAGATGATCTCATGCCGAGGAAGAACAAAGCCTCCATTTTTACTGCAAAGTGGTAAATATCAGAGCAGATTTGTCCTTTACATCACGGAACAGGGACATGAGTGAAACATAATTATTTAATTTAACTTACCCCATCAGATAGATACATATGGGGCAGGAAAGACCCTCCATTCACCTGAACCATCTACTATACTTGCATCTGACCTGCCCACTGGCACCCAAAGCTGGCACTATTTTGGAACAGAGCACCAGTGGAGCAGGAGCAACTTTAAAAACTGCCGTTCTTAATGCCATGATTTATGCAAGACACAGAGCAATTTGTCTGTAAGTGAGAAAGTAAAAACAAATTTGACATAAGAGCATAAGAAATACCATACTGGGTTAGACCAAGGTCTATCAAGCCCAGAATCCCGTTTCCAACAGTGGCCAGTCCAAGTCACGTTCCAAAAAAGACACACAGGTTCCACAAGGCTTGTCCCAGGTTAAGCAGTGGATTTCCCAGGTCCTGTTTAATAATGGTTTATGGACAGAAACCCAGCTACACTAACAGCTTGAGAACACAGCGATATTTTAAGTGCAGGGGTGAAAGAAGTCTAATTTGGCATTTCCACTTTGCAGCTGAATTTGTTTGGTCTTTAAGAGTTGTGAAGTAGGCCTGTGTTTATGGGACAGAGATGGAGAAATTTTACTTACTGATAATTTCCTTTCCTGGAATCCTGCTAGTGGGTGTGTCCCTGGCCAGCAGACAGTGAGACAGAGAAAAATTCCCAAAGCTTTGTGAGATCACCCTTGGTATAAAAACTCATCACCTGAGGGGAGTTTCAGTATAACCATAACAAGAAGCAGGAGTTCAAACAGCCAAGGAAGTACAAAATCAGACCAAAAATGAGATCATGAATGTATAATTCTTATAACAAGCAGCTAAATTGAACAATGTGAAAGAGGACCCGCAGGTCAAGGAAGTATGTACATGGTGAGGTAGAGCAATGTCACCAATATGTAAAGAGAGTCTTAGCTAGGTGATGGACTAAACAGTTTAGAAGGGCGGGTCCTAGACTGCTCTAGCAGGATTCCAGGAAAGGAAATTATCAGTAAGTAAAATTTCTCCTTCCAGTCCAGACTAGTGGGGAGTAGTATAGCTAAACTACTCCAGGGTGCGAAGAAACAGCTGCAGCCAAGGTAGAAGCTCTGAAGCAAACTGCTTCTCAAGCTTGGACATCCAAGTGATAGCAACATGCAAATGTAGAGAGGGATGGATCAGGTGGCTGCCCTGCAAATATCCAGTGGAGCTACCCATGAGCATTCTGACCAGGAGGTAGCCTGGGCCTGCGTAAAATGTGCCCAAAGTAAAAGCTGTTAGTGTAGCCAGGTTTAAAAAAGGTTTGGACAAGCTCCTGGAGGAAAGGTCCATAAACCATTATTAAAGTGGACCCAGGAAATCCACTGCTTGCCCCAATACAAGCATTGTGGAACCTGTGTCTTTTGGGGAAACTGCTAGGTACTGTAATGCAGCGAGGGCTGATGAAAGCCCAGATGAGAAAAAAGAAGCTGTTTTTCAGAGAAAAAAAATGTGCACAAGTTGCAATATTCGCAGGAACCAGCTAGAGGGAGCAGGAGGGCATTCAGAGAGACTGAAGGGCCACGCCCAGCTGGTCACGAGGAACTGACAACCACCTCCCAATCCTCAAAGGCAGGAGTGCTTTATAAGGGGAGAGTGGAAGACTGGAGAGGAGAGAGGTTGAAGTGGAAGCCTGATTTCTCCGGAGCTAGAGGATCACCAGGAGTGAGAGGTGATTCACCAGGAGCTGAGGAAGGACCTAAGGAGGGACCAGCTCAAGCTAGAGAGAGAGCTGTTTGCCCGAAGAGGCAAAAGCACTGCACTAATTGCAGGCAGAAGCCAAAGGAGAATCAGCTGGAGAAGCTAAGCCACGCTGAGCAGGAAAGCCAGGAGCTGGGCTTATGCAGAAGCAGGCGCTTACCAGGAGAATGGGTTCAAAGGCTGCAAGGTAAACCAAACTTTCAAAGGAAAGGATTTCATCAAGCTGCTGACTGTGAGAGGCAAGCAATTGAAGAAAGCCATTTACCTGCTTGTTGCTGCAATACAAGGTATGATAAATATATGCCTATGAAGAAAGCTATAAATGTTAAAGACTCTGGTAAAGCTGCTATAAAACCTCTAAGAAGAGAAAACACATTTAATCTTAATACAGCATGTGGCCGATGCCCTAGGTTAGGCCAAAGACATTGGCAAGTACTGCAAGAGATATACAAAACCCCTGGAGGTGTTTCCCAAGAAACTAGGGATACAGAGTCAGACATATCTAATTATGAGCCAATGCAAGTGGAACTGGCAGGAGAATTATCAGACCAGGAAATGGATTGCACTCTCTGTGTATCTGGTAGCATAGAGTCTTTGCCAGACTTGTGAATTGCTTGAATTGCTAACCGAGCATTCTTTAATTGACTGAGCACTGCTATTCCTGTGAAATTCAACAGTTTTGCTTTAAATCCTGAGTTTTCTTTCTTACCTGAATTAAGGACATTTACTTTGAGTTGTAACCCAACAATTGGAACCACTGTGTAAAGGGAATAAAAGCCTTCTTTTTCCCACCACTCTGCTTTAATGGTTTCTTTAAAGATTGGAGCTAAAAACTACAAGGACCAAGTGCCTTTTGGCCCTTAAAAGACTCTCCTATCTTAATATTAAAATTTTTATGTCCCACCTGCCCTGGCATCCACTGGCCACCAGGGAGGCGTGCCGACAGTACGTATGACCTAGATTGGCCACTGTTGGAAACAGGATACTGGGCTTGATGGACCTTGGTCTGACCCAGTATGGCATATCTTATGCTCTTATATTTGTTCAATAAAATATAAGATGACTCAATGGTCTGCTTCATCCAGCATGCAATGGTCGCTTTGGAAGCGGCCGCTCCTTTTCATGAACCAGAAGCTAGGACAAAAAGGTGACTGGAGAGACAAAACGTATTAGTGAGTTTGAGGTAAGGGCATAATGCCCTACCAACATCCAACAAGTGAAGGACTCAGTTGTCACCCAAAGACGGCTCCTTAAAAAAGGAAAGAAGTACAACCAATAGATTGACATGAAAATCTGAAAAGATCTTAGGCAGAAAAGAGGGCACTGTTTGAATGGTAACGGTGAAAAAGACAGAAGAGGATCCTGGCAAGAAAGTGCCTGGCGCTCCGAAAAGCACTGTACTAAAGTGACTGCTATAAGAAAAACAGTTTTGAGAGTCTAATCTTTGAGAGATGCCCTATGGAGAAGTTCAAACAGGGCACAGGTGAACGCAAGAAGCACTAAGACAGATCCCAGAAAGGGACGATTGGACAAATGGGGGGGGACTCAGGGAGCGAACACCCTGCAGTAACGGGAAACATCTACATGAGAAGCAAAAGACCACCCATGGACAGGCCACGGAAGAGTGTCAAGGCCGCAATATGCACCTTTAAAGAATTAAGGGCGAGACCCTTAAGAAATCTGTCCTGAAGGAAGGAAAGAATATCTGGAATATCAACTCGCCAAGGGGAGAAGGATCTCTTAGAACACGAAGAAGAAAAAAAGATGCCAGATCTGAGCATAGGCACATGAGGTAGAAGACCGTCAAGCCTGTAGTAGAGTGGCCACTACTTGCAGCGAGTAACCTTTGTGATGAAAGCACCGCCGCTCAATAGCCAAGCCATAAGCAAGTAAGGAGCGGGGTTGTCCATGAGAACCAGTACCTGAAACAGGAGACCTCTGTAGATACAGAGGGTAGGGGCGCCTCCTGCAGGAGGCAGAGGAGATTGGCATACTATGGACATTGAGGCCAATCTGGGGCCACCAGACTACCCATTCAGAGTATGACTCTATCCGACAGAGTACACCTTTTTTAAACCCAGCTACACTGGGCCGATTAGTAGCCAAGGAGGAAAGATATAGAGAAGCTGGTTTGAGGGCCAGGTCTGAACCACAGCATATAGGCTGTGAGATTTGTTGCTTTCAATGACTGAAAAAGATTGATGCCTTGGCATTGGAAGAGGTGGCCATTAGGTTTAGAGTCGGATGACCCCACTGACGCACAATGTTCGCAAACGCCCACGGAACTAGCTCTCATTCGCTGGGGTCCAGGATATGACAACTCAGGAATTCCGCTTGAATGTTCTTCATTCCCACAATATGCTGCGCAGAAAGAGCCAGGGAGTTGGATCTTGCTCAGGGAAGTAGAAGACTCAATTCCAGGGCCACTCCGAGATATTTGGTCTCACCATGTCTGTTGAGATATCACAGTGGTGGAATTGTCAGAATGTACTCAAACTGTTCGACCCTGGAGGTGGGATTGAAAGAAGAGTAGAGCCAGATGAACAGCCCAGGCTTCAAGGCAATTGATGGTCCAAGAGGCTTCTTGAATGGACCAGGATCCCTGTGCTACCTGTCCCTGGCAGTGCGCTCCCCAACCTGCAAGGCTGGCATCCATGGTGACCACCACCCAATGTGGAATTTCCAAGGGAATGCCCTTCAACATGTGAAATGGACAAAGCCACTAGCGAAGACAATGGCAAACCACTGAAGAAAGGGTGAGAGTACTGAAGCAGACACATGTGAGCATGAGCCTAGGGGATCACATCGAGAGCAGAAGCCATGGTGCCAAGGAGTTTTAGGTAATCCCAGGCAGTGACAGCTGCCAAGCACTGGAAGGCATGGACCTGAACGCAGAGCTTTTTGCATCTGTCGTAAGAGAGGAAGATGCGACCCACTCTTGTGTCAAAGCAGGTGCCAAGGAATTCCAGAGACTGAATTGGGCACAGATTGCTTTTGGAATAATTGATCACCCAGCCAAGATGGTCCTGAAAGGAGAGGACCGATCGCAGAAGTAGTCTCCTCGAAATTTGTTGCTCTGATCAGCCAATTGTCTAGATAAGGATGAAAATGAATATCTTGGCACTGCAGGGAAGCTGCCATTATTACCATCATCTTGGAGAAAGTGCAAGGAGCTGTGGCAAGACCAAAGGGCAGGGCACGAAACAGATAATGTTGGCCGAGGTCCGTGAAACGTAAATACTATTGATGATCTTGGCAGATTGTAATGTGAAAATATGCTTCCGTCAGGTCCAGGGATGCGAAATATTCGCTGCCTGAACAGCTTGAATGACTGTCCTGAGGGTTTCTATCTGGAACTGCAGCACCTGAAGACAGTGATTGACTCCCTTGAGATCCAGGATAGGATGGAAGGAGCCGTCCTTCTTGGGAATGACGAAGTAAATGGAATAGTGACCAGAACCTCTTTCTAAGGGAGGAACTGGGCATACCACATTCAGCTGAAGATGACAGTGGAGATTCAGGTGTTCAGCCACTGCCTTGGCTGTGGAACTGCAGGGAGAGATGAGGAAGACATTCGGCACAACCTCAGTGAAGCTATGTTACTACCTCAAGTTCCCAACAGTCCAATGTTATCTGGGTCTATTCGCGGGAAAAATACTATAAACATTTGCCCATAGGAGGCACCCTAGAATGGACCCGGAAATTGTCAACAGGAAGATTTTGCAGAACCAGAAATGTATTGGACAAGGACAAATTGTCCTGGTTGCGATGGATACCCCGAAAGGACTAAGGTTTAGAAGCAGCCCTATTTGAAGAAGAACCGGATTTGCTAGGCCGGTTGCAATGAAGTCTCTGAAGCGGACTCTATAAGATGAGGACGTGGACAACGATGAAAAGTAGATTTGGGCTTATCCTATGGTAAACATTGAGGCTTGACTTCCTCCAAATCCTTCACAAGGAAGCTTGGCGAGACAGGACTTGGAAGCAGCCTCCGCATTTCAATGGTGGAGCCACAGCCAATGCTGAGCCACTGTAGCAGCAGCCACAGACTGTGCTGATAAGCGCAGCAGATCATAAAAGGCATCTGCAAGAAATGCAGTGTCCGACTCTAAATGAGGCAAAGCTGGATCTTCTAGAAGTGACTGAAGCCATCAGAGCAGAGACCTCCGCAAACAGAGGTCTGCAATGTCAAGGTCGATGATGAGAAAGTGTTTTTTAAGACTCCCTCCACCTTGCGATCCATCTGTTCATGGAGGGAGTGCTGCCCTCCACAGGAAAGGTTGTGAGTTTAGTGACTGCAGTGACTAGGGTGTCTACTTTAGGGAAACACCACCACTTGTCAAGATCATCCGAAGACCAAATGTAAACACGCCCCAAGCGACGAGTGGAGCGTAGAGAAACATCAGGAGAATCCCACTCTAAGGAGACCATCTGTTGTAGTTCCAGGGGAAAGAAAAAGCCTTAGAAGGTTTCCTGATGCCCACAATGATGGGGCTGCCTGAGGTTTAGAGGAATGCAAAGGCTGTTGCACTTGAGAGTCTGAGAGGCGCAGAGCCTCCATAATTTGAGCAATGAGAGCAGGAAGCTCCTCTTCACAAAATAACCAGATATCCTGACCATCTTATTGAGGCTCTTGGTCGTCTTCCAATGGCGAGAGCTCTCCTTCTTCCCAGCCAGATTCAGAAGTGATAGAATGTTCTTCTGAAGGACCGTTACCGTCTTCCTCTGCAGGGTGCCAGTCCCCTGGAGGAGAGGAGGTATGCTTGGTCAGATCTAAAGAAGCTCCAGCCAAACTTCAGTGGGCACACTTTCTAGACAGAGGATCAGAGGTGGTCAGAGTAGCTGAAATCCCCAAATGCCATATATCCCAGGCCTGATGGAATAGCTGCATAAACTGGTGATCAGAACCATCAGCTGAAGTCTACATGGGCTGAATAGAGAGTTGTAGAGGGTGAGCAGACTGCTCAGGCAACAAAACTGGAGGAAGGACATTTTGAGATCAAGCATCACCCTGAGGTAACCCAGAGGGAGCTAAAACAAGAGACCTGGAAGGCCTATCAGAACCAGAACCTGCAGATGTAGAAGGACCCCTTGATCAGAACCACAGGAGGAACACAAACTATTTGTCAAAGTCTTATATTTCTTCCCACAGCCCAAGCAACACTGTAGGGAAGAAGCATTTTCACAACAGGATAAAAGAAAAAGTCACAGAAGAGCCGGGGAGCCAAAAATCAACACACTGAAGAAAGAATGGCAGCCGCGGCACAAAAATTATGGCAGGAAACAGCAAAAACAGAGCTAGGAAGCAGTCGCTGACTGATCGCGTGAAGAGAAGCAGGAAAAACGGTATCTACAGAAAATGGAGCACACCCAAAAAAGAAGAGAGGAGCACGCGGCCAGAAGAACAAGATACTGCCGAAAAACAGATTAGGACACTGCTTTAAGAGAGAACCGCAAAAGAAATAAAAAAACACTGCTCTCGAAGGAGGAAAAAACAGATAAAGAAGGAGTAAGAAAAACAACAAAAGGTGACTGGCCAACTTAGCTGATAGAAGTCTTGCTTGCAGAACAGTCAGAACGGAAGGCTGCAGCTGCTCCTCATGAGCAGGAGAACTTCGCTTCAGAGGTGCTCTACTTGTCCTTTTGACCAGTAGCAGCTCTGGAAAGTGAAGAAAGGGAAACTGTCTGGAAAGAAGGGGGCACCACAGCGTGCACAACTGCCAAAGATAGCTACACTGACACCAAATCTCTTCTCAGAGAACGCCAGGAGCTAGGGGAAGTCCATCATCTGCTGAGACAGAGAAAGTACTGGAGCTGCCCTTGAGGGATGGGTTTTTATACCATGGGTGATGTCACAAAGCTTCAGGAATTTCTCTCTGTCTCACCATCTGCTGGCAGGGGGACACAACCCACTAGTCTGGACTGGTCTAGCAGGATGTATTTGGAAGTTTAATTTACATGAGGGGGCTTTTCAGCCTTGATTTAGCTCACGATTTTATGGTTTTAGAATGGGTCAGTGGGTTGGTCTCTTCCGGGTATTTGTCTTAGTTTCATTTGAGGATGGAGAGGGCAATTTTCCCTGGCCATTTCTGTGGCTAAAAGTGTTGTACCTATAAACCAGCTGTTTGAAATCTTTCAGAAAAGTAATATAGATGTTTAATAGTAAAGAAACACGAAGCTCCGAGATACAGACTTCCACAATCACCCCTGTTCCCTCTTAACTGTCCTGTCGGTAGTTACGACAATCAAATGGCAACATCGAAGGTTTTATATCTACTGCTTGGTGCCAATGTCTCCTTTTCTTTAAGAAGATTTGGACTACTGTAATGGGCTGTACATGGACTTTCTCTTGCAGTTCACACACAGGCTACAGGTTGTCTAGAATATGGCAACCAGATACATTTAGGGAAAATCAAAATGGTCTCCTGCTACTCCATCACTGTGCCAGTCACACTGCTGCCTATCTTGCAAAGGCCTTGGCTTATACTCCTGGGGCAATTCTGCGCAAATACGCAGCGCAGAGTTTGCACAGAATTCTCCACCTGCACAGAATCCTGAATTTTCTATGCAGATTTCTATGCAGACGCCGGCATCAGTGAGCAGTGAGGCAGGCTCAGAGTGCACAAGCTTTAAGGGTGCCAGAACCTGCCTCACTGTTCACTGTAGCACAGCTGCGGGGGCGTTTCCCTTCACTCCTGTGGCCGTGCTACAGAAGCACTTCCAGTCTCTAGCAAGAAAGAGGAAGCACTTTTGTTTACCTCTTTAATATGTGGTAATACTGGCACCAGAAGTGTAGCACAGTGCGGGAGCAAATTCCACGGCTCTGTTTAAAATACCACGATTAGGCAGAGGAGGTGAGTGGCTGGGACTAGACATTGGAGAGGGGCTGGGGGCTGGAGAGGACTGATGGTGAGTCAGGGGAATGATTGTGGGCTACAGAAGATTGATGGTGAGTCAGGTGTGACTGGGGGCTGGAGAGGGACTGATGGTGTCAGGGGTGATTGGGGGCTAGAGACGGACTGAAGGTGAGTTGGAGGAGTGACTAGGGGCTGAAGAGGGCTGATGGTGAGTCGGGGGAGTGACTAGGGGCTGGAGAGGACTGATGGTGAGTCGAGATCTTCCTAGAGGTTAAACGGAGAGGGGGCAAGGAAGGCTTGGGTGCTGGGGAGAGACCTGCACAAAAATGTATGAATAAAACATGAAGAATTTTAAAATAGCTTGCACAGAATTTACATTCTGATGTTTACTTTCAAAGCCTTCTGCAAGAATGGTCCCGAGTATTTAATAGAGGAAATCCTAGTCAGAGTTACTCCCACCTCTCGAACAGCAGAGATCTTGCATCACAGCCAGAGTGTTCTCTCTCCTACCTCCGTATTTATGGAAAAAGCCTGCCAGGTGAAATTAAGCACGAGTCTTGCTACTTAACCTTTGTAAAATGGTGATATTATTGGTGTCTGTTCACACTGTCTTCGTGATTTTGCTGTAATCTCTTGTTTTTATTGTATATACTGCTCTGGGCAGCCCTTTGTGGGGTGAGAGGTTGGGTTGCAATTGTATTTTTATATAAATTAATATATATATTTACAGCTGCCTTGACATTTTCTTCTGGCAAATTTCATTCCTGTGCATAGCTTCCACAAACTGCTTCCTCAAATCTAGAAATTATCCTTAGAAATTTTCTAAGCCTTCCTGCGTTATAAAAGGCAGCTGTAGGAGCTTAAATTGGTCAAGAAATAATTAAAGTTATCCATGGACTAAAACCAAATGTCCAACAGATTTCCACCTACTTCCAGTAGACCTGCAAGCTCAATCCTGGAATACCATCCTCACGGCTGCTCTGGACAACCTAGCCTCTCAGCAGCTCCTTTCACCCTCTCGTACTTGTCATCGTTATCATTGGTTCCATTCGGGTCTCTTCCTGCACCGTTCCTACCTTCACCAAGCTGAGTGCCTCTGGTGTAAGTGTCCCTCTCCTGCCCGTCTAGCCCACTTCCGGTATTGTCACTCTCACTACCGCTCTTTGTTGTAGTTGTTAAGTGCCGTCGAGTCGGAGTCGACTCATGGCGACCCTCTGGATAGCTATCCTAAATTGTGTTTGGTCTTGAGTCAGGCGGCTCATTGTTGACAGACTGGTACCCATAGCTGCTGCTATTGTATCGATCCATCTCATTGCTGGCCTTCCTCTTTTGCGTTGACCTTCTATCTTGCCAAGCATGATGTCTTTCTCTAATGATCTCTCTCTTCGCATGATGTGTCCAAAGTATGAAAGTCGAAGTCTTGTCATCTGAGCTTCTAAAGAAACCTTAGGTTTGATCTCCTCTAGTACTGACTGGTTTGTTCTTCGGGCAGTCCATGGTATACACAGTATTTGCCGCCAGCACCATAATTCAAAGGCATCAATTTTCTTCCTGTCTATCTTTTTCACTATCCAGCTTTCACATCCATATGATGTTATTGAAAATACCATGGCTTGAACAAGTTGAATCTTTGTAGGGGGAGAGACATCTCTACTCTTGAGAATCTTATCTAGGTCTTTCATAGCCATTCTGCCAAGAGCAATGCGTCGTCTGTTTTCTTGACTGCTTGTTGCTTCTTTATTGATAGTTGATCCAAGTAGGTTAAAGTTGTTCACAATTTCAATTTCTTCTCCTTCAACGATGAACCTGTTGATTTTGCCAGTTGTCATGATCTTTGTCTTCTTTACATTAAGGTGCAGGCCCATTTTGAGGCTATGTTCTTTGATTGTGAGAAGCAAATGTTTCAGATCATCTTCACTTTCAGCCAGTAATGTGGTATCATCAGCATAGCGAAGGTTGTTGATGAGTCTTCCACCAATCTTCACACCTCTGTTGTCTTCATACAATCCTGCTTCTCTGATGATTTGTTCTGCATATAAATTAAACAGGTAGGGGGAAAGTATGCAGCCTTGTCTTACACCTTTGCTTATTTTAAACCATTCTGTTTCTCCTTGTTCCGTTCGAACTGTTGCTTCTTGATCAATGTACAGATTGTGCAAGAGAATGATCAGGTGTTCTGGTATACCCATGCTTCTTAATGTGGCCCAGAGTTTCTCATGGTTTACACAGTCAAAAGCCTTGCTATAGTTGATAAAGCACAAATAGATATCCTTCTGGTATTATTTAGTCTTTTCAAGGATCCATCTCACATCCGCAATGATGTCTCTTGTTCCTCGCCCTTTCCTGAACCCTGCTTGCACTTCAGGTAGTTCTTGTTCCAGGTATGGTTGTAGTCTCTTTTGAATAATCTTCAGTAGAATCTTGCTGACATGTGGGATCAGAGCGATTGTGCGATAATTTCCACAGTCAGTTGGATCACCTTTCTTTAGTATTGGTATAAACACAGATCTTTTCCAGTCAGTTGGCCATGTTGTTGCCTTCCATATTTCTTGGCAGAGCCTTGTAAGTATGGTAACAGCTGCATCAGATTGCTGTAATACTTCTATGGGAATGCTATCAATGCCTGGTGCTTTGTTCTTTGATAAGGCTTTCAATGCTGCTTCAACTTCTTCTTTCATCACCAATTGTTCCCGATCATAAGGTGCAGGTTGAAATGGCTGTTGGTCCACTTGATCTTTATCATATAAAAGCTCTGTATATTCCTTCCACCTTTTCTTGATCTTCGCAGCATCATTCAACATAGAACCTTGAGCATCTTGTAACATTCCAGTTCGAGGCTGGAACTTTTTCTTTAACTCTCATAGTTTTAGGAAAGCTGATCTTGTTCTTCCTCTAATAATTTCTGCTTCTATTTCCTTGCATGCGTCATTGTAGTACTTTTCCTTGTCCTGTCTTGCTGCATGTTGGAAATCTCTGTTGAGTTCTGTTATTGTCTTTCTTTCTCCTCTGGCTTTAGCTTCTCTGCGTTTCTGGGCAATTTTCAGAGTTTCTTCCGTCATCCATTTTGGCCGTTTTTGCTTTTTCACCTTTTGTAGAGACTTCTCACTTTCTTCCAACACAACCTTCTTGATGTCATTCCATAACTCTTCTGGAGCTCTGTCATTTGTATCTAAAGCAGCAAATTGATTTTGCAGGCAGTCTTTAAATTCCAGTGGTATATTCTCAAGCTCATATTTTGCTGCATTCATGAGTGGTTTGCTCTTTTTCCACTTTAGCTTGAGTTTGCATACTAGTAGTTGATGATCTGTACCACAGTCAGCTCCAGGTTTTGTCTTTGTTGATGTTATAGAACTTTTCCATCGTTGACTTCCACAGATGTAGTCAATTTGATTTTTATACAATCCATTGGGTGAAGTCCATGTGTACAGTCGCCGCTTGTGTTGATGGAAGAAGGTGTTTGAGATGAATAGATCGTTGGTCTTGCAGAATTCTATCAGTCTTTCTCCAGCTTCATTTCTGTTGCCAAGTCCATATTTTCCAACTACTTTGCCTTCTTCTTTATTGCCAACTTTTGCGTTCCAGTCACCCATGACTATCAGGATATCCTGTTTGCATGTTCTGTCAATTTCAGCTTGTACTTGCTCATAGAACTCTTCAATTTCATTCTCTTCTGCAGCTGTTGTTGGGGCATATACTTGAATTATAGTTGTGTTGATAGGCATTCCTCGTAGACGAATAGAGATTAAGCGTTCACTGACTGCATTGTATTTCATTACAGTTCTTGCAAGTTTCTTCTTTATTATAAATGCAACACCATTCCTTCTTTGTCTTTCATTTCCAGCATAGTAGACCATGTGATCATCTGATGCAAAGTGCCCGATGCCAGTCCATTTCAGTTCGCTGACACCCAACAGATCAAGTTGTACACATTCTATTTCATTCTTGACCACCTCCAACTTCCCTTGGTTCATGCTTCGTACGTTCCATGTTCCAATGTGTAAGACATCTTTACAGCTTCTGACTCTCATTTCATGCGCAGCTACATCAGCAGTCAGACGTCCCGAGGGCTTTGATCCAACCACATCATAAATGCTGGCTTTACTCTGAAAAGTCTTCAGCTCTTCCCTAGTAGCTAGTTGAGTGCCTTCCAACCTGGGGGTCTCATCTTCCAGCACTAAAGCACAATTTGTTTTGTTGTAACTATCCATTGGGTTTTCATGGCAAGATACAGAAGTAGATTGTCGGGCCTTTCTTCCGCGCAGTTTAAGTTTGGTGTTGTTGCCATTTGTCACAGAAATGTGATCCTCTGCCGTCAACACTATCCCATTCTGCTGCTGCCCAGAAGGGGGGGGTTTGTCTTGGTCTGGCACCTCAGCTGAGACCTTTCCATCGTAGAAGACCCTGCCAGTAGTTAAACTACTGATAGTTTAGCTCTCAGCATCACTGATGCACACAAGCCCTCACAGCACGACAAGCTGCAAACCAAGTGAGGGCCGCTCTTGTTACATTCATCCAAATTGGACTACTTTTCTAATCTCATTTCCTCTTCAACCAATTCCACCCGCCATCTCGACTCAGTCCTGCGTTCCCTTTCTGCCTCACACTCCCTTACTTCCTCACCCCCTTCCCCTATTATTCCCGATCCTGCTCTTCTGGCTTCTCTCTTTGTCACTAAAGTCAACGATCTCTGTCTACTTTTCCCTTCCTGTCCTCCTCCCCTCTCTCCCTCTCTCCCTCTCTCCAATGTCCCCATCCATTCCCCTTTCTGCTCCTCCTCTCTCTCACCATTGGTCCTCATTCCAACCTATTACCGCTACAGAGCTTAATAAGGTCTTTTCAACAATCCAGAAAACCACCTGTATCTCTGACCCCATTCCTTCTCACTGGCTCCTGGATACCTCTCTGGCCCTCTCTCCTCTGGTTCTTTCCATTATTAACTCTAGTCTTTCTTCTGGCACCTTCCCTTCCACTTGGAAACACGCAGTTGTTCGTCCTATTCTAAAAAAGGATTCCCTCGATCCATCTTCCCCGTCCAATTGGCGTCCCATTTCAAATCTTCCTTTTCTTTCCAAACTCCTAGAAAAACTGGTTTTCGCACAATTCTCCACCCATCTTGAAGCATCTTTAGCACTTCACTCTCGGCAAGCTGGTTTTCGTCTTGGCCACAGCACTGAATCTATCCTAGTATCCTTTCTCAATGAACTTCACATTGTGCACGACCAAGGTTTAATTTCTATTGCTGTTTCTCTAGATCTATCTGCAGTTTTTAACCTTGTGGATCACCGTACCCTACTAGCACATCTTCACGACATCAGTCTCTCTGGTTCTGTCCTATTTTGGTTTCGTTCATTTCTTACTAATAGGTCTTTTTCCGTTCTGTCAGGTCTTTTCTCCTCCCCTCCCACTTCTCTTCCCTGTGGTGTCCCCCAGGGTTCTGTTCTTGCTCCTCTCCTATTTAATATTTTCTTGGCCCCCTTAGCCCTCTTAGTCCAGCAACATAGTATTTCATCATATTACTACGCAGACGACATTATCCTTCTTCATCATACAGATGCCTCCTTCCCTGATCTTACTCCTCAGAACTCCTGCTTAGCCTCTGTTGCTTCCTGGCTCTCTTCTAACTTTCTGCACATCAGCATCTCTAAATCATCTGCTATTTGGTTCACTTTTGGCTCCCCTCTTGCTCCTCTTCTCCCTAACTCCCCGATCCCAGTCATCTCCTCTCTGCATTATCTCAGGGTAACCTTGGATTCTGCCCTGTCCTTTAAGGAACACATTTCCCTAGTACTACGACGATCTTTTCACACCTTGAGACAACTTCGCACAGTCCGTCCCTTTCTTTCAGTCCCCTCCATGACCACGCTGCTCCTATCGCTAGTAGTATCCCGGCTAGACTATTGTAACATTTCCTTGGCAGGCCTTCCACAATCACAGCTTCGTAGCTTACAGTTAGTTCATCACACAGCCGCCCGCATTCTGACTCATGCCTCTTGCTTCGACCATATTACCCCTATTCTGATTCATTTACATTGGCTTCCGGTTCCATATCGTATACAATACAAAATGCTTATCTATGTTCATAAAACCATTCACACCGGTACTCCCATTTACCTTGCAGATCTGATTCGTCTTCACACACCTCACCGTTCCTTTAGATCAATTCATTCCAACCGCATGTTCCTCCCCTCCCCATCTCAGGCCCATCTTGAAGCCACCCGTTCGTCTGCCTTTTTCTTCCTGGGTCCCCGGCTATGGAACTCGCTCCCCCCTGACCTCTGTCTAGAGGCCTCGTATAAAACATTTAAAACCAGATTAAAAGCACACCTCCTCCTCCTCCCACTGTATTGTCTCCACCCCCCCCCCCACCCCCCGTTAACCCTCCATGTGCTTTCCCTTACTATCTACTGAATTGAGTGCTTTGTCTTGCCTTTTGCCTCTGTTATCTCTTTCCTGTCTCTTAACTGGCGTTCCTTTCTTTTTCTGAAGCAGTCTCAAATTTTGTATTGTAAACCGCTCTGATACCCCCAGTATGAGCGGTATGTTAAATATGTAATAAAGATAAAGATAAAGTGAGTTGATATCATTGGCTTTCAATAAGATAAATTTCACTGGCGACCAGGCTGATTTTTTAGACCTCTTTGAGACTGTTTGAGATTATTTTATCTATGTGATATAACTGACATTGTCCTACATTCATTGCGTTTTTCATCCTTTTCGATATTAAGCTGAATTTTTATATTTTGTGTGATAGATCTATCACACAAACAGGTGAAATGTTCCGGTGAGTTTCTTACTGGCCTCAAAGGCAAAATCTATTTATTATTAATAAAATGTATTTATTCATATTGGATTATTTTTATTTACACAAGAATATATCAGTTGTCATTAAGAATCCTGCTTTTCTATTTAAGGTTTATTTGTACTCTTATTTATTTGTTACTGGTAAGTGGTTGATAAATTTGCCAAAATAAGGTATTTATGATGATTTTTTACACACATGATAAATTTTGAGTTCTTTTTCTGTATATGTCACTTTGATTTATTGATTTATTGTATTCGTATTAATAGATTGCAGTACCCCTGATGTAGGGGAACACCGAGACATAGCTGTGTTGGGTTCTTTTTACTTTAGCAAATTTTATGAATAAAGACTTTGGGATTCTTTTACTAAAGGTGCACAGTTACTATGTGATCATTACGAACCTCCTGTGCTGTTGGGGGTGTTCCCACGATGTTCCGAGCAGTTCGACACGGATACACCTAACGACTCCCAGAGAGTTGCAGTTAGGTGCTCTCGCACTAACTGCCACACTGCCATTGAGCACTCAGTAACTGCCCTCATGCTAGTAGTAATGTGCTCCCCATGTCCTGCCCCATCAGATGATGGACAGTTATCGTGTGCTTTAACGCATGGTCTTTGGCAAGCCCTCACCTTCGCATTCCCGGCTACCAGTTGCTGTGCCTTAAAATGCACGTTAACTGGTTAATTGGTTTCTTGTTCTCTCCATCCTTTATTACGATGAAGACCAGAAAAGTGCATCAATGAATCAAAATTTGTGATATAAGTTATTATTATTTATTTTACATATGCACATGGTATAACACGGATATATTTTCTGAAAGAAACATTCATTCGGGTTGGTATTTAAACACTGCAGTTGGCAGTTCTTCTAAACGCTAGCCATGGAGTTTAAATAAAACATGTATATTCTGGACAGCGAGTAGCACGGCGGCAGAGCTCATACTTATAATGAACATAAACACTGATTATATGTATTGAGCTGTCAGCGCTGCTCTCTTTCCAGAGAGTGGCTCTAGTCAGCTCCTTAGCTGGATAACTGTCCAGACAGATTTAGGACAACAGAAAAGCTGGATATGGCTGCTTTCTGGATAACTAAACGGAGTGCCCATCTTCCATCCTGGCTCTGTCTCGGCACTGTACAGAAGTCCAAAGGTCCATCAAGCCCAGTATCCCACTTTCAACAGTGGCCAATCCAGGTCACAAGTACCTGACATATCCCAAAAGTAACCATTGCCATGCCACTTATCCCCAGGGATAAGCAGTGATTTTCTTTTGCACTACCTTAATAACCGCTTATGGACTTTTCCTCCAGGAATTCGTCCAAACCTTTTTAAAGCCAGCTACACTAACTGCTTTTATCAGCTCCATTTAAGGAGGGAAATGGCTTTCTGCTCTCACCTCCTTCTCTGAACTTCCCTGCAGGCTGCCTGGAAGGGAGAGACTGGAACCCCGCTGCGCTGGTGCTGGAGTCTGTAAAGAAGTGATAGAAATGAGCTCCAGGCTGTATCCCCAGAAAATAAGCCCTGCATATTGTCATTTCTGATTTATTGCTATGTATATCAGTATTTTCCCTTTTTTATGATGTTTTCAGAATCTTGTTTCTGTAAAGTTCATTTCTTACATTAAGCAAACAGTTCTAATGCAAATTGTTATTATGTTTTTTAACCTTCCTGTATGTGGAGGGGCAGTCTAGTGGTTAGAGCAACAGACTACAACTCAAGAGACTAGGTTTTGATTCCAACTGGCAGCGCTTGTGGCCTTGGGCAATACACTTTACCCTCCATTGCCTTGAAAGAACAGGCCTGACAATCTACTTCTGGTGATATCTTGCCAAGAAAACCTAGGGGCTGCTGGGTCACCAGGAGTCAGCCTCCCATCAGCCATTTCCAGTCCAAGCTCCCCCATCAGCCCATTTCTATTCCTAGCCCCCCATCAGCAATTTCCAGTCCTATTTTAGCTCCCCATCAGCCCATTTCCAATCCAAGTGCCCCTAGCAGCCCATTTCCTATCCTAGCCCACCATCAGCCATTTCCAGGCCAAATGACGAAAACAGGAAAACATTTAACTAGGAAGTTAAATGCAAGGCGTTGATAAGGCAGGCAAAGAGAAAATGTGTAAAGAAGCTTGCCGTGGAAGCAAAAGCGCAAAATAAAACTTTTTTCAAGTATGTTTGTAGCAAAACACCAGTGAAGGACTAGATGGAGGGATAAAAGGGGCACTGGGAGAGAACAAGGGCATAGTGGACAGACTGAATTAATGTTTTGCTTCAGTCTGTACTGAAGAAGATGCAGACAACTTACTCTTGCCAGAAATGATAGTTAAAGGTGATGTATCAGAGGAATTGAATCAAATCTCGATAAAGCGGGAAGACTCTTGGGGAAATTAAAAAGTCATGGGATTGGAGGCAGTGTACTATTGTGGATCAGGAACTGGTTAAAAGATAGAAAGCAGAGGGTAGGGCTAAATGGCCAATTTTCCCAATGGAGAAAGGTGAATAGTGGAGTACCCCAGGGATCTGTGCTGGTACATGAAGCAAGGTTCCACATTAGGAATCATCACCCAGGAAAAGGATTTAGGCCTCATCGTGGATAATACATTGAAACCTTCTACCCAGTTTGCAGCAGTGGCCAAGAAAGCAAATATAATGCTAGGAATCATAAGGAAAGGAATGGAGAATAAAACCAAGGATATTATAATATCTCTATATCATTCCATGGTGCAACCACAGCTTGAATATTGTGTGCATTTCTGGTTGCCGTATCTTAAAAAGGATATAGCACTATTAGAAAATGTACAGAGAAGAGCCAACAAAATGGTAAAAGGGATGGAAGGATACCCCTATGAGAAGAGTCTTAAAAGATTAGGACTCTTCAACCTGGAAAAGAGACAACTGAGGGGAGATATGATAGAGGTCTATAAAATAATGAATGGAGTAAAATGGATACATGTAGATCAGTTGTTTACCCCTTCAAAAAGTAGAAAGACTAGGGGGCAATGTTACAATGTGTTTATGTGTGCGTCAATCTCTTCTCTGCATTTGGCATAGCGGTATTGGTGCAAATACAGTATGTTGCGTTATATGTGCTAGTCTTTCTGCATCGGCTTGTAAGTCTGTTCCTGAAGCAAGAGAGGGTGAAATGGCTTGCTCAATGACACAAGGCGTGCCAGTGGGACTTGAACCCTGCTCTTTCTAGTCCTAGCTTGCTGCTCCTGCAGTCTGTGCTCATCCCACACTTTCTTGAATTCAACGCAGTCCCAGGAGCACGTCCACCTCCTCTGCTAGGAGGCTATTCCATGCATGAACCCACCAGACTTTCCATAAAGAAATATTTCCTCTGATTACTCCTGAGTCTATTCCCTTTCATCTTCATCCTACGCCTCCTTGTTCCACAGCTTCCTTTCAATTGAAAGAGGCTCTCCTCCTGTGCATTTATACCATGGAGGTATTTACATGTCTCTGTCAGATCTCATTTTTCACACCTTTATCTGCCATCGTTTTTTCTCTGTTTCTATCTTTCTACACAATCAGAAAGGTGAAATAAAACAGTGGCTTTCTTCTTTACCCCTCTGAGAATTAATCACTCTGTGCTATGATTGTCTCAGTTTCTAATTCACGGTTTTCAGTTGTCATTCTCACAGGGTACCACCTTCCATCTCCTGTCCAGGGTTCCTTTTAAGTCATCATGTTATTGAAAGATTCATGCAAATACAAGGCAGCGTCGATAAAAGGAGTGAAAGAAATTCATGGCTCTACTGCTGGGGGATCTGCAATAATTTAAGCTGCACAGTAGAATATGACAAGGAGCACAGCTGTTTAAGGCTGCTACTACTACCTACTACTTATTTTTACAAGGCGTACGCAGCCTGATTCAATTAAATTCACATGGCCTTAACTATAGTAGCAATTTTCAGTCCATATGTGACTTTAAAGTCCATTCAAAGTGCAAAGCATTTGAAATAGAAAATCATTTTATAGGTCTGGAGAAGAAGAATGTGGGGGTTAATCTTTGTTTTATAGCCCGGGCAGGCCTTCATGCCATCAAAATCAGCCAGTAAATATTGTATGCCAGCTAATTTTCAAAGAGAAAATACCTTGCAAAGTATGGCAGTAAAATTACAGACAATCTTAGCTATTACATAGACTATTTGAAAATTGTCCGTACGCAAGAAAGCGTACTCACCTGTAACAGGTGTTTTCCGGGGACAGTAGGAACCAGTCCTCACATATGGGTGATGTCGACGCCGATGGAGCCCTGCACAGAAGCTTCTCCCCAGCTTACAAAGAAAGCCTTTGGGAGATGCACCACACATGTGTGGTCCCCTTCCTGCCCAAGGGTGCCATCTTGCCTCAGTCAAATGACATAGCTAAAGATGGCAAAAAATGATAAAAAAGCAACTCCACGGGGAGGAGGGAGGGTTGTGAGGACTGATTCCTGCTGTTCCTGGAGAACACCTGTTACAGGTGAGTAACTACACTTTCTCCAGGAACAAGCATGCATTATTGCATGCATTATTACCTGTACATAGTTAGAATTAATGTTCTATGTAAAAGTATACAGAAGTTTACAAAATTGTTAACTGTTCCATGTACATAGTTAGAATTAACGTTCTATGTAAAAGTATACAGAAGTATACAAAATTGTTAACTGTTCCATGTAAACCGTCCTTGATCTCTGGAAGGGGCAGTATAGAAAAAAATAGATAAATAAATAAATAAATAAAATAAATAAGCAAGCAGGAAATCAGTCTTCGCATATGGGATTCCTCAGCTACAGGCTACCGAAAACCTGTAGAAATGCCACGGGTGAGCCATGAGCAGCAGCAAATCAATCTTAAAAGGACAGACACTTAAGAGACCCACGTGTCCAGTGAGAACCAGCACTCCGATAGCCTGAACACAGAAGGGTCGGAGGGCAGGAGTTGTCTACACCCCAAAGAGATGACGGAATATGATCTGGCCGAAGGCACTGTCCCATTGGAATTCCCTCGCCAGGCAGTAATGAGCTGCGAAGGTGTGGACTGAAGACCAGGTGGTGGCCTGACAGAAGTACTACAGAGGGACTCAAAATGCAGGTTTACCACAGACACCGCCATAGCCATGATGCTGCGCGCTGTGACCCAGTACTCCAGTGAGAGCCCAGTCTGCTCATAGGCAAGGGCAATGCAGCCCGCCATCCAAGTGGTCACCGCCTCCCCCAGCCAACTAGGAGCATCCCACTGTGGAGCGCAAAAGAGCAGAGAGCCACTGCTTCCTGTGCGCCCCTGCTTGTTTGTGTAGAATATTGCCACCTGGTTGTCAATTTGGACCAGCACTGACTAGTACTGCAGGCAGTGGTGAAAAGCTTAACGAGCCATGAATATGGTCCAAAGCTCCAGCAGGTTGATCTGCAGATGACTCTCTGTGACCAGCTGCCCTGGGTACAGAGATCTTCGCAGTGAGCATCCCAACCCAGCAGGGAGGCGTCCGTGGTGAGGAACTTCTGGGGATTGGGTGCCTGGAAGGGCATCTTCACCTGGAGATATTGTTGAGCCTGCCACCAGCCGAGGGAGTACGCAACTTGGTGGGTCACCATCACCCTGTCCACTGCGAGCAGAAGCACTATTGAGCCCACCTCATGTGGAGGTGGGCATCTAGGGCAACATGGAACATGGATGTCATGTGGCCTAGCAGGTATGGCAGGAGGCGTGTGCATTGTACCTCTGTGGCCAACACCCTGAAGTGGTTGGCCCTGTCCTGGGATAGGAACGCTCTGGTCTGGAGGGTGTCTAGCTGGGCTCCTATGAACTCCAGACACTGGGTCAGGAGGAGGTGAGACTTTGGATGGTTTATGATGAACCCCAGGTGTTGTAGGATATTTATGGTGCAGACCATGCCCTGCTGCATCTCTGTGGCTGAGCCACCTCTGATGAGCCAGAGGTGGGCTGCAACCACCACTAGGCACTTGGTAAAGACCATTGGGGCAGAAGGCAGGCCAAAGGATAGGACTATATAATGGTAGTGGGTGCCTCCCACTATGAATCTGAGGTATTGCCTGTGGCAGGGATGGATGAGGATGTATGTACACACATCTTTTAAGTCCAAGGAGCATAGCCAGTATCCCTGTCGGAGGTAGAGCAGCAACGTCCCAAGGGAGAGCATCTTGAATTTTTCCCTCACCAGGAAACTGTTCAGGTCCTGCAGGTCTAGGATGGGCCTTACACCCCCAGCTCTTTTTGGTATGAGGAAGTACCTGGAATAAAACCCTCTGCCCCAGAATTGTGGGGGCATGGGTTCCACTACCTTGTCCTCGAGCAGGCCCGCGAGCTGATGCAGTAGCAAGGTCTGGTGGAGGGGAGTCCTGGTGGGCTTTCCCAGGAAGAAAGGAGGGGAGTCTGCTCCAAGTGGAAGGTCCAGGTGTCGGTGGTGATGGTTGGCCATCTGTGGGCAAACAGGATCAGACGTCTCCCTGTCGGATGCTGGGGTGGGCCTCCTGGGCATGGGAAAGGAACCAGTACAACCAGGGAAGAAAACTTCCAAGAAAACGGACTCTTTTTCCAGAGGATTAAGACAGTGGGCTCCGCGGAAAAAAGGAGACTGAGGCAAGATGACACCCTTGGGCAGGAAGGGGACCATGATTGTGTGCTGTATCTCCCAAAGGCTTTCTTTGAAAGCTGGGGAGAAGCTTCTGCGCAGGGCTCTGTCGGCATCAAATCACCCATATGTGAAGACTGACTTCCTGCTTGTTCCCAGAGGATTACCTGTATCGACTATGCAGAATGATTTCACAAGGTGATAGTTGAAGACTTCTCTCAAAAAGCAAGAGCAGTCTTCAGGGATCTTGATGTCGAGAGAATGACTTGGAGGAGATGGAACCTCAATAAACCCTCTTTCTTTTGACATTGAGATAATGCTGGAGACTCATGAAAACATCTTTTATCTAGTATAGAACATACAATGCTATATTTGTTGAGAGGCATCAGAACAAATATTTGTCAAAGAAGAAATACTGGAGAAAGCCATTCCACTGCTCAACGCGACTCCTAATTTGGAGGAAATGATCTCTAGCTGAGACAACAGCCTCAGCACCATCGCTTAGCTCCCAACCATGAACAAACATCCAAGGAGATGCGAGTCCACACCATGGTACTCTACCGAACTGCGATCATCACTCCTCCACCTACGTAAACTAGAGAGACGATGGCGCTGATCACGCTCCACTGAAGCACAGAGTGCATATAGCTTACACCTAAGAAGGCACTGAGAAGCAATAATGGAGAGAAGGAAGCAATTTCATACGGACCTCCTGAACCGCTCGCTGAGCAAACCACACAACCCCTTCAATATAGTAAAGACATTAACAAGGGAACCAGCCCCAGACCAACCATACATGCCGCAACCGCAGGAATTTGCAGAATATCTCCAATCAATAATGCACCAGACCGACAAGACCACAAACCCCACAAGCCACACACCTTCACACAAGCCACCCCATCCAACGCCACTGACCAAATTCACCACCTTGTCAAAGAGAGACATAGAGGACACCATCTCCTCCATCAACACCACCACTGCACCAAATGACCCCTGTCCAGCATTCTGGGTAAAAGAACTGAGTTGCGATCTCAGCCAGTTCCTGAATAAACTCATGGACCAGTCATTCTCAACTGGATCATTCCCACAAAGGCTGAAAAGCATACCTCCATAAGGCTGCTTACTGAAATATATGCATATATGAGAAGGAAGAGAGTTCCAAAGAGATGGAGCCAAAAAATAAAATGCACAGAGTTTTGAGCATAACCGGTAGAAGTGCAGATAATCACTGGAGGAACGTGGGCAGCAAATACGGATTCTTTGGAGATATTCTTTAGAGTAAGACAACGCTAAGAAAATGGACAAGATAAATCGAGTGATTCCCTGATGAAATCATAGCGGTGAAACGCATGACTGGTACCTAGAACAGGCGTCAGGATCTTGCAACAGTCCATGCCAGTGGGTTAGCTCAGGCGTACCAGATAAGTAAAGCATTTAGAGCTTTTTCTTGAATATTGAACTTTGAGCAAATTAACCTGGGAATTATAACCTCACTGTGCTTTTGGAGGTCATTGATGCTAATGGGCGGTCTGCTTTGAAATGACGAAAGTCTTTGTGGCAGAGCCAAATAAGTCTGAGACCTCTTTCATTAAAATAACTTTTTTGAATTATTTAAAAGTAAAGAAGATTCTTTGTTCACTCATATGAATACATGAACGATTTTTTTCGTTAGTTATTGTTGACTTCATCGTTCTGAAACTGACCAGTTTTGGTGTAAGCACAAAAAAATAAAATGCTGCATGTGAGCGATTAATATTTTCAGAATGAAGTGTTCGTGATGGGCGATACGGAATCAGCAGCATCGAAAGATAGCATGGAAGACCAATATTAAAGACCTTGTGAGCAAGAACAAGGATCTTAAAATGAAATCTATATGGCAGGGGAGGCCAATGTTCTGAGAACTGCCCAGCCTAGAGTGGTGGATCATGTTTATTGTGCTCGCTGCTGTTTTGTCTTCTTTTCTTTCCTGTGTTTAATTGGCATTCCTTTCCAGTATTTATTCATTTTAGTAATGGAACATTGCTAGGATAAACAAAGGAGAGACATTATCATACCGTGAAGCATGAGCTAATAAACGGATCGCTGTGTTCTGAACCATCTGTGGTTTTTTTTAGATTTGTGGATCGGAGACTGCAGTAGATGGTATTACAGTAACCAGTGCGAGATATGATAAAAACGTGGATAAGAGTGTGTTAGGCATCTCTAGTGAGAAAAGATCTAATGGAATGAATTTTGCATAATGGAAGCAAGGACGATGGAATGTGGCAGCTACTTGTTGGTTAAAGAACAACTGCATATTGAAGATGACACCTAAATGTGTAAGTGAAGTGACCAGAGGTATGGAAAAGTCTTTGATTACTGGAATCACTGCAGAGGAGAAAGCACTCCTAGTGACCCACAGAGCCTGGGATTTATCTGGATTTAGTTGAAGATGGTGTAATTCTAACCAAGTCGCTACAGAGTGTAGACATTTATTGACGACATATCGGGAGAGGACGATGAAGTTGGATAGTGAACTAAAAGAATGTCGTCAGCATAGCAAAATGACCTAATACCACGCCCCTATATCAAAGTCAGAAGTGGGGCTAAGTATATGTTAAAAAGAGCTGCAGAAAGGACTGAGCCTTGCAACACACCGCATGGAAAGTTAGCAACAGCTGAAAAGGAGTAATGACTAGTTTGTACTCGAAATGTACAGTCTTGAAGGAATGAAGAAAACCAACTAAGAACAGAATCCTTAATGCCAGTATCGGACAGATGATTAAGTAGAAAACTTTGATCAGCAATATCAAAATCGGCAGAAAGTGCTAAAGAAATGATCACGACAAATTTGTAGGCATCTAAATTACTGTGGAGCTCACTGCTGTTTCTGTACTATGATTACTACGGAACCCAGATTACAATCCTGATAGAAAAGCAAATAACGTATCATACTTTGTTTACATGTGTAAGGTCTACTAAGTATTTACCAAACTGTGGCATACTCTGGAAAGGTGTAGTTGAAGGCAGAGCTATTCACAGAACTACTCCTTTTCTTGACTCTGACCGTTGTTAGTGATTTTGAGCGAACACACATATTTTTAGAAAGATTCCACCTGATCTAAGATTTCTGGGGGAGAAACATCTTCTTGCGACCATGCTGTGATCCTGCCTATGGGCACCAATATGTCCGCAAGCTTTCTTTCATTAGAACATTTCATGATGTGAAGCATTTTTACCGAGTGGCTGTTTCAATGGTCTCCTTTGGTCTAGGAGCTGGTGACTCCCTCCTGTCTGAAAGAACTGTAATGACAGCAGCAATTCTGTCAGGACCTCAGCAGTGCCCTAAATGTGCCCCTTTCTCTAAAGGAAGACCCTGAAAAAGTCGTACATAACAGTTACTGAGAACTACATCTAACCATGTGATCTGAAGCCATATTTTGAAAAGGGTAAGTCACATTAATGTGGATTACTATCATCTTGACAAAAGAATGTTTGAATGGTTTTGGTCCCTTCTGGATCCCGATGACAGCGAAATAGATGCCAAAAACCAGGCAACTACCAGACACCTTACTTAACATGGGAGCGTCTCCGTAATGCAAACTAAAATTCTTTGGAAAAATCTTTGTATTCCCATCAATGCAATAATAAATATTAACTTTACTTAATCAAAATGTTTGCCCAACATCATTTGAATCTGCAGGACAACTAACCAAATTCCCTCCCATGTGTATTCATAGAAACATAGAAAAGTGACAGCGGAAAAAAGGGGCCTTATCCAGTCTTCCCTTCAGTCCACTGACATTCATATTATTCCGAATTTATTTTTCGTCTCATATAGCAAAGCGATTTATAGCAGGTTATAATAAGAAGCAGTCCTCAATGCTGCTCTCACATGTGGTCGACAAGAGTGCATGTGTTAGGCATGTGAATGAAAAGCATGGACAGCACAACACTGCCGAGAGAACAAGAATATATCAAGGAGATAGTCCGAGTTTCCAAGAGATACTGTAATGCCTGATTTTTGACTGAGGATATGATAGGCTAAAGCTAAAAGAAGTAGAGAAATGAGCCCACTAAGGAAACTGAAATGGAATTCACGTCAAACTCAGAAGCATAAAGATTGACTGAGGAAAACAGGAATGAACCCGAAGACACCCCCAGTGATAGGACGGGACCTAGAACGTCTACCGTTCCATCCAGGGAACAAGAAGAATGGATCAAAAGAGAGCAGAGAACTTAGAGAGAGCTGGGTCACTGGCAGACGAAGTTCCACATCATGAAGAAGGGTAATGATCAGGATAGGAAGTATTAGAATTAGGGAGGGGAAGAAAGTGTGCTGACGTGTGAGGCGTCAGAAAGAGAAAGATTCAGAAGTCTAGGGCATGGTGTGAAGGCACTTCTTGACAACATGCTGGCAAACTGATTGATGAGCTGTTCTGAACACACAACAACTTATGACATTACCATAATACCCGAAATGCTGGCCAGTTTCAAGATCTACGGTAGATAAGAAACTAAAGGGGTAATATTTGAGGCAGGATATTCATGGCACTCACATGGTTAGTACTGCTGAATATTCACAGGTGCTGCTGCTATATGCCCCAGTGTTAACCGGTTAGCTACAGGGCATTCCCGGGGCAGACCCGGCAATAACTGGGCAGTAACAATATTGAGCCATTGCCCAGTTACTGCAAAGTGATCAAAGTCAAGCACACTGGAGACTGGCCTAACTTTCACCACGGAAGCTAACCGGGCAACAGCTGGATATTGCCGCTTCCTGGCAATACAGGCAACCCGGAGATTCAGTGCTGGGGCCGAATATTACTGGATATGACCCCAGCATTGAATATGCATGTTTAAAGTTCAGCGGTGACGGCTAACTGTATCAGAGTAGTCGGCCGCCATCGCTGAATATACCCCCTTAAATATGTGTGTTAGGCTCTCCTTAACCTGCTGATCCTAATTCTCTAAGATGTCGGTGAATGGCGTCTTGTATGTATGGATTGTGTATCCGTTATCACTAGCGCGCCCTCAGTCAGGACCAACGTTCTTGCAAAGCTGCTCAAGAATCCTCCACCTGCGCTGCTGCCAGTGGGGAGAGGTGCCCTAATGTCGCATTTTGGGCTGCGTGGAACAGCACTGCCTTAACCTATGTAACCTTAATTATGTAAAAAATGTACATATGTAAATTCTGAATCTCCTTATGACCTTATTACTGTGTGCCGTGCTTTCCTGTCAAATCAATGTGTTTATACCCCAAACTTTCCATCATGATTTGACAATTTCCAATCTGTAATCAAACCGCTGCTGATCGCTGGAAGTAGCGGTATATGTGTGTGTGTGTGTGTGTGTGTGGAGAGCAGTGCAGTAATGTTTTTCTTTTCTTTGAAAGTACTTGTTCTAAACTCTAGCATTCTATCTGTTTGTAAGCATTACACCACTTGGCCTCAGCCAAAACTGGATTTAGAGAAAAGCCTTTTTTTGTTTTCGGTTTTCTCTTTCAGATTTTATACTCATAGTAACATGGCAAACAATTGCAGATAAAGGCCAGCATGATCCAACTGGTCTGCCCAGTGAGGGTCCTTGCAGGTTACTCTCTCTATGTCTTTCTTAGGGTTGCTTTCTGTTCTGTAGCAATTCCATTCCTTTTGTTATTAAGTTAATTTAATTTACTTTATGTAATCGCCTTAGCAATAGCAACCTTCAAGATGGCTTAGAGATAGACGCTCATATATAGAATAACCAAGCAGGACAAATACATACCTCCCCTCCCCTAAACTGCAAAAACTGGAAACCCCATAAAAAACAGGTCACAAACTCATTAGTCCCCAAAAGGTTCAGTAGATAGGCAGGATTTCAAGCTTTGAAATACAATGACTCTGGCATCGAATTCCATAAATCTGTCTCAGCAAATGACCACATTGACATCTCCTGGAGCCAACCTTGCCACCAGTAAACTTGGGACCACTTGCAAATGCATTCCAACTGATCTTAATGCCCTTACTGGGGCAAAGCATGCCAATACTTTCCTTAGATATCCAGGATCTCCATTGCGAATGACCTTGAAAATCATGCTGCAAGCTCTGAACTTTATTCTTTGGAGAATAGGGAGCCAAAGCAAGACTTGCAGTACAGGAAAAATCCTGGCAAACCTGCATAACCTGGATATCAGCCTAGATACAGCACTTTGAATCATCTGGACTGAACACAAAGTAATCCAAGGCAAGCCAAGATATAGAGTACTGCAATAATCTGAACCCCCAGCACCAAGAACTGAAGCACTAATCTGAAATCTGCATGAGATAAACTGTGTGTCAACCTCCATTTCGTAGTGTGGTGTGTGGTGGGAATGGGGGGGTCTTTACAACACAGGCCAGCCAGCAGTACAGAGAAAACAAAAGCAGCTTTACTTCTGACCCAGCTTGTTAAACCTCCACAAATTGGTTCTCCTGGTCCTTCTTCCAGCCCCAGTTAGAAATCCTTTCTCGGAACTTCTTTGCACAGCTTGCCTTTGAAGGACCTCTGGCTCCACAGGTCTCTCTCCCTCCTGCAGCCTGCTAAGTTCTTAACCTCTCCCTCTGAGCCACACCCTCCCAGCCTTGAACTCTGGGCTGTGGACTCTCTTAAAGGGGACTGTTGATAATCCCTTTGGAGAGGGACAGGTAACCTTCTATATACCCCACTATACTTCACAAGAGATAAAGTTTATAAAGCACTGTGGACCAATGACCACTTTCACCAGTTATTTTACTCAATACTGAATTCAACCTAAAACCGAAGTCAAGTACAGCTAACTGCGCTAGAATTGCATTCTACTCACAATGCCTCTCCCCCACCCCCCCCACTCCAGCTCAAGAAAATGTTTAAGGTCAACTCAAAACAGTTCCATCTTATCAAAACTCAGCACCTGGCAATTCTTTACCATTCAATGACCCACAAGGTGGAAACAAGATTCAATCAATAATAGAGCTTCAGCCACTGACCCAACTGGGACAAGAATTTGCACGTCATCGGTGGAAATATGAAAAGAGAAAACCCTGCTGAGCCAAATAAGAGGACAAAACTGTAGATAGATGCTAAATAAAATAGCTGATAAAGATGATCCTGAAATTAAGGACACCCAATCTGACTCATTGATGCCATGTATCGCCTTCTGGACTCATCCATCTAAAAGCCAACCTCACACTCCCCCTACTATGTAGAAATCTCACAGCTGCCAAAGTATCCTGTGATCTAGAATGTCAAATATGGTAGCCCCATCAAGCAGCACTCTCATTACATTCTTGTGCTTCTCCATATAGCCCTGTAAAACATACGAGATAGTCTGAGAACTGTGGTCCTGCCAAAACCCACTCTCTACACATTTCTCAACAAGCTTAGCAACTGCTGACAACTGGGCAATAATTAGCAGAATTGGCCCTCTTTCTTAAGGAGTGGATGCAGCACAGCCCCTTTTATGCTATCAGGAATAACTCGTTAGCAAAGACTCATTAATCGGTGGTGCCAACAAAGTAGCCAGTTGCTCCCTACATATTCTGAGGATCCAGGGTGGACAGACATCGAAGTTAGATCTCCCCAGCTTCAACAACCACAAATACTGCAAGAGTTCATCATCAGCAACCAAAACGAACGTTCTCTGTCTCACTCAGATAATGCAGAACAAGACACCTGTTTCATTAGAGTCCCAAACACTATAATTCCAGGCTTAAGGCAGTAGAGATCTGCCTAACAGATTCTCAGTGTTATCAATGAAAAACCTGACCAGCAAGTCTACAGGCAGATTTGAAGCCTCCTCCATGGATGGGGCTTGTACCATCCCTCTGACTACACCAAACAGTTCATGAGCACAGGAAATGGATGGATCCACACAACCAGTAAGAAGAACCTTTTGCTCACATTGAACCACACGACGGTACTGATTTCACAAGCACTGAAAATCTCAGTTACTACTGTAAAAAAACATCTTTAATCCACCTCTCTTCAGCATACCAATTGTTCAGAAAAATGAAACTCATGCAAATTCCTTCGCCTCCTAAATACCACCTCTCTTAGGAACGCAATGCAGTCAAGAATAGCACCAGATACCCAAACCCATCGATCAACCCTAACAACAGGATTACTGGTCCCCCAGCACTAACAGAATCTGTCAGCTGCCTGACCAACTCACAGCATCAATTCTCCCTCACGTCATTCTAACGTTACGGAGGGGGCACAGCCTCCCACGTTGAACAATCCCCTGTAAAAGAAACAAAAGAAAGTGATGATCACATCAAGAAACTGGATGGTTGAATAAAATAGAAACTATGACCAGGGGGGGGGGCCCAAGGGTAATGCGGGGCCCTATGCGGAGACTCATTGCAGAGCCTCGTTTGCATAAATATTTGCATATCCACTGGGCCTCATTTGCATACATTTAATTTTAAAATGTATATGCTGCTCATCTAAAATTTTAGGAGGTTTCCAAAGGAGCTTTTCATAAACCTCTTTTTTGTCCCAGCAATGAATTAGGAACATGTTTACTAAACATTAATGTGCTGCGAAAATGCATTAACCTTTAGTAAACATGCCTCTTAATGAGTGTCTTAATACTGTTGGCACGGACAGTATTAAGACACTTATCTCCTTGCCAACTTCTCATGGCCTCTCTCACATAGTTCTACCATGCCCACCATCTCCACACTCTCACCACCCATTTTCAGCATCTCCCAGTCCCCTCACCTTTCCCTTTTACCCCCAAGGTCCAGCATCTTCTCTCTCTTCTACCTCCCCAGTCCTTTTTTTCCTTCCTCCCATGGACCAGGAGTCTTCAATCCTGTTTTCCATTCCATGCACACGACCCAAAAGGCAGGTAGAGTTCCGGAGTCTTAATGCATGGATGAGACGATGGTGCAAGGAAGAGGGTTTCGGATTTGTTAGGACCTGGGCAACATTCTGGGGAAGAGAGGAGCTTTTCCAAAAGGTTGGGTTCCACTTTATCTGGGGTGGAACCAGGCTGCTGGCAGTAACCCTTAAAAAGGAGATAGAGCAGCTTTTAAACTAGATAATAGGGGGAAGTCGACAGTTGCCCAGGAACGCATGGTTTAGAAGGATGTATCCCTGAAGGATACTAGCAAAAGAGGGAAGTTAGGATATCATGATAGGGAGGTTCCAATAAAGATAAAAGTAGCCCAGATGCCTTTAAGTACAGAGCAGACAGAGTTGAAAGATTCCAAATGACCCCTGTCAACTGATAACCTAATTGTTAATATGAATAAAATAGAACCTCTTAAATGCCTGTATGTAAATGCTAGAAGTCTAAAAATAAGATGGGAGAGCTAGAATATATAACACTAAGTGAAAGATTAGATTTGGTGGCATCTCAGAGACCTGGTTGAAGGAGGAGAACAAATGATATACTGTGATACATGGGTACAAACGATATCGTAATTACAGGGTAGATCAAATTGGTGGAAGGGTTGCGCTCTACGTTAGAGAGGGTGTTGAGTCACACAGGATAAACGTTTTGCAGGAAACAAAACACACCGTAGAATCTCGAATAACGAGTGAGGTGATCAAATCTGCAGATAAAACAAAATTATTCCATGTAACAAAGGGAAGGCAATGGCACTGGGGGTGTTCTACCAACTGCCTGGCCAGAATGAACAGATGGATGATGAAATGCTAAAAGAAATCAAGGAAGCAAAAAAAAAAGTTACAACACAGTAATAATGGGTGATTTCGACTACCCCATATTGACTGGATTAAGGTCCGCGGGGCTATAATGTAATCGGGAGGATGGAGAAGAGGGAAAGAAAAGGAAATACTTCCCTAGGGTTTTGCATCTGTTGCCACTAGCATGAAAATATGTTAAGTGGACGGCAATGATTGAGGTCGGGTTTAAAAGACAGCGGAAGGGAGAGACCCCCCCATGCGCGGCGTCTTTTGATGAAATCGGTTGAGATAGAGAGAGAGAGTAACAAACACGACGTGGACAGCATCGATCCTTTGATGAGGTATGTCGAATAGGGTATAGTTTTGAGATACCAGTAGGGGTTACATGCCTTGATTATGGGAGTTTATGGTGATATTTACTCTTTTTTGGAATTTTATAGAGAATGATGTTTTGAAAACAACCCCTGAAGAAACGTTTGGTGAAACGTGGAAGCAGTACTACTTGAAGGCGTTGGCTGAGGTGTATTTAGCAAATATTTGTAAGAATATCTCAACATTCAGATACACCCATGCCTCATGAAGGCAGACATAGTAAACATAAGAAAGGTCATTGATGCAAAATAAGCACGATTGCTGAGAATTCTTTTGGCTTAGTGCCATGAGGTCTGAGACCTTTCTGTTATCAAAGCCTATATAAATAATTTCAAGACGAAAAAAGCACCATAGGAACAAAAGAAGAACATTAGTACCCTTAGTTTCGATTTGAGTGATAACTAGTTTATTAGCTGGATTAATGTCACAGCAGGACATGCTAAGAAGATAGTTTCTAGATGAAATAAATGACTGCTTCTTGGAGCAGCTGGTTCATGAACCAACAAGAGGAGAAGCTATTTTGGACCTAGTCCATAGTGGAACACAGGATCTGGTGCAAGAGATAACAGTGTTAAGACTACTTGACAATAGTGAACATAGCATGATCGCATTTGATTTAATAAATGGAGGGAGGACAGCAAGGAAATCTACTGTACTACTTTTTGACTTTCAAAAGAGAGACTGAAAAAATGAGGAAAATAGTTAAGGAAAAACTAAAAGGAGCAGCTGCAAAAGTTAAAGGTTTACATCAAGCATGGACATTGTTTAAAAATACTAAATTGGAAGCCCAGACCATATGTATTCCATGCTTTAAGAAAGGTAGAAGGAAGGCAAAAAACTGCCAGCATGGTTGAAAGGTGAGGTCAGAGAGGTTGTTGTAGCCAAAAAAGCTTCTTTCAGGAAATGGAAGAAGGAGTCAAATGATGAAAATGGGAAATAACTTAAGCACTGCAAGGCAAAGGCACTGATAAGGCAGGAAAAGAGACACATTAAAAAAAGCTTCCTGATGAAGCAAAAACACACAATAAAAACGTTTTCAAGTACATTCGTAGCAAAAAACCTGTGACAGAGTCAGTTGGACCATTAGATGATAGAGGGGTAAAAGGGGCACTAAGAGGGGACAAGGCTATAGAGGAGAGATTGAATGAATTTTTTGCTTTGATTTTTACTAAGATGATATCAGTACCAGGCAAAATAGTGAAACCATTATAAAGAATAACATTACTGAATATGTAGATAGTCATGTTTTAATGGGAGAAAGCCAACATAGATTTAGCAAAGAAAAATCTTGTTTAACTAATCTGCTATATTTTTTTAAAAGTGTGAATAAACAGACAGATATAGATGAGCCGGTTCATATAGTGTATCTGGGTTTTCAGAAAGTCTTTGACAAGGTCCCTCTTGAGAAACAGTTGGCAAAATTAAAAAGTCATAGGATAGGAGGCAGTGTATTTTTGTGGATGAGGAATCAGTTAAAACATCGAAAGCAGAGAATAAGGCCAAATGGCCAATTTTCTCAATGGAGAAAGGTGTGGAATACTCCAAGGATCTGTGTTGGGCCCACTGCTTTTTAACATATTGTAAATGACCTGGAAATGGGAATAACGAGTGAGGTGATCAAATCTGCAGATAAAACAAAATTATTCAAAGTTGTTAAAACACAAGAGGATTGGGAAAAATTGCAAGAGAACCTTGATAAATTGGAAGACTGAATGTCCAAAGGGCAGATGAAATTTAATGTGGACAAGTGCAAAGTTATGCACCTAGGAAGGAACAACCCAAACTATGGCTATACGATGCAAGGTTCCACATTAGGAACCACCACCCAAGAAAAGGATTTAGGTGTCATCGTAGATAATACACTGAAACCCTCTGTGCAGTGTGCAGTGGCAGCCACGAAAGCAAATAGAATGCTAGGTATCATAAGGAAAGGAATAGAGAATAAAACATAGGATATTATAATGCCTCTGTATCGTTCCATGGTGCGACCACACCTTAAATATTATGTGCAGTTCTGGTCGCCATATCTTGAAAAGGATATAGCGGAATTAGAAAAGGTACAGAGGAGAGCCACCAAAATGGTAAAGGGGATGGAAGGATACCCCTATGAGGAAGGGCTTAAAAGGTTAGGACTCTTCAACTTGGAAAAGAGATGGCTGAGGGGAGATATGATAGAAGTCTATAAATTAATGAATGGAGTAGAACAGGTAAACATAGATCGGTTGTTTACACCATCAAAAAGTAGAAACATAAGAACATAAGATATGCCATACTGGGTCATACCAAGGTCCATCAAGCCCAGTATCCTGTTTCTAACAGTGGCCAATCTAGGGGACACACAATGCAGCTACAATGTAACCCATTTAAGACTAATAAGAGAAAACATTTTTTCATTCAACACGTAATCAAACTGTGGGATTCGTTACCGGAGGATGTAGTAAAAGATGTTAGTGTAGCTGTGTTTAAAAAACGTTTGGACACGTTTCTGGAGGACAGGTCCATAAGCCATTATTAAAGGGGACCAGGGAAATTCACTGCTTGCCCCAATACAAGCATTGTAGAACCTGTGTCTTTTGGGGAAACTGCTAGGTACTTATGACCTAGACTGGCCACTGTTGGAAACAGGATACCAGGCTTGATGGACCTTAGTCTGACCCACTATGACATTTCTTATGTCCTTATGGCGTAAAGAATCTACCAAAGAATTCATGGTAGTTTCAGAAGATAAATTAAAGTCACTCATATCAAAGTTTCTAAAGGATTGTGCAACACAACAAACTATTTTGCCAAGTCCAATGGACCCAAAGAGCACATCAGGGGGACACTAAATCACAGAAAAAGATTTAGCATTCTAACGCACTATTAATCTTCATCCCCTTTCCCAAACTGTGCCTGAACCACCCACTTCTTTAACTCTAATTTAACCAAAATCACCCCTTCTGCCAATCCTAGGTCGGTGAACCAATGGAAGAAATAGAAGGAGGTCGAAATCCACATCCTATCATTCAGCAATCGTACAGATATCAGGCTGGATCTGAATAATTTATCAATATTAAGCAAAACCCTCTCACAGAGGCCTGCTAAGGTCTCAGAATTCATCTAATGCTCTTAATTCTGCCATCTCTCCCCTGCCCTGTGATAACCAACATCTCAAACCCTTACTACTCATGGCAACTGCACTCACACATATAATGCATTGCCTCTGGATCCGAGACTTGAAACCTCTTATAAATTAAAAACTCACTATTTTCAGCTTGCATTCTCATGCTGATGCTACTTGGGCTTCTCCTGTTGCCTCTTTCTCATATGAAAAGCTTCGCTGTATGTCCAGCGTGTTGGGCGGGAGAGTCCTGGGAACCTACAGGTTCTGACGTTCTGAGTCTTGTGAATTTATTTTTTAACCGCTTATGTCGGTGAATATTTTCCATGTTATTTTATTTTATTCTGTCTGTACTCTGGTTTTTATTTTACATCATTTATTGTTGGCTATTTTCTTTATTTTTATAATAACAAAACATAAATCGAGGTTAACTATGTTAATATTATGTTTTCATATGTTATTTGTTGAGTTGTTTATTTCATTTCTATATCTGTAAATTGCTTTTATTTTATGTTCATGGCATTTGCTGATTATTTTATTTTATGCTTATAAATCACTAGATAGTATCTGATTAGCAGTGCATCAAATAAATGTGAAACCCCAAAGACAACCCAACTTACCATATGTCCTCACCCCCTAGTGAATATAAATACAACAGCCCACAAAATAACAGTCACCCTACGTGACCAAAAAGTGACAACCCTTAACCACTCTCAAATTGCCTCATCCCACACAAACCTCCTGCAAGTATTTTCCTGTTGTGGTATCCATCAGTAGAGTTTGCAGCTGGATCTTATAGTGTGTTCAGTGTTTTTATGTTCAGGTGCTGGGGAGGGATTGTTGAAGCCCTGAATGTGGATGTAACTGTGTGAACAAAAGATCTGAGAAATCCATGTTTTCACTCTTTACAGTGGTAAGAGTCTGTTTTTTCTTTTCATAATTCCCCCGTCACACTTGCCTGCACATATGTGGGGGTAGGGAGGGGAGATATTTTAGAAGCCCTGTTTGCAAGCTGGATGTCTGAAAATGAGCACATAAACATGTAAATCACAGAGACATCCCTGGAGCATTTCAGAAGCCAGGCATGGAGGTGTCCCCGGCATAAGAACGTCTGTATCACATGGAGGTATAGCGGAGGAACGTCTGTATCACATGGAGGTATAGCAGAGGCGTGTCCAGGGGCGTTCTGTAAAGATACATATCTGCGCCCGATTTCAGAAATGAAAAGCACGTCTCTATCCATCCACAGTACTGTCCATGTCTCTATCTGCTCCAGGGCAAGAACAGGCATCAAAAAACTCTCATTGTGCCACCAAAACACATGGAAGGAGTAGAGCAGGAGGTCCTCTGATATGCACAGGACCTTTCTCAAGTGCAAAGAAAACTGAAGGGAAACGAGGGCACGTTTTATAGTCAGCACTCCAATAATGTCTCCATTTGCAAAATAGCAGGCAGGGACAAGCATTTGCCATGAGAGAGATGTCCCCATCCTGCAATATCGTTGTGGGGATGTCTATGGGTCTGTTTCCACAGATATCTATTTCGGGCACATACTGTACATGTTTCTGAAATCACCCCTTAACTTGCCCATTGCCAGCATTTTTTTGGGCATTTTGACTCGGACCTCCCAGGTTGCACCTAGACATCATTTCTAAAATGTCCCTTTCTATGAGCAATAAAAGCTCCAGCCTGCATTTTTCTGCCAGGTCATATAATGTGTTTTAGGCTGCCTTTTTCTGAATCACAGCACTAAACTGTTAAAACAGGGACATGAGGGATTTTTCAGATGCATTTCTCAGAATACCTGTTTGCCAAGAGTACCTACTATTAATGTTTAAACTAGGGAACAAAGTTTCACTGAAACTGAGCAGGGAAGATGCATCAAAATGGTACGCGATACCTACATGTTTCATTTTGCTTTTTCCTGCACAAACTTGGGGTTGGCAAATGGCAGGCTGGCGCATGTCACAGTTGATGGGCCTATAAAGTCGGATCTCATGAGTTGTTCAGTCAGTCAGTTTCAGAAACGCTACAGCTCGGGATGCGTTGGGTTTTAGCTGAGCAAAATAATTGCAGAGTTAATAAAAATGTAATTACCTCAGCAGGAGCCCAAACTGTCAAAACTGACTGCTGGGTTTATTCTTATATACAATAAACTGAAAGGGCCAATGTGGCAAGCTGTGGAATACTGCAGAAACTTCTGGAACTGCGCACATAGCTGGACACCTTTTCCAAGCTCCTTTTCCATGTCTTTCCACATCTCTAACCTTCCATGCTAGAAGCAGCTGAGATTTCATGGGGTGATGGTTTCAAACCAACCAAACCCCCTAATGTCATTGCCGAAAAGAACAAATTGAACTTAAAATTGATCTGACCTCTTCTGCAGAATCACTGACTTTATGCTAAAAAAGCACATTCTGAAAGTTAAGAAAACAACATGTTTGTGCAAGAGAATGCATGATGTCCATCAGCCCGTATGCGCACTTTAAACATTTGGCACACCTTTGCTTAATTATTCACGTCCTTTTTTCCCAACAAGTCTTTTGCTTCTCAAGATAACTGAATGGCATTCAGTTAAAAAAAAAAAAGAGAATAAAAATATGCAACCATTTACTGACAGCTGTGAATACGGGCCAGATGTTTCACCCTCAGCAACATATGGAGTCAATATTCCAAGGGTTTGTTCAGCTAACATTTGGAGCAAAAATATGCAGAAATCATGGTAAAAATACACCTGCAGACCAAAGCAACAGAGGCAAACTGTTCATCAGCAATATAAACTATAGCAGAGCGAGAAGGATGACTAGACTTATATGTATAACTGGAAGCTTTATTCATTTTTCAGGTACACTAGATTTTGGAACAATATGTTTAGAGTGATTTCGACTTAAGAACATAAGATATGCCAGACTGCGTCAGACCAAGGTCTATCAAACCCAGCATCCTGTTTCCAACAGTGGCCAATCTAGGTCACAAGGACCTGACAGTTTCCCAGAAAGACACAGGCTCCACAATGCTTGTACTGGGGCAAGCAGTGGATCTTCTGGGTCCCTTTAATAATGGTTTATGGACCTTTCCTCAAGGAACTTGTCCAAAAAGTTTAATCCCGGCTACACTAACAGCTTTTACTACATCCTCCGGTAATGACTTCTAGAGTTTGATTACACATTGAGTGAAAAAATATTTTTTCCTATTAGTCTTAAATTGGTTAACCTGTAGCTTCATTGCATGCCCCCTAGTCTTTCTATATTGAACCTGTGTCTTTTGGGGAAACTGCTAGGTGCTTGTGATCTGGATTGGTGACTGTTGGAAACAGGATACTGGGCTTGATGGACCTTGGTCTCACCCAGTATGGCATATCTCATGTTCTTACATTAGGAGTGGAGGAGTAGCCTAGTGGTTGGGTCAAGGTACTTCAGGCCGGAAGGTTGGGGGTTCAAATCCCACTAGAGGACAGCAACCTTGGGCCGGAAGGACTGGGGTTTCTAGTCCCACAGGTGCTCCTTGTGGTCTTGGGCAAGCCACTTAACCCTCCATAGCCCATGTTCCCTGTAAAATAGTTTCTCTGTGTGCTGTGCTTTCCTGTCTAATCAATGTGTTTATACCTCAAAAATTTCCTGTCATGATTTGACAATTTCCAATCTGTAATCAAAAAACGCTGCTGATTGCTGGAAGTAGTGGTATACAAATGTATACTAAATAAATAAATAAATAAAATATTAATGGGGGAGTTGCTAGTTATGAATTGGGCTGGTCTACTCTATAGGTTTTATTTATTTTATTTGATTCTTCTATACCGCTCCTTCCAGAGATCAGGGGCGATTTACAGATAACAAAATACATTACAGAGAACTGTGATTGAACTATGCACATAGTTACATATTGCATTTAACATAAGAACATAAGATATGCCATACTGGGTCAGACCAAGGTCCATCAAGCCCAGTATCCTGTTTCCAACAGTGGCCAATCCAGGTCATAAGTACCTACAAGTTTCCCCAAAAGACACAGATTCCTCAATGCTTGTACTGGGTCAAGCAGTGCTATCCTGGGTCCCTTTTAACAATGGTTTATGGATCTTTCCTCCAGGAACTTGTCCAAACCTTTTTCAAACCCAGCTCCACTAACAGCCTTTACTACATCCTCCGGTAACAAATTCCAGAGTTTGATTACACGTTGAGTGAAAAAATATTTTCTTTTATTAGTCTTAAATAGATTATCCTGTAGCTTCATTATTTATCTGTACATAGCCACTGTAGTCTAAACCGTAGACTGTTAACTATTTACAAATTTTACTGACCATATGCATTTCTGTGAGTTTAGTTGTGTGAGGTAATCACAAAGTGGAGGAGGGGGATATAATTGGCTGGGAAGTGATCATTGGATGTGTTGATTTGCTGTTTGTGAGGTGGGGTGTTCATTTGCATTATCGTAGTGTTCGGGAACTGGTCCCATAGTCACATTTGCCACAAGTCTCTGCATTTGTCGCGAGATAGGCTGCCAGCTGTGGGGGTCTAAAGTATGTGCTTCATTGACTTGATGTGCATTTCTTTAGTGTTGTTTTGGAAACCCCCTTTTCTCTCAGGCATGTTCCTTCCTCTCAGACCATTTCCTAGGATGTCATCATGGCTGGCACGTGGCGAGTGAACTTATGAGATCCTCTGTGGAATGCAAACGTTTGAAGCATGTGGCAAGTCTCTTTGGTGACTGGCCAGGGTTATGGCTTGGCATTCAGTGGCAACTTGGGCTGGCTCTCAGGTGATTGCTTTGTCAGGTCATGGGGTCCCAGTGGATGCTTGGTTTCCACTACAAGGTTCTCTCCTTTTCCTACTGGATTTGCCCACTATGGGAGGTTCATAGACTTGATTATTCTCACAAAGTGTTCTCACCCTGTTAATCCCCTTTGTGGGTTTCTCTTGTAGTGCCATCGGGCTGCTATACGGGGTACTGGCAGGGTGGTGCTATTTCATTTACCTTGATTTTAGGAGGCTTGGTAATGGCCTGACTTCCAGCAGAACATCCGACTCTTCAGTTGATCTCTCATTGTGGGTTGCTGGCAATTAACAGGGTTGAGAGAGTTTCTCTCAGTCAAGCTAACTGTGCTAGTTGCATGGTCTGGAGGGGTGTTGGCCCCCGTGTGGGTCTGGAGACAGTTGGCAAAATGGGAAAGGATGGACTTTGATCATTGTATTGCTATGTACAGTCCAAAATGAGCATCTTTATTCACATTTAATCATGTAACTTTTGGCTATGGAGCTTGTGGCAAAGAATTTCAAGGTATTGGGGAGTCTTTTCAGTCTTTTTGTTTATCTGTTAGAGCAATTTTATATACTAACTTCATAAATTTACCAAAGGTGGACAATGAATCCCAGAAGAAAGTATCACCATTTTATCGGTGCCTTGAGAGTCCAGGAAAATATGTGGCTGGCTTTCTGCTCTTCCAGGGAGTGATTGGTTGGAGGTCCTTTGTGATAGCATTTGAAGTGGGACCATAGGCAGATGTAAGTTGTCATCACAAGGACATCATTTGGATTTAGTTCACACCTTTTCTCAAAAGTTCAAGGTGAGTTACATCCAGATTCAGTAGGTATTTTCCTGTCCCCAGAAGGTTTACAATGTAAGTTTGTATCTAAGGGAATGAAGGCTTAAGTGACTTTCTCAAGATCACAAAGAACAGCAGTGAGATTTGAACTCTGGCCTCCTTGGTTCTAAGTCCACTGCTTTAATCATTAAGCTACTCCTCCACTCCTGATGATAACCAAGAAACTCAGGGTTCAATTCCCACTAGCACTCCTTGTGGCCTTGGGCAAGTCACTTAACCCTCCATTGTCTTGGAAGAAAGGCCTGGCAATTTATTTATTTATTTAGACAGTTTTGTATACCGCCTTATCCTTCAATCAAAGTGGTCACAACACAATTGGAGGGTACATTTAACATGCGGGGATATGAGACACATACACTAATACTTACAGGGAACATGGGCAATGAAGGGTTAAGTGGCTTGCCCAAGACCACAAGGAGCACCTGTGGGACTAGAAACCCCAGTCCTTCCGGCCCAAGGTTGCTGTCCTCTAGTGGGATTTGAACCCCCAACCTTCCGGCCTGAAGTACCTTGCCCCAACCACTAGGCTACTCCTCCCTAGTAGGCAATCTACTTCTGGTCACACTGCCAAGAAAACCCAGGAGCTGCTGGGTCGCCAGGAGTCAGCACTGACTCAAAAGACATGTATTGCATTATTCCACTCCTGATATCTTTCTAAATGTTGGCCCCCACAGCATTGGTGGGAGGCAATATGGCTGCATATGTCTATTCTCATACTGTCGGCAAGGCTTTTTTTGTTTGTGGGGGTTTTTTTTCTGTTGGTGGCTTCCTGGTTGAGGTTCATTTTGGGTAGGCAGTTTGTCTTTTTCATATATCCGTGGGGAGCACTGCCTTGGTTGGTATATTTTATCACATCCTGGGGGGATTGTGACTGATCTCATTCTGGCATGGGGCAGGTCTTGGGTTGCATCCAATGTATGGCTGCTAGCTGATTGTTTATGGTTCATCATAAACAGCACTACTGGTTTATTATCATCTGATATCCTCAGTGGTAGTGTGATTTCATACATTTGGGTGTGCTATGGAGATCACAAGTTCTTCTTGCCATTATGCCCAAGCAATAAGCTGTGATGTCCCATCACAGAAGACCTGTCAGGACCCTCAGTTTGAGATAACCACTTGGGTATAAGGGGGCGCCCACCTCCCATTCTGATTAGAGAGAAATCACTTAATATCTGCTAGCAGGTGGTTGTAATCAACCAGTGGTGGCTATGTGGGTGGTGGCAGGTAGGGCAGACCAGGATTTGGTCTGACCTATTTGAGGAATAGTGATAGTAAATCCCCAAGGCTGGAGATGGTGGTGGGAGACCATGAGACAGTGAGAAGTGGATTCATGCATAGACTGAGGGAGTTGTGAACTCTCCCTGGGGTCCATCCCAGAAGGGGAAGGAATACTCCATCAAAAGACACTTTGTAAGTCCCTTGGGTGTGGGCATAGAACAGGGGAGGGCAGACAACGGATTATCCATGGGAACACCAGAAATCACCCTAAATATACAGGGGACTTAAGTGAACTGGAGGATCCATTTGGTGTTGGGATGCTTGATACAGCAGATTGCTGACTGAAGGATACTGGACATGGACTACTTGCTGTTGACTGTTGGATACTGAATACCGGGCATTGGACAACCTGGGACCTAATTGAGCGAGGGATACTGGAGGACTCTGGGACCTAGATGCTTGACATTTGGTTTCAGGAGCGGGATAGAGAAACCGCTGTGGTTGGAGGACAACAGATTGGCAGAGTGAAGACTCACATGTGTAAGGTAAGGTGTACCTAGGCACATAGGAGGGGAGTCTATTGGGCCAGTCTGGGAAATCCTGGGTCGTTTTGAAAGAATCACATTTGGTTGTCCTTTCTTCTGCTTCAGGGATGAATCCAGGCAAGGCCTTCAAATGGCTGGTGGAGGAGCAGAAGCTTCAGCAGAAGGCCCTGGATTTTCAGTCCACCCGAACACTGCAGCAGCAATGGAAGAAGCAGCAGCAACCAGTTCTTCAAGTTGTAGAAGCACAGATGAAGAAGATCCAGCGCTTGGCGGATAGTGTATACCAGGTAGTGGCACATCAGGATGCAGAGGTGGGCCACACCCAACAGACTATAGAGCAAAGCCCGGCAGACTGGACCAGGAGTCTGATCCTTACTAAGCTGGGACTAGGGAATGACCCAGGGGATTTTCTAACAACTTTCAAGAAGATAGCCACTATAGCTAAATGGCCATTGGACCAGTGGGCTATTTGGTTGGCCCCTTATTTAATGGGAGAGGCCGAAGCAGCCTATTGGGCATTAGACACCAACAAGGCCCTGGACTATACACAAGTAAAAGCAGCAATATGGGATAGGCTGGGGTTTTCCCCAGAACAATATCAGAGAAAATTCTGAACTAGGGAGTTTAAAAAGGGGAAATGCCCTAGGGCTGTGTCACAAGCCCTGATAGATTGTGCTACACACTGGCTGGGGCCAGCTCTGCAATCTGCAGGGGATATAGTAAGACTGATTGCCATGGGACAATTTTAACTATTCTTCTCCCCCACCCCCACCGTGAGAGCTTGGGTGATGTGACAGGGTCCAAAGATCCTGGAAACAGCTACAGCCTTGGCTGAGCAGTATTTGGAGGCTGAGGAAAGCTGGCAAGGGAAGTGGGAGGAGGCCCTCTCTAGAAAAGCCCTATCGTCAGAGGCCCCAAAATGCTCACAAACAAAAATATCCCAGGAGGAGAAGGGGAGCCCTGGGGGGGGGGGGGGAACAAAGGAGAATGAGGTCCTGGGATTTGGGGAAAGTCCGCTGGAATCCCATGGATAGTACACCCCACCCAAACAATAGGACCCTCCTTAGATGTTTTTCCTATGGGGAGGCGGGACACTTTAAAAAGGACTGCCCTCATATGGACTTCTCCTTTTCGGGGATGGGGATAGTCTTCCCACTATAGAGGGGAAGATGGATTAGGTATTGAGAAGAGGGGTACGGGTTGGAAGACTAGACCTATGTAAACAACAAATTATATCTGTCTTGATTCGGCAGCTTTTTCTATGTAATCTTACCCGCTTCTGATCGCTGGAAGGAGCGGCATACAAATGCTTGCTAAATAAATAAATAGCCCTGCTGGACACTAGGAGCAACCAGTCCCTGGTATATGGATCCCTTGCTGAGAGGCTGGGCATTGGGAGCTTGATAGGTATTTTTAGTGGCGTAGTGAATGTTCAGTGTGTGCATGGTAATATAGTGAGAGAGAAGATAAGAACATAAGATATGCCATACTGGGTCAGACCAAGGTCCATCAAGCCCAGTATCCTGTTTCCAACAGTGGCCAATCTAGGTCATAAGTACCTAGCAGTCTCCCCAAAAGACATAGGTTCCTCAATGCTTGTATTGGGTCAAGCAGTGTTATCCTGGGTCCCTTTTAATAATGGTTTATGGACCTTTCCTCCAGGAACTTGTCCAAACCTTTTTTAAACCCAGCTACACTAACAGCTCTTACTACATCCTCCGGTAACAAATTCCAGAGTTTGATTACACGTTGAGTGAAAAAATATTTTCTTTAAATAGTCTTAAATAGGTTACCCTGTAGCTTCCTTGCATGTCCCCCAGTCTTTTTATTTTCTGACAACATAAACAATCGATCTACGTTTACCCGTTCCACTCCATTCATTAATTTATAGACTTCTATCATATCTCCCCTCAGCCGTCTCTTTTCCAGGTTGAAGAGCCCCAACCTTCTTAGCCTCTCTTCATAGGAGTAGCCTTCCATCCCCTTTACCATTTTGGAGGCTCTTCTCTGCGCCTTTTCTAATAACACTATATCCTTTTTAAGATACGGTGACCAGAATTGCACACAATATTCAAGGTGCGGTCTCACCATGGAACGATATAGAGGCATTATAATATCTTTTGTTTTATTTTCCATTCCTTTCCTTATGATACCTAGCATTCTATTTGCTCTCTTGGTCGCCACTGCACACTGGGCCGATGGTTTTAACATGTTATCCACAATGACGCCTAAATCTTTTTCCTGGGTGGTGGTTCCTAATGTGGAACCTTGCATTGTGTAACCATAGTTTGGGTTGTTCTTTCCTAGGTGCATAACTTTGCACTTGTCCACATTAAATTTCATCTGCCATTTTGATGCCCAGTCTTCCATTTTATCAAGATCCTCTTGAAAGTTTCCACAATCCTCTTGGGTTTTAACAGTTTTAAATAGTTTTGTGTCATCTGCAAATCTGATAACCTCACTCGTTATTCCACTTTCCAGGTCATTTATGAATATGTCAAAAAGCAGCGGACCCAGCACAGATCCCTGGGGTACTCCAATATTCACCTTTTTTTTTCACTTACGAAGTTGGGGTAACTTGGGAGAGAAGGACCCAACCTCTAAAGGTAGCAGTAGTCCAGAATCTGCCATATCCCCTGATATTGGGGAGAGACTGGGAGGGGATGGAGGAAGTGCTGGCTCCCAAGGAGGGGTGGATGTCCACTAGGGCGAAAGATTATCCCACTGAGGAGGAAGAGAGGTTCCAGCAAGGAAATATATTTCCCTTTTCGGATGAAGAGAGAATTGCAGAAACAGGAAAGAGTAGGAAGGCCAAAAAGGCTTGAAAAATGGAAAAGGTTGGTTCCCCTTGGGCAGGTGGAAGCGATAGGAGAGAAGGTTATTCAGAAGTTCCATCAATTTGTGAAATAGCAGAAAAGCGACCCTTCCCTAAAGGTGTACTGGGAAAAATCTGAAGGAGGGGACCAAAAGAATTCAAGGCCCCGAGTATCGGAAGCTAAATATCATCTTATATTGGGTTGCAGAGAGGGACCCCTGCGGAGAACATAAACAAGTAATGATTCCCAAAGTTTTCAGAAGGATCCTACTAACCCTGGCCCATGTGCATCCCTTAGCAGACAATTTGGGGGAAACCACGACTGCAGACAGGTTTACCACCCAATTCCTATGGCCCAGCCTTACTAGGATATGCGGGCCTATTGTTGGTCATGTCCAGAGTGTCAAAAGGTGCCTCAAAAGGTCCCTAAAAATCTCTGCTCATCCCTTTGCCCATAATGGAGCAGCTATTAGATCAGGTAGCGGGGATATTATTGGGCCCTTGCAGAAGAGTGCCAGGGTTATCAATATCACACCCCTCCTGAAGCAGCTACACTGGCTCCCCATTCTAGCCAGGATCAGCTTCAAGACCTTAGTAATGACATTCAAGGCCATCAAGGGGCTCTCTTCCTCTTCACTATGTGACCTCATCCTACCACCCACACCCAACAGACTAAGAAGAACCGCAGTAGCCAACATGCTAGTAATACCGAGAGACATGACAAAATGCTCCAAAGCAACATCAAACAGAGCCTTTAGACTATGCGCCCCAAGTCTCTGGAACGCCCTACCACCACACATAAGAGCAACCCCCAACTTGAGCCAGTTCAGAAAGGCCTTAAAACACTTTCTCTTTATCAAACACCTCACCGACTCCCCTGAACCCCAGCCACCTATTATGATCAGTACCCAATAACTCCATCTGACATGTATATAGTTACCTATTCAATACTCCGCATATGTATATAGTTTGCCCTGTTATCCAAGTTTCTTGTTCCTGTTCAATGTAATGACCTGACTTTTGTTTATTGTCGGATACTGTTTGTTTTATGTAAACCGCGCTGATCGCAAATAGTGCGGTATATAAGAAATGCAAATAAATAAATAAATAAATAAAAAATATAGCCTAGTGATGGTGGACTACACCACTAGGTACCCGGGCCATTCCCCTGAGAAAAACAAATGTGCAGAGAATAGCTCAGAAATTACCTGACAAAAAAAATTGTCAACAGGGTTCCCTCAGAAAGTATTAACTGACCGGGTAACCAATTTTTTTTGTCCCATAATTTAGGAGAGGTATTCAAGCTCTTTGGGATTAAGCATTTAAAGACAGCTGTGTACCATCTCCAGACAGATGGTCTGATAGAGAAGTTCAATCAGACCTTTATCTGCATGATTTTATTTATTTATTTATTTATTTCCAGTCTCTTTTATACCCCTCTATTCAACATCAGTGCGGTTTACAATGAACAAAGAACTACACATTTCCTAGGGTACTCTGTGTTTACAATGAACAGGTGTTAAAACTTGGATAACATAGGGTAACTATATACAATCATGCAACAGAGTTGGGTTCGCCACATTGATCTAGCCCTGGGTGTCTTGTGTGGTATACGTGGTTGATAAAGAAATACCTAGGGAAGAACATCCGTAAATGGAATATACTCATCCCCTATGTCCTATTTGCATATAGGGAAGTGTCCCAGGCCTCCTTAGGATTCTCCCCATTTGAGCTGATGTTCAGCTGCCAGCCCCAAGGTCTGTTAGAGGTAATAAAGAAGACCTGGGTGGATAGGGAACAAGCAGTCACCTCAGTTCCTAACTACCTGCAGGAGCTAAGGAAGAAACTGGCTGGCCTTTGGGAGGCCATGAGAGAAAACCTAAAGAGGGCCCAGACACATCAGAAGGTATATTATGACCAAGATGCTAGGAAGAGGGAATTCCAATCCCGGGACCAGGTCCCCCAGGAGGGGATAGGTACCTACCTTGGCCAACAAGTTGTTGGCCCAATGGAGGTGTCCATCTCTGGTGAGGAGGCGGCTAGGGACAGTCACATATGAGGTGGACCAAGGCCATAGTAAATATCAGGTCTACCATGTTCATTGGCTAAAGCCTTGGGTAAACCAGGATGGGCTAACCAGTGAGGTGGTTGCCGACAAAGAAGACAATTTAGGTCCTGATGTGGGGATGGTACAGGACACCCAACCCCTGAAAATAGATGAGCCCCTGACTCCCCAACAGAAAGTGCAGTTAAAGCATGTGATAACCCAATTTCAAGATGTGTTATCCCCTCTTCCAGGACACACTCACCTGGGTGTCCATCAAATTGAAACCATCCCCAGGAAAGATTTTGGCAGAAGCCCTATTGTCTCCCATATGCAAAACAGAAGGAGGTAGAGAGGGAAGTGGCAGAAATGCTGTGATTGAAGATAACTGAGGAATTCTCTAGTGAGTGGGCCAGTTCCATAGTCCTCGTCCCAAAACTGGATAGGTCCACGAGATTTTGTGTGGATTTCCAGAAGGCTAATGCCATTTCCCAGTTTGATGCCTATTCCATGCCGAGAGTAGACGAAATAGTGGAACAGCTGAAAGGGGCATAGTTCTTATCCACTCTCGATCTAACTAAGGGATATTGGCAAATAAGAACATAAGATATGCCATACTGGGTCAGACCAAGGTCCATCAAGCCCAGTATCCTGTTTCCAACAGTGGCCAATCTAGGTCATAAGTAATAGCAGTTTCCCCAAAAGACACAGGTTCCACAATGCTTGTATTGGGTCAAGCAGTGACATCCTGGGTCCCTTTCAATAATGGTTTCCACTAGAGAATAAGTCTAAAGAAAAGACCACTTTTGTAACCCACCAGGGCCTATATCAGTTTAGGGTGCTCCCCTTTGGGCTTCATGGGGCTCTCGCAACATTCCAGAGAATTATCAATCAAGTATTATGACCACATCTGAGTTATGCTCAAAAGTATTTGAATGATATGATCATCTTTCCCCCTACCTGGGAAGCTCACTTAAAACACCTAGTGGCAGTCTGTCAGGCAGGACTGACAGCAAACCCGCAAAAGTGTGCCCTAGGATAAAAGGAGTCAGAAATTGTGTAGGGGGAGGCTGGGTGAGACCAATGTTCTTAGTACTACAGTAAGTTTGTGCCACACTTTGCGGATTTATCCACTGACCTCACCTTGCTATTGAAAAATTCCTGACCCAATCAACTAGTTTGGGATAGAGCAGCAGATCAGGCCTTTAGACAGCTTAAGGAGTCTGCTTAAGAAGGACAGACTTACAACAAGAATTCAATTTGCAAACAGAACATCGGGTGTAGGACTCAGGGCGGTGCTGAGTCAGGAAACAATGGGAGAGGAGCATCCCAAAATGTATCTTAGCCAGAAGCTTACTAATGCAGAAATAAGACATTCAACCATAGAAAAAGAATGTTTGGCAAACAAGTAGGCCATTGACTCTTTACAATACTACTTGCTGGGCACGCCGTTTACCCTAATAACTAACTATGCACCATTGAAATGGTTAGCATTAATGAACAATTCCAACTGTTGGCTGATGCAGTAGTATCTTTCTCTCCAGACATATAAGTACCAAGTGGTTTATAAGAAGAAAAAGGATCACCTAAACAGCAATTTTCTCTCCCAGAAAGGAACAGAGAGAGGTATGTGATGGGGTATATGTCTCATCATGGAAAACCTGTCAGGACTCTTAGTTTAAGATAACCACCTGGGTATAAGAGGTACCCACCTCCCCTTCTGATTAGAGAGAATCACTTAATATCTGCTATTGGGTGGTTATATTCAACAAGGGATGGCTACGTGGGTGATGGCAGGTAGAGCAGACCAGGATTCGGTCTGACCCATCTGAGGAGAAGTGATAGTAAATCCCTGAGTGTGGGTCTGGTGGTGGGAAACCAGCGAGAGAGTGAGGGGTAGATTTTAGGCCAGGAGAATATTTGCATACTATCTGCATAGACTGAGGGAGTTGTGAACTGTCCCTGGGGTCCCTCCCAGAAGGGGAGGAAAGACTCCCTCGAAAACCCCTTTGTAAGTCCCTTGGGGGGATAGGTATAGAATAGGGAGGGCTGACTATGGACAATCTGGGAACCCCAGAACTCCCTCTAAATGTAAGGGGAGTCTGAATAAGGACCTCCTAACCAGGGAGCCCCACTGAATTAGAGGATGTCTGATTGCTTTTTGGTGTTGGGAGTCATGATATAGTTGATTGCTGATGGATGGGTGCTGGACAAGCTGAGAACCTAACTGAGTGAAGGATACGGGAGGACTCTAGGATCTGGATGCTCAACAGTGATGCTAATTTGATTCTAAGTCCTTTATATATATTCTGCATGTCCAGACTATGGCCAGTCCATAGGTACGGTAACGATGGTTAGTGGTTCATGTTTGTCTTATAAATAGGTCTGGAAAGTTGGGAACTTAGCTGGATGCAACTGGTGGTTGACTCTACTGATTAGGCTAAGCTGGGAGGGTAGATCAAGTGGAGCAGTGACTATGGAAAAAGTGAACTTGGGTTCAGTGAATGTTTGGGTTTGAGAAATGTATTGTTTGGAGGGTCTAGAGGCTAGAATAGGTTTGGAATAGAGCCATGAGAGCAACAGGGTTAGGTCTGCCCAGTTGACCACAGCCTGGGATGTTTGGAAGGACTCACTGGTTGTATTAGGAAGATAGGTGGGTAACTCAGGGAATTGGTGGGCTCAGGATGGCTTAGTGGGGATGAGAGTCATGGTTCATATTACAGGGATTCAGTCATCATCACACACTGAGGGTGCTGTGCACAGGCTGGCTAATTTTATGCAAGTGGCTTGGGGGGGGGGGGGGCATGATATCCAGATTCAGACATACTGACTGATCCTTTTGGGATAAATTCCATGTGGCTGGGACACAGAGGTTTGGACAGGCAATTGGGGCATTCTGTCATTGGGAAAGGGCAGCTTCTTGTCGGTGGGTCCCTGGGTATTTGCCTGCATGTATTCAATTTGGAGGGGAGGCACTAGCATCCTTCCTGTGGGTGTTTTGGTATAGTGTTATTTCGTCTTTCAGGATGTGTCTTTGGTGGTGGGTGGATTGAGGGATGGTCTTCCTTTTTGGGCCCGTCCAGTGGATTGAAGGGTTTCCAGCGATGGGGCACTCTGCAGCCATGGGCTTTGAATTTGTGGTGTGCGTAGGGCCAACTCCAGCCTTCCAGTGGGCAGTGAGGCACTTCACAGCACCTTTATGGAAAGTGCTTTCCCGCAGCTGGTCAGGGAGAGAGCGGCTGCTGATGAGATGTGATGTCACTAACGCTTGGTACGGGGATTCACATTAGTCTCGGGTAGGTATGAGAGGGAACTTGTATAGACACTGGTAGTCAGCTGGTTCTGCTATGGAGGGGGGAGTGGGTTTTTTTTTAGGTTGGGACAGAGGAAATACGGGATTAGGAACTGTTGACTGCTTGCTGGCTCTATAGTGGAAACATCCGACTGGAAGCTGTGTTATAACTTTGGGGTGTAGTATTGGAGACTTGTTATGGTGAGAGGACATTCGCAGCTACAGGGGTGGGGGAGCAGTAATTAGCTGGAAGCTCTTACCACTTGCAGCAAGGTTGGGCTTAGCTTTCTTCCAGAAGGGGGAGCAGAACTGAGAGACCAGAAAGTGAGAAGGAATCAGAGGCTAGCAGGTGCCGTCGCTGTGAGCCGTGGTATATAACGTGGCCTCACTGCAGACTATATGTTAGTCACAGGGCGGGAGGGAATGTTCAGCAGCAGTGGCTAATGCTTTTACAGCAGCTAGCCACTGCCGCTGAACGTTAAACCCAGATATTCAATGCTGAAGCCAAATGTGGGCTAGTAGCTGGATATCTTCACTAGCTAGTTATCCCCCGGTGCCGCCTCAGCTCTGCCCCCATGCTAGCTGGCTAGCATCGGGGCGTTTAGCAGCGGTACCCGGGGGTATTCAATGGTACTAACTGTTACTGGTGCTGAATATCCTGTGCAGTACCGTTTATGTAGTTTGCAGGTCTGCAAAGCACCTAAACGGCTGTGAGAATGCCCCCTGGGGTTCTTAAGAACGTCACAATGGCCAGGTCATCAGGACTAGCCGAGTGGCCAAGTGTGGTTGTGGACATGGGGTGACAGGGGGATGAGTTCATTACGATAGGGGCTACCGCTCTTGGCAGGTGGTGTGAGGCACAGGCCGATCTTGGAGATGGGGTTAAGTAACATTGGTTTTGATGAGTGTTGAATAAAGCTGCAGGCCAGCTGACTCGTATCGTTATGGTGACAGTGACGTTATTTCAGCAAGAGTATGAAGAAGACGTGCAAATACTGACGTCAGCTCACTGGCTGAGGGTGGGATAACATGGCCGGGCCTCTTCTGAGAAGACAGTAGCCAGGAGGAGGATGGGAGACGTGATCAAGGAAGGAAGCTGGGGGAGAGTTATACGAGGGAGAGGAACAGCGGGAAATTTCGGCAGTTTTGCCAGGATGGACCAGCAAGGTGACAGCTGCACGCTGGGGGGGGGGGGGGGCATTAGCCACATCTCCCTCTCACCCGACCCTTCCTGTTGTGCTCGCAACTTGGGGGTGAGGCTTGGGTATTACAGTTGCAATTTGGGGGCAGAGAAAAAAACTTTGGCTTCCTCCCAGAGGAAAACGGAACAGAGTTGAATGCTGAGAAAGTGACCAGTGTCGGGGTTAATTATGGGGTATTTTGCACTGTCTCTGCAAGATAAATAAATAACCTGAAATTCCACAGCTGATACTATCATGGCTTTTAGCTTAAAAAGGGAAAATAAAAGAGAGAAACTGAAGTAGAAAAGGCTTTTTTTGGCCTCCGAATATTAAAAGCGAGGACTGATCTACAAAGCTCACATTAAAGGCAAAGTCCTCACAATGTTTATTATAGAAGAACAAGTTGGGCTTTATAAAAGTGCAGTCCAGTAAAACGCAGATTCCAGTGAAGGAAATAGTTCTTTGAAGCTGATTTCACCTGCTGGAAGACGAATGGGTAGAGCACTTGGGGTGTGAAGCTGGGCTAAAGCTCAGAGATAATGCATAGGGCTCCTTAGGGATAGGGATAGAGATTCATGCATACATTGGGAAAAGGAAAATGAATGACTGCGGAGGGATTAAATGGTTGTTATATCAAAAGGAAAAAGAAAATTGAGATAAACAAGGTTTTGCGTAGCCGAACTGATGCCAATGACAAACAGAATAGGATCCGGATGTGTGATCTCATCAGTGGCTGATATTTATAGAAAAACTGTACACACAGCAACTGTGCAAAGCTTTGCCGAGCACTGCAGAAATTGCCTGTAATGTGCAAGGAAGCAAATATCCAGCTCTGGTTTTCCAGGTATAAAAATGAATTTGTCTTTATTTGCAGTTTTTTGCCTATTCAGCTGAGGACTTCCTGTAGTTTAATACTATAACGACAGCACATTACACGTGTGTCCTGCTACCACAATATCTCACTTCCAGCCTACCACATTACACATGCACCCTGCAATCAGTGTGCCCATTACTGGGGGGTCTTGTTATCAGTGTACCACCTTAAGAGGGTCATTTTACAAGGAGGCACCTAAGCCAGGGGGTTACGCACCGCGGTTCAGAGACTCAAGAGACAGTCCCTGCTCCATGGTGCCAACAGTCTAGTCAGGGCAGAGACGAAGATGGTTATAGGTTGGATTAACTGAGGCTGGGGCAAAGCTGCAAGAGGAGAAACCTGGTTCTTAAAGACTCTGTAAAACAAAAATGGCCGTTGGGGTGGCTGGGTGAAGATCAAGGTCTTCCCAATAAAGTTAGAGCAACATCATACTCTGACTCCCTAAACTGACATACAGACTCCTTGTTTTTTTAAGGGAGCACAGATAATATACTGTACATATTGGAAGTCCAAAACAATGCATTAAAAATGAAGGTAATTATTTTTGGAGTCTTAAACCTGTTTTGCACATGGATGTTCTGGCAAACACATGAGCAAATTACATCCACGTGCAAATAGCCCTTTTAGAAGGGTCCAGTTTTGCACATGTCTGCCCCGATCATGTCCAAGTTACGTGGGGGTGTGCTCTGGGCAAGAAAAGAAGGTACATACATGTCCCTTATTTCCACTGGCTCGGATATAGGTATAAGTGCTAGCATTTACACGGCGTATTGTGAAATGCAGGAAGTATACCTGTAGGTTAGAGGATTTCCTGTGCCGCTGCAAGGGATGCCCAGTCCAGTGCGCTCCTGTACTTGCTATGGCATTAAAACGCACGCCCATATTGAGGGGAGAATATATACAGATTTTATATGAGACCCACAGGTGCACACCCTCTCTTCTAAAATCAACAGAATTTTGGATATATTCACTTCCGTGTCATTACAGCCACATAAACAACCTTTTTAAAATGTGCCTTTCGATATTCTGGTACGATACTGGTAAATCAGAAAAGGAGGCAGATAGATCAATAGCTTAAAATAGCCACTAGCAACTGAAAAGCTAAGATGCTATCAGCTTCTGACATGCGTGTGTGAAGCGCTGCATATACCGGCTAGTGCTATGCCAAGGATTATAATAACAGAGAACTTGTTAAGGATCAGGAAATGGAAGTGTTGAGATGGGACTAGTGATCTCTCAACCAAAGCTTGCCTCAGACAGCAACTATGAGACTAATAAACTGACGCAAGCTGAAACAGAGGGTGTAAGAGCAATTAGACCCAAATGGCAAGACCACCATTAAACGGGGCTTTGACAATGATTGATGGAGTTGCTTACTCGGTGCTACGGTAATGTATTGCATCCACTATGTGTGCAAAATATCACTTATTAGTTCTGCCTACCATAGATCCCCACATTCTTCTGTGAAAAGTGTTAGAGGAAAAGACTTGTAGCGCAGATTCCTGCTGATCCTAATACGATTCTCCGGAGGTGTCATAAGGCATCATTAATGCACCACAGCTCGAAGCAGAACAGAGACCTCTAGACTAGGCTGCTTTCCAAAGTACTTCCTTAGCAAAAGAGTGCTTTAGCCATGGAATAGCCATTTATAAGACTGCCCAGCTGCTGTGCAGGGAAACTTACATGCATATGTCCTATACCCTGGCAGACTTACCTGGCGTGAAAGGAACCATTCCCAGGCTGAGGGTAAGAAGGGTGCTGCGGAGGACATTCCCCACTATTCTCTCGCTTATAACTTACTACTACTACTACTACTAATTCTTTCTATAGCGCTACAAGGCACACACAGCGCTATACATACAGATGTAAGACACAGTCTCCGCTCATCAGAACTTACAGTCTAATCAAGATGGGGACTGGAGTACGGCAAGCTACACATAAGCAGTGGTCAAGAGAATGAGGAGCATCAGGATCCAAAAGCAGCCTCAAAGAGGCGAGTTTTCAGCCTGGAAAATAGGGCCAGAGAAGGAGCCCGACGCACCGTCTCAGGAAGTTTGTTCCAGGCCTATGGAGCAGCGAAGTGCAATGAAGCTTAATAACTCTGCTGCCCGGTTAGCTCCCATGGGTAAAGCTAGACCAGTTTTGCCACGCCCATCTTTACCCACAGGTTGCTAACTGGGTAGCTTTTCATTATCGCCACTGCACGTGCCACCTCCACGCTACCACCGCAATGCCCACGACACCCCCCGATGCTACGTGGTTGGCATTAGGGCATATAGTGACATTACTCGGGATATCCAGCAACACTAACAGAACTGCTGCTGTGGAAAATCCCTCTAAGAGGCATTTGCACAGGACCTCAGTAAACACCCCAAATAGGAACAGAAGCGATGGGGATCTCGAACGATTCTCAGAAGACTGTGTTTGAGAGGAACTAGCTAAACTAAAAATAGACAAAGCGATGGGACCGGATGGGATACATTCAAGAATACTGAGGGAACTCGGGGACGTTCTAGAGGCTCCAATGACTGACCTTTTCAATGACTCTTTGGAGATGGGAGTGGTACCAGAGGACTGGAGAGAGGCTCATGTGCTCCCTTTACACAAAAGCGAACATTAGGATGATATTGAAAACTACAGGCTGGTTAGTCTAACCTCTGTGGTTAGTAAATTATTGGAAAGGCTACTAAAAGAGAGAATAGTGAAGTTTCTGGAGTCCAATGGCTTACTGGATCTAAGGCAACATGGATTGATTTCTTTGACTGGGTGACAAGGGAGTTGGGCCAAGGGAGAGCCCTAGATGTTGTGTACTTAGACTGCAGTAAAACTTTTGACACCGTTCCGCACAGGCAACTTATAAGTAAACTGAGCACCTTGGGGATGAACCCCAAAGCTACTGATTGGGTTAGAAATTGGTTGAGTGGGAGACAACAAAGGGTACGGGTAAATGGAGCGCACTCTGAGGAGAAGGAGGTTACCATTGGTGTGCCCCAGGGATCTGTCCTTGGCCGATTCTTTTTAACATCTTTATTAGTGATATTGCGAAAGGGCTATCTGTTAAGGTTAGCTTGTTTGCAGATGATACCAAAATCTGCAATAGGGTAGACACTCAGGAAGGACTAGATAACATGAGGAGTGATTTACCTAAGCTTGAAGAATGGTCTAGAATTTGGCAGCTGAAATTTAATGCTAAAAAAATGCAGGGTCGTGCATTTGGGCTGCAAAAACCCAAAGGAGCGGTACAGTGTAGGGGGTGAAGTACTTCTGTCCACAAAGAGTGGTAGATGCGTGGAATAGTTTCCCAGTGGAGGTGGTAGAGACAAGGACAATATCTGAATTCAAAAAGCATGGGAAAAACACAGAGGATCTCTAAAGGTAAAAGGGGACTATTGTAATTGATATGGAAGGGCAGACTAGATAGGCGAAGTGGTCTTTTCTGCTGCCATGTTTCTATGAATATCCACCTCATATTCTCTTAATCCCTCATTTAAAGCCCTAGCAGGAAACAGCACTATATTAGAACATGCATGCCTTAGAGATATTGCAAAAGCTATTTGAAAGAAACATGCATTCCCCATTACAAAATGAGAAATACATGTGTAAATTTTCAGACTGCTGTCACCACACTCCCTTTAAATCTCTGCATCTCAGGATCCACGCATGTAAGTAACAACGTTCTGAAATCGTGATTTACATGAGCGGCTCATCTACATGCACTAATGCCACTACAGTTGTACATGCTTGTAAAACGATGTCCTTTGCGAGTCATTGGTAAGGAATTAGAAGGCAGCAATACCTAGGACTGCGTCAGAGCAAAGTCCAGTATCCTGCTTCCCACCCAGGTCACAAGTACCTAGCAAAGTGCCAGATGCCATGTTACTTATCCAAGGGGGTAAGGGGCACCTTTCCCCAGGTTTAAACCCAGTGCCACTAACAGCTTTTATCACCTCCTGTGGCAATGAGTTCCAAAGCTTCAGTATGCACTGAAAGAAAATATAGAAACATAGAAACATGATGACAGAAAAAGACCACATGGCCTATCTAGTCTGTCCTTCCATATCAACAACTACAACAGTCCACTTTTCACCTTTAGAGATCCTCTGTGTTGGTCCCATGCTTTTTTGAATTCAGTTACTGTCCTCATCTCTACCACCTCCACTGGGAGACTATTCCATGGATCCACTACTCTTTCCGTAAAGAAATATTTCCGCATATCACTCCTGAATCTATCTCCCTTCACCCTCATCCCATGTCCCCTCGTAGAAGAACTTGCTTTCAATTGAAAGAGGCTCTCTCCCTGAACATTTATGCCACGGAGGTATTTAAACATCTCAATCATATCACCTCTATCCCACCTTTCCTATAAGGTGTACATATTAAGATCCCTAAGTCCGTCCTCATATGCTTTATAATGAAGACCACTAATCATTTTAGTAGCCACCCTCTGCACCGACTCCATCCTGTTCACATCCTTTTGAAGGTGCGGTCTCCAGAATTGCACACTATACTCCAAATGAGGTTGCACCAAAGACTTATACAGAGGCATTATCACCTCCTTTTTTCTGCTAGCCATTCCTCTCCATATGCACCCAAGCATCCTTCTAGCTTTTGCCATCGCCTTTTCTACCTGTTTAGCTACTTTAAGATCATCAGACACAACCACGCCTAGGTCCCGCTCTTCTTTAGTGGACAAAAGTACTTCACCTCCTATACTGCATTGCTCCCTTGGATTGCTGCAGCCCAAATGCATGACCTTACATTTTTTAACATTAAATCCCAGCTGCCAAATTATAGACCATTCTTCAAGCTTAGCTAGATCCCTCCTCATGTTATCTACACCTTCCTGGGTGTCTACTCTATTGCAGATTTTGGTATCATCTGCAAAGAGGCAAACCTTACCCGACAGCCCTTCCGCTATATCACTAACAAAGATGTTAAAAAGAATCGGACCAAGGACAGATCCCTGGGGCACACCACTGGTAACATCCTTCTCCTCAGAGTGAGCTCCATTTACTTGTACTCTTTGTCGCCTCCCACCCAACAAATTTCTAACCCAAGCAGTAACTTTAGGGTCCATCCCTAGGGTGCTCAGTTTGTTTATAAGTTGCCTGTGAGGAACAGCGTCAAAGGCTTTACTGAAATCTAAATACACCACATCTAGAGCTCTCCCTTGGTCCAACTCCCTGGTCACCCAGTCAAAGAAATCAATCAGATTTGTCTGACAAGACCTGCCTCTGGTGAATCCATGCTGCCTCGGATCCTGTAATCCGCTGGACTCCAGAAACCTCACTATTTTCTCTTTCAGCAGCGTTTCCAATAATTTACCCACCACCGAAGTTAAACTAACCGGCCTGTAGTTTTCAACCACATCATTACTTCCGCTTTTGTGTAAAGGCACCACATGAGCCTCTCTCCAGTCCTTTGGCACCACTCCCGACTCCAACGAGGCATTGAAAAGGTCAGTCAATGGAGTTGCTAGAACGTCCCCAAGTTCCCTCAGTATTCTAGGGTGTATCCCATCCGGTCCCATCGCTTTGTCTACTTTAAGTTGAGCTAGTTTCTCACAAACACGGTCTTCTGAAAATTGTTCAAGATGTCCCTCGCTTCTGTTCCTATTTGTGGGTGTTTTCTGAGGTCCTGCTCCTGGTTCTTCATCTGTGAACACAGAACAAAAATATTTGTTAAGCAAGTCCGCTTTATCCTTATCAGCTTCTACATATTACCCCCCCCCCCCCCGCACCCTTGAGTCTGACAATACCACTTTTGCCCTTCCTCTTCTCACTAATATATCTGAAAAATGTCTTATCCCCCCATTTTATTGCATTGGCTATTTCCTCCTCCTTTTGAATCTTTGCCTTCTTGACTACTTTGCTAGCTTCTCTAAGTTTTTCCAAATACAGATGCCTGTCTTCCTCTCTCTGTGATCTCTTGTATTTCATGAAGGCCTCCCTCTTTTTCTTCACTTTTTCAGCTACTTCCTTCGAAAACCATAGCAGTCTCCTTTTCCTTTTGCCTTTATTTACCATTTTAACAAAAAGGTTGGTTGCCCTTAAAATACCCCCTTTCAGTTTTGCCCACTGTTTTTCTACATCCCCCAGCTGTTCCCATCCCACTAACGACTCCCTGAGGTATTGGCCCATCTTCGCAAAGTTAGTCTTCCTAAAGTCTAAGATCCTCACCTTGGAATGGATTCTAACAGCCCTAGTCCTAATACTGAACCACACCATCTGGTGATCACTGGATGCAAAATGATCTCCCACTACAACATCAGAAACACTTTCATCATTGGTAAGCACCAAGTCTAGTATGGCCCCTTCACATGTGGGGTCTGTTACCAATTGCCTGAATAGTTCTCCCTGTAGAGAATCCAGGATCTCCTTTCTTCTAGATGATACTGCAGCAGGAATGTGCCAATCAACATCTGGCATATTGAAATCTCCTATCAGTAGCACGTCCCCTTTCCTAGCAATGCTGCGTATGTCTTCAATTAATTCTCTGTCCATCTCTTCCTCTTGTGAGGGAGGTTTGTATATCACGCCAATGCAAATAGATTTCTCTTTCCCTCTTTCTAGTTTAACCCACAATGCCTCCTCTCTCCCTTTTAAGCTCTGTATTTCCAAAGCTTTATAGTAGTTTTTACATATAGTGCCACTCCTCCTCCCCTTCTTCCTACCCTGTCCTTTCTGAATAAAGTATAGCCAGGTATAGTTACATCCCAATCATGGTTTTCTGTGAACCATGTTTCTGTAACTGCCACTAAATTCAAGTCAGCCACTCCCACCAAAGCTTCAACATCAGGGATCTTATTTCCCATGCTACGGGCATTTATACACACTGCTTTCCATATGTTACCCCTGTTACCCATTTCCATAAAGGTATTTAATGTATCACCTACCTGGGGGCTTTCACTTACCTGGGGGCTTTCTTCACCCATCCCCAACTAATCTAATTTAAAGCCCTCTTCAGTAGATTAGCCAGTCTACTACCGAAGATGCGTTGACCTTTCTTGGACAGATGGATGCCATCTCTGCTCTGCAACCCTTGGAACAGCATCCCATGGTCTAGGAAACCAAAAAGCTCTCGATGACACCATCCACGCAGCCATGCATTCATCTCCAGGATGCGAGCCTCTCTGCCTTGGCCTTTACCCTCAACAGGGAGGATTGAAGAGAACACCACCTGTGCACCTAACTGCTTCACCCTCTGTCACAGAGCCATGAAGTCACTTTAGATATGTTCCGAGGTATTTATTTATTTATTTATTTATTTTATTTATTTATAGTCTCTTATATACCGCACTATTCGGCATCAGCGCGGTTTACATGGAACAAAAATGCTCAGTACAGTTAACATGTAAGAGTTTACAGATAACAGGGCAAGTAACTTGGATAACAGGGGTAAGCTATTTACAGCATTTGCTACATAAACTTGTATAACAGTGGTAAACTATTTACAAATATTGCTACATAAAGTCGTATGATCATGAATACCATAGAAACAAATGCACCACTAAGGGTTAGGAAATCTTTCTTAGCATGTTGTTGGGAAACCATATAATTGCTTAGCGGGTTGCATCTCTGTCTCAGTGGGTCGGCAGATGGATGCCTCAGTACCCCTCAGAAGAGAGTCTCCAACCACCACTACCCTTCGTTTCCTTCTGGTCACTGATTCTGCAACTTTGGGGTACTTGAACTCTGGTTCTTCCCTTTCCAGGGATGCTTTCACCTCCTCCACTTCCAGGGTTGCATAATGGTTCTTCAATTCAAGGGCTGGAGAAGTTGGATCGGTGATTTTGCAGACCCTGGTGACTTGTGTCCAACCATCGACATTCTGTTGGCACCCATCTTCTCCTGTGCTGGAGAGCTTGGTTGCTGCAAGAAGCATCTCATCAATGTACCTCTCACTGTCTTGAATGCTCCTCAGCCTCGCCACCTCCTCTCTGAGTTCCTCCACTTGTTTCCTCAGAGCTTCAGCATGCAGGCACCCTGCACATGGAACCGGTCCTTCAACTGGCATTAGGACCTCTGTCTGGACCGAGGCAGAAGCTGTAATGGGGGCAACAGTTTTAGCAATACGATTTTTCCCAGCCATTGTTCTGTTCTTGGAGCTTAGGTATCTGTTAAAGCAAAAGAGAGAGATCTACCAAGTACCAGCCGGTTTCCCAGCTGTCCTTTCAGAGAAAAAGCAGTTAAATCTCTTTAATTATATTCAAAATGTGCTGGTCCAATTCTCTGTGATTTGTTAAAGGGGGAGGTGCCCTATAAAGCAAGACTGCTCACTAGGGGTGGGTGGGAGTCGGGGTGGGTAGGGAGGGAACTAACACCTGATTAGGTGTTAGCAGTTTCCAAACCTGAGGAGGTTACTAGAGTTCAGCAACCTACTGTGCTCAAGGAAAGTTCCCCTAAAGCACCAAAAAGAAAGTAACCTTGCTTTAAAAAATATACAAAAAACCCTTTTAAGAGCTCCCAGTCAGAGAGCTAGCAATGTAATATAATAAAAACAAACAAACAAACCCTCAAATCCTTAGGGGTATGTTTACTAAACTCCGTTGCTGTGCGGGTCCCCGTTAGTGTGCTGGTGCCATATAAGGAGTGGGTGGGCCAGGCAGAAAAAAGCAAAAAACCGGACCGTACGTGTGTGCGTCGCGCTAATGTGCGGGGCCCACATTAGCGCATGGGAAGGCTAAGTGGGGCGCTGCTGCAAAACCAAACAACAGAGCTGTAGTACAACAGTGGAGACACCGACCAATGGTGCAGGGGCCAGGGGTTCAAACCCCCATTGCGCTCAACAAAAAAGACCAGCTGAGGCACCAACATTTATGGGCAAAAGTGGTTAGGAGGCATATTAATTTTGGGCGGCAGAAGGCGGCGCACTGTTATTTTTATTACGGCATGAGGCGGCGCACTGTTTAGTGTGGGCGGCAGATGGCGGCGCATTGGTAAGTTTGGGCGGCAGAAGGCGGTGCGCTGATAAATGTGGGCAACAGAAGGCGGCGAGCCGGTGGGCAGAAGGCGGCGCGCTGATGTGTGAGGGGGCAGTTCAATAGTGGGAGGGAGAAGTGGCGCGCTGATGTGCAAATAACAGGAACGGAGCCATGGCACAATGGTTAAGACACTGACCACTCGTGCAGGGATCATGGGTTCAATTCCCCACAGTGCCCATTGAAGACAGCTGGTTGAGGCATTATTTTAGGGGCATTTCCATGTTGTGCGGCATAAGGCGGCGCGCTGTTAATTTAGTGCGCCACAAGATGGCGCGCTGATGGCTACAAGGCTGCGCGCGGATGCACAACCACAGGAACAGAGCCACAGCACAATGGTTAGGACACTGACCAATGGTGCAGGGGCCAGGGGTTCAACCCCTCACAGTGCCCAGTGAACAAGGCTGGCTGGGGCAGTATGTATCATGGTGAGGAGTGCTGTAGGAGGCCTTCCATTTATATTTTATTTCCCACCACTAGTAAACCCGCTCTCACAGTGTGTTAACATACGGATGCCCGTAAGGCACATGTTACAGTGCACTGTCCGCCAAGGCACCCTAGAATGTCCCCTATAGGGCACCATGTATGTTGCGACACAGGATAATGTATAGTGCACCCTATATGGATGGCAACCATAAGGTGGCCTATAGGGCGCCCTATAAAGCACCCTCAGAGGCACCTAATGGGTATAGTAAGCTGTGTGTGGTTTTGCCGGCATAGACATATGTACAGTAAATAAAAATAAAGCTGTGGACAGCCCTATCAAAGGGCCCCACTGTGGGTTTGAACCCATGACCTCTGGCTGTACAGGGAGTGACGTAACCATTGGGCTACAGCTCTATAGCTGACAGCAAGCCCCTGGCTGGCTGCAGAGAGCCTGCACGTCACCCCACAGACAGTCTGCTGTTGTAGACAGGATAGGGTTAGGCCACCCGTACCCATGATGCACTGCACATGCAAATCAGCTGTCCACAGATGCACACAAGATGGGGAATGCACCCCAACAGCTACCCGGCCTGGTAGGGGGAATTGTCCATGTGCACCCACACAGCACCTCGGCCTGGTAGGGGGTCCTGAGCGGGTGGACTACCAGCAAAGAGTAGCTACACACTGTCACATGCCTTGTCACACTGTCACACTGTACCTTGTAACTGCCCTCTTTAATAGGACTTATCTCCCTCCCTCCCTCCCCAGCACCCATCCACCCCTGGGGTAATTGTACTTTTATAGGTTCGTGCACATCTTAGAGGAAAGGGGCTGCTCTCAGGTGCAGCTCGTTATCCACATCAGTCATACACGGAGGATCTGAGCTTAATTAATTAAGCTTCAGGTACACAGGGTGTATTAGGGGTATTAGATACACTTTTATTGGTATAAGCATCTACACCAATCCTTCATATATACAGAATTTAAAAAACCTAAACACAAGCTTTAAACTAAGATGCAGACAGAAGTCCAGCAACGAGATGGGGGTTCTCCGGTCTTTTGCATTGAGTGTCACATGTATGATTTTCTCCCAGTTGGTGAGAGGTCTTACATATGCACTAAGTGCAAAGAACTCTTTGCTCTCAGGGAACGAGTCCGTTCTCTGGAGGCTAGAGTAGCAGACCTGGAAGACATAAGAAAGACAGAGATGTACATGGACGTGACCTACAGGGATATAGTCCTGAAGTCCCACCTCCAGTCTGGCAGCATCCCTGTTGCCATGGAGGAGAGAGGTCACGTGACAGGAGAGCATCACCCTGGTGTGGCAGGAATTGATCCTGTAACTAGGACCTGTCCTCCAGGTGATGTAAAACCCTCTTGCACCGAGGACGTTTCTCCAGGGCCACGTGCCCATGAGGGGAGGGTCAGGACAGCTGTTATAGTTGGTGATTCAATCATTAGGAATGTAGATAGCTGGGTGGCTGGTGGACGTGAGGATCGCCTGGTAACATGCCTGCCTGGTGCGAAGGTAGCGGACCTCACGCACCGCCTAGATAGGATCGTAGATAGTGCTGGGGAGGAGTCTGCTGTCTTGGTACATGTTGGTACCAATGACATAGGAAAATGTGGTAGGGAAGTTCTGGAGGCTAAATTTAAGCTTTTAGGTAGGAAGTTGAAATCCAGAACTTCCAGGATAGCGTTCTCCGAAATGCTTCCTGTTCCACGTGCAGGACCCAAAAGACAGGAAGAGCTCCGGAGTCTCAATGCGTGGATGAGACAATGGTGCAAAGATGAGGGGTTTGGATTTGTTAGGAACTGGGGAACATTCTGGGGAAAGGGGGGGCTCTTCCGAAGGGATGGGCTTCACCTTAATCAGGATGGGACCAGACTGCTGGCATTAACCTTTAAAAAGGAGATAGAGAAGCTTTTAAACTAATGAATAGGGGAAAGCCGACAGTCACCCAGGAGCGCATGGTTCGGACAAAGGTATCCTTGAAGGATACTACCAAAAGCAGTGAGGTTCCAAAAGGGATTATAGTAGCCGAAATGCCCTTGAGTAAGGAGCAAACAGAGCATAAAGATTCCAAATTACCCATGCCTACCAATAGCCAGATTAATATGAATAAAATACAGTCTCTAAAATGCTTGTATGCCAATGCTAGAAGTCTAAACAATAAGATGGGAGAGTTAGAATATATGGCACTAAATGAGAGGTTAGATATGATTGCACTCTCAGAGACATGGTGGAAGGAGGATAACCAGTGGGACACTGTGATACCTGGATACAAACTATATCGTAATGATAGAGCTGATCAAATTGGTGGAGGGGTTGCACTCTATGTTAGAGAGGGCATTGAGACAGAAAGGATTAAAGTTTTGCAGGGAACAAAATTTGCTATAGAATCTCTATGGATTGAAATTCCACTTATGAAGGGGAAGGTAATGGCAGTGGGAGTATACTATCGACCGCCTGGCCAGAATGAACAAATGGATGATGAAATGCTCAAAGAAATCACAGAAGCTAACAAAAGTCACAACAGAGTAGTAATAATGGGTGATTTCAATTACCCCGGTATCGACTGGGTCAGTGTCACGGCAGGACAAGCTAAAGAGATAAAGTTTCTAGATGGAATAAATGACTGCTTCTTGGAGCAGCTGGTTCATGAACCGACCAGAGGGGAAGCCATACTGGACCTAGTCCTTACTGGAACGTCAGATCTGCTGCAAGAAATAAGGGTGTTGGGACCACTTGGCAATAGTGATCATAATATGATCATGTTTGATTTAATTACTGGAGGACAAATAGTAAAGGAATCCACAGTACTACCTTTCAACTTTCAAAAGGGAGACTATGATAGAATGAGGAATATAGTTAGGAAAAAACTTAAAGGAGCGGTTCCAAAGGTTAAAGACTTACAGCAAGCTTGGTCGTTATTTAAAACTACTATCCTCGAAGCCCAGACCAGCTGTATTCCACGCATTAAGAAGAGTGGGAGAAAGTCCAAAAAACTGCCAGCATGGTTTAAAGGTGAGGTCAGAGAGGCTGTTGCTGCCAAAAAAGCAACCTTCAGGAAATGGAAAAAAGAGCCAAATGATGAAAACTGGAAACAGCACAAGCACTGGCAAGTTAAATGCAAAGAATTGATAAGGCAGGCAAAGCGGGACTTTGAGAAGAAACTTGCTACGGAAGCAAAAACACGAAATAAAGACTTTTTCAAGTACATTCGTAGCAAAAGGCCTGTGAGAGAGTCAATTGGACCGTTAGATGATAGAGGGGTAAAAGGGGCAGTAACAGGAGACAAGGCTATAGCAGAGAGACTGAATGAATTCTTTGCTTCGGTCTTTACTGAGGAAGATGTAGGGATGTTACCCAAGACTGAAGTGGTATTTAAAGGTGATACTGCAGAGGAATTGAGAGAAATATCGCTACACCGGGAAGATATATTACAACTATTTGATAAACTGAATAGTAGCAAATCACCTGGACCGGATGGTATACATCCCAGAGTGTTGAAAGAACTGAAATATGAGATTGCAGACCTGCTATTGGTAATCTGTGAACTTTCATTAAAATCATCTGTAATACCTGAAGATTGGAGGGTCGCCAACGTAACACCAATTTTTAAAAAGGGTTCCAGGGGTGACCCGGGAAACTACAGACCGGTGAGCCTGACGTCAATACCAGGGAAAATGGTAGAAACCATCATAAAGAACAAAATTACACAGCATGTAGATAGTCATGGCCTAATGGGAGACAGCCAACATGGCTTTAGACAAGGAAGATCTTGTCTTACTAATCTGATATGTTTTTTTGAAGGTGTGCATAAACAGGTAGACAAAGGTGAGTCGGTTGATATAGTGTATCTGGACTTTCAGAAAGCTTTTGACAAGGTCCCCCATCAGAGACTTTTGGCAAAGCTAAAAAGTCATGGGATAGGAGGCAGTGTACTATTGTGGATCAGGAACTGGTTAAAAGATAGAAAGCAGAGGGTAGGACTAAATGGCCAATATTCCCAATGGAAAAAGGTGAATAGTGGAGTACCCCAGGGATCTGTACTGGGCCCGCTGCTTTTTGACATATTCATAAATGACCTGGAAAAGGGAATAACGAGTGAGGTTATCAAATTTGCAGATGACACAAAACTGTTTAAAGCTGTTAAAACCCAAGAAGATAGTGGAAAACTGCAGGAGGACCTGGATAAATTGGAAGACTGGGCATCCAAATGGCAGATGAAATTTAATGTGGACAAGTGTAAAGTTATGCACCTAGGAAAGAACAACCCACACTATAGTTACTCGATGCAAGGCTCCACATTAGAAGCCACCACCCAGGAAAAAGATTTAGGAGTCATCGTGGATAACATGTTAAAACCCTCGGCCCAGTGTGCAGCGGCGGCCAAGAAAGCAAACAGAATGCTAGGTATCATAAGGAAAGGGATGGAGAATAAAACAAAGGATATTATAATGCCTCTGTATCGCTCCATGGTACGACCGCACCTTGAATATTGTGTGCAATTCTGGTCACCGTATCTTAAAAAGGACATAGCGTTATTAGAAAAAGTACAGAGAAGAGCCACCAAATTGGTAAAGGGGATGGAAGGCTACTCCTATGAAGAGAGGCTAAAAAGGTTAGGGCTCTTTAGCCTGGAAAAGAGACGGCTGAGGGGAGATATGATAGAGGTCTATAAATTAATGAATGGAGTGGAACGGATAAACGTGGATCAATTGTTTACGCTATCAGAATATAGAAAGACTAGGGGACATGTAATGAAGCTACAGGGTAAACTATTTAAGACAAATAAGAGAAAATATTTTTTCACTCAACGTGTAATCAAACTCTGGAATCTGTTACCGGAGGATGTGGTAAGGGCTGTTAGTATAGCTGGGTTTAAAAAAGGTTTGGACAAGTTCCTGGAGGAAAGGTCCATAAACCACTATTAAAAAGGGACCCAGGACATCAATGCTTGACCCAGTACAAGCATTGAGGAACCTGTGTCTTTTGGGGATATTGCTAGGTATGTATGACCTAGATTGGCCACTGTTGGAAACAGGATACTGGGCTCGATGGACCTCGGTCTGACCCAGTATGGCATGTCTTATGTTCTTATGTTCTTATGTTCTTACATTGTGCGGGTACTGTGCTCACCCTGAGGGTGTGATGTGGCGGCCAGGACCAGGACAACAACACCAGCCATGGCTGGATGAGGCCATGACAGAGCTCCAAAACAGTACTAACCTGTGAGATAGGAAGGTGCTGCAGAAACATGTTGGATATCTCTGTCTGTCTCAGTTAGTGGAAACCCCCATGGACCCCTAGGTGGTCAAAGTACCACGCCCCCCCCCCCCCATATGGCAGCAGAGTGGACCATCAAACCCCAGTCCTGCTGGGGAACAGACACCCTACAGGGCAGTCTAAGCAGCTCCACACACATCCATGACACAATATCAGACAGACCTTAGGGCTGGATATCCAAAGATGCACCCCAGCACTATCTGATATTCACCTGCAGCAAGCCATCAGCCGCTGCACCCTGCAAGGCACTCCATCAAGACACATACCAGCTGTGAACAGTCTGCTGGTTAGCCCACAAAAAAACAGAGGTCATGTTCATCTCCAAAAAAACCAACTTCTCCCCACCCACCACAGTCGCCCTCAACAAAAACATATACCATGCGAAGCCTGCAATAAAGTACCTAGGAGTCCTACTAGACAACAACCTTAAGATGAATAACCATCTCCGAACAGTCAACCGAGCCATCTTTTACAAATTAAAAGTCCTCCAACCACTTCGCAGTATCCTAGAAAAATCTGACTTCAGGACTGTCGCACAAGCGCTAATCATTCCTCACCTGGACTACTGCAACGCCATTCTCCAAGGGCTTCCGAAGAACACCCTAAATATCTTACAAATGGCTCAAAATGTTGCTGCAAGAATCATCATGGAAAAAAAGGTCACGGATCACATAACACCAGTACTTATGGAACTACATTGGCTCCCGGTAGCCGCCCGTATCATCTACAAACTACTCATAACAACGTTTAAACTCATTCACAATATTGCTCCCTCATACCTTGGCAACCTAATCACTAAGCAAGCACACAACAGGAACAGAAGAACCATACATCTCAACACTCTCTGTGTCCCAACCAGCATAAGATACGTTAAAACAGAAACAAGCAACAGAGCTTTCACCTATGCGGCGCCGATCCACTGGAACCAGCTCCCCTCTGAACTCCGAATGTCAAATAACCTGAATGAATTCAGAAGGAACCTCAAAACCCATTTATTCCAGGCATACTACAACCCAACCTAATTACAGCACCTTACCACAACAAGTTCTCTTCTGCCCACCATAATGACACTCGGAATACACGCAGCATATAGACGACTGATATGTAATCCTGTATATATGTATATTATATCCCCCTCCCACGCACCTTTTAATCTAATGTTTATTTAGAGTTGTGAAAAGTATCTAATCTCTAATCCGTGTGCTATGTAATCATTGCTCTAATCAAAATTGTATTTTTAAAAATTCATTGTATTGTACGATACATGATGATTCTGTAAAGGAAACCACAGCTGATCATAGGAAGCAGCAGTATATAAATGTTTGCTAAATAAATAAAATAAAATGATGGAAATGCATGCACCCAAAACTGGGGTGGCAACACACACAAGCAGAGAGTTCTATGAGGAGGCCCCAACAGGAAACCCATATATATCACAAGAGAGAAACACAATACAGCACTATGGGGGTGCCTAGCCATGCTGTCATCACTGCACACTCAGGGTGAGAGTGCTCCCCCCAGCAGCACATACAGAGGTCACCCTGTCTGTGTAGGTGGTGGCCTGGCACTACAATGTCACAGCCAGTGCCCTATGCCCTGTGCAGATGCATCCTGGCCAGCCCACCATGTCTGACCTATACCCATGGTACCTTGCTGCTCATTATGCACATTGGCAGGCCAATACTGGCAGTAGTGCTGGCAGTGTGGGTTGGGGAAGGTGTTTGCAGCCAACACACACTGTATAGACCAGGGGTGGGCACCTCCGGTCCTGGAGGGCCGCAGACCAGTCAGGTTTTCGGGATATCCCTAATGAACATGCATGAGATATATATGCATTAGAGATATCCTGCCAACCTGACTGGTTTGTGGCCCTCCAGGGCTGGATTTTGAGACCCCTGCCTTACACCTCTGTCATTTAAGATCGTGAGTGGGCAAGGTACAGATGTCCTAGACATCGAAAGGTTATATAGAATGTGTCACATTCCTCCTCGATACTCACCACCACCAAAAAGTTGTCTAATAGACAATTTTTTGGTGGTGGTGAGAAGTGAGGAGGACTGTGACAAATTCTATCTAATCTTTTTGATGTCTTGGACATCTGCACCTTGTCCACTCACAATCTTAAATGACAGAGGTGTAAGGCAGGGGTCTCCAGATCCAGCCCTGGAGGGCCACAAACCAGTCAGGTTGGCAGGATATCTCTAATGCATATATATCTCATGCATGTTCATTAGGGATATCCCGAAAACCTGACTGGTCTGCGGCCCTCCAGGACCAGGTTTGCCCACCCCTGGTATAGACAGACACACACTCCCACACCTATGCCAGCATTGTGCTACTATTGAGGGGGTGATTAGCCTTGGCCACCACACCGGTCCTGGGCACGGCACAGGCATGGATATGGTACGCAGTACTGCTGGGGGTCACTCCCCAGGGTGGTGAACACCGTCAGAGGCCAGGCCTGGAGCACGCACCGCAGACACCAAACAGATTGTTCGGATGGGGTCAACTAGCAGTATGTGCGTAACGTAGGGATATCTATCAGCCTGTACTCTTAGCAAACGTTTCAGAGCTGTGTACCTCAGGTGTAGGGTGACATTGCTAAGGTATGCAGGTGCTGGTACTGGGAGATGCACGCAGGGTCCAATGTTCTGCCTCTACAGGAGACATTGGCCAATGGGGCCTGTGGGTGTGGGTGTGGGTGTGTCTGCCCCTGTTGGCTGCTGCTTTACGGCAGCGCTTCCCCACTCCAGCCCAGTTTTGCATCACACTGTTCGGGTCTTCCTGCTGTCCCTCATGAATATGCATGAGCTACATCTACATGCCGTGGGGGTGGTGCATAGATATACAGCACAGGCATTTGTATGAGTGGCAGCATGGAACCTGACTGATGTGTGGCCCACCAGGACTGCATTTGGGGGATTCTGCTGTAGGTTCTGCCCCTGTTCATGGTGTCTGTGCTCAGTGGGGTAAAAGATAGACGTATTACCATTGCATATGTCCTCGTCACGAAAGGTGTGTCCTTACTGTCACTGTATATTTGTGGGGAAAATATGTGGGCAGGATTGCCGGTAGCCCCAGCTGGTCTTTGAGAACCTGTGACCTTCTGTTCTTGCATGCACTGTCTGTGTGCACTGCATCACCATGTAGCCACAGCTTGGCTGAATTCCCTGAATAGTCCATGACTGTGGATCCGGCAGGGCCTGTCTGTTGCTGTGGACTGTGCCAGCCTGCACATGGCTAGGCCTCTGTCTTCTGTCGCTAGCAGCCACTGCCCCCTGCACCACATGTACTCGTCCGCCAACATGCTGGCATGAGCTTCTCCCATAAAAAGCAGGTGACCTGATTGGAATGTGGCAGTACGGGACTGCATTTGGGGTACTTGGCTGTGGGTAATGCCCATTGTTGTGGTGTGTGTGCATTGTTGGGTAAAATATGGGTGTTTTCCCCATGCTTATGTCCCCTGCAATACAGGGGTGTCTGCGCTATCTGTGTTTAGTGGTGGGTAAAATATAGGGACTGGGCTGGCAAGTGCCCCAGCTGGGCTTTGAACCTCTGACTCTCTGGTCCTAGAGGTACTGACTCTGTCCGCTGCACCCCACTATGGCCACATAGACAGTGCAGCCCCTGGAGGTAGTAAGCCTGGCAGGATGGAGTCACAAACCCTGCTCTACGCAAATTTACTGTGGGCATATGCACCCTGTCTGGTGACAAGCGTGCACATAAACCCCGGAAATGACCATGGGAAATGGGGGACAAAATATCACCACGCTGGGCAACAGTGATATTAATGGGCAACCATAGCAAACACTCCCAGGAAAGCTCCACAAAAGGAAATGTTTTTTGGAAGAGTCTCCGCTCCGTAAACCCTTCCAAAATTAATTTCTTTTTTCTGGAGCTTTGCTGGGTGTGTTTTATGTATTTGCCCATCACTATAACTGTTCCCCAGCTGAATTACTATTTTTAGTAGTTCTGTTGTGGTCATTTTCTATTTTTATTTGCACTTTTGTGCTGTGCACATGTATCACACTGCTCACGTTTTGCTGGTTTCCCCGGTTTTCCTGTACATTGCTGACGGAAATGGTTTCTCTTCCCTTTAAATGCTTTCTATCGCGAGTGTTTCCCTCGCGGTAGTTTTTACATGCAAATTCGGGCCCGATACTGTGCGGGGAGCCTCTCCCCTCCCACTCTCCACCCATTGACCCCGTCCCTCCGCCCCTCCGGAGCCTTCCTCCGCCCTCCTTTAGCCGTTCCACGCCTCTATCGGACATTTGCGGGCCCGCACTTGTACGGGGCCCGTTAGTGTGCCGCGTACCTTTGCGGGGGTGACACGCACGTGTGCGAGGCGTTTAAACGCGTTTATTAGTGTTTCAGTGCCGCGTTTCCGTGCGCTCTTTTGCGGCGCGCACATTTCCGGTTTTTAGTAAACATCCCCCTTACTGTTTGTTGATCTGTAGAGCCCTGGTTAGGAAAGCCTAATATTCTCTTCTATTTGATTTAAATGTACTACTTTGTACCTACATGGCATGTCCCCTGGGCTTTGAAAGAGTAAACGATCCATCGATATGTGTTTTCCCATTCCACTCCTCTTCTGTCATGCTACAGTGGCCTTGAGGCTGATAGAAGATAGTATGGCCCTTAATCAAGATGGCTGAGACTCCTCCTCCTACACTGGGCCTTGGGGAGTGATAATGAGTTGTTTCTTTCCTAGGAGGGAGGGGAAGCATCTGGCTCATGAGTGTCGAGACAGGGATCCAGGTCCTTAATAAATCTCTGGAATATCAAAGGCAGGTTGTGGCTGGCATGAAGGGGTGCAACTGAAAGGTACAAACACCCATGAAATGTCTGCATCCATGTTCCGGCCTACTAAACAAGAAAGGGAAAAACTCTGGTGCTTTGTTATACTGAAGCAAGCTTTTCATAGGAATGTGGTTTTCAGGTCCTTACACAGAATGAAAACAAACCAACATATCTCTATAAATTCATTGTTTTATACAACTTCTAACAGCTGGGCCTCTCCACAGATGGAAGTCTCTCTGTACCAGTACGATACTCCTTGTGCACCCCTGTAGAAGCTGCTGCAGAGTCGAATTTAACACATTGCTTGACCTTTAATTGACTAGATCCAGAAAAAGGGTTTCTTCATGTGCAACTCACAGCTGCAGGGTTTTCACTTTCAAAGGACCTCGCCTGTAGTTCCATATCTAGGCTATTTTTTTGAAGTTTGAAGTCATCTGTTTTCTGCAATTCTTCGGCAATAATATGGCCTCAGAGTTAACTGTGCAATCATTCACTCTCTGGTACAGGAATAATTGAACCACTACCAGAGGCATTCTTTCTCATTATTTATCGTAATGTTCCCCCGTAATTTAATGAGAAATATTTCAAACGCAACATTTTTATCCTTTCATGTTAAATGAATTTACAAATCATATTAAAAAAAAAGAATCCCTTGAGAAATCCTCAGCAAAAGTTAATAAAGATAAATCTCTGGAAAGTTTCAAGGTCCTATAAAGCTCAGAAAATAATCCATTAAAGTCGATATGGAATTTCTCTGCCAAATTAAGTTTCTCTGTGCGTGCTTTTAACGGTCTACCCGTGACATGATAGAGACAAAGCGAAGACCGCATTAGCAGGAACACCGCAAAGAGAAAAACAAAGGTTCTTAAAACTAAGAAATGCCTGAGATGTACTGACGTGCTCTTTAGGTTAATACAGACGAGTCCTAGTTTGCACAAAGAGGAATGAATGCCTTGCTAACCTGCAAACCCCTGCCGACCACAGCTGATGAGCACAGTAATGCAGTGCAGCGTAGGAGGAAATGTCAATGGAGAAGAGAAGACTAAAGTTTCTCATCTGGTTGTCAGGTTAATTCATCTCGATAGTTAGAAATAGAAGCCATTAGCTTTCATGAGCTGGAATCCCTATGAGATAAGAAAGAGGATTTCTGAGAATGAGGGACCAGTGTTTAAGCAGAAGGTGACGGATGCTGCCAGAGTGGCCCCCTTCTGATCATGCCACTTGCTGTGATGTGAGGTTACTGACGGTAGCAAACAGTAGAAGGGCCAGTATTCCTAAGTTTGTATGTGAGGAATGCGTGTTACCTGTGTAAACATGCCATTCGAGAACGGCCCACTCCAAATCTCCTGCTTTACCTTCCCATTTCCCTATGCTTTTTAAATTTAATTTAATTTAATCAAGAATTTGTATTCTGCTTAACTATAAGCTCAAGACAGATCACACTAATGAATTTACAAGAACAACAAAAGACCCATTATTCTCATTATCGCCTATGTGTGTCAATACTATCGCTAGTCCTTTCCTTGTTATGTTTCTGTCTTGCATGGACTGTAAGATCTATTGTTCAGGGGCAGTCTCCCATGTGCATATCTATAGTACTGTATACACCTAATAGCACTATACAAATGATAACTAGTAGTAGAATTATAACAACAACTTACCATCGGAACCCATCCAGTACCCAATATTAATTAACAATTTCATAAAATTTAGCAAACAGTTCCAACACTTCGGTGCCGCTCTCCGGACTCTTCAGTCTCCTTTTCCTAAGAGTTCACTCAGAAGTCGCAGGAATTTTTAACTTACAAAGATGACACCATGAAAAGCATTTTAGAAGCTCTGTTTGTAAGCTGGACACATATTCATGCAAATCATGGAGACGTCCTCGGACCCATATTAGAAAGCCAGGTGTATAGACATCTCCGGTACGAGAATGTCCAGGTAGCAAAGGCACATGCTGGAACAAGGGAGCAGCATGTTGTGGCGTGATTTCAGAATGGTACCAGCATGTAGAGCCCTGGTTATTGAGGCGTCCATGCCTATACTGTTCCTGACAATGAATAAGGAGCTAAAAAAGTGCTTGTTCCATGGCTGCAATGTTTCCAAGGGGAAGAGCAAAATTCACTTACATGGCAATGACTACTATTTCCTGGCTAAAGAAACCTGTCCTTAAATTTTTATTTTATTTATTTAACAGGTTTTCTATGCTGCCTTCTCCTTCAATCAAAGCGGTTTACAGGTTAACTCAAATGTAATACATATCAATATAGGAGGGGTAGGCATGCATGAATTGCTTGAACTTGACTTAACTCATTTACAAAGTAACTTATTTACAACCTATCTACTGAAACCAGAATCTTCTAGAAGTGGGATGGGTGGAGGTGCACTTATTGTCACTGTCTTCGAGGGGGTTAGTTCAGTAATTGGGCTGCTATGTGATGTCCCCAAAGTATTCCGTGTAGAGGAAGGTTTTTAGCTTCTTCTGAAAGTCTTTTGCGTCCATGGTGGCTCTTAGTGCATCTGGTAGTGAGTTCCAGAGTGCCGGTGCTGCAAGAGACAAAGCTCTCCCTGTGGTAGATTGGTTGGTCTTCGCAAATGTGCTGGGTATTGTGATGGTGTCAATCTTGTTGCGTTGCATCGGTCTGGTACTGGGGTTTGTGTAGATCAGGCCTTGAAGTCCATTGGCAGACAGCTTATGTTTAATTTTAAATATGTTGAGGGCTGTTTTGAATATGACGTGGAAGAGATTGGGAGCCAGTGAAGCTTGTTCAAGAGGGCTGTTTTATGGTCTTGTTTTGCTGCTCCAGTGATGATGCAAGCAGCGGTGTTTTGGGCCAACTGCAGGGGCTGGGTTGCTTCTTTTGGTAGTCCATGATACTCCCATCCTGGACTACTGCAACTCGTTGTAACAACAGCTTGGGTGACTGTGCGAAATGATATTAGCTGAGGAGGGTTTTGAGCTTTCTGATGATAACCATCTTAAGGTACGCATTCCTGGTACCGAGATATCTCACTTGTTTTTTTACTGGTATGAATGTGTCGTGTATTTTGAGTGAGAGTGGAGGGGTAAATGATGTGTCTCATGTGATTATGAGGGCTTCCGTCTTTTTGTAATTGACGTTAAGATTGTTACTGCTAAACCATTAGATCATCTCCTGTAGACAATCTGTCATAGTGGTGTAATCTGGGTTTTCCAGGTAGAGCGGAGTGTAGGCCATGATGTCATCTGCATATATTGCATATTGAATGTTATGTTGTTTGAAGATGTTGCATATTGGCTGAATGTAGAGGTTGAAGAGAAGCGCAGACAGAGATAACCCTTGTGGTACATCTTGGACCGAGTCAAACATGTCAGAGGTACTATTGCCCACTCTTACTTGTTGTCGCTGGTTGCTAAGTTAGGATTGGAACCATTTGAGCGTGTTGTTATGGAGGCCAATGTCTTGCAATCTGTTGAGGATCATCCCGTGGGACACTGTGTCAAATTCAGAGGAGATGTCAATGAAGGTGAGTAGAAAGCATTTTCTTTTGCTGTCTATCCCTCTGATTAATAGGTCGAATAGCAGTGTGAGCAGGGTTTCAACACTGTGATTAGGTCGAAAGCTGTGTTGATGGGGGTTGAGGGGGCATGTGTGTCTACATGGTCCTGCAGTTGCTGCTGTACTATCTTTTCAATTATCTTGGTTAGAAAGGGGAGACTTGAAATGGGAGCGGTATGACACTGGGTCTGAATTATCTAGTGCAGTGTTCTTAGGTATGGGGCGGATGGTTGCTTGCTTGAGGGAGGGAGGCATGTATCCTTGGGTTAGGGAGGTGTGTATTATCTTGTGGATAAATTAGCTGTTTGTCCTTGGTTGATTTTTATCCATGCTACAGAGCATGGGTCAGTGGGTGCTGTGCTAGTGTTTAGTGAGATGATTGTGTGGGCAACTTGTTCTATGTTGGGTATTGAAAATTCACTCCATATGTGTTTGTTGGAGGAGGAAGTGAGTTCCGCTGCTTTATCAGGTGGGGTATCTCTGTTTAGAGATTTTTGCTTGGGGAGAAGAAGTTTGAAAGTGATTGAGAATGGATCATTTCTTCAGCTGCATGAGTAGGTTCCCTTGTTAGGGTTTGGGCAATTTCAAAGAGCTCTCTAGGCTTGTTGCAAGATTTTAGGATAAGATTGGTATGATATTCCTACTTATGGTGGTTAATTAGGCTATTGTATTCCCTTTGCTTTGTCTGATATTGGTTTAAAGTGGCTGGGGTCTTGTTCTGTCTCCAGCAGCGTTCCAGCTTACGTAGTAATCTCTTGGTTTCCTGTATTTCACTGGAGTACCAGGGTGCAGATCTTGCTCTCGTATCCTTGCTGTTAGGATTTACTTGGCTTGTTATTCTGGCTGCTACAGTTATCATTGTATTCCAAGCTTCAATTGCCATATCTATATCTGCAATTTCTTGAGGTAGGCTGGGGAGGACTTCCTGTAGAAATTGGTCCTTGTTGAATCCTTTGAATCTTCTTCCCAGGTGCGCCATCTTCTCCAGTGTGCTTAGGTGGGGAATGAAGATGTGGAAGCTTATTGCATAGTGGTCAATCCATGGTATTGGGGTGGCTAGGGGAGATGCTATGTAGTTGCGTTCATGAAGAGGCCTTAGAGCAGATATGAGGTCTGGAGTGGAGCCAGGTGGTGGGATGGTCCTGTGAGGAGTTGTATGAATTGTAGAGATTCCATCACTCCAAGGAAGGCTGTGGCCTCTTTGGTGGATGCCGAGTTGAGGTTGAAGTCCCCTAGAAGAATCAGTGGCTTGTGGGGGGAGTTTACCACACACAGCATTTCAAGACTATTGGACAGGTAATCTGTACAGGCATTGGGGGGCCTGGAAGTGAGGCAGAGGGCGGTGTGTCTGTTTTCTATGGAGATTATGTTATACCATTTTATGTATTTTGAACCCCTCCTCCCTTTTTATGTAACCATGGACAGTGGAATGCTGTGTGTGTGTGTTGGGTGTGATTTGATTTAGGATTACCTGGTCAGTGTCTTTTAGCCAGGTCTCTGTGATACTCAGTATTTATTTATTTTTAACCAGTTTTCTATACCACTTTATCCTTCAATCAAAGTAGTTTACATTATGTAATCACTACGAACAGGTATTGGATACATACCCTTGTCCCCAAGGGGCTTACAATCTATGTGCACCTGAGGCAACAGAGGGTTAAGTGGCTTGCCCAAGGCCACAAGGAGTGCCTATAGGACTAGAAACCCAAGTCCCTCCAGCCTGAGATTGCTGTCCCTAAGTGGGACTTGAATCCCCAGCCCTCCAGCCTGAAGTACCATGTCCTAACCACTAGGCCTCCCTATGTCAGTTTGGTTGTGTTCAAGTTGGTCTAGAATAGTGTTTGTCTTGTTATGAATGGATTTGGCATTGATAAGCTCTATGCTGATGGGGGTGCATTGGGAGGACTGGTTATGAGTTTTATGTGTTTGCGTTGTTGGTTGAATTTGTATTCAATTTGTGATTCTTCTGTTGGTGTGTCTGTGTATGCTCTGCCATGGTGGGTGGCAATATAGGGTAGGGAGTGGTGGAATTTGTAGGGTTGTTATAGTGCTGGGAGTGACCCTTGTGAAGCAGGAGAGAAGGATGAGGATAAGCAGGTAGGAGTAGAGATATTGGATGGCTGGCATGTTGTATTCCTTTGTGAATAGATAGGGCTCGTAGTATTGAGGTAAAGCTAAACAGGTCTGCTGTCAGAGTTGAGCAGTCTCTCAAGGCTGTGTATTGGGCCACTGTGCGTTTTATGGAGTTACCTCGGCTTGCTGGTTGTTTGAGGCTTGTCCTAGTGGCTGTCCTGTCCTTGTCCTGGTGGCTGTCCTGTCACTGGTCCTCGCCTAAGGGCCTCACCAAAGGGCCCTTTGGCGTGGCCCACAAGGTGCGGGCACGCAAGGTGCAAGCGCACCTTTACCGAGTGAGGCTTTAAGCAGCAGTAGCGTCTCCCTCTGATCTAGCAGCGGAGGAGGGGCTTATCTCCATGCTGCGGTGTGCTGTCCTGCAATGTTCGCTGTTGGAATGCTGGAATCACAGTGGATCACACCGGTGAGGCCAGAGATGTGCTTGTGTGTGTGAGCAGTGAAGTCTTTGTTCTCCATGTGTGTGTGTGTGTGTGTGTGAAAGAAGAGGCTTGGGCTCTGATTTTGGCCAGCTTTAAGCAGCAGTAGTGCCTCCCTCTGATGATGCTAGCAGTGGAGGAGGGGCTTGTTTTATGCATGAGGCCCATCTCCAGAACCAGTTACTGGGATGTTCATTTTCAGGGCGGAGATGGAATGAATTCAGAAGGCATGGCTGCCACTCCCCCATTTTTTGGACATTCTGCTCTGGATGTCCCAGATTTTTCCGAGATGTCCCTTGTAAAAGGCTACTTCACATGAAGATCAAATTGAATTACTTAGCAGTGCCTGAGAGGGTAAAGAACTCAGGCATGGTCCATTAATAATTTTACAAGTCAAGCTAAGTACTTTAAATTCAACTCTAGCTGCAATAGGGAGCCAATGTAAAGATTTTAGCCATGGATGGCTCTATCCGATCAGGCTCCTATTAACATGATTTTGGCTGCTGTATTCTGCAACAGTTGGAGTCTTTTAGGAAGCCCCAGATATAAACCAAAATAACTGCCTTAATGACTTTTCGCAAATGATCCATCGATAAAAGATCACAAATCTAATGGATGATACGCAGATACAAGGTTGAATGACCTTCCCTATCTGGAGATCCATCATTAAATGTAATTCAATCATGATTCCCAAACTTTCAATGGAAGACTTTAAAGGTAATGCAATCCACCCATCCATGGACCAGTCTCAGGCATAGATCTACATCATCCATCTACCCAAAGAACAGTAGTCTTTTCCACATTAAGTTTAAGAACATAAGATATGCCATACTGCATCATACCAAGGGTCCATCAAGCCCAATATCCTGTTTTCAACAGTGGGCATTGCAGGTCTCAAGTACCTGCCAGATTCCTAAAGGTATACATTATGAACTAGATCTAAAGCAGTGGATTTCCCCAGTCCTCTTTAATAATGGTTTAGGGACTTTTCCTCCAGGAACTCGTCCAAACCTGTTTTGAACCCAGCAACACCAACAGCTTTTACTACATCCTCCGGTAATGAATTCCAGTGTTTACGCGCTGATTGAAAAAATATTTTCTATGATTAGTCTTAAGTGTGCACATTGTAGCTTCATTGCGTGTCCCCTAGTCTTTCTGCTTTTTGAAGGAGTAAACAACTGATCTACTTACCCGTTCCACACCATTCATTATTTTATAGAGCTCTATCATATCTTCCCTTAGCCATCTCTTTTCCAAGTCAAAGAGACCTAACCTTTTAAGTCTTTCCTCATAGGGATAGCCTTCCATCCCCTTTACCATTTTGGTCGCTCTTCTCTGTACCTTTTCTAATTCTGTTATATCCTTTTTAAGATATGGTGACCAGAACTGCACACAATATTCACGGTGTGGTCGCACAATGGAGCGATACAGAGGCATTATAATATCCTTGGTTTTATTTTCTATTCCTTTCCTTATGATTCCTAGCACTCTATTTACTCTCTTGGCCGCTGCTGTACAGTGGACAGAGGGTTTCAACGTATTATCCATGATAACACCCTGATTCTTTTCTCGAGTGGTGATTCCTAATGTGGAACCTTGCATCATGTAACTGTAGTTTGAGTAGTTCTTTCCTAAGTGCATAACTTTGCAATTGTCCACATTCATTTTCATCTGCCATTTAGACTCCCAGTTTTCAAGGCTCTCTTGCAATTTTTCACAATCCTCTTGTGTTTTAACAACTTTGAATAATTTTGTGTCATCTGCAAATTTGATCACCTTACTCTATTCCCATTTCCAGGTCATTTATAAATATATTGAAAAACAGTGGGCCCAGCACAGATCCCTGAAGTACTCCACTATTCACCTTTCTCCGCTGAGGAGTAACCTAAAGTTTATACGGGTCCTCTTGAATAGCGTTCTGGGACATGAAGTGATGTTTTTGCATGCCCAGCAATTGGTGGTTTATTTAGTCTTATTTTCCAACAAAATCTCCAGGAATGAACATTATCGATTGGAAGAGGAACTTACAGTAGCATGGACAGTGCCCTTCTGGCAGTGTGCCCAAATAAGATATTAATTTTGGGTGATTTCAATGTTCATGTAGGCCTAATCCTGCCCTCTAAAGGAGAAAGGTTTTTGGGAGCTATGGCTGTGTTGGGATTTGTGAAGTGTGTTACTGGTTCTACCTATTCCTCTGATAATTTACTACACTTTATTTTTGTTTGATCTAGTTTCAGACTTGAGGTTAGAGTGGTGTCTTGGTCTGACTATGATTTGATTGAATTGGAATTTAGATTAACTGTGGACCTGCAAGAGTGGTATCTCACACAAAGGAATTTTTTACACGGGATCCTATTGACCTTGAGGTTTAGAATCTAATTAAGAACATAAGATATGCCATACTGGGTCAGACCAAGGTTCATCAAGCCCAGTATCCTGTTTCCAACAGTGGCCAATCTAGGTCATACGTACCTAGCAGTTTCCCCAAAAGACACAGGTTCCACAATGCCTGTATTGGGTCAAGCATTGATATCCTGGGTCCCTTCTTTAATAATGGTTTATGGACCTTTCCTCCAGGAACTTGTCCAAACCTTTTTTAAACCCATCTACACTAACAGTCTTTACTACATCCTCCGGTAACAAATTCCAGAGTTTGATTACACATTGAGTGAAAAAATATTTTCTTTTATTAGTCTTAAATAGTTTACCATGTAGCTTCATTGCATGTCCCCTAGTCTTTCTATATTCTGATAACGTAAACAATCGATCTACGTTTACCCGTTCCACTCAGTTCATTAATTTATAGACTTCTATCATATCTCCCCCTCAGCCGTCTCTTTTCCAGGTTAAAGAGCCCTAACCTTTTTAGCCTTTCTTCATAGGAGTATCCTTCCATCCCCTTTACCATTTTGGTGGCTCATCTCTGAACCTTTTCTAATATCGCTATATCCTTTTTAAGATACGGCGACCAGAATTGCACACAATATTCAAGGTGCGGTCTCACCATGGAACGATATAGAGGCATTATAATATCTTTTGTTTTATTTTCCATTCCTTTCCTTATGATACCTAGCATTCTATTTGCTCTCTTGGCTGCCGCTGCACACTGGGCCGAGGGTTTTAACATACTATCCACAATGACGCCTAAATCTTTTTCCTGGGTGGTGGTTCCTAATGTGGAACCTTGCATCGTGTAACCATAGTTTGGGTTGTTCTTCCCTAGGTGCATAACTTTGCACTTGTCCACATTAAATTTCATCTGCCATTTTGATGCAGAGTCTTCCAGTTTATCAAGATCCTCTTGCAATTTTCCACAATCCTCTTGGGTTTTAACAACTTTAAATAGTTTTGTGTCATCTGCAAATTTGATAACCTTACTAAAGCCCACTAAGGATTTGTAATTAATAGGCCAAACAAATACACATTAATTGCAAAGCCTCCATGATAGTTGTTGGGGCCGTGACCAGTATGATCCCAGCAGCTAATGCGTGATGGGCCGATCTAACATGCACTACACCAAGACAGGTTCTATAGAGGAGTCATTGGGTTAACGCGCATTAAGAGCAATGTTGCTGCTGAGCACATGGCAATAACCCTTGGCTAGCGGTAATATGTTTTCCATGCTCGCACTTTACCCATTCCCCACCCCATCACGCGATCACTGATTAACTTACGTTTCAGCGTGCAGTGGTGGACACGTTCGTGCATGTTAACCAGCTAAAGGGCTTTAGTAGAAGGGGGCCTTTAGTTATTTTCTATATGAGTGTTGTGATGGAAGGAAGTGCCAAGATGGTTGATAGTTGGAATGTCCCATTGGTTTCCACTCTGGAACAGTTAATTCCAAGGAAAATGTTATCCTGAAGAGCTACATATCAGTCCCATGGTTTTCAGACAACACTTTACATTTAAAAAGATGTTTACATAGGTTGGAGTGTCATTAGAGGAAGTCCAAGTCACAGGCTGGTAAAGTTAATTACAAAAAGAGTGGTGTGATTGAGTAGCCTACTGGTTAGTGCACTGGCTTGGGAACCAAGAGACCAGGGCTTGATTCCCACTAGTACGCCTTGGGCAAGTCACTTAACCCTCCATTGCTTCAGAAAAATCCAAGTTATCAATGTCCCTGTTTAATGTACATTACCAAGTTTAAGTTACAAGGTAAGTCACTTTGGCTGGAATGGCAAAGAGGTATATAAAAGCCTATTAAATAAAAAAGGTGCTTCATGATCATAGAGGTGTCACTGATGTGCCGAATCTCTAGTTTGCATTATTTGACCAAACTAATTGAGCAGGCTGTTTGCATCAATCACACATATCCTTGGATCAAAGATCTGCCTTAGATAAATACCAATTCAGGTTTATACAGGACGGAGCACTGAAAGATCGTTATATTCCACTTTGGATAACTGGCTGGTTGCACTAGGGCAGGGAGAGAATATGATGGTTGCCTTTTAAGAAATACCATCAGTGTTCAACTCTTTCCCTCATTCAATGTTATTAAATCTTTTGACAGCATTAGGGATATATTTTATGTTTTTGAATGGTTCCAATTATATTTCTTGGTTAGAAAGCAGAATATGTTTGTGGGTGATAAAGCTTCAGATTGTTCTAGCTGACCAGTGGTCTTCCATAGAGATCTGCTTCATTTGCAACACTCTTTAATCTTTATATTGGGCCTTCTCCCTCTCCCTAAGGTCCCTTTGCACCTGATCTAAGCATGCTTGAATTCTGTGACTACAATATATATGCAAAAAATTAATCTGATTTCATAAAAGGGCTTCATTTTCAGACTGACAACATGGCAACGTCAAGGAAACGTGACGTGTCATTTAGAAAGTATATCTAGTAAGAATCAGGAATGTAGCGAGCAAAGCGCACAAAAATCAGCGGAGGGAGGCACATACTGTAGACCTGGCTTCCACCCTCACCAGAAGGTATGACTGGTCATTATGATGTGTGTTAGTCTCAACAGGAGAGAATCTGCCGCACACATTTTCTTCCTGCATATCAGTCCCAGAAGCTATGATATGTGTAAACAACATGAAATGCAACCCATTATTTAAGAAAACAATCCTGAAGCAATTGCCAGGAAGTTTGCATAAACCTCCAGAAAGTTTTATAAATGTGTAGGTTGACCCTGGAGCAACTGCTGGTGTCAGTGCAGACCCAAAGTCCCAGAAACACTAGAGCATATCTCTAATGCAAGGACTAAAGTAGCAGTCATGCTGGAATCTAATTACTGAACAAATTGTTAAAGCACTGGGGAGAGACTGATGTTATTTTCTGCTGCTAAACTTACCATTAATGATTTCAGATAACAAAGTCAGAACATTATTTAATAAAAAAAAAAGTACCATATCCCCAGCACAACTCATGACCAGTCAGGGATTCATTGATTCTCCCCAAGTCAACAAAGTCCAGCTTCATATAATGGAAGAGGGACCTTTCCACTTGCGAGATCCTTTTCATAAAATGTTTTTTTCTTTTACTTTCAGCTTTTTAAAGACAGAAAATGATTCTTTAACTTAGATTTTATATCCATGTGCACCGCCATCCATGATTTTTGAGGTACAGGTGAGGCACAAATCTCTACTATGATCTTAATATGTAAAATATTTTGCTGATGGAAATTTCTGTATCCCTTGACTTAAATAAATCCATTAAAACATCAGGCCTTTGATGGTCACTGGTGATCAATATTTTTATGCAAGGGCAGCTCAAGGCAATCTGCTGCCTAAGGCGAGGGATGAGGTTTGGCCCCCTCACCAGAGCAGGGGGCGGAGGCTCTCTCAAAATTCCATTCAGGGACTGAACCAAACCAAAAAGCTGATTAGATAATGTCAAGGAAATGAAAGATGTTTACACACCAAGGAAATAAAAGAAAGAGCGAGAACAACAGGAATGTTTATAACACCAAATTATAACTCATGTTTATTTTGTTGTTATGAACTGCGTTACAGTTCTTGCTTTTTGAACATATATTTTGTATCCACAGAACCCCCTCCCTCAACAATGGTGTGGAGCAAAACTAGGACATTCACCCACAAAACTCAATATCTAAAAAAAAAAAAAAAATCTGATTCTGGTCATCTCACTGACAACAACAAACATTCTCCAGTACCAGGCATCAGGCCTGTACCTAGCCCTGTGTGAGTGGTGCAGCCGCAAAGGCTTAAGGGGCACATTTTAGCTGTCTGCCGTTGCCTGCCGCCGCCACTTTTTCTTCTCTTAGCGACGGTAGGCAATGGAAGACAGCTAAAATGCGCCCCTTAAGCCTTCTCGCCAGCATGCTAAGCAGATCTGTCCCTCCCTGCAGGGAGGGATAGATCTGCTTAACATGCCGGTGACTTGCACATCGGGGGCATCTCTTCTCTCCCGCCGCTGGGGGGGCACACACCCGATGTGCAAGTCGCACAGGGCATTACAGTTTCGTAGCAGCATTTAGACAGTACAATTGAGGTAACATTTAACATGAAGGTATTTAATAATGTGGTATGATAGGTTTGTGTGTGTGGATAGGATGGGTGTGAGCTTATTTGGCAGGTAGTAGTATTTCGGCTTGGGTAGAGGATGTTGCCTGAATGCTCATAGGTTTCTATAAATAAAAATGTTTTGAGGTCTTTGCAGAAGTCTGTGAGGTCATCTAATGCCTTCAGGCTCGTTGGGAGGGAGTTCCATAGTGTGGATGCCAGTAGTGATGGTGCTCTTTTTGAGGTTGTTTGTTTGGTTTTGTGATAGCCTGCAGGTGTGCCGATCATGTTGTCGTTATTGGTTCTTCTTGGTCTATTGCTGATGTCCCTTGTTATAACGTTTTGTAGAACGTCTGCTTAGAGATGGTGAATGATTTTGAAGATGATCATGATTATTTTGTATTTAGCTTTTGCCACCATTGGGAGCCAGTGTAGTTGTTGTAGGACGGGAGTGATGTGCTCTGTTCTTGGAGTGTCTGTAATGATGCGTGCTGTGGTGTTTTGTACCATCTGTAGTGGGTGGAGTGTCTGCTGAGGAAGGCCTTGATATAGTGAGTTTCCATAATCAAGCAGTGGTGTAATGAGTGCTTGACACACTGTGCGGAAGTGGTCTTGACGGAGCATTGGTTTGATTTGTCTGATTATTCAGCCGATGATATACCTTGTTTGCGGTTTTGGTGATGTGGAATTTTAGGTTCAGAGCTCTATCTAGTGTGATGCCCAGATACTTAACTTCTTCTTTGACTACTATGTGTTTGTCTAGGATGCTGATAGTTTGTGGAGGTATGAAGGTGGGGTTCCTGGTGATGAACATTGCCTCAGTTTTATCATAATTGACCGTTAGGTTGTTGGCTATGAGCCAGTCATTCATGTCTTCGAGGCATTTTGTTATTGTAGTGTTTAGTGCTAGTAGGTTGCTTGGAGCATACACCATGATGTCGTCAGCATAAATGTGATAGTTTGTGGTGCTTGATGATGTTGCATATGGGCTGTATGTAGATGTTGAAGAGCATTGATGATAGGGCTGAGCCTTGAGGTATTCCCTGCGTGACGGAGAATTGTAGTGATTTCTTTTGGTCACATTTGACTTGTTGCGTTCGCCCTTCCAAGTATGAAGTAAACCACTTCAGGGTATTCTTGCATAGTCTTATCTGTTGTAGGCGTTGCAATAGCTTAGTGTGTGACACAGTGTCAATGGCCGCCGAGATGTCCATGAACACTAGCAGGTAGCCGTTTTCCTTCATGTTAAATGTTACCTCAATTGTACTGTCTAAATGCTGCTAAGTAACTGTAATGTCTAAATGTTTACACGCACCCTAATGTTAAATGTAACCCTCCAATCGGGATGTGATGTGACCACCTTGATTTAAGGAAAAGGTGGCATACAAATCTGTCTAAATAAATAAATAATACAAAACCCTATAACAAAGTCACTGAGGATCTATAAAGCAAATCTATCATACCATAACAGCACCAAATTCCAAAACTCACATAAGGAGCCTACCCAAAAAAGCGCATAACTGTAACTACTGCAGTAGGCCCTGGAACATCCAAACACCTATCTGAAAAGCTGAAACAATTCAGATTACTACAGTACAGATCCCTACATACAAACTCCATGTTAACAGAACACCTGGCCTTGGCCACAAATGCAGAACATAGACCCTCGCCAAAGTACAGAATAATAAATATATGTAGATAAAAATTAAACTGCAATCCCAAAAAGTCAGATTCTACATACAATGCAATACCAGAGAAATAGAAAGAGATGCATTTCCCTATACTTTATAAAATACATAAAGATAGCACCAAGACCAACCACGCCTAGGTCCCGCTCTTCTTTAGTGGACAAAAGTACTTCACCCCCTATACTATATTGCTCCCACAGATAGCAACAAAGGGGGAAACGATCATATTAGGTGACTTTAATCTACCCGATGTGGATTGGATTACTCCTTCTGCAAATCTGGAAAGAAGCAAAAAATTGTGGACGCTATCCAAGATGCATTACTTAGACAAATGGTGATGGAACCAACCAGGGAAAACTCAACGCTGGATTTGGTGCTCACCAACAGTGATAGCGTGTCTAATGTCTGGGTGAGTGCCCCTGTGAGCAACACTGATCATCACACAGATAAAAGCCAAGGTGCAATCCAATCATTTACGACATCAGCCCTTCTCCAGTCCTGTGGAAATTATCCTGTTTCCAAGGATCTGTTGAAAAGATCCTTTAACGGCCCTGCAAGAACCTCTCTGAGCTCTTTCAGTATCCTGAGATGTATCTCATCTGGTCCCATGGTCTTGTCCACTTTCAGTTTTGCAAGTTGTTCTAACATTTCATCTTCTCTGAATGGTGTGGTATCTACTTCATTCCCAGTTTTATATTTGGGAGTCACAGGTGGTCCTTCTCCGGGACTTTCCTTAGTAAAAACAGAGCAGAAGTATTTGTTTAGCAATTTTGCTTTTTCAATGTCACTTTCCACGAGCGCGTTCCCAGCAATTCTGAGTCCTGCAATCCCACCTGTGATCTTCTTCCTTTCTCCAATATACCTGAAGAAAGTTTTGTCGCCACACTTAACATCTTTAGCCATCTTTTCCTCTGCCTTTGATTTTGCTTTCCTTATTTCTCTTTTTGTCTCTTTTAGTTTGATCCTGTATTCATTTCTGTGTTCCTCTGTTTGCAAGCTTTTGAATTTTGCGAAAGCTGTGTTTTTTGCCTTTATTTGAGCAGCCACTTCTTTGGAAAACCAAATAGGTTTTCTTCTCCTCTTGTTTTTGTTTACTTTTCTTACATATTTATCTGTTGCCCCTTTTATTGCCACCTTTAGTTTAGCCCATTTCAATTCCACTTCCCTTATCTCCTTCCACCATGTCAGCTCCTCCTTTAGGTACTTGGCCATTTTATTGAAGTCTGTGTTTTTGAAGTTTAGGACCTTGAGCTTGCTATGATTGGCCTGTACCATGGCTTTTATCTCAAACCACACCGTGTGATGATCGCTGCTGCTCACAGGGGCACCCACGCAGACATTCAACACGCTATCACCGTTGGTGAGCACTAAATCCAGCGTTGAGCTTTCCCTGGTTGGTTCTATCACCACTTGTCTAAGTAATGCGTCTTGGAGAGCATCCACAATTTTTTTGCTTCTTCCCAGATTTGCAGAAGGGGTAATCCAATCCACATCAGGAAGATTTAAGTCACCCAATATGATCGCTTCTCCCTTTGTGGCTATCTTGGCAATATAATGAATTCGTTATCTATCTCTTCAGTTTGTGTCGGAGGTCTGTACACTACAGCAGTATGAATGACAGTGCCATCTCCTCTTTCCAACACAATCCAGAGCGCTTCTTCTTTTCCCCATGCCCCCTGCATTTCAGTAGCTTTAATATTGCCCTTGACATACAAGGCTATTCCTCCTCCTCTTCCATTTTCTCTGTCTCTTCTGAATAGATTATAGCCAGCTATGGCTATATCCCAATCATGCGATTCATTTAGCCAAGTTTCTGTAATGGCCACAATGTCCAAATCCATTTCCACCATTAGGGCTTCCAGGTCCGGAACTTTGTTGGCTAAGCTTCGAGCATTAGTGTTCATTGCTTTCCAGGATTTAACTGGCTTGTGTGTATTTTGCATTACTTTTGTTCTGCACACATCTTCCTGCTTGTTTTTGATGTGTGGTTTAAAAGTGTGGCTGTTTCTAATGTAATTCTGCTTTTGCAGGGGGTGACGTCCAGAGCTTGACCTTTCACAACTGTGTTCACTTTCTGCTCTAAGTACTTCAACAACTTGGTTTGTATTCCTTCTGGCTGAAGAGTCTGGGAGGCACTTGACTATCTTCTCTCCATTGAACTGTGTTCCCAAGTTGGTGCCTCTGATGATGGAATCTCCAAGTATTAGTAGTTTGCTGTTTGGTGAGGTTTTCTTCATATTTGGTCCTCTAGCAGGAGATTGGGCATTGTCTGTCTCATTTAAGGGCCCTTCAGTTTCTTTGGATTGGGCATCCTCGTTAGCCAAGGCAGAGAAGGCATTATGAAGGGATATCTCTTGATGTATAGGATGTCTCTGTGTTACAGGTCGCAATCTACCAGAACCCACTGTGATCCATTTATTCCTGGGGTGTTTGATTCTTTGTTGGAGTTGTGGTGGACGTTGTTCAGTTTGTATCTTAGAAGAGGTGCGTTTCATTGCAGCCAGTTCCTCCCTCAGTTCCACATCCTCATTAGGCAAGGCATTATGCAGGGATATCTCTTGATGCATAGGAAGTCTATGTGTTACAGGTCGCAATCTACCAGAACCCACTGTGATCCATTTGTCCCTGGGGTGTTTGATTTTTTGTGGGAGTGGTGGTGGACGTTGTTCAGTTTGTATCTTAGAAGAGGTGCGCTTCATTGCAGCCAGTTCCTCCCTCAGTAGGGTCACTTCTTTATGCATTGCAGCTAGGTCTTCCCATAGTAGAGTCAGTTCTTTATGCATGGCAGCTGACCTGAAGCACAGAGGACAAGCTCTCAGGTTCCAAATGGTTTGTCTTGGAATGAATGTATCGCAGTTATTCCACTGAATACTTGACATGCTAAATAAGCAGTCTTAGAAGAAGAAGAAAGGAAGAAGAAGGGGCAGGCCTTAACCACTATAAAGGCAATGGAGCCCCTGGGGCGGGTGGGATGAGGGGTAGGGTGGGCGGGAACCTAAGTGTCTCTGGCCAGTAGGCTGTTCCTAAACTGGGGAACCCACAGATATCTGCTCCAAGGCTACACAGGAAAGCAGTCAGTCAGAATATCCCCAAACGTAATGTATAGCCACAGTTAAACCTTATATTAGCGATATCCCCAAAAAACAAACACTTAAACTCTATATTGGTAGCTAGAAACCAGCAGAGATAATAAAAAAAATTATAGTCTTAGCTGATGGCTTTCTGAGCACTCCAGAGCTCATGCAGTCTGCCTTAGACTGGTATTGTGTGCCCAGGTGTGAGATGGTCTACAATCAGCCCCTCCCTGGGAGCAAGCTATTCTCCAAGTAGTGCAACAGATTTAACCCTTTATTATATGGATACTTAGGCCACTTACACAGCCCCCTCTCTTATTAGACCATCACCAATCTGCACATCAGATTTATTTCGCTATGACCAGATTATTGATAAGGAGGGAAGATATAAAATGAGATGAATTAATCCTGGTAGCCGTGAATTCAAATGCTAGATTGGATTGTGCTAGAGCTGGAAAAGTCTAGAACTCAGCAGCAGTGAATCTATCAGGCTACTAAACAAAAATAAACTGAGATGTTCCCTTAAAATTTGAAATTTCCTTGAATCTGACCTGACAAAGTATTTTAAATTTCAGTCTGGCAGCATAAAGAACACAAATCTCAAAGGCAATACATATTCCAGTACCCCCCCCCCCCCCAACCAACACCCTAAAGTTGACCTTACCAAGAATCCAGAATACAGGACCCATAGAGCAAATCTACTATTTCATAACAGCACCAACTTCCAAAGCTCACACAACATGGAGAATACTCAGAAAGGGCAGCACCACAAATATTGCTGTGGGCCCTAGAACATCCATTCCTATTCAGAAAACTGAATAAGCTGGATTACTACAGCTCCCTACATAGAAACTCCATGTTAACAGAACATATAGCCTCAGTCACACATGCAGAACAGAGACAGAACTTCACCAAGTAGGGAATATATTAATACAAACTAAAAACAGACATATGTAGTCAAAGAAGGCCTTTACTCATTACTCTTTAGGTTTACAGGATTTCTTTCCCAAAATTATACTTTACTGCAGAGTGAGGCAAGAGAAAGAATTCTCACACACAGGCATCTGCATTGTCAGCAGAAACTTACATAATGACTCAGTGCAAGTAGTGTGAGTGCAACTAATGCCACCTCAGTATGTGGTCTTACTTGCACCTGGAGCTGTTTTGCCATGCTGAAATGTGGTAACTGCAGGGGGATATAACTGCCTCCCTGCAGTTAGCCTATGGCCCTGCATAATCAAACTCTGGAATTAGTTACCAGAGGATGTAGCAAAAGCTGTTAATGTAGTTAAACTATTATTAAAGAGGACCTGGGAAATCCACTGTTTACCCCAGGACAAGCATTGCGGAATCTGTGTGCCTCTTTTGGAATCTGTCAGGTATTTGTGACCTGGACTGGCTACTGTTGGAAATAGGATACTGGGTTTGAAGGACCTTGGTCTGACCCAGTATGGCGCAAAGCTTAGTAAAACATGCTGCTAAATATGCCAAACAAGAGGGGTTCAACAGGACCCATGCAGCATCTCCCAATTCCACAAAAACAGGAGCAACTTGGCACCCCAATACAGTATTTCCCACCCTCTAAAAATCAAGAGAGACATTGTGACCAAGAAGGTCTTGGCAACCCCAACATAACTCCTGAAACTGCACATTGGACCAGCATGGCATTAAAGTAAATATATTTTCTGCAAAAAACCCCCAAAGGAAATGCAAGATGCTCACACACCAAGGAAAAAAGAAAGAGTGGGAACTGCGGCACAGTTTATAGTACCAAATTATAAAATTATAACTCATTTTATTTTGTTATAAACTGTATTATGGTTCTCACTTTTTCTTTTTGAATATATATTCTACATCCACAGAAACCTCTCCCTCAACAATGGATGTAGAACAGAAGTTTGACATTCACCCACAGAACTCAGTATATTAAAAAAAATCAGTTTATGGTCATCTAACAAACATTTTCCAGTAACAGGCATATTGGGAACTAATATAAGACCCTACAAAAGTCACCAAAGATCTACAAGGCCAAATCTACCATACCATACCAGGATAAACTTCCAAAACTCACTTAAGGGGCCTGCCCAGAAAAACGACCACTATAAATAATCCATAGAACATCCATATACCTATTTGAAAAGCTGAACAAGTCAACAGTACAGTATAGATCCCTATGCACAAACTCCATGTTAACAGAACACATGGCCTCAGTCACACACTCAGAACGCAGACCTTCATCAAGTCCAGAATAAGTGACTAAAAAAGTAAAAATAAAAATATGTGGACAAAAATTAAACTGAATCCCCAAGAAGCCAGACTCCACATGAAGTGCAACATCGGATAAATAAGAGATGCATGTCCCCATAAAGATCATGCAAAGTCCATTCACTAAACTGAAAATATAATTATTTTTTCTACCTTTGTTGACTGATCATTTTATTCTCTGATCATGGTGGTCCTGAACTGAGGCTTCTGCTTTCCTGTCTTCTCTTAGCTCTCTTTCTATGGTCTATAGTCCGTCTGCCATTTCTTGTTTCTTCTTTTGTTTTCTTCACTTCCTTCCATCAGCCTATTTCCAGTCCTAGTTACCCTCACCAGTATCAGCCCCCTTTTCCAGTCCTCCCCTCCCAGTACCTTCCAATTTCAATCCCCTTGCAATCCCCTTCCAGTCCCCTCCTTCCCCACTGTCCACCTTCTAGTCCAAATACCATCCCAGTTCCAGTGCCCCCTCTCTTCCAGCACCCACCCCCATTACCTAGCCACCTACCAATCTCATCCCCAAGTGTCAGCTCCCTTCCATTCCTCTCCTCCCTTCCCTAGTATCATCACCCTCCCAGTTCCCCTCCAGTACCATCCCCAGGTATCAGCTTCTTTTCAGCCCCCTCTTCTCCTCCATGTCAGCCACCTTCCAGCCCCTACCTGCCCTGTGTCAGCTCCCTTCCAACCCCCTCCTCCCCCCCACGTCAGCCCCATTCCAGCCCCCACCTCCTCTGTGTCAGCCCAGTTGCAGACCCCACCTTCCCCTCATGTCAATTCCCTTCCAGCCCCCTCCTCCCCCCATGTCAGCCCCATTGCAGACCCCATCTTCCCCTCACGTCAACTCCCTTCCAGCCCCCTCCTCACCTGTGTCAGCCACATTGCAAACCCCATCTTCTCCTCATGTCAGTCCCCTTCCAGCCCCCTCCTCTCCTCCCACTGTGTCAACCGCATTGCAGACCCCACCTTTCCCTCATGTCAATTCCCTTCCAGTCCCCTCCTCCCCTGTGTTAGCCCCACTGCAGATCCCATCTTCCCCTCATGTCAGTTCCCTTCCAGCCCCATTGCAGATCTCACCTTCCCTCGTGTTCCCTTCCCTTCCAACTCTCTCCTTCCCCCTCATGTCAGCTTGATGTCTTTCTCTAATGATCTCTCTCTTCGCATGATGTGTCCAAAGTATGAAAGTCAAAGTCTTGTCATCTGAGCTTCTAAAGAACTTTAACTTTAGCTGGCGACTATCGTTGCTGAGCAGAGAGCTAATTGGCTATCTGGGCAAACCGTACATTCAATGCCGGTGGACAGATATGGCCCCAGCACAGAATTTGTAGGTTTAAATTAAAGCGGCAATGGCCAGCTGCCTTAAGTGTGCTGAAAATGCCCCGCATGATGTCCAGTTATAGATTTTTGCAGAACTGCTGTGCAAGGGTGGTATTGGGATGATCAGGATTGCTGAGTTTAATGATTGAATTGTGAGGGGAGGGGCATAAGGCTGAAAGCATGCCTAGGGCACGCAATATCTTTGCACCCTGCCGTTAATTCACTGTGCTTTTGAAATAAATTCAGTTTTGTAACCCAAGAATTAGATAAATAAATCTCCTTTGACCATGGCATTCATCTCCCTCTCCCGCTCTTCTCCCCCTTTCTCATGCGCCTTGTGGAATGCACACTCCATCTCAGATAAGCTTGCCTTTATTCATGATCTCTTTATCTCTAATGCTCTCCATCTCCTTGCTCTAACTGAGACCTGGCTCCTCCCAGAGGACTCGGCTTCATTCGCTGCCCTCTGTCATGGCGGCTATCAATTCTTCCACAAGGCTCGTCACCCTGGCCGTGGTGGAAGTGTTGGGCTTCTATTCTCTCCTTCCTGTCAGTTTCAACCCCTCCTTCTACCTCAGTCTCACTCCTTTCCCTCCCTTGAAGTCCACTCCATCCGTCTTTTTACTCCACTACTTCTCCGATTTTATTTATCGACCCCCTGACAAGTCCACCTCTGCCTTTCTCTATGCCTTTGACTCCTAACTTTCCTTCTTTCTGGATTCATCTTCCCCCTCTCTTATTCTCGGGGACTTTAACATTCATGTCAATAACCCCTCTGGCCTTTATGCTTTAAAACTCCTTTCCCTTACCTCATCATTCAACCTCCAGCTTTGCTGTATTGCCCCGACCTTGTATTCTTCTCTAATTGCTTATCCTCAGACCTCAGTACCTCACTTCTACCCTTATCGGACCTGATAAGCTTCACTATTCATCACTTCTTGCCTCACCCTCACCCTGTCTCCTGCAACCTCTTTAGAAACCTTCTTGCTATTGACCTGTTGGTTCTCTCCTCCACTGTCTCTTCATCTCATTCCTCCACTATGTCATCTGAGTCTGTTGATGAGGCACTAGCTCCCTATAATCCTGCACTCTCCTCTGCTCTGGATGCTCTCACTCTGCCCATGCCAAGTCCCATGAGGTGTACTGTACCTCAACTTTGGCAGTCTTTCACTACCCTCTATCTGTGTTCCTGCGCCCACTCAGCTGAGCGTTCTTGGCTGAAATCCCATACCCTTGCGGACTTTCTACACTTCAAATTCATTCTTGACTCTTTCCAGTCAGCCATAGCACTGATTAACTCTCTTGCCTCCGACCCTCATTGTCTCTTTACAACTCTCAACTCTCTTCTCAAGGTGCCTCTGCCTCTGACCCCTCCCTCCCTTTCTACCCAAAGCCTTGCTGACTACTTCCATGACAAAATCCACAAGATCACACTCCAATTCCCACTGAGGTCATCTACTCCCCCTCCTCACTCCCACCTCCACTACCCTTTCTTCCTTCTCTATGATCTCTGAGGAGGAAACCATTCACTTTCTTTCCTCATCCAAACTCACTACATGCTTAAGAACATAAGATATGCCATACTGGGTCAGACCGAGGTCCATCAAGCCCAGTATCCTGTTTCCAACAGCGGCCAATCTAGGTCACAAGTACCTAGTAGTTTCCTCAAAAGATACAAGTTCCACTATGCTTGTGCTGGGGCAAGCAGTGGATTTCCCAGGTCCCCTTTAAATGGTTTATGGACTTGTCCAAAACGTTTTTAAACCCAGCTACACTAACAGCTTTTACTACATCCTCCGGTAATGAATTCCAAATTTTGATTACATGTTGAGTGAAAAAAATATTTTCTCTTATTAGTCTTAAATAGGCTACACTGTAGCTTCATTTCATGTCCTCTAGTCTTTCTATATTTTGATGGCATAAACAATCGATCTACATTTACCCGTTCCACTCCACTTCACTCATTAATTTATAGCCCTCTATTTTATCTCCCCTCAACTGTCTCTTTTCCAGGTTGAAGAGCTCTAAACCTTTTAGCCTCTCTTCTTAGGGGTATCCTTCCATCCCCTTTATCATTTTGGTGACTCTTTTCTGTACATTTTCTAATAATGCTATATCCTTTTTAAGATATGGCAACCAAAATAGCACACAATATTCAAGGTGCGGTCGCACCATGGAATGATACTTCTTTGATCCTATTCCCACCTGTCTCCTTAGCTCCATCTCCTCCACTGTAGTCCCGTCCATCAGTTATATTCTCAACCTATCACTCTCCATTGCAACTTTCCCTGCAGCCTTCAAGCATGCTGTGGTCACGCCTCTCCTAAAGAAACCCTCACTAGACTCTACCTGTCCTTCTCACTATTGACCCATGTCCTTCCTCCCCTTCATTTGTAAACTACTTGAATGTGTAGGTTCACCGCTGTTGCCTTGACTTTCTCTCCTTTCAAGACCTTCTGGATCCTCTACAATCTGGCTTTCGTCCTTTATATTCATCCTTTATATTCATCCTTTACATTCGACTGAAATGGCTCTTGCCAAAGCCTCCAGTGACCTATTCCTGGCAAAATCCAAGGGCCTTTACTCGATCCTCATCGTTCTTGACCTTTCTGCTGCTTTTGACACTATTGACCACAACCTTCTCCTTGATACCTTGTCCTCGCTTGGTTTTAAGGGCTCTGTGCTATCCTGGTTCTCTTCTTATCTCTCCCATCACTCTTTCAGTGTTTGTTCTGGTGGATCCTCCTCTACTGCTATCCCACTCTCAATTGGTGTACCCCAAGGATCAGTCTTGGGTCCACTCCTTTTCTTTCTCTACACCCAGTATCTTGGTGCACTCATCTTTTCCCATGGCTTTCTGTACCATCTCTACACTGATGACTCCCATATCTACCTCTCTACACCTGAAATTTCTTTGGCAATCCAGGCCAGGATCTCTTCCTGCCTTTCTGACTGCTGCTTGGATGTCTCACCAACACTCGAAATTGAACATGGTCCAAACTGAGCTTCTTATTTTTCCTCCTAATTCCTCCTATCCCCTTCCTCCTTTCTCAATCTCTGTGGATAACTCTCTACTCCTCCCTGTCTCCTCAGCTCGCAACCTTGGAGTTATCTTTGACTCCTCTCTCTCCTTCTCCACACACATCCAACTGATAGCTAAAATGTGCCATTTCTTTCTCAACAACATCAACAAAATTTGCCCATTCCTTTCTGAACACACTACTAAGACACTTATCCACTCCTTAGTCACCTCCCGTTTAGACCAGGGGTGGGCAAGTCCGGTCCTGGAGAGCCAAAGACCAGTCAGGTTTTCATGATGTCCCTAATGAATATTCATGAGATCTATTTGCATCCACTGTCTTCCTTTGTATGGAAATAGGTCCATGAATATTCATTAGGGACATCATGAAAACCTGACTGGTCTACGGCTCTCCAGGACTGGACTTGCCCACCCCTGGTCTAAACGGGAGGTGACTAAGGAGTGGATAAGTGTCTTAGTAGTGTGTTCAGACTATTGTAACCTGCTCCTTGTTGGTCTTCCTCTGAGTTATCTCTCTCCCCTTCAATCTGTTCAACGTTCTGCTGCACGGCTAATCTTCCGCCAGCCTCGTCAAGCTCATATTACCCTTCTTCTCAAGTCTTTTTATTGGCTTCCTATCCATTTCCGCATCCAGTTCAAACTTCTGCTGAGCTATAAGTGCATCACTATGCAGCTGTTCACTACCTTTCCTCTCTTATCTCTCCCTACACCCCTTCTCATGAATTCTGCTCTTCTGGCAAATTGCTTCTATCTGTGCCCTTCTCTTCTATTGCTAACTCCAGACTTTGCTACTTTCACCTTGCTGCTCCTTATGCCTGGAACAAACTACCTGAGTCTGTATGTCAGGCGCCTTCTCTGACCCTTTTTAAATCCAGGCTGAAAACTCAACTCTTCCCTGCCACTTTCGGATCTTGACTCACCTGATCTCCTTTGTGTTTCCTTACCATTCCCCCTAGCTGTATCCCATGTCTACAGCTACTGTATTGTCTGTCTCGACTAGAATGTAAGCGCCAATGAGCAGTGACTATATTTTACATGTGTTTGTGCAGCGCTGCGTACGCCTTGTAGTGCTATACAAATTTCAGTAGTAGTAGGGAGGTAGATAATGAATGCCAGCAGGTCTTGAGAAGACTTTTCTAATGAACAACCAACTGATGGCCAAGAGGGTCAGAGAGCAGATGAAAAGAATGAAAGACTTGCAGGGTAGGGATTAGCCCTCAAATTATAGAGGACACAGTGTTTGAAGCCACAATAATTTTTCTTTCTAGAGAGGGTCTACTGTTAGGAAGTAAAAAAGTTAGATATAATGGTTGGATAAAGACAACAGTTCCATCAAGTAAAAGTTTTCTCAAGACCACGTTTTGTAAGTGGATGGTTTGATTCACATTAAGACAAAGCCAACCACGTTTATCAGATAAATTAGAACACGTCTATCCTGAACCTTAGTCTCTGGGTTTATATGTCTCTACACCTATGCCAGATCAGTCCAATATTACCAATGTTCTGCTGAAAGATCTGCCTTAAAAAAACATGCGTAAAGATGCATTTATTCTAAAGAGGCTGATAATTATCCATAGTCATAACAATTGACACTTGTGTTAACTCTGTTAGCGAATCTTACAGACAAGGATTTCAATCGCATAAGAATTACTACTAAAGAGAACGCACTTTTAAGAGTATACATGCTGCTTAGGCCTTTCAAACATCTGAATGAATTTTAATGCCTTATTGAAGAAACTAAGAGAGTGCCGTATTAATTTCCAAGCTTCCCGTGATGTGCGGGAGGTCATGGCATTGCTGTGCACACAGCTGGAAGAGATGCATATGATGAGTGCATGTCACAGACTCTCATTATTTTGGTGCAGTAATGGATACATGCAAGGCTGAAATCATGGAAATTAATGCCTTGTAGCTGCCTGCTAGGAGGGGAGATAGCTCCAAAGCTGAGAAATAGTTATAACGTGCAAAGCTTCCTATGTGCTTCTGCTGGTGATAGAAATGATTTTCCAGACATACAGTAATACCTCTTGCGTAGACAAGGGGACAAATAGGATGAATAGAAAACCCCTCTAGTGAAAGTGAATAGTGTCAGGGAGGCAACGCTTGAAGGCATCTGGCAATGACTGGGCTCACTCCTCAGTTTCTTCCTTGGACCCCCGTGTGTCTAACCCTGGCCCTGTGTGTACAAGGACCTCATGACCTCATCAAAAGCAACCACTGACCAGCAAAGCTTCGTAGGACTACTAAATCTCTGCCTACTGAAATGGAAGTCGATTTTGTGATTTTTTTTGTTTTGATTAGATTGTTAGTTCTGATGAACAGGGACTGTGTCTTACATTTATATGTACAGTGTACAGAGCTGTGTACCCCTTGTAGCGCTATACAATGATTAGTACTAGGACTCATGCCTGATTTGAAAGAAAAAGAAAGCGGGCCAAATACAGGAAATGGAAGGAAGTAAGGAACTCTGCTTCAGATGCTACCCAAGGTCATAAGAACCACGTAATCATTTTTTAGGAGGCTTTCCCTTTAAGTTATTATGTAGCGGTACAAATTACAAGCTTCTCCGTGCCACTTTTTCACCTGTAATGGACTCCAAGATAATTTACACAGCAAGGATGTGCACGTATCTCATTTTACAGCATGGAATTAAACTAATTTCTTGTTTCCAGGGCAAAACAATGGTATGAAATTTGTATGACCATTAAGGATGACAAATGTAGTCATTAACATCATTTTTTTTTTATTTCAGCAGAGCATGTGAAGAAGAAAAGGCTGTAAAATGCCAGATTAATTCTTTAAAATGTAGCTGGAATGAAGGGAGCTAACTCAAAGCGCAGCACAAACCAAATCAGCCCCATTTTAGATGGATGCTATCAATATAAAAAAAAGGTCTCTTAAAGTCACCGCAATGAATCGCAACTTGATTTCCTTGAATTTTCCACAAGAATCCAAATCTCTCTCTGTTTAAACATTCATTCAAAAAATGAGCCCCTCTTCTACACCACCACTCCTGAATGCACTAATCACAAGCAGACCCACATGGGATCATTTTGTGTGCCAAAAAGAATTTGTCCCTTTGCCTAAAGAAATGATTCAAGAAACAAATGATCCTACAGATGTCATTTGCAGAGCTAAAACGTCCTTTGTAAAAAAAACAAAACAGATGACGATGTTATCCTACGACAACTTACCTGCCACTGCTTTAGGAGATCGCGGACCCCCCTGGAGTCCTCCAAGATCCCTTCTTTGCGCGTTGCATCCTGTAGCACATTGGCAGTGGTCTCTGCTTCAGTCAACCAAGCCAGGAACTTTTCAAGATCCAGATGGAAGTGTTGTAGCAATCTCAGAGCTGCTTCCAGAGCTGCCTCCCGCTCATTGACCCTGTACAGGCAGGATAGGAAGAAGGAAGATTCAGTGTGGGCTATGCCAAGCAAAGTAGAAAGCAGGCACATACGCAGGACAGAACCACATCATGGGCCATTGTACTAGTCTCTGCTGACAACAAACTACAGATATGTACCGAAGGTTAGGCAGATGTCTTCATTCGGTTACGATGGAACTAGCTTATCCTTTTTACAATGTCACCACAATTCAACTGTCGCAAAGATATGTTAGATAGACTGGAAGGTATAAAATGGCAACTGTCTCTTTTTGCACAACTAATAGCCATTGTTTTACTCCAGTCATGTTCAATATATAAATTTCGTACTGAGAGGCCCTCAGATGCTGACATGAGGAGACTCAGTTCATGCTTAGGATATCAGAGGAATCTCTCTAATCTTTCCTTTGAATGTGTGAACATAAAAAATTATTATTATTATTATTATAAGAAGGAAGAGGGAGTCCCACAGGAGCAAAGGTTTGGAAATTCAGAGTTACAGGTACTCAGGCCTAGCTCATCATTCTCTAGTACAGGCCCTACAACAGAAGAGATCCAGCACTGTAGCTAGCGACCATTTTAGCATGCAGAATCCAGTCGTGAGTGAATCTGGCTTCACCCGGGTGAACTGCTGTTATTGCCACATATATATTTTGTTGGCATTTGCTAAGAGACATTAGGCTCTTACCACCAATATCCACTATGTACCTAAATGAAAAATGACTGGAGTGATGTATTTTGGTGGGATGTTTCTTCTCCTGTGAGGGACAGCTTTAGCCGATGCTGTTACTGTGCATTGAATTGATACTGTAAGTAACCCCTTATCTGCCTCCTTCCACTTAATGGTTCAAGTTCCCATTTTAGCTTCTTAAGAATTTAATCTCTTTTGATGAGAGACAGTCATTGCCCCTTTAGTTGGGCTACTGCTATATGATGGCAGTAAATTCTAATTCTGAGAGTATTCAGCAGCCCAGTGGTAAATACTTCACACCTTTCATCTTTTACATTTGATTTCAGCACACCATGTTCCCAATTAAGCTCCCCCTTTGCCCCTGGCAATACAGATTGCTAAGCAAAAGCATAATTTTTAAAATACTTTTCCTTAACATCAAAAGATATGGAGGCAAAGTCCGAAAATAATATCTGCACCAGGTGGTCATGTCGTAAGTCTTTCAGAACAGAGGGAGAATACGCTTTTGCAGAGAATATTCTTAGCTATATTTGGTCAGAATCAGATTAACAACAATGAAGATAAATGACTACAATGGGAACCCAGTTTGCCTCAGCTACTTATGTCAAATATATCTGGATAACCTCAGAAAGAAAATCAAATCACACAAGGACTACAAAAGGGGACTACTACTTCTGGAGAAAAATCTGCAATTGTAAGTATTTACTTCTGGGAATTTTTCTAAATCTTGGGGGAAAAGGAATTCTTTAGATTAAAGCTGATTAATCTGTGAACCCAGTGTATTTGTTAAATCAGTCAGGGCCTAGTAGAAGCAAAGAGCTTTCAGTTTACATTTAAAACACAGCAGAGAGCTTTCTGGTTAAATTTAGACCCCAAGACACCCTCTATCCAAGCAAAGGATGTGGGACTCCCCCTGAAAATTGGTCACAGATTACCTTAGAAGCACAGGACAGGGTACTGTGTAGCAGCCAGCTTTTCATAGGTCTTCTTTCCCTCCCTCCCTCCCCAACAACACCCACCCCTGGGATAATCATAGCTTTATAGGTGCTTAAACCTCTTAAAGAAAAGGAGGTGCCATATTCACTCTCAGGTGCAGCTGTTTATCCTCATCAGGCATACATTAAGGACCTGAGATTAATTAAGCTTCAGGTGAATAAAGTACATGAAACGTATTAGGTATAGTTTTATTCGTGTAAGAATCCCCAGCAACCCTTAGTAAGTAAAGAACTTAAATATCTAAACACAACTTAAACTAAAATGCAGACAGCAGTCCAGCAGCGACATGGGGTCTTTCCAGTTTTTTGCATTGAGTGTCACATATATGATTTTCTCCCAGTTGGTGAGGGGTCTCACGTGTGCACTAGGTGCAAGGAGCTCTTTGCTCTCAGGGAATGAGTCCAATCTCTGGAGACTAGAGTTGCAGACTTGGAGGACATAAGGAAGACAGAGAGGTACATAGACGAGACCTACAGGGATATAGTCCTGAAGTCCCACTTCCAGTCTGGCAGCATCCCTGTTGCCATGGAGGTCATGTGACAGGAGAGCATCACCCTGGTGTGGCAGGAAGTGATCCTGTAGCTAGGACCTGTCCTCCAGGTGATGTAAAACCCTCTCACACTGAGGAAGTTTCTCCAGGGCCATATGCCCAGGAGGGAAGGGTTAGGACAGCCGTTATAGTTGGTGATTTGATCATTAGGCATGTAGGTAGATGGGTGGCTGGTGGATGTGAGGATCGCCTGGTAACATGCCTGCCTGGTGTGAAGGTAGCAGATTTCACGCGCCACCTAGACAAGGTGCACCTCTTCCTGCAGCATGGAGAATGGGCATGTCATAAGCTTGCCATATGTACCGGTGGCACCTCCCACTAGCTTCCAGTGACCTATTGACAAAGCATACTCTACAGAGTAACACATAAGTGGTTGTAATGACTATGAACTGTAAACTAGCAGCCTTAACATACACAGCAACCTGCCCTGCAAGGAGAGGCTAACTGCTTCCCCTCCCCCCCCCCAAGATCTTCAACAGTAAAGTGAAGAAACATATGAAAAAAGACAAGAGTTAGGCAATTCGAAGGCAATTTGATCGCTCTGCAACCTCCCCCTGCTGGCAGGAATGTTGGCGGCGGACCCAGCGCAGGTTAGCGGGAACATTGCCACTGGGACACTGTTATACCTGGGTAAAAACTATATCGCAATGATAGAACTGATCAAATTGGTAGAGGGGTTGTGTTCTATGTTAGAGAGGGCATTGAGTCACAAAGGATTAAAGTTTTGCAGGAAACAAAATTTGTTGTAGAATCTCTATGGATTGAAATTCCATGTAAAAAGGGGAAGGCGATGGCAGTGGGGGTGTACTATCGACCGCCTGGCCAGAATGAACAAATGGATGATGAAATGCTCAAAGAAATCAGGGAAGCTAACAAAAGTTACAGAACAGTAATAATAATGGGTGATTTCAATTACCCAGGTATTGATTGGGTCAGTGTCACACCAGGACATGCTAGGGAGATAGAGTTTCTAGATGAAATAAATGACTGCTTCTTGGAGCAGCTGGTTCATGAACCGACCAGAGGGGAAGCCATATTGGACCTAGTCCTTAGTGGAAGACCAGATCTGGTGCATGAGATAAGGGTGTTGGGGCCACTTGGCAATAGTGATCATAGCATGATTGCATTTGATTTAATTAATGGAGGAGGGAAGGTAAGGAAATCCACAGTACTACCTTTTAACTTTCGAAAGGGAGACTATGATAAAATGAGGAAAACAGTTAAGAAAAAACTAAAAGGAGCAGTTGCAAAGGTTAAAGACTTACATCAAGCTTGGGGGTTGTTGAAAAATACTATCTTGGAAGCTCAGACCAGCTGTATTCCACACTTTAAGAAAAGTGGAATGATGTCCAAAAAACTGCCAATATGGTTTAAAGGTGAGGTCAGAAAGGCTGTTTTGCCAAAAGAGCATCTTTCAGGAAATGGAAAGAAGATCAAATGACGAAAACTGGAAACATCATAAGCACTGGCAAGTTAAATGCAAGGCATTGATAAGGCAGGCAAAGAGAGAATTTGAGAAGAAGCTTGCCGTGGAAGCAAAAACGCGTAATAAAGACTTTTTCAAGTACATTCATAGCAAAAAACCTCTGAGAGAGTCAATTGGACCATTAAATGATAGAGGGGTAAAAGGAGCACTAAGAAGGGAAAGACCATAGCGGAGAGACTGAATGAATTCTTTGCTTTGGTCTTTACTGAGGAAGATGTAGGGATGTTACTCATGACTGAATTGATATTTAAAGGTGATACTGCGCAAGAATTGAAAGAAATATCGATATACCGGGAAGATGTATTACAACTATTTGATAAACTGAAAAGTAGCAAATTACCTGGACTGGATTGTATACATCCAAGGGTGTTGAAAGAACTGAAATATGAGATTGCAGACCTTCTATTAGTAATCTGTGAACTATCATTAAAATCATCAGTAATACCCGAAGATTGGAGGATGGCCAATGTAACACCAATTTTTAAAAAGGGTTCGAGGGATGATCCGAGAAACTACAGTCCGGTGAGCCTGACGTCAGTACCAGGAAAAATGGTAGAAACCATAATAAAGAACACAATTACTGAACATGTAGATAGTCATGGCTTAATGGGAGACAGCCAACATGGCTTAAGATAAGGAAGATCTTGTCTTACTAATCTGTTATTTATTTTTGAAGGTGTGAATAAAGAGGTAGACAAAGGTGGTTTGGTTGATGTAGTGTATCTGGATTTTCAGAAAGCCTTTGACAAGGTCCCTCATGAGAGACTATTGGCAAAATTAAAACGTCATGGAGATAGGAGGCAGTGTACTATTGTGGATCAGGAGCTGGTTAAAGATAGAAAGCAGAGGGGTAGGGCTAAAAGGCCAATTATCCCAGTGGAGAAAGGTGAATAGTGGAGTACTGCAGGGATCTGTGCTACTTTTTAACATATTCATAAACGACCTGGAAATGGGAATAATGAGTGAGATAATCAAATCTGCAGATGACACAAAATTATTCAAAGTTGTTAAACCCAGGAGGATTGTGAAAAATTGCAAGAGGATCTTAATAAATTGTAAGACTGGACATTCAAATGGCAGATGAAATTTAACGTGAATAAGTGCAATGTTATGCACCTAGGAAAGAACAACTCAAACTATGGTTACATGATGCAAGGTTCCACATTAGGAACCACCACCCAAGAAAAAGATTTAGCCATCAACGTGGATAACACATTGAAACCCTCTGCCCAGTGTGCAGAGGCAGCCAAGAAAGCAAATAGAATGCTAGGAATCATAAGGAAAGGAATGGAGAATAAAACAAACAATATTATAAAGCCTCTGTATCGCTCCATGGTGCGAACGCACCTTGAATATTGTGTGGAATTCTGGTTGCTGTATCTTAAAAAGGATATAGCAGAATTAGAAAAGGTACAGAGAAGAGCAACCAAAATGGTAAAGGGGATGGAAGAATACCCTTATGAGGAGAGGTTAAAAAGGTTAGGGAAAAGAGATGGCTGAGGGGAGATATGATAGAGGTCTATAAATTAATGAATGGAGTGGAATGGTTAAACAAAGATTGATTGTTTAGGCCATCAAAATGTAGAAAGACTAGGGGACATGCAATGAAGCTACAATGCAACCCATATAAGACTAATAAGAGAAAGTATTTTTTTCATTCAATGCGTAATCAAACTCTAGAATTTGTTACCAGAGGATGCAGTAAAAGCTGTTAGTGTAGCTGGGTTTAAAAATGTTTTGGATAAGTTCCTGGAGGAAACGCCAATAAACCATTATTAAAGTGGACTCAGAATATCCCAATACAAGCACTATGGAACCTGTGTCTTCTGGGGATACTCTAGGTACTTGTGACCTAGGCTGGCCACTGTTGGAAACAGGATACTGGGCTTGGTGGACTTTGGTCTGACCTAGTTTGGCATATCTTATGTTCTTATCTCTAAACCTCACTACATACTGGAATTTCAGATCAAGGTTGCTTATTAAAAAGCAATCGGGTCAACACTCTACCATGGGGGTCAGTGTTTTTTAAACACCAGCTGATGTGGCTAAATAAAAGCTAGGATTTGGTTCTAGAATCTGGATAGTGCCTAGCTCTGAATATCTAGGTGAAGTAGCTGGCACTGGCACTATCCATATCGCATCAATATTCATTAGAACATCTGTCTTATGCTAGGCGCCTAGCTATCAATACTATTAAATGCTGTCGAGTCCATGTCGACTCATGGCAACCATGTGAATAGTTTTCCTAAACTGTGTTTGATCTTCAGTCAGGCGGCTAATTGTTCATCAAATGGCATCCTAGGGCACTGCTGAAAGCTACCACAATAGAGATTATTCACCACTCAGTTCACAGATTGCCCTGACGTTATCTAGATAGTAGCAAGGCAGTCATGTCCATTATCCACATAGTGCCCGTGAATATCCCATTCTATGGTACTTATCTATATAGTAAGTGCCTTTGTACAGATAAGTGCTGCTGACTATCAACCCACATGTTTACAAGGCTTTATTAAAGCACAACCCCCCCCCATCCCGAAGCATCTTCAGACACTCACAGTCCCCCAACAGTCTCTCCAATCCCTGTCACTGCTTCTCAATCAAGCACTTTCTCCCCTCACACTCTCCACATTCTCTCTGTCACTCTCTCCCCCTCTTCCCTCTGTGCAAACATCATTGCAGTCCTCTTATTCACTCTTCCCATCTCCTTCCCTCCTGTCATCCACAGTGGCTCATTCTGCCCATTTCTCCCCATCCTGTGATCCCTGTGATTCATCCTTCCATTACACCTAGGGGCTCAGAGGAGAACAGCAGAAGTTTAACACTTCAAGCTACATCCTCATACAGGTTTCCCAGGGCTGGAGGATCACATGGCCTGGGGTGCTGAATAGCCTGAGGTGCTGCACTGCTGTTGTCCTCTTCCAAGCCCTGAGTCAGGAAGGAAAAGGATCCACTGCTTCATTGAAGCTTTGGCTTGGGCCCAGTCCATGGTCTTCCATAGTGATTCCGAGAAGACCAGCCCATTCCATGACAGAGGTTAGATTCTGCATCCCTTATCAAGACTATGGGTTCGCAGCCTGTAGCTAATTTTCTAAGAGGAACTACTCAAGTTGTTTTCTCTCTTAGAATTACCTACAAGGCAAATGGGTACCAAAGTGCCCAGGAACATACCCCTACCACTCATCAACAACCTTCGCTATGCTGATGATACCACATTACTGGCTGAAAGTGAAGACAATCTGAAACATTTTCTTCTCAAGATCAAGGAACATAATCTTAAAATGGGCCTGCAACTTAATGTAAAGAAGACAAAGATCATGACAACTGGCAAAATCAGTAAGTTCATCGTTGATGGAGAAGAAATTGAAATAGTGACAACTTTAACCTACTTGGATCAACAATCAATAAAGAAAGGACAAACAGTCAAGAAATCCGACAAAGCATTGCTCTTGGCAGAATAGCTATGAAGGACCTAGACAAGATTCTCAAGATTCATATAAAGATTCAACTTGATCAAGCCATGGTATTTTTAATAATGTCATATGGATGCAAAAATTGGAGAGTGAAAAAGATAGACAGGAAGAAAATTGATGCCTTTGAATTATGGTGCTGGTGATGAATACTGTATATACCATGGACTGCATGAAGAACAAACCAGTTAGTACTAGAGGAGATCAAACCTAAGCTTTCTTTAGAAGCTCAGATGACAAGACTTTGATTTTCATACTTTGGACACATCATGCGAAGAGGCAAGGTAGAAGGTCAACACAAAAGAAGAAAACCAGCAATGAGATGGATTGATAGAATAAGAGCAGCTATGAGTGCCACTCTGTCAACAATGAGCTGCCTGACTGAAGACCAAACACAGTTTAGGACAACTATCCAGAGGGTCGCCATGAGTCAACACTGACTTGACAGCACTTAACAAAACCACAAAAAAAAAAAAAAAAAGAGAATAACTTAGGTTTACTTCCAAAGAGGTCTCTTCTATTACTAGTGAAAGTGTAAGTCTGCAAGAAAATTTTACTGGTTTGGGTAAATGAAGATTGTGGCCTATATCATTATTTTCTCAGCAACCAATTGGGATTACTCTGTACTAGTTTTTGTATGTTTAAAGAAACAACTCGGGGGACAACCTTTTCCTTTAGTGTGTGAGTTTCATTATTCCATTCAAGTCAAAATATGATTTATGGCCATATGGAGTATATAATTGGTGAAAAGGTTTCATGTATCTCCATTAGGATTAAACACTAGGATAGTGTGTTCAAGTGAAGTATGCAGTTGATTGGGACTGAAGAGTTTCCTTTCCAAGCCCTCTTCCAGACCATCAACTCCCTGCAGAATGAGTATCATTTCCAAGCTCATGGACCATGTTCTTCCTCAATTAGAAAACCTTCAGTTTTCCGGTTGCAGTTTAAAGTCCTGGTAATGGCCTTAGCATCTTGAAGTTGGAATCACCACAATATTTGGTTGAATAGGGTCCTGATATGTGCCCAGTGCTCACTCATTCTTCTCTAGATCTCTTCTTATATATTCCAAATCCAAAGGAGGACACTGTCTGACACAACAGATAAAATATTTTCAGATGTGGCCCCACCCATATGGAATTCATTCCCATCAAACCTTAAAAAAACCTGAGCTCTACTTGGCATCTTGCCAAAAATGCAAAGCATGGCTCTTTGAGCAGGACAGAAAGCAAGGGGGATTATAGACTGCTTAATTTCATTTTGAGTTGGGATAGTTTTTTAGTTCAGCGATATCTGCAAACGTCTATGGGGTTTTTTTTTTACAAGCTCTATGAGTTCTTTGGACATCTGACATGGGCATACAGACATCCAAAGCATGGAGAAGTCCTGTGAGCCATTTCAGAAAGCGGATTTAAAGATGTCCCCGGTACGAGGACATCGAAGTCTGACGGGGATGTGCTGTAGGCACGTCCAGGATGTTCCCAAGAACTAGGACGTCCAAGACCAGTGTCAGAAATGCCCTGCATGTCCCAAGCCGTAGCAGTTTATACCCGCTGCAGGCACAGTCACCATAAAAATGCTAAACATCCGGAGGGCGAGAAGAAGGTGCTTTCATATCCCTATATGTTCCATGTTGACAACGAACACTGAAGAGGAATGAGGGCTCATGTTTTCATTTTGCCACACTGATGGATGTCCCCGTATGCAAAGGAGCATATGATAGACATTCCTGCCCCAAGGTTTTGTAGCAGGGATGTCTATGTAGATGCCAATGCAGGTCTCCACATCGGGGACATCTACGTTTCTATAATTGGGCTGAGACATAGATCATCCCTGCTATTTTCTGCACATTTTGCCCTGAATGTCCGAGATTGCACTTGGATGCCCTTTCTAAAATGCCACTTGGCACGTGGAAAATGTGATTTATGTTTTTATGTGACTACAACTTCCTTGAGCCTTCCTGGATGGACATAATAAATGTAAATTCTAAATAAATAAATTCTTTAGGTTTCTGGTGCCAAGAAAGCCATCACAATTAACCAATCCTGCATCTGGAAGTGACATTTTATTTATTTTATTTATTTACATTCTCTTATATACCGCGCTATTTGGCATCAGTGCGGTTTACATTGAACAAACTGAAATTACATTGAACAGGGCATTATAACTTGGAGATAACTATTTTACAGGGAACATGGGCTATGGAGGGTTAAGTGGCTTGCCCAAGACCACAAGGAGCACCTGTGGGACTAGAAACCCCAGTCCTTCCGGCCCAAGGTTGCTGTCCTCTAGTGGGATTTGAACCCCTGACCTTCTGGCCTGAAGTACCTTGCCCCAACCACTAGGCCACTCCTCCACTCCTAAAAAAAAGCATTGTCTAATGATGTCACTTCCTGAAAGAATCACCCTTTGTCCCAGTGCAGTCTTTCTGAGCAGTAGTTCATAATCAGTAAAACAGGCAGAGAAAACTTGGAAAGGACAGCACCCACTCAAACAGGGAACCGGGAGATTCGTTTTTAAAAAGCCATTATACCATTACCCCTTGGGAAGTTGTGAAAGCATATTCCATGTCTAATCAAGATAGACAACACAAGTGGGGACTAGGATATATCTAGGGGAACAGTAAGGAAACATATAGGAGGTGAGCAGCAGACTAGGGGAATCAGGACCCAAAAGTAGTCTCAAAGAGGTGAGTTTTTAGCCTGGCTTTGAACAGGGCCACAGATGGAGCCTGATGCACTGACTCAGGTAGTTTGATCCAGGCATAAAGAACAGCAAGGAGGAAAGATTGAAGTCTGCAGTTGGCAGTGAAAAAGAAGGGCACAGACAGAAGGGATCTGCCAGAAGAGCGGAGTTCCCAAGGAGACGTGTAGGGGAGCAAAATAGGTAGGAGCAACCGAATGAAGGCACACATAGGTCGGTGGTAGAAGTTTGAACTGGATGAGGAAATGAAGTGACTTGAGAAGAGCAGTGATATGAGCAAAGTGACCCTGATAGCAGCTGAGTTTTGAAGAGATTGAAGTGGGGAGAGGTTATTCAGAGGAAGACCAGCAAAGAGGAGTTTATTTTATTTTATTTATTTATACCGTGCTCTTTAGAATTAGTGCGGTTTACATGTATACTAACAAATACTTTCTATTCCCTTGTCCCTGAAGGGCTCACAATCTAAGTGTACCTGAGGCAATGAAGGGTTAAGTGGCTTGCCCAAGGCCACAAGGAGTGGCCATGGGACTAGAGACCCCAATCCCTCTGGCCTGAGGTTGCTTGTCCCCTTGTGGGAATTGAACCCCCAGCTTTCTGGCCTGAGGTAACTTGTCCCAACCACTGAGCCACTCCTCCCTTGCAATAGTCTAGATGGGAGGTGACTAGAGAATGGACAAGGATCTTGGTAGCATGTTCAAATAGAAGTGAGTAATTTTGCCAGTGTTAAAGAGAAAGAAACAACAGGTATTAGTTATCTGTTGGATGTGTGTAGAGACCGGGAGAAAGGAGTCAAAGATAACCCTAAGGTTGCGAGCCAAAGAAACAGGGAGGAGTAGAGTGTTATCCACAAAAGCAGAGAAAGGAGGGAGAGGGGAAGTGGGCTCAGGTGGGAAAGATAAGGAGCTCAGATTTGGCCATGTTCAGTTTCAGATGGCGGTGAGACCTCCATGCACTGATGTCAAATAAGGAGGTAGAGATCCGGGTCTGGATTCAGAGACATTTCAGAAGCAGAGAGGTAGATCTAAGAGTAATCAGCAAAGAGATGGTACTGAAAATACGATGCAAGTATTACGCCGAGCATTAGCAGCAAATTTGAGAGGTTAAGATCATATTCCACATACCCTGGCTTAGAAGTGAGGTTCACGACTGACATGGTATGCGCAAAACTAACCCATTAGGAGAAACTACCCTGAATGGTACTGAAAACCATGGGAGGACTGTGTGCAGAGAGAGAAAAGGAGATGTTATAAGAACATAAGAGCATAAGATATGTCATACTGGTTCAGAACAAGGTCCAACAAGCCCAGTATCCTGTTTCTAACAGTGACAAATCCAGATCACAAGTACCTGTCAGGCTTCAAAAAGGTACACAGATTCCATATTGCTTATCAGGAGGTAAGCAGTGAATTTCCTTGGTCCTCTTTAATAATGATTTATGAACTTTTCCTCCAGGAACTTTTCTAAGCCTTTTTGAAACCCAGCTACACTAACAGCTTGATTACGTGTTGAGTTCCTCACAGGCGACTTATAAACAAATTGAGCACCGTAGGGATGGACCCTAAAGTTACTGTTTGGGTTAGAAATTGGTTGGGTGGGAGGCGACAAAGAGTACAGGTAAATGGAGCTCACTTTGAGGAGAAGGATGTTACCAGTGGTGTGCCTCAGGAATCTGTCCTTGGTCCGATTCTTTTTAACATCTTTGTTAGGGATATAGAGGAAGGGCTGTCGGGTAAGGTTTGCCTCTTTGCCGATGATACCAAAATCTGCAATAGAGTAGACCTCCAGGAAGGTGTAGATAACATGAGGAGGGATCTAGCTAAGCTTGAAGAATGGTCTAGAATTTGGCAGCTGGGATTTAATGTTAAAAATGTAAGGCTATGCATTTGGGCTGCAGCAATCCAAAGGAGCAATATAGTATAGGGGATGAAGTACTTTTGTCTACTAAAGAAGAGTGGGACCTAGGCGTGGTTGTGTCTGATGATCTTAAAGTAGCTAAACAGGTAGAAAAGGCGACAGCAAAAGCTAGAAGGATGCTTGGGTGCATACGGAGAGGAATGGCTAGCAGAAAAAAGGAGGTGATAGTGCCTCTGTATGTCTTTGATGCGACCTCATTTGGCATATAGTGTGCAATTCTGGAGACCGCACCTTCAAAAGGATGTGAACCAGATAGAGTTGGTGCAAAGGGTGGCTACTAAAATGGTTAGTGGTCTTCATTGTAAAGCATATGAGGACAGACTTAAGGATCTTAATATGTACATAGGGTTGCCAACTGGCTCCTGATGCGCCCGACAGGCTTGATCCAGTTCTGTGTTTACGCCATTGCATGCAGGGACTTGTAGTCTTGCTTTTCTTATGGAATGCAATGGAGAAATTGGAACTACATTTCCCTGCATGCAAGGAGTAAACCCAGGACTGGATCAAGCCTGTCGGGCGCATCTGGAGCCAGTTGGCAACCCTATATGTACACCTTAGAGGAAAGGCGGAATAGAGGTGATATGATTGAGATGTTTAAATACCTCCATGGCATAAATGTTCAGGGGGAGAGCCTCTTTCAATTGAAAGCAAGTTCTGCTACGAGGGGACATGGGATGAGGGTGAAGGGGGATAGATTCAGGAGTGATATGTGGAAATATTTCTTCACGGAAAGCGTGGTGGATCCATAGAATAGTCTCCCAGTGGAGGTGGTAGAGATGAGGACAGTAACTGAATTTAAAAAAGCATGGGACAAACACAAAGATCTCTAAAGGAAAAAAGGGGACTGTTGTAGTTGTTGATATGGAAGGACAGACTAGATAGGCCATGTGGTCTTTTTTCTGTCATCATATTTCTATGTTTCTATGAGTGAAAAAATATTTTTTTCTTATTAGTCTTAAATGGGCTACATCATTGCTTCATTGTATGTGCCCTAGTCTTTCTACTTGTTGAAGGAGCAAAATACTGATCTATGTTTATTTCATGTATTAATTTATAGACCTCTATCATATCTCCTCTCAGCCATCTTTTTTCGAAGTTGAAGAGCCCCAACGTTTTAAGTCTTTCTTCCTAGAGGTATCCTTCCATTTCCTTTACCATTTTGGTAGCTCTTCTCTGTATTTTTTCTAATTCTGCTATATCCTTATTAAGATACAGCGACCAGAATTGCACACAATATTCAAGGTGCGGTCGCACCATAGAACGATACAGAGGCATTATAACATCCTTCGTTTTGTTCTCCACTTCTTTCCTTATGATTCCTAGCATTCTATTTTCTTTCTTGGCCACCACTGCACACTAGGTGGAGGGTTTCAATGTATTATCCATGATGACACCTAAATCTTTTTCCTACATTAATATCACACCAACACTCCCAGGAAATTAAATAAACAGACATACACAGAAAACTTTCAGTATTTCAAACATAGCATTAGACCCTGCAAGGAAAAGTAAAGACGTGCAAAGCTGAATAGGGTCACCGATAGAGTCTATAACTAATAAACTTATCTGAAAGCTGCAGATATCTCACACCTGCCCAACAAAGATCTTCATTTCACCTGGCTGGGCTTCTTCAAGGGCAAATCAAACTCCTTACCGGGGAAAACCCTGTGCACAAAATAGCATCTGATGACACAGATTTTAAAGGCTCGCATCCTGGAGATTAATGCATGGCTGCGTGGATGGTGTCTTCGAGAGCGTTTTGGTTTCCTAGACCATGGGATGCTGTTCCAAGGGTTGCAGAGCAGAGATGGCATCCATCTGTCCAAGAAAGGTCAACACATCTTTGGTAGTAGACTGGCTAATCTACTGAAGAGGGCTTTAAACTAGATTCGTTGGGGATGGGTGAAGAAAGCCCCCAGGTAAGTGATACATCAAATACCTTTATGGAAATGGGTAACAGGGGTAACATATGGAAAGCAGTGTGTATAAATGCCCGTAGCATGGGAAATAAGATCTCTGAAGTTGAAGCTTTGGTGGGAGTGGCTGACTTCGATTTAGTGGCAGTTACAGAAACATGGTTCACAGAAAACCATGACTGGGATGTAACTATACCTGGCTATACTTTATTCAGAAAGGACAGGGTAGGAAGAAGGGGAGGAGGAGTAGCACTATATGTAAAAACTACTATTAAAGCTTTGGAATTACAGAGCTTAAAAGGGAGAGAGGAGGCATTGTGGGTTAGACTAGAAAGAGGGAAAGAGAAATCTATTTGCATTGGTGTGATATACAGACCTCCCTCACAAGAGGAAGAGGTGGACAGAGAGTTAATTGAAGACATACGCAGCATTGCTAGGAAAGGGGAAGTGCTACTGCTAGGAGATTTTAATATGCCAGATGTTGATTGGCACATTCCTGCTGCAGTATCATCTAGGAGTAAGGAGATCCTGGATTCTCTACAGGGAGAACTATTCAGGCAATTGGTAACAGACCCCACACGTGAAGGGGACATACTGGACTTGGTGCTTACCAATGGTGAAAGTGTTTCTGATGTTGTAGTGGGAGATCATTTTGCATCCAGTGATCACCAGATGGTGTGGTTCAGTATTAGGACTAGGGCTGTTAGAATCCATTCCAAGGTGAAGATCTTAGACTTTAGGAAGACTAACTTTGCGATGATGGGCCAATGCCTCAGGGAGTCGTTAGTGGGATGGGAACAGCTGGGGGATGTAGAACAACAGTGGGCAAAACTGAAAGGGGGTATTTTAAAGGCAACCAACCTTTTTGTTAAAATGGTAAACAAAGGCAAAAGGAACAGGAGACCGCTATGGTTTTCGAAGGAAGTAGCTGAAAAAGTGAAGAAAAAGAGGGAGGCCTTCATGAAATACAAGAGATCACAGAGAGAGGAAGACAGGCATCTGTATTTGGAAAAACTTAGAGAAGCTAGCAAAGTAGTCAAGAAGGCAAAGATTCAAAAGGAGGAGGAAATAGCCAATGCAATAAAATGGGGGGATAAGACATTTTTCAGATATATTAGTGAGAAGAGGAAGGGCAAAAGTGGTATTGTCAGACTCAAGGGTACAGGGGGTGAATATGTAGAAGCTGATAAGGATAAAGCGGAATTACTTAACAAATATTTTTGTTCTGTGTTCACAGATGAAAAACCAGGAGCAGGACCTCAGAAAACACCCACAAATAAGAACAGAAGCGAGGGACATCTTGAACAATTTTCAGAAGACTGTGTTCGTGAGAAACTAGCTCAACTCAAAGTAGACAAAGCGATGGGACCGGATGGGATACACCCTAGAATACTGAGGGAACTTGGGGACATTCTAGCAACTCCACTGACTGACCTTTTCAATGCCTCGTTGGAGTCGGGAGTGGTGCCAAAGGACTGGAGAGAGGCTCATGTGGTGCCTTTACACAAAAGCGGAAGTAAGGATGTGGTTGAAAACTACAGGCCGGTTAGTTTAACTTCAGTGGTGAGTAAATTAATGGAAATGCTGTTGAAAGAGAAAATAGTGAGGTTTCTGGAGTCCAGCGGATTACAGGATCCGAGGCAGCATGGATTCACCAGAGGCAGGTCTTGTCAGACAAATCTGATTGATTTCTTTGACTGGGTGACCAGGGAGTTGGACCGAGGGAGAGCTCTATATGTGGTGTATTTAGATTTCAGTAAAGCCTTTGACACTGTTCCTCACAGGTGACTTATAAACAAACTGAGCACCCTAGGGATGGACCCTAAAGTTACTGCTTGGGTTAGAAATTGGTTGGGTGGGAGGCGACAAAGAGTACAAGTAAATGGAGCTCACTCTGAGGAGAAGGATGTTACCAGTGGTGTGCCCCAGGGATCTGTCCTTGGTCCGATTCTTTTTAACATCTTTGTTAGTGATATAGCGGAAGGGCTGTCGGGTAAGGTTTGCCTCTTTGCAGATGATACCAAAATCTGCAATAAAGTAGACACCCAGGAAGGTGTAAATAACATGAGGAGGGATCTAGCTAAGCTTGAAGAATGGTCTAGAATTTGGCAGCTGGGATTTAATGTTAAAAAATGTAAGGTCATGCATTTGGGCTGCAGCAATCCAAGGGAGCAATACAGCATAGGAGGTAAAGTACTTTTGTCCACTAAAGAAGAGCGGGACCTAGGCGTAGTTGTGTCCGATGATCTTAAAGTAGCTAAACAGGTAGAAAAGGCGATGGCAAAAGCTAGAAGGATGCTTGGGTGCATACGGAGAGGAATGGCTAGCAGAAAAAAGGAGGTGATAATGCCTCTGTATAAGTCTTTGGTGCAACCTAATTTGGAGTATGGTGTGCAATTCTGGAGACCGCACCTTCAAAAGGATGTGAACAGGATGGAGTCGGTACAGAGGGGTGCTACTAAGATGATTAGTGGTCTTCATTATAAAGCATATGAGGACAGACTTAAGGATCTTAATATGTACACCTTAGAGGAAAGGCGGGATAGAGGTGATATGATTGAGATGTTTAAATACCTCCGTGGCATAAATGTTCAGGGAGAGAGCCTCTTTCAATTGAAAGCAAGTTCTGCGACGAGGGGACATGGGATGAGGGTGAAGGGAGATAGATTCAGGAGTGATATGCGGAAATATTTCTTTACGGAAAGAGTAGTGGATCCGTGGAATAGTCTCCCAGTGGAGGTGGTAGAGATGAGGACAGTAACTGAATTCAAAAAAGCATGGGACCAACACAGAGGATCTCTAAAGGTAAAAAGTGGACTGTTGTAGTTGTTGTTATGGAAGGACAGACTAGATGGGCCTTGTGGTCTTTTTCTGTCATCATGTTTCTATGTTTCTATGTAAATCAAACCAATGCCAATCAAAGACGAATCTCCCATCTGAAATCATCAGATTGAGCCACATCTTAACAAAATATCACTAAACAGAGTAGAAGCAATATAGAGCTACATAGCCAACATCTACCCAACTAATGAAGCCGGTCAATCAATTACCAAAAAAAACCCCACTCAATCTTTCCATTCAAACCTACTGTATTGGCTCCAAAGTGTAAGAGTAAATATCCAGCGCTAATCGCACGGCAATAACTTCTTTCCACGATCACCAACTCTAATTTTGGAAGGGATGAAATTAATGGCTATACAACGGTCTGAAAAATATGATAGCTATATATCTTGAAATTGAGAAATCTTGAACCACACACGTCACATATTCTGATTCAGGGGCAGTAGATGAACTTAAGGCTGAAGGAGTAAGGAGCCAATCAGGATGATTAGAAGAGGCACTTTTATAAGCTTTATAGTAACATAGTATCTGACAGCAGATAAAGACCAGTATGGTCCATCTAGTCAGCCCAGCAAGGCGGCAAGAGTAGGTGCACCTGCCGCTCTGTGCAGGACACCTCTCCCCATGCCTTTGTTTAGGGGTGTACCCACCGCTCCGTGTAGGTCACCCCAATTTGTTCAGATATAAGAGATGGTTATGCTTATTTTGATTTTATCCTGTTGCTACAATGGGATCCATTGTGTCTGTCCCATGCTATTTTGAATTCTGTCACTGTATTTTCCCCCACCACTTCCATCGAGAGGGCATTCCAAGCATCCACCACCATTTCAGTGAAAGAGTATTTCCTGACATTGCCTCTCAGTTTACCACCTTGCAGCTTCATGTTATGCCCTCTAGTTTTACAGCTTCCCCATCTTTGGAAGAGGTTTGTTTGTTCATTAATACTCTTTAGGTATTTAAAGGTCTGAATATCTCCCCTGTCCCTCCTGTCCTCCAGAGTGTACATATTTAGTTCTTCAAGACTCTTATAAGTCTTCAGACACAGGCTCCAAATCATTTTGGTCGCCTTCCTCTGAACTGCTTCTAGCCTTTTAATATATCCTTTGCGATATATGGTCTCCAAAACTGAACACAATATTCCAAGTGAGGCCTCACCGGCGACTTGTACATTGGCATCAGTATTTCTTCCTTTCTGCTGATAATTCCTCTATATGCAACCCAGCATTCTTCTGGCTTTTGCCACCACCTTGTCACACTGTTTCGCCACCTTGAGATCATCAGAAACAATCACACTGCGGTCTTTCTCCTGGTCCATGCACATCAATCTCTCGCCCCCTATCGCATACAGTTCCCTTGGATTTCTGCTTCCCAATTGCATGACACTGCACTTCTTCACATTAAATCTTAACTGCCAAGCATTAGACCATTTTTCCAGCTTTTGTAGATATTTTCCTCATGATCCCCACTACCTGAGGGGGAGTCCACTCTGTTGCAAATTTTGGTGTCATCTGCAAAAAGACAGACTTTTCCATTCAGCCCTTCGGCAATGTCACTCACGAATATATTGAACAGTACCGGTCCCAAGACTGAATCCTGGGGCACACAGCTAATCACCTTCCTTTCATCCGAGTGACTTACGTTTACCGTCACCTTTTGTCATCTGTCAGTCAACCAATTTCTGATCTATTTCACTATCTTGGGACCCATCCCCAAGCTTTTGAGTTTATTGATAAGCCTCCAATGAGGAATAGTATCAAAGGTTTTGCTGAAATCTAGGTAGATCACATCCATCGCATGCCCTTGATCTAGTTCTCTGGTCACCCAGTCAAAGAACTCAATCAGATTTGTTTGGCAAGATTGTCCTTTGGTAAAACCATGTTGTCTTGGATCATATAACCTGTTGGTTTCGAGGAAGTCCATTATTCACTCTTTCAGGAGCGCCTTCATTACTGTTCCTGCCACTGAGGTAAGGCTTACTGGCCTGTAGTTTATCACTTCTTCCCTATTACCACTTTTGTGGAGAGGTACCACATCAGCCCTTCTCCAGTCCTGTGGAACTTCTCTTGTCTCCAAGGATCTATTAAAAACATCCTTTAAATGCCCTGCAAGAACCTCTCTGAGCTCTTTCAGTATCCTGGGATGTATCCCATCTGGTCCCATAGACTTGTCCACTTTCAGTTTTGCAAGCTGTTCTAACACATCATCTTTTGTGAATGGTGTAGTATTTACTCTATTCCCATTTGTTTATTTGTCAATCACAGGTGGTCTTTCTCCAGGATTTTCTCTAGTGAAAACAGAGCAGAAGTATATGTTTAGCATTGTCGTTTTTTCAATGTCACTTTCCACGAATCCGTTCCCAGAACTTTTTGAGTCCTGCAATTCCACCTCTGATTTTCCTCCTCTCTCGATATACCTGAAAAAGTCTTATTGCCACACTTCACATCCTTAGCCATCTTTTCTTCTGCCTTAGATTTTCCTATCCTTATTTCTCTTTTTGTCTCTTTTAATTTGATCTTGTATTCTTTTCTGTGTTCCTCTGTTTGCGAGCTTCTGAATTTTGTGAAAGCTGTGTTTTTTGCCCTTATTTGTTCAGACACTTCTTTGGAGAACCAAGCACTTGGGATGGATAGCCTTGATCTCTAATTTTATCTAACAGGGTATTTGCTTGAGTCTGAAAATATGAATTAGAAGAGCAGATACGACCACATCTCAAAAGCTGAGAATAAGGCAAACTATTTTTCAGATGGTAAGGGTGAAAGCTGCGATATCGTATTAAAGTATTTCTATCTGTAGGTGTGGAGGCACATTCCAATGAGTGCATGCAGACCCCTGTGCGTCTGATCGGAATCAGAACATACAAAGGTAGATCCTATTCTGATCCCGCTGGGGCTAAACATGCCCTGCGGGTTCAGAATTGGGTCTGGGCCTGCACGTACAGGTTGGGACCCGATTCAGATTGACCTGCATGTACAGACCCCTGCCCAGCTAACTCAGTCAGGCTCCTGAATGGAGTCGCGATCCCCGGCTGCTAACCACAATCTTCGGGCTGCGGGGAACCTCTGCACCCCCTTACCTCTTTGCTTCTGCTGGGGCCTGCCGTCCCCTGTCTAGATCTGAGGCCCATAATTTTCAGGGCTGACTTCAGAATTGGCCCTGTATTTCCGGGGCATCGGACTGCCCACTGCCCATCCTCACTCCCCTTCCCACCCCCGTCTAAGCCTCCACGTAGAAACTCTTTGTTCATAAGGGGAGGCTTTTGCTGGGGACGGAAGGGGAGTGAATAGCAGGAAAGGCAATGGGAGCGACATTTGCTCCATCACTTGCTAATTTATATATGCATGCATTCGAAATGTGGTACAGAATAGACCTCTTAGTGTATAGCGTAGTAGAAAAAAAACATTAAAACTCTCTGTTACAAGTAAATCAAGAAAGTGAACTTGAAATTTATGACACCTGTGATAAGGAAGCTTATCATAGCTCAGGAAGGAGCTATAGAAAAGGTGAAGTGACTCTGAACAAGCAACCTGTCAGTTCTGGTAGAAATAAGAAAACAGAATTTTCCCATAAAAGACTACCAGTCCCAGAATGCACCAGGTTTCCAGCAGCCATTAGAGGAGCTGAAGGGGGGAAACGTGTGTTCAATCAGGAGGGCTATGAGGTAATCCCTAAGCACTCATCTCAAAGGGCAGGGCCTGATTCAGCACAGCTGCGCTGTGTTAGGGTGGAGCACTCATCTAAGCAGAATAAAGGTAGAGTTTATTCTACAGAGAATTATCCTCAGGATCATCATCCTCATCTTGATCCTCATCCTCAGTTTCATCTGGAGGATCATCAGAAGCAGAAGCCAAACCGGATGGACAGAGAGGGCAAGAAACCCTTTGGAAGAAGGAAGAGAAAAGCCTTTGGGAGGTCAAGAGGAGTCTGGAGCAGTACGTATACTGGGAGGCATTCCAAGGGCCAGCATACACCATTGGACTGGGGAAAGCCAGAGGAATGGTGCTGCAGAGCTAGGAATCTCCAGACGGTACCTGTGAGGGAGACGGCTGCACGTGGAAGGGACCCTAAGACCCGTGCCAGAAGGTATGTGAAGAGAGATCCAGTATCCAGGGATCTGGATTGGAAGGTTGGACATAAGAACTGGACTACATACTGGCCAGGCTATATAGAGAGGAACTCTAACAGCAATGGAAGCTCAGGTATGAACACTGATCTATGCCCTAGCTATAACCTTGAAAGACAGCAGGGAAACAAGTATTCTCCTGAAAGTGCTCCATTGAGAAATTCCTCTGTGCCAATCCATGATATTGAACCCATGATTGTTGAAGAAGAGGGAAAGGTTGCAGATGAAGGCTGTATTTACATGGATTGCTCTCTGTCTAAACTCCTTTGGTGATTTTCTGTTATAAAATACAACAACCATCACAAGAAATGCAAACTTGTTCTTTAAATCTACTCAGAAAAGCTCCTGAGTAGGATTTTTAGCCACGCAGTAGAAAGCAAGCCAGCTAAGGGGTTTCAGCTGGGTAACTGCTAGCAATTGAGCCTTACCTAATTGCTTGTGAGCTCTGAGGGAATCACTTCTGAATCTATGTGGGAAGATATAAGAAGTTAACCTGAAAAGAACAGTTTTTCTCTTCTTTGTGGATATTGTTTGTTGTTTGATACACTGCTAAGAAAATATTAGCTAAAGCCTACAGAAAAGACCAGTTTGTTACCAACCAGGTCTTTATTCTTTTACTTTGATTGCCTGATAAGTTCAAATGTTATTTTCCTGATTTTGTTTTTATAAGTTAAACACTGAAAGCAAGTATCCTGATTTATGTGCTACCAAGCATATCTGTGTTGGGAGAAATAACCCCATAAATAAATATCTTATTGGCTTTACCCTCAAGCACAACTAATTATTGTGAGCAGCTGTGTCTGGTGTGAATGGACTGCATTGCCCACAATCCCTTGCAAATCATATTGATATATGCACTTGCCAAGACTGTGAACATTCTCACCCAGGCAGCCGTCTGACACACCCCATGTCAAACCTAATCGCAGAATTACATCCATTCAAATATTGAAAAACATTTTAAGAGATGGTCATGTGTTCCTCCCGACAATAAAAATGCATCGTCAATGTATCTTCGCTACTTCACTATATATTGTGTATATTCAGAAGAGTAAATCCACTGCATTTTGAATGCACACATATATAAATTAGCAAGTGATGGGGCAAATGTCGCTCTCACTGCCATTCCTGACATTTGTTGGAAAAAATGTGTTTTATAGAAAAAAAGTTTTTTAGTCAAAGCAATCTCTGCTAAAAGACTCGTAGGCACTTTATGAGGACTCGGTCTAGTCTCCCATACTGACTGCAGGACAACAAGAGCCTCTTTTTGCGGAATAGAGGAATATAAAGAGGTGATGTCTAAAGTTACTACCCACTGAACATTTGTCATGACTAATACCTGCTGTAAAATTTGTAGGAAATGCGTGGTGTCTGTTGTATGATGGCATTTTAGGAACCTCATCCTTCAAGAAGACATCTAAAAATCTGCCAACGTATTCTAGTAGCGAATCATTACTTGACAAGATGGGCCTGCCAGGAGGATGATCCAGAGTCTTATGAATTTTTGGTAATAGATACAGAACTGGAACTTTTGGGAAAGAAGGATTTAAGAAAGCCAGTTCTTTGTCTGATAGAAACTCTGCCTCAAAAGCAGTTTCAGTGACCATACAAATTTCCTGATGTAACACTGAAGATGGATCTTTGTCCAATTTATGATAACAGGTTTTGTCATTGAGCTGGCGTATAACTGCCATCTCATAATCTGAGGTATTCATTGCTAGAATTGTGCCTCCTTTAGCAGCACTTTTGCTCCCGAAGTGCCCATATCTCGTCGACAAATTACACTGATATCTTCTATGTTGCCACTCAATTTTTTCTAAATTGTTTAATAATAAAGTCTTACACGTGGAATCATAGTTTGGGTTGTTCTTTCCTAGGTGCATAACTTTCACTTATCCCTATTAAATTTCATCTCCATCTGGACGTCTAGTCTTCCAATTTATCAAGGTTCTCCTGCAATTTTTCACAATCCTCTTGTGTTTTAACAACTTTGAATAATTTTGCCTCATTTGCAAATTTGATAACTTCACTCATTATTCCCATTTCCAAGTCATGTGTGAATAAGTTAAACAGCAGCGGACTCAGCACAGATCCATGGGGTACTCCACTATTCACCTTTCTACATTGAGAAAATTGGCCATTTAGCCCTACTCTCTGCTTTCTATCTTTTAACCAGCTCCTGATGCACAATAGTACACTGCCTCCTATCCCATGACTTTTTAATTTCGCCAAGAGTCTCTCAAGATGGACCTTATTAAAGGCTTTTTGAAAACACAGATACAGTATATCAACTGGCTCACTTTTATCTACCTATTTATTCACACCTTCAAAAAATATAGCAGATTAGTAAGACAAGACAGGGCCCTGGGGTACACTGATTGAAAATGGGATAGCAGTAGAGGAGGATCCACCAGAACATACACTAAGGGCGCGATTCTGATGATGACGCCCTGGCTCTCTGTGCGTCCGTTTAGGCCCGGACGCACAGAGATAGTCGGGATTCTGATCCCGTGGGCACGTCTAGCCCCACAGGATCAGAATCATGACCAGGCCAGTACGTGTAGGCTGGGACTCTGATTCAGTCTGGCCTGCATGTACAGACCTTGCCAGGATAGCCCAGTCAGGGCTTTTCAATGGAGCTGCAGTGCTGTGAAGTCCGGTTGCCATGGCACTGTGGCTCCATTGAAAAGCCGCAATCACCGGCCGCTGCCTCAGAAAGTGCATTCTCTGCAGCCCGACCCCCGATCTGGCCTCCCAATTCCAGAGTCAGGCCATGGGGAGTGTCCTCTGCCCCCTCCTGCCCCTTGGAGCCCTGGGCCTGCCGTCCCCCTCAACTAGGGGAACTTATTCCACTTCCGAGGTGGGATAAGTTCCCCGTTCACGCTGCCAGCACTGGACGTACAGGGTCGACATTGGAATCAGCCTTGTACGTCCCACTGCCCGCCCTGATGCTGCCCCCCAATCCTTCTCTGTCCCGCCCTTATCTGAATTCTCCATATAAAGAGTGGGGAAGTCAGTCGGGGTCGGGAAGGGGTCCGAATAGATGGCATGGATGACCCAATGGGGCATCTATCCCTGCTATTCGTGCCTCAGAATGACCCCTTAAAAGTGCAGTGGGAGAGACAGGAAGAAAACCAGCACAGGAAAGAGCCAAGTGAGGACAGGAGAAGGAGTATCAAGGAGAAGGTGATGATCATCCATGAATGGAGTCAATCAGGAAGCTGGAGGAGTTGGTGGTTCTCAAACAGGGTGTCACATACCCAGGAGGTGTGTCATGGTGCAAATGGGAGGCTACTCTCTTCCTGCATATTGATGACAACATGCTGGGAGGAGGTAAAGGGTTTCTGTTACAGTTTTGTCTCTACATTTGTAATTTGTGGTCAGCTATTCTATATTTGGAAAAGGTCTGACTGTGTTCTGTGTGTGTGACCAGAACTAGGTATTTCCGTACTCTATAGGCATTCATAACAGTCTAATTCGAGGACATGCATTGGTGTTCTGCCTTTTCATAGGTAGAGTTGTTACTGTTTGAGTCTTGGGATTTAGTGCTGTTATGGTATGGCAGGTTTACTATGCATGTGCTTGTTGTTTTTTTAAGGTTTTGTAATATTTTACAATGTCCCTGGTAATGGAAAGAACTCATGCTGCTACTGCTGAATTACTGCAGGAAAGATAAAGAGGCTTGCAGAGTTTAGTTTACTAGTAGTGAGCTATTGCTGAATTGATAGCAGAATGAGAATTTTTATTTTTTTAGTACGGCAAGTGTTTTGGGGAAATGTTGCCGTTCTGTTCTGCACCATTGGTGCAGGAGTTCTTTAGATTCAGAGTACAGTGCAAAAATAATAAACAAAACCTACTAATATCCCAAAGCTTGCTAATAGCATAGCTATCATATTCAGGCAAATCACACCAATCCTCACTCACAAATTCGAACACACACACTCCATTTGTTTGTATCAACAAACTATAATGGACCCGATATTCAATGGCGGCAGCTAGCGTTGCTAAAGTGGATAGTTGCCGCCGCTGAACATTAAACCCAGTATTCAATACTGAGATCATATAGGTTCAAAGGTAAATGCTTTATTTACAGCACTGCCTTGTTTTGTGCTCGGAGGTGCTTCTAGATGAGAGCAGTGCAGTTCCAGCTAACAAACAGCGCGAGATGTTACGACTGAGCTCTTCAATTAAAAATACTCAGCTGCAATTTATAAAGATAAAATCTTTGATTACAAAGTCAGTTAAATGTAATTAAAACTGATTATCTAAATAATTGGGTTTTAAAGGCACTTGTTTTCTTACTCTTAATTGCTGTGGAAACAAGAAACTTTAATAAGACCCAAATGCTCTGAAACAGGCTGGTAACATTACAGGGCATCAATTAGAGGCCCACAAAGGACACACTACATCATCTTGGTATGTACTCGACTGAAGAGACATTGCCGAACCTTGAGTGCACAGTAACAGGTTCAACAGATTAATGCAGTCTGCTGTCCCCGCACGGAGTACACGCCAGGCATGTGTGCAAACACCATCTGGATTGTTTTCACATCTTTTTATCTTAAAGCTGCTACATTCTTCTGTAAGAAATAATTCCATTTTGTATGAAAAGCAGCGGAGATTGGCAAGAGCCCGGTTTTTGTTGGTCCTATGCAGAATCCCACCCAGTTCTCTTTTTCCAATTTTCGTATAGAGGTTTTTTGCTAAGATTCAAGAATTCATTTTTTTATGACTTTGTTGGAAGCGGCCCCTGTTTTTAAGTACAGAGTTAAACTCTATTAACGAACCTTCAAATCTTATCCTTGCGTCTCCCCAAACACTTGTTCATCTTGTCGGTGTGTCAGTTGGTCTATCTGTCTTGATTAGACTGTAGGCTCTACATAGAAGGAGCTATCTCTCACGTGTCTCTGTACAGTGCTGTGTACACCTTGCAGCACTATATAAATGTTTAGCAGTGAAAGTAACAGTCATTTTGCCTGTATGAGGCCATAGAGCCGACAGGCAGAAAATATTTCACCCTTTATTTGTGGGTAAGGCTCAAACCTCTGATCACAAATATCCCTCCTACCCCAAAATGCGCCTTGTCTAGTAATACAATGACTGCTCAGAGCAAACTCCTTGCTGTGTTTCTTCAATGTGCTATCCCATGAGAGGGATGGTCTGTGGCACTTCTAGACAGTACCGCTGAATATCTTCTCTGAGCACCGCGGTACGCAGTCCGCTAACTGAATATAAAACTGCATAAGGTTAGACCACAATAAAAGCAGTGGTTAGCTATCTGGATAGCGGCTAAATAATGCTGTTATGCAGACAGAGTCATTGGTCAGCACTGGAACCGGATATTCGGCACTAGAGGATATCTGGATTCTGGTGCTGGTCAACAAATTTTTACAAAAGTCATGTTACTGAAATAAAAATAGTCATTTCTTATCAATTTTTATATGCTGAACACGATTATGACAGTGAAATTGCAAAGTTGGCTCTAGTTTTTTTGTAATCAACAAGAATTAATGTTTACATCACGAAATGCATGTCAATAGTAAATATAATAGGCCTTCGGTTAATACCTGTAAAAAACCAAGTCATAGACTACTTCTTAGATTTTTTCGCCTGTCTCTTCTACAGCTGTTCGGGAGCTTCTCTGGGGAGTGTCCAGCAGTAGTCAGCCAGCATTGTAGAGGACCATTTTCCCTGGTATCTTTGCTCCACCATTGTGATATCCTGGTGAAAATGTTCGCCCTGTTCATCACTAACCATACCACAGTTGTCAGGAAAGAAATCGAGATGGGAATCAAGGAAATGGATCTTTAGAGACATATTGCAGCCAAGTTTCTGATACTGCATCAGCGTGTCTTCTACTAGTTCTTTGTAGTTTTCTGCCCTAACATTCCCGAGAAAGTTTGTTGACACTAGGCGAAAAGCATTCCATGCTTGTTTCGCATCACCCTGCAGCAATTTGTTGAACCGGTCATCTTTGAAGAGCTCTTGAATCTGAGGACCCACAAAAACTCCCTCTTTAATCTTTGCTTCGCTGAGTCGAGGGAATTTTTCATGCAGGTATCGGAAAGCTGGCGAAGTGCGGTCCATGGCTTTCACGAAGTTTTTCATCAAACCTAGTTTGATGTGAAGGGGTGGTAGCAGGATTTTGTGAGCCTCAACCAGAGCTGGGTGCTGGATATTCTTCTCTCCAACTGTTACATTTTGTCTGCAATTCCATTCCTTCCGCAAGTAGTGCCAATCCCTTGCTCAGCTATCCCACTCACATAAGAAACACATGTATTTTATATATCTCTGCTGCAGTCCCATTAAAAGGGCAACTACCTTCAAGTCACCAGAGAGGTGCCAGCTGTACTTGTTATAGTTAATGGAAGTCAGTAGATGTTTTAAGGTATCGTATGTCGTATGTAACCAGTGCGCTGTTGCTTTAACCAAATAAGCATTTGCCTAAGCGCGGTATATGGTCTGAAACCTCCTGGTATTGTTGTTAATTTAAACTATTTCCAACTATTTATCGGTGCCCAGGTTCCATGTTCCTACGTTGTGTGCTGGTAGAGAAGTCACTAAAGACAAGTTTGATAGAAGAATTTTATGAGCAATATACAGTTGGAGAGCAACACATAGTTGAAGAGATTTTTCACCACTGAGGTTAATTGTTTGAGTGGAGTGTTTTAGTTATTATTAGGTCTTTCATGTGGACGGCATGCGCTACTGGAATAAATGGTTTCCATTGTTCAAAAGCACAGCCTTCAGACTCAGTTTCAAAGAGTCTATAAATAGTCTTTAGTCTTGAGGGTCATGAGTGATTTTTAAGGCATTCATGAGGCTTTCAATATCGGAACAGAATACCAGATTACTTTCCTTTCTGACTGCGTATAGTACACTGCTGACGTCAGATGGCTTCAGCAGCCGTCTGGCAGTAGTATTGCATCAGAAAATGATGCAATCAACTCTGGATGATGTGTGCATGCTGGTTGGTATTTTGCAATGTGATGCAATGTTACATCATTCAAGGCTTATTTGGGATGTTGTTGATGTCCTACTGGATAAATTTACACGGTGAAACGTCAAAAATGAACTACATGCAATATCTTCAAAATGAGAGCCAATAAATTTTTTTAATGTTATATTCGTGTTCAGCTCACCAAGATACTACAGATTAGGGCCTTTTAAAGTCAGTAACGATTTCAGTGTTGACCAGTGATATCTGGTTTCACTTTGAAATGCCACAGCTGGCGTTTAAAAACCACGTCAACTGCAGACTTTAAATATCCGTTTGTAAATGTTGTATCCTTCAAAGATTCAAGGCCGTGCATGGAGTAGCTGTGATCCCAGTCGGACAGAGGGGAAAACTGAGGAAAAACTAAGTGCAACAATCATGTAGCCCGCCAAACATTTTTCTACAGTTTCTCGAAAAGGATGATGTCAGACATGCCGAGAGCTAGGCCCTATGAAACGTATCCTGATAATTGCAGTTTGGTTTAGTAAGTGCACAGGAAACTGTGACAGTTTTGACCAATAGGTAGAAACTGGTTTAGGTATCTCCCAGATCACAGTTCAGAGAGACACTTTAGTCTTGATAATGTCCACTGAAATGTGGGAAAGATGTATATGTGACAGCTATGGAGACTAAGGTTAAATTAGGCTTACCTGCTAATTGTTGTTCCTGGAGTAGATACAGTCTAGTCCCGGACCTCTGGGTTGTCCACCTTATTCAGCAGCTTGGAGACTGAGGAACCTCCTTCTTTTGTGATGTCACCAGTATATCCTGCCGGTAACCACCTCCATTTGCCAGTTTCCTATTGACAAAGCAGACTCACCGGAGCAACAAGTAAGCATGAACCGTAAATAACAACTGAAAACTGTCCCTTACGTAACTAGCTTAAAACAGTAGCGGGATACTTTCCTTTCCCTAAGGAAAAGCTTAACTACAACCTTTAAACTCACTGAGGCTCTCCCCTCACCTGTTTGAAGGACCTACCTCCAGGCATTACCCCTCTCCGCCCGGGGTCTGCTAACCCCTATTAAACAACCTTCTTACCTGTAAAAATCGCAACTCTTTCGCTGTCAGGCCTTCAGGCTGTAATCGGCATCACAGCCGAACTGGGGAGGGCTACGGGACTAGACTGTATCTACTCCAGGAACAACAATTAGCAGGTAAGCCTAATTTAACCTTCCTGATCGTATCTCCAGTCTAGTCCCGGACCTCTGGGTCAGTACCAGAGCAGTAAACTAATGGGAGTGATCGTCCTTTCTAGCCTGAAGGACTGCTGCTGCAAAACAAGCGTCCCGCCTTGCCTGAATGTCCAGCCGGTAATGTTTTACAAAGGAATTCAATGTCGACCAGGTCGCCGCCTTACAGATTTCCAGCAGCAGCACCAATCTAGATTCCACCCAGGACGCAGCATGCGCCCTAGTAGAATGAGCTCAGAAGTCCCTCAGGCACCGGTCTACCTTCAACACGTACGCGGATGTAATCGCCTCTTTGATCCATCGGGCAATGGAAGCCTTTGAAGCCGACTCACCCTTCCTTGGCCCAGCAAAGAGAACAAAAAGTCTCTCAGACTTACCAAACTCTGACATCCGACGCAGGTACTTCTTCAACGCCCTCCGTACATCCAAGAAATTCGGCCTCCTCAGGTCTGGACCGCCAGTGTCGCTCCGAAACACTGGTAGAGAAATTTCCTGATTCAGGTGAAACGATGACACCACCTTGGGCAAAAAGGCTGGCACTGGTCTTAACACCACTCTTGAGTCAAAGAACGAAAGGTAGGGCTCCTTACAGGATAATGCCTGCAATTCTGAAACCCTTCTTGCAGAGCAGATTGCCACCAAAAACACCACCTTTAACGTAAGATCCTTCAACGACACATGTGACAGAGGTTCAAACAGCTCCTGCTCCAACGCCTCTAGAACGAACGGAAGGTACCACTTAGGCACTATCTGCCTAGTTGGCGGTCTTAACAGAGACACAGCTCGTAAGAACCGCTTAATATCCAAGTGTTCCCCAAGCGTCTGACCACCTATCTTACCCCTGTAACAAGCCAGGGCCGCGACCTGCACCCTAAGTGATGCAGCCACCAACCCCATAATGAATCCATCCTGGAGAAACTCCAATATCTGAGGAATGGTCGCTCTCAAGGCCTCAGACGCCCTTTCGCTGCACCATCCTTCGAAAACTCTCCAGACTCGAACATACGCCAAAGAAGTTGACCTCCTCCTGGCCTTCAGCAAAGTGGAAATTACTGTTGCGGAATAACCTCTAGCCACTAACCTAGCCCTTTCAATAGCCAGGCCATAAGCGAGAAGCGATCCATATGCGGCATGAACAGGGGCCCCTGGGTTAACAGATCCGTTCTGGCCAGAAGACGCCACGGCCTTGCTACCAGGAGCCTTATCATATCCGCGTAGCAAGGCCGGCGCGGCCAATCTGGAGCTATCAGAATCACCTGTCCTCTGTACCTTTCTATCCACTGAACCACCCTGCCTATCAGGACCCATGGCAGAAAAATGTACAGGAGCTGCCCCTCTGGCCAGTTCTGAATGAGAGCATCCAGACCTTCCGTCATCCTTTCTCTTCTTCTGCTGTAAAACCAATTGACCTTTGCGGACAGAAATGTTGCCATGAGATCCATGATTAGCGTGCCCCACCGACGTAGCACCATGTGGAACACATCTGGATGAAGGACCCACTCTCCGGGATCCACCTTCACCCGACTGAGAAAATCTGCTTCCACGTTGTCCACCCCTGCGACATGCGCTGCTGACAGGGCTAGCAGATTTTCCTCGGCCCATCTGAACAAGTCCTCGGCCTCGGACTCCAGCGTTACACTGTTGGTTCCCCCTTGTCGATTGACATAAGCCACCGCGGTCGCGTTGTCGGAGAACACCCGAACCGCCTTTCCTCCGAGATAGGCCTGAAAATTCTGCAGGGCCAACGACACCACTCGCAACTCCAACCTGTTGATCGACCAAGATTTCTCTAGAGGACTCCATTGTCCCTGAGTGAACTTGCCCTAGCAGTGCGCTCCCCAGCCCCAGAGACTGGCGTCCGTCATCACCGGTACCCAGACCGGAGCCTCCAACTGCTTCCCCCTCTGCAGAGACTCGGAAATTAACCACCAATGCAGGGCCTTCCGCGTCTCCACCGTACACGTGAGCCTCTGCGACAATGGGTCCCGTTGGTGCGACCAGCGCCTGAGCAACACCCTCTGCAACGGCCTCATGTGCACTCTCACCCAGGGCACCAACTCTATCGTTGATGCCATCGTGCCCAACAATTGGAGGTACTGCCAAGCTGTGGGAGCCGCACTGTTCAAGAATTTTTGGACAAGCTTCCGCAAGCCCTGCGCCCTCAGCTGAGGAAGAAACACTTGCCCCTTCTTCGTGTCGAACCGAGCTCCTAAGTACTCCAGACATTGGGAGGGCACTAACTGACTCTTTGACATATTGACCACCCAACCTAGGCTCTCTAGGAAGGAGACTACCCTGGCCATCGCCTCTTCGCTCTCCGCTCTCGACTTTGCCCGGATCAACCAATCGTCTAGGTAAGGGTGCACCAGAACCCCCTCCTTCCGCAAAGCCACCGTGACCACTACCATGATCTTAGTGAACGTATGGGGAGCCGTTGCCAGGCCAAACGGCAAAGCTCGGAACTGAAACTGCTCGAAGGGCACCACAAACCTGAGGTACTTTTGATGGTCCGGCCATATGGGAATATGAAAATACGCTTCTGACAGATCCAGGGAGGTAAGGAACTCCCCTGCCCGCACCGCTACTATGACCGAGCGCAGAGTCTCCATGTGAAAATTGGAAACTTGAAGACAACGATTCACTCCTTTGATATCCAAAATTGGCCGCACCCCTCCGTCCTTCTTTGGGACTACGAAATAAATGGAGAATCGACCGCAGCCGCATTGGTCTGAAGGCACCGGAACTACGGCCCTGAGATTCAGGAGCCTCTTTACGGTCCCCCGCACCGCCTCGCACTTGCTCGATGACTTGCAGGGGGACCTCACAAAGGCATCCCGCACAGGACAGCGTAGCTCCAGAGCGTACCCTTCTCGAATGACCTCCAGCACCCACTGATCTGACGTGACACGGACCCAGGCATCGTAGAACTGTTGTAACCATCCCCCTATGGAAACTAGGGGTGCCTGGGTCCCCCTGACTTCATTGCGACTTCCTAACATTGGTGCCAGAGGAGCAGGCGGAAGCCCCAAAACCTCTTCCTGCACCTCGAAATACTCAAAAACCATGATTTCTGCTGGGGAACTGGCCTCTCTGGTCGGGATTAAACCTTTGGAAATGAAAACGCCGAAATTCCCGCTGCTGTCCTTTGCTCACGGGCGCCGTCCTCCCAAGCTTGGGTTTGTCTTCAGGTAATCTACCTCCTTTAGATTCCCCGAGGTCCTTCTCCAAATCTTCACCAAACAAGAGCCTCCCTTTAAAGGGAAGCTTACTGAGCCTTGACTTAGACGAGTTATCTGCCACCCAATTACGCAGCCACAAATAACGCCTTGCCGCCACCATGGACGCCATGCTCTTCGGCAGCGCTCGTATCAGATCGTAGTGAATATCCACCAGGTAAGCCACTCCAGACTCCAGCTTGGCCGCTTCCCCAGAGTTGTCGCTCTCCAGACCTCCTTGGACCCGTTGTGCCCACCGCAGACAGGCCCGGGCCACCCAGGCGCTACAGATTGCTGCCTGGAGCGATACGGCATTCACATCAAAAATCTGTCTCAGCAGCATGTCCAACTTTCGGTCCTGAGAATCCTTAAGAGCCGCACTGCCCTCAACCGGGATCGTGGTCTTCTTCGTTACTGCTACTACCGCTGCATCCACCTTGGGAGCCCTAAATACCTCCCTATCCTGCTCCATGAGAGGGTAAAGTCAACTCATCACTCTAGTACCTTTAAGGGGCGCCTCTGGTAAATTCCACTCTTCCTGAATCATCTCCTGAAAAACCCTATGCACCGGAAACACCCTTGGATTCTTCCTAAAAACTTGTAATAACGGATCCTCTAGGGTCTCATCTTCCCCCGACCCCGGAACCGGGATGTTTAGCGCCTTTAGCGTTTCACCAATGAGAGCTAGCAGCTCCTCTCTGTGGAAGACTCGCACTACTCTCGCTTGGTCCTCCTTATCAGTGAGCTTGTGGCAGGTGAAGGCCTGTGATCCACATTGTCTGATATAAGCAAGCAAGCCTAGCTAGCTTGACCTGTAAATGAAGCTAGTGAAGAGGCCTATGGGAATTGCACATCCCCCAATATGCTCCTGTAGAGCTGGAACTTAGCAAAGGTATTGGATTAGCTTAGACAAGCAGAACTGAATGATGGAAAAATACAGAAAAATATGTTTAAAAGTCACTAATAAGAGGATACAGTTGTGAAGGATTTAATTAAGACTGCTGACAGATAAGTTACAGAGCCCTGCTCCCTACACGTACAAACTGGCTCAATGGCCTTGAAAGTAACAAGTTGGTGAACAGGCCATTGTAATTGGGACTAGAAGGGGGGTAAGCAGGTGCTGAGCCCACTGAAAGAACATAATTGGATAATCATATCAGTACCGGGACCAATAGAAGGGGTACGGGAGGTACGGGAGAGTACCGGGACCAATGAAATATCTTGCTATACCTAGAATAGGGCTAAAGTCTATAAATGTTGTTGTATTGCCAGAAAACTTTGCTCAGCCATTTTGAAATTGACTTTGCTTGAGACTTGTGCACAAATAAATGATTTGGACCTTCTGAACAGACTCCTGGTATCATTGGTTTGTCTGCGCTCTGCTGCTACATATTCTTGGTGCGTTGGCCGGGAAGTTGTGGAATCAGAGTGTATATAGGGCAATATACCACGACTTTCCGCCTCTATAGGCTTGGTCCTGCCGGGATCGCGCCCTTCCGATGGGGGCTACTCCCTGGCGCCGCCGGTCCCTTGCATCGGAGGGAGCTGGTCGGACCTCGGCGGTTGCCGAGCCCGGCTGGAGCCAACGCCTCGAACCAGAGTGAGGGGAGTCCGAGGTCCAACTCATGCGCCTGCTTGGGAAGTTTGAGGACCGGATCCGGTGAGTAGAGTTTTGATTTGTTATGTCTAGACAGATAAGAAAGAGCAGTGCTGCCATTTGAACTTGGAACTTGGAAATTGGTAAGAGAGCTTGATCACCTCTCCAAGACGGGCCGAGTAACCCCGCATGAGTATTCGCAGGGCGAAACCCCCATCTTCTTGTATTTTGGAAATTGAATAAGACTAGTCAGAATAGATAGAAACGAATGCATTCTGGGATACGTTGCTAGCATGATTGTGTGAATGAAGTGTGAATGAGAGGTCTGGCAGCACGGACCAAGCGAAGGCGGACCCCTGACTAGCGCATTTCCTGACCGGGCGACCGCGTTCTGGTCGCGAAAAGGGGGAAGCGATTGTCGTCTTGTCTTGTTATTTGTTCTCCTTATACGTTTCCAGGGCCGTGAGGACCCCTTACCCACGGTCCGCCCTCCTTTTCCCTTTTGTTTGTTGTTGCGCGCGCACACATCGAAATGGGAGGGGCGGGGTCTACTAGGAACACTCCATTAGAATGTATGATCGCACATTTTAAAGAGGGATATTCTGGAGATTATGGTATTAAAATGACTGCAGCCCGTTTACAGATTTTGTGTACTAGGGAGTGGCCCGATCTAGACCCTACCTGGCCCCGAGAGGGAACTTTTAATGTAGGAATTATCCAGTTAATACACCGTAGAGTGCGGATAGCGCACCCCGATCAGTACCCCTATATAGATTCCTGGTTAAGTATTTGTGAAGATCCGCCCCCTTGGGCGCAGCGCTGTTATGAAGAACAGTGCAGAATAATGTTAGCGAAGACAGATTATAGTCAGAAAATAGAACAGCCTAGAACGAAAGGGAAGGATAAGAAGTCCAGGAAGAAGCCCATCCTGGTAGATCCTGATTCCCCAGAAATGGTTCCCCGGCAGCCTCAAACCCCAGGCCCGGCGTCCCGCCCCAGAAACCCCGAGACAGCGGGAACGGGACCCCACCCCTGAGCTATTACCCAAAGAGCAGGAAGAAGAGCTCCCTTTACTTGAAGGTGATTCTTCTGGGACAGAAAGAGGAGAGTAAGATACAGAAACAGAGCAAATAGAAACTGAAACTTCCATAAGTGATGCTGACAGTGTAAAAATGGTTGCCAGCGCTAGTTTGCCAGTAAAAAGTGCATCTAAAGTGAAACACGCAGAAAAGAAGAAGGTGACCCCTGATGGGACAGGTACGAAAATATCCCTCAGATCCCAAAAGACATCCACTGCCAAGATGATGCCCTTACGGCAAGTCCCGGGGTTGCCCGTAAAGAATGATGATGATGAGGTGGTAGCGGGACCCCTAAGCTATGTGTATGTCCCTTTCTCTACAACTGATTTGTTAAATTGGAGGACACATTATGCCTCCTATACCAATAAACCCTTAGAGCTTACAGAATTAGTGAATACTATTATGGAAACCCACCAACCAACTTGGGCAGATTGCCGCCAACTCCTGACCACTCTATTCACGACAGAGGAGCGGGCACGAATTAGAAAAGCAGCTATTGATTGGCTGGCGGATAACCCTGTAGCTCCGGGACCAGGGACGGAAAGAATAGACAATCGGGAAGCAGCCCAGAGAGAATTCCCGAATGAAGACCCTCGATGGGATCCAAATACAGACTTAGGATCCAGAGCCCTAGCCCGTTTTCGCCAAGGCTTTTTACAAGGTCTGAAAAGGGGGGGCCAGAAAACTATGAACCTTTCCAAAGTTGCAGGAGTTATCCAAGGTATAGATGAGAGCCCCGCAGAATTTCATGAAAGACTAACTGAAGCATACAGAATGTATACTCCCTATGATCCCAAGGCACCAGGAAGTTTATGTATGGTGAATTCTGCTTTTGTAAATCAGTCTCAACCAGACATTAGACGTAAATTACAAAAATTAGAAGGGTTTGCGGGCATGAATACAACTCAGTTACTGGAAGTCGCTCATAAAGTGTATGTGAATCGTGATAATGAAAGACAGAGAGAATGTGATCGAAAGATGAAGAAGAAAGCTGATTTTTGGCTGCGGCCATAGTTGAACAGAAAAGGGGAGGTACCCCTAGTCGACGGAGCAGAGGAAGGGGGCGGGGCCGAAGTGGAAGTCGGCCCCAACTAGGCGTAAACCAATGCGCCTATTGCAGAGAGGAAGGACATTGGAGAGATGCATGCCCGCAACTCAAAGACGCCCAGCAAGATGACGAAAACAATCGTCAGTGGAGAGAAGAAAGACGAGGCCATCCCCGAAACCGCGGAGGAGCCAATCGAGAACAATTCCAGCGAGAAAGAGGAGGAGCAATACAAGCATTGACTACGACAGCCCATGATGATGATAACGTGGATTAGGACAGACCGGGCTCCGAGTTTGCTTTAGGTCTCCAGGAGCCTATGGTCGGAATACAAATAGGAGACCAAGTTATGAACTTTATGGTTGATACTGGAGCAGAACATTCGGTAGTAGACAAAAAGATAGCCCCATTTTCTACAAAAGCAGTCACCATTATAGGAGCAACTGGTGCCAAAGCTACAAAATCTTTTCTTCAGAATCGTATATGCAGTCTAGGAGGACAGCAAATAACTCACCAATTCCTTTACATGCCCGAATGTCCAGTGCCACTACTGGGACGAGATATGTTAGCCAAACTTCAAGCACAAATATCTTTCTCTGAAAAAGGAGAAATGCAAATGACAGTAAATCCCCAAGTCAAACCAGCAGGAATAATGCTGCTGACAGTTCCCCGAGACGAAGAATGGAGGTATTACATTGATGATTCTGTCCAAGACACTTATTTCGAACAAACTTTGAAGAACATCCATGCACCACCTGGAGTATGGGCAGAAGGCAGTCCTCCAGGCCTAGCCAAACATATAGCTCCGGTAATTGTAACCCTTAAACCTAGTACTACACCAGTACATGTCAAACAGTACCCTCTCCCAAGAACTGCAATTGAAGGCATTCATCGCCACTTGCAAAGATTACTCGAATATGGCCTACTAAAAGTATGTCAATCCCCATGGAACACTCCACTTTTGCCAGTAAAGAAACCAGGGACAGATGATTACCGCCCAGTGCAAGACCTAAGGAGAGTGAATGAAGCAGTTGAAACTATACATCCAGTTGTACCCAATCCTTATACTCTTCTAGGACTGATACCTGCTGAAGCTACCCACTTTACTGTACTAGATCTAAAAGATGCATTATTTTGCATAAGACTAGCCCCTGTAAGTCAAATATTGTTTGCATTCGAATGGCAGGACCCCATCTCCGGAAGAGGGGGCCAACTCACATGGACACGATTACCCCAAGGATTCAAGAATTCGCCTACCATCTTTAGTGCTGCACTAAATCAAGACCTTTCCAGCTATCCAATGGCCCCGGGGAAGAGAGTGCTTCTCCAATACGTGGACGATCTGCTGATAGCTGCCGTATCAGAAAGTGAATGTATACAAGCCACCAAAGATCTCTTGCAGTTACTAGATGAAGCTGGATACAAAGTTTCCAGAGCAAAAGCACAATTATGTCAAAAAGAAGTGAAATACTTGGGTTTTCGTATAACCCAAGGAAGCCGAAGATTAGGCAGAGAGAGAAAAGAAGCAGTATGCAGAATTCCAACCCCAACAACCAGAAAGCAAGTCAGAGCCTTTCTGGGAGCGGCAGGATACTGCCGAATCTGGATACCCAACTTTGCCCAAATTGCCAAATCACTGTATGAAGCCACAAAAGGAGAAGAGAAGTCGCCACTGGAGTGGGGACCTGAGCAGGATACAGCCTTCAAGACGTTAAAGGAAGAATTGATGTCATCACCAGCCCTTGGACTACCAGATGTTCACAAGCCTTTCCACTTGTTTGTACATGAAGCACAGGGAAACGCCTTAGGCATGTTGACTCAGAAATTGGGAAATTGGGAGCGACCTGTAGCATACCTATCGAAACAGTTGGACACTGTGGCCAAGGGATGGCCACCTTGCCTGAGAGCAGTTGCAGCTACAGCATTATTAGTGAGTGAAGCAGACAAGCTCACATTAGGACAGAATATGCGAGTCACTGTGCCACATGCAGTCCTTGCCCTCATGGAACAAAAAGCAAATTATTGGCTCACCAATTCCCGAATGTTGAAATATCAGAGCATGTTATGTGAAAACCCACAGATACAACTGGAAGTGAGTCATGCCTTGAATCCAGCCACCTTGATACCCATTAGTGAAGAACTCCCAGAACATGACTGTATCGAAGTCATGGACACTGTATTCTCCAGCCGACCTGACCTGACAGATGTGCCCATAGACAATCCTGATCAAATTTATTATGTTGATGGAAGCAGTCTCATCCCCAATGGACGACGCTGTGCCGGATATGCAGTTGTCACTCAACATGAAGTCGTTGAGTCATCAGCTCTAGCCTCAGGCACATCAGCCCAGAAAGCCGAATTGATAGCACTCACCCGAGCATTATTATTAGGAGCGAAACTTCTGTTAAATGTATATACAGATTCCAAATATGCCTTTACTACCTTACATGCCCATGGAGCTCTCTATAAGGAACGAGGGCTCATCACATCCGGAGGAAAATCAGTCAAGTATGGCCCTGAGATACTGATGTTACATGATGCAGTTTGGGCCCCAACTCGTGTAGCTGTCATGCATTGCAGAGGACATCAAGCAGGAAAAGGAGAAGTTGCCCGAGGAAATAGGTTTGCAGATGCCTCAGCACGACAAGCAGCTATGACAGGACAAATTACACCACAAGCCATGCCAATGCAAGCAGCATTGTTTCCAGTACCTTTAAACTTATGGACACCACGATATACCACCAAAGAATTAGATTACTACTGTAACAAGGAAGATGGAGTACTGAAAGATGTATGGATTGAGCTGCCACCAGCAGAGGGCAGTCAACCCCCTGGACGAATAGTAATTCCTGAACTGTTAGGACCATCCTTTGTCAAAGCCTTTCACGAAGCCACCCACTATGGGAAAAGTGCTATGGAAAAAGCACTCAGACCACATTTTTACATTACTCTATTGACAACCATATCAGCTTCAGTAGCACGGCAATGTCTAACTTGTGCCAAGAATAATGCCAAGCAAGGCCTTATAACGGCACCCCGAGTTCAGTCAGGAGGTGTAACCCCCATGCACCACCTCCAAATTGATTTTACCGAAATGCCAAGAGCCAATGGATATCATTACATATTAGTATTAGTCTGTACTTTCTCTGGATGGGTAGAAGCCTTCCCAACCAGAACTGAGAAAGCCCGAGAAGTTACCAAAGTTTTAATGAGAGAGATTGTCCCTAGGTTTGGAATTCCAGCAGTAATAGGGTCAGACAATGGACCCTCATTTGTCTCCCAGATTACTCAACAGTTAGCAAAAGCTTTGCAGATACAATGGAAGCTTCACACTGCATACAGACCCCAGAGTTCAGGGAAAGTTGAGCGAATGAATCGTACCTTAAAAGCCCAAATGTCTAAGCTTTGTCAGGAGACACGCCTGAAGTGCCCCAAGTACTCCCGATAGCTTTACTCAGAATACGCTCAGCTCCTGTAAAATCAACAGGTTTTTCCCCTTTTGAAGTTCTGTATGGTAAACCCCCACCAATAGTGCAGGGAATTAAAGGAAGTCTAGCCCAAATTGGTTCAGAAATAACCAGGCAAGAACTCCTAGCTCTTAGTTTTGTTCTGCAGACTCTCCATGCGTGGATCCAAGACCAGTTGCCTATCAACTTGACGGAACCTCTGCATCCCTACCAGCCTGGTACCTCGGTGTGGATCAAAGATTGGAAGAAGACACCGTTGGAACCCCATTGGAAGGGACCATACACCGTCATCCTGTCTACCCCAACTGCAGTAAAGGTAGCGGAGATCGACACCTGGATCCACCACAGCAGAGTCAAGCCCGCCGCTGATCCTGAACCTGAGCAGTGGACAGCAGAACAGCATCTTGATGCACCCTTGCGAGTTACTCTGAGACGGCAACCAGCAGTATAAGCATTCTGTCACAGTGCTTTGCAGTAGCCAAGTCTTTCGAAGAGGATTGCTGTTTTCCATATAGCAAGAGTTTGTTTTCAACGAACCTCATGTGTGTGATTTACCACACTACTTTGATGCTACATTGATTGACCAGACTTCACAAGCCAACTGAAATTGCTAAGTTGGTCAATGTGTGATGGACAACTTGAGGATCTTCAATCAACACCCAGCACCCGTTGAATTGCTTCATTAGCGAACGGGACGAAGAAAAGAACGTCGTCGTGGTCAAAATCTGCAAGCTGAGGATTCAGAAGAACTCCAATCAACATGTATCTTTACCTTTGCTTTGCCCTGGTTGCCTGCTTTGGAGGTTTTGAACTGACTTATGCCTTACCTCCATGCACTGCTTGCATTACTTCTACTCGAACTGGACTGAAAGTAACTCAGACTTTGATTTACCATTCTTATTATACCTGCACTGGTAAAGTGACTCGGTGTATATATAACACCACTGAACTAAATGTTTGCACTAATGGTAAATCTAGAGCAGGGGTCTCAAACTCAAATTGCTTTGAGGGCCAAATGAGGACTTGTAGAGTAACCCGGGGGCCGCACAAGACGCAGGCCTCATTTGCATAAGGGCATCATTTGCATAAAGGCATCATTAGCATAAATATTTGCATAATGTTACCATACACTAACTTTTAGTAAACATGCCTCTTAATGAGTGTATGGATAAAGAAAGACTAAAAGATTTCTACATTACTATTACTATAAACCAGTGCCAACCGCCAGGCACATTAGGAACTACTAGAAACACTGCTCATTTAGAACCCATAGCAAACCTGCCATGTCCTAACAGCACTACCAGGACTCACAAAGCACCATACCCTAACTATCAAAAGGCAACACTGCAAATATTAAATCAACACATTTCAGAGAATAACAATACATGACCTACTCGGGAAAGAGAACAAGTGGCAATGTCAAATAGGAATTACATAAACAGAATACCTCAGCTCAGTTACACATGCAGAACATACACCATCACCAAACAAGGAATCACAATTTAGAAACAGGAAGACAATTAAACTGGGAACCCCAAAAGCCAAACTTAGAATGTACAACACTGTAGAAATAAAACTATACATTGATTTCCTCTTGTATTAAATAAAGTGCAGACGTTAAAGATGCACATTTCCAACAGCCCACTTCCAGGCCTAACCCTTCCATCGCCCCATCTTCATTCTTAGCCCCCCCATAACCCCATTTTCAGTCTTAGCCCCCCAATCAGACCACCTCCAGTCCTAACCCCGATCACCCCATTTTCAGTACTATCCCCCCATCACCCCATTTCCAGTCCTACCCCCCCAGCAGCCCACATCAAGTCCTGCTCCCCCCCCCAGCAGCCCACATCAAGTCCTGCTCCCCCCCCAGCAGCCCACATCAAGTCCTGCTCCCCCCCCCAGCAGCCCATATCAAGTCCTGCTCCCCCCCAGCAGCCCACATCAAGTCCTGCTCCCACCCCACGCAGCCCACATCAAGTCCTGCCCCCCCCAGCAGCCCACATCAAGTCCTGCTCCCCCCCCAGCAGCCCACATAAAGTCCTGCTCCCCCCCCCAGCAGCCCACATCAAGTCCTGCTCCCCCCCCAGCAGCCCACATCATGTCGTGCTCCCCCCCCAGCAGCCCACATATTGTCTTGCTCCCCCCCAGCAGCCCACTTCAAGTCCTGCTCCCCCCCCAGCAGCCCACATCAAGTCCTGCTCCCCACCCAGCAGCCCACATCAAGTCCTGCTCCCCCCCCAGCAGCCCACATCAAGTCCTGCTCCCCCCCAGCAGCCCACATCAAGTCCTGCTCCCCCCCCCAGCAGCCCACATCAAGTCCGGCTCCCCCCCCAGCACCCCACATCACCTCCTGCTCCTCCCTGCCTCCCCGCCTCCCCTCCGCCCAAATCAAGTCCTGCTCCCCCCCCAGCAGCCCACATCAAGTCCTACTCCCTCCCCCCCCCCCCGGGAAAATTAAACTTTAGAAAAAAGCTGGCTGCTGCCGCTGCCGCGGCGGTATCAGCAATATCGCAAGTCCCGCGGGCCCCCCACCCGGCAGATCCCTTCCTGCTTGCTTGCCTGCCTGTCAGTTCTTCTCCGCTTCGGCTTTCAGAGCCGCGAAGGGAGAGCTTCTCCCTCGTGACTCTGTTAAGCCCGCTGGGGCTTATGGGAAATTTCCCATCTGCCCCGGCGAGCTTAACAGAGTCGCGAGGGAGAAGCTCTCCCTTCGCGGCTCTGAAAGCCGAAGCGGAGAAGAACTGACAGGCAGGCAAGCAGGAAGGGATCTGCCGGGTGGGGGGCCCGCGGGACTTGCGATATTGCTGCTATTGCCGGGCAGATGGGAAGGGGCCGCGGGACAGCAGCAGCAGAAGCCGTGTTTTTTTTTTTTTTTTCCTGTGCATCGCGGGCCGCACAAAGGTCTCTCGCGGGCCGCGTGTTTGAGACCCCTGATCTAGAGTATGCTATAATCCGCATCAGAATCCATCCTATTACACGTTGGAGATACGATGGAAGGATGCAGATGGACCTATAATAACTGCTACACAACCACTTAAAGATACTAGTAGACCTGTTGTTTTGAATTTCGATGCCTGTAATGTTATAAATAGAGATAGTCGCTCCAACTGTGGTACCTGGGAAAAAGCGTATCGAAATGACCATAAGTATATGTGCCCAGAAGGTGCCACAGGATGGAGAAAGTGTACAGGTAAAAAGGAACCAGGCTATAGTACTGCCCCAGAAGCAGATTACTATTGCCCGAATTGGGAATGTGTTTTTTATGCTACATGGAATGATGGTATAGTTGACGAAAAGATAGATAAACGAATGGCCACTCTAACCAAGTCAACAACAGATGACAAATGTCAGAAAGATGCTTGTAACCCCTTACACTTACGGATACGCAACCCTAGTGTATGGAAACAAGGATACAAATTTGGTCTACGTATTGCAGGTACTGGATCAGATCCAGGAACCATTGTGTATATAAGATTGAATACCCAAGCCCACAAATCATCTAAATATCATATCCATAACACCTTCTATGAGGCCATTCATGTAAATAAGTTTGAAATCCCTCATCCTTCTCAGAATTTATTTTTAGAATTAGCCGGAGCAGTAGTATCTAGTCTCAAAATCTCAGATTGTTATTTCTGTGGCGGAACCCAAATGGGTGACCAGTGGCCATGGGAAGCTCAAGAATTAAATTATTCTCTGACTTACAATCAGACTGAATTACACAAGGCTACTAGCGAATGGGTGTTAGCGCACTCAATTGTTGGACGTCTTTGCTATACCAGAACTGGACCTCAGTTCACCCAACAGGTAGGACAGCTGGTCTGTCTTAGCCAGAAATTCTATAATGCCACTACCAAGAAGACGTCATGGTGGTCAGGAATCAAACACCCTGAACCTCCTAACCCATTAGCCAGATTTCCTGAACTTGCTGATTTATGGACTAATCTTGCCAAAACCCATGCTTGGCAAGCCCCACCTGGCCTATATTGGATCTGTGGAAAACGAGCGTATGCTCGACTCCCGCCCCAGTGGGGAGGAGCATGTGTCTTAGGGACCATCAGACCTTCTTTCTTCCTGTTAAACACTGAACATGGAGAACAATTAGGATACCCAGTATACACTACCCACAGACACAAAAGAGCACTACGACAGAAGAGATCACCCCTTCAAGTAGGCAAGTGGGAGAAGTGGAAGGGTGATGATTGGCCACCAGAGAGAATCATTGAGTATTATGGGCCTGCCACTTGGAATGATGATGGTATGTATGGTTATCGAACCCCAGTCTATATGATTAATCGTATTATTCGCTTACAAGCAGTAGTTGAAATAATAACCAATGAAACTAGCCAAGCTCTTACACTTTTAGCCAGACAAAGTACTCAGATGCGCACTGCTATATATCAGAATCGCTTAGCACTTGATTATTTGTTAGCAGCTGAAGGAGGAGTATGTGGTAAGCTGAATTTAACCAATTGTTGTTTAAAAATAGATGATAAGGGTCAAGTAGTTGAAGAAATTGCTAAGGATATGCAAAGACATGCTTATGTGCCAGTACAGACTTGGCACTCACTGAAATTCCCTAACTGGTTTGCTAACCTTTTCTCATGGCTGGGAGGACTTAAAACTTTCCTTATATTAGTGCTAATACTTGTTGCTGTTATTTTGTTATTACCATGTCTAATCCCATGTTGTATGCGTTCTATTCATAGTGCTGTTGAAAGTACAGTAGAGCGGAAGACCGCAACTAAGATTATGGCCTTGTACCAACCAAAACCTCCTGCATATAGTCGGAATCCTATGATTACAGTATAACTATTTTGAAGTGATTTAATTCTCACACCTTATTAAGTAATAGGGTGAGATTAATCAAAGGGGGGAATGTGGCAGGTGAAGGCCTGTGATCCACATTGTCTGATATAAGCAAGCAAGCCTAGCTAGCTTGACCTGTAAATGAAGCTAGTGAAGAGGCCTATGGGAATTGCACATCCCCCAATATGCTCCTGTAGAGCTGGAACTTAGCAAAAGTATTGGATTAGCTTAGACAAGCAGAACTGAACGATGGAAAAATACAGAAAAATATGTTTAAAAGTCACTAATAAGAGGATACAGTTGTGAAGGATTTAATTAAGACTGCTGACAGATAAGTTACAGAGCCCTGCTCCCTACACGTACAAACTGGCTCAATGGCCTTGAAAGTAGGAAAGTAACAAGTTGGTGAACAGGCCATTGTAATTGGGACTAGAAGGGGGGTAAGCAGGTGCTGAGCCCACTGAAAGAACATAATTGGATAATCATATCAGTACCGGGACCAATAGAAGGGGTACGGGAGGTACGGGAGAGTACCAGGACCAATGAAATGTCTTGCTATACCTAGAATAGGGCTAAAGTCTATAAATGTTGTTGTATTGCCAGAAAACTTTGCTCAGCCATTTTGAAATTGACTTTGCTTGAGACTTGTGCACAAATAAATGATTCGGACCTTCTGAACAGACTCCTGGTATCATTGGTTTGTCTGCGCTCTGCTGCTACAAGCTCACCTTCCTCCAAATCCTCTTCCATATCGAGACTTCGGCCGTCCTCATCTGACAGTTGCCCCTCCAAAACAATAGAGGGGACCTTAAGGCCCTCATATAACCTCGGCCTCTTAGCTCCATCCTGCCCCTCATCATCAATCTGAGAGGCCGCAGACCTCTTCCCTTCGCATCCCTGGGCTTTGCCCTTAGCCTGCCCTTGCGAAATGCTACCAACGGCTTGCTGCAGAAGCAGTACAAAGTCCCTAGAAAAGATAGACTCCAGCCCCTGGGGCCAGGACGCCAGGGGGGGGGGCCAGACATCTGGCACGGAGGAGGTATTCGCTACCGGCTCCCCAAGGGGCAAGCTGGTTGCTTGAGCGGCTGAAAGTCCTGCTTCTGCTTCCAGGGGCTCCTCCTTGTCCTCTACCATGATGTCCATGGTAGATGCTTCCTTCAAACAACTTTTGCACACTCCCAAATCTGCTGCCAAGCCCCTTCTAGCACCACAGACAACACATTGGGGCCTAGCGGGCATCCCCGCACTGAAAAGTTGCCTCGAGGAAAGCAAGCCCGGGGGACCCAAAAACAGCGAACTAAAGCACCCGCACAAAAGTCTATTGAAAATAGTAAACCCTGACGAGGTTCAAAAGGCTGAGCCCTTCCAAATTAAGAAAACTAACGATTACCGCGCTAACGAGGCTCTCCCCATTTACTCTGCACTAGGCCCGACGCTGCTCCTAGACTTCCCGCGCTGCCAGCACGCGGCTTGGTCTGCTGGCCGTTTCGCGCTCAAACGCGCTGACAGGAAAATAAAGCAATCGGGCCCTCTTACCTCTCGCTGGTGTCCAGGTTCCAGACACAGTGGCGAGTGAGATTACTGCCCCTGCCCCGGCGCAGGACCCGATCTGCTGCTTGGAACTGCACCGGAGGGGGGGAGGGGGGAGTAGGTGTGGGAGGAGGGAGAAGGGAGCGCTCAGCCACGGCGTACTAACAGACAGGCCTTCTGTGTAATGCCGGCTGGGTCCCTCTGTAGCTGCTCAGCTAAGAAAACTGACCTCCCCGCTGCAATCACCGGAGGCTACTTCTGCTCCGTTCAGTGAGAGCCTCCAACACACCGGAGACAGGGAAGCTTCTCCAGGAGAGGGGAGAGCCTTCTATCTCTGCCCAAAGGTATAGTCGCTGAAAATCAGTTTCAATTTAATCTTTCTTTTCAGTTTGATTTTTTTTTTATCCAAACTTTCCAACTACACCTAAAACTACACTCAATTGTTCCTCCTGTGAGCCCGGACCTCCCAGGCTCACTGTCCCTTCAGCTGCTTGGAGACTGAGGTAACTGGCAAATGGAGGTGGTTACTGGCAGGATATACTGGTGACATCACAAAAGAAGGAGGTTCCTCAGACTCCAAGCTGCTGAATAAAGTGGACAACCCAGAGGTCCGGGACTAGACTGGAGATACGATCAGGAAACTGTGCATTAGTGCGTCAGGAACTGTCTACAGACGCTCCCCTCCCACCCAAAGCCCTCAGAGGACACACGCCACGGCACATCCCTCTTCACTTTGGAGATACCATTTTATTGGGCCAACTTAATACAATCCCTTTCAAAAATGATGCTGCTCCGGATTTCCTCAATCTGAACTAGGCCAGGCTCTTGCACCAGGGGCCTTCATTCGCACTACCTGGGCATTGTTCTCCTATTTAATCTTCCACACACACTTTAGTTGGACCACTGCGGTGACCATTTTGAGCTAAAGGAAACAAAGCACGACTACCTCCAGGCATCACTCTAGGCAGCAGCCACATCTCTCCCCACTCTTGGGGTTTGAACACAAAAGCCCTGGCTTGAGAATCAAATTGGAATCCTTCCACATGCAAATGTAATGGGCAACTAACATATGAACCACTGAACCAGCCCTCTAGGGACCTAATACCCCTCCTGCAGCAGGACAGAAGAGAGTGAGCGAAAAAACAGAAATGCCGGCAAATACCGGCGAATCAATCATGCTTCTATTTTCTGTTTCATTTTCTTTTGTCTTTCATGCTTTTCATTTCAGTTTGGTCTTTTTCGGAAAGTGCTTTGTCATTCGACGTTGGCTCTTTATTTCTAATGGAGGATTCCTTGGTGGAGGGGAAGAATGCCGAGGTGGATAGTGAAAAGGAATAAATAAATGCGGTTATACTAGCACATTGTTTTGAGATGACGTTTACACCAACGGGTTGGTAAATGTTGTATCCTTCAAATACGAAATGTATAAAGTAAAATCTAGTGAATGCAGAGATAAATGATGATGGAGTTATTGGAGTAGATACAATTTGGGACTCATTAAATTAGATCCTTGCCCTAACTGGGTGCTGAAGGAGATGCCACAAAAACTATGGTATACCTTGACTTTAATGACTGGTGGACTAGTAAACCATGGCCTTTTTACCCCACTCACTGGCCCCTATTATACTGAGACCTATTCCAAAAGTAGTAACTGGAAATGTGGATATTCCTGAAGATTATAGTTAGCTTGCCTCTTCTTGTGAAACTGTGCAGCTACTCCATGGGTAACATGATTCTACAATATATATGTTTAGCAGGCTCAATGTATTTGTTTATGATTATTCCGTTATATATTTTAGGATGTTTTATTTATGTATGTGTAATTTATTCAACTTTGTATGACTTATCATGCTCCTTATTTTGTATCAGTTATAAGACCAATTACTATTTTAGCCTTATGATGTGCTTTGACTTGCTTTTCATAGATTGGCTCTTAATGGCTATTTTTATGCATTTAGTGTCTCCTCGCACAGATATTTGTCATGTCTAAGTTTAGACCTGCTCTGAGCATGAACAGGCATCTGAAAAGTGCTGGTTTTGGCTGAAAACCATCGAGCAGGAGAAAGCACTCCTTCACATCCCCGGTACTCAGCACAATCATAACAACAGCAGGAGTGGATTTGAAGCCTGGGTCCCTGTTCCTAGCCCACTACTCTATCCAATAGGCTATGGAGACACCTCCGCAGACGTCCATATCAGGTACGTCCACATTTGTGAAATCGTTTCTACACCTGGACACACCTGCCTTTATTTCCAGACATTCTGGCTGTAACGTCCCAGACTGCACTTGCCCACCCCTTATAAAATTCCCCTCCACATTTTGATTATCAAAGGTAATATTCCATCCTATATGGTGGATGGATTTTTTAAAATTTCTTCTTCAAAAGTTTCTTTGTCATTAAAAATACTTCTTTGGCAATGCCTTCAGCAAAGACATTTCACAGCTTAAACATATGTTGGATCAATGGTTTGCACATGTTGCAGCCATTGATGGAAGAGATTGCCATATGAGGTAAAATGTTCTTCTAGTTATATGTCTTCGGCAGTCACTTAAAACTATTTTATTAGGAAGATAATTGCTAGATAGAAATTGTGTTTAAGACTCGGAATGTAATAATAGTGCAATAATGTTAGCAATTTTATAAATATTGTTATCCGCTTAGAACTAAAATTGAATGTTGTTGTTATGTGCCGTTGAGTTGGTGTTGACTCATGTCTATCCTCTGGATACTTGTTCTAAACTGGGTTGGTCTTCAGTCAGATGGCTCATTGCTGACAGAGTGGCACCCATAGCTGCTTGTATTGTATCAATTGGGCTATAGAGTGGAGGAGTGGCCTAGTGGTTGGGGCAAGGTACTTTAGGCCAGAAGGTCAGGGGTTCAAATCCCACTAGAGGACAGCAACCTTGGGCTGGAAGGACTGGGGTTTCTAGTCCCACAGGTGCTCCTTGTGGTCTTGGGCAAGCCACTTAACCCTCTTAACCCTCCATAGCCCATGTTCCCTGTAAAATAGTTATCTCCAAGTTATAATGCCCTGTTCAATGTAATTTCAGTTTGTTCAATGTAAACCGCACTGATGCAGAATAGCGCAGTATATAAGAGAATGTAAATAAATAAATATATATGGCTGTATTAAATTTAATTGAATAAATTTTACCCAAAATTGAATGCGGTATAGTATAATGATTAAACTAAAACCTCAATGAAGGCACAGGGGTAATCTACGCAGTCCATCTACCTCATAGCCTAATTGAGCCATTTCAGTCTTTATCTGCTGTCATTTGCTACGTTACTATGTAATTATATCCACACTATGCCACTTCAGGCAGACAGCTTCTTCGGGGGGTCTTTTATCTTCAAACAATGTCTCTCATAACAAGCATAGTAATATCGAGCACAGAAAACTTTCAGTAACATGCGAAACGCTAGAATGGCGTTGGGGAAAGATGAAGTAGAAGCGGTGATGGAACCTTGCAGATAAGTTTGTCATTTTGCATCTAATATTAATACTGCTTTGTACCTATTTGTATCAATTTGAGAAGTACAGAAGATGTTATAATAAATTTAATGTTCTGTGGGGTGGAAGGTTTCCATAATGAAAATGATAAAATTAAAAAACTGAACAACTGATTGAATTGGGAATGTAAAAATAATTGGATACGTATTATAAATATCTGTTCAAGGAGTTCTTCAGGTTCGTTGATGCAACTGAGCAATGTGTCAAGGGCTGAGATAATTTATGTCTATGACCAGCGCTCTGGTGCTCTGGGATCCTTTTCTCCTTTTTTCAAAGAAATGATCCATTTTCTGTCATTCTGAGGAGTGGAGCAAAACATTTTTTTTGTGTGGAATAGTAGCCTAGTGGTTAGAACCACTGCCTAGCACCCAGAAAATCAAGGGTTTGATTCCCACTGGCATTCCTTGTGACCTTGAGCAAGTCACTTTACCCTCCATTGCCTTGGAAGAAAAGGCCCAGCAATCTACTTCTGGTCATACCTTGCCAAGAAAACCCAGAGGCAGCTGGGTCAGCACTGACCTGACAGCACTTTAAAAAAAGGGTACATCATTTGTTCACTCTGTGAATGGTCAAGATTTTGGGTGAATGTTAAATCCTAGGCACTGGAAGATCCCACTGCAGACATAATACTGAAAGCTTTTTCTCGTCTGGAGACCACCAATTCCACGTGCCTATTATTCACTGATGAAGAAATTTAACGCAGTGAAAATGACCGATGTTAAGCCTGTTGCACCTAAACATGATGGGCCGATGTTTCTTTTCTGAAGTTTTTTCTGCGGAGTTTATTGCCCCAGGTTGTCAGCAAATCTACTTTGTTAGTCTCAGTGCTACTGGAATCAGGTCGGCACTGCATTTTTAAAATGTTTTTTCTTAGAAATAAAAAACCCTGTGCAAGTTTTAGTTTCTAAGGGCTCAGGTGCTGTCTTTTGTGCTACCTTTATGTTAAATTATCCAAGCAAATGTAAGATCAAATATCTCTCTAAAACCTATGGGCCTTATCTTCAGCGGTGGTGGCTAGCCAACCTAACATGGGTAGCTGCCGCTGCTGAACTTTAAATCCGGATATTCAATGCCAATGTCATATCTGGCCCCGGCACCGAATATCTGGGTTGCCTGTATTGACAAGAAGCTAACTGGGCGGTGGCCATATTCAGCTGCTACTTGGTTAGCTTTCGCAACGTAGCCATGACCAGACAGCGGCTCTATATCCCTGCTGCCTAGTTATTTATTTATTTAGCAGTGCTTATATGCCGCTTTCTACCGGGTCAATAGCTGCGGGCTACCCCAGAATGCCCTAATGCTAACCGGTGAGCTTAGTGGCATTTACATAGCTGCAAACTGTGAATAGGGGCCCTCCCTACGTGTTTCTTGAAGCTCATCAGTTGAAGGCTCTTTCGTTGTCTCGGACAGAGTAACACAGTGATTGACGGCAGTGAAAGACCAGCATGGTCCATCTAGCCTGCCCAGTACGGTGGCTAGAGTTGTAGTGCTGCACCTGCCGCTCTGTGGAGGATACTCCCCCTCTATTCTTATTTGTTTTATTTATTTAACATCTTTTATATACCGTTTTTCTACAAGTCAAAACAGTTTACAATGAACTCTGTGTGTGCAAAAACAAATGAGCGGGCATAAGATGTGTGCACGAAAGTGATTTACATCAAACCGTTGCTTAAGGTTATACTAGCCACTCCAGGCAGGTTACCCCTCTCTATTTATGAAGTTATTTCCATTTGCTTTCATTTTACACTCTTGCTATGTAGTGATCCTCTGCGTCTGTCCCACACCTTTTTGGAATCCATCACGGTTTTTGCTCCCAGCACCTCCTTTGGGAGGGCATTCCAAGCATCCACAACCCTTTCTGTGAAATAGCATTTCCTGATGTTGCTTTTAAGTTTACCTCTACAACTTCCCCATCTTTGGAAAAGGTTTGTTTGTTTATTAATAGCCTTTAAGTACTTAACATCTATTTCATATCCCCTCTGTCCCTCCTCTCCTCTAGGGTATACATATTGAGGTCTTCAAGTGTTTTCTCATATTCTATCTGGCACAGGCCCCAAATCATCTTGGTTGTCATCCTCTAAACTATTTCAGATATTTTTTATATCCTTTGTAAGGTACAGTTTCCGAAACTGAACACAATACTCCAAGCGAGACCTCATCAATGACCTGTACCTCCTTCTTCCTGCTGGCTATTCCTCTCCGTATACAGCCTAACATCCATCTGGCTTGGCTATTGCCTTGTCGCACTGGTTCACTACTCTGAGATCCTGAGACAGCATAATCCTGATGTCTGTACACACCAGCCTTTCATCCTCTATCGCCAACAGCTCCTTTAAGTTTCTGCATCCTAAGTGCATCACTCTGCACGTCTTTGCATTAAATCTCAAGTGCCAGGCATTTGACCATTCTTCTAATATTTGTAGACCTTTTCTCATGTTGTCTACTCTCTCTGTGTTGTAAATCTTCATATCATCTGCAGATTAGGTGGTGTCCAAGTTGTTTTACATTGGTATCCTGATATGATTCATGATAACAACTGTGTGACAGCATTATCATGCTCTTAACATTTTATATTTTCTTTTTCCTTCTCAGATCTTTCCTTGTTTCAGTGGATTTAACACTCTGTACTATGGTTTACATTGTACTGTTTGGTTCTTTGTCATTTCAATAAATACACTGAACTAGAAATAGTGCTTGGTTCAGCTAGTCCATTACGGGGAGGATTAAGGGGATTACCTTCCTTAAGGCCCCTTTCACTAAAGCTCGTTACTACTACTAATCATTTGTTTAGCAAATGATCCAAAAGCAGCTTCAAAGATGTGGGTTTTCAACCTGGACTTGAATAGGGCCAGAGAAGGAGCCAGATACACCAACTCAGGTAATTTGTTCTAGGCAGATGGAGCACCAAGGTGGAAGGATCGAAGTCTGGTGTTGGCAGTGGCAGAGAAGGGCACAGATAGAAGCAATCTGTCTGAAGAGCGGAGTTCCCGAGGAGGGGTGTAGGGAGAGATAAGAGAAGAAAGGTAGTGAGGAGCCGCAGAATGAGGCACTTATAGGTCAGTAGGAGAAGTTTGAACTCAATACGGAAACAATAGAGTGGTTAGTTGTTAACAGGAGTTTAACACTTGGCAACAGGGCATCAGGACCACTAAAGTGTGAACAGATCCACCGCCATATGCTAAAATGCTCGTTAGCCATTGGTCACAGGGTGGGGTGGGGAATGGGCAAAGTGCATTACTGTTGGAGGTCGGGCAATTGCCGTGCGCTCACAGGCAATGCAGCTCTTAATGTGGCTGTGCCTAATGACTCCTCTGTAGGAACTGGTAAGTGTACCCGCCTTAGCAAAATGCACGCTGTAGAAGCTTGTCGCGCCTTGGCATTTGAATGTATAGGTTTGCAAAATGGCCCACATACATGTGGAAGTTGTGAAATACCAACCTATGTAAGTTGCCCAGTTGTCTCTGTTGTTTTCCCACATGTAGATTTGTAGAATGACTCATCCAGCTGTGTGTATCAGACATGCACGTGAACTCCAGCACCTTCTTATTCATATTTTAGAACAGGCTCCATGTTTGGCAGAGCCTTTTCTAAAATCTCAGCGGAACTGTGTGCGTTGCGATCTCAATATCTCAATTCCGATCTCCATGCACTATCTAAACTGTGCTTTTGAGCGTTGTTCCAAAGAAAAATAAAGATTATCGAAGGCAAAACCCCAAGGTTTTAGTAGTACAAAAACCAGCAAAGGCAGAAACAGTCCAAAAGCTCAGATATACAATAAATTGTACAAAACCAGAAAAATAAAAAATACTGAATGTTGTGCCACTTTGGTAAATGCTGTAGGTAAACAAGGACTTCTCTTGGCCTCCCCTGTCTCTCTCTCTTAGAAACGTAGCTGGAGCTATGAAATCCTCTTTTCTCACTCTACCAAACTGAGCAAGTACTTCATTTGGCCTTCAGCTTCTGTGTGCCTTGCTTTTCCTGATCAATAAAAATATAAAACTCTGAATTAATTATATTTAATTACTAACACATTAATCAAATCAACTTGTTCAAGATATTTTGTTAGAATGACTGACAGGGTCTCAGACTCGAGGCTCAATCAGTATTGATAACACTTTGTAACAGAACTCAGAAAATGTAGATTCATTGGATACGTGTTGGATTGCATTACAGTGCTTTCAAGTCAAACCCCTGAAGAAACCAACCTATTTCGCCAAGTTATACTTCCTGTTAAATGTAACTGACCAGACATATGTAAACTGTCGGATGTTTTCTGTTCAATGTAAACCGCGCTGATGTCTAATAGTGCGGTATATAAGAATTGTTAATAAAATAAATAAATAAACCTGGTGAAACGCAAATAGAGCGCCATTGGTAGCGTTGGGAACGACAACGATAAAGCTAAGCACTTTTCTTTGGTTCATGCGATCCTGTATCAAATTTGAGATTTAAGCTTAAAAGACAGTGATTGAGACCGAGTTTAAACACGACTTCTTATGACTAGACACAATGGGTCATTGATGCAAAACTAGGCTCCGAACGATCAGCCTCCGGCAATTCTGGGAGCCTCGAGTCTAAGACCCTGTCAGTCATTCTAACAAAATATCTTAACAAGTTGATTTGATTAATGTGTTAGTAATTAAATATAATTAATTCAGAGTTTTATATTTTTATTGATGAATGATCACTCTGATACAAGTAGACTACAATAGAATTGCTTTTTCTGAAGACTTGAGACAAACACCTTTTCAAGCATTTTTGACCTGCGAGTCCCTCTCGAAATGCATTCTAGTCGTTGAGATAGAAAATCATCTTTCCATGGAAAGGAAGAACAGTCTTTCATCTCCCTTCCTGGACACCTCACTGCCTCGCCTTCTTCTCCAAGGTCATAAGTGTTGAGTCACCCTGCAACTTGTGGAATCGCCTATACAGAATTGGTTAGAAAGACCTAACCAATACAATAGTTCTACACCCACGGAAACGCCCCTTCCTAGATTCTTTTTCACTGTATACTGAAGCCTAGAGGGCTTTACATTCAGGAATTTATTGAGTGTCTTATATTTAATAGGGGCCATTTGGTAAAGTCTATACAACTTCTAGATTAATGAATCTTGATTGCATAAAAACACTGGCGAAGAACAAAACTAGACATATTTTTTTCATCTCCCTGCACCTATCTGGAAACGAGAAGTCTACTTTTCTATTCAAAGCTGAATTAAGTACAAGCAGCCCCCTTGTCAGTTCCAGGCGTGCATATGTGATTGAATTTGACACAATAATCACCATCATATCTTTAGACCAAAATCAGGCTGACAGTGCTCGACTCGGGGCTGCTCCTTCCTATTACTTGAAAATTACCACCCAGCTCATCTTTCAGGGAACAAGTTTACATTTCCAATTCGAGAGAGGTGAAAAAGCACAATGAAGGAGGCAGCAATTTAATAACTCTTTGCTTTCAAAGGCACACGCCTCTATTCAATGTGTTCTGACAGAACAGAAAAGTCACCGACCAATGCAGCCGACCTGATCTCTGAAAGAAAATATTATCTCTGCATTAAGGAGAGAGGGTGAAACAGAATCTCAGGAATGAAGGGACAGATCCAGCAGTGCATTCAGATTTAATATCTCTCTCACATCATTCCATTTTTCACTGAGAAGTATTTATTTTCATAAACGTCTTTCAGATTTGCTTCTGAAGGAAACATGGGGCAATCCCATCCTTTGCAATGCACTTGTCAGAAGCCTGGGAAGACACACGATGGTGGGGAGGGCAGCTGAACGACTTAAGCATGAAGGTTTCTCTTACTTCAGAACATTCGCTGGCTAGGGTAAAGCACTCGGCAGGCACATGCATGAACTGGGTGGGTTGAAAAAAGTGGTGATGGGCCATCTTCCTGCTTATCCCTTTAATCTCTGTTCTTCTCCCCTTACAGATCTTACCTTTAAACTTAACTGCCATCTGCCCAACACTGACTGTTGTTCTCCTTCCCCCTTCAGTTCCCATCGCTTGTGTTTTAGCGTTGTAAACATCATACTTACTATAAAGAAGTTTGCCACACCACCACCCTCTGCCTCTGTGCCTGTAAAGTACTGTGCCATAGCAGCCAATGGCCCGGAAGAATATCTCCCACTGTGCGGCCATGATACCTGAGACTTCGGCCTGGAAGCGAGATCTGTTTCTCCGGCTGCTGCAGGCAGAGAGGCAACTGGAGGCAGTGAAGCGTTATTGTAAGTATGATGGTTTGCCATGCTGAGACTTTTCCAGGGAGAAGGAGGAGGGAGGGAATAGGTATTGAATCCCTTCTCATGACCATTGCCATTGTTGCCGTCATTATGAGGAGCCCTCAGCAAATTTTGCTTGAGGGCCCTTCATTTGAACTTATGCCATGGTACTCAGTACCACCGAGTACCCCCTCAATAAAGGCCTGGACTGCAGATATCCTGAAGACCTGACTGGCTTGTTTTTCTGTGTGGTGGATGGGGTATGTTCATGTGTTTAGTTTATTTAAAGCAAAAAAACAAACACTTTGGCAATTAGTAACATAGTAAATGATGGCACATAAAGACCAGTATGGTCCATCTAGTCTGCCCAGTAAGGTGGCAAGAGTAGGTGTACCTGCCACTCCATGCAGGTCACTCCTCTTTATTTGCTGAAGTATAAAAAAAGAGTTAAATTTATTTTGATGTTATCCTCTTGCTATAAAGGGATTCACTGTGTCTGCCCCATGCCATTTTGAATTCCATCACTGTATTTGCCCCCACCACTTCCATCGGGAGGGCATTCCAAGCATCCACCACCCTTTTAGTGAAGAAGTATTTCCTGCCATTACTTCTAAGTTTACCTCCTTGCAGCTTCATGTTATGCCCTCTAGTATTCCCCTTCTTTAACAAGGGTTTCTTTGTTCATTGATACCCTTTAAGTATTTAAACCGTTGTATCATATCTCCCCTTGTCTCTTCTCTCCTGTAGGCTATACATATTTAGGTCTTCAAGTCACTTCTCATACGTCTTCTTGTGCAGGCTCCAAATCATTTTGGTAGCCTTCCTCTCAACCATTTCAAGTCTTTTTATATCATTTGCGAGATACGGTCTCCGAAACTGAACACAATACTCCAAGTGAGGCCTCACCAGTGACTTGTACAGTGGCATTAGTACCTCTTTCTTTCTGCTGGTAATTCCTTTCTGTATGCAACCCAGCATCCTTCTGGCTTTTGCCACCGCCTTGTTACATTGTTTCAGCATCTTGAGATCCTCAGAAACAATCACTCTGAGGTCCTTCTCCTGGCCCGTTCACACCAACCTCTTGCCCCCCCCTATCGCATACAATTCCCTTAGATTTCTGCATCCCAAGTGCATGACTCTGCACTTCTTCACATTAAATCTTAACTGCCAAGCATTTTCGTGTCATCTGCAAAAAGGCAGACTTTTCCCTTCAGTCCTTCAGCAGCATCACTCACAAATACATTGGTCAGTACCAGTCCTAGGACTGATCCCTGGGGCACGCTACTAATCACCTTCCTTCTTCCGAGTGAGTTCCATTTACCACCACCTTCTGTCTGTCAGTCAACCAATTTCTGATCTAGTTCACCACCTTGGGACCCATCCCCAGGCTCCTCAGTTTACTGATAAACCTCCTATGAGAAACAGTTATCAAAAGCTTTTCTGAAATCTAGGTAGATCACATCCATCTCATGCCCTTGATCTATTTTCTGGTCACCCAGTCAAAGAACTCACTCAAATTTGTTTCACATGATTGTCCTTTGGTAAAACCATGTTACCTCAGATCATGCAACCCATTGATTTCTAGAAGTCCACTATTCTCTCTTTCAGGAGCAGCTCCATTACTTTTCCAGCCACTGAGGTAAGGCTTACTGGCCTATAGTTTGTCACCTCTTCCCTATTATTATTTTTGTGAAGAGGTACCACATAAGCTCTTCTCCAGTCCTGTGGAACTTATCCTATCTCCAAGGATCTATTAAAAACATCCTTTAAAGGCCTGCAAGAATCTCTCTTAGGTCTTTTAGTATCCGGGGATCTATCCCATCCGGTCCCAAGGCCTTGTCCACTTTGTTTTTCAAGCTGTTCAGAAAAATCATATTCTGTTAATGGTGTGGTATCTACTCCAGCCCCATTTGTATATTTGTCAATCATATGTGGCCCTTCTCCAGATTTTTTTAAGTGAATATAGAATAGAAGTATTTCTTCAGCATTTTCGCTTTTTCAATGTAACTTTCCATGAATCTGTCCTCAGCACTTTTGTGTCTTGTGATTCCACCTCTGATCTTCCTCTTCTCCCAAATATACCTGAAAAACGTTTTGTCTCCATGCTTCACATTTTTAGTCACCGTATCTTCTGCCTTTGATTTTGCTATCTTATTTCTCCCTTTGTCTCTTTTAGCTTTATCCTGTATTCTGTTCTGTGTTCCTCTATTTGCGATCTTCTGAATGTTTCAAAACTGTGTTTTTTGCCTTTATTTGTGCAGCCACTTCTTTGGAGAACCGTTTACTTTCCTTACATACATATCTGTTGCCCCTTTTATTTCCCCTTTTAGTTTGTTGTTGTTGCTAAGTGCCGTCGGGTCGGAGTCGACTCATGGCGACCCTCTGGATAGCTATCCTAAATTGTGTTCGGTCTTCAGTCAGGCGGCTCATTGTTGACAGACTGGTACCCGTAGCTGCTGTTATTGTATCGATCCATCTCATTGCTGGCCTTCCTCTTTTGCGTTTACCTTCTATCTTGCCAAGCATTATGTCTTTCTCTAATGATCTCTCTCTCCGCATGATGTGTCCAAAGTATGAAAGTCGAAGTCTTGTCATCTGAGCTTCTAAAGAAAGCTTAGGTTTGATCTCCTCTAGTACAGACTGGTTTGTTCTTCGGGCAGTCCATGGTATACACAGTATTCGCCGCCAGCACCATAATTCAAAGGCATCAATTTTCTTCCTGTCTATCTTTTCACTGTCCAGCTTTCACATCCATATGATGTTATTGAAAATACCATAGCTTGAACAAGTCGAATCTTTGTATGGAGAGAGACATCTCTGCTCTTGAGAATCTTATCTAGGTCTTTCATAGCCATTCTGCCAAGAGCAATGCGTCGTCTGATTTCTTGACTGCTTGTTGCTTCTTTATTGATAGTTGATCCAAGTAGGTTAAAGTTATTCATGATTTCAATTTCTTCTCCTTTGACGATGAACCTGTTGATTATGCCAGTTGTCATGACCTTTGTCTTCTTTACATTAAGGTGCAGGCCCATTTTGAGACTATGTTCTTTGATTGTGAGAAGCAAATGTTTCAGATCATCTTCGCTTTCTGCCAGTAATGTGGTATCATCAGCATAGCGAAGGTTGTTGATGAGTCTTCCACCAATCTTCACACCTCTGTTGTCTTCATACAATCCTTCTTCTCTGATGATTTGTTCTGCATATAAATTAAACAGGTAGGGGGAAAGTATGCAGCCTTGTCTTACACCTTTGCTTATTTTAAACCATTCTGTTTCTCCTTGTTCCGTTCAAACTTGCTTCTTGATCAATGTACAGATTGTGCAAGAGAACAATCAGGTGTTCTGGTATACCCATGCTTCTTAATGTGGCCCAGAGTTTCTCATGGTTTACACAGTCAAAAGCCTTGCTATAGTCGATAAAGCACAAATAGATATCCTTTTGGTATTCTTTAGTCTTTTCAAGGATCCATCTCACATCCACAATGATGTCTCTCGTTCCTCGCCCTTTTCTGAACCCTGCTTGCACTTCAGGTGATTCTTGTTCCAGGTATGATTGTAGTCTCTTTTGAATAATCTTCAGTAGAATCTTGCTGGCATGTGGGATAAGAGCGATTGTGCGATAATTTCCACAGTCAGTTGGATCACCTTTCTTTAGTATTGGTATAAACACAGATCTTTTCCAGTCAGTTGGCCATGATGCTGTCTTCCATATTTCTTGGCAGAGCCTTGTAAGTATGGCAAAAGCTGCATCAGATTGCTGTAATACTTCTATGGGAATGCAATCAATGCCTGGTGCTTTGTTCTTTGATGAGGCTTTCAATGCTGCTTCAACTTCTACTTTCATCACCAATGGTTCCAGATCATAAGGTACAGTTTGAAACGGCTGTTGGTCCACTTGATCTTTATCATATAAAAGCTCTGTATATTCCTTCCATCTTTTCTTGATCTTCTCAGCATCATTCAACATAGAACCGTGAGCATCTTGTAACATTCCAATTCGAGGCTGGAACTTTTTCTTTAACTCTCGTAGCTTTAGGAAAGCTGATCTTGTTCTTCTTCTAATAGTTTCTGCTTCTATTTCCTTGCATGCATCATTGTAGTACTTTTCCTTGTCCTGTCTTGCTGCACGTTGGAAATCTCTGTTGAGTTCTGTGATTGTCTTTCTTTCTCCTCTGGCTTTAGCTTCTCTGCGTTTCTGGGCAATTTTCAGAGTTTCTTCCGTCATCCATTTTGGCCGTTTTTTCTTTTTTACCTTTTGTAGAGACTTCTCGCTTTCTTCCAACACAACCTTCTTGATATCATTCCATAACTCTTCTGGAACTCTATCATTTGTATCTAAAGCAGTAAATCGATTTGCAGGCAGTCTTTAAATTCCAGTGGTATATTCTCAAGGTCATATTTTGCTGCATTCATGAGTGGTTTGCTCTTTTTCAGCTTTAGCTTGAGTTTGCATACTAGTAGTTGATGATCTGTACCACAGTCAGCTCCAGGTTTTGTCTTTGTTGATGTTATAGAGCTTTTCCATCGTTGACTTCCACAGATGTAGTCAATTTGATTTTTATACAATCCATTGGGTGAAGTCCATGTGTACTGTCGCCGCTTGTGTTGCTGGAAGAAGGTGTTCGAGATGAATAGATCGTTGGTCTTGCAGAATTCTATCAGTCTTTCTCCAGCTTCATTTCTGTTGCCAAGTCCATATTTTCCAACTACTTTGTCTTCTTCTTTGTTGCCAACTTTTGCGTTCCAGTCACCCATGACTATCAAGATATCCTGTTTGCATGTTCTGTCAATTTCAGCTTGAACTTGTTCATAGAACTCTTCAATTTCATTCTCTTCTGCAGCTGTTGTTGGGGCATATACTTGAATTATAGTTGTGTTGATAGGCAATCCTCGTAGACGAATAGAGATTAAGCGTTCGCTGACTGCATTGTATTTCATTACAGTTCTTGCAAGTTTCTTCTTTATTATAAATGCAACACCATTTCTTCTTTGTCTTTCATTTCCAGCATAGTAGACCATGTGATCATCTGATGCAAAGTGCCCCATGCCAGTCCATTTCAGTTCGCTGACACCCAACAGATCAAGTTGTACACGTTCCATTTCATTCTTGACCACCTCCTACTTCCCTTGGTTCATGCTTTGTATGTTCCATGTTCCAATATGTAAGACATCTTTACAGCTTCTGACTCTCATTTCATGCGCAGCTACATCAGCAGTCAGACGTCCCGAGGGCTTTGATCCAACCACATCATAAATGCTGGCTTTACTCTGAAAAGTCTTCAGCTCTTCCCCAGTAGCTAGTTGAGTGCCTTCCGACCTGGGGGTCTCATCTTCCAGCACTACAGCACAATTTGTTTTGTTGTAACTATCCATTGGGTTTTCATGGCAAGATACAGAAGTAGATTGCGGGGCCTTTCTTTCTTTTAGTTTAGTCTACCACAATTCCACTTCCATTATCCTCTCCCATCCTGCTTACTCCTCCTTCAGGCACTTGGCCATTTTACTGAAGTCAGCGTTTTTGAAGTCTAGGACTTCGAACTTGCTGTGATTGGACTCTGCCTTGGCTTTTACCTCAAACCACATCATATGATGATCGCTGCTGCTCACATGGGCACCCACTCAGACATTCGACATGCTATGTCCATTGGTCAGTACTAGATCCAGCGTCATACTTTCACTGGTCTGTTCCATCACCATTTGTCTGACCAATGTTTCTTGGAAGGAATCCACAATCTTTTTACTTTTTTCCAGATTTGCAGAAGGAATACTCCAATCCACATCCAGTAGATTAAAGTCACCCAGTATGATTACTTCTCCTTTCATGGCTACCTTTGTAATATGAATAATCTAGTCTCTATCAATTTCTTTGGTTTGAGTTGGAGGCCTGTAGACTACACCATTATGGATGATAGTGCCATCTCCTCTTTCCAACACAATACACAGCGCTTCTTCTTTTCCCCATGTCACCTGCATTTCAGCAGCTTTAAAATTGCTTTTGATATATAGGACTACTCATCCTCCTTTTCTGCTTTCTCTATATCTTCTAAATAAATTATAGCCAGCTATGGCTACATCCCATTCATGTGACTCATTAAACCATGTCTCTGTAATAGCCACAATGTCCAAGTCCATTTCCACCACTAGGGCTTCCAGGTCAGGAACTTTGTTGGCTAAACTTTGAGCATTTGTGCTCACTGCCTTCCAGCAATTGTTGGTTGGCTTGCTTGTATTTTGCATGGATTTTATTCTAGACTCCTCTTCCCACTTGTTGTTAACTGTTTCCAATTTTATTATGTTTTTGCTGGGAGTGACGCTCCGAACGTTCTTTCTCCATACCTCACTCCCTTTCCCTAGTTTAAATGCTTGTCCACATATTGCCTGAATTTTTCACTTAGGATCCTTTTTCCTGCCACAGAGAGATGCACTCCATTGAGTTGTTGTTGTTCCATCTATTGCCCCAGTTCTCCTTGGACAAGCAGAATGGGTCAGCCATACCTGGTGAAGTCATCTGATGGCGCCACATGGACGGAAGTGCACTCCAGAGCCCAGAAAGGAAGACATGTCTGGGCATGTGCCAGGTAGCCCAACCCCAGGGCCTGGCCTCTAGCTAGCCCAGTTACAATTGTTCTGCCTTGCCAGCAAGATGGATCCTCGAGCTCTCAAAAAAAAAAAAAACAGCAGAAGAAACTTACAGAAAAGACTGAAACCGTACAGATAAAGACTCTAAAGGTAGCACATCCAAGCCAGGTTTTAAAAAACTGCCCCACATGTGGAAAGAAAATGAACAGCACTGACGCACATGACCGGGGGCGTTTGGTGCCTGGGTGCAGGGCACAAGGTGGAAGACTGCTGGCATTGCTCCCTCATGTCTTCCCGTGTGCAAAAATCCAGGTGGCATGTGCTGCAGGAGTTCCTGGCCACCCCGCTTACCTCTGCAGCCTCCTCTCATCGGGACCAGACCCACATAGTGGAAGGATCGCCAGTCTGCGTGCCATCGGCGAAGGATGTATTACACCGGGAAGATGTATTATAACTATTTGATAAACTGAAGAGTAGCAAATCACCTGGACCGGATGGTATACATCCAAGTTTGTTGAAAGAACTGAAATATGAGATTGCAGACCTGCTATTAGTAATCTGTGAACTATCATTAAAATCATCTGGAATACCTGCAGATTGGAGGATCGCCAATGTAATACCAATTTTTAAAAAGAATTCCAGGGGTGATCCGGGAAACTACAGACTGGTGAGCCTGATGTCAGTACCGGGAAAAATGGTAGAAACCATCATAAAGAACAAAATTACTCAACATGTAGATAGTCATGGTTTAATGGAAGACAACCAACATGGCTTTAGACAAGGAAGATCTTGTCTTACTAATCTGTTATGTTTTTTTGAAGGTGTGAAAAAACAGGTAGATAAAGGTGAGTCAGTTGATATAGTGTATCTGGACTTTCAGAAAGCCTTTGACAAGGTCCCTCATCAGAGACTTTTGGCAAAACTAAAAAGTCATGGGATAGGAGGCAGTGTACTATTGTGGATCAGGAACTGGTTAAAACTTGTTACAATGTATTCAATTGAAATATACTGTCTGTTATGTTCCATGTAAACAGTCTTGAATTGTAGAAAGTCAGTATATAAAACCTACTAAATAAATAAATAAATAAAAAGATAGAAAACAGAGGGTAGGGCTAAATGACCAATTTTACCAATGGAAAATGGTGAATAGTGGAGTACCGCAGGGATCTGTGCTGGGTCCGCTGCTTTTTGACATATTCATAAATGACCAAGAAAAGGGAATAATGAGTGAGGTTATCAAATTTGCAGATGACACAAAACTATTTAAAGTAGTTAAAACCCAAGAGGATTGTGGAAAATTGCAAGAGGATCTTGATAAATTGGAAGACTGGGCATCCAAATGGCAGATGAAATTTAATGTGGACACGTGGAAAGTTATGCACTTAGGAAAGAACAACCCAAACTATGGTTACACGATGCAAGGTTCCACATTGGCAACCACCACCCATGAAAACGATTTGGGCGTCATCATGGATAACATGTTAAAACCCTCCGCCCAGTGTGCAGCGGTGCCCAAGAGAGGAAATAGAATGCTATGACCCATAAGGAAAGGAAATTAAACAAAGGATATTATAATGCCTCTGTATCGTTCCATGGTGCGACTGCACCTTGAATATTGTGTGCAATTCTGGTCGCCGTATCTTAAAAAGGATATAGCGTTTTTAGAATAGGTACTGAGAAGAGCCACCAAAATGGTAAAGAGGATAGAAGGATACCCTTATGAAGAGAGGCTAAAAATGTTAGGACTCTTCAACCTCAAAAAGAGACGGCTGAGGGGAGATATGAGAGAAGTCTATAAATTAATGAACGGAGTGGAACGGGTAAACGTAGATCGATTGTTTACATCATCAGAATATAGAAAGACTAGGGGACATGCAATGAAGCTACAGGGTAACCTATTTAAGACTAATGAGAGAAAATATTTCTTCACTCAACGTGTAATGAAACTCTGGAATTTGTTACTGGAGGATGTAGTAAAGGCTGTTAGTGTAGTTGGGTTTAAAAAAGGTTTGGACAAGTTCCTGGAGGAAAGGTCCATAAACCATTATTAAAAGGGACCCAGGATATCACTGCTTGACCCAATACAAGCATTGAGGAAACTGTGTCTTTTGGGGAGACTGCTAGGTGGACCTTGGTCTGACCCAGTATGGCATATCTTTTATTTTATTTTATTTTGTTAAAATTTCTATACCGCAATTTCCAAGGATCTCAACGGTCCTATGTTCTTATGATGTGCCCCCTGAGACCTCCATCCCCAGCTGCTCTAGCCCAGAACATGCTGCTCTCTCCTCTGGCTCTTCAAAACTTCAGCGCACCTCTGGGAAAACTGCGGCAATAGATTCAGGCCCCCCAGCATGGCCTGATGGCGCCAGCAGTGCTGCTTCAGTCAGTGACTCTGCCCCCTCTGACTCCACTGGTAGGCGCCATGACGACAAGGAGTCCAATGATCAGTGTCACTGAGCCGATGAAGAGACCCTCTCGACGGTATGGTGTCACCGACCGGGGATCCACTTCGTGACCAGATTCTCAGCAGTTGCATAAGTGGAAATGAAGCAAGAGGAAAAGCAGAAGCCACGATGCCGCAGGAAGGACTCCCCCACCAGTGGAGAAACACAAAAGTAAGCTGCACCGAGCCAGCAGACACAGGAACAGCTGCGGGAGGCTGCAGGAGCAGTCCCTCTCCTCCTCATACTCCACTGATGGAAAGAACAGAAAACGCCATCATGGACACTGCCAGGGCCAAAATCCAAGCAACTCATCATCCTCTTCAAGGAGCAGCAGCAGTAGGCACAGAAGACGGCACAGCCCTGAGTCAAGCCCATCAGCCACCCTGCTGGGATTCTTTAGGTGCCTGCTACAGCACCACCAGGAGAATGGAGGAGGAAACTGTGATGCACGAACGCCCCTGCTGATGCAGGAGACCTGCAAGGGGGGCTCAGAATCACAAGAGATTACACGGGAGGACTCGGACTCCCAAACACGAACCCGCTCCTCCCTGTCGTTGTCGTGTACTGACAGCAAGGCAGAGGAGGCTGCATCCCTGGGAACGTCAGATGGCAGGGATATCCCTGCTTCACCTGTCATAGTCGCAACCCCCGGAATGGGCGACGAAGCCCCTCGCACCCAGACCCAACGAACACTGCATATGGAGGACCTGACCTACCCCAAGTTCCTATGGAGGGCTACATCCCAGCTCGCCCTGGCACCGGTGGATGATGCGGCGCAGAACTCTGTACCCACATGGGGACTCAAGTATCTGGACACTCTGAAGTTGCAGCCCATTCTACCAGTGCAAGAGCGGCCGCGGGACACTGTCAAAAGTGTGGCTCACCCCAGCATTGGGTACCGCTTGCGTCCGCAAACTGCAAGTGAAGTACCACCTGCAGGCATCCCCAGGATTTCCAAAGACACAACTGCCCCACCAGTCTCTTGTGGTCAATTCGGTTCTAAAGAAAAACAAGTCCACGCAATGCCATGCCAATAACTCGTCCGGATGAGACCTCAATCTCCTGGATTAGGTGGGGAGGAAAGTCTTTCATGGGGCTATGCTCAGCAGCACATCTATTTTAGCACACCCTGTTCCAAGACCTCATTCTGGAGACGCTAAAAAGCACCCTGGCAGCCCTTTTGTCAGAGTCCCAGGCTGTTACCTTGGCCAACCTCACTGACCTCACAGAGTGAACAAAACGCCTGATCCGGGCAGCCTTTGACACCACTGACTGGCATGACTATGAGCCTCGGGTCTCAGAGAAGACACACACGACTGGATAGTGGATGCACCCTGTGCAGGGGATTCGCTCTTCGGTGACAAGATTGATGACAAAGTTAACAGCATGAAGGAGAGCTGCACTACCCTACAAACTCTCATGGAGGAGGGTTTCGAGCACAACTTCAATGGCAGAAAGAGTAGCTACCATTGCAGACTGTACTCCTCCAACTGTAGGAGCAACTCCTACCAAAAGTGGCAGGTCCTACATTACAAGCAGCAGGCCTACCAGCCAAACTATCACCAAACACACTGGCAGAGGGAGCAAAAGCAGCAGAAGCTGGTCCCGATATCATCCGGGAAGAGTACTCCCTCTTTTTAACTATGCATACCCTGCCACTGTCCCTCTTCCTCGATGAATGGATCCAGATTATGATGGACAAGTGGGTCCTCCATATCATAGCAGAGGTTTACAGCATCTGTTTCTTGTCATCACCTTCTCAACAGTCTCCACCATGCACCAAAATGTCACTGGAACTGGAATCCATCATGTCAGCCACTATCTCGTCTCTCCTAGTGTCACGGGCGATAGAGAACGACTTGCACAGTGGCTTCTACTCCAGATTTTTCCTTATTCCAAAGAGGTTGGGGGGGGGGGGGTAGCCGTCCCATCCTGGACCTCAAGAAGCTGAACAAGTTCATTGTCAGGGAGAAGTTCAGGATGCACTCCTTGGGCTCCATACCGCCCCTCATCCAGCCTGGAGACTGTCTGGCTGCCCTGGATCTCCAAGACGCCTACACAAATGTTCGCATTCACAAGGATTACAGGCAATTCTTGAAGTTCAAAGTGCTGGGATGCCACTACCACTACAGAATCCTTCCCTTTGACCTGTCACCTGCATAGAGAGTGTTCGCCAAATGCATTGCGGTAACAGGGGCCCACTTATGCAAGCAGGGGGTCTGTATGTTCTCCTACCTCAACTAGCTCCTGTCGGCACCCTCACCGCAGGAGACACAGGCGGCAGTGAAAAAAAACACACTACACTCCTGACCACCCTGGGGTTCCGGGTGTACTACCAGAAGTTGCACATGTGCCCCTCCCAATGCTTGGAGTTCATCGGAGTAGACAAAGACATTGCAGCCACCAGGACATTTCTCCCCACACACCGGGCAACTGCAATCTCAACCTTGGCATGCAGTGCATCCTCGGTCAACCTGACCACAGCACAGACTCTCCTTCGCCTCCTGAGCCATATGGCGGCGACAACGCAAGTACTGCCTCTTGTCAAGCTACACTTGCGCTATCTGCGCTGGCACTGGGATCAGCACTCCCAACCTCTGTCCATGAGCATCCCTCTGGATGTAAAAGTCAAAGACTCCCTATCGTGGTGGATGCTACCAGAGAACCTGGGGGAAGGTAGGCCTCTCCAGCAACTGGCATACCAAGTGGTTGTCACCATTGATGCCTCAACTACGGGCTGGGGGGACCATATGGGAAAACTCCACACCTAAGGATTGTGGTCGCAAAAGGAAAGGACACTCCACATCAACTTGCTGAAACTGTGCAATGCGCCATGCACTGATGGCCTTTCAGCACAAACTCAACGACCAGACTGTCCATTTGGATCAGGACGATCAGGTAGCGATATTCTACGTCAACAAGCAGGGAGGAATGGGCTCGTGCACCTTCTGCTCAGAAGCACTCAGTATTTGGTCCTTCGCCCTCTCTAGGCGCTGCCAACTACAAGCATCCTACCTGCCAGGCGCCCAGAATGACATGGTGGACAGGCTAAGCCACCAGTTTGACCCACACGAATAGAGCCTGGACCAACAGGGGGCAGAATAGCTCTTCCACTGCTGGGGCCAACCTCAGATGGACCTCTTCACCACAGAGAACAACACAAAGTGCCCCTTGTTTTGCTCCAAGCACCCTTCCATTAGAAGCCTCGCCTCGGATGCCTTTGACTTGTCATGGGGGGAGTGGTCTGTAGTGTATGCATTTTCACCCCCACCGCTAGTGTCCAAGACGATACAGAAAATTGTACAGGACAGAGCACAAGCCATCCTTATCATGCCCCACTGGCCGTGACAGATGTGCTTCCCTTACCTCCGCCAGCTCGCCCTGGTACCACCACAGCCCCTCACACAGAAGCCGGCACTCATCACCTAGGGCGGTGGAACCATCCTGCATCCCAACCTCAAGGTGCTCGCCCTGACAGCATGGAGATTGAAAGGTGGACTTTGATATCCCTCAACCTTTCCACGGAGGTACAACAGGTCATCCTCGCAGCACAACGCCCCTCCACGAGCAAGTCCTACAGCCTAAAGTGGAAGCATTACAGCATTTGGTGCTCCACACAGGGCCTGGACCCAGCCTCTTGCCTGGTTCCCCAGGTGCTCCAATACCTCAGTCCCCTTTTTGACAGCAGACTCAAGGCTCAGTCCTTCAAGGTCCATCTCTCCATCATCGCGGCATTCCACGACCACGTCAATGACTGCTCAATAGCCTCTCTGCTCCTGCTCACCCGTTTCATGAAAGGCTTGACCAACCTCCGACCCATGTTGTGATCCACCAGCTAACACAGGAGCCGTTTGAACCCTTCCAAACTGCCACATTGAAATATGCCTCCTGGAAGATGCTCCTCTTGATAGCAATCGCTTCCACCAGGAGAATCAGTGAAACAACTACCCTACACCCAGCTCTACCACGACCGGGCCTCCCTCCAAACACACCCAAGGTTCCTCAGAAAGTGGCCTCGGCTTTTCACAGCAACCAGGCGATATAGCTACCCGCTTTCCACCCACAGCCCCACACCTCACAGGAAGAGCAGTGCTACACACCCTCAACTGTATCAGGACCCTGCACACTTACCTCCACATGATGGTACCTATCCGCCAAGGGACACAGTTCTTCATCTCCTATGACCCAGGCAAATCAGGATGTCTGGTCACGAAGCGCACCTTGTCACAATGGATTTCTGACTACATTGCTTTCTGCCACGACTGGGCCAGCACACAGTCACTGGCCAAGGCCAGAGCACACCAACTCTGGACTCTGGCCACCACTATTGTGAGCTTGCGCTCCATCCCAGTGGCTGCCACCTGGTCATCTGTCCACACCTTCCAAAAGCACTACTGCTTGGACCTTGAGGCAGAGAGAGACAGTTCATTCGGCAGGGCTGCCCTGACCTCTGCAACACCCCTCTGCCCCACGGCCGCAGGGCAGGCAAACTGTTCAGACCAACCCCAGCCACAGGAGGGTGGGTGGAGTCAGCACAACTGTCAGACCATTTAACTGGTCCTAGTCACTAGTCCTGCCTGTGTTACTTCCTGAGTGTGATTTCAGTGCTTTGATATAAAATCATGTTTTGTTGTCACCACCCCGTTGGATTGGTACTATTGTAGTTGAGACTATGCGAATTATGCTGTCACATGTTCTATTCTAGTTGTTGTAACCTGTTCTATGCACGTTGTGAGCATTAAACTTGACCATTTTCCACACATCCATCGGGTGTGGCCTGCTCCACCTCCCTCATCTGTCACAACGCCCACATGGTTAGGGAGGCACTAGGTGTGTCTGACGCATCCTGCTTATCCAAGGAGAAAGTGAGGTTACTTACCTGTAACAGGAGTTCTCTGTGGACAGCAGAATAAGTCAGCCACACATACTTGCCCACCTCCTATTATGAGATCGGCCTCATGATGCTGGCTCACTCCCTTGGCAACCGCCTACCTAGCGGTGGGACCTCAGCTAGGGACACACTGGGCTAGCTAGGGGCGGGCCCGGAGGTTGGTCTACCTGGCACATGCCCAGAATGGTATACTTTTCTGGGCTCAGGAGAGCACTTCCGTCCTTGTGTCACCGTCGGATGTCACCACCAGGTATGGCTGACTTATCCTGCTGTCCACGAAGAACTCCCATTACAGGTGATTGATCTCACTTTGCCTATATAAATCCTTCTCATTTACACCAGGTTTGGCGCCACATATTAAAGTTGGTTGTGTGATGCAGCCTCTCTTCCCCTTTAGCATGAATAGATAGAACTGAAAACGCTATAGTGTTGACAGTGGGTTTAAATTTCTCTCCCAGAATCTGGAAGTCCCTTTGTACTGTAGAGGTACTGTTTCTAGCCAGGTTGAACAACGTCAATTTTGGAGTGTTCACGTTCCACACTGACTATGCTAACAATTTCATTTGTATTTCTGCTGGCTGAGGAGCTTGGGAGGCATTTTCCAGAGTGTGATCGGTATGTGTTTATTTCAAAGCTAGATTACTGTAATTCAGGTATGCCACAAATTTGGGTTAACTGTCAGCAGATGATCCAAACTGCAGCTGCACGGTTATTGGCAAGGGCTGGACCAAGAGATCATGTGGATCTTCTGTTACAGCATTTCAATGCAATGTGTGCCTTCGAGTCAGCCCTGACTCCTGGCGACCCAGAAGCTCCTGGGTTTCACTGGGTCCCAAAATGAGGAAAGAGGTGTTGGTGGACATTCGCTCAGAGTCTCAGTGTCCAAAAAAACCTGAAACCCTTGCTGTTTTCTAACTGAATTATTCTTGTGAATTACTGTTTAGAGAGTCGCCTATTTTGTTAATGCTAATATTTTATTTTTTATGTAATTCGCTTAGCAATCATTGATTAATAGGTGAATCATACAATATGACAATCAAATAAATTCAAGAAGCAAAAATCTAATTGAAACCAGAGAAATTGCTGTGCATATTCCTCCATTCTCTTTGAAAACTGCCACAAAGCTTGCAGAAAGAAATACCCAGATGGTGCCAGCTCATCTTCCTCTGAGTCTAACGGTTCCAAAGCAGAATTTTATTACCATCTAGGAGCTGCCCCCTACCCCCTGCCTCCATGTAGAATCACACAAAAATCACTCTGACTCTGAGAAATGCTGAGCTCCTACCACTCCACCCTCACATCACATTACATTTCGAATTTATAGACCACCTGTCTCTGCAAAGCACCCTTTTCTCCCTGCTCTGAAGTGGTCTCAGAGTATAATTTTGATTGCAGTTTGTTCCCTTCTAATTCAATTATTTCACGAGATATCTGAACAGCTTCAGCTGCCATATTCCCCCTGTGCTCTGACCGCAAGTCAGCTGGTAGAGGAGCTTTCTACCAATGGAGGATTCTCTTGGAGACCAGCGCCACCCCCAGCACTGCCTGGCTTACAGACTGGCGCCCTGTGTTGTGCCCTTATGGGAGGTATTTTTTTTCACCAGCCCCTCTAGGGACTGCACTCTCTCCATTTGCTTGCAAGGTTTTCTCCCTTCACCCGTCTTCTTGTAACGAGGGCTGGAAGATGCCTTGCCTAACTTCCATCACCTGTCATTATGTTTCAGTGTTTCCAATGTAGCAGTTTCTGAGGACCCCAGATAACCGATCGGCAGCGTCTCTCTGCATGCTAATCAGCTCCTCTGCTGTACAATATTACATGCAGCATGAGCAAATTTGATGACAATTTGAGTTACTTTCACCTCCTGCCTGCATTGCTGCCATAGTTTCATATCAGAACCACCAGGTGTTAGTTTAAACTATAGAAAAAAGTTCTTAGAATATTTTGAATTGTCAGGAACTTGCCCCAAATTAATAGATGGGATGACTTTGAAAACATAATTCTGAAATGTTTGGAGAAAATGAGTCTCCTTAGAATGCAATAAAACAGGATTCCGTTTACTTCCAAGAGGTAGGAAACATGTCCGTGACGGCTCCCATACAATCCTGGGGGAAGCACCCCAGTAACTGTTCCATATGACCCTGCGCTGAAAGCAGGGACAAACCTGGCAACTAATTGACACTGCTTCGTATTGGAAGTGATGCTATTAATTTGGGAACCCTCCTGCCTGGAAACCAATGTATGAGCACAGTGTTATGGGTTAGGATAAGCACTAGATTTCCTCAGGTCCATAATGATTTATGGACTTTTCCTCCAGGAATTTGTCCAACTTTAAAACTTGGCTATGCTAACTTTTTACCACATCACCAGAGCCTAATTGCATTGAGAAAAAAATATTTTCTCCTATCTAACTGTACCGTTTATTACGTCATGGCATGTCCCCTAGTCTTTAGACTTTTGGAAAGAGTAAACAATCGATTTGCGTTTACCCGTTCCACTCTATTTAGGATTTTATAAATCTCTATCATATTTCCCCTCAGCTCTCTCTTCTAAAAGCTGAAGAGCCTAACCTTTTTTCATAAGGGTATCCTTCTATCCCCTTTATCATTTTAGTTGCTCTTCCCTGTGCCTTTTCTAATTCTGCTATATCTTGTTTAGATGCAGCAACCAGAGTTCTACACAATACTAAAGGTGTGGTCACTGAAAATATGTAATAAAGTTATACTGATAACTTATTGATTTATTTAAAACATCTACAGCCCATACAATTTGAAATTCTAGGCAGATTACATAGTAAAGATACGTAAAATCAATTCAAACTCTACAAACATTAAAATCAAAACATATGAGGTGCGATAAAAAAGAAACGAGACTGTGGCAACCACACCCATGACTCAATGCCAATTGGCTAACCGCTTATGTCACTGTGTTGTGCAACATCGTGCCACTATTCTGCTATAATATTTTTCATCTCTCTCACTCTGTTTTTCTTTTTAAGTTTTTTTTGTAGCACACTGCTCCATCGTTTTGTCACGCAACTGGAGGTGGCAGAAATATGGAACAAAGAATCAACTTGAAATTTCTGGTTAAGTTGGAGAAGGGCCCAATTGAGTGTCTCCAACTTATCCAAAAGGCTTATGGAGAAGATGCAATGTACAGGCCACGAGTCTTTGAGTTGCACAAATGCTTCAAGACTGGCTGCGAGGAGGTGGAGGATGACCCCAAGTTAGGATGGCCTTCCACGACAGAGATGGCTGAGAACATTGACATAGTGATTGCAGATTGACGGTGCGGATGATAGCCGAAGAGCTCAGCCTGAACAGGGAGTCAGTGCGGACCATCTTGGTGCAGGAGCTGGGGATGCGGAAGGTGTGCGCCAAGATGGTGCCCAAGCTTTTATCAGACGACCAGAAGGAGAACTGGGTCAATGTTTGTTGAGACTTGCTAGAGAAGATTGGAGAAGATCCAGAGTTTGTTGGCTGAATCATCACAGGAGATGAGACTTGGGTCTTCCAGTATGACCCTGAAAGCAAGAGACAGAGTCTGCAGTGGAAGACTCGACTATCACCCAGACCCAAAAAGGCACGCATGTCGAAATCAAGGATCAAGGTCATGCTGATCCCATTCTTCGATCAGAAGGGAGTGGTTCATCATGAGTTTGTGCCTGAGGGTCAGACAGTCAACCAGCACTTCTACCAGCCGGTCCTCAATCACCTCCATGACCGGGTTCGGCGCAGCAGGCGGGCTCTGTGGAGAGACAAGTTGTGGCTGTTCCACCATGAGAACGGGCCTGCACACACCTTACTCAGTGTGAGGCAGTTCTTGGCCAACAAACAGATCACAGCTCTCGACCACCCTCCTTATTCCCAAGATCTCACACCGTGCGACTTCTGGCTCTTCCCCAGGCTGAAGACTATGCTCAAAGGAACTCATTTCGCCTCTGTAGAAGAGATCAAGGCCACTGTGACAAGGGAGCTGAGGGATCTCAAGGGGGAAGACTTTGTCGAGTGTTTCCGTACATGGCAGACGCAAATGCAGAAGTGCATTAACTCTGGGGGTGGGGGATTACTTTGAAGGGGACAATGCGTAATTTCTCTGTAGATTTTGTAATAAAACATTTATGGGACAGTCTCGTTTCTTTTTTGTCACACCTCTTAAATCAAAAATAAACCAAAATAGTTCTTCAAAAGATAAAAATCTCTAGGCCAGTATTCAGAACCTTTAGCCAGATGGCCAGTGGGAGGCCATCCAGATAAGGCTGCTGACAAGTTATTCAGTAGCACTATTTGAATAGTGTTGTTAAATATCTCCACATATTACTGCATGTCCGTGCACCTCTAGATAAGTACCTGGTGAAAATCGTGCTAAAGAAATAAGTCCCACATCTATTCTCATAGCTCCGCTCAGCCTGGATATTCTGTGGTAACTCTAATCCTACTACTACTAAGGGAACAATATAGTATAGGGAACAATATAGTATAGTAAAGAGACGGCTGAGGGGAGATATGATAGAAGTCTATAAATTAATGAACGGAGTGGAACGGGTAAACGTAGATCGATTGTTTACGTTATCAGAATATAGAAAGACTAGGGGACATGCAATGAAGCTACAAGGTAAACTATTTAAGACTAATAAAAGAAAATATTTTTTCACTCAACGTGTAATCAAACTCTGGAATTTGTTACCGGAGGATGTAGTAAAGACTGTTAGTGTAGCTGGGTTTAAAAAAGGTTTGGACAAGTTCCTGGAGGAAAGGTCCATAAACCATTATTAAGAAGGGACCCAGAATATCAATGCTTGACCCAGTACAAGCATTGCGGAACCTGTGTCTTTTGGGGAAACTGCTAGGTACGTATGACCTAGATTGGCCACTGTTGGAAACAGGATACTGGGCTTGATGGACCTTTGTCTGACCCAGTATGGCATATCTTATGTTCTTATGTAAAGGGGATGAAGCACTTTTGTCCACTAAAGAAGAGCGGGACCTAGGCGTGATTGTGTCTGATGATCTTAAAGTAGTTAAAGAGGAAGAAAAGGCGACAGCTTGGGTGCATACGGAGAGGAATGGCCAGCAGAAAAAAGGAGGTGATAGTGCCTCTGTATAAGTCTTTTGTGCGACCTCATTTGGAGTATAGTGTGCAATTCTGGAGACCGCACCTTCAAAAGGATGTGAACAGGATGGAGTCGGTGCAGAGGGTGGCTACTAAAATGATTAGTGGGCTTCATTATAAAGCATATGAGGACAGACTGAGGGATCTTAATATGCACACCTTAGAGGAAAGGCGGGATAGAGGTAATATGATTGAGATGTTTAAATACCTCTGTGGCATAAATGTTCAGGGAGAGAGCCTCTTTCAATTGAAAGCAAGTTCTGCTACGAGGGGACATGGGATGAGGGTGAAGGGAGATAGATTCAGGAGTGATATGCGGAAATATTTCTTTACAGAAAGAGTAGTGGATCCATGGAATAGTCTCCCAGTGGAGGTGGTAGAGATGAGGACAGTAACTGAATTCAAAAAAGCATGGGACCAACACAGAGGATCTCTAAAGGTAAAAAGTGGACTGTTGTAGTTGTTGTTATGGAAGGACAGACTAGATAGGCCATGTGGTCTTTTTCTGTCATCATGTTTCTATGTTTCTATGTTAATTACACTTAAATTCAAATTCTTCCCAAATTTTTTTTTACAACACAAATTGCTTAAAACTCTTTATTCACTCTATCAATGATGTGCCAATATATGGTGTTAATAACCTGATATAAATGTTAACTAAAAATGTTTTGGAGATATGAGAAGGAGAGCTCAACAGTTTCAACCCCATATCACCTGACTTATGAGACCATAGCAATTAGTGTCATTATTGCTCTGCTTCATATTAATTTTATTTTAAGTCCAAAATTTTTTAATTTATTTATCTGTGTTTATATACTGCTGGTCTACACGTCTAAGAGGTTTACATAAAACAACATGGCCTGGAGTGGCTTACACGGAACAGTAAAACTGAGTGAATTACATGGAGCAATAAACAATTGTAATATAACACGAGGTAGAGAAACAGAACATCAGACATCTAAAATATTGGAACAACATTTTATGAAGGTGAGGATGGTGAAGGTATGGCTGGGGGGGAGATGGAGCTGGGGAAGGGGGGAGTTAGGATGTGATGGTTTTATTGGTGGATCATAACAATATATATATGGCTATGTTTCGTCATCAGTAAAGTGTTCGAGAAATAGGTACGTTTTTAGGTTTTTCCTGAAGTCTGTAAGGTCACTTGTGGCTCTGAGAAAGCCCTTTTAGATGTGGTGGAGTTGGTTTTGGTGTTTAAAGTAGGTATGTCTCTGTTATTGGGTGTTTTCTGTATTAACGATTGGAGATAGGTGAAAGATAGTCCATGGGAGAAGATTGTGAGGATGGACTTGTATGTGATTCGTTGAGCATTGGGCAGACAGTGCAAATGTTTGAGGAGTGGAGTTATGTATTCCAGTCTTGGGCATTGCAGAGGATACGTGGCTAGTTGAAGTGGGTGAATTGCAGATTTAGGTAGTCCTTGTAGAAAGAGATTACAGTAATCAAAGTGAGGGAATGTGAATGCTTGAAGAACTGTACAAAAGTCATTTGAATCCAGAAGTGGTCTGAGATGTTGAACGTCTTGAGCTTGTGATATATGCTTCTTGTAACATGGCTTATGCGAGGGGATAGTGTGAGGTGTTGGCCAAGAGTGACTCCTAGGTAGTGCACTTCTGATTTGATCTGTAGCTTAGTTCCAGCAATGGTAATGTGAGGCGGTGGGGTGAAGTTGATGTCCTTAGAGATATATAAGACATCTGGGTTTTTTTGTAATTTATGGTCATGTTGTGTTCAGCAAACCATTGTGCTATGGAGGTGAAGCATATGGGTGATGGTTGGGCTGGTGGTATTGATTGGGGCATAAATCATAACATCAGCTGCATATATGTGGTAAAGTATATTGCACACTTGAATGACTGAACAGATTGGTTGAAGGAAGATGTTGAATAAAAATGAGGATAGGGTCGAGACTTATGGGAATCCCTGTTGCTGTAAGTATGGAGCGGATATCTTGGTGCCCATTTTTACTTGGAGTTGTGGATCAGATAGGTAGGATTTGAACCAGTTTAGCATAATGCCTTTTAGACTGATTGCATGAAGATGTTGAATGATCTGTTTGTGGGGAATGGAGTCAAAGGCTGTCTTGACATCAAAGATTATTAGGATGAATCCTTTGTTAGGTTTGTCCATGCCTTTTATGAGGCTGTCATTTAGAGTAGTCAGGAGGGATTCAACTCCATGTTGGGGCCTGAACCCATATTGCTAGGGGTCAAGTGGGAAGTGAGTGTCTATATGGTCCTGGAGTTGTATCTGTACTATTTTTTCTATTACTTTTGCCAAGAATGGCAGGCTAAAAACCAAAACAACAAAGTGGGTCCCACGAAGCAAGAATCCTGAGAAAAAACATCAAATTTTTGTCGGACAATAATCGTCAAAGAGGGACGAGGCCCCCTCTGAAGATCACATACTGCAAATGATTAAAAGGGACACGATCTTCAGAGGGGGCCTCGTCCCTCTTTGATGATTATTGTCCGACAAAAATGTCATGTTTTTTCTCAGGGTTCTTGCTTCGTGGGACCCACTTTGTTGTTTTGATTATTATGGGGCAGGTGGTGTTCCCTAAGGCCTCTGGGGTTTGATGTTAAGAATGGCAGGCTGGCAATTGGTCAGTATGAAGTTTGCTGTTTGGGGTCACCTGTGCCTTTTTTTGTTGGGCAGATGGAGGCCATTTTTAGTTAGTGAATCTAAGTCTTCATGGAGTCTTGAAGGTGTGGCAATATTTTTGTAAGAAATTCTTTTGGTGAAATTTGAAAGTTGTAGTTTGCGTTCATGATCCTTCTTGAGGGAGTGATCTATGCGGGAGGAGGATAGAAAGTGTCTTGTGATCTGGCCAGGGGACAGTGGCTAGAGTGGGTAGTGGAAGGGTGTAATTTCAGAGTATGAGTGGGGGTAGGAATATCAGGTCTAGTGTATTGCCCTTGTTGTGGAAGGGCTGCTTGATGATTTCTGTGTATCCCAGGGCTTCCATTGCATCCAGGAAGGCTTTTGAGATTTATGGGGTGGTGGATATAAGGCTGAAGTTGCTTAGGATCATTAGATGGTTGGAGTGAGATCTGTATTTGCAGACTGCTTCCAGTAGAAGATCCAGGTCATCTGGGTTGGCATTAGGGGATCTGTATACAAGGAAAAATGTTATGGAGCCGTTTGTGATAGTTAAAATGTCCAAGCCTCTGCTTGTACTGTTGATGAGGAAGTTAAAATTGAGGTGTTTTTTGGTCAGGGTTAGAACTCCACTGCCTCTGCGTTCAGTCCTAGGACAGCTGAATAAGTCATAACAGGGTGGTATGAACTGGCTCATTAGGATGTTAACGGATTCAGTGAACCAGGATTCAGTGATGCATAGAACGTCCAACAGATTATCTGTGAGAAAGTCAATGATCAGTTGAATTTTGTTTTGTGCTGAGCGGGTGTTAATCAGAGAACATTTGAGGTGAGAAGAGGTAGTAGGAGGATGTTGAAAGTGAGTTGGTTCTGTTTGTGGGTGGAGGTGCTGATACGTTTTGAGTTTGGGTTTGGGTTTGTTTGTGAAGAGAGGTGTTGGGGGGGGGGGGATATGAGCATATGATAGGTATGTGAGCGGGGGGAGGGGGGGTGAGTTAGTGAGGAGGTAATGAGTGAGAGGAGTGAGGCCAAGCAGAGAAGTGTGAGCAGAATGGTTGAGGTGGTCATTGGGGGGTGTGAGAGCCAGTGGAAAAGGGTCAACACAGAACATCTATATGTTGTCCAAAATGTTGCCATTTGCATATGAGGTGCTCTGGGAGTTGCTAGAGGTATTAGGTGACATCAGATGGAAAAATGTGAGAAAAAACACACTTATCTACAGGGCACAAAGAGAAGGCATCACAAGAATAAATATACCAGCTCAGCATGGGGCCTAATGTAAAATTGTCAGAAGATACAGAGAATTAACAAGATATATTTCCTATATTTCTTGAAAATGAGGGATGGGAAAACAAACCAGGTAAAGAATTGAATAAGTGTGAAAAAGGTCAGATAACAAGGAATAAATCTGAGAAAGGCCCAGGCCAATGGTTGCAAACATGGCATACAAAAGGTCAACAGGAATGGAGTGCAGACAAGACAGGACAAAGGAAGGAATGGAAGAGAAAATTCAGATGCCTGGAGTAAAAACAAAGGGACTAGTTTGAAAGGAAAACTATATAACGTGACAGAACTTTTAAGGGTGGGGGGAGGGAGATTTTGCAACCTAACTCCTGAAGATGAGATGGGCTGCAAATCCCCCCTGTATGTCTGTTAACGAGTGAGTGTGTATGATTCTGATTCTCTGTGCATCTGTGTGATTTCGCTAGTTTTCTTCGAGTGTAGCTAGAATTATATACCCTTCTTTCACTGTGCTAGGACCTGTCAATGGACAGGAAATCTCTTAATTAGTTTATAGCTGTGACAGAAAAACCAGAAAGAAAAGTGTTTTTACTTTTAAGGAGATGGTAAGGGAAATAATCCAAATTCCTTTGTATTTAGTTAGTTTTGTTATGCTCTTGGTATGCTTGCTTCTGTGACATAAGAAAAATAATAAAGAATCTTTTTGCAAGGAAAATCTGTGAGAATATTGTGCCAGGTACGAGAATAATCTGCACGAGATGTGGTCTATTGGGAGGGGTAGTAAGCCTGCCCTGTGTGTCAGTTTGTTCCCCTTTTGCACAGAGAAGGCAGTCTGGTGATTCTGTCTAGCCAACGGCGTGAGCCCCCCTTGTGGCTTTATGAGCTGGAAGCTGGCATTTGAGGGAGGTCCTGTCGTGTGTGATACAGTAGATGATCTGGTGTGTCTTGGTGTAAGTGCAGGGTATTGGTTTGCAGCGGCTTGCCTGTTTAGGCAGGACAGTGGTGAGGTTCTAAGTCTGAGTTGTTGCAGGGTGGTTATGAGTTGTGTGTTTGTCATGGCCTCCTTTGTGTGGGCTATGTCAGCGGATTGCGGTCCACCTCAGGTCCATTCCAAGAGCCACACTCAAAATGCAGCTGAAAAATAGAAATTTATCTCAACAAGGGGCTTGTGTCCTTCAGTGAAACGTCTTACTGCCACTCTCAGCAAGGGATACTTTATCTTTCAGTGACACTCCTTGCTGTGGTTATCCTTGTTTAGGGAAAGCAAAGTAATACTTCTCCCCACAGCGTTAAAATCACAAAGCTCTCATTCCACTTCCATGTATTTCCAATTCCAACCATGGTTTCACCCAGCTAAAGGGTTTCTTCAGGGAATATTCATTTGCTCTACTTCTCACAGTCGTTGACCCAAGTTGCCAGTTTTACAGTTCAATGCCCTATGTGGAGGTTTCAAGAGCATGCCGGGGGTATGATTTGAGAGTGGCCAGGGTAGGTCTACATGTCTTTATTTATTTATTTTATTTTATTTATTTATTTATTAACAATTCTTATATACCGCACTATTAGACATCAGCGCAGTTTACATTAAACAGAAAACATCCGACAGTTTACATATGTCTGGTCATTACATTTAACAGGAGGTATAACTTGGAGAAATAGGGGAAACTAAATACAATGGTGGTTTATCTAATAAGGGATATTATGGTGAACTATATACAAAGGAGTTACCACAGTACATGGGAATGCTTGTTATCTACAATGTAAAGTTGGCCTGTTGCGAGGGTCTATCCATTTGACCACTCCTGCTATTCACCTGGTGGTTATGATCTGAGCTGTCGTTGAGATATTTGAGGAAAAGGAAATGTTTTAGTGCCTTTCTGAACTGACTCAAATTGGGTATTGCTCTGATTTGTGCTGGTAAGGTGTTCCATAAATTTGGGGCGCAGAGTCGGAAGGTTCTGTTAGCTGTTGATCTGGTGCATCTTGTGGTTTCATTTGGAATAACTAGCATGTTCAATTCTGCTGTTCTTCGCGGCCTGTTTGGTGCAAGTGGTTGAATGAGGTTGGAGAGGGAGGAAGAGGTGAGACCCCTAGCTGCTTTGAACGTTAGCAGCAAGGTCTTGAAACTGATCCTTGCTTGGATGGGGAGCCAATGTAGCTGTTTTAGAAGGGGTGTCACGTGGTCTCGTCTGGATGCCCCGAGGAGTACTCGCGCAGCACTGTTCATGGCCAGCTGCAGGGGGTTCAGAGTGGAATGGGGGAGTCCTTGTAGTATGGAGTTTGAGAAGTCGAAGTGGGGAAGTATAAGAGCTTGATAAATGGTCCGGAAGTCTTCCGGTTCAAGTAGCGTGCGTAGGTGTCTGAGGGATCTGATTTTAAAGTAGATTGCCTTGACTGTATTGGCTATGTGGTTCTTCATGTCAAGGTTTTGGTCTAGCGTTACTCCAAGGTAACGTATTGTAGGTTTCACTTGGAGTTGGGCATCCTTTACATTAATACAACAAGGAGGGGTGAAGTTGGTGTTCCTCGAGATGAAAAGGACTTCCGTCTTTTTGTGTTGTATTCTCAGGTTTTGTGATAGGAGCCACTCTGATATGGTGTCAAAGCAGTTAGTCAGCGGAGTGAGGTCTAGGCGATCCAATGAAATTGGCATATATAATAGTACATCATCTGCATATATCATGTAACTGACATTAAAGGATCTGATGATGTCGCAGATGGGTTGAATGTATATATTAAACATCAGAGCTTGTGCTTGCTGGGATTTACACCTGTTCCCTGGCATGTGAAGGTATTTAAAATGTGTGCATTTTGGCCAGCACTTTACAGAAGAGATAAAAGGAGTTATTCTCCTCAATCCCACCTAGTTTATTTCTCACTCTAAATATAAATTAGAGTTAAAAAATGGCCTCTGTAGTTAACCGATGGCATTTATATGTGTAAGTGTGTAAAACAGGTGTGTTACGTGTGTAAATGCAGCACTAACACGTGAGGGGGTTGAACTGCTCTTTTAAGCCATTACCAGTCTTACCTTGATGATGTGATTTCTCTGATTGGTTTGCTGAAACTATGTAAACCCTAGAACTCATATTCTTAACTTACTCTTTGATAGGTCTCTCCGGAGAATTCCTGGGTCTGCTACTGTTTTCCTGTTGTTACTGTGGCTTCTTAGCCTATAGACACACTACCTTGAGTCTGCCTGACCTTCTCTGATCACGGACGCTAAGGGGCCCTTTTACTAAAGAGCGCTAAAGTGTTGCAACTAATGCGGCAAAAGCACTGAAACAATGGTGTGTTATATGCCACTGCGTTAACTGTTTGGGGTGGGGAAAGCATTTCCCTGGCAGTTAACGTGGTGCCCTCTTCCTTAATGCATGCTAAATTAGCGCAGGTGCACTTAACACCACTTACTACGGCGGCATTCAGTGAACGTACGCTAATGCAGGTAGCACGCGGTGTGAACACAACACTAACTGCACTGAGCTCACCACGCCCACTCTCCGCCCTTAACCCGCCCATTCACAACCCTAACGCGGGTCACACAGTTAGCGCAGGAATCATCCCGTGCCACCTGTCATGGCCTCACACTAGCTGGCAATGTCACACTCTCACTCCATTTTTTTCTTGTATCTTTTTGCACTGACATTTTAATTGCTTGATTGCAATCTGTTGATTTAAATCATGAATGTTGTACTGTCACTCTGACCTGATTACACTGCCATATGACAATTTTGTTTGTTTGGAATCTGTTTATTATTCTGATTAGATTTAAAATTTATTTTAATTTATATAACACTGGCTTCCACTAGATGTTACCATTGCACATTGATTGTGAACAGCTCACCTTCACTTGGTTTGCAGCTTGTTGTGCTGTGAGGACTTGTGTGCATCAGTGATGCTGAAGGCTAAGCTACTGGTAATTTAACTATCGGCCAGGTCTCCCAAGGTGGACAGGTCTCAGCTGAGGTGCCAGATCAAGACAAACCACCCATTTGGACAGCAGCAGAATGGGACAGTGTTGGCGGCGGAGGATCACATTTCTGTGACAATGGCAACAACACTAAATTTAAACTGCATGGAAGAAAGGCCTGGTAATTTTCTTCCATATCTTGCCACGAAAACCCATTGGATAGTCACAACAAAACAAATTGCACTGTAGTGCTGGAAGATGAGACCCCCAGGTCAGAAGGCACTCAACTAGCTACTGGGGAAGAGCTGAAGACTTTTTCAGAGTAAAGCCAGCATTTATGACGTGGTTGGATCAAAGCCCTCGGGAAGTCTGACTGCTGATGTAGCTGCACATGAAATGAGAGTCAGAAGCTGCAAAGATGTCTTACACATTGGAACATGGAACGTACGAAGCATGAACCAAGGGAAGTTGGAAGTGCTCAAGAATGGAATGGAACGTGTACAACTTGATCTGTTGGGTGTCAGCGAACTGAAATGGACTGGCATCGGGCACTTTGCATCAGATGATCACATAGTCTACTATACTGGAAATGAAAGACAAAGAAGAAATTGTGTTGCATTTATAATTAAGAAGAAACTTACAAGAACTGTAATGAAATACAATGCAGTCAGCGAACGCTTAATTTCTATTCGTCTACGAGGAATGCCTATCAACACAACTATAATTCAAGTATATGCCCCAACAACAGCTGCAGAAGAGGATGAAATTGATGAGGTCTACGAACAAATACAAGCTGAAATTGAAAGAACATGCAAACAGGATATCCTGATAATTATGGGTGACTGGAACACAAAAGTTGGCAATAAAGAAGAAGGCAAAATGCTTGGAAAATATGGACTTGGCAACAGAAATGAAGCTGGAGAAAGACTGATAGAATTCTGCAAGACCAACGATCTATTCATTTCAAACACCTTCTTCCAGCAACACAAGCGGCGACTATATACATGGACTTCACCCAATGGATTGTACAAAAATCAAATTGACTACATTTGTGGAAGTCAACGATGGAAAAGCTCTATAACATCAACAAAGACAAAACCTGGAGCTGACTGTTGTGTAGATCCCCAACTACTGGTATGCAAACTCAAACTAAAGTTGAAAAAGAGCAAGCCATTCATGAATGTAGCAACATATGACCTTGTGACTATACCACCAGAATTTAAAGACTGCCTGCAAAATTGATTTGCTGCTTTAGATACAAACGACAGAGCTCCAGAAGAGTTATGGGATGACATCAAGAAAGTTGTGTTGGAAGAAAGTAAGAAATCTCTACAAAAGGTAAAAAAGTAAAAATGGCCAAAATGGATGACTAAAGAAACTCTGAAAATTGCCCAGAAATGCAGAAAAGCTAAAGTAAGAGGAAAAAGAGAGGCAATCGCAGAACTCAGAGATTTCCAACATGCAGCAAGACAAGACAAGGAGAAGTACTACAATGACGCATGCAAGGAAATAGAAGCAGAAACTATTAGAGGAAGAACAAGATTGGCTTTCCTAAAGCTATGAGAGTTAAAGAAAAAATTCCAGCCTCAAAATGGAATGTTACAAGATGCTCAAAGATCTATGTTGAATAATGCTGAGAAGATCAAGTAGAGATGGAAAGAATATACAGAGTTTTTATATGATAAAGATCAATTGGACCAACAGCTGTTTCAACCTGTATCTTATGATCTGGAACCATTGGTGATAAAAGAAGAAGTCGAAGCACCAGGCATTGACGGCATTCCCATAGAAGTATTACAGCAATCTGATGCAGTTGTTACCATACTTACAAGGCTCTACCAGGAAATTGGGATGACATCATCAAGGCCAACTGACTGGAAAAAAATCTGTGTTTAAACCAACACTAAAGAAAGGTGATCCAACTGTGGAAATTATCGCACAATTGCTCTGATCCCACATACCAGCAAGATTCTACTCAAGATTATACACAGCAGAGACTACAGCCATACCTGAAACGAGAACTACTTGAAGTACAAGCAGGATTCAGGAAAGGGCGAGGAATGAGAGACATCATCGCGGATGTGAGATGGATCCTTGTGTTTTATTGACTACAGCAAGGCTTTTGACTGTGTAAACCATGAGAAATTCTGGGCCACATTAAGAAGCATGAGTATACCAGAACACCCAATCATTCTTTTGCACAACCTTCACATTAATCAAGAAGCAACAGTTCGAATGGAACAAGAAGAAACAGAATGGTTTAAAATCAGCAAAGGTGTACAACAAGGCTGCATACTTTCCCCTTACCTGTTTAATTTATATGCAGAACAAATCATCAGAGAAGCAGGATTGTATGAAGACAACAAAAGTGCGAAGATTGGTGGAAGACTCATCAACAACCTTCGCTATGCTGATGATACCACATTACTGGCTGAAAGTGAAGGTGATCTGAAACATTTGCTTCTCAAGATCAAGAAACATAGTCTTAAAATGGGCCTGCACCTTAATGTAAAGAAGACAAAGATCCTGACAACTGGCAAAATCAATAAGTTCATTGTTGATGGAGAAGAAATTGTGGACAATGTTAACCTACTTGGATCAACTATCAATAAAGAAGCAACAAGCAGTCAAGAAATCAGATGACACATTGCTCTTGACAGAATGGCTATGAAGGACCTAGACAAGATTCTCAAGAGCAGAGATGTCTCTCTCCATACAAAGATTTGACTCGTTCAAGCCATGACATTTTCAATAACATCATATGGATGCAAAAGTTGGACAATGAAAAATATAGACAGGAAGAAAGTTGATGACTGAATTATGGTGCTGGTGACAAATACTGTGTATACCATGGACTGACTGAAAAAGAAACCAGTCAGTACTAGAGGAGATCAAACCTAAGCTTTCTTTAGAAGCTCAGATGACAAGACTTCGATTTTCATACTTTGGACACATTATGCAAAGAGAGAGATTATTAGAGAAAGATATCATGCTTGGCAAGATAGAAGGTCAATGCAAAAGAGGAAGGCCAGCAATGAGATGGATTGATACAATAACAGCAGCTATGGGTGCCAGTCTGTCAACAATGAGCCACCTGACTGAAGACCAAACACAATTTAGGATAGCTATCCAGAGGATCACCATAAGTCAACACCGACTCGATGCCACTTAACAACAACAACAACAACAAGCATATCAAATGTAAGGGATCCTTCCAAGACTCTTACCAATCCTTCATGCTTTCTGTGCAGGACCATTCTATTCTAGCCTTAGCAGTAGATGCATGCAGTGCCAATCCAACCACCAGGCAAACCAGGCAATTGACCAGGGCAGCAACTTCTGGGGGATTACAAAACTCGGGCATTCAAAGCTAAACAATAGATTTTGACATCTGGAGGTTGTGTAAAGCTTAAGGTTTCCCTAGGGTGCCAACACCTTGGACCAGTTTTGAGGTGGCCCTGGGTGCATATCATTTTATCTGTAATGTTCCCCTCTAGGACTGGCTACTTTTGGTTCTGCCCACCCTCTATATAACCTCAGTGCATAGGATGCAAGGTGTGTTTTTTTTCTTTGTGAGTCTGTGTGGTTTCAGTTTGCTGTGCTGGACTTGTCTTCTATTTTGTTTGTCCATGTGGATTCGTGCCCTTGATGTTTACGTTTTGTCAGTGTCTAAAGATCTGACAGATGTTTTACCTACCCCTCTGTTAGAATGGAGAGAAAGAAAGAGTTGGCTTGTCTTAAGCCTTGAAAAGATATTGCCGTATTGTAGAAAAATGAGTTGCTGAAGGAAGGTACAGGGGGATTTATCGGTGAATATAGTACCAGAAGATTTAGAGGAAAAAGGCATCCCACTGAGGAGAGAATAAAGACTGTTTTTTTCTTCTGACTGCAAGGGAGTCCTACCCAGAATCCTACTATTAGAAGCAGAAAATGTTGAATATTTAAAATGGGATCGGGGACACAAATAACTCAGGAAAGAACACAACCATTATTAACAAAGACAGTGTATTTGTTGAACAAGAAATTAATTTATTTCTTGCTGTGGAATTGAACAAATTTTGTTTATAGTAAAGGAACTGAGGCGCCCGATCCTGAGATGAAACCTCTTTAATTCATGCGCCAAGGGTCTTAAAGCATTCTCTTCCCACAGAGAGTCTGAAGCCACGAGCATGTGTTAGCTGAATTAAAGAAGAGGGAGAGAACCTGGGACCTGCCCCAGCAGAACTACCCTGCCACCCTAAGGCAAGGGGGGTGGGGGGAGGGTTTACACAAATAAAACTGAAGCCTGGTCAGCTCTGGCTTCTGCATGGGAGACCGCATTCCCGATCTTTGTTCCTGTACTTCTCCAGCCCCTGGCAATCGGCAACAAACTCCTCGAGACACATGCTTTAACTCCTGGAAATGTCTGCATGCTAGAGGGCCCAGCCTAAAGAGAAAGAAGGTTCTCGGTTGACAGCAAGACAAGTCAGAATTACAGAGAACATTTCAGCTAAAAGGTAACTAGCACAGGCAGGCTAATAGTTTAAGCTTAGATCAAACCATTCAAACATTTGGTGCAGCTGAATTTTCTCTCATTCAACTTTTATTATATAGGTTTTATGTTCTGAAGGCTGTCTACTGCACTATATCTAAACCTCCAAATTTGTTTAGGGCGATGAATGCGGAACGTGGGCAGAAATGTGATTAAAGAATTACAGCTGGGTCTGCAGGGCAGACTGAAAGTACAGTAATAATTCACACACATAGCTGAGGACAGTAGATTACAGACGAGATGGTCTATAGCAAACACTGACAAAACTGGCAAAACGGACATATGTCGATTCTCTAAGAAAGAGCTGGAAACAGTGGCTCACCTCATAGCTGGCTGTGAAGTTCTAATGGTGGAAAATTTCTATACATAAAAGCACAACAAAGTAACATGCGTAATCCACTGGAAGCCTTGTAAATTCTACAACATCACTATGCCTGAAAAGCAATGGGATCATGACCCTAAGAGAATTACAGAGAATGAAGAGGTTATGATCACCTGGGACATTCCCATTCCAATGGATAAAAAACTGGATGTGAGGAAACCTGACATAGTGGTGGAGCAGAAAAATACCAGAACGGCATTAAGAACATGAGAACATAACATAAGAAAATAAGATATGCCATACTGGGTCAGACCAAGGTCCATCAAGCCCAGTATCCTGTTTCCAACAGTGGCAAATCCAGGTCACAAGTACCTGGCAAGTTCCCAAAAAGGCACACAGGCTTCACAGTGCTTGTCCCGATGTAAACAGTGGATTTCCCGGGTCCTCTTTAATAATGACCTTTCCTCCAGGAACTTGTCCAAATCTTTTTTAAACCCAGCTACACTAACAACTTTTATTACATCCTCCGGTAACGAATTCCAGTTTGATTACACATTGAGTAAAACAAAATATTTTCTCTTATTAGTCTTAAGTGGCTTACATTGTAGCTTCATTGTGTGTCCTCTAGTCTTTCTACTTTTTGATGGTGTAAACAATCTACATTTAGCCGTTCCACTCCATTCATTAATTTATAGACCTCTATCATATCCCTCCTCAGTCGGATCTTTTCCAAGTTGAAGAGAGCCAATATTTGAAGCCACTCCTCATAGGTTTATCCTTCCATTCCCTTTACCATTTTTGTCACTCTTCTCTGTACCTTTTTGAATTCTGCTATATCCTTTTTAAGATATGGTGACCAAAAGTGCACACAATATTCAAGGTACGGCCGCACCATGGAACGTTACAGAGGCATTATAATATCCTTGGCTTTATTATTGTTGTTTTGATTTGTGTAGTCAATTATAATGTAAGGTATGTATTGTATTTCCCTATGTATGTGTCTATGTTCTGACAATCTGATGCTTGTTTCCCTACCTTTTTGTGTAACTTGTGCTGTATTAACCGCTTTGATTTAAGGAAAAGGTGGGATACAAAACTTGTAATGTAATCTCTGTTGTACATGTGTCATGTATTGAAATGTATTGTATTGTACTGTGGCCGCTTTGATTGAAGGATAAGGCGGGATATAAAACATGTTAAATAAATAAATAAATAAATAAATAAAATTATCCATTCCTTTCCCTTATGATTCATAGCATCTAAATTGCTTTCTTGGCAACCACTGCATACTGGGTGGAGGGTTTCAATGTATTATCTGCAATGATGCCTAAATCTTTTTCCTGGGTGGTGGTTTTTAAGGTGGTACCTTGCATCTTTAACTATAGTTTGGGTTGTTCTTTCCTAGGTGCATAACTTTGCACGTGTCCGCATTAAATTTCATCTGCTATTTGGACGTCCAGTTTTCCAATTTATCAAGATCCTCTTGCAATTTTTCATAATCCTCTTGTGTTTTTTGAATAATTATGTGTGATCTGCAAATTTGATCACCTCACTCATTCCTATTTCCTGATCATTTATGAAAATGTTAAAAAGCAGCAGGCCCAGCTCAGATCCTTGGGGTACTCCCACTATTCACCTTACTCTATTGTGAGAATTGGCCATTTAGCCCTCCTCTCTACTTTCTATCTTTTAACCAGTTCCTACACTGTACTACACTGCCTCTAATCCCACGACTTTTTAATTTTGCCAAGAGTCTTTCATGAGGGCCCTTATCAAAGACTTTAGAGGTGTCAGTTCCAAGTGATTATTCTGTGAATCACATGGAGAGGCAGAAGATCCTGAAGTAGCAAGCAATGAAGTCAGAGACCAAGAAAATGCGGCAAAAAGATGCAGAAATATTTCCCATTGTACTGGGAGCCACAGGCTTGATAAAGAACTTCACGCACATCTTGGCAAACTACCCAAACATGTTACATCTTACGAACTCCAGCAGGAGGCGCTCTTTGGCATGATGCATTAGCCGTAAATTTGAGAGATTGAGATCATACTCCACATACCCTGGCTTAGGATTTAGGTTCATGACTGTCATGGTATGTGCAAAACTAACCCATTTGAAGAAATTTCCAACCAAGAAGAAGCCTGATGCAAGGAAACCAGGAAGCCAGACATAGTGGTAAAGGAGAAAAGAACTGTAGTGATAATGGAAGTGTGGAAGCCGTGTGATTATTCTCTGAATTGTTTGGAGAGGGAGAAGATCCTCAAGTATCAAGCAATGCAGTCCGAGACCAAGAAAATGTGGCAGAAAGATACAGAAATATTTCCCATTATATTGAGTTCCACAGGCTTGATTAAAAGTCGGTGCGAAGAGTTGCTACTAAAATGATTAGTGGTCTTCATTATAAAGCATATGAGGACAGACTTAAGGATCTTAATATGTACACCTTAGAGGAAAGGCGGGATAGAGGTGATATGATTGAGATGTTTAAATACCTCCGTGGCATAAATGCACAAGGGGAGAGCCTCTTTCAATTGAAAGCAAGTTCTGCTACGAGGGGACATGGGGTGAGGGTGAAGGGAGATAGATTCAGGAGTGATATGCGGAAATATTTCTTTACGGAAAGAGTAGTGGATCCGTGGAATAGTCTCCCAGTGGAGGTGGTAGAGATGAGGACAGTAACTGAATTCAAAGAAGCATGGGACCAACACAGAGGATCTCTAAAGGTAAAAAGGGGACTGTGGATATGGAAGAGCAGACTCAATAGGTCATGTGGTCTTTTTTTGCCATCATGTTCCTATTTATTTATTTAACAGCTTTTTATACTGCTTTATCATTTCAATCAAAGCAGTTTACATTGTAACTTAAACTTGGTAAATGTACATTAAACAGGAAGATTGATAACTTGGATTTTTCTGAGCAATGGTGGGTTAAGTGACTTGCCCAAGGCCACAAGGAGTGCTAGTGGGAATCAAACCTGGTCTCTTGGTTCCCAAGCCACTAGGCTGCTCCTCCACTCCTTTCTAAATGTTAGAGCACACCTTGATAGCATTTTATACCCTATGAATTCTAGAAGGTGGTTCTTGATGGCATGACGCAAGTACTACACCGAGTATTAGCAGTACATCTGAGAGACTGAGATCATATGCTGGCTTAGGAATGAGGTTCACTGCTGTCTTGGTATGCACAAAACCAACCCATCTGTAGACATCACCCCTGAGTCTGTCTAGCAGGGATCTAGGAGGTTGGATTTGTAGGTAATGGCTTTGTAGTTTGACAGGGAAGGAAGGTTACTAGGTGGGAGCAGATCAGTGGATCCTGTCTGCTTATCTACTAAACAAGAGAATACAAACTATCACAGACAGAGAGATATCTTACAGGTAACCATGCATTTTGACTGCCAGTTGGGGACAGACTGGCTGGACCAGATGGTCTCCTGTGATATGTCACTATGTGACAGAATTGCCTATTAAAATGATTTCCATGGGCCACACACACAAGCTCGCCACTTCAGGGAAAGCAGCAAACCCATGAAAATGAGGCAGCAATGACCGGAAAATCGCAGCTGCCTTAGCAAGAAAAAAGCAATGGATCCCTGGGGCTTCTCTTTGTAACTGGTGGATAAAACTGGGGGATGGATAATCCAAGATGCATCCACAGCAGTGAGGAGTCCAAACGTGGATAGGTGCTGAGAGGGATGAGATGAAGCAAAGGTGGCCATGACTCCACTTCGGCTCTCCAGAATCCCTCTGGTTCGGATCTTCATACGTGACTTCAGATGTACAGTCTACGCCCTAGACCCTCCAAAGTTCTACTTAAGCAAGTGCCCAGGTTTGAACACAGGAAAAATAAGAACGAAAAGATGGATAAAGCCGAGCAATAGGCAGAATGTGGGGTGAAGACTGGTCCATGCCATAGACTGGAACCACTTACTTCAGGGTAATACCTAAATGACTGCTCTTCCTGCTTATTCGAACGGCACCTCACGGCTGCTACATATGTTGAAGTTTCTCTTAGCAAACTTTAACTAAAAATGCAATATATTTTAGGATATGGGTCTAATCCATAAACCTCAGAGCAGCGTTCTCACACCGGATCTGCAGTATCACCATAAAACTTACTGTGATCTGTAGAAGTCCTGATTGGAGTTTACAGGAGATGATTCAGGAAGTGACTCCTCTGAAGAGCAAAGGTTAGGAAAATGCCCGGGAGTGGCAGTACCTCAATATTTCTCTGGGATGTAGATTGTAAAGGCACACACCTTGTTATTTACGACACCAGTAAATGTTTTAAACTAAGCACACCCAGTTACAACATGGATTCTGGCACCAGGAGCTTGTGTGATAAATCAGAGCTGCGTACACTGCAGATTACACAGGAATTACTACTCTGCTGCCAGTCTCACACCCCCATCTCCCCCACATGCCATGATAGTTGAGAGGTGTTAGGCCAGCAAAGAGGAGAGGGGATAATTCAGACTTGCAAGGATGTCTGAAGTGAGGGAAGCGGTGTAGTGCTGTTTAGCATTCATAGATAGCTTAAAACATTAATGAACACGGACAGAGGCCTGAACTCTCTGTAAGGAGATCAGCTGTGGATTTGTAACCCAGAAGATTTCTGATCAGAAAGGATTCTAAACAGGTCTGAATGAGCCCCTTGCTGAAAATTTAAGGTGGGCCCTTAAACATCATCTTACCTAAGATGGTGAGGGCTTGGGGGGAGGGGAGCGTCCCCTTCAGAGCTGCAGTCAGGGCAGAGGGTACATGTGGAGTGTGTAGGGGAGTATGTGTGAATGTCTGCAATGGATGAGGTGATGTGGAAGTAGGTGCAGTGAGGGTGTGATATGTGAGATTGTGTGTACATGAAGAAGGACTGTCTGGGGCAGTGAGCAATGGGTGTGTTTATTTGTGTGTGTGTATGAGGGGCAAAGGAGAAGGGGGTCAGGTGAACAGTGAGGGCATGTCGGGGATCCTGGTCTGTGAAGGGAATCTAGGGCAGTGACTGCAGAAGGGTGTTAGGGGTACAGTGGAGAGTCCGCAGGAGGAGTGTCGAGAGAGGGGTGCACTGAAGGGTTCAGAGAACACTCCCTCCCCCTCCCCGTCCCTCTGGGCTGATAGCATTTTTTTAGCCAGGTTCACTTAATGATAGAACGTGTTTGTTGATAGGTAAAATGAGGATGGGACTTGTGAGAGGTGAAGTTAGTTACAGAACCTCTATGTAAGGTGAGAGTTTTACTGGCATCACTCTTACAGTTTCCTGCTTCTTTGGTTAAGCATAGCTAAAGTCACTCAAACCTCTCTCAAAGCTGCCCTGGTCACCTCTGCTTTGGCCTCATCTCCCCGTTTATCGCTGCAGGTCCTGCTTTACTTGTTAGCATTGATCCTTAAACGAGATGGGGCAGACGCCCATCACCTTCTCTCCCTGCTCATAGGGTTCCAGGCTTCAGTCTCTCTTTCTGCAGCATGGAAACATCCCCCTGTACATCTGCTTTTACCTATAACAGCTGAGGCATACATGTTCAGAAGCAGCACTTGCTCAGCAGATGGGGCTATCTGGTGATATCTGGCAGCACTATCCAAATACTACTGCTGAATATCTTACACAGAGCCTTGGCAGGATTGGGATAGTTCTGGAGCAGAGCTGCAAATTATCCAGACAGTGGAGGTATTCATCTGGTTAGCTCTCTGCAGAAAGTTAGCACAGCTGAACAGCTTGTCCTACCGGATCTCCACTACTTGGATAGTGGAGCCAGTCACCTCTATCTGGATAGTAACATAGTAAATGATGGCAGATAAAGACCAGTATGATCCATCTAGTCTTCCCAGTAAGGTAGCAAGAGTAGGTGCACCGGCCGCTCTGTGCAGGTCACCCCTCCCCATGCCTTTGTTTAGTGGTGTACCTGTTGCTCCATGTAGGATAAGAGATAGTTATATTTATTTTGATTTTATCCTGTTGCTATAAAGGAATCCACTGTGTCTGTCCCATGCCATTTTGAATTCTGTCACTGTATTTGCCCCCCACCACCTCCATCGGGAGGACATTCCAAGCATCCACCACCCTTTCAGTGAAAAAGTATTTCCTGACATTGCCTTTCAGTTTACCCTCTTGCAGCTTCATGTTATGCCCTCTATTTTTACAGCTTCCGCATCTTTGGAAGAGGTTTGTTTGTCCATTAATACTCTTTAAGTGTTTAAAGGTCTGAATCATATCTCCCCTGTCCCTCCTCTCCTCCTGAGATGTGGAAGTAGGCCTGGATATTCTATTATTATTACTAATCATTTCTATAGCGCTACAGGCGTACACAGCGCTGTACATATAAATGTAAGACACAGTCCCTGCTCGTCAGAGCTTACAATCTAATCAAGATGAAAAAAATCACAGAACTGGGGACTAGAGTATGATAAGATACAATGAAGTAGTGGACAAGAGAACGAGGAGCGTCAGGATCCAAAAGCAGCCTCAAAGAGGTGAGACTTCAGCCTGGACTTCAATAGGGCTCGAAAAGGAGTCCAACGCCAGTCAACACAAGCCACTGCCGAATATTCATACTTTTTGGCCACCATGATCAATATTTTAAAAAATGCTGATGACAGCAACTGAGCATTAGCCTGTAAATGACTTCAGACTATTTGTCTCCTCTTGGGTAAAAAAGGGGCTTCCTTCAAAGCAACTCTATCGTCTCTGTACTGACTTTAGATCTGTTTCTCCAGTATTCGTCTGCTTCGGATATGCTCCTTTTTCATGTCCCGTCTTCTTGCTCTGCTTCTTAGACTAACTCTGGGATATGATTTGCACCAAAGCTGGTATAAACAGTTGAATTGTTCCATATTGTAAAACATCACACTACATAAGAGCTTGCAAACTCAGTGCAGCTGGCCTGAATATGGGGGAGTTTAAACTTCCTCACTCATCCAAGGTAAGTGTCTGAAAACCAGATGCAGTCTACCCCATCACATGCTTTACTTCTACGGCACGTAAAGATATTCAAAATTCATTTTCCAGGTTTCTGATTTCATGACTTCACAGCAGATTGTGTATAATCTGCCGCTGTGCACCATTAGAGTGAAAACACAGTCCAATTAGTTTTGATTGGAGACATCTCTGAGAAATGTGTCGTGTCGCCAAGGTAAACAGCAGCGAACCTGGGTGCGCTGCTGGATGGAAGAGACACAAACTCGCCTTTTAACGCTGCAGGAAAACCGGAGCCTTCTTTCTACTTTTGAAGTGTCAAGCACAGGTTGACTTGTTTTTTAAATTTCACACGTGGGCATTGCTTTAGCAGATGTAAAAGCATTTTACAACAGAAGGGACTGGCCTAACGCTGTTGTGCATATTCAGGCACTTTTAAAAGGTTTGATAGCAGTATCAGCACAATATCTAGAAGACAGATGAAATATTTTATTGACATTGCTAGTTATTTCGAGCAGACAATCAAGCTGTCAGTATTTTTGCAAATCTCCTGGGTTGTTTTTGCCATGGGGCTGCCGCCATCATGAAATCAATAATATGCATGTACCACAAGAAAGAAAGCTCATCTCCCCCCTACACTGACCTCTCCCCTTCCTCATTTCTCTGGATATCATTGTCATCCTGTTTTCTCAACCAACAACCTTGTGGTAATCTCTGATTCCTCTCTTTCTCTGCACACATCCAACAGATAGCTAAAAGCTGTTATTTGGTTCTCTATACCATCATCAACATTCGTCCCTTCGTTTCTGAACACACTGCAAAGACTCTTATTCACTCGCTTGTCACCTCCCGTTTCAACTATTCAAACCTGCTCTTTGCTGGTCTCACACGGAACCATCTCTCTCCCTTTCAGTCTGTTTAAAACGCAGTTACACGGCTAATCTTGTGCCAGTATCACTACGCTGACCTACCCCCTCTTCTCAAGTCACGTTGTTGGTCCCCTATCTTTTTCTGCACAAAGTTCAGACTTCTACTGACCTACAAGTGCATTTGTTCTGTAGCTCCTTATTACCTCTCACCCCTACACCTCCTCAGGGACTCCACTCATCAAGCAAATCACTCCTAGCTATGCTCTTGTCTTCTACTGTCAACTCCGGGCTCTGCTCTTACCATCACTACAACTACTATTTATCATTTCTATAGCACTACAAGGTGTATGGAGCACTGTACAGAGACATGTAAGAAACAGTCCCTGCTCCTAAGAGCTTACAATCTAGTCAAGACAGACAAAACAACTGTAGACTAGGAGATTTTGATTGATTGATTTAACAGCTTTTTTTATATCATTTCAGTCAAAGCGATTTACATTGTAACTTCAACTTGTAATGTACATTAAAACAGGGACAATGATAACTTGGATTTTTCTGAAACAATGGGGGGTTAAGTGACTTGTCCAAGACCACAAGGCGTGCTAGTGGGAATCAAAGGATTTAACTAGGCGAATGGCAAAGAAACATATAGGAGATGAACAGGAGACTAAAGGGATTAGAATAAAAAACTGGTCCCAAAGCAGTGAATTTTTAGCTTGGCTTTGAACAAGGCTTCAGATGGAACCGGTAGTACCGACTCAGGTCGTTTGTTCCAAGCATAAGGAGCAGCAAGTTAGAAAGATCAAACTTTGGAGTTGTCAGTGGAAGAGAAGGGCACAGATAGAAGTGATTTGCTAGAAGAGCGGAGTTTCCGAGGAGAGGTGTAGGGAGAGATAAGAGAGGAAAGGTGGTGAGGAGCTGCAGAGTGAGTGCATTTATAGGTCAGCAGGAGAAGTTTGAACTGGATGCGGAAACGGATAGGGAGCCAATGAAGTGACTTGAGAAGATGGGGTGACATGAGCATAGCGGAAGATTAACACCAGATGCCTGGAATAAACTTCCTGAATCAGTACGTCAGGATCCATCTCTGCTACAATTCAAATCCAGGCTAATAAAAACTCATCTCTTTGAGACTGTTTTTGGATCCGGACCCTCTTATTCTCCTGTCCACAGCCATTTGCCTTTTAATCATTTCCCTTAAGAATTACCCTAGTCCCTGTTTGTCTGTCTTGAGCATCTTGCAAGCTCTGCGGGGCAGGGAATGTCTCTTATGAGAATATAGATAGTGCTGCACATGCCTAGTGCTGCTATAGAACTGGTAAGTAGTGCTACGTACATCGATGCTTCCTTTTGCTGTTGGCACTTTTCCAAGGCAAAACACTTTGTGTAGTTCTGATGATCCAAAATCGCACCAATCTAACCCTGCCTGGGCAATGCCTCCACACGTCGGTGGCATATGAGTAAACTTTGCTTGCATATAAGTGTGGGCAGTAGTCAAGGAGCTTGTTTCTACAGGAATAGTGCTGCATTAATAGGATTTTATGGCATCTGTAAATAAAATGAGGAGTCCGTACTAGCAGTGCCTAAAGAGGGGGCTGGGTGGCTCATGTGCCCACAGCGTCTTTTGTGCGTTGGTCCAATGAAAGGCATCAGAACCTACAAAGCCTTTACCTGTGACATTTCAAAGGCACCAAAACAGTCTTTGATGTACTTGCACAGAGCTGCTGAGCGACTCTGTTCTGAGAGGCAGACAGTCATCCACTCTTGGGTTTTGGACTTTCATTCTAAAGTACTATGAAATTTCCAAATGTGGATTTTTCCATTTGAAACTGGAACTGCCGGTGCCAAGGTGTGGAGGACGGCCAAAGAGCCAGGGTGTCCTGAAGACTCTCTCCAGAAACCAATCAGTTACTAACATGAAAGTGAATCAGCAATCTAAGGCCAGGCTTTAGATAAACTGGGCTGTAGAGTTCATTTTATCCTCACTATTCCCTAGCAGAAGATAACATTTTGCTAAGCAATACACCATGCTCAAGGCAAGGGAAGAAGGGCAAAGGTTCCCTAAATAACTCGTGAGCTACAAAGATGTTTCCTCCTGTTCAACCAACAGCCATTCTCTGATCACGAAATAATCAGATGGTTTAAGATCAAATGATTGACAGTGTTCAGCGAACGGGACTAGCAATCATACATAGAGATGGTAATTCTATAAAGTCCCACTTCTTTAATAAAGAGAAATAGGCGCCTACTTTTTTTTATAGAATACCAGTGTAAACGGCCAGTACGTGCGCTAATTCGAGGCAAGATCACTTACACCAGCCTTAGAGCTCATGTAAATGCCTGCATCTTGATTTTTAAAGAACGCAAATAAATTATAGTATATTATAATTTCTGTGCATACTAGTTCATTCCGCCCATGCACATTCCCACAGTGGAAGTCCATGCCATTGGCCCATTTGCATGCATAACTCACTGAAGTACTGCGATTTATGCGTGTAAATGGCACATAACATCAGGCGACTCCTTATAAAATTGTTGTCATCGCGTCCTAATTGCCAAAGAAAAAGTGAATAAAGACCATCTGCAATGCAAAGTGAAGGCAAGAGAAAAGGGGGGGGGGGGGGTTAGAGACTGTTGAATACCTCTTATTAATCTTGGCCCAAGTAGCATTGATGTTCTCCGTCATCAGTTCCACTTTCCGAGTGTCATCGGCTGAATAATCCCGCAGGAGCTTGAGCGCCAGGTCATTCGCCACATCCATATTGATCTGCCACTGACGCAACTCTTTCGCAAATTGCTACGAGGTGAAAGCAAAATTCAGTTAGGATACAAAATCCTCACGGTGCATTTACCACAAGCAAAGAACTCACACAAAGCACTGCAGATTGTTTGAAAAGGCAGAGTGGAGAGTTAGGCCACTGTGAAGAGTCATGACCACTACCTTCAGCTGCAAAGTCTGGTACAGTCAGTGTGGGAGAAACTGTGGGAGAACAGACTCAGAGTACGAACAGGAGACGTGAGGCGGCAGCCTGAAGTAGTAAACGCCAGACCTAGAGAGAGCCAGCAGATGTGGTGCTACAGAGCCCAATTCCAGCTGTTGCTTTCCTTCACACAGAGAAAGCAGCACTAGTTTATAGAACCATTTTTAATTTTATAAAGTGATGAGTAGAAAGACTACTATAAAAATCAGAATACTGAATTAATAGTTCCTTAAGTGATTAGCACCATCTGCTGGAATAACATTAAACCTACATAAAAGAACAGATCAAGTCGAAGACCCCAATGTTAGATGTCTTAGACACAGATGTTGGTAAACAGAATATTCAAGGACTCGTAAATCATTATTTACTACAAAATAAAATCTCTGTGTCTGCAGTGTGATCCACATTCAATAGCCAAAGCCTTTGTCTTTCTCGCTGTATAACATCTTCTGTCTTCATAAAAAGCCCATCAGTCCTCCACAACATTCCCGCCAAGCTGCGCAGGAATCATCCACCTGCGCTGCTGCTGGTAGGGGAAGATGCTGCAATATTGCCTTAAAACACAGTATTGCAACACTCTGCTGTACTGGCAGCAGCATGGGCTGTGGATGTCCGTGAAGCTTGGCAGGAACGATTGCCCTCCATTGCATCATACACTTACAGAGACTCTGAAGAGGAACCAGGAAGGTGCCGCATTCTCCTGCAGTAGCGTATGAGAGCTGATGACAACAAGGAATTAGGGATCACATACTAAGCTTTGGACATTTTAGACAACTTTTTAGAGTTTTCTTAATGGACATATTCTGTGAGCTTGAATTAGAAAATTAGAGTTTATGGGAAGACTCTTGAAGGCTCCTTCCTAGGGGAATCGTGCCTGTCCTTGAGCCCCTAGCACTATAAGTGTTGAGAAGTGGTGAGTTTATCAGGATATACCCCAATGGGTGGTGCCTGAACTTTAGGAGAATGAATAAAACCAAGAGTGCACAAGGTTCTGGGCTCTCTCTCTTCTGGATTTCTAAGACAGTGTTTAAGGTTTGGGGTAGCTGTGAAGGGCTTCTAAGTAGAAAGCTTAGTAAACTTTCCACTGAGGCAGCATATCTCCTATACGCCTTGTTCTGTGAGCACTAACCCAGTGTCTGAAGGCTAGAGAGCAACAGAACAAGTCCCCTCTGCAGAACTGCTCTCACCCAGGTGGCAATGAGTCTCAAGGGAGGGTGCAGGAGTGAGAAGAATTCATGAGTGGAGGAGAGCCAGTTATGAGAGATTACTTGAGAGTAGCCTGAAGGGGCTGTGGAGACAGAGGAAGTCCCTGTGTGCTTGTGAACCATCTGGATATTATTCAAAGGACATGTGTAGTTTCTTGTTTAGCATATTTCTTGGTAAATTCTTTCATTTTTGGAAAACATCAGTGGATAAAACAGTGCTGTACCAGAAATGGCCAACTCAATAAGTAAGTGAACCTATATACATGCAACCTTCATGGACACGCTTATCCAGGCTGAGTGGAGAGGCTCCTGGGGTGGGGCTGGAAAGGGATGGGCACTTTTGCACATACTTTTAAAACTTTGTATGTGGATAAGTTAACCCAGAAAATCTGTGCATCCTACACAGAAGGTACTAATGCACGAAACGGTTTCCTTGGAGTAATTTTCAAAGCAGAAATATTGCCAGTACTTTTGCTTTGAAAACTGGGCAATGTCCATACAAAGGAAGGTATAGGCATCTTTTTGTGCATATCAGCAGTTATACAAACAGCCCCCCAGGCAACTAAAGAGTTAGGACAAATGATAGTTTTGAAAATTGCCCCATCATGCCAAGTTTCACCAGGAAGTTCTATTTTAGCGGCTGAAAGAGTGGCTGTTTCAGCAGGTGCGGTGGGGTTGGGTTGGAAGTAGAAACAGCATACGGCAGACTTGGTCCTTTAGCCGGGCCATCTTAGAAGGGTGAAGTTGCAGCTGATGTGCCACCCACGCAGGGCTCCATTCCCCCACATGTACCCCTTTGTTTATGTTCCTGCTAGCACAAAGCTTTGCAGGCAGGTGAGGGGGTCCCTTCCTGTCTGCAGAGTGGGCAGGTGCCATAAGGGGGGGGGGGGACCAGTGGCCATAGCAAGCCACTTTTAAGTCCTGTCGCCTTGACGGGGAGGTCTGTTTAAATCTTCATTGATGGAGCTTTCTGCTCATGTGGGAGGCATTGTCCAGTGGGGTCAGTCAAAGAGAGCAGTTTTATAAGAAGCTTCCTAAGGCTACACACCATTTAATGACGTAAATTGCATCTTTTCTATGACTAATGCACGGATGGGCCTTTTTCCGCATGTACTTTAGCTGGTCGTTATTCTAAACCATGCCCGTATTTTCACTATGGGCATGCACATAGATGAAGCTTGGGTGGAGAATGCATGTATGCACATATTTGAGTAGAGTGGAGGAGTAGCCTAGTGGTTAGAGCACTGACTTGGGAATCCAGAGACCAGGGTTCAATTCCCACCAGTACTTCTTGTGGCCTTGGGCAAGTCACTTAACCCTCCATTGCTCAGAAAAATCCAAGTTATCAATGTCCCTGTTTAATGTACATTTACCAAGTTTAAGTTACCATGTAAACTGCTTTGATTGAAATGATAAAGTGGTATAAAAAACTGTTAAATAAATAAATAAATAAAATTTGATAAAAACAAGTGTATGTGTGGAAATTTACACCAGCCATAGGGTTGGCATAAGTGCTTGGGTCAAGATGTAATGTGTCTTTTCAATGACTTATGCGCCTATTTTATAAATTACACTTCTACTTGACTTTACAAACTAGATGTCAAACACAGGCATGTAAATGAGTGTTACCTAAGTGAGTATGCATTCAACTGCCCTCAATGGGACTTAGTGAGTCAAGACTGGGGAAGATGAGGAGAAAGAGAAGGCGTCACAGTTTGGAGATGCTTCCCTTGCCTTTTGGGGCCCATCAGAGGGAGAGTCATTTGAAAAAGATATTATGGCCTGGGGGACTCTACTGCACTGCCACCATGGAGAGCAACTCGGATAGGCCAAGGATTCAGCCAGTGCCGGGCTCCAGAGTTGATGCAAGGTGCAGGGGTGCTGGTGCCCTAGACAAATCTTAAATACTCCCCCCAGCTGTCAGAATATTGTTTAGCTTTGAATTCCATGCCTCCCTCCCCCAAAAGCTGCTGTCCTTGGCAACCACCTAGTTTGGCTAATACTTGATCCATCTCTGCATTCAGCACATGACAAAAAGGGTATGTGCCCCGGCCAGGGACTTCAAATGTAGAGCACCCTTGATTGGATAGATTGTTGCTAACACTTTGCAGTGATGCCAAGGGTAGCCCATCCCAAAGAGTGAGATTTACCATCCCAAAGAGTGAGGTTTACCATCCCAAAGAGTGAGATTTACCATTCCAATGAGTGAGATTTACCATCCCAAAGAGTGAGGTTTACCATTCCAATGAGTGAGATTTACCATTTATTTATTTATTATTTATTAGAGTCTCTTTTATACCGCGCTATTCAGCATCAGTGCGGTTTACAATGAACAATACAATACACATTTCCGATGGTACTTTGTGTTTACAGTTGAACAGGTAATGCAACTTGGATAACAGGGTAACTATTTACAATTTAAGACATACCATCCCAAAGAGTGAGATTTACCATCCCAATGATTGAGTTTGAAGTCTAATGAGTGAGGTTTTCTCACAGTGAATGTTTGCTTTGCAAATGAAAGGAGCACCAGAAAATGATAGATATTTATCTTTCTTTGGCTTCCATCAGAACTAGTCCAACTAAGAGCAAAACGTCACGTCAGAAACAGTACACAGTAGAGGAACGTGATGTGTCCAAGGATAGAACAAAATGATTGTTTTGAAAAGAGGCTTTTATTTACAATACCAATGGATGCTGCCCACCCGACACAGGCCGTGTTTCGTTTAATAAAACTTCATCAGGGGTAAAGGGCAACTAAAAACAAAAACATCCAATAAATACACTCAAATACACATAACAATAAAACATGCACTAATGAAAGCATATAAAAAACTAAAACCATAATAAACATATCATAAATAAATAACTATATAAATAAACACTTATATAAATAACTAAAAACGTTGGAACGCTATATAAATAAAAATAATAAAAGAGACTGAGGAAAGAGCAAAAAATCCCACCCATATTGAACTGGTGCAACAACCGTGAACCAAAAGAAGAAGAGGAAAATCATCTGTGGGCAAATCTAGCAAACTTATGTCATCGACATTTAAAAATATATACTAAAAACATAAATATATGAGGATTGCTTAAAAAATGAGATAAATAAATAAATAACATTGTCAATGTGTATAAGAACCTAACCCTAGTGCTTAAAGAGGTAAAACCATGCCCGCTGTCGTGCCAGCCATGCTGATTCAAAATACTCACTGACAAGTCTCTCATTGGCCAAAACTGTAAAAGTCTCTTCTTAACCACAAACTGTATCAAAAGCCAAAGGAGGCATTAACAGTGCAGCACAGAAAATAAATTTAAAAATTTGAGGTATGTTCAATCCTACTCACATTGTGCCCTTTACCCCTGATGAAGTTTTATTAAAAGAAACACGGCCTGTGTCGGGTGGGCAGCATCCATTGGTATTGTAAATAAAAGCCTCTTTTCAACACAATCATTTTGTTCTATCCTTGGACACATCACGTTCCTCTACTGTGTTCCATCAGAACTAGGCCATTTCCCTGTAGAACTCATCATACCAAATAAAAAAAAATCTGATTCTGGTTTCATCTCAGTAACATCCTAAAAGGCTCTTTGTACATACGTTAAAGTTCTATGTATATAAGCTCATGTTCCACTGTATCCCAAAAGTTCTGCTATTATCAATCGCTTTGACCCAGTGAAAAAAGGTATAAAAAAACAACAGTTAAATAACAATAAATAAAAAATGAATAAATCCTCTCCTGTACCAGTGTTTTGTCGTGATTAGATTGTAAGTTCTGATGAGCAGGGACTGGGTCTTACATCTTTATATGTACAGTGCTGCATATGTCTTGTAGCACTATACAAATTATTATTAGTAGTAGTAATTTTGATAGTTTCTCAGTAAAAAAAAAAGGCAGGGTAGACTCTGCAACATTTAAAGAGCTGCTTGCTAAATTCTTTCTTTTATGCACCTCTCAGGCAAGTTAAAAATCAGCTGACACCTTGTAGCACTGAACAAATGATTAGTCATAGTAGTAGCAGTTGATGGAGCGAATGGTTTACTGGACAACCTACAAGGGGGCTAGTAGTGAACTCTGCTGATTTTTGTTTTGCACAACTTCATAATACAGGTGGTGATAAACTAATAGCTCACTAATAAACTAATAGTCCTTTTTTGATAAACGAATAGCTCTTTTTTTGTTGTTTTTACTTTCAGGCCTCATTTCTCTTGAATTCAAAGTGCTTCATTACCTTCACTACATTAGGACATTTTGCAAAACCTTCACTGTGTTCTCTCTGTGTCATCTAGTGAATGTGCGGACTTCATTAAAAGGCTTAGAGAATTACGGGCGTGCATTCACTGTGCTGCTTATGTATATTTTTAATTTTCTTTAATTAGGAGACACTAGCCAAGTTATTAGTGCTTAAGTCTAGGTAATTAAAGGCCTTAATTAAAAAATGAGCATGAAAATGAGGCTGGGGATTTCTCTCTAAGTATTACCGGAGTGAATGAAGGGAATGGTGTTGAGAAGGCATCCTGAATCCAGCTCAGGATGTGTGTTGCTAACTATGGCTCAAGTCAAGTCAAGATGCTTGCACTTCTTAATATTTTTAGCTCGGAAAAGCGGACTCCTTCACTTTCTTCTTATTTAGCAAATGTCTAAGATGTTTACATTGTATCCTAAGAGGATTTTAAAGGCAGAGAGTTTAATGGAAGTCGTCGAAACCTGCTCGGGACTGGCCTTTGCAAAGCGCTTTATCCGTCGGTGGTCAGAAAAACTCACCATGGCCATTACAGATAAGAAGTGAGCTGAAATACCGCAACCATGTTGTATCAGTTTCTTCGTCATTTCTTCCCATTCCAACACACTCCCCTTACACTACAACAACATACAGTGAAAGAGCAGTTGCATAAAGGACTGGAAACCTTTCCCCTGGTTCTTTCATTCAAGCATTAAGGAAAAAGTCCCTCGGCACAGTCTGTGGAACCCTTTACCAACACAGTCTTCTCGGTGGATTCCTTTACCTTCTAGAGGTTACAGAAAGTTATAGCTTTTGGCACAAGATGATTGGTTTCAGGACTGTGCAAGCATTTGCCTGGCATTTATTCAAAACTGCATGACAGAGGCTGCAGATTTCGGAATCCTGAATTTTATATAATCTTGCCTTTCTAATATAGAAACATGATGGCACATAAAGACCATATGGCCCTTCAACACCAGCTACTACAGTCCCTTTTTTCTCTTTGGGACTCTTCTGTGTTTGTCCCACGTTTTCTTGAATTCAGATACAGTCTGAATAAGGCCTTGAAGGATACTACCAAAATCAGAGAGGTTCCACAAAAGAGTAAAGTAGCCCAAATGCCCTCAAGTATGGAGCAGACAGAGCTTAAAGATCCCAATTTACCCATGTCTAACAATAGCCAAATTAACATGAATAAAATACATTCTCTAAAATGCTTGTATGCAAATGCTAGAAGTCTAAACAATAAGATGGGAGAGTTACAATATATAGCACTAAATGAGAGGTTAGATATGATTGGAATATCAGAGACATGGTGGAAGGAGGACAACCAGTGGGACACTGTGATACCTGGGTACAAACTATATCGTAATGATAGAGCTGATCAAATTGGTGGAGGGGTTGCGCTCTATGTTAGAGAGGGCATTGACTCAGAAAGGATTAAAGTTTTGCAGGAAACAAAATCTGCTGTAGAATCTCTATGGATTGAAATTCCCTATAAAAGGGGGAAGGCAATGGCAGTGGGGGTGTACTATCGAGCACCTGGCCAGAATGACCAAATGGATGATGAAATGCTCAAAGAAATCAAGGAAGCTAACAACAGTTACAGCGCAGTAATAATAATGGGTGATTTCAATTACCCCGGTATCAACTGGGTCAGTGTCACGTCAGGACATGCTAGGGAGATAAAGTTCCTAGATGAAATAAATGACTGCTTCTTGGAGCAGCTGGTTCATGAACCGACCAGAGGGGAAGCCATATTAGACCTAGTCCTTAGTGGAACACCAGATCTAGTGCAAGAGATAAGGGTGTTGGGGCCACTTGGCAATAGTGATCATAGCATGATCGCCTTTGATTAAATTAGTGGAGGAGGGATAGTAAGGAAATCCACAGTACTACCTTTTAACTTTCGAAAGGGAGACTATGATAAAATGAGGAAAACAGTTAAAAAAAAACTAAAAGGAGCAGTTGTGAAGGTTAAAGATGTACATCAAGCTTGGGTGTTGTTGAAAAATACTATCTTGGAAGCCCAGACCAGCTGTATTCCACGCTTTAAGAAAAGTGGAAGGAAGTCCAAAAAACTGCCAGCATGGTTTAAAGGTGAGGTCAGAGAGGCTGTTGTTGCCAAAAAAGCATCTTTCAGGAAATGGAAAAAAGAGCCAAACGACGAAACCTGGAAACAGTACAAGCACTGGCAAGTCAAATGCAAGGCATTGATAAGGCAGGCAAAGAGAGAATTTGAGAAGAAGCTTGCTGCGGAAGCAGAAACGCGAAATAAAGACCTTTTCAAGTATATTCGTAGCAAAAAACCTGTGAGAGAGTCAGTTAGTCCATTAGATGATAAAGGGGTTAAAGGAGCACTAAGAGGCGACAAGGCGATAGCGGAGAGACTGAATGAATTCTTTGCTTCGGTTTTTACTGAGGAAGATGTAGGGATGTTACCCATGACTGAAGTGGTATTTAAAGGTGCGGAAGAATTGGAGGAAATATCAATACATCGGGAAGATGTCTTACAACTATTAGATAAACTGAAGAGTAGCAAATCACCTGGGCTGGATGGTATACATCCAAGGGTGTTGAAATATGAGATTGCAGAACTGCTATCAGTAATCTGTGAACTATCATTAAAATCATCTCTAATACCTGAAGATTGGAGGATCGCCAATGTAACACCAATTTTTAAAAAGGGTTCCAGGGGTGATCCGGGAAACTACAGACCAGTGAGCCTGACGTCAGTACCGGGAAAAATAGTAGAAACCATCATAAAGAATAAAATTACACAGCATGTAGATAGTCACAACCTAATGGGAGACAGCCAACATGGCTTTAGACAAGGAAGATCTTGTCTTACTAATCTGTTATGTTTTTTTGAAGGAGTGAATAAACAGGTGGACAAAGGTGAGTCAGTTGATATTGTGTATCTGGACTTTCAGAAAGCCTTTGACAAGGTCCCTCATCAGAGACTTTTGGCAAAACTAAAGAGTCATGGGATAGGAGGCAATGTACTATTGTGGATCAGGAACTGGTTAAAAGATAGAAAGCAGAGGGTAGGGCTAAATGGCCAATTTTCCCAATGGAGAAAGGTGAATAGTGGTGTACCCCAGGGATCTGTGCTGGGTCCGCTGCTTTTTGACATATTCATAAATGACCTGGAAAGTGGAATAACGAGTGAGGTTATCAAATTTGCAGATGACACAAAACTATTTAAAGTTGTTAAAACCCAAGAGGATTGTGAAAAATTGCAAGAGGATCTTGATAAATTGGAAGACTGGGCATCAAAATGGCAGATGAAATTTAATGTGGACAAGTGCAAGGTTATGCACCTAGGGAAGAACAACCCAAACTATGGTTACACGACGCAAGGTTCCACATTAGGAACCACCACCCAGGAAAAAGATTTAGGCGTCATTGTGGATACCATGTTAAAACCCTCAGCCCAGTGTGCAGCGGCGGCCAAGAGAGCAAATAGAATGCTAGGTATGATAAGGAAAGGAATGGAAAATAAAACAAAAGATATTATAATGCCTCTATATCGTTCCATGGTGAGACTGCACCTTGAATATTGTGTGCAATTCTGGTCGCCGTATCTTAAAAAGGATATAGCGATTTTAGAAAAGTTACAGAGAAGAGCCACCAAAATAGTAAAGGGGATGGAAGGATACTCCTATGAAGAAAGGCTAAAAAGGTTAGGGCTCTTTAACCTGGAAAAGAGACGGCTGAGGGGAGATATGATAGAAGTCTATAAATTAATGAACGGAGTGGAACGGGTAAACGTAGATCGATTGTTTACCTTATCAGAATATAGAAAGACTAGGGGACATGCAATGAAGCTACAGGGTAAACTATTTAAGACTAATAAAAGAAAATATTTTTTCACTCAACGTGTAATCAAACTCTGGAGTTTGTTACCGGAGGATGCAGTAAAGGCTGTTAGTGTAGCTGGGTTTAAAAAAGATTTGCACAAGTTCCTGGAGGAAATGTCCATAAACCATTATTAAGAAGTGACCGAAGATATCAATGCTTGACCCAGTACAAGCATTGTGGAACTTGTGTCTCTTGGGGAAACTGCTAGGTACGTATGACCTAGATTGGCCACTGTTGGAAACAGAAAACTGGGCTTGATGGACCTTGGTCTGACCCAGTATGGCATATCTTATGTTCTTAAGTCTTGGTCTCTACTACCTCCATTGGGAGACTATTCCATGCATCTGTCACTCTTTTTGTAAAGAAAGTTTTCCGCAAATTACTCCTGAGTCTCTCCCCTTTCATCCTGTGCCTCCTCGATGCAGAGCTTTCTTTTATAGAAACATAGAAACATTCTGAGAGGCAGGGGTAGTCTGAGTGCATGCACTGGTTTTGCATCTTGTGACGTGAAAGAGATATATCCCGTGGTATATTATCTGTAACCTATCAGAAGAAGCAGAGATGTGCTACGAAAGATCCCTGAATTCTAGGCAGTTTCCCCTAAACATCTAAATCGTAAGAGGCCCACAGGAGAGACGTAAGGAACTTGAAGCAGCTGCATTCTGCAAGACTAAGTAAAGGAGACTGATGTTCTTTTGGGCCCCGTTCATCTTTTAAAGGAAACTGGAGCCCGGGATGATTCATCGTACTACAGGTGTAATACAGGCCAATGCAGAAACCACAGGGAGTCATTACAGCTTTGCATGTGGACTTCATTCCAGGTGACTCTCATGTGTCATGTAACATTCAGGCCATGCCTGGTAAGTGCACAAATGTCTTCTATTTTCAGCTTAACTATTTTAACACCAAGTGCAGCTGAATACTACACAAAGTCCTTCTTTGAAACTCATGATTTTGCCCTGTGCATTGAGGCTGTCGGTCACTTGCATATTACACTAATTCTAGTTTCCGAGGGCCCAGTCAGTGGCTGCTAACTGCTACCAGTGAGTTTTAGAGAGTATTCTGATGATGACGTTTGTCCCTGCTGAAAGTGCGCAAAGATTGATGAGATATATCCTGCAAATTACCTGCATGCAAAAGAAAACGCAAGCGAACAACAAAACCTTCCCCAAAGACAAAAGAAAAAGAAAATGCAATTCAGGGTCCCCCTCCGAAACAGAACGCACCTGGTGTGCACAGTCCTAGGCGTTAGGTCGAGGGAGAGGAACAAAGATGGTATTCTGAACTCTGTGGCCCCTATTTCCTAAACTGTGTTAAGCTTTTACAGTTCATGTGTGTTGTCTGCCAAAGTTTAGTGGCAAAACCTCTGTGGTAACTGTAGGAGGCATGCCTGGCATTTGGGGGCATGCTGCGATGCCGCTCACATGGGGCAATTTATTTATTTATTTAAAACACTTATATGCCGCTATTTTGCTGAAGCATTCCTGGCGGTGTACAACAAGCATAAAAACAACATAAAATATCCCACCCAAAAGGTCACTACTATACACCTTTGGCTTAAATTACATACCCTTGCTGACTTCCTTATTATATTATTATTATTATTATTAATAATAATAAAGATATATGAAGTGCTGCTAGGCGTATGCAGTGATGTACAAAGATAAAGACAGTCCCTACTCTTCACAGCTTACACTCTAATCACACGAAAAGACAAAAGTGAGAAAGAGGATAGAATAGGGACGGGTAAGGAGACGTAAGGACAAGGGATCAGGATGCAAAGGCAACCTTAAAGAGGTGAACCTTTAGCTTAGATTTGAAAAGAAGCAGAGATGAAACCTGACGTACAGACTCAGGAAGTTTATTCCAAGCATAAGGAGCAGAGAGGTGAAAGGAGTTAGTAGAGGTAGAAAAGGGCAAAGAAAGGAGAAGCCAGTAGAAGAACGAAGTTCACGTGAAGGGGTGTAGAGGGAGAGGAGAGATAGTGAGGAGCAGCAGAGTGAATGCACTTAAAGGTCAGAAGGAGGAGTTTGAATTGGATGCGGAAGTGGAAGGGAAGCCAATGAAGTGTTTTTAGAAGAGTGGTTATATGAGCAAAACGAGGCTGGCGAAAGATTTGACGTGCAGCATTTTTTGAATACATTGAAGGGGAGAGAGATGACTCAGAGGGAGACCAGCAAGAAGGAGGATGCAATAGTCGAGACAAGAAGTTATTAAAGAGTAGACAAGTTCTAACAGTGTCATCAGAGAGGAAGGGGTGAATTTTGTAAATGTTATAGAGAAAGAAGTGACAGGTTTTGGCAGTATGGAGAAGGGAGGAATCAGAAATGATGCCAAGGTTACGTGCTGACGAAACACGAAATATAAGAGTATTATTGACAGAGATCGAAAAAGGATGGAGGGGAGAGGAGGGTCTGGGGGAAAAATAAGTAGTTTAGTTTGTTCATGTTAAGTTTCAACTGGCAGTGAGACACCCAGGTGGCGATGTCAGAAAGACAGGCAGAGATACTGGCCTGCAGTGCCGGAGAAATATCAGGAGTAAAAAGATAGATTTGAGAATCATTAGCATAAAATGGTACTTAAATCTATATAAGGAAATGAGAGAATCAAGGGACTGGGTGTAGAGAGAGAAAAGTAGAAGGCCCAGAACAGACCCTTGGGGAACACCAACAGAGTGGAAGAGGGGAAGAGGAGGAGCCATTAGAACAAACACTGAAAGAGCAATGGGAAAGATAAGAAGAGAACCAGGACAGGACAGAGTCTCTAAAACCAAGTAATGACAACAGTATCAAAAGCAGCTGAAAGGTCAAGAAAGATAACGATGGAATAGAGGCCCTTAGATTTAGCCAAGAACAAGTCACATGAGACCTTCACTAGTGCCGTTTCAGAGAAATGTGAGGGGCGAAAGCCAGACTGAAAAGGTTCCAGAAGAGCTTGAGAGGAAAGAAAATCATGACAGCGGTGGAGGATTGCACACTCAAGAAGTTTAGAAATGAAAAGAAGAAGGGAGATTGGACGTTTGAGTAAGGGTGTGACTGCAGCATGCTTGAAGGCCACAGGGACAGCAACATTAGAAAGAGAGAGGTTGAGAATATCTGAGATGGAAGGGATGACAGCAAAGGAAATGGAGAGCAGATGGGTAGGGATAGATCAGAAGAGCAACAGAAGAGCAGGTTGTAGGTTTGGGGGTGGAAAGAAGATGAGACGTTTCATCATCAGATATCACTGGAAAGGAAGAAAGGGTAATAGAGATTGATAGGAAAAGTTGTTATTGAAGGCGAGGAGGACATTAAGTTGTTCTAAGGGGAAACTGGAAGGAAATCTCATGTATTTTGTTATGAAAGAACTCAGCTAGGGTTTGGGCAGAGAGAGAAAGGGGGATAAGAGGGGGAAGCACCTTGAGGAGAGAATTAAGAGTAGAGAAAAGATGGCAGGGATTAGTAGCAAGAGAATTAGTCTGGTGGATATACAGTAGTAGTCTTGCTTAGCAAGAGCTAATGCAGACTGGAAGGATGTAAGCATGAATCGGAAGTGAAGGAAGTTAGAAAGGAGGCAGGAATTAAGCCAGATGCGCTCAGCAGAGTGGGCACAGGAGCGGAGAAAGCGGTAAGATGAGGACAACCATGGCTGGGATGTAGTGCATCTATCAGAACGAGGGATGGGTGGAGCAAGAGTATCAAGAGCAGAGGAGAGGACAGTATTATAGGAAACAGGGGCAGTTATTCGATTAGGCCACCTGAGGCGATGGCCTCAGGTGGCACTCCAATGGGGGCGGCATTCTGGTTGTTTTTATTTTAGATTTTGCTGTCTCTGGCCTGCCTCTGCCTTTCCGCTGCATTTTTTCTTGCTGCAAGCATTCTTGAGGGGAAAAAAAAGCAGCGGGAAGGCAGAGGCAGGCCAGAGGCTGCAAAATCTAAGCTTAAAACAGAGCTGGAGTGCCGCCGGCATCGGACGAATCAGCCTGATCGCTTGCAAAAACCCTGCAAGCGATCAGGCTGATTTGTGCAGCGGCAGCATTCCAGTTGTTTTTATTTTAGATTATGCTGCCTCTGCCTTCCCACCACTTTGTTTTTTCTTGCTGCAAGCATTCCTGAGGAAAAAAAAAAGTGCCGGAAAGGCAGAGGCGGGCCAGAGGCGGCAAAATCTAAAATAAAAACAGCCAGAGTGCCCTCGCCGCCAGATGAGAAGTGGAGGTGGATGGAGTGGGGACAGGAAGAGGACAAGGAGAGACAAAGGGAAGAGACAGGGGGGCAAATACTGGACAAAGAGGAAAGACAAGGGGCAAATGCTGGACAAAGGGGGAGACAGGGGGAAAATTCTGGACAAAGAGGAAGACGGGGACATACTGGACAAAGGGGGAGACAGGGGGACATGTGCTGGACAAAGGGGAGACAGGGAGCAAGTGCTGGACAAAGGGGGGGAGACAGGGGATAAATACTGGACAAAGGGGGAGACAGGGGGAAAATGCTGGACAAAGGGGGAGACAGGGGGAAAATGCTGGACAAAGAGGAAGACGGGGACATACTGGACAAAGGGGGAGAAAGGGGGACAAGTACTAGACAAAGGGGGGAGAAGGGGGGCAAATGCTGGACAAAGGGGAGAGACAGGGGGACATACTGGACAAAGGAGAGAGACGGGATAAATGCTGGACAAAGGGGAGAGACAGTGCTGGTTAGGATTATAATGGGCTGATGGTGGGGCTAGCACTGGTAATGGGCAGATCAGGGGGGGGCTAGAACTGGTAATGGATTGATTAAGTAATGCTAGGACTGGGAATGAACTTATTGAGGGGGAGGCTGGGACTGGTAATAGGCTGATTAGGGGGGCTAGCACTGGTAATGGGCTGAGGTGGGACTAGCACTGGAAATGAGCTGATTAGGGGAGACTAGTAATGGTAATGGGGTCAAGGGGGGACTAGCACTGAAAGTGAGCTGATTGGGGGGGCTTCAACTGGGAATGGGCTGATGGTGGGGAGGAGAGGATAGAGCTGCTGGCTCTGGAAGAAAACTGGGGGCTAGAGATACAAATGGGCTGATGCGGGGGATGGAAGAATGGAACTGGAAGGGACTGGATCTGAGAGGGGCTGCCATGGTATTTGGACTAGAAGGGGTTGGACAGTGGGGAAGGAGGGGGACTGGAAGGGAATGGACACCAGTGGCAGTCATGGGAATGCAAGTTGACATTGGAAGGTACTGGGAGGGAGGACTGGAAAGGGCCTGAATTACTGGGACTGCAAATAGGTTGATGGAAAAAAGTGAAGAAAACAAAAGAAGAGATAAGAAATGGCATATGGACCATAGACCACAGAAAGAGAGTTAAGAGAAGCAAGAAAGCAGAAGCCTCAGATCGGGACCAGCATGATCAGAGAATAAAATGGTCAGACAACAAAGGTAGAAAACATAATTGTATTTAATTTTAGTGATTGGACTTTGTGTTATCTTTATATTTTATACTGTATGGGAGAACTGTCTATTTATCTGATGTTGTACTGCTTGAGGAGTCTGGCTTCTTGGGGTTTCAGTTTAAATTTTGTCTACATATTTTTATTTTTACTTTAGGTTGTAGTCACTTATTCTGTACTTGGTGAGGGTCTGTGCTCTGAGTGTGTGACTGAGGCCAGGTGTTCTGTTAACATAGAGTTTGTACATAAAGATCTATACTGTACTGTAGTAATTTGACTTGTTCAGCTTTTCAAATAGGTGTATGGATGTTCTAGGGTCCACTGAAGTATTTACAGTAACGCTTTTTTTGGTGGGCTCGTTATGTGAGTTTTGGAAGTTGGTGCTGATATGGTATGGTATGGTAGATTTGCTCTATAGATACTCAGTGACTTTGTTGTAGGGTTTTGTATTAGTTCACAATATGCCTGATACTGGAGAATGTTTGTTGTTGTTGGTGAGATATCAGAATCAGATTTTTTTTTAAGATATTGAGTTCTGTGGGTGAACGTCCTGGTTCTGCTCTGCATCCACTGTTGAAGGGGTTTCTGGGGATGCAAAATATATGTTCGAAAATAAACTGCGTTATAGTTCTTGCTTTTTCTAACAACAAAATAAAAATGAATAATCTAGTGCCCTGTTTCTAATCTGTCCTTTCTGTCAAAACTCCTCGAGAAGCTGGTCTTCTCTCAACTTTCCTCTCATCTTGAACTTTCTCACCCTGCACCCCCGTCAATCGGGTTTCCGCCCTGGTCACAGCACTGAATCCGTTCTTCTTTCTCTTCTCAATGATCTTCACATTGCCCACGATCGCGGTCTCATCACTTTGGCTGTTTCTCTTGATCTTTCTGCGGCTTTTGATTTGGTGGACCATCACACCCTCCTTTTTTGTCTTCGGGAAGCTGGTCTTTCGGGTGCGATTCTCCGATGGTTTCACTCGTTCCTATCCTGTCGCTCTTTGTCGACTCTGCGTCCTCTTCCTCTGCTCCCACTCCTCTATCCTGCGGTGTTCCCCAGGGATCTGTCCTTGCCCCACTTCTCTTCAACATTTTCCTAGCCCCTCTCGCTCTTTTAATTCAACAGTTTAGCATCTCCGCATATTACTATGCAGATGACATCATTCTCCTTCATCACACCGACTCCTCCTCCCCTGATATTTCTCCTCTTAACCTCTGTCTTACTGCTGTAGTGTCCTGGTTTTCTTCTAATTTTCTACATGTTAACCCGGCAAAATCCTTTGCTATCTGGTTCACTTTTGGCAGCCCCTCCCCTACCTGTGCACCTTCTCTATCTTCACAATCTATCCCTCTGGTCTCATCACTCCGATATTTAGGTGTTGTTCTTGACTCTGCCCTTACTTTCAAAGACCACATCTCCTCAATTGTTCAGCGCTCCTTCTTTTCCCTCCGTCAACTCAGAGAAGTTTGTCCTTTTCTTTCCACTCCTGCCTTAACCACCCTCTTGCTTACCCTTGTATTGTCTCGTCTCAATTATTGCAATGTCTCTTTCGCCGGTCTATCCAAGTCCCAACTGTCTTGTCTCCAACGCGTCCAAAACGCTGCCATCCGCTTGCTGACCCACACACATTACCCCCCTTCTCTATCAGCATCACTGGTTACCCATCTCCTTCCGCATTCAATATAAACTTCTAATTTTTGCACACAAAGTAATCCATACCGGCACCCCTCTTTATATGGCGAACCAGATACAATTCCGTACCTCCCATCGTCTCCTCCGCTCCATACACATAAACCGCATGGCCCTCCCCTCCCCCGCACATGCCCGCCTAGAACAAACCCGCTCCTCTGCTTTCTATTTCTTGGCCCCGCACCTCTGGAATTCACTCCCCCCCTCTCTCCGTGCAGAAGAATCCTATCAATCATTCAAAACCCAGCTAAAAACTCACCTTTTCTACCTTGCGTTTGATCCTCCTCCCTAGTCTATCCCCTCTTCCTTCCGTTCTATTGTGATTACCCATGTACTGTATCTTTCCCCCTCCCCTTCCCTCCCTGATAACACCCGTTCATCGTTACTCCCTCTGTTTACTTTTCTTTTCTGTCCCGGCTTTTCTTTCCTTCTCTTCTCTCCTTTTCTTACAATTTGATGGCATTCCTTTTCCTTTTCTGCAGCCAAGTGCTTGTTTTAAATAACTTGCTTATTTTATTCATTGTAAACCGCTCAGGTGCCCATGGTATTGAGCGGTATAACAAGTTTTAAATAAACCTAAACCTAAACCTAAACTGTGCTGTGGTTCTCGCTCTCTTTTAGTTCCTTGGTATGCAAACATCTTGCATTTCCTCCATATAATCTAATCAGCTTTTTGGTTTGGTTCAGTCCCTGATTGGAGTTTTGAAAAAGCCCCACCCCTCTCTATGGGGGGGGGGGGATCTCATCCTTCACCTCAGGCAGCAGATTGCCTTTGAGCTGCCCCTGATAGGAAACGATACCTTCGTCAACAGAATTTGAAGACAAGGTGAAAGAAAAAGGTGAAGAGAACATAGTGGAAAGAGTCAAAGGATTCCCTCATTTCAAATTCATGCTAACCTTTTTCCAGTCAGTTATAGCACTCGCCAAGCGAGAGTACTATGTCCATCTGACTCACTCTCTTACCTCTCTCCCTCGCCATCTGTCTCCTCAAGGTCCCTCCTCCCCAATCCTTTCTTTACTTTCTCCCCAGACCTTGGCTGACTAGTTCCATGACAACGTCCAGAAGATTAGTCTTGAATTCTCCACATAGTCATCTCCACCTCACCTTCCCTCTCCTCAACTGCAAATTCTTCCCTCAATTTCTGTCACCCTTTCTTCCTTTTCTAAAATCACTAAGGAGGAAACCACACATTTTCTATCCTCCTCCAGACTGACAACCTGCTCCTCTGATCCCATCCCCACCCATCTACTAAGCTCTCTCTCTTCCGCTGTCATCCCTTCCGTCTCTCATATCCTTAACCTATCGCTTTCCACTGCAACTTTTGCTGTGGCCCTCAAACATACTCTGATCACATCTCTCCTCAAAAAGCCTTCACTAGACCCTGCCTGTCCTTCCAGCTATCAGCCACTCTCCTTCCCTTTGCTTCAAAACAACATGAACGAGTGGTTCACCACTGCTATCTTGACTTTCTTTCTTTCTTTCAAGCCCTTCTGGATCCTCTGCAATCTGGCTTTCATTCCTATACATTCTATAGAAATGGCTGTTGCCAAAGTCTCCAGTGATTTGTTCCTTGCCATATCCAAGGGCCTTTACTCAATTCTCATTCTTCTTGACCCTTCTGCTGCCTTTGACACTGTTGATCACCACCTTCTCCTCGATATCCTGTCCTCACTTGGATTTAGGGGCCCTCTTCTATCCTGGTTTTCTTCTTATCACTCCCATCACACTTTTAATGTATGTTACTGTACACATGTAACACCCTAAATTCTCAGACTCGATCTCCTTGTACATATGTAATTAGTTCAGTTTGCATCCCCCGCGTTATCCAAGTTGTTACTCCTGTTCTATGTGAAGCCAAGCAGTTTGTTATGGTCATTTTGTTGTATGTAAACCGCGCTGACAATAGTGCGGTATATAAGAAATTGTAATAAATAAATAATAAGTAATAAATGTTTTCATGGATTCTTCTCTACTGCCTTTCTGCTTTCAGTTAGTGTACCTTAGGGCTCTGTCTTGGGACATCTCCATTTTTCTGTACACTTAGGGGTATGTTTGCTAAACTGCGCACTTGTGCGGGGCGCACTTGAACACTCTAAAATGATGCATTTAAGTGCTCTTAAGTGCCCCGCATGCGTGCCTGTCACATTAACGGGCCCCGCACACGTGCGACAAAAACACTCGCGGTAGAGCGCATTTAAAGGGAAGAGAAACCATTTCCGTCAGCAATGTACAGCAAAAGCGGGGAAACCTAAAAAACGTGAGCAGTGTGATACATGTGCACAGAAGTAAATCGCAAACATAAATTGAAAATGACCACAACAAATTCCAAATAAATTATAATCCAGCTGGGCAACAGTGCTATTAATGGGCAACAATAACAAACACTCCCAGGAAAGCCCCAAAAAATAGAAATCATTTTTGGAAGGGTCTACGCTCCGTAAACTCGTTCAAAAATCACTGCATTTTAATGGAGCTTTCCTGGTAGTGTTTTTCATGTTGCCCATTGATATCACTGTTGCCCAGCTTGGTTTTTGTTTTTTTCCACATTTTTTGGAGGTCATTTGTGAGGTTTAATTGCACCCCTGTCCCCATACAAGGTAAACGAGCCCACAATAAAATTGTGCAGAGCAGGGTGTCTGACTCGTGCGGCCAGGTTTCCTATTTTTATTTATTTTATTTATTTATATTTATTTATTTATTTATAGTTCTTTTATACCGCACTCTTTTTCATCAGCGCGGTTTACATTAAACAGAATACTCATTGCAAGCAACAGACTGTGATGAGTTTACATATAACAGGAGAATACAACTGGGAATTTAACCATGGGAAACTTTGTACATATTTGTAAAAACTTTGTAAAACTTATATTCTCTTATATACGGTGCTATTCTGCATCAGGGCGGTTTACATTGAACAAACTGAAATTACATTGAACAGGGCATTATAACTTGGAGATAACTATTTTACAGAGAACATGGGCTATGGAGGGTTAAGTGGTTTGCCCAAGACCACAAGGAGCACCTGTGGGACTAGAAACCCCAGTCCTTCTGGCTCAAGGTTGCTGTCTTCTAGTGGGATTTGAACCCCTGACCTTCCGGCCTGAAGTACCTTGCCCCAACCACTAGGCTACTCCTCCACTCCTATCTCCACAGACTGCACCATCTCTGTAGCCACAGTGTGGTGCAGCGGACACAGCCAGTGCCTGAAGGACCAGAGAGTCACAGGCTCAAATCCCAGCTGGGGCTCCTGCCAACCCAGTCCCCATAGTTTTACCCACCACTAAACAGTGATAGTACAGACACTCCTTTATGGCAGAGAACATAAGCATGGTTCCAACACCTATATTTTACCCTACACCGCACACAAACCATAACAATGGGCATTACCTACAGCCGAGTCCCCCAAATTCAGTCCTGGAGTGCCACAACTCAATCAGGTCATATGCTTTTTCCCAGATAGGGACATGTCTGCATGTTGGCGGAAGGGTACAGGTGGTGGAGGGGGCAGTGGCTGCAAACCACAGCAGACAGTGGCCTAGGCCTGTGCAGGCTGGCACCGTCCACCACAACAGACAGGCTGTGTTGGATGTACAGTCATGGACTCCCCAGGGAACACAGCATATCTGTGGCAACAAGGTGGTGCAGTGCACACAGACAGTGTGTATAGGAACAGAAGGTCTCAGGTTCAAAGCCCAGCTGGGGCTACTGCCAATCCAGTCCACATATTTTTCCCCACAACTAAAGCGTGATAGTAAGGACAAAACTGTATAGCTAAGAACATATGCATTGGTCATACGCCTATATTTTAACACACCAATCACAGACACCATAAACAGGCGCATTACCTAGAGCAGAGTCTCCCAAATGCAGTTCTGGAGGGCCCCACGCCATTCAGGTTCCATGCGGCCTCTAATAATGATGCCTGTGCTGAATAGGGACAGCATGAAAACCCAAACAGTGTTTGGAACACCAGGACTGGAGTTGGGAACCTCTGCCGTAGAGCAGCAGCCAACAGGGCCAGACATACCCACACACACACCCACAGGCCCCATTGGCCAATGCCTCCTGGAGAGGCAGGACATTGGGTCCTGCCTGTATCTCCCAATACTAGCAGTTGCATATCTCTGCAATGCCACCCTACACCTGGGTATACGGTACACAGCTATCAAACATTTGCTATGATAACTGGCAGATCTCCAGTCCTACGTAAAGCACAGCTTGTTCATGGAGCTCCACCATAACAATCATTCAGATGTCTGCAGTGTGTGTTGCAGGTCTGGTCTCTGACAGTGTTTACCACCCTGGAATGTGACCCCTAACAGTAATGAGTACCATATCCATGCATGTACTGTGTCCAGGACTGGTGTGGTGGGTATGGCTGCTGACCACCTCTATAGTAGCACAATGCTGGCATAGGTGTGGGGGTGGCTGTCTGTTTATCCAGTGTGTGGTGGCTGCAAACACCTTCCACAGCCCACACTGCCAGCAATGTTGCCAGTATTGGGCTGCCAATGTGCATAATGAGGAGCAAGGTACCATGGGTATAGGCCAGACAGGGTGGCCTTGCCAGGGTGCATCTGCACAGGGCATAGGGCACTGACTGGGACATTGTGGTGCCCGGCCACCACCTACACAGACAGGGTGACCTCAGTATGTCCTGCTGAGAGATTACTCTCACCCTGACTGTGCAGTGACCACAGTATGGCTAGGCAACCCCATAGTGCTATCTAGTATTTCTCTCATGTGATAGATATGGGTGTCCTTTTGGGGCCCAGTCACTGATATATCTGTGTACTGTGTATGCTGACATCCCAGTTCTGGGCATCTCCACTGGGAACATGCACTGTGGACTAACTAGCACACTGTTTGTAGCTGGTATGTGTCCTGATGGAGCAGGGTGCAGTGGCTGATGGCTTGCTGCAGGAGAATATCAGATAGTGGTGGGGTGCAGCTTACCATATCCTGGTCTAATGTCTGTCTGCTATTGTGTTATGGATGTGTACAGAGCTGCATTGACTGCCCTGTGAGGTGTTTGTTCCTCAGCAGGACTGGGGTCTATGTTCCCCTCTACAGGGAGGTAGAAGGTGGATCTATTGATGGGAGGCCATGTTTGCTGCCCTTGGGCCGGGGGGGGTGGGTGTGGTGGTGCATGTCCCACCTGGTGGTTCATGGGGGCTACACCTGACTGAGACAGTGTTTGTGCAGACACTACCTATCTTACACATTAACACTGCTTTGGACCTCCCTCATGGCCTCCATCAGCCATGGAAGGTGTTGTGGACCTGGTCCTAGGCACCTCATCGCACACTCAGAGTGAGCTCAGTAAACACACAATGTGACGGTGTGTAGGTACTCTGTGCCAGTAAAACACCCGGTCAGTACCCCCTACCAGGGCGAGGTGCTGTGGGGGTGCACCATGTCACTTCCCCCTACCAGGCCGAGGTGCTGTGGGGGTGCATTCCCCATTTTGTGTTCATCTGTGGACAGCTGATTTGCATGTGCAGTGCATCATGGGTACTGGTGGGCTAACCCTATCCTGGTGAGCACAATAGACTGTCTGTGCGGTGACGTGCAGGCTCTTTGCAGCCAGCCAGGGGCTTGCTGTCAGCTATAGAGCTGTAGTGCATTGGTTACTTCACTGCCTATGCAGCCAGCAATCATAGGTTCAAACCCACAGTGGGGTTATTTGCTAGGGTTTTTCACAGCATTATTTTTCGTTAATGTACATATTTTGATGCCAGCAAAACCACCCTCAGCGTACTGTAACCATAGGGTGCCTCTGAGGGCGCTCCATAGGGCACCCTATAGAGCACCTTATGGTTCCCGTCCATATAAGGTGCACTATACATTATCCTGTGACACAACTTATAGGGTGCCCTATAGGGGACATATTAGGGTGCCGTGGCGGACAGTGCACTCTATAATGTGCCCTATGGAGTGCCTTATATGGTGCCTTATACGGCACCTTCACTTACGGCACGTGAGGGCGTGTTTGCTGGCAGCAATTAATAAAATAAACATACGGTGCTGGAGGAAAAAATATGTACATTGCAAAGCTGATGCCACAGCCAGCCTTATGTATTAGGCACCCTGGGGAGCAAACTCATGACCCCTGTATCAGCAGTCAGTGCCTTAACCATTGTGCTCCACTGCTGCTCCTCCTTGCATGTCAGTGCACCTACTAATGCTTTTCATTCCTTAAACTGCACAGTGCTGCCATCATAAACAGTGCTCTGACCTTGCGGGACCTCATATGGCATCCTCTAAAGCGCCCTATAAGCTACATTCTAGGGTGCCTTGGCGGACAGTGCACTTTGAAATGTGCCTTATGGGGCGCCTCATGTTAACATGCTTTGAGGGTGCGTTTGCTAGTAATGATAATTATCATTAAATTATAATTAAATAAAAATAACATGCCCCCTAAAGCACTCATGCCCATAATACACAATGCCTCAGCCAGCCTTGTTCATTGGGCACTGTGGAGGATTGAACCCCTGATCCCTGCACCATTGGTAGATGCCTTAACCATTGTGCTGTGGCTCTGGTCTTCTGTTTACTCAGCAGCGCGCCGCCTTATGCTGCCCCGTATTGTGATGTCTCCTAAAACAAGACGCCGCCTTATGCCCATTAGCGTGCCGCCTCATGCCGCCCAGTATTCGACTGCCTCCAAAACATTAGCATGCCGCCTTATGCTGCCCATTATTTCAATGTCACCTAAATTATTGCATCAGCCAGCCATCTTTATTGGGCTCTGTGGGGGATCAAACCCCCGATCCCTGTACCATTGGTAGGTGCCTTAACCATTGTGCTGTGGCTCTGCTCCTTTGTTTGCTCAGCAGCGTACCACATATGCCTCCCGCGCACCTTAGCGCATATGCAAATCACGGATTTCCTTCTTCAGCGCGAAATGCCCACTCCTTATATGGCACCCGCACTCTACCGCGGCCATGCACAATTTCAGAGTTTAGTAAACATACCCCTTAGTCCCTTGGTGCACTTATTTCCTTCCATGACATTTAGCACCATATTTTTGCCGACGACTCTCAGATCTACCTTTCTGTACCTCCAGGAATCCAGGCCCGGATCTCTGTCTCTTTATCTGATATTGCTGCCTGGATGTCAAACTACCATCTGAAATTGAACATGGCCAAAACTGAACTCTTTATCTTTCATCCGAAACCCACCTCCCTCCTGTCTCCCTTCTCTATTTCTCTGGATGACACCACACTCCTCAGTTTCCTTAGCTCGCATCCTTGGGGTCATCTTGGAAAAGCGATTGCTGAGGGGAGATATGATAGAGGTCTATAAATTAATGAATGGAGTAGAACAGGTAAATGTAGATCAGTTGCTTACTCCATCAAAAAGTAGAAAAGCTAGGGGATATGCAATGAAGCCACAAAGTAACCCATTTAAGACTTATAAGAGAACATATTTTTTCACTCAATGAGTAATAAAATTCTGTAATTTGTTATCAGAGGATATAGTAAAAGCTGTTAGTGTAGCTGGATTTAACAAATGTTTGGACAAGTTCCTGGAGGAAAAGTCCATAAACCATTATTAAACAGGACCCGGGTAATACACTGCTTACCTCGAGATGATCATTGTAGAACCTGTGTGTCTTTTTAGGAACCTTCCAGGTACTTGTGACCTGGATTGGCCACTGCTGGAAAGAGGATATTGGGCTTGATGAACCTTGATCTGACCCAGTCTGGCATTTCGTCTGATTAAATATTTTTATTGATTTTCCATAACACATCAGGTTACAAGCAAATAAAGCAAAAACTAACCGCAAAGATCTAGCACATTAAAAAAAGAAACCAATCATTATAGTCCACAAAATGAGGAGAAGCAACCCCAATAAGAATATATTGTATTCATTGACATCTCAGCTGCCTTTGATACAGTCAATCATGGGACCCTCATAAATAGGATAAAATCAATAGGAATAACAGGAACCCCACTAAAATGGTTCTCATCCTATATCTCAAATCGAACACAACAGGTTCAATTCAACGGAGAAAAAGCAGAATCTTTCTCCCAAACGCAGGGAATCCCCCAATGCTCTGCTCTCTCAGCACTTCTGTTTAACATATATATGCAGCCACTATGCAAAATTTTCGCACGACACGAAATTAATTACCACATCTATGCCGATGATATCATGCTATACTCACAACTAGACACTAAAAACCCAGACTACAACCCTCTAGAGACATGTATCAGAGAGATGCAAGACTGGTTACAACAAAGTAGTATGTCAATTAATCACAAAAAAACCGAAGTAATGTATATCTCCAAAGAACCGAATTTTGACCCACCCACATCAATAACACTATGTAACAACACTTACCAAACAAAAAAAGAAATAAAGTATCTAGGAGTCACATTTGACTGTGACCTAAAGATGGAAAAACACCTCCGAAAGACCAACAGAGCAGTTTTCCACAAGCTTAGAGTGCTCCAACCCATTCGGAATATTATTGATCCCCAAGACTTCAGAACAGTGGCCCAAGCACTCATCATGCCACATTTTGACTACTGCAACGCCATCCTACAAGGTTTACCTAAAAAAACCCTAAACATATTACAAATGGCACAAAATGTAGCTGCCAGGGTCATAATGAAGAAAAATCTAAGTGACCACATCACACCAGTGCTAATTCAATTACACTGGCTACCCATAACAGCTCGCACAAAATACAAAATACTAACAACCACCTTCAAACTCATCCACAACTTAGCACCTTCCTTCCTCAACAACCTAGTAAGATCGCAACCTCCTACCCGAAACAGAAGAACCCACAATTCCAACATCCTTCACACTCCAACAGATATAAGATCTGCCAAAGCTAACACCAGCCACAGGGCTTTCTCATATGTGGCGCCAACACTGTGGAACCAACTCCCACCAGAACTACGAGCTAGCAATGACCTTCTAGACTTCAGAAAGAAACTCAAAACGCACATTTTCCAATCACATTTCAACCTGAACTAAACCCACAGATGGAGCAGCCCCTGACCACTGTGTCCAAGAAGATTATCCTGTATATATGTATTTATGTATATCTGTAAATGAACTCCCCCATAGCTAAGAAGTGTTAACTCTGTATGATGTGCTTTTCTGACAATCTGTATGTAAGCAAAATTTGTACCTGCCTTGATTCGACAGTCCAAGAAGATTATCCTGTATATATGTATTTATGTATATATGTAAATGAACTCCCCCATAGCTAAGAAGTGTTAACTCTGTATGATGTGCTTTTCTGACAATCTGTATGTAAACAAAATTTGTACCTGCCTTGATTCGGCAGTTTCACAATAGTAATCCTACCCGCTTCTGATCGCTGGAAGGAGCGGGCTACAAATGCTTGCTAAATAAATAAATAAATAAATAAACTAACCGCAAAGATCTAGCACATTAAAAAAAGAAACCAATCATTATAGTCCACAAAATGAGGAGAAGCAACCCCAATAAGAATATATGGAACATAAGGAAATCACAAAGAGGCTAAGCTCCATATTTGCAGCCAAAACAAAACCCTATACATCCGCCCACCAACCTCTTAGAGCCGTGTCTTCCTTACTAGACAGAAAAATCTGTAACTGAAGTGGATCAAAAAACACATATCTAACCCCCTCCTTCTCCTCCTCCATCACTTAAACTCTATTACACTACAGATGTCCCCTCATAATTTCATATGTAAATAGTTGATCTTTGATCACTATACATAGTTATTCTTGTTACTATATGTATCCAATGTTATGTTCCATGTAAACAGTTGAAACACACTGCTATAAATTGTTCTATGTAAACCGTCTTGACTTGTAGAAAGACGGTATATAAAAATTGTTAAATAAATAAAATAAATAAAAATAAACATTTACAGGGATATCACACAAAAAAAGAAGCGCCTAGAGCCAATACACGAGGTCTCAGGACCAAAAAAGCTTTCCACCGAGTCTGCGTAGCTCTCGACACGTTTGGAAACAACTGAATAGGGGCCCACAAAAAGAAATATTTTTAAAGTAATCTTTGAACACAGAGACTTTATCACGATCTGAAACAAAAGTCACAAGTAATGTAGCTCTAGAAGGGATATTATCCTGGGTGTCCTCCAGGAACTCGGTTAAATCAAGCCCTGGAGATACCTGCTGCTGGCTACTAGCAGCAGACCACTCATTAGAACTACCCCGACCAGAAAGGTAATACAACTTAGAAAGGGAAATAATATCAACATTAGGCAATTTTAATAGCTCATGAAAGTATTTCCGTAATAAAATCTCTGAAGATAAATAACAAATTGGAAAATTAAAAAAACCTAATATTCTTAGATTTAGCAACATTCTCATACATCTCTAGTGGTATATTCTCAAGGTCATATTTTGCTGCATTCATGAGTGGTTTGCTCTTTTTCAACTTTAGCTTGAGTTTGCATACTAGTAGTTGATGATATGTACCACAGTCAGCTCCAGGTTTTGTCTTTGTTGATGTTATAGAGCTTTTCCATTGTTGACTTCCACAGATATAGTCAATTTGATTTTTATACAATCCATTGGGTGAAGTCCATGTATACAGTCGCCGCTTATGTTGCTGCAAGAAGGTGTTTGAGATGAATAGATCATTGGTCTTGCAGAATTCTATCAGTCTTTCTCCAGCTTCATTTCTGTTGCCACGTCCATATTTTCCAACTACTTTGCCTTCTTGTTTGTTGCCAATATTTGCGTTCCAGTCACCCATGACTATCACGATATCCTGTTTGCAAGTTCTGTCAATTTCAGCTTGTGCTTGTTCATAGAACTCATCAACTTCATTCTCTTCTGCAGCTGTTGTTGGGGCATATACTTGAATTATAGTTATGTTGATAGGCAATCCTCATAGACGAATAGAGATTAAGCGTTCGCTGGCTGCATTGTATTTCATTACAGTTCTTGCAAGTTTCTTCTTTATTATAAATGCAACACCATTTCTTCTTTGTCTTTCATTTCCAGTATAGTAGACCATGTGATCATCTGATGCAAAGTGCCCGATGCCAGTCCATTTCAGTTCGCTGACACCCAACAGATCAAGTTGTACACATTCCATTTCATTTCATTTCAAATTGATTTGCTGCTTTAGATACAAATGACAGAGCTCCAGAAGAGTTATAGAATGACATCAAGAAGGTTGTGTTGGATGAAAGCGAGAAGTCTCTACAAAAGGTGAAAAAGCAAAAACGGCCAAAAGGATGACGGAAGAAACTCTGAAAATTGCCCAGAAATGCAGAGAAGCTAAAGCCAGAGGAGAAAGAAAGACAATCGCAGAACTCAACAGAGATTTCCAACGTGCAGCAAGAAAGGACAAGGAAAAGTACTACAATGACGCATGCAAGGAAATAGAAGCAGAAACTATTAGATAAGCTTTCCTAAAGCTACGAGAGTTAAAGAAAAAGTTCCAGCCTCGAATTGGAATGTTACAAGATGCTCAAGGTTCTATGTTGAATGATGCTGAGAAGATCAAGAAAAGGTGGAAGGAATATACAGAGTTTTTATATGATAAAGACCAAGTGGACCAACAGCCATTTCAACCTGTAGCTTATGATTGGGAACCATTGGTTCTGAAAGAAGAAGTTGAAGCAGCATTGAAATCCTTATCAAAAAACAAAGCACCAGGCATTGATAGCATTCCCAGAGAAGTATTACAGCAATCTCATGCAGCTGTTACTGTACTTACAAGGCTCTGCCAAGAAATATGGAAGACAACATCATGGCCAACTGACTGGAAAAGATCTGTGTTTATACCAATACTAAAGAAAGGTGATCCAACTGACTGTGGAAATTATCGCATAATCTCTCTGATCCCACATGCCAACAAGATTATACTGAAGATTATTCAAAAGAGACTACAACCATACCTGGAGCAAGAACTACCTGATGTACAAGCAGGGTTCACGAAAGGGCAAGGAACGAGAGACATCATGGATCCTTGAAAAGACTAAAGAATACCAAAAGGATATCTATTTGTGCTTTATCAACTATAGCAAGGCTTTTGACTGTGTAAACCATGAAAAACTCTTGGCTACATTAAGAAGCATGGGTATACCAGAACACCTGATCGTTCTTTTGCACAATCTGTATATTGATCAAGAAGCAACAGATTGAATGGAACAAGGAGAAACAGAATGGTTTAAAATAAGCAAAGGTGTAAGACAAGGCTGCATACGTTCCCCCTACCTGTTTAATTTATATGCAGAACAAATAATCAGAGAAGCAGGATTGTATGAAGACAACAGAGGTGAAGATTGGTGGAAGACTCATCAACAACCTTCACTATGCTGATGATACCACATTACTGGCTGAAAGTGAAGATGATCTGAAACATTTGCTTCTCACAATCAAAGAACATAGTCTCAAAATGGGCCTGCACCTTAATGTAAAGAAGACAAAGATCATGACAACTGGCATAATCAACAGGTTCATCGTTGAAGGAGAAGAAATTGAAATTGTGAACAACTTTAACCTACTTGGATCAACTATCAATAAAGAAGCAACAAGCAGTCAAGAAATCAGACGACGCATTGCTCTTGGCAGAATGGCTATGAAAGACCTAGATAAGATTCTCAAGAGCAGAGATGTCTCGCTCCATACAAAGATTCGACTTGTTCAAGCCATGGTATTTTCAATAACATCATATGGATGTGAAAGCTGGACAGTGAAAAAGATAGACAGGAAGAAAATTGATGCCTTTGGATTATGGTGCTGGCGGCGAATACTGTGTATACCATGGACTGCCCGAAGAACAAACCAGTCGGTACTAGAGGAGATCAAACCTAAGCTTTTTTTAGAAGCTCAGATGACAAGACTTTGACTTTCATACTGTGGACATATCATGTGAAGAGAGAGATTATTAGAGAAAGACATCATGCTTGGCAAGGTAGAAGGTCAATGCAAAAGAGGAAGGCCAGCAATGAGATGGATCGATGCAATAACAGCAGCTATGGGTACCAGTCTGTCAACAATGAGCCGCCTCACTGAAGACTGAACACAATTTAGGATAGCTATCCAGAGGGTCACCATGAGTCGAATCCAACTTGACGGCACTTAACAACAACAACATACATCTCCAATTTACGATTTAGGCAAGAAATTATCCTTCACTACAGCTGTCTGACCTGCCTGCAAGGACTGACAAAGATTCACATTTAGGTAATTGAGTACTAAGCAAATCCACCTGCTTCTCTACCTGAGCCAACCCTGCCACCACGTCTTGCGTAAAAGAGCAGAGTTGGGTCACCGAAGAAACTAAAGTACGCTCAGTCCGTGTCACCACCCTCCAGATATCAGCCAGGGAGACCTGTGAATCCAAGATCTCTGTGGCCTCAGCCGGAGGGGGAGTCCATACTTCTGGTATAAGAGATATCACCACAACCGCTGGGGCACTCTGTTCCAATGGAGAACCTTGGGTTGAGTCAGCAGGAGTAGATCCAATAGGAGGGGGGTGGGCAGAGTACGGTCAATGGAGCTTAAGGAAGTCCCTACAGAAACCTCCGAGGTGGAAACCACAGCTGAATATGAAACAGCCCCAGAAAAAGGCAGGACATGTCTATCCATAGGGCCTATCACCACAGGTATCAGTGATGCCACTTTCTTCTTCCGTTTCCCCATGGGTAGAAATCACATGCACTGCTTCAAAGGTGCTTCCAAGATGATCCAAGGAGCTCCCAAGGGGCCTAAAATGCCCCTTGTATCATGCCCCTTTGATGCACGCCACCCGCGTGCACTCACCCACGCAGAGCAGACCGGGAGATGTTAAATACAATGCAGCAAGGCCCCCCGAGGGCATCAGGACCATCCTGACCACAGTCTGCCACTCCGGTGACCTGTGGCTGCCTGCAACAGCTTCTCCCAGTATGGCATTTCTTATCTTTTTATGTTCTCTCTTATCTCCCTTTACACCCATCCTCAGGAACTGCGTTCCTCTGGTAGATCCCTTTTATCTGTGCCCTTTTCTGCCACTGTCCAGACTTCGTCCATTCCACCTTGCTGCTCCATATGCCTGGAACAAACTACCCGAGTCAGTGCGTCGGGCTCCTTCTCTAGCCCTATTCAAATCCAGGCTAAAAGGTCACCTCTTTGAGGCCGCTTTTGGATTCTGATGCCCGCCACTCTCTTTTATTTATTTATTTTATTTATTTATTTATTTATTTATTTATACTCTAGTCCCCAGTTTGGTGATGGTTCTTCATCTTGATTAGATTGCAAGCTCTGATGATCAGTGACTGTCTCTTACATAGTACCATAGCATATGACGGCAGATAAAGACCAGTATGGTCCATCTAGTCTGCCCAGCAAGGTGGCAAGAGTAGGTGCACCTGCTGCTCCATGCTGGTCACCTCTCCCCATGCCTTTATATAGGGTTATACCCACTGCTCCGTGTAGGTCAACCCTATTTGTTGAGATATAAGAGAGGGTTATATCTACATGCACAGTCTTGTATGCCTTATAGCACAAACAAATGATTAGTAGTGGTAGAAGACTAGGCGATCACTGAGAATGGCAACTTCTGAGGGAGAGAAAAGCAAGCCAATAGATCCTGACAGTCAGACAAACTTGAAAAGCCCTCAGCACCTTCTTCTACCTGCAGGGAGAGCGGGCACACGCATATGTACAAAGCAACATTGGGGCCCCATAATTCAAAGGGAGCAACACCATTAGCAGACCTGCTACCCATGTAACTCACTTTATGCAGGATATTCAGGGGCAGTAAGATGGTTCAGTGTCACCAAATATCTGAGGGTACCATTGCCGTATGCCCCAGTGCTAACCAGTTAGCCTCGGGGTGTTACGAGGGCAGCACCCACTCACTGTCCAGTTATGGCTAAGTGGCGAAAGCAAGGTGCAGCAAAGGCCATGGATGCTATCTGGGCAATGGCTGAATATCATCGATGCCCAGTGAGTTTCCTGCTAATCCGGCAACCTGGATATTCACTGCTGCGGTAAGGTATGACCCCGGCACTAAATTCCAGGTTTAAAGCTCAGTGGCGGTGGCTAGCCGCAGCTTCGCAATACTGGGGCCATGACGTTCACTTACACGTTTCTGCAAGATTTCAATGGTGGGGAAGTGTTGCAATAATCATGAATGTTGAATTGAATTATCAAATCTTGGCCGGGGGAGGGATGGGGGAGAGGCGTAAGGTTCTCTTAGGGTAACTAAAACCCTCGCACCAGCTGAACTCACAGTAACTTCACAGTGCACGCTCTGTTCCTTCTCCATCCTTAACATGAGATGATGTGTTAAGTGTTTAATGGAACCATTAATGTGCACTGTTAGTAACTACCCACAGAGGCTGAAATTGACTCAGCAGCACACAGCAACATATTGCACTGTTTTTTGAGCTCTGCATTCACAGTTAACATGCCTTAAACAATTATTACAGCTAAGTAAATAGGAGCAAATGTCCAGAGGTCCTTTGTAGTGATAGTAGCTATAGAGCTTTTTCCATTGTGGATGGCTTGAAAATGTCCCCTTTAGTTTCCACACATAAGAAGACCAGCACAGTTCCCTTACTGGGTCAGACCAAATGCCCACCAAGGCCTGTTTCCAGCAGTGACCAATCTAGGTCAGTACTGCAATGATGTTTAGATGCTAAAATACACTTATTCACTGCAACTAGCTAGTTTGTTCCAAACTTGAAGTTATAACTACATTACCGGGTCACATAATACTGTTTATATTTCAAGCCTGAAGCCATTAACACAGATATTGAAAGTTTTGCTGTGACTTATTCTGCAATTAACTCCAACATATGCATGGCACAACCAAGTTTTCTGTTTTAAAAATGAATTTCTTAATTATTTCTGTACTCACAATAGTGCCAAAGGCACTGTTTCTCCAATTTGCTTTTGGAACAAAACAACGAAATAATTCCTTTAGAGGTTTGGGATGTAGATTCTCTTGCTCATTTACTAACCTTGAGTTCTGTGTTTTGCTTTTTCAGGGCCTCCACAGAGTACGAAATCTCCTTCCATGACTGCAGTCTGCCCTTTGCTTGCTCTAAGACCTGTTCAGCGTCCTGTTTAGCCTGCAGCCATTGGGTGGAGTCCTTCAACATATCATGCAGTTGCTCTCTTCGACTATAAAGGTGACCTTGGACCTCATCCCACTGGTTCTGTAATTTTTCAACTGTGGAGATGCACAGAAAATAAGATTAGAATGAATATTTGTATCACATAAACTATTCCGGAACGAAGAGTTCCAGCATTTAATCTCTCATAAGTGTAATAAAGAAGGTTGTCAACTTCAGCACAAAGAAGGAACGCAGCCTAGTAGCAAGCTGTAGGTGATATCTTTCTTTCAGGAATAATTTAATGCAACACCTTCAGATCTGTGCAGAGAATCTCAGCCAGGGCCAGATTAACACTATAATGGGCCACAGGCAAACATACATTTATGGGCTACTATCATGGACCCCCATTTTTTTCTTTTGTCAACTAGCCCCCCTCCTCCCCACACACGCTCACCTTCATTCTTTCCTTATCCTTCCCCCTAGGATCTTAGTTCAATCCCCCCCCCCCACCCCCTGCTACATTTCACCTCTCCAGAAGTTACACGGGGAAAATTGCAGGACTCGGCTCTGGATGCGAGAGCAGCAGCAGGTTGTGAGTGAGCCAGGGACTGAGCAAACATACAATATACCTTAGGTAGAGTGGCCTAGAGCTTACAGCAGTGGGCCAAGAACCAGGGAAGTTGGGCAAGTCATTTTCACCCTCCATTGCCTCTGGTACAAACCAGAAATGCCAAGGGCAGCTGTCCCTAAATGAGATTTATGGACGATGTGTCCGAAGCAGACATTTAGAAAGTTTTAAGTGTCCAAAAGATTCACAAATGAATGCAGAAAAAGAAAATATTTTACTTTCTTTGGTGCCTCTAAAAGGACATAAGCAAATCCAATGGGGTGTAACTTAAAACAATACCAAGCACTGAAAACCCCCACCAGTGCCGACCCAGCGTCGATCCAGCCCTGTGTTTCAAACAAAATAATTCAGTTCTGCATCAGGACTAGCAAGATGGCTGCTGTAACAGAAATTGCTATATAGTTTGGTGGATGAGAAAAGTTATATTTATGGATGGATTAATGTTTGAAAATAAAGGAGCAGCACTTAATATGGATACTTCAGTGCCCTGATGCACAATTGAATTATTTAATTCAAAACACAGCGCTGAGTCGGCGAATAGGCAAGTTATCTATATATTTGGAAAGCTGCTGCAGGCTGAGATAAGGTTGGACTTATATACAGTATACTGTATATTAAAATAAAAAGGGCCTATTGGGGATACTGGCTAAGCTTTATTAGTGATATAGCGGAAGGGCTGTCGGGTAAGGTTTGCCTCTTTGCGGATGATACCAAAATCTGCAATAGAGTAGACACCCAGGAAGGTGTACATAACATGAGGAGGGATCTAGCTAAGCTTGAAGAATGGTCTAGAATTTGGCAGCTGGGATTTAATGTTAAAAAATGTAAGGTCATGCATTGGGCTGCAGCAATCCAAGGGAGCAATACAGTATAGGAGGTGAAGTACTTTTGTCCACTAAAGAAGAGCGGGACCTAGGCATGGTTGTGTCTGATGATCTTAAAGTAGCTAAACAGGTAGAAAAGGCGACGGCAAAAGCTAGAAGGATGCTTGGGTGCATACGGAGAGGAATGGCTAGCAGAAAAAAGGAGGTGATAATGCCTCTGTATAAGTCTTTGGTGCGACCTCATTTGGAGTATAGTGTGCAATTCTGGAGACCGCACCTTCAAAAGGATGTGAACAGGATGGAGTCGCTGCAGAGGGTGGCTACTAAAATGATTAATGGGCTTCATTATAAAGCATATGAGGACAGACTGAAGGATCTTAATATGTACACCTTAGAGGAAAGGCGGGATAGAGGTGATATGATTGAGATGTTTAAATACCTCCGTGGCATAAATGTTCAGGGAGAGAGCCTCTTTCAATTGAAAGCAAGTTCTGCTACAAGGGGACATGGGATGAGGGTGAAGGGAGATAGATTCAGGAGTGATATGCGGAAATATTTCTTTACGGAAAGAGTAGTGGATCCATGGAATAGTCTCCCAGTGGAGGTGGTAGAGATGAGGACAGTAACTGAATTCAAAAAAGCATGGGACCAACCCAGAGGATCTCTAAAGGTAGAAAGTGGACTGTTGTAGTTGTTGATATGGAAGGACAGACTAGATAGGCCATGTGGTCTTTTTCTGTCATCATGTTTCTATGTTTCTAAGCTTATGTAACAAGCAAAGTATAACATATGCTCTGACAAAAAAAATATTTTTGTGTGTGTATATATATATATTGTGATGAGGTGAGTGCAGCCCAGCTAGGGAACACTGGAAAAAAGAAGGATTTTTTTTCATTGCGCGGGATGGGAGCACAAAATCATAGGCTCCATACTAGAAGCACTGAAAGAAACCTAGAGGGCAGAGCTAAGGCTAAACCAATCACAGACCACAGGACAACCCTGCAGAGGAGTAGGAGGTCCAAGTGGGAGGAGCTAGGAAGGGAGTTGCCCAGCTCAACAGTTAACAGAGGAAGAACAAACAAAAGAGAGAGGCACAGTTTGAGTTTGTTGGAGAAGAAAGGAGCTGTGAGCAGAAGGTCCAGGAGGAGTGCAGGAGCAAGCACCAGTGGCAGCTGCAGTTCAAGACCTAGCCTAGGTTCAAGTCCAATTCCCAGGAGGCACAGACAGGAGAGATCTGGGGCCAAGCTGTGGAAAACCCTTGCAGCCAAGGAGAGCAGCAAATGGAGGAACCATTATAAAGGCAGCCAAGAAAGGTACGCAGGGAATGAGCAGTGCCACCAGAATAGTTCTTGCTCTGACTCAGAGGAGACTTTCAGACACCTGAAGCCTCAGCACAGCAAGAAGTATCTCAGGAGGGAAGTTAAGCAGGAGAGACACACAGGAGACTGGCTTGGAGGAGCCAAGGCCAGGCAGTGTGAGAGACTGTTTAACATTGCGAAGGCTCTTAAGGAAAGGACACCAGAGCACTTCCAGAGAGCACCTAGCTGTAGCTCAATTGAGAGCATGGAGGTAGGCCCTGAAGAAAGTGTTATTGAGTCAGAAGCCTCGGAGATGGAATGTGAGCTGTGCACTAAAATACAATAGTATTGTGAGTTAGAATACAGTGAAATACCAAAGGAAGCTGTTGCAAGTTAAGGCAGTTTCAAGAGTTGAAAGAGAAGAGTAACCCTGAAGACAAGAGGTTAGGAATCTCTCAGGAAGTTAAACTGCAGAACTTCAGTGAAGGCCCAAACAGCTAGACTTGTTTGTAGGGGCGTGGCAACAGCGGGTTGGAAGCTGTGAAGAATTTTACAAATGCTTTTGTTTTGTAAGGTCAAGCAATCGCAGTGAAGAATAGAAACTGCTGTAAGTTTTGTTTGGACATTTTTGATTTGGAGAAATTATCCTGTATTTCTTTTGTCTGGAAAAAAGTGCTTAAAGAATTTTTATGTTCATCACTTGCCAACTTTGGAAACCGAATAAAAATTTCCTGTGCGCTTTAAATAACCACTTGGCTTTCCTTATTGACACAACTACAACCCTCGAAGGGATACAGATGGCCAGCCGTCCCTACTAGGCAACCGCCTGGTAGGGGCGCGAGCGTCACTATATATATATATATATTTGAATAGCAATTATTGGTGGGGGTTTGCAGTGTTTGGTATTGTTATCTGAAAGGACATAGACAGAATGGAGGCAGTATTAGGACAGTTTTCAAAGGAATTTGCCAAGATCCATAGGCTGAAACTTCCCTCCACTGAGTATGAACAGATTTACATTTATATCAGGGGACTTCTCCACTCCAGCCCAAACTATCAAAAGGAAACTGTTTATATGACACTGTCCCAACCAGAGAAAGACAGAGAAACACACCCTCATATCTATTCTTTCATGCTTCAGACACACGCCTGCACACGCTTGCTCATGTATGTCCACTCTTCAGACTCACACGGTTCTGGTGCTCTACCGCTGCTGACTGCTCATGTGCTCCTTCAGTTACAGCCCCCACCTCCACCCCTCACCATCATCAGCTCTGCCCGGCTCTTTTCCTCATACAACGCAAAGAAACTGCTATTAAATATCAGTAAGTTGATTCTCATTCAAGTGCAAACATTCAAACATTTCAAACAGAGAACAGTTGATCTCAATATCACTTTCTTAGGGGCTATATTTATTTATTTATTTCTTATTTAGTACTGCTTATATACCGCTTTTCACCAGGTCATTCAGGTGCAGTATATATTTCCCTTGTTTCCGAAGGGCTCACAATCTGTGTTTTATACCTGAGGCGACGGAAGGTTATCCGACAGCTCCTCAGTATGACACTGTCATATGTTCATCAAAGTGGGTGATGTTGTCATGTGACCCCAGCAATGTATAGTATACATAGACATAGATATTGTGGATAGCCATGAGGATATGGAGGGTTGGGTGTCTTGGGCAAGGGCACAACGGGTGCTATGGGGGTAATATACCCTGGTCTGTGATCTGCCAAGCCACAATGCTAACCAGTGGGCAACAGCTGCTGATCTGAATAGATGTCACCTGCAATTGCCATATGGACACCATGTGCCCGATTCTGTGCCTTCCCACGCTGGCATCTAACTTCCCTGCCAGTCGTGTGGGGAAGTTAGACAGGGGCGGAGAAAGGGTGGCTCGGGGCAGAGTCTGGGAGGGCGGTCGCTAGCCCTGGACATACAAGGCCAATTCCAATGTTGGCCCTGTATGTCCATGGCTGCCACATGTGCAGGGAATAACTTCCCTGGATGTGGGGTTTTTTTTTAATGCCAGGGCGCGGATGGGGTGGGGGGGGGGGCCCAAGGACATTCCCCGCAGCCTGATCCTGCCTTAGGAGGCCAGATCGGGGGTCAGGCTGTGGGGAATATGCTTTTTTTCTGGCGGCTGGCATCATAGCTTTTAAATGGAGCCACGGTGTCAAGGCAACTGGATGCCATGGCGCTGCTGCTCCATTTAAAAGCCCTGACAGAGTAGGTCAGGCTTGTCATGTACATGCAGGCTGGACTGAATCACAGTCCTGGCCTGCACGTACATGACTGGTCGTGATTCTGATCCCCTGGGGATAGACATGTCCCACAAGATCAGAATCGTGAGTTCCTCTGTAGTCCAGCTCAGACCAGACGTACAGAGGGGCTGGACGTCCAGGATGGAATGAGCCCTTATGGATCTCTGGGCAGGGACTGTCTGAAAACAGGGACTGGCCGAGTCAGAGTGAGATTGTGCAATATTGGACTTGGTGCCATAGGGAGCAGGGACACACCCCATACTACTATGGTTAACCAGGGCTGGACATACCTTAGAATTGGTGGTGCTCTCGGGCGGCACATCTCAGGAGTTGGACTCTGCATGTGCACCATGTCAGGGGCATCACTTGGGGTATTTTCTGGGGCAAGGGGTGGCCCACATGACACCACTCCTAGCACTGTTGCCATGTGTGTGAGCATGGCATTGGGCATGGTTAATGGAAAAGAATGGGGTGTTGCAACTGTGTATGGGTCTGGCAGGGGGAGTTGTGGGAGGTGTGGGGGAGTGAGAGGGGTGGAGTGTAGGTGACCCACTGTGAGGGTGCTGGGAAGAGTGCACAGTGTCCCAACTGGGAGACAAAAGATACACATGGCAACATCTCTCACAGCTCTTGTGAATTTGAGGCCGCCAGTGGCACCAAATGCAATGATGCCTTCAGGCACATTTCCACCAGCCTGCAAGTCAACATCACCGTATTGCATGGAGGGTGCAATCATCCCAGCACCTGAGGTCCCTGCAATTCCATGGCAAATACTGACCTATCACCCCAGTCAATGATGGGAACTGTTCCCTGCACAGGGTCACAATGGGCACTAGTAGGAATTGAATCCATATCAATGGTGTGTGAGGCAGTGGCACTAGCCACCAGCCAACCCTCCACTCCATGATGCTTGTGGAAGTGTTGCACAGTTGGTCACCACATCAAGACATGGATGGGGTGACCTATGAGACGTGATGGAGTAGAGCCCACAAATAGGAGCAGCCTCACAAGAGGGATTTATTTATTTAACATTTTTTATATACCGCTTTTCATTTCATCAAAGCGGTTTACAGAGAACAGAACGTTCTTACAAGGAACAGTAATAGAACTATTTACATTTAACAGTTAACAGCTTACAACTCTATAACTATGCACAATGTAATAGTATGAGCTTGGGTGTCATTTTGATGAGGGGGGACAATTGTGTAGGGAATTCAATCTTGTGATTGTGTGTCTCATATGCAGCTGTAGTGTTATGTGTCTCATAAGCAGTTGTAGTGTTTGAAGAGAGACATTTTTAGATACTTCCTGAAGTTGGCGATGTCTGTAGTGTCTCTTAGGTTGTGTGGAAGTGAGTTCCATAGTGTTGGTGTATAATATTCGAATGCTCTGTGAAGAACTCTTTGTGAGGAGTTAGGTGGTATGGAGGCTGTTGATAGAGTGTTTTGGTGCAACTTCCTCCTTGAGCGTGTGTGTGGCACTCTTCTGATTATCTCATTTAAACATTCGGCGGACTGAATATTTAATATCTTGTATGTCATCATTATGGCCTTATATTCAATTCTGGATCTGATGGGTAACCAGTGGAGACCTTTTAAGGCGGGGGTGATGTGCTCGTGTTTCTTTGATCCAGTAATCAGTCTGGCGACTGTATTTTGTGCCAGTTGCAGAGAGTGAGTTGTGCTTTTGGGTAGGCCGTGGAGTATCATATTGCTGTAGTCTAGCTGCGGAGTGATAATTGCCTGGCAGACAGTTCTGAAGTGGTTCTGTTCCAATACGGATCGTAGGTTTTGTAGGACCTTAATTTTGTAGTAGACCTTGGAGGTGGCTTTGTTGATATGAGTTTGGAAGTTGAGCCTCTGGTCCAGGTGTATTCCCAGGTATTTTATCTCATTCTTGACTGGGATTGGACAGTTTCCAACTAGTATATTATTTGGGGGTTTGAATGAAGCGCCTCTTGTGATCACAAGGGCTTCAGATTTCTTGTAGTTGATTGTTAAATTTTGCTGTCCTAGCCATTCAGTTGCTTCTATCATGCATGCGGAGATGGATGAGAAGTTTGGAGTTGTGGTGTCAATTGGGGAGTATATCATGACATCGTCTGTGTATAGATGATAGTGCATGTTGTATTTTTGTATGATCTTACAGATTGGTTGAATGTATATGTTGAAGAGTAGAGCAGATAAGGTTGAGCCTTGGGTTAGGTCTTGATGAAGATTGAATGGTCTTGATTTGCTGTTCGTTATCTTCACCTCTGCTGTTCTTTCAGTTAAGTAGGAATTAAACCAAGTCATTGTGGTGTTGCTTATTCCGATCTCTGCCAGTCTGTCCAGGAGTGAGGAGTGTATTATTGAGGCAAATTCGGCGGAAATGTCAATGAAAATAAGTAAGAAGCCATGTTTGGTATTTTCGATCCCTTTAAGGACTGTGTTCATCAGTGATGTGAATAGAGTTTCTACTCCGTGCATTTCTCGGAATCTGTGTTGTTGTGGGTCAAGGGAAAATTTTGAGTCAACATGGTCCTGGAGCTGTCGCTGTATAGCTTTTTCAACTATCTTGGAGAGGAGTGGTATGCTTGATATTGGACAGTATGAAGATGGTGAGTTTGAATCAGAGGCTGTGCTCTTTATGAATGGTCTTATTGAAGAGGTTTTGAGTTGTGGTGGCATAATACCTTGTGCGAGGGAAAGGTTTACTATTCTGCATGGGATTGGTGCTATTTCATATGAGATGGCTTTTATCCAAGTGGTAGGGCAGGGGTCAAGAGGTGATGTCATTGGGCTATGTGGGCAATTGAGCTTGCTTTGTATATGAGTTGTATATGTCTCAGGGGATAGAAGGTCTGTATTGTTGTTATGAGGTGTTCTGATTAGGTCTTTGACTACTGTGAAGAGCTCTCTAGGATGGTTGAGTGACTTCATTATGGTGTTTGTATGGTGCTGTCTTTTGTGGTCCAGTATCAATTTATTATATTCTTGTTGTTTTGCTCTGTATTCTTGTCTATCTGTCGGATCTTTAGTTCTTCTCCATTTACGTTCCTTTCTTCATAATGTGATTTTTGCCTGTCTTATCCCGAAGGAGTACCAGGGAGCTGTGTTGTTTCTATGGGATTTGTTCTTCTTGGGTGATGCAAGGGCTGCTGAAGCGATGGAGTTATTCCAGTTAGATATACGTGCTGGGAGGTCTGTAAAATTGTTTTCTAGGGTTGTAAGGAGTTGCTTTAGAAGGTTGTCTTTGTTGAATTCTTTGAAGCATCGTGAGTTATTGGAGCAGTTGTGTCTTGGTTGAGTCGGGTTGATAGGTAAATTGAAGGTGATCATATGATGGTCAGACCAGGGTACTGGGGATACATTGTAGTTGATTTGATGATGGATGGTGGAGGGGACAAACACTAGGCCAAGGGTGTTTCCGCTGTCATGTGTTTGGGTGTTGATGACTTGTGTGACATCCATGGAGTTAAAGGCATTTATGAATGATGTGGCTTGTGTAGAGGCTAGGGAGTTCAAATTGAAGTCCCCTAGTATTATTGGTTGCTTCGCCTTGTTAGAGTATCTTGTGGCAAGCTTGGTTATGTGAGAAAGGTCATCTGGATCAGAGGTTGGTGCTCTATATATTAGGGTTATCATTATGTTCTTGTTTTCTAGGGTTATAGCGTTTAGTGTGGGGGTTGACTCTGTGTCTGTGATCTTCAGGTTTAGTTTCTTGTTGGAGAGGATGAGGGCTCCTCCGCCTCTGCGTCGAGTTCTGGGACAGTGATGGATGTCCATGGTTATAGGAGTGAGTTGGTTTAGGAGTACGTTGTCTGTGTCAGGGATGCAAGATATATGATGGAGGTATCTGATAGAGTTCCCTGACATCCTAAATGGTGTATACCTGGTAGAGTGACAGCAATATTCCTAAGACAGGACTACACATGATGACCCTCTAGACCCTGGCAACCCAGCAGCCCCTATGTTGCCATGGGATGATATGGCCAGATATTGCACACCATGCCTTCTCCACTGCCACAGTGTAGAGGGCAGTGACATGTTCATGGTCACATGTAGCACCTATGAGATCCAAACCCTGCTAATCAGGGTGCATAGATGAGGCTCCAACCACTGTGCCACCCCTCCAGGGTGCTTGCACATACCAACAGAAGATTGCCTGACAAGGTGTGGTGCATATACGTCACAGTTCAACCCATGGCATGTGATGCATGGTATTAGTAGTCATCACGTTCCACACAGCAAACATGGGATGCCCTGGGTTGCTGACAATGGCCACGTCCCCCTATGAGGTGTGATGCTTGCTAGGGATAGTGGTTCAGTCATTCTCTGGCAGCAAGCCTGTCAGCAGAACTATCAACAAGGCACAGGGGGTGTGGGAAGGATGGAGCATGGGTGTAATTGGTGTAGCACAGTGGTTTGAGCACATGCCTGCGGCACACCAGACAATGGTTCAATTCCCACTAACACCTTGCCACAATGACCATGTCCTGCCTGGTCAACAGGAGCCTGCATATCACTGCACCTGTGCTGTGGGAATCTGCATTCCTTTTGAGAGGCAACATATCACAAGGCGTCACCTATGATCTGGGATAGGTACATGTTTTGTGTGCTAATGCATGGGTCATCCTTTCTGGGCCGTTTGTTCTGTTATTGGCATGCTCACCCCTTATCCCACAGAGGCACCAGTCACTGCCTCCTGCTAGGGCATTGGGAACCCATGGGATAGAAACATAGAAACATGATGACAGAAAAAGACCACATGGCCTATCTAGTCTGTCCTTCCATATCAACAACTACAACAGTCCACTTTTTACCTTTAGAGATCCTCTGTGTTGGTCCCATGCTTTTTTGAATTCAATTACTGTCCTCATCTCTACCACCTCCACTGGGAGACTATTCCACGGATCCACTACTCTTTCCGTAAAGAAATATTTCCGCATATCACTCCTGAATCTATCTCCCTTCACCCTCATCCCATGTCTCCTCGTAGCAGAACTTGCTTTCAATTGAAAGAGGCTCTCTCCCTGAACATTTATGCCACGGAGGTATTTAAACATCTCAATCATATCACCTCTATCCCGCCTTTCCTCTATAGAAACATAGAAACATGATGACAGAAAAGTCATAGTACAGTTAGTCAATGCATAGCTCATTCAGTCATGCAAAGTGGGTCTGGATGAGGTTGTCCAAGGCTGCCACTTCCCTCCTGAATGCTGCACCCAGGGGCACATGTGGGCAACGTCAGGCTCATCTCCATCCTCCTGGGGTAGGTCAAGCTCTATTTGCATATTTGTGGAGCATGCAACGGGCAACAAATATTTGGCACACCTTAGCTGGGTGGTAGAGCGGCTCACCTCCTGACCTATCCAGGCATTGAAACCAGCTCTTCAGTTGGCCAATGGTCCACTCAATGATGCCCCAGGTGCACCTGTGAGCCCAATTGTATCTCAGCTGGGCCAGGGTGCTTGGGTCGACTATGGGAGTCAGCAGCCATTCCCTCAAGGGGTATCCCTGTCACTTGCAGAGAGAAAGGTTACATCACACAGGTGCCGGGGTATGGTAAAGGTGGCAGGGGGGAACAATGTGTAATACATGTTGCAGGCACTGGGTTATTATGTTTATGTTTGTGTTCAGCTGTGGAAGCCAGTGACAAGCCCTGAACACAGGTAAGATATGTGTGTCCCTAGAATATGCATGTGCTTGGGCATACCAAACTGCAGCAGGAAACCTGCTGAATAGGAGGCAAGGTTGGATAGTTGATTATGGGGCCTGTGAGACACTCCCTCCATCCCCTTGGGGCAATGTGTAACCTGTGCTCAACATCCACTTTGTGCCACATGGTTTGTGTGTGTGAGTCAGCAGTATCCCTATGTCAGTCGATGTGCCTGTGCATTTCTGGACCCTTCCTAAGTGGACCATCACAGATATACATAGCAAGAGGTATTGGCTTGGTATCCAGTGTCAGCCCTCTGGACATCAGGGGTCACTGTAGTGGTCTGTGCCTTTATCTTTATCTTTATTCTGGCACTTGTTTGACCACCCAGACAAAAGCATCAGGGCAGTTTACAATAAATAAATAGGCTGCAGCAGGTGGGAAAGGAACGCCAATTAATAGACAGGAAAGCAGAAAAGACAGGGCACACAGAGAAAGGATGGAAAAGCATGCATATAGGAGCAGTCAGGCAAACCAAGAGGGGCATATGGTCTGGTCCAGAGTTGGAGAGAGGGCAAAAGCGAAGCTGAAGAAATGGTCTTCAACATTGCCTTGAATCTCAGGAAAGACTGTTCGGCATGGAGTGAAGCTGGAAGCGAGTTCCAAAGTGCTGGGCCAAGGAAAAGAAATGAAGAGTGACGGATGAGCTCTAAACATGCATGGGCAGGGGATGGGAGAGACAGAAGGTCGTTATGAATTGAATAGAGGGCTCGGAGAGAGATATGTATGTGTAAAAGATCGGCAAGGTATTGAGGTGTGCCAGGGTGGACTATCCTGTGCATGGTGATAAGTATCTTGTATTGAAACAGGAACTGAAGGGGAAGCCAATGCAGGTGGATAAGGAGAGGGGATATATGATCTGTATGAGAGGAGTGAGTGAGTGAGGAGACGGGCAGCCGTGTTCTGAAGTAGCTGTAGACGGTGGAGCTGGTACTGAGGTAAACCTGCTAGGATGACATTACAGTAATCGAGGCATGACAGAAAGAGGGACACTACAAGTGTTGTCAGAGAGGATGGAGGAAGAATGGGGCACACTGCCCGTAGCTGTTGCCATATCTCTCCATGGCACTGGACTGCACATGTGTGGATATGAACATAGCTCGCAGGAGCTCTTTAGAGTCCACATACATGGTCTGCACAATATCTGCTCACAGCCTAGCCATCCTCTGCACTGTACACATGTGTAAGCTGTAAGGCAGGGGAAATTGCATCCTCACCATCTGCCCATTGCATGTTGTCCCATGTTTCAGGCTGTATGGCCAGGGTAGGGGGTATCAGTGTGACAGCTCACCTAGTAGCCACTTTCCAATGAGCTCACCCCTCTCAAAGTCACTGTGGATTCCATTCATGGCATGATCCTGGGTATTTGGCAACAACATCCATAATTTTCCCATTGACATTGCACACTACTTGCATGTTCATGGAGTGGTATGATTTACAGTTGCGGTAGGGGGCCTCACACCATCTTGGGGGCTGGAGAGCCACATGTGTTACATTGACCACACCCAGCGCTGATGGAAAGGCAGCCACATCATGGAAATCCTGCATTGTCCGGTGCTGCTGCTGCTATGTGTGGGGGAAAACTATGTGCTGTGCCATGCACCTCAGAAATGCTCTCAGGAATTGCATGAGGCACTATGAGACTGTCGCCTGGCTGAGAACTCCTGCAGCTGCTAGTACTATCTGGAATGACCCAGTACCCAGGAAGTCAAGGACTGTTGTGACCTTGATATGTACAGAGACTGCCTGTCCCCTGTGAGTGGTGGGGGCAAGGTGTGGCTCCAGCTGCTAGCACAGGTCATGTATCACTGTCCTGTTAAACTTGTCATATCCATGAAATTGAACCTCAGCCTTGGAACCCTTGGGTGTGGGTTCCTTCTTGATGCCCTTCTCCTTTCCAGGTCAGTGCAATGCAGCAGGGCCATCACATACCATCTTTGAATGTCCTCCGTGGTATCCTGTTGCCTTCAGCAGCCACTCCAATTGGGTCCTCCCAATGCACTCATTCTTGCAGGGCAATGTCAAATGCAGTTACACTTCCATGCACATGTACATGTTGCCTATCCTGTGGATGTACACAATTATCCCCTGGCAGAGCACAGATTAGGTCTCGAGCACGTGCATGTGAAAGGAATGCCGAGCATGTACACGTGCAAGGAACGTCATTCACATAAATATTCAATGCCTAGCACATACACATTAAACAGATGCTGGGAACGTAAATGTTATTATTAAACACCATGCGCATGCATGTAGACATTAAATCCCTTGCACGTATATGGCAAAATGCACATCATGGTATGGCTTTCCCTTGTTGGACACGGTGTTGTTGGAAGTGACCTACAGTGGCATGTGGGGCTTTCATCATGTGGCACGGACACTGGCATCCTTCTGCTTTGAGAAGGGGGTGGGGCACCTGGCTATCACCACACAGAGTGGACATGAAACTTGAACCTATTTCCCTGGGTTACTGTGGCAGTGCAGTCTCCACTACACTACATGCACTGGCATATTGACAGACATTGTTTGATGATGCTCTACACAATGCACCATTTCCGTCCCAGTGGTTACATAGTTCCTTGGGCCATGGCTACTGCCTGGAATGGTGGCTGGGGTGTAGTAATGTTTCTGTGTGTGTGCCAGCATGCACCTGGTTCTGGAGGCATCCATGGGCCAATGTATCTCAAATGTTAGAAAGTGCCCAATCAGTGCCGTCTTCGTGACATATACGGGAACATCTCGGACAGCCAGGCCCCCGCATTTTGAACGTCTTGCTTGAGGGTGAGTGCTGATCCGTTAAAGTGGCACTGAAGGTTGCAAGCCACAAGAGCAAATTCTCTAAGGGTGAGGTGAATCTCATGCTGGAGGGAATCCTTGACCCCCTCCCTGTGTTGGTTGGGGAGAGTTCATCACAGATTGGGACAAACAAGAAGCAGAGGCAGTGGCTGGATGTATGACGGAAAATCAATGCCGTATACCAGAGGAACTGCAACATTGAAGATGTGAAGCAGAAGTGGCGGCAGGTGCGGCACGACACCGCTAATAAGGTGCGGCATGTGGGCCCTCACGGTCAGTCAGCAGATGACAGAGCTGGAGCAGTGGGTCTTGGAGACAATAGACCCAGCCACTGAGGAGGGTGTGGGACCACTCGACACATCACGGCACTCTCAGGAGCCACGTAAGTGGGTGCTTGTTGTGCATGCCTTAGCACCCTGGTGTTGGTCCCCCCATGTACATGTGTTGGTGTTCCCCCTTCCATCACTACCTCTTGCCTAATATTCCATAAGGTGGTACTGCTGCATGGCATACACGGCACACACCATGTGAGTATCTGGTCTGTTGGTGTTCTGTTGTCCACATACAAAGTCACTTGCTCACAGGTTGCTGGTCACAGGGCTGGTAGCATCATGCACTGTGTGGGGAAATGTGCTCTGGGCCACTTGTACATATGTGATCTGCTTTGGACATTGGGACTGTAGCCATCATCAGAGACTGCCCCTCTGTTCCTATGTGGCCAATTGGGCCATCTGCATGGCTGCCACAGAGATACCCCTTATGGTTATTGACAGACCTATTTTGTCTGTGTTTTCATAGGTGCTACTACTGGTCCACAAAAGGGGTCTTGGCCTGCTCAGCACCCCATGTTGGAGGATACAGCATCAGGTCTTCCAGCAGCTATACAGGACACAGAACAGCAGCTTGCCTTGGGCAATTGGGCAGAGCTACAGGCACCAGCTGAGATTGGACCTGCTGATCTGGAGATCCTGGCTCCCTTCCCACTTCCACAATAGCAGCAGGGCAGATAGACAGGAGGGGCTTACCAGCAGCAGGTCTTCACAGCATATAATTTGGTATGTAGAGAGGCTGTTTGCACACAGTGAGGCCCAGCAGATAAGGGGATGGGTCCAGCTGGAGATACTCCAGCAAATCATGGTGCGAGAGGCAGGCTGTAGCCACAGAGTGGCTGAACACCTCCATAGACTGACTGCACACTACCATTTCCTCTGTACCACATCTAATGGGCACTGCAGGGAGATCATTCCATCCTCCAGACCTGATGTGTGCACATAGGATTTTGTTTCCTTACAGGGTAACAGACTGTACAGCCCCCCTTGTCCCCCAGATATCTCATTTGCTTTCCGCTTGGCTTCCACAATTCGTCATGCCAACCCTGTGGCTGCTGGATCAACAGATGTCAGTGCAGTGTTGGCAGGATGTGTCAGGTTCATATTTTAAAACTGACATATTCAACATCCTCTGTATTAAAAGGTACCTCTTGCATCATCTGTCTCCTTCACCACTCATAGATATCATCTCTAGACATTGGGAGAGGTGATGGTAGGTAACATTGTCCATATGGCCATGCCCCTCAGGCCACTCTGGCCATTGTACACTGTTGGACTTGCTTGACTTTCAGTGGCTTATGCCTCCACTGGTGGCCCTGGGCCCTTGGACAAGGAGTGGCCTCTACCCTGTGACATAGTTTTGGAGGCTCACACAGATTCTGCTACCCTTGGCAACCATTTAGGGGTCATTTCAACCATGCTGGTCCTGACAGCAGATGGGGCTCTACAGTACACCACATGTATGTTTTCTGACTCCAGATGTTACACTGTGTACACAGTTGTATTGTTCCTAGGCTGAGATGTAGGGCATGACAAGGGGGGATCTTTTCACACTGCCATGGAGGGGGGGGGGTTGTTGTGTTACACCTGCATAGACATGGTGGGAACAGAATGGAGCACTGGGTGTTTTTGATTGGCATGCTCTTCTACTGCTTAAAGGTTTCCATGTCAGCAGGGTACATTGCAAAGTACACTGGGTTATGTTCATTACACAGGCACATAGCCATTATTCTGGGCCCCGTGTGTATTTTATGGATTGCCTATTGTCACATTGGCTGATGGTGGGACTTGAACCCATGGGTTGCCATTGTGCTATACCTCCACTCTGTGATATGTGTGAGTGCAGGCAGAAATAGCTCACAGTGCAATGGTCGCACATGAATCAGGAAAAAGTGACATCACAACAGGGAGACACGTGTATTTGCAGGGGTGCCATCCAAGGCATCCCTCACTGATGCTATGAACTCTGCCTTTTCACGTGGTTCATGGTATTTTTCTTATTGTGCATCTAGTGCATTTCACAACACAGTTGCATCCTGTGCTCTCACTCTCCCTGATTGGCACAGAATTCTTCCTTGGGGGGCACAGTGTTCTATTGGTGGGAGGTTGTACTGTCAGGCCTACATTTGTGTCTGTCATCTGGCAAGCCTTTGCTGGAACCTTTAGAGCTGTCACATCACAGTTGACCCTTTGCTGACCTTGTTGTTTCTTACTTCATTAGGGGCTCTGTGGAGCTCACTGCACACCCACTTTAACACACCCAGGTTTTGGATACAGCCACATTTGTGGAATCAGCTCATAGATGGCTAGATGGCGATTGGCTGTTGGGACATACCCACATTTGTGGTACTGGGATTGTTGACGTGTGTTTGCCTATTTGGGATGTGCTCATTCTCATTGTATTCTGTTTAGATGCGTCCTCCGATCGTGCCCATCTTCTGCGTGACCACACCTCCACTCTCATTACATGCATCTCCTCTATTCCACAATGTGCAGCGCCTATGCTGCTGTGCTGAGAGTCAGTATGTTGCTGATGCAATATTAACTTTACTAATGATGAGGGCAGCATGAGTCATCTTCCGGTCCCATACATGGCCTGGACAATGATTGGTGATCCTACTGAAATCCACAATACTGTATGGTTCTGGGCATGTGTGCATTTCTGGATGCGCACACTATCATGTCTATGGCTCCTTGGACTTGACTGCGATGCAGTGCGACGGGCATTTCTGGATGCGCACACTATCATGTCTATGGCTCCTTGGACTTGACTGCGATGCAGTGCGACGGGCATTTCTGTGCTTTACAGGCATTACCATTGGATACAAGGGTGCACTTCTAATGCATGCAAAACACATCACAGACTTTGATTTCACTGCATGTTTCCTCTTGCCAGGGCACAGTGATGGATGCAGGTGTGTGCTCATGCAAACTACACCTGGATGCAGATGGTAACCTGCAGGACCTTGTAAATGCATGTATTAAATGATATGTGTGTCCAGAAACACCTTGCATCTCAACATACATAGCAGTAGAAGAACACTAGAGTTATTCTTTCATTGGTCATCTCTGCATAAAGTCTCTGCATTGCAACATATGGATCAGTAGTGTTCAGAGAGGATCACCTATAGCTAATTGCCTCAACATATCCCTATCAATAATATGGGACCCTCGATTGAAGGCATGCCTCAATGCACCATCTCCAGCAGTACATATATGATCCGTATTTCTCAACCACACAGGCAGCATTGCCATACACATGCACATACTATACCTACATATGCAGTTCCATTTTCAGGACATGGGAAATGTTGGGGAACCCAAGATTAGCTCCATTCGCACATACAGCAATTGTCAGCATAGCCAGAATAAACACTAATGCTCTCTTTCATGTTTCTATTGGAGTGTTTATTAATGTTTCTTTACCCTTCATATATCCCTCACCTCTTCATTCTGTTCTGTAAATCTGCATCTTGTGTTCTCCATGACTGCAGACACACCAGTTCATAGAATACTTGTCAGAGCCATTCTTCAATATGGGAAGCACTGGAGAGCAGGGCAGAAAATATTCTAAGTTCTACCCATATTCCACGTTTCCACAGGTATAACGTGGATGTATGGATGAAACACCGATGATGCACACAGGCCTTTCCTAAATACACTTTGCAAGGTGTGATCGAAAAGTATCAAGACTTGTTGTGTAGCTATATAACAATACATAACACCACTAAGCATGCAGTGACTTAGTTATGTGCTCTGCATGTGCAGAGTGTAGCGTGGCTACAGCACACCTGTACTTTTTTTAATCACGTGATGTTTGGTATCTTGTAAAAGCAGTTCGTCAGATTTACGAGTGAAAAAATTGAACTGCAAATTTGCATTAAATTCTGCCAGAAACTTGGAGATTCATGCAAAGAAACTTATTAATGACAAGTTACAGCAAGTGCATGGCGATGAATGCATGAGTCATGCTTAAGTTTATGACTGGTACAAATATTTCCAAGAGGGCCGCTAAAGTGTTGACAGTGGCGAACGTTCTGGAAGGCCAACCACGAGCAGGAATGAAGACAAAGTTGAAGCAGTGCGTGCCACAATACGCTCAAATTGTCAATTGACTATCAGGGAGCTTACTGAAGACATGGACATCAACTTTTGGGTCAGTACAGTCCATGCTTACTGTCGATTTGGGGATGAGATGTGTGTCTTCAAAATTCATGCCGAAACTCCTGTCCCCTGACCAAAAAGAAGATTGACTGTCTGCAGCCAGGGAGTTGTTGGAATGCAATGAAAATTACTCAGATTTCATCAAAAAGATTATTACTAGTGATGAATCATGGGTTTATGGTTTTAACCCGGAAACTAAGGCTCAATTCGCACAATGGAAGACTCCAGATTCTCCCAGACCCAAGAAAGCTCGTCAGGTGAAGAGCAATGTCAAGGTCATGCTCACAGTTTTCTTCATCATGAGTATGCTCCAAAAGACCAAACCATCAATAAAGAGTACTAAATCCAAGTTCTGTCTCATTTGAGAGATGCAGCTCATCGTAAGAGGCCAGAGTTGTACAGGAATGGTGAATGACTTTTTCATCATGATTATGCCCCAGTGGAAGCATCACATCTTGTCCAGCAATTCTTGGCCAAACACCAAATTGGGGTATCTGAAGTTAAGTACTGGTATTAAGTACTATTGCTATTTTGCACTGTTTTTGACACATTTTGTGGAAGTATTAAACAGGATAATTTTAAGGCCAGTGGACAGTCCTTGATGCTATTGCGGCACTCTTAGACACTTTTGTGTCTCTGTTTTAAGCCGGTTGGTCTGAGACGTCCCTGAGCCATTATTTGAAAGTTTGCGAGTTTCTGCATTACTCCCACAATTCTATGTTTCCCTTAAATAGGTGCTGTTGTCAATAGAGTAATTTCATTATTTTTGGTCCCTTTTTATTACTCTGTGAATTGGCCTGAGACTATTCTGTACAAACACCAAATTGAGCAAATCCATCAGACTCCATATTCATTTGACCTCTCACCTTGTGATGTTTTCTTGTTGCCAAAAGAAGGAGACTTTACAACTTAGAGACCATTAAGCAAACTTTGACACAGCAGCTTCACAGCATAACGAAAGAGGCATTTCAAAACTGTTTCCAGCAGTGACAGGAACGCTCGAGGAAGTGTGTTTGTATACATCTCCATGGCTGGCCATGCCCCCGTTCCTCCCCTCCCACCTTCGTTCTGCGATCCCCATTTTATTGCCGTGTACGTGCAGGCCGCAGGTGTTTCAGGATATGGTCCTAGATGTTTTCACAAGGTGCCGTCTGAGCCGCACATCTACACAGCTTATTCATGGTCTGGAATGATCTCCCATATGGTCTTTTCCTGCTGACATGTTTCTATATTTCTATGTCTATGAAATGAGCAATCCCCTAACCGCTATGTACTGGTGTTTGTAAGTTTCTATGCTACAGAAGCTGGAACTTCTTCTCCTATAGAAATACATTGAGCTGGCTTTTTGGGGGGCTTATTTCTCTGAAACCTGTGATTCGATCTGGTTTATTTTTGAACTTAATGTGTTTTTTTAGCAGGTACTCCCACATATCAGGTGCAATACTGTTCGGTAAAAGTTTGAAGGAGTTACTTTGCCCCCAATGGACAGACATACATTCTTGACCCCTTTTATATAATTCTTTTCAACTTCCGTGGAGCTGGAAAGAATAAGAAAGAGGGATTCAGTAAGAATATGAATGAGGAGCCGGGTTTCAGACACCCATGCATGAGAACCATGAGTAAATATCACTCATAATGTATCCTCTTGATTCTGTACCTTCTTTAAAAGACTGAATCGATGTGTACATATGCAAGCTCGCTTGTTTTACTGCCGGTGTGCTTCCGTCACTGCCGCAAAGCATAAAGTGCTGACTTTTCAGCACCGGTATCCAGACTGTGGCTGGCACTGAATATATAGATAAAGCTCCCAGTGCTACTGTTATCCATACTGTGACGATGTTCAGTGCTGCTCTCCAGATCATTATCCATCTAGCAGCCATGAATATTGCTATTCCATGGATAATTACCAGTTCTGCCCTCGTACTGCCCCAGCAATATCTGCATAGTGCCAGGGCGGTTTGTCAGGACATCCTGCAGCTCTGCCCATATAGGGGCCTATTTTATAAGGGATGAACAGAAAGTTGCACGATATTTAGGAGTGCAAGTCCCTGCTTTAAAGGATGTACACACGTGAATGGGCACTTTTGGAGATTACTATCCCATTGCATGTACTTTCCCTTAGGTGTGCACAGAAGTGGAGCTTGGGCAGAACATAGATGGACCCTCCATTTATGCACATAATGTATAGGATAATATAACTTATGTGCATGTTCTGCAAATCTAGCCGCAGGCATCTACACCAGCTCTAGGACAAGCATAACTGCTGCAGCTAGGATAAGTTATGTCAGTTCTCTGCTGTTTTATAAAGTAAAGTATTACATGTGCTTCACTTTGTAAAATAGGCTCCAATTATGTGCATAGTGAAGTGCATAGACTGTGTGGGAATTTATAAAATTATTCTCACAGTGTCTTTGAATATCCCAGGAAGTGGACCGGATAGCAGGTCCTCCTAACTGGATCAGTGCTTTTAAAAACTGACCTGGTGATATTGCTCACATAATTCATCTGGGCTCCAATTTAACTTTATGGGGGTCATTTTAGAAGTCCTATTCGTGAGTTGGACTGAAAACACATCCAGACATGCAAATCATAGAGACGTCTCCAGATCCAATTTAGAAAGTTGGGCATACAGATGTTTGCAGCATGAGAATGTCCATATAGCACAGGAGCATGATGGGGACAGAGCAAGGAGAAGCACGTCATGATGCGATTTCAGAAAGGCACAAACCCATCCGGACCTGGTTGTTGAGGCATCCATGCTTATACGTGCTCCTGCCATAAATAAGGTGCAAAACCGTGGTCATTTCACGGCTGCAACGCTGCAAAATGCACTTTCATCACCACAGTTAATATTTCATGGCTAAAGAAGCCTACCTGTAAGTACATACTCCAAACATATTATTGGCCTCTGCTGCACATCTGATTATCTGAAATGGCAGGCTGGGATGTGCAAATACCCGGTTCTGCGGCAATGCAATTCAGGGACATTCACATTTGTGAAATGGCCTATACCCTGTGCGCACATAGCCGCACTTGCTATCTGCACATGGCCTGCCGCCAGAAGCAATTCCCGTGTCATTCAACTTTCGGGGCAGAAACTGAGTGATGTCAGAACACACTTAAACGTGCCTCCCTTCACTGTGTGCAATTTTGTAAAATCCTGTTTGTGCTTATAAAACATGTTTGACATGCAGAGAAAGCTTTCTAAAATTGCCTCCTACGTGCATAAATTTTCCCTTTGAAAACTGGACTGAAATGTATGTAGCTGAGCAGGCAAATAAAATTCTAGCAGCGAAAGGAGGAGAAGAAGAGTAGGGAAAGAGAACCTCAAAAAATCAGGCGTAAAAAAGTATTAATCAGTAAACTCCTCCCTCCCTCCTTCCCTCCCTCCCACCCACCCACATTTCTATTCACTAAAGGACCCATGCGAACCTCACAGATCACACAAAGGCCATTTTTGTTGGTAGGAGAGGGCATGTTTATGATCCCTGGATGACCAGCTAACATAATCCAGTCCCGTGCAAGAGGAGAAAATGAAATTAAAAGGAATCTAGTGTAAGGGTGCACTAGGTTACCCGCACGTGGGTCAGCAGGATTAATTCTTAGCCTGCACACTTTTGAGACGGATGCCCCTGGAGTATCATTGACTTACTGATGTCAAAGTAAATTGAAATCCTTGATAAAAATAGTTGCTGCCTAATAGCATCTTAAATATTACAAAACAAAGGTCTATGGTGTGGCCGATAAGGGGCATCACTGGACCTTTGGAACTTCTGTAAATCTCTGGGCTGAGCACTGCAGAAGTGATGGACAAGGCAGAGCTTCTACAACCTTCCCAGAGTGGAGCCTTTCCCATGATTTACAGTCCTCTAGATGTGCACTTATCATAATCAAGCCAGATGTCACATTTAAAATCCATCCTTAAGTAATCTTGTACAGGACAAGGGAACTATAAAGCTGCGGCTTGAATTAAAGCAGGCTATAGCTTGATTATGGATATTAACAAGGGACAATGAATGATTTTACAGCACACATACAAACTTTTAATAATCTTGCAATAATTCCCATTTCCAAACTCAGGGTCAAAACATTTATTGGAACCTCAGCACAGAGCAGAGAATTAATACTTTTGAAATTGTTCCAGATCAAACACATGTACTGACAGGATGTACAGACCAAGCACTTTCTTAATCTATTGTAAAAAGCTTAATCAATTTTGGAATGATGGAGACAATTTTTTAATTACATGAGAGGCTTGCAGTTGCAGCCGTGGGTCCTCAAGCACATTTGCAAAGGGAAACCTCGTCTGTGGTCTCTCTTTAAACATCAAGCCAACAAGATAACGCTGACTGCCCTGCTTTGCGCCTTGGATTTTGGGCTCTGTTCTCTCTTGGTTTGCTGCTTTTCTCTCCCATTGCACTTTTAGTACATGCTGTGGTGGTCCCCCCCCCCCCCCCCCCCATGCTGCTATCCCATTTTTAAGTCAGTGTAGTTCAGGACCTCTTCACTCATCCCTTGCTGCGCTGATCTTACCATCTTTATGCTAACGACTCTCAGATTTACCTCTCTATGCCAGGCATCTCTCTAGGAAGCCAGGCCCAAATCTCAGCCTGCCATTGCTGATAGGGTGTCCTGCTGCCATCTGAAACTGAAGACGGCCAAGATGGAGCTCATCACCTTTCCCCTTAAACCCTCTCCCCCTTCTTTATTTCTGTGAATAACACGGTCACTCTCCCTGTGTCTCTGGCTTACATCTTCTCTCTCTTTCTCAGCACATGTCCATTTATATCCACATCATTTATAGAGGACTACAAGGCACAGGTGCACACGGCTTGTACATATACATGTATTTATTTATCATTTCAGCCAAAGCAGTTTACATTGTACCTTAAACCTGGTAATGTACATTAAACAGGACATTGATAACTTGGATTTTTCTGAGGCAATGGAGGGTTAAGCCCAAGGCCACAAGGAGTGCTAGTGGGAATCAACGCTGGTCTCTTGGCTCCCAAGCCAGTGCTCGAACCATTAGGCTACTTGTTCACTCTGCTCTACCCCACTCTGCTTGCAACAGTCCCTGCACAATAGAACTTACTTATCATTTGTGTAGCGCTACAGCATTCTCCAGAGACATGTAAGAGACAGTCCCTGCTCATCAGAGATTACACTCTAGTCAAGACACACAACACACTAGGATATAGCTAGGGGAAGGGGAAGGAAACACATAGGAAGTGAACTGGAGCTGAAGGGATCAGGATCCAAAAGCAGTTTCAAAGAAGTGAGTTTTGAGCCTGGATTTGAACAGGGCCACAGATGGAGCCTGACGTTCTGACTCAGGTAGTTTGTTCCAGGCATAAGAACCAGCAAGGAAGAAAGACTGAAGTCTGGAAGAGAAGGGCACAGATAGAAGGGACCTGTCAAAAGACTGGAGTTCCCGAGGAGGGGTGTAGGCAGAGGTAAGAGAAGAAAGGTAGTGAGGAGCTGCTGAATGAAGGTGCTTGTAGGTCAGTAATAGAAGTTTGGAAGGAAACAAACAATGAAGAGGGAACTAGGGTAGAACTAAGGGGACATGATAGCTAAAACCTTCAATTCTTTCTCCATATCATCAGCAAAACGTATCCCTTCCTGTCTGAACAAGACCTTTATCCACTCTCTCAACACCTCCTGTTTAGACTACTGCAACCTGCTCCTCACTGGTCTTCCACTGACTCATCTCTATTCCCCCTTTAATCAGTTCAATCCGCTGCCAGTCTCACTATGCTCTTGTCGCCCCTCTTCTCAAGTCACTTCATTGGTTCCCTATCTGTTTCCACATTCAGTTCAAACTTCTGCTACTGACCTGTAGATGCATTCGTTCTGCGGCTCCCGTCCTCTCATCCCTCCTTACACCCCTCTTCGGCAACTCTGCTCGTTAAACAAATCAGTTTTTTCTATGAGCTTCTCTTCTACTGCCGACTGTAGCCTCTGTGCTTTCCACCTTTCTGCACCATATGCCTGGAATAAGTCAGGCTTCATCTCTGGTCTTATTCAAATCTTAGCTAAAAACTCACTTCTTTTGAGGCTGCTTTTAGTTGCTGACTCCCCCCCCCCCAACCCCCAACACAATTCCCTATTCAACATTCTAATAGCCATTCTGGCTTGGGCTGCTTTAGTAAGAGAGAGGAGTGGCCTAGTGGTTGGGGCAAGTTACCTCAGGCCGGAGGGCCAGGGGTTCCTAGTCACACAGGTGTTCCTTGTGGCCTTGGGCAAGCCACCTAACCCTCCATTGCCTCAGGTACAAAAAGATAGATTGTGAGCCCTTCGAGGGCACGAGAAAAATATATCTACAGTACCTGAATGTACACCGCTTTGACTGGTAGAAAAGCAGTATATAAGCCTAGTTAAATAAATAAATAAGAGTATGGATTGAAGAGTGTGGAATTAAGATGCCAACAGCCTCCCAGCATTTACTGGTTCCAACCAGAGAACCCTAAGTTCCCAGTGAGTTAAGCCTGTAAGCACAGTGCTATTTCCCTAAAGTTGTGCCCACCACCAGTCGGCCCAACAGCTGAAAATAGCTGCTGCGAGGGACTCCCAGACTGGCAGGGGTTGCAATTTCCTCTTTCTCCTAAGCAAAATGTACTTTTATTAACCCTTTCATTGTTTACCCCCCCCCCCCAGTAAAATCATAACTGTAAGGTACTAGTGAAGACTTGTGAATTATTCTAGTTCACTGTAAGTTTCGTATGACTGCTCATCATGCTCTGTCTATGCTTGTGACCAGTCAATGGAAATATCTGATCACTGCTATCAGGATTCAAGGTCATAGGTGTCTCTGCAAACTTTGGTGTAAATTGAGGACTGGCTGAGCCTGTTCAGATGAAATGGAGCTAGTTGGTAATCATACTCTCTCTCTTAAATTCTAATGAGGTCTGGTTTTCTCATCTTGGAAATCTGTGAAGGCTCTTGGAGTGTCTTGTTCTTCAGCTAAGGTATGATATAATCCACACCCAACCCTTTCCCCCCTCATTAACTAAACGAGGAGTGTGAAATGGCAAATAAAATCCATCCAAAATCTTTGGCTAAAAACATTTATCTGGGGCTCTTGACCAGTTGCTGTACTCTCCCTACATAGCTGAGCACGCTGTTTGGTAGACTGGGCCCACAAATTCCAAAAGTCACTTCTGTTTTCACAGCCCTATCTCTTGGGAAACTTTAGGCTTCCTGAAGCAGGACCACTGTACACTGGGAGGCCTTTTGACACTTTTTCTTCACTCACTCCATTCCACTTTCCCACAATAAGAGAGACCAGACCAGGATGTGTTCTGAACCAAAGGGTTTACTTAATAGTATTTAGGGATCACTGACAAAGATAACAAAATGTAGATAATGGCACAGACAAAAATGTATTACAAGCAGTCTTGAAGGACTACCAAAAGGGACTATGTCTGCTGGAAAGAAGTATTTACTTCTGGGAAATTCTCTAAATCATGGGAAAAGGGAATTCTTTCGGTTAAAACTGATAAATCTGTATATTTTAGAAGCCAGTCTATTTGTTAACTCAGTCAGGGCCGATTATCAGCAGACAGCTTTTACGTTAAATTTAAAAACCAGCAGAGAGCTTTTAGCTTAAATTTAAAACTCAGTCAGGGCCTAGTATCAGCAGAGCTTTTAATTTAAATTTAAAAACAGGAGAGAGCTTTTATATAACTTTATATACCTTCAAAAAGATATAAACAGGATGGAGTCAGTACAGAGGATGGCTACTTAAATTGTTAGTGGTCTTCATTATAAAGCATATGAGGACAGACTTAAGGATCTTAATATGTACACCTTAGAGGAAAGGCGGGATAGAGGTGATCTGATTGAGACATTTAAATATCTCCGTGGCATAAATGCACAGGGGGAGAGCCTTTTTCGATTGAAAGCAAGTTCTGCAATGAGGGGACATGGGATGAGGGTGAAGAGGGATAGATTCAAGAGAGATATGCAGAAATATTTTTTTACGGAAAGAGTGGTGGATCCGTGGAATAGTCTCCCAGTGGAGGTGGTAGAGATGAGGACAGTAACTGAATTCAAAAAAGCATGGGACAAACACAGAGGATCTCTAAAGGAAAAAAGGGGACTGTTGTAGTTGTTGATATGGAAGGACAGACTAGATAGGCCATGTGGTCTTTTTCTGTCGCAATTTTTCTATGTTTCTAACTTGTCATCTATGCAGGGCCGTACTGAGGGAAGATCGCGCCCTGTGCGACTTGCACATCGGGCGCGCCCCCCCCCCCGGCAGCGGGAGAGAAGAGGCGCGCCCAATCTGCAAGTTGCTGGCATGCTAAGCAGATCTGTCCGTCCCTGCAAGAAGGGAAAGATCTGCTTAGCATGCCGGCGAGAAGGTTTAAGGGGCATTTTAGCTGTCCTGCCATTGCCTGCCACCGCTGAGAGAAGAAAAAGTGGTGGCGTCAGGTAACGGAAGACAGCTAAAATGCCCCTTAGCCTTTGCGCCCTGTGCGGCTGCACCGCTCGCACAGGGCTAGGTACGGGCCTGCATCTGTGTACCTCAGTTCATTAATAAGCCTCACACCTAGTAACAGACAGCAGAAAGGAAACGCGCAAATGACACTAGAAAAACAAAACAAAAAAAGAAATAACAGAGCATTTTCCAGTCCCGGACAAGCTGAGGGATGTAAATAACATTTCTACATTCAGAAGACAACTAAAGACCTTCTTATTCACAGAGTACTTTGGAGCTATGACCTCAGGATCTTATACCGATCCTACATAAAATGGAATCCAGCAATCTAATGGGTATTACCATATTAAATTATGATGTAATAAAGTCACTGTATATAGTTTTACTATCTATGAAGTTAGGCCCATATCTAACCAAATAATACTCACAGTTAATCATTTTAATGTACTGTATGTTATATGTAAAATGTATATAAATATCACAAATAAATAAATACATTTAAATCTGTCAGGACATAGTATCAGCAGAGATCTTTTAATGTAAATCAAATCAGAGTATAGCTTAACATAGAAGAAGAATAGGGTAAAATTTTCTTTGAGTTGAAAGAAATTATTTCTAGACACCTTTACAAAGAGGCCTTCCATTTAGAAGTCCAGAGATCAGGGAATTTGTTTGAAATAGGTGCTAAAGCCAACTGAAAGATCAAAAGGGCAATTTGAAAGGCTCCCTCTATCAAACCAAGGGCTGTGTGAATCACCCAGGAAATTAACAGATTACCTTAGAAGCACAGGCATAAATAGTTCAACCAGAGCTTTGTGATTCTCATGCTTGAAGATCTACCAAAAGGGACTCCATCTGCTGGAAGGGAATCTGCACTTGTAAGTAATTATTCTGGGAAATTCTCTAAATCTCTGGGAAAAGAGAATTCTTTAGGTTAAAACTGATAAAATTGTATATTTTAGAATCCAATGTGTTTGTTAACTCAGTCAGGGCCTAGTATTAGCAGAGAGCTGTTAATTTAAATTTAAAACTCAGTCAGGGCCTAATATCAGCAGATAGCTTTTAGTTTAAATTTAAAACCCAGCAGAGAACTTTTAGTTTACTTTTAAAACCATCAGAGAGCTTTACGTTTCAATTTAAAACCAGCAAAATTTAAAACTCAGTCAGGGCCTAGTATCAGCAGAGAGCTTTTAATTTAAATCAAATGAGAATATAGCTTAGCAAAGAAGGAAGAATAGGGTAAAATATTCTTTGAGTTGAAATAAATTGTTACTAGATACCTTTACAAAGAGGCCTTCCACTTAGGAGGCAAGGAATCTGGGAATTTGTTTTAAATAGGTGTTAAAGCCAAATGAAAGGTCAAAGGAGCACTTTGAAAGGTTCCCTCTGTCATAAGAACATAAGAAATGCCATATTGGGTCAGACCAAGGTCCATCAAGCCCAGTATCCTGTTTCCAACAGTGGCCAAACTAGGTCATAAGTACCTAGCAGTCTCCCCAAAAGACACAGGTTCCTCAATGCTTGTATTGGGTCAAACAGTGATACCAAACCAAGGACTGTATGAATCATTCAGGAAATTGAACATTTTGAAGATAATCACAACCATGAACAGCTCTACCCAACATAGTTTCTGATCCACACTTCCTAGCCCCAACCCCCTTACTCCTCCTATAACTATACCTACCCATACTTAATCTCAGACCCATAAAGAACAGCCTTCTCTTCTCCCACCCAATAATACATTTACTTTAGGTATGTAATTAATGTAAAATAGTTCCTTGTAAATATGTTGATTGTAAATACGTTCAACTAATGTTTTTAAAAAGCTTAATGTAATTGTTCTATTTTTTGTAAACCGCCCTTGATCGATGGAAGGGGCGGTATAAAAAAAACACCTAAATAAAAATAAATTGTTAACAGACTACCTTAAAAGCACAGGTCTAGGACCTGTGTAGCAATCCAGCCTTACTAAGTTTCCGTCCACTCACCCCAGGCATAATCTTAACTTTATAGGCTCTTAAACCTATTAAAGGGAAAAGGGTGGTCAAAGTCACTTTCAGGTTCAGCTGGTTATCATCACCAGGAATAGATTAAGGCCTGGAAGTTAACTAATCTTGAGGTGAATAAAGTCCCTTAAAGATAATTGTATCCATAAACGTATCCCAAAGAACTTAAATAGCTAAATAAAACCTTAAAACTAAGATTCAGACAGCAGTCTAGCAGTGAGAGGGGGGCTTTCTAGTCTTTTGCATTGTGTCACAAATACAATTTTCTCCCAATTGGTGAGGTGTCTTACATGTGCATTAGGTGCAAGGAGCTCTTTGCCCTCAGGTAACGAGTCTGATCTCTGGAGGCTAGAGTAGCAGACTTGGAGGACATAAGGAAGACAGAGAGGTACATAGACGAGACCTACAGGGACATAGTACTGAAGTCCCACCTCCAATTTGGCAGCCTCTCAGTTGCTACGGAGAAGAGAGGTCACGTGAAAGGAGAGCATCACTTTGGTGTGGCAGGAAGTGATCCTGTAGATAGAACCTGTCTGCCAGTAGATGCAGCACCCTCTTGCACCGAGGAGGTTTCTCCAGGGCCATGTGCTCATGAGGGAAGGGTTAGGACAGCCGTCATAGTTGGCAATTCGATCATTAGGCATGTAGATAGCTGGGTGGCTGGTGGAAGTGAGGATCGCCTGGTAACATGCCTATCTCACGCGCCACCTAGACAAGAATTTAGATAGTGCTGGGGAGGATTATGCTGTCTTGGTAGATGTTGGTACCAGTGATATAGAAAAGTGTGGTAGGGAGGTTCTGGAGACCCAAAAGGCAGGCAGAGCTCTGGAGTCTCAATATGTGGATGCCACTATGCTGCAAAGAAGAGGGTTTTGGATTTGTTAGGAACTGGGCAACATTCTGGGGAAGGGAGGGGCTCTTCCTAAGGGATGGGCTCCACGTTAACCCGGATGGAACCAGGCTGCTGGAAGTTACCTTTAAAAAGGAGATAGAACAGCTTTTAAACTAGATAGTAAGGGAAAGCTAACAGTCACCCAAGAGTTCGGAAGGATATATCTTTGAAGGGTACTAGCAAAATAGGGAAGTTAGGGCATCCCAAAAGAGAGTTTCCAACAGAGATAAAAATAACCCAGATGTCCTTCAGTACAGAGCTGAAAGATTCCAAATTACACCAATCAACTGATAAACAGATTAGTATGAATAAAATACAACCTCTAATTGCCTGTATGCAAATCCTAGAAGTCTAAAAAATAAGATGGGAGAGTTAGAATATATAGCACTAAATGAAAGATTAGATATGATTGCCATCTCAGAGACTTGGAAGAATGAGGACAACCAATGGGACACTGTGATACCTGGATACAAACTATATCACAATGACAAGAGTAGTTCAAATTGGTGGCGGGGTTGCGCTCTATCAGGCCGATGTAGAAATCTAAAGCGGCCTTTAAGCACACATAGTGCCACATTTAAGCACATTTTACAACTTTTTGAATGCAGAAAACAGAATTACCCCCCCCCCCCGGAAAAATTAACAATTAATGCCACGCATATTTAAATGTATTTTAATCAGCTGCATACTATGCAAATCAGGGTACGCCCAATGCAGAGACAGGCGCAGATGATTTTGCAACCAACCATTGCACCAAAATTGTTACTTCAGGGTCTGAGGTAACTTAAACCTCTAACGTGTGCCCCCGACAGTATTTTGATGGCACCAGGTGCTTTCCCCAATACCTAGATCTTCTCCTCAGATGATCAGGCATCGGACAGAGCTCCCGATGCCATCAAAATACTGTCAGGGGCCGTACCCGATAAAAAGAATCACTGGTGGCCCAGTGGCCTTATTCCCCAGACAGTATTTTGATGGCATCAGGAAAAGCCCCCATTGCCATCAAAACACAATCGGGGGCCAGTGCCCTGACTATAAAAGAATCCCTGGTGGTCCAGCTGCCCCGATTCCACCCCCCCCCCCCGATAATATTTTGATGGCATTGGTGATGATCGCGACATTGGGAAAGGCCCCTGATACCATCAAAATACTGTCAGGGGCTGGTGCCCTGACAATAAAAGAATCCCTGGTGTTCTAATGGCCCCTGTATCCCCCACCCTCATTATATACAAAAAAATAACCTGGTGGCAGTATACTATTGTGGATCAGGAACTGGTGAAATACTGTAAAAAGCACTGGTGAAATAAAAAATAGAAAGCAGAGAATAGGGCTAAATGGCTAATTTTCTCAGCGGAGAAATGTGAATAGTGGAGTACCCCAGGGATCTGTGCTGGATCTGCTATTTTTGAACATATTCATAAATGACCTGGAAATGGGAATAATGAGTGATGTGATAAAATCTGCAGATGACACAAAATTATTCAAAGTTGTTAAAACACAAGAGGATTATGACAAATTGCAAGAGGAACTTGATAAATTGGAAGACAGGATGTCCAAATGGCAGATGAAATTTAATGTGGACAAGTGCAGAGTTATGAACCTAGGAAAGAACAACCCAAACTATGGTTACACGATGCAAGGTACCACCTTAGAAACCACCACCCAGGAAAAAGATTTAGGCATCATCTTGGATAATATGTTGAAACCCTCCACCCAGTGGGCAGCAGCGGCCAAGAAAGCAAATAGAATGCTAGGAATCATAAGGAAAGGAATGGAGAATAAAACCAAGGATAATATAATGCCTCTATGTCGTTCCATGGCATAACCACACCTTGAATACTGTGTGCAATTCTGGTTACCACATCTCAAAAATGATATGGCAGAATTAGGAAAGGTTACAGAGAAGAGCCACCAAAATGGTAAAGGGGATGGAAGGATACCCCTATTAGGAAAGGCTTAATATATTGGGGCTCTTCAACTTGGAAAAGAGACGGCTGAGGGAAGATATGATAGTGGTCTATAAAGTAATGAATGGACTGGACCGGGTAAACATAGATAAGTTCTTTACACCATCAACAAGTAGAAAGACTAGGGGACACAAAATGATGCTACAACTTAATCCATTTAAGACTAATAAGAGAAAAAATATATTTTTTCACTCAATGTGTAATCAAACTCTGGAATTCATTATCGGAGGATGTAGTAAAAGCTATTAGTGTAGTTGAGTTTAAAAAAAGGTTTGGACAAGTTCCTGGAGGAAAGGTCCATAAACCATAATTAAAGGGGACTCAGGAAATTTATTTATTTATTTAGCTGTATTTATATCCTGCTTTTCACCGGGTCAAAGCGGTCAATTGGGAGATACATTTAACACGAGGAGATATGACACACATACGCTAATACTTACAGGGAACATGGCAATGGAGGGTTAAGTGGCTTGCCCAAGACCACAAGGAGTACCTGGACTAGAAATCCCAGTCCCTCCGGCCTGAAATTGCTGTCCCCAGGTGGGACTTGAACCCCTGGCCCTCTGGCCTGAAGTACCTTGTCCTAACCACTAGGCCACCCCTCCCTATCCACTGCTTATTCCGGAACAAGCATTGTATCTTTTTGGGAACCTGCCAGGTACTTGTGACCTAGATTGGCCACTGTCGGAAACAGGATACTGGGCTTGATTGACCTTGGTCTGACCCAATGGCCTATCAAGAGGTCCTGCAGAACACCTCTAACTCAGATCAGTGTGCTGCTTTGACATTGCTGTCTTGCTGTGTGTCATCCCTATTGCACTAGGCACTATCTTTCTCTCCATTATCATTTTACCTTCACTTACTGTTTTCATTTCTTTTGGTTCTTTTTAACTCCATTTATTTATTTATTTTTATTATAGTCTAAAGGAAAAAAGGGGACTCTTGTAGAGGGTGATATGGAAGGATAGACTAGATAGGCCATGTGGTCTTTTACTCTCATTGTGTTTCTATATTTCTAGAATGATTTGTTTTATTTATATATTTAATGTCTCTTCTATACCGCGCTCTTTAAAAATCAGTGCAGTTTACAGGTAACAGATTTGTGCAGTGCAGGCAGGCCTACACTGGACTTACAATAAACAGGGGATTATATACAGGGTTAACAGGGTAACTATGTACAAGATAACTTGCTGTCGTATGTTATGAGGACAGCTCGACACTATTTACACATCAGTTATATACATGGTGACAAAGCAGGGTAGTATACCTCTACCCATCGGGTCTAGCGGGCTGGGCTGCAGTCTCGTGGAGTGGCTGCGTTGGGGGTGTCAACCTGGATCCTGAGTGTGACTGGCTGCGGGTTGTCATCTCGTTCGGTATAGTGCTGGAGGAATAGATAGTGCTTCAACGCCTTCCTAAACTGGGCGAGGTCATTGATAGCCCGGATGACAGGTGGCAGGGCGTTCCAGCATGTGGGTGCATATAGCGCGAAAGCTCTGTTTCTAGTTGACTGAGAGCATTTTGTGATCGCCTTCGGGAGTTTCAGAGTATTGGCAGCAGCTGATCTCCTTACTATGTTGAGGGAGGTGGTCTGGATGAGATCTGGCAGGGAGGTGGAGGAGTACTTGTTGATGGCTTTGTAGGTCATCATTAGAGTCTTAAAGGAGATCCTGCAGTGGACCGGGAGCCAATGCAGGTGCTTCATAATTGGGGTTATATGTTCCCTTCTGGAGGCTCCGTGCAGGATTCTGGTGGCTGCATTCATTGCCAGTTGCAGAGGATTCAGCGTGTTTTTCGGGAGACCGTGTAGTATGGCGTTCGCATAGTCGAAATGTGGAATTACTAGTGCTTGGTAGACTGTCCAAAAGTCTTCTGGCTCAAGCAGCTGTCGCAGGTGGCGAAGCGTCCAAATTTTGTTATAGATTGCCTTGACCATGTTGCTTATCTGGGCCTTCATATTGAGCTGTTGATCCAGCGTGACCCCTTGGTACCGAACCGTGGGCTCGCTGAGGAGCTCTGCATCTCACACCTTTAGTAAGGTGGGCGGTGTGAATGTTGGGTTCCTGGTGATAAAGAGGACCTCTGTTTTTTAAAAAATTATTCTGAGTTTCTGCGTGTGTAGCCAATCAGTGACAGCATCGAAGCAGGCGGATAGAGGTGAGAGGTCAGGATGATCTGTCGAGATAGGCATGTATAGTAACACGTCGTTGGCGTAAATTAGGCAATTGATATTGAAAGATCGGATGAGGTTGCAAATGGGCTGCATGTAGACGTTGAACAGTAGGGCTGAGAGCGAGGATTCCTGTGGCACGCCTTTCTCTTGCGGGAAAGGTGCAGAGGTGGAGGGGCCGGTGCGAACATGCTGCCATCTGTCTGTTAAGTACGATGCACACCAGGTTAGCGCGGTGCCCTGGAGCCCTTCTCCCTGAGACGTGTCAGGAGTATTTCGTGGCACACAGTGTCAAAGGCTGCTGCAATGTTCAAGAAGATCAGGGAAAACCCTTGTTATCCAGCCCAATGGTTAATGTGCTGAATAATGTGGTCAACAGCGTTTCCACACCATGCAATTCCCAGAATCCGTGCTGGCAGGGGTCGAGGGGTGCGCTAGTCTCAATGTGGTAGTGAAGTTGGTGTTGATTCCAGCAAGTTGTTGCTGGAATCAATGTCTGTAATAAAATCAATGAAACATCACGATCTCTGTCTAGTCTTGTTATAGGGGGCACCGTCCTGAGTTGCTCTTTTCAATGTGGTAGGTCCTCCTCCCAGTCTGCAGCTCCCCACTTCCTTTCCTCTCTTATTTCGCTCTACACCCCTTCTTGGGAACTCTACTCCTTTTATCCTGGATCCCTTTTAATAATGGTTTATGAAGCTTTCCTCCAGGAACTTGTCCAAACCTTTTTTGAACCCGACTACACTAACAGCTTTTACTAAATCCTCTGGTAACGAATTCCACTGTTAGATTACATGTAGAGGGAAAAAATATTTTCTCTTATTAATCTTAAATAGGTTACCCTGTAGCTTCATTACAGGTCTCCTAGTCTTTTTATATTTTGATGGTGTAAACAATCGATCTACCTTTACCCGTTCCACTCCATTCATTAATTTATAGACCTCTATCATATCTCCCCTCAACCGTCTCTTTTCCAGGTTGAAGAGCCCTAACCTTTTTAGCCTCTCTTCATAGGGGTATCCTTCCATCCCCTTTACCATTTTGGTGGCTTTTCTCTGTACCTTTTCTAATAATGCTCTATATCCTTTTTAAGATACGGCAACCAGAATTGCACACAATATTCAATGTGTGGTCGCACCATGGAACGATACAGAGGCATTATAATATCTTTTGTTTTATTTTCCATTCCTATCCTTATGATACCTAGCATTCTATTTCCTCTCTTGGCTGCCGCTGCACATTAGACAGAGGGTTTTAACATGTTTTCCGTGATGACGCCTAAATCTTTTTCCTGGATAGTGGTTCCTAATGTGGAATCTTGCGTCGTGTAACCATAGTTTGGGTTGTTCTTTCCTAGGTGCATAACTTTGCACTTATTCAAATTAAATTTCATCTGACATTTGGATGTCCATTCTTCCAATTTATCAAGGTCCTCTTGCAATTTTCCACAATCCTCTTGGGTTTTAACAACTTTAAATAGTTTTGTGTCATCTGCAAATTTGATAATCTCACTTGTTATTCCCTTTTCCAGGTCATTTATGAATATGTCAAAAAGTAGCAGCCCCAGCACAGATTCCTGGGGTACTCCACTATTCATCTTTCTCCATTGGGAAAATTGGTCATTTAGCCCTACCCTCTGCTTTCTATCTTTTAACCAGTTCCTGATGCATAATAGTACACTGCCTCCTATCCCATGACTTTTTAATTTTGCCAAAAGTCTCTCATTTGGGACCTTGTCAAAGGCTTTCTGAAAATCCAGATACACTATATCAACCGACTCACTTTTCTCTACCTGTTTATTCAAACCTTCAAAAAAACATAACAGATTAGTAAGACAAGACCTTCCTTGGCTAAAGTCATGTTGGTCATGTCCCATTAAGCCATGTCTATCTACATGTTCGGTAATTTTGTTCTTTATAATGATTTCTACTATTTTTTCCATCAGTCTCATTGGTCTGTAGTTTCCCAGGTCACCCCTGGATCCCTTTTTAAAAATTGGCATTACATTGGTCATCCTACAATCTTCAGGTTTAGAGACGATTTTAACGATAATTCACAGATTACCAGTAGTAGGTCTGCAATCTCATATTTCAGTTCTTTTAACACCCTTGAAAGTATACCATCTGGTCCAGGTGATTTGCTACTGTTGAGTTTATCAAATAATTGTAAAACATCTTCCTGGTGTATCAATATTCCTTTCAATTCTTCTGTGTCATCACCTTTAAATACCATTTCAGTCATGAGTAACATCCCTACATCTTCCTCAGTAAAGACTGAACCAAAAAATTCATTCAGCCTCTCTGCTATGGCCTTGTCCCCTCAGTACCCCTTTTACCCCTCTATCATCTAATGGTCCACCTGACTCTCTCACAGGTTTTTTTGCTACGAATGTACTTGAAAAAGTCTTTATTATGCGTTTTTGCTTCCACAGCAAGCTTCTTCTCAAATTCTCTCTTTGCCTGCCTTATCAATGCCTTGCATCTAACCTGTCAGTGCTTATGTTGTTTCTAATTTTTGCCATTTCCTTAAAAATGCTTTTTTGGCAACAGCCTCTCTGACCTCACCTTTAGAGCATGCTGGCAGTTTTTCGGACTTCCTTCCACTTTTCTTAAAGCATGGAATACAGCTTGTTTGGGCTTCCAAGATAGTATTTTTAAACAACACCCATGCTTGATATAAATCTTTAATCTTTGCAAGTGCTCCTTTTAGTTTTTTCTTAACTAGTTTCCTCATTTTATCATAATGATAAAGATGGTCAGTACTATTTCTGTATACATTAAAGTAGTCTCACTTAACTTTTTTAGATCCACCAACCATTGTGCATTTGCACACAAATTTTAACCTACAATATTTTTCTCCTGATTAGCTATGACAAGACTTTGGTGATCTCAATATACTATCAGTTTTTAGGATCAATTGTTTTAAGCCATGCCCATATTAGTATATTTTATTAGTTTCATCCTTTTATTTATTTAGTATTTATTTATTTATTTAATATTATTATTGCTCCTGCACATAAGCAATATCAAAATCTTCCCTCTGATTAGATGCTGCTAACCACGCCCCCTCGGTACGAAAATAGGCTTTCTTTTAAAACATCGTTTCTACTACGGCATTGTTCCGTTTAGTCGAACACCTTGCCTTCCATAGTAAGCATTTTCTACTCGTTTTTAAAAAGCATCCGTGATTATCCAGTTTTTATGGTTTTTATTGTCCTTTTACTTATAAGTACTTCATGCTTATGTTAGTGGAGTCAGGGTCATTTGAATAAACATTTTACTCTAGCTGATTTACTCTTTTTCCCAATGAGTAGCTTGCACTGGGCAACATTTTCGTTCAAGTTTATTTTTATAATACTTCTCATCCGATGTTTCACTTTAAAAGATCTATTTAGTAGTCTATCAAACACCTACATCGCTCTCATATCAATAACAGTAACAGAGATTTAACAGCATCTTATTTTTAGTTTCATTTGATTTTATTTGAAAGACATTTTGAGGTTTTCAATATATTTTCTTTTATTTTCTTTTACATAAAACACATTGATTTTAACATCAAGAATCCCCCTTTTAAAGATTCCATGGTTGGTTTTATTTCCTATGTCCAATTAAAATGTTAAGTTCGTAAAATTTCCGTATACACATGTATCAGAATTCCGAGTGACTTCCCGTAAACGTTCACAATATTTTTGTACATATTAAATTAGCTTCCTTAAGGTCAACAACTATCGTACACCTATATATCCCTTTACTGATTGGCAGTTGGTTTTATCGTGCCTTCTTGGCAAGACATCAATGTTTTTTAACACATTATCAGGTTTTGAAGAATAATCGCTAAAAGCTATACCCATAGGTACTACTTCACGTTTTTAAAAAAGGTTTTAATATTTATTTTATCATTACCCCCTTTTTTTGCACATACACACATTATTAAGCAGTATCAAAATCTTCTTACTGATTGGATTTTGCTAACCACGCCCCTTTTGGCGCAAAAATCGGCGTTCTCTCTTTAAAAACATCATTCTGAACACAGCACTGATCCGTTCAGGTGAATGTATTTTTAAAGCCTTGCAGTCCGCAGTAAGTATTTTCCATCCATTTTCAGGACCATTCGTGGTTATTTTAGTTTTGTTTATTAACACTTGATGACATAGTCCATACGTCTTAATTTAAAAGACTATCTCATTCAATTTACAACGTTGTTTTGCAGATTCTTGGCATTGGTTTTTTGAAGTCTCTTCATAAACATAGAAAAGTACTACAATGACACTTGCAAGGAAATAGAAGCAGAAACTATTAGAGGAAGAACAAGATCGGCTTTCCTAAAGCTGCGAGAGTTAAAGAAAAAGTTCCAGCTTCGAATTGGAATGTTACAAGATGCTCAAGGTTCTATGTTGAATGATGCTGAGAAGATCAAGAAAAGGTGGAAGAAATATACAGAGTTTTTATATGATAAAGATCAAGTGGACCAACAGCCGTTTCAACCTATACCTTATGATCAGGAACCATTGGTGATGAAAGAAGAAGTTGAAGCAGCATTGAAAGCCTTATCAAAGAACAAAGCACCAGGCATTGATAGCATTCCCATAGAAGTATTGCAGCAATCTGATGCAGCTGTTACCATACTTACAAGGCTCTGCCAAGAAATATGGAAGACAACATCATGGCCAACTGACTGGAAAAGATCTGTGTTTATACCAATACTAAAGAAAGGTGATCCAACTGACTGTGGAAATTATCGCACAATCGCTCTGATCCCACATGCCAGCAAGATTCTACTGAAGATTATTCAAAAGAGACTACAGCCATACCTAGAACAAGAACTACCTGAAGTGCAAGCAGGGTTCAGGAAAGGACGAGGAACGAGAGACATCATTGCGGATGTGAGATGGATCCTTGAAAAGACTAAAGAATACCAAAAGGATATCTATTTGTGCTTTATCGACTATAGCAAGGCTTTTGACTGTGTAAACCATGAGAAACTCTGGGCCACATTAAGAAGCATGGGTATACCAGAACACCTGATCGTTCTCTTGCGCAATCTGTACATTGATCAAGAAGCAACAGTTTGAACGGAACAAGGAGAAACAGAATGGTTTAAAATAAGCAAAGGTGTAAGACAAGGCTGCATACTTTCCCCCTACCTGTTTAATTTATATGCAGAACAAATCATCAGAGAAGCAGGACTGTATGAAGACAACAGAGGTGTGAAGATTGGTGGAACACTCATCAACAACCTTCGCTATGCTGATGATACCACATTACTGGCTGAAAGTGAAGATGATCTGAAATGTTTGCTTCTCACAATCAAAGAACATAGTCTCAAAATGGGCCTGCACCTTAATGTAAAGAAGACAAAGATCATAACAACTGGCATAATCAACAGGTTCATCGTTGAAGGAGAAGAAATTGAAATTGTGAAAAACTTTAACCTACTTGGATCAACTATCAATAAAGAAGCAACAAGCAGTCAAGAAATCAGACGACGCATTGCTCTTGGCAGAATGGCTATGAAAGACCTAGATAAGATTCTCAAGAGCAGAGATGTCTCTCTCCATACAAAGATTCGACTTGTTCAAGCCATGGTATTTTCAATAACATCATATGGATGTGAAAGCTGGACAGTGAAAAAGACAGACAGGAAGAAAATTGATGCCTTTGAATTATGGTGCTGGCGGCGAATACTGTGTATACCATGGACTGCCCGAAGAACAAACCAGTCGGTACTAGAGGAGATCAAACCTAAGCTTTCTTTAGAAGCTCAGATGACAAGACTTCGACTTTCATACTTCGGACACATCATGCGAAGAGAGATCATTAGAGAAAGACATCATGCTTGGAAAGATAGAAGGTCAACGCAAAAGAGGAAGGCCAGCAATGAGATGGATCGCTACAATAACAGCAGCTATGGGTACCAGTCTGTCAACAATGAGCCGCCTGACTGAAGACCGAACACAATTTAGGATAGCTATCCAGAGGGTCGCCATGAGTCGACTCCGACTCGACGGCACTTAACAACAACAACAACCTTTTTTCAGGTATTTAAGATTAACTTCTTTTTGAAGCATTTGCACACATACACATTTATATGTATTACAATTTTTATTTATAGTATAATACATTCTAATTCAGTAGTGCTGCTATAGTAAGGTTCCCTTTTTATTTATGTTTGATTTTTTTTAACATAACATAGATTAACTTACTATTCTCTATTTTTGTAGTGGCAAGATACTCACGCCATTGATGATCAAAGGGTCTCTACAACTTAAGATCACTCCAACGGCACTTCGGTGCATAGTTAGTGAGTAGTGTATCTACAACTGCAATGTTTTGATTTTGAATTAATTTATTCTCTGCCCTGCGTCTACATTTTGTGGTGTCTTTTAATCGTTTTTTAATGGTTTTTAATTATATTTTAATTGTAATTTCTGGTTTAAACAATTTATTATGGTTCTTTTACATTAGTTTTTTTAAGTGTCACATGTATATGTATTAAATTATGTGCTTAATTTTAATTTTATTTTTACATTGTATTTTTATGTATTTAATAATGCTCTGGTTGCTTTTTGATGTTTTTGATATGTGTTGTTTTTAATATATTTGTTTTCCTATATTTTTTATTTATGTAAGTACCCCTCCCCCCGAAGAAGGCGTCAGCCGAAACGCGTTGGGGACTCAAATAAAGCACCCTTTTAAGAAACTGTGTTCATCTCTTGCTTCTGCTTGTTGTGCATCCTCATTTTATTATAGTCTCCCTTTTGAAAGTTAAAAGGTAGTACTGTGAATTTCCTCACTATCCTTCCTCATTTATTAAATCAAACATGATCATGCTATGATCACTATTGCCAGTGGCCCCAAAACCCTTACCTCTTGCACCAGATCTTGTGTTCCACTAAGCACTAGGTCCAAAATGGCTTCCCCTCTGGTCGGTTCATGAACCAGCTGCTGCTCCATGAAGCAGTCATTTATTTCATCTAGAAGCTTTATCTCCCTAACATATCCTGCCCTAACACTGACCCAGTCGATACCAGGGTAATTGAAATCACCCATTATTATTACTATACTGTAACATTTGTCAGCTTCCCTAGTTTCTTTGAGCATTTCATCATCCCTTTAGTCAATAGTACACTCCCACCGCCATTGCCTTTCCATTCCCCTTTTTACATGGAATTTCAATCCATAGAGATTCTACAATGAATTTTGTTTCCTGCAAAACTTGAATCCTTTGTGACTCAATGCTCTCTCTAATATAGAATGCAACCCCACCACCAATTTGATCTGTTCTATCATTATGATATAGTTTCTACCTAGGTATCACCATATCCCACCGGTTGTCCTTTTAGAGACTATTTTATTCATAGTAATCTGGCTATCGGTAGGCCAGGGTAATTTGGAATCTTTAAGCTCTGTCTGCTCTGTACTCAAGGGCATTTGGGCTACTTTTGTCTTTACTGGAACCTCTGTGCTGATATGCCCTAACTTCAGTCTTTTGCTAGTATCCTTCAAGGATACATTGTTCTGAACCATGTACCCCCGGATGACTGTTGGCTTTCCCCTATTATTTAGTTTAAAAGCTACTCTCTCTCCTTTTTAAAGGTTATTGCCACCAGCCTGGTTCCATCCCAGTTAAGATGGAGCCCATCCCTTCTGAAAAGCCCCTCCTTTCCCCAGAATGTTCCCCAGTTCCTAACAAATCCAAAACCCTCTTCCTTGCACCATCGTCTCATACACGCATTGAGACTCTGGAGCTCTGCTTGCCTTTTGGGTCCTGTGCATTGAACTGGAAGACCACACTTTCCTATGTCACTGGTACCGACATGTACCAAGACATCAGATTCCTCCCCAGCACTATCCAAGACCTTGTCTAGGTGGTGCATGAGGTCCACTACCTTTGCACCAGGCAGGCATGTTACCAGGTGATCTTCACGTGCACCAGCCACCTAGCTATCTACATGCCTAATGATCAAATTACCAACTACAATGGCTTTCCTAACCCTTCCTTTGTGGGCACATGGCCCTGGAGAAACCTCCTCAGTGCAAGAGGGTTTTACATCACATGGAGGACTGGTCCTAGTTACAGGATCACTTCCTGCCACATCAGGGTGATGCTCTCCAGTCATGTGACCTCTCTCCTCCATGGCAACAGGGATGCTGCCAGACTGGAGGTGGGACATCAGTACTACATCCCTGTAGGTCTTGTCTATGTACCTCTCTATCTTCCTTATGTCCTTCAAGTCTGCTACTCTAGCTTCCAGAGATCGGACTCGTTCCCTGAGAGCAAAGAGCTCCTTGCACCTAGTGCACACATATGACCCCTCAACAACTTGGAGAAAATCATACACGTGACACTCAATGCAAAAGACTAGAAAGCCCCCATCTCGCTGCTGGACTGCTTTCTGCATCTTAGTTTTAGGGTTCTGTTTAGGTATTTAAGTTATTTACTTACTAAGGTTTGCTGGGAATACTTATACTAATAAAACTATATTTAATACGTTTAATGGACTTTGTTCACCTCAAACCTAACTAATCTTAGGTCCTTAATGTATGCCTGATGAGGATAAACAGCTGTACCTGAGAGTGAATATGGCACCTCCTTTACTTTAAAAGATTTAAGCCCCTATAAAGCTATGATTATCCCAGGGGTGGGTAGGAGTCAGGGAGGGTGGGAGGGAAAGAAGACTATTAAAAGCTGGCTGCTACACAGTGCTCTGTCCTGTGCTTCTAAGGTAATCTGTGACCAATTTCCTGGGTGATTCACACAGCCCTTGCTTGTATAGAGGGAGTCTTTCAAAATGCCCCTTTGTTCTGTCCCTTGGCTTTAACACCTATTTAAAAGAATTTCACAGGTTTCTTGCCCCCTATCTAGAAGGCCTCTTTGTAAAGGTCTCTAGAAACAATTTATTGCTCAAAGAATACTGACCCTGTTTTTACTTTTATGCTAAGTTATACTCTGAGTAGATTTAAATTAAAGCTCTTTGCTGATACTAAGCCTTGACTGAGCATTAAATTTAAAACTAGAAGGTCTCAGCTGGGTTTTAAATCTAACCAGAAAGCGCTCTGCTGTGTTTTCAATTTAAATTGAAAGCATTTTTCTGGTACTAGGCCCTGACTGAGTGTTAAATTTAAACTAGAAGCTTTCTGCTCAGTTTTAAATTTAACCACAAAGCTCTCCGCTGTGTTCTGATTTTAAACTGACAGCCCTCTGCTGGGTTTTAAACTTAAATTGAAAGCTACCTGTTGAGTTTTCAATTTAACTAAAAGCTCTTTGCTGATACTAGGCTCTGACTGATTTAACAAATACACTTGATTCTAATTTACACAGATTAATCAACTTTAATCTAAAGAATTCCCTTTTCCCCAAGATTTAGACAAAATTCCAATAAGTACTTACAATTGCAGATCTCTCTCCCTTTTTGTAGTCCTTGATTAGACTGCAAGCTCTGATGTGCAGGGACTGTCATAAATCTATATGTACAGCAATGTGTACCCCTTGTAGCACTATACAATTGATACGTAGTAATAGTCGTAGTAGTGTTGTGTTCCACAGGGCTTATTTGTCAGCCTATTATGATTTAACATCTTTCTGGCTCTGCTAATCCCACCGGTACAAGATCTGGGTCTGTATGGCTTGTATGAGTCTGATAACCTACAGGTTGTCGTTTATACCGATTCCACCAGCTCTGATCTGGGGCCATTAAATAATTGTCTTGTTGCACTTTTATGGTTTACCAATAAAGGCTTTAAATGGAATCTGACTAAATATGAAGTTGTTTGGTTTTTTGGAACGTTGCCACTTCCATAAGCATAGCCTGTGATATGCAAAGTCTGCTCCTTGGTGGGACTCTCTCAGGATCCTGGGGGTCTAGTTTGGTTCTCTTCTCACATTTGATGATCATATTTCTTTAGTGATACATTCTTGCTTCCAGATATTTAGTCCCTCAAGGAATATTTTAGACTCCTACCGCTATTTGCATTCTTCATGTCTCCTCCCCCCCTCCCCCCAATGGTGCAGAACTGATTTCCTATCTTCTATCAGAGGAGGCTTAAAGTCTTGGTGTTGGTGCATGGGCTCTTTATATCTTGCCAAGCTCTCAGCGTCTTGTCACCCCTCCATAACTATTCGTTCACAGTCTGGCAATTTGCTGGCCTGCCTTCCCCACCTGCTATTTGTATTGAGTCCTCTTTTTTTGTATTTGGCTACTCTCTTATGGAATTCCTTTCTATTCTCCCTTAGAAACAACTCATCCTTTCCAGATTTCAGACTATTGTGAAATTGGTTTTCTTTATGGAGGCATTTTTGCATGTTGTGCGAACCGCTTGGTGCTGTGGCAGACACAACATCTCTCTCAGCTGTTTCTTCACTTATCTCTGCTTCCGACGCAACTCTAACCTCTCCTCTGCCTTTTCATTGCCTTCTCTGTGTAACCTTTTAATTAGATTATATTTCCTATTGTTTACCGCCTTGCTGTGCCTTCAGAAGGCTCTATATTAAAAAGTTCCAGTAAAAAGGGATGAGTGACCTAGTGGTTGGGGCAAGTTGCCTCAGGCCAAGAGTTCGAATCCTGCTGGAGGACAGCAACTTCGGGCCACTTAACCCTCCATTGCCTAAATGTAGATTGTGAGCCCTTTGGGGATGAGGGAAATATATACTGTACCTGAATGTATACCGCTTTGACCTAGTGAGAAGTGATATATAAGCATCGCTAAATAAATATTGGTAGATTAATATGGCTATGTAATGCAGGGAGGGTGTCCATATCTTAGGAGCTTTCACTAACTGACTTGCTGGTGGTACTAAAGTATCTTTTCTGACCTCTCCCCAAACTTAAGTAGGGGTCAATGCCCCCATAATCCCCTCTAGTATCAAACACAAGTCACACCTCCAGGCATTTGTCTTCGTCTTCATGGAACAAAAGCAGGCCTCAGTGGCCCCTTGCAGTCTCCCCCACCCTCCCCGATGATGAAGCTCTCAAGTACCCACTTCCCCAATCTCCAAATTGCCCTTAGGCTCTGAAATAACCCCCCTCCTCCCCCAAGAACCCAGCTCATGTTGTAAGAAATATGCAAAATTGTTGTGGATAGGAAAAAATTCATTTCATACCACCATAATCCTCCCACCCCTGCCAGTCACTGTGCCAAAAACTAGATGGCACCATGAAGACTTGGCATGTCCATGTTTGTTTCAGGGAACAGGGACATAGAAACATGCCAGGCGATTAAGACGGTACGGCCTAGTCAGTCTGCCCTTCCATATGAACCACCAAGCTCTACAGTCTTTTATCCTTTAGAGATCCTTTGTGTTTTCCCTAAGCTTTCTTGAATTCAGATACAGTTTTTGTCTCTACTACCTCCACTAGGAGACTATTCCATACATTTACCACTCTTTTGAAAAGAAATATGTCTTCAAATTACTCCTGAGTCTAACTCCTTTCACCTTCATCCTATGCCCCCTCGTTGCAGAGCTTTCTGTCAGCTGAAAGTGGCTCTTCTCCTGTGCATTTATGCCACAGAGGTATTTAAACGTCTTTATCATATCTCCACTCCCCTGTCTTTCTTCCAAAGTAGCCATATTGAGATCTGAGGAGGTGGGGGCTGCAGTGGTCTTTATTTGAGTCTGGGAAGTGAGGGCGGAAGCCATTGGTGTTAGTTATAGATATAGTTACTTTTATTTGATATACCGCCTATTATGTACCATGTCTAAGCGGTTGGAAGACCTGAGATGTGGAATGCATAAGTGCTGTCTTTAATGCATCCATGGCAATGCCTAACTTTACACTTGGCAAAGACCGCTCCTCTGCCGGCGTTACACCCAGGAGGTATCTCATATTAGTTCTGGTAGATATACAGACCCTAACATGTTTCTTACTTGAGAGTTCAGGTAATTTCCTCTTGCTTTTTTCTCTAAAGAGCGCTGGAGCTGTTATTCCTTTGGACGACTCTGTGATGTAATGTTATTTTGAAGAACAAAGAGTCAGCTAATGAGCTCCTTTCCTTTGTGTCATTCTCTCCTTCCATTGAACGGCAAGCGAGTTACTGCAATTACTTCAGGTGCCCACGCTGAGAACCTAGTGAGTAAAAAGCTAGTCCCTTCGCCGGCTGCGTGAGGGATTCAATCTTTTCAGCAATTGATTTCCTTCTCAGTCTGGAGTTGCGAAATATTGACCTTGAAGGGAGGGTATAATAACTGAGGGAGGAATTTATTGCCCAGAGTCTCAGACTGGGGACAATCATTACGCTCACTGTATTTTCGCCAGTTTCAGGCATTGGTGATTCTGCCTGTCAGGAATAAAACATGAATACTACGGCAAACACTATACCACACGACATGTTTCCAACAGGTGACCAACCGCAAACTCACAAAAAAGGAGTTTCTCTGGGGTTTCTGAGTTGCATAATTTTTAGCAAAAGATGTCAAATAATTTTTCTGCTGGAAATGTCTGCAAGTCCTGAACTCGGATGAAGCACATTCTTTAAGGTTAGGCTAATGCAAATCTTTGTGTACATTCATACCTTAGCTTACTTGTGTCAAGAAAACGTCTCTGGGGTCTATTTTATTTTCAATTACAAAGAGCTCAAGGTTATGATGGGAGTCAAACCAAGAAGAGATGTCTGGTGCTAAATATCTTGACCTCTGCCTGGTGAAATCTGGAGGGAGCTCAAACCAATTATGTACAAGAATATATCTTCCCAGGACACAGCTGCCTATCCCTCCAGCTTACCTGAATATTTTTTTCTGCAAAAATTTAGAAAAATATGACAGGAATTAATATCTACAGATATTTGCCCTTTTACTTGTCCTAAGGACTTGGCAGAATGGATGCCCGTGTGATTAATTAAGAAGGGATCATTGGTATTCCATCAGGTATCTTTAACCACATCTCCAGCTAACATTTTGCTGCTTGAATGTTGGATGTATCATTAAGATTTCAAGACGGCTACTTAGGAATCTAGTTTCAATATTTATGGATGAGGGCTATTTAATCATCGCCCATCACAAAATATTTAGCAAACTCTGTTCCCAGCGATGTGCTTATTTAGAAATGGGACAAGGAAATTAATGAAATTCTCTTAACGCAACAAAATGTTATTAGTATTATTAAAACATAGCAGCTCCTTAGAGGCCTCTTAATATACTTTTGTACTTACTGATGCAAAAACATTATGGTCGGCCTGACAGTTTCAGTCTAGAAATATGCAGAATTCATTAGCTACCTAATGGAGTGGAAAACTAATGAATTTAGAAGGTTTCGCAGTCATCACACTTACAGCAGGCCATGGTGAGCTCATATTTACACAGGATTACCTCAGAGTGCTCTGTGGTCAAGGACCAGAGGTAAGGTCAGCTGAGCAGACTGTGATGGGGGTCAACTGATCCTGTTGGGAAAGCACAATTTTCAAAGTGATTTATGTAAGTTAAAAAAATGCCTCAAAGTTGCTCATCGCAACATGCAAATTTCCGGTCACACTGAGAGGAGGCGCTGCTGGTGACATTTTCGCAGAGGGAATGTATGCATGGGGATGACATTTTCAAAGCTTCATGTGTACTTTACCAGCAAAAAAGTATCTGCAGAAAAAGCAGTGTGAGTTCACCTTGAAAACCGGTGCAAAGCTTGCCATGATCTCTGTCCCAAAATTGCCCTGGTACTCTGCATCTGATGTTCCTGGTGCTTGTGGTAGAACCTTGGACAGCTCCAGACATCTCCATGTTCAGTGCATGTTTTAGAAACAGGACAGATTGTGACGGGCAGGATTCAAGAACGTACTGAAGTTTAGCCTTGAATGGATGGTGAAAGCAGAAGCAACAAGACGCTCCTGCTCCCTTCTGTCTCTGATTACTACTACTATACTAATCATTTGTATAGCGCTACAAGGCATACACAGCGCTGTGTACAGGCACATATAAAAGACAGTCCCTGCCCATCAGAGCTTACAATCTAGTTAAGACAGACAACACAACAGCTAACTACAAGGATACGTCTAGGGGTATGATAAGGAAACACACTGAGTGGATCAGGATCCAAAAGCAGACTCGAAGCAGTGAGCTTTCAGCATAGATTTGAAAAGGGGAGGACATTAAGCCTAATGTACAGACTCAGGTAGTTTGTTCCAAGCATAAGGAACAGCAAAATGAAAGGATCAAAGTCCAAAGTTGGCAGTGAAAGAGAAGGGCACAGGCAGAAGCAATCCATTAGAAGAGCGGAGTTCCTGAGAAGGGGTGTAGGAAGAGATTATTAGCGATGTGCATATTTGTCCTACTCTCTGTAAATAATGAATATGTGCTCAATCTATGTAAAATAGTTATTATGTGCTCAAAAATGTTCTATGTAATTGATGTTTACCATGTTCTTTGTAAACCGCCCCTGATCTCTGGAAGGGGCGGTATAGAAAAGTGCACAAATAAATAAATAAAATAAATAAATAAGAAAGGAAATGCAGTGAGGAGCTGCAGAGTGAATGCACTTATAGGTCAGTAGGAGAAGTATGAACTGGATATGGAAATGGATAGGGAACCAGTGAAGCAACTTGAGAAGAGGGGTGATATGAGCATATCGAGGCTGAAAGAAGATTAGCCACGCAGCTGAGTTTTGAATAGATTGAAGGGGGGAAAGAGGATTCAGAGAGAGAGACAACAACGGAGGAGTTTGCAAAAGTCTGGATGGGAGGTGACTAAAGAATGGATAAGTGTCTTAGTAGTGTGTTCAGAAAGAAAGGGCTGAATCTTGCTGATGTTATAGACAAAGAAATGACAGGTTTTAGCTATCAATTGGATGTGTATGGAGGAGAGAGAGGAGTCAAAGATGACCCTGAGGTTGTGAGCCAAGAAAATATGGACTAGTAAAGTGTTATCCACAGAGATTGAGAAAGGAAGAAGGGGAGATGGGTTTAGGGGGAAAAATGAAACATCCAGGCAGCATTGTCAGATAGGCAGAGATCCGGGCCTGGATTTCTGGAGAGTTTTCAGGTGTAGAGATGTAGATCTGAGAATTATCGATGTAAAAATGGTACTGAAAACCATGGGAGGAGATGAATGTACAAAGGTACTGGGTATAGAGAGAGAAAAAGGAGTGGACCCAAGACAGACACTTGAGGTGCACCAACTGAGAGTGGGATAGCAGCAGAAGAGGATCCAACAAAACAATGAAAGTGCGATGGAAAAGATAAGAAGAGAACAAGGATAGTAAAGAGCCTTTAAAACCAAGAGAGGACAAGATGTCAAGGATAAGGTGATGGTCAACAGTGTCAAAAGCAGTAGAAAGGTCAAGAAGAATGAGGATAGAGTAAGGGCCCTTGGATTTTTCTACGAACAGGTCACTGGAGATTTTGGCAAGAGCCATTTCAGTAGACTATAAAGGACAAAAGCCAGATTGCAGTGGATCCAGAAGGGCTTGAGAGGAGATAAAGTGAAGGCAACAGTAGTAGATTGCACGTTCAAGTAGTTTAGAAATGAAGGAGAGGAGGAAGATAATTAGAGGACAGGTAGAACATTTCTTGAAGAGAGGTGTGACCATAGCATGTTTGAAGGCTGCAGGAGCAATTGCAGTGGAGAGCGATAGGTTGAGAATATGAGAGATGAAAGAGATGGCAGTGGACGAGATGGGGCTTAGAAGATGGGTGAGAATAGGATCAGAGGAGTAGATAGTGAGTTTGGAGGAGGTGAGAAGAAGTGTAGTCTCTTCCCCAGAGATCTTAGAAAAGGAAGAAAGGGAGGCAGAGGTTGAGGGAAAAGTTGGTGGTGAATAGGGGGAAGAGGGGATGGAGCTGATTTCATGAAGAATTGGAGTGTAATTTTGTGGACTTTGCCATGGAAATAGTCAAGATTTGGGCAGAGAGGGAAGGAGTCGTCGGAGGTGGAGGCACCTTGAGGAAAGAGTTGAAAGCTGTAACGAGACAGTGAAGGTTAGAGGCAAAAGAGTTAGTCAGGTGAACATAGTAGTTTTGCTTGGCGAGTGCTATAGCTGACTGGAAAAATGCAAGCATGAATTTGAAGTATAGAAAGTCCATAAGGGTGCAGGATTTGCGCCAATGTGCTCGGCTATGTGGGCACAGGAACATAGATAGTGGGTAGTTGAAGACAGCCAGGGCTGTGGTACAGTACGCAACTCAGGACATGGCATGGGTGGAATAAGAGCGTCTAGAACAGATGAGAGTAAAGTGTTAAAGGAAGTTACTGCCTCATCCACAGACTCAGATGACATAGTGGGTGAAAGAGGTGATGTGATAGCAGTAGAGAGAGCCGATAGGCCGATAGCCTGAAGATTTCTAAAGAAACTGGAGGAAATTGGGCAAGATTGGGGCAGGGGATGATGAAGAGTGACACTTAGAAGGTGATGGTCAGATAAGGGAAGAACGGAGGTATAGAAGTTTGAAGGTAAGCAATTGTAGAAGACGATGTTAAAGAGTGATTGTGCTGGTGAGTAGGGGCAGTAGAGCAAAGCTAGAGGTTGAATGAGGAGGTAAGGGAAAGGAGCTTTGAAGTGTAAGGGTCAGAGTGGTATCAACATGAATATTAAAATCACTGTGAATAAATGAAGGGGACGATGAATCTGGAAAGAAGGAAAGCCATGAGTCAAAGTCAGCGAGAAAGTAGAAGTGAACTTGTCAGAGGGTCGATAAAATCAATTAGTCAGCGTGTATTAGCTGATGCCAAGATAATGGTGAACACAGCAGGGATTTATTGGCTATCTGCTGCCTTATCAGCACTACAGGAAGTACCATTTGCTTATCGCCTCCTAACTGGACGGTCAATAGTCTGCACAAGTCTGGCTTTGAGGCTCTGTACCTGCATTTCACATCTCTCCCAAATTCTGAAAACTCCTTGAGCTTCCTGCTTCTTTCAAAATTTAGGTCGAAAGGTCAGGGACAGCTCAAGGTTGATGTGTGGCCATGTGTGGAGACTCAATGCAGGGTTTTATTTGCATAAATATTTGCATATCTTCAGGCCTCATTTGCATACAAATTTGCATACCAGATTTATTTGGTCAGTGCTATGACCAGGTTAAGGATGAGGAGGAAAGATATAATATGAGAAAATGGTAGCTGTGAATTCTATTCATGGTGCGCAGACTGGATTAGACTGTGCCAGAGCTGCAAAAGCCCAGAAATCAGCAGCGGTGACAAAATAGTTTACATTTCAGACTGGCGGAATCAGAAACAGAAAATTACAAATCTCAGAAACAATCTAAATGCTATTAACCTCCCTCCAACATCTTACAGTTGATGCCACACAAGGAACAAAAAGAAAAAGTGAGGACCACAGTACAGGATCTCAAGAGCAAAATCTACCATTCCATAACAACACTAACTTCCAAAACTCAAGCCTACTTGCAAAAAGGACAGTGCCGTAAATATTGCAGAGGGCCCTAGAACAACCATACACCACCCAGGAAACCTGAACAAGCTGGATTATTACAGACTCTTACATAGAAACTCCATGTTAACAGAGTATCTGGCCTCCATCACATACTGTACCTAGAACATAGTCAGACCCTCACCAAGTATAGGAGAAATGATCACAAACTAAAAGTCGAAATCTGTAGACAAAAATTAAACCAAAACCTCAAGAAGCCAGACTCTGCATGCAGTGCAATACTAGAAGAATAGAAAGAGGCATATAAATTTAGCACACGCAAATTATAAAAACTGACATATTCCACTCACTAAATTGAAAATAAAATTATGTTTTCTACTTCTGCTGTCTGGTGATTTTACTTTTCTAATCAGTGCTAGTCTCTGTCAGTTTTCAGGGTTCCCCCTCCATTTGTCATTTTCATGCTCGTCCAGTCTGGCCGTTGCAAGGATATTTGGTACTCAAGGAGAACCTTTCCTGCCGCCCCTGTCCCCAGTGCTGCTGCTGTTGCCCATCTCCAGGCGTGACACAGCCCTTAAAATCACCTCCAAAGCTGTGCGCTGTTCCTGTTTCCGCTTTCATAAGTCTAGCACAAGATCATATCCATGAATTACAGGAACCCAAAGACAATAGTTCGCTCCAGTAATAATTGGCTACTTTGGGAGAACTATTTCTTCACAGCAACACTCAGATTCCATCAGCGTTGCCACTCCTAATGTAACCTGCGTTTTTTTATTAATGTATTTGGAATACCTTGATCAGAATTGCAGTGTGAGGCAACAGTAGTGAATTGACTTAAGGGTTGAAAGTTTATTTACCTTTGTAGTCAAGGGCTGTGAAGTCCTGCTGGGCTGGACAGTACAGTGTCTCATTAGAACTTATTTTATTTATTTATTTAGATTTGTATGCCACCTTATCCTTCAATCAAGGTGGTCACGTCACATCACAATTGGAGGGTTACATTTAACATTAGGGTACTTGTAAACATTTAGACAGTACAATTACTTAACACCATTTAGACAGTACAATTGAAGGGTATCATTTAACAAGAGGGTGTTTAATAACGTAGTATAGTTTAATAACTTGTAACCGGACACAGTACAGGACGCCTACAAACAGGACTGTCTGCTGGAAAACCAGGCCATTGGCTACCATAGCTGCCAGGTTGCTTTACTGCCCCCACCCAGGTGCATTGCAGAGGCTGCATCTCAAGGGGGCTGGGGAGAAGTGGTGTGCAACTGGTTGAGTAAGCAAAGCTGCAGACAAGGAAAGAAAATCTGTATTTTATCACCCATCTTGTGTGTAGCACGGGGATTGCTTTTGAACTGTGTTTCTGTTTGTGAGGGAAGAGAGGGGGTGCAATGGGCTGAGGAGGCTAGATTGTTTGCAGTGGCTAGAAGGAGTTGCAATCTTTGAGGAGCAGTTGGAAAAAACTTACCCAAGCAGGAGCACCGAATACCAGATGCAGGCAGCGGTAAGGTTGTCTCTGAGCCACATAGATTTGTGAATCACATTTCTGGTCTCACTTCAGCTCCCATTGGTCGGTTCCCTCTTGTTTACAGCATGAGGGGGCGGGGCTTCTGTCAGAGTGGGACAATGTTACTGTTTGTTAATACCGAGGGTCATTTAAAAAGGTTTAGTCATGATTTGGATGTCTGAAGACGTGCACGTGGATATCAAAATCATGGACACGTCTCCGTAGCCATTCCACAAATGACGTTCATAGCTGTCTTCAGTGCAGGAACGTCCAAGAAGGCACGGGGCATAGCGGAGGCGTGTCCAGGGAAGTGCAATGAACTTACGCATCCCCGTTTGATCTCAAAATGGCTGCAGGCACATCCTTGTTTATTCCTGCTCCAGCCATGAATAGGCAACAGGAACGTGCTTGTTTTCACCTAAAAGCATCCAGAGAGTATAGAGGAGATGGAGAATTAACATGCAAGAGCATTTTCTGGAACTGGCTGCATAACCTGTTGCATGCATAACCCGCATAATGCTGTTGCATGTTAATTCTCCTTGTTCTCTTTTAGACAGCCAAAACTGATGAGGAAGGTGCATGCGCTGAACTTTTGCAGTTTTTCAAAGCTGAATGAATGATGTGCTACAGACTAAGAAACGATAAGCCCCTGAAGAAGTAAATGAAACCTGTAGGCAGGCCGGGATAAACGTTGGCATTCTCTTGGCCATTAACCTATTTAATACTATCACAACACAGCTCAGCACAGCACAGCACGATACTTCATAATATGAGTCCACAGCATGGCATAACAAATGTTTGGGAAAGGTGGGAGTGTCAAGCTGGGCAATGCAAAGTGAAACTGAAATGCTGGCAAGTTACCTTCATTTGAATGGAGCTAAGTAGTGACTTTAATTGTTTGTTATAATGTTTAAAATCAGCAAAGATGTATGACAGGGCTGCATACTTTCCCCCTACCTCTTTAATTTAAATGCAGAACAAATCATCAGAGAAACAGGACTATATGAAGACAACCGAGGTGTGAAGATTGGTGGAAGCTCATCAACAAACAACCTTCGCTATGTTGATGACACCACATTACAGGCTGAAAGTGAGGACGATGTGAAACATTTGCTTCTCAAGATCAAAGAACATAGTCTTAAAATGGGCCGACACCGTAATGTAAAGAAGACGCAGATCCTGACAACTGGCAAAATCAATAACTTCGCCGTTGATGGAGAAGAAATTGAAATAGTTGACAACTTTAACCTATTTGGATCAACTATCAAAAAGAAACAAGCAGCAGTCAAGCAATCTGACAACACATTGCTCTTGACAGAATGGCTATGAAGGACCTAGACAAGAGTCTCAAGAGCAGAGATGTCTCTCTCTGTACAAACATTCGATTTGTCCCAGTCATGGTATTTTCAAATTACATCATATGGATGTGAAAGCTGGACAGGAAGAAAATCAATGCCTTTGAATTATGGTGTTGGTGACGAATACTGTGTATACCATGGACTGCCCAAAGAACAAACCAGTCAGTACTAGAGGAGATCAAACCTAAGCTTTGTTTAGAAGCTCAGATGATAAGATTTCAACTTTCATACTTTGGTCACATCATGCGAAGAGAGAGATCATTAGAGAAAGACATCATGCTTGGCAAGGTAGAAACATAGAAACATGACAACAGAAAAAGACCACATGGCCTATCTAGTCTGTCCTTCCATATCAACAACAACAAAAGCCCCCTTTTTTTCTTTAGAAACAGCGGAGCCATCTATAGGCACGTGCATGTTTATTCTTGCTCCAGGCACAAATAGGTATCAGGAAGGTGTTTGTTTTCACCTTAAAACATCCAGTTTTACATTTACAGGTCAACGCAAAAGAGGAAGGTCAGCAATCAGATGGATCGATACAATAATAGCAGCTGTAGTTGCTATTCTATCAACAATGAGCCGCCTAACTGAAGATCGAACACAGTTTAGGACAACTATCCTGAGGATTTCCACGAGTTGACACCGATTTGACAAAAAAACAATAACACGGGGCGGAGCCTGGGACAGGGCGCAATGGAGGCATAGAGCATTGCTCCGGAGGGATTCCTGCTGATTCCTGAGTCTATACGATTGAAATGCGTTCGGAAGAGTCAGAAGCTGGCAGTGCCAAACCGGGGAAGCCGGTCGGGGCAAAGCAGACTCGGTTAGAGTTTGCTGCAATGCAAAATTCTAGCGCTAAGCGCTCTAAAACCGAACCTCTCTCCCCGCAGAAAATGGCCGCCGGGCAAGAGCAGCCCGCGGCCCTGCAAGAACTGTTAAAGGAAGTGCGGGCAGTGAAAGAAATGGTGAAGGCGAACGGGGAGTCGCTTGCCTGTGTGCAGGAGGACATCGGTCTGCTGAAAGGCAGGATGGAAGCACTTTCAATCAGCCATGAGAAGATCGAGGTGAGATTAAATGTGCATGAGGAGAGGCTAAGGGAACTGGACAAACACGCTAAGCAAATCAAGGCCTTGCAGAGGGATATTGAGGACAGAAACAACCAGGCGCGCAGAAATAATATAAGACCGGTGGGGGTTCCTGAAGGCGCTGAGGGGAAAGATATGTTTGCATTTTTGCTGAAATTGATCCCTTCTGCTTTAAAACTGAACTTTGAAATGCCGCTCGGAATAGAGCGCGCTCACCGCGTTCCCTCTCAGATCTCATCAGGCAATAGCCGCCCGCGTCCGATCATAATGAAGATTCTTCGTTACCAGCAAGTTGTCCAGATTTTGGCTGCTGCTCGGTCCCGAGCGCCGGTGGAATTTGAAGGTCATAGCCTGCTGCTGTTCCCTGACTTTGCGAAAAGCACTGTGGATCGTCGAAGAAGTCTGCTGGCCTTGAGGCCAAGGCTGCAGCAGCTTCAGGCACGGTATGGGCTCTTCTATCCGGCACGAATGCGAGTCACACTGCATAACCAGACGCGGTCCTTTGAAGACCCGGAGGCTCTGAAAGCATTTCTGGAGGACAAGGAACTATCACTAATGCGCTGAGGCCTCGACGGCAGGGGTTTTGACCCAAGTGTTCTTTTTGGATAGGCGAGGATCAGTGAGGGTAACTGGTTCTCGCCTGGCCCTGCGTGGCCAGTCTGACTTGGAGGGTTTCAAGGGGGTTTGGTGCTGTGGCAGCCGTCAATGTGTGGGAATGTGTTACTTAACGCATTGTGTGAGCCATGTGATCTGTAGATTTGTGTATGTAGACTAAAAGATTGATGTTTGCATCCTTCTGTGCCCATTTCGTACACTCAGGGCTCACCCATGGTTTGTTGGTTGGGGTGTTCTTCCTTTGGGTCCATCGGGATGGTTATTACTGGGGATTTGTCAGGGTTGGTAGTCCATGCAGCTGTGGGGAGAAAAGGTAATAGGGTGGTAATCACTGCTCTTATTGGGGGTGACATTGTAGTTTTGTGTATGAAAAGAGGTGGGGAGGACCCTTATAGAGGGCTTGTTAGTTTTTGGACAGGTAGGTTGTACCCCAACTTAGTTGGTCTGAGAGATGCTAGGATGACCTACAAATGTTAACGTTTAAAATTGTTTCCTTGAATGTCAAAGGGATCCAGAATCCTATAAAGCGGAAAAAAATAATCTTATATGGGAAACATGAGAAAGCGGATATTTTTCTCCTGCAAGAGACTCATTTAGATCTAAAGGAGTCTCTGAAATTGAACCTAAAACCCTACACGCTGGTGGATTTTTCGGCCGCCCTACATAAACACACTGGAGTAGCCATTTTGGTTAGGTCAGCGCTTGCTCCAAAAGTGCTTCAGACATGTTCGGATCAAGAAGGGAGATGGGCCAAAGTAAAGATGGTGGTAGGGGGGCTGAAGCTGGTTCTCATGAATATATATGCCCCAAATAATGATATTCCAGATTTCTTTAAAGCCATTGCTGACGAAATACATGCTGATTCCTCTCCAGGGGTTATATTAGGTGGGAACTTTAACCTTGTTTTGGATTCCCTAGTAGACAGGAAACCCCCGAGAGTCACTAGACCCCTTATATCTCACTCAGTTCTCATTTCCTTGATGAAGGAGTCTGGTTTAGAGGATGTCTGGAGGCTGCTGCATCCAGCGGAGCGAGAGTTCACTTTCTTTTCTGCCCCGCATCAATCCTTATCGCGGATTGATCTGTTTCTGGTTTCTAAAGCTTTAGTTTCCAAGGTTGTACCTGCTAACATACATGCGGCTCATATTTCAGATCATGCTGCCATCTCGATTTTGGTGAGCGTAGATTTTCAGAACCCCAGGCCTATGGGATGTTTTTTGATAGAGCTCTTTTGGATAGTATGGAGTTCCGTCTGCATACCGAAGCAGCCATTGCTGAATATTTTCAGTTTAATTCTCCTCATGCAACTGCTGGTTGGGCTAGATGGGAAGGCTTTAAAGCCGCAATACGTGCCTCCATCACTAGTTTTGGCATTAGGCAAGCTAGGATGCGGAAAGAGCAATTGCGGGAGCTAGACATGCAGATAAAGGCTGGTGAGAGACTTCTTGTAAAGCGTTCCAATCCCAATATTTTGCTACGCCTACAGCGGCTTAGGCTTAAATACAATTCGCTACTGTCCTCTGAAGCCTCGCAGTATATTAAGGCTCAAAAGAACATGTATTATTTGGAGAGTAATAAAGCTGGTCGTTTACTGGCAAATTCCCTCCGGGCCCGTAGGGATGCCGGTCGGATTTCTGCGGTGAGAGATTTGAGTAATCAGGCGTTGTTAACCAGGGACCACGACATTGCTGAAACCTTTAGAGTTTTTTTTTGAGCAGCTCTATACAAGTGAAGTAAAATTCTCGCAGGAGGCATTTGATGCTTTGTTGGACAAAGTCAATAGGCCAACATTGTGCAAAGAGTCAGTGGAAGAGTTGAACAAGCCAATGACCTAATCGCTTGATTAATCTCCTCTTTGCGCATAGAGCGTACTATACCCCTGTTAGAGTGGCCAAGTGGAATAAGAGTTTAAGTAAGGTATGCTGATGATGTCCTTGCCCTAGGTAATCTGCTGGATAATATACACATTACTACCTATTGTTCTCCTCACACTTTACTATTTAATGGTTTAGTGGAGATATGGACCTTGATGGACCAGGGAGGGCTAGGGAGGGAGGGGGGAGGTGTTGGGGATATGGAAGGGGGGGTGGTGTTTGGAATGGATTGTTTTTGTGTCTTTCCTTTTCCTTTTATTGTTGGAAATTATGGTTTATGATGTGTGTTATATTTGGTTAAAAGCTAAATAAAGATATTAAAAAAAAAACAATAACACAATCTTGCTACACTGTTTCCGTATGTGAAAAGTGAGTGAAGATTGAAAGTGAAATGCTGGCAAGCTGCCCTTGATTATATCGAGTTAAGGAGTGACTTCAATTTTTGCTACAATGTTGCTATAATGCTACTAAAGGCTCTTCGTAGCACTTCCTGTGATTGCAGCACTCTTCTAGAATGGTGACGTGGTTTTAAAGGAACAATCAGTGCACGCTGTTTTTCACTTTGAAATTCTTATATGGGACTTTTAACAGTACACAAAAATAAGAAAAATATAAGCAAAAAAGAACAAAACGTAGATATTCAATAAATGTAATAAGGGAGTGAAACTGAGCCAAATGATTGATAAGGGGGCTATAGGGATTTGTGGTTATATTTGTCCCCCTGGCCCATTCTGACGGTTCTTTCACCTCTATGTTTTCTGTAGGTTTATATATGTGTGCTGACATTTGTAATAGATATTCCGTTTTGTGAGGGGGGTTATTTTTCTCTTTTGGATAGTGCCAGTAAATAGGCCTCAAAACCCGCAAGAGTGGATTTTGAAGTCAAATGAAAAAAAGGTGTCAGGCCCTTGATGTCCCAAGGCAGAAGGGAGTATAGCATTCACCAGGAAGTTACTCTAAAAGCTGAGAAAACTGGACGGTAAACTTAATTATTAGAAGATCAAAAACTTGAGTATCCAAATAAACTACGTGTGTGACATTTCTACCCTAACTGTTATCTTGACAGCCAGGGATTCAGGCACCATGTGCCAGAGCGCCCCAGCTGAATTGAAATCTAACCATCACAATGATGAATTCTTGCAGACCAGGGAATCGGAGCAAGCCACGGGAATGGTATTATAATGCTGATAGCTGTTTTATTAAGATGCTGAAGTATTGTAGCATTATTGTATTTCACTGTGGCACTTTCATACACGTTGTGATGGACGTGAGTGATAGCTTGCTATGAAGGTGTCGTCAGATACACGGAGGCGTTCAATAAAAAATCTCAGTCTCCTCTAATTTCATGTAGCAATACCCAGTCTGCCTCAGTCTATCTGTCTCTGCTGTTTCAAACTTCATTTTCTATACAGTTAAACATTGTTTTTTAAACAATTCATAAATGGATCAACTTTTATTATAACGCAGGGACACAGTTCTTTTCGATCCATGTAAGTGGGAATTGATTTCACAAAACTCAAAAAATTCATCTCAGTTGGAATTGCGTCATGGTTCAAGTGGCTGGATCCTGACAGAGAGACAGGAACATCAGTGTCTGAAAGGGAAGGCTGACAGGATTCTGCAGGAGACTTATTAATCTTTAAAATATACTTCTGTAGACTGAAGATCTTTAAACCACATTATGACAGCAGCAGTTCTGGAAAGTGTGGCGAGGGGAAGCACAAACAGGGTACCATTTCTAACTTGTTGATTGCATTTATTTGAACAGGTAAAAGAATGCAAAGAGTACGGAAACAAATGATCTGCTGTGAAACTACCAGAGCTCTGGAGAACATCCCCCCAGGTTAAAATGGCCCTTCGGCAGCTATAACAGCAAACTGTCAAGAATTCACTTCTGGATACCAGGGCCAGTGAGAGACACTAAAAATCATCCCTAAAGAGTTTCTTTAAAATAAATCTAATGGCATCATCTGGGGTTTCGCTGTCCTCTTAAGAGATGGAAGGAGAGGCGTGGAAATATGAAACTGTGGGTCTTATTTCTCTGCCTCTGAGAAAGAAGGTTGCTTACTTGTAACAATGGTTCTCTATGGACTGCAGGATAAATTAGCCACACAGATGAGTGTCGCCATCTCTAGTGGCACCAGGCTGGACTTGTTATCCCAGAGCCCAGAAGAATCCAGAAAACTCTTCTGGGTATGTGTGAGTGAACCTCTCAGTGTGCCCGTTGTTCCTCCCTTTCAGAGCCAAGGCAACTGCTGTCAAAATTCTACGGTGGCTTCAACTAGTAGGAGAGGAGGGGGTATTGTGTAGCTAATTTATCCTGCTGTCCATGGAGAACCATCACTACAGGTAAGCAACCTTTCTTTCTCCATGGTCAAGTAGGATATATTCAGCCACACATATAGGAAAATCCCAAGTTGAGGGTGAAAGAGTCAAGGATCAGATTGTTACAGGGCCCCTTGCACCCACGGAACCATGTTGTGGTACATTGAAGTCACTATCTGGCATTACCTGAGGAAATCCCAGAAGGGTGGCCACCAAGGTTTGATCCCTTTGGAGGCGCAAGGGTATACTGACCAAGCAAGATTTGTGATGTAGGAGGAGCGAAAAAGAGCGAGTGTGGACACTGGTTTGTGAAAGCTGGTTTGTGAAGTCACGAGCATGCACGTGCAGAAGGCAACTAGAGTGTTTTTCCCCCTTTACCTGGGATCCATTCCTGGTGGACTCTGACATGGTTGTGTACGGAGGGGAATGATTTGGGATGAAAGTTGTGGTGGGCTATTCACTGAAGCACCTTCTGAGGAATGCAGGGTGCGTTTCACTCCAGTGCTCCTCATTTTTTAAAAATATCTATTATTTACTTTTTCTTGTTACTACGGTACTGAGTTTTGGAGCAGGGAGCCCTTGCGTAGCAATAGCCCTGTAATATCGTAGGGTGCCGGTGTCTTGAGAAAGGGGGGGGAGGGGGCTCTGCCAGAAAGGGAAATCTGCTGAAGGAGTTATTGGTGCTTTTGCTGCCTTCCTGGTGTGGCAGAAGATAAGGTAGAGAAGGGCATTGAAATCTTGCCTACATAACGGAGGCAGGCTGCAATGGCCTGTGGAGATTCCCGAGACTGGCTGTTTGAAGCATTGGAACTCGGAGTTCCCCAATGAATAAGCGCATCAGACTGGCTGGGAAGTGAACGCTACTACACCCCTGGGGGGGGGGGGGTGTTGGCATATTACCTGGTGGTGTCGCCATCTGAGGTTCGGACTGCTGTGGGATGAGCATAGTGAAGCATTACCTGAAGATGGAAGATAAGGACTGGGCCAAACTGCAAAGCCTAAAAAAATGGTGGAGAGAGACCCCCAAAGCTTTGCAGCTCTCCACAGTGGAGGATGTTGCACAGCTCACCACTTGCAGCGCTCTTCTCTGAGGGGTGTGTGTGTGTGTGGGGGGGGACCAACAATCTCCGCAGGTGATGCACGATGGTGATACTAATGCCTAAGAATGAGCACAGGTCATTCCTCATGTCCAGAATGCTGACCACCAACCAGTCTGGATGGGAGGATGGCTGCTTATCACCAGCTCTAACCACTGGAGGATCAGGGGCATCGTGGGCAGCCCACACAATGGCAAAGGAAGTCCTACTGAGTGGAGTCCTCATCTTCTTATTAGTATATTACCCTTTCTTTTGTCTTTGAAAGAGAGAATTGATGGCTGTCTGAAGGTTAAGTTCTCGCTCTTGGACACAAAGCTGTGCTTATCCAGAGAAGCTGTGGAGGGTCCTGCCTTTCCTGAAAGGGGTCTATGCCTGCAGATGTGCTACATTCCTGCAGCAGCCGTGGCAGTAGTGGGAAATGGCAGGTAATGCAACCATTCATTTATTCCGGGGCTGCCGCCCTGCTACAACATGACTGGTGAAAAATACTCTTCTCAAACTGGCATCAATGTTTGAAAATTTATATAATTGGAATCCCAGTATTATATCTTTTGCAATTTATACTTTTAAAGAGATATGCTCCAAATGTAGTCTCAGACCACTATAGCGCTGTGAACCACTATCTTCGTGGAAAACAAATAGCGCCTCATTCGCATCAACGACTACAAGGAGCTGAACTTTTTTTCTTTTTTTTCACAGCGCTATAGTGGTCTGAGACTACATTTGGAGCATATCTCTTTAAAAGTATAAATTGCAAAAGATATAATACTGGGATTCCAATTATATAAATTTTCAAACATTGATGCCAGTTTGAGTAGAGTATTTTTCACAAATCTAATATTATTAACATACTCTGAGAAGACCATAACATATTTCTTGTAATTCTACAACATGACTGGGCCAGTAATCAGAGACCAGGACATTTGATGCTATGCAGTGGATTAGGACAGCCATGGGGTGCAGCCCAAGTCTACCTAGGGCGCCAGACCCCAAACCAACCCTGGGGCTGGCCCTGATCACAGAAACTGCTGTGTGTTATCTAGTTGAATCTCTTGAACAAGTTGGACATCCAGTCACTGCCTGAGGGAGCTGCTGGGGCTGGCTGGGAATGAAGAAACGGTAGAAGTGGAACGGTACCTCCCGGTGCCATCTGAGCTGACGGAACCAGTGGCGCATGGAGGCAGTTCCCTGCTCGTCACTTCTTCTGAAGCGAAGCTGGGTCTATAATTGATGCCTCTGCAAAGCTATATACTGGGTGCCCCGGAGGAAAGTAGGTGTCTAATGGGAATGTTTTACCCTCCATGACTTGAGATCCAGTATTGAGAACAGGTCACTTCCAGAGTGAAGTATAATTCACAATACACAAAAACTCCCTCCATTAAATCATCAAAATTCCTATGGTATTAACATTGGAGCCAAAAAGACAAAGAGAGGGAGAAAAGTCTCACATCAAATAGGACATATATCAGGCATTTGGGAAACCCGTCACGCCATAGTCCCAACACATCAACGACCTTAAAAACTCCACTCTCAAGTTTAACAAAACATTTTTCAATAACAGCCCAACAGATCAAGAGCTGCTCAATAGCAACTTATCTTGTACAGCTTCCAAAAGATCAAACGGTGCTCCGATTTGCTGCACCCCAATGCCTCTCCCTGGTGCCCATTAAGCGTTTCGCTAAATGCTTCTTCAGAGGGTAATAAGTAATCACTGTCAGAAAACACAAACACAAAAAAGCCCTCAATAATCCCCATAGTCAACAGAACAAATCACCATAGGAATGAGAGAACTCTCATTTACCACAAAACTGCTGCATTTGCGCCAAAACATGCAATCACAGCCAGTCTTCACCAAAACCGAACCGGCTCAGAAAATGCTGCACATGCGGCCTGCCGCACAATCCTACCTTTTAATGCTCAAAGAATTGAAAGAGACATCATCAACAGAAATAAAACCCAACAAAGGATTCACAAACGCGTGGCTTATGCCTTTTATCTGACAGAAGGTTTTTACAAAAGTTTGCTCCCTCAATATATATCCCCCTGAGGAAGTCTGGGAGGCCGAAACATGTAGAGGACAATAAAAGGGTTTTTTTAAACCTGAAACACCTGCCAGTCTTGGTATCTGTTCCTTTGTTCTCTCATGTATTACAGATACTTTTGTTGCTCTATTTGATGTGAGACTTTTCTCCCTCTCTTTGTCTTTTTGGTTCCGATGTTAATACCATAGGAATTTTGATGATTTAATGGAGTAATTTTTTCGTGTGTTGTAAATTACCCTCCATGACAACATGTGTCTTTCAAGACACCATCTGGACATATATGTGGGAAATCTTGCTGAGTGCAGAGTGGCATCGAAGCAGCAGAGGGCTGGGATATGAGAGGTCAGCATGGCTGGCCAGTGGCCTTTGGGGATATTCTTTCTTTCTTCTTATTTTTTTTTTGGGGGGGGGATTGGTGGTGGACTGTGGGAGTTGGTGTTAATCTGGCTCCAGTCTTGGACTATGGAACTGGTGATGTTGGATCGGTTCCTCCTGTACTTTCTATGGTAGTAGATGTTGTTATTGATCCATTTTTGGAGTGGAGGAGTGGCCTAGTGGTTGTGGCAAGGTACTCCAGGCCAGAAGGTCAGGGGTTCAAATCCCACTAGAGGACAGCAACCTTGGGCCGGAAGGGCTGGGGTTTCTAGTCCCACAGGTGCTCCTTGTGGTCTTGGGCAAGCCACTTAACCCTCCATAGCCCATGTTTCCTGTAAAATAGTTATCTCCAAGTTATAATGCCCTGTTCAATGTAATTTCAGTTTGTTCAATATAAACCGCACTGATGCAGAATAGCGCGGTATATGAGAGAATGTAAATAAATAAAATAAATTTAGCTACTCAGTTATGCGATGTAGATGGGGGTCTAATTCAGGCAGTCCTCGGAAAAGTGCATGATGCTCAAGCGGGAAGACTGAGAATGAGGAAGGAGCTGTGGCAGGAATTTCTGAGAGATGCCACCACGCTGGCCATCTCTTTTTTTTTTTTTAAACTATGGGAGGAGATGAGCCCCTGTCTCTCACAAATTAAGATCCTGGCTCAAATGCAGGCGTCATTGCCTTGGTTTGAATATGGGGAAAAAGAATTGGAATTTGATCCAATTTCTACCTTCTCTAGGAAGTTCAAGGCATGTTTTTTTCAGGTATAGTGGATATATATATTTTTATCTCCAGTGGGGCTTCTGGTCCAGGATTGCACCTGAGGTAAAAGAGGGTTAAGTGGTTTGTAAAAGATCACAAGGAACAGCAGTGGGAATCAGACCCTGACTTCTCTGATTTTATCCAGCCAATCAACTCCTACTCCTAGGCTATCCCTCCATAGTGGAAACGTCGGCACTATGCAGTGACATTCAACTCTTAGGCTATCCCTCCACAGTGGGAACATTGGCACTGTGCAGTGACATTCAACTCCTAGGCTATCCCTCCACAGTGTGAACATCTGCACTGTGCAGTGACATTCAACTCCTAGGCTATCCCTCCACAGTGGGAACATCGGCACTGTGCAGTGACATTCAACTCTTAGGCTATCCCTCCACAGTGGGAACATCGGCACTGTGCAGTGACATTCAACTCCTAGGCTATCCCTCCACAGTGGGAACATCGGCACTGTGCAGTGACATTCAACTCCTAGGCTATCCCTCCACAGTGGGAACATCGGCACTGTGCAGTGACATTCAACTCCTAGGCTATCCCTCCACAGTGGGAACATCGGCACTGTGCAGTGACATTCAACTCCTAGGCTATCCCTCCACAGTGGGAACATCGGCACTGTGCAGTGACATTCAACTCCTAGGCTATCCCTCCACAGTGGGAACATCGGCACTGTGCAGTGACATTCAACTCCTAGGCTATCCCTCCACAGTGGGAACATCGGCACTGTGCAGTGACATTCAACTCCTAGGCTATCCCTCCAGAGTGGGAATGTCAGCACTATGCAGTGAGGTTGTGATCAGGGATGTGGCCTTCATCCTCCTCTGACATTGGGCCCACCGTGCAACTGTGTTTGAAGTCCTGGTGAGTTCAGCTCTAGGAATGGGTCCCCCAAAGGTTTGTATGTAGATCCTAAGCAATTGGGAACAAGAAACAGACCAGTTGAGAGGTCCACAGCCCTACCTTGGAGGGAGCTGACGGTTTCAGACTACTGAAGAACATCAAGCTTCAGGTCTGTTTAATGAGGTCGGGGCTTAGCAGGTTATACCATGCTACCATTGCCAGGGAGAAGGGTATGAGCTCTAGAGAAGCTAGCATATTTGAGGACTGAAGAAGGTGTTGAAGTTAGATCAGAACGCATTGTTTAGAGAGGCTTATTAAGCAAAAGGATCTCTATCTATATATAGATTAATATATACACACACACACACACACACTTGTACCTCTATTTGTCTATATCAATGTAGATACAGTATAAAAATATATACCTTGAGGAGCGAATGGGATGTTCACCACGAAAGTGGATCATGTATTCCCATTCTGTCTTAGTGTATTTAAATACTTACTATTTATTTATTTATTTACTTACTGTATTCTTTGATAATGAAAGGAGCCGGTCTTGCAGACAGTGGGAAGGTGTCCTTGGAGCCCTGTTGTCTGTTGAATGCACTACCAGGTTGAGTGTCACAGGAACAAAGGCCAGGCCAAGACTGCAAACACAGCTGCACGGTGGGCCCAATGTCAGTGAAGGATGAAGGCCACATCCCTGATCACAACCTCACGGTGGGGTCCACAGCTAGGGAGCGGATGCCTGCCAGAAGAACTGCAATGATCTCCCTTGCACCAATGCTGTCTTTTTTTAAGTCGAAATAGCTGGGAGTCTGCTGTGATGCGGGTATAGTGACCCTGCGGCACACCATAACAAGCTCCTGAAGTAGTGAAAAACTAGGAAGAATGGAAGATCATGCTGAGGGTCCCTTCTTCTCTTTTACTGCTGAAGGCAGGCGTGATCATGACGGCAGTGACAGAGGACCACTCGATCCACTGAAGCAGTATGTGGGAAGGTGCATGGAGCCCTCACAGCCCCTTAACCTCTGGATGTAACCAGGCCCTGGCCCGACCCTGCCCCCTTACACCCTCATGCCGATGGTAGGCCAGGTCTGCTGTCGAGGGAGGCACAACCACATATGGGGGTGCAGCACAGAACAACTCTTGGCCGTGCCATTGCCACATGACTTAATGTGGAGGCATGCCTGCCTGGGTGTCTGCGGCCGCTCAGAGGAACAAGGAGAGAGCCCCCACCATCGGACTGACCATCCTGGCGGCAGAAAGTGCAGGCCGTTTCTTCTTCTTGGGATTTTTTCACATAAAACATCCCACAGGGAGCTATTCTAGGCCCCCTTGGGATTCTGAGCTGCTTGATGAATCATTTTTATAAGACGATATTCCGCGGGTGCCTGGTCTGGGCCCCCTTGGGAGTTTGAATTGCTTGATGAAGAATTTTCGCTTCATAAGAAGATATCCCGCAAGTAGCTATCATGTTTGTGGAAAATCTCTTTATGACCGCGAATACTGTGCCTTTAGCAGCGGGAGACCCTTCTGCCTGTGCTGCTCCCAGTAGGGGGCGGTACTGTGCTATCGTGCTTTTAGTTGATGGCTGCCCGAAGATTCTTTAGCAGCCAAGCATAAGTTTGAAAGTTTAGCTTCATTATCCTACATCATAATAAAGGGTCAGCTGAGCTCCTCGAAATGGGTAGATGAGTGGCAGCTGATGGATCAACACATAGAGGCGCTGCCTTTCTCTCATCTCCTTCTACATGGTTTCTTAGGCTACTTTTCTAATTAAAGCTAAGGATTTGGAATTTGGGTATAAAAGTCTCGGTACACGAGGCAGTGGGAGATAAGGCAACAGTCACAAGAAGTGTCAGTATGTGATGTGAGATTAGAACTCTAATCTCTCTGCTTCCGCACCCAGCACTCTAATCCACAGACCAGTCTTGCTCTGCTGCCCTAAGCACGTATTGAGGACTTAGCTCACAAACAGAGAGATGAACAATGCTACTTGCACTGGGAGCAAAGGTTGCAAATACCAGGTACTCTTACCTTAGTAAAGCATTCATGCAAAATGCCTCTGTCTATACACAGAATTTTTTGAGGGGGGGGGGGGTAATTCTATAAGCAATCTGAGTACGCAGAAAGCATTTGCCTAAATTTTCTGTTTATTAATTGCCTTCCCAAATCCAAAGGTTTTGTCCAAGGCAATGTATGATATCAATAAAAACATAAAATACATAGGACATAGATCAAAAACAAATAACATAAAATACATAAAAACAGCATACATATCCTCTCTTCACCGAGTTATACATGGAATCTGATACCACAAATGTTAGCAACATTTTAAGGTTACATATCTCCCAGTTAAAGTACTGGTCTTCACAACTACAAACATTCATCAGTAATAGAAATAACCCACTTTTATCACTCTCTGGGAACAATAGAGTTTTCAGATTTTTCTGAAATCTTGGACAGGGCAATTCCTGATGTAAGGTTACAGGTAAATTGATCTATGCTGTTGGGGAGCAACAACACTCTGTTGCAAAACCAAACTTTTGCTATTCCTTTATTCATCAATTTAAAATATAATTGTGCTGTAATTGGCATCCACTAATAGAGGCCTAGGTGAGCAACCAAAATCACCCTTTCAATTGCTTTCTGTGTGGTCTGTAATCGTTGACATAAAGACTATTGCAATAACCCAGATAAGGTGTGATGAAGGTTTGAACTAGGGTTTGAAACATCATTAAAGCTTCTAGGCTTAGTGATGTGCTTGGGCTAGTCACTTAAGTCTTCATTGCCTCAGTTGCAGACTTAGAGCATAAGCCCTCTGGGGACAGGAAAAACGCAATGCAAGTCACCTTGAGCTTCTCAGAAACGCATCAGCTCAATCCAATTTCTCTTTCCATTTCCCCTTAGTTGCTCCAAGTCATCACCATCAAAGAAGGCAAAGAAATCATTTCAGTTTTCTGCTGTCACCTTACCCTCATAGATGTTTTGCTTTGGACGTCCTTGAAAATGTTTTTAGTATAAGATCTTGCCTCTACAGCAGACTTCTGCCTTATTACTTTTTTAAGTCTAACGCGCCGGTGTTGTGCTCATCTCTACTTTCTTCATTAGGGTCTGCTTTCCATTTTCTGTAGAAGCCCTTTTGGCTTATGCTGTCCCTTTCACCTCATCATTAATCCACACTGGCCATTGCTCGGCCTTGTTTTAACCCTTTTTCATATATGAAATGAGTGGAGAAGTAGCTTAGTGGCTAGAGCAATAGCCTAGCACCCAGGAAAACTGGGTTTGATTCCTACTAGCATTCCTTGTGACCTTAGGCAATTCACTTTACCTTCCATTGCCTTGGATGAAAAGGCCTGGCAGTCTACTTCTGGTCATACCTTGCCAAAAAAAAACAAAAACAAACAGGGGCTACTTGGTCACCAGGAGCTAGCATTGACTTGATGGCACTTAAAAAAAATGTATAGCATACATTTTAACTGGGCTTTTATTTTTTAAACGAATGTCCATACCTCATGTAAACCATTGACCCTGGCAACTGCTCCTTCTAGTTTTTTCCTAACTAATTTTCTCATTTTATCAGTCTTCCTTCTGACTGTCTTCCTTTCCGGATCTTCTTGAACCCCAAATGAACTCTGCCTTTGAGTCTCAGCAACCTTCCCTGGAGGAAAGCTAGATGAATAAGAATAGAGAACTTTCTGGGTTCCTTTGCTATATAGGGACCTCTTGCTTTTAGACCACTCCCAGTGGATCCAAAACATTATATCACTCTTGCTTCGGACATCTGTAAGACACTTTGGGACATATTTACTAGTGCAGGATTTAGCACAGGGGTAAGTCAGCATGGGAACCTGTGCTAACCGGTTAGCATGTGACTGGGAAGGTTAGGAGCAGAATGTGGGTGTTGATGACACATTGCAGTTAGCCCAGACGTCTTAAGAGCATGGAGAGAGATTTCCTCCCTAGAGTACCACAGTGGCACTGCCCTTGTAGGCATCATAGTGGCAACCTGTGTGGCTTCTCAGCCCTGACAGCAGCAGAGTCTGAAGGTGATTAGAGCATCGAGTGTTGTTTTCTGAAATCCTGTGCTACAAAAAAGCTGCAGGAAAACACTTGTGGCTTTTGTTTTACTGTAATACTGCTAAGAATGTAATACTGTGATTTTCCCTCAAGCATCATGTACCGTGAACGGGAAGACATTTAGATATTATCTTGTGTTAACAACAAGCAGATTTAAGATTCCCCAGTTATTCTCTTCTTATAGCAGATGTGCTCTTCTGTCCTTTTTATCATGTTGATTAAATCAATGCTCTGCATATTCTGAGGGGCTCAGAGACGGTGCCAAGAGGAGGTGCAGGTTGGATTTCTGAACCAAAAATCTGCTCTTCGGGCTATGCAGTGCCGGGAATCCAAGGAATTTGCTAATTTATGAGCACTCTTATGCATGAAGGATGAATACAGCACGGAGAGCTGAAGAGCAGGATCCCATCCAGGTGTTACGAATACATGTAAAACATAAATATAATATAGACAGCTGTAGAGAAGATCTTTATCAGAATGTTATACAGTGTGACACCAATAAAGCATGAATACAGCACGGAAAGCTGACAAGAAGATCTTCATCAGAACCCCATGCAGGCATCACATGTAAAGACAATTCAGAGATCTACATTTGTTTCACTAATATCTTCTCTTTTTTTGCTCAAATGTGAATATTCATTGGTCGACACTCATACTTTTTACTATCTACTTCCTGACTTCCCATAAATATTAACCAATGAACATGCAACATGTGCCTTTGAGCCAGTGCTGACTCCTGGTGGCCCACCATCTCCTGGGTTTTCATGGCAGTGTGATCAGAAGTAGATTGCCAGCCCTTTCTCCCAAGGCAAGGGAGGGTTAAGTGACTTGCCCAAGACTACAAAGAATGCCAGTGGGAATTTGAACCAAGTCGATGCTCTAACCACTAGGTTACTCCTCCTCTCCACCAAGGAATATAAACCTAGAAAAATCACCTTTAAAGAAACTAACAACCGGCAGATTTAATACAATCGTAGAAAGTATTTATTTTATGCGGTGCATAATTAAGCTCTGGAATGTTTTGTTGGAGGATGTGGTCAAGGTGAAGGTTCAAAAGAACTTTCAACATATTTCTGGAGGAAAACTCCATTTAAAAGAGATTAGCTAGGTAACCAGAGTTGAGAGAGTCTTGCAATGATCTATGAGAAATTGTATCTACTTTTTGGCCTCTGCTGGGTACTTGTGATGCGGATTGACCAGTGTTGGAGACAGGATGCCCGGCTCAATGGACCTGCTCTGACTCAACACAGCTTTTCCTATGTTCTTATCTCATGTTCTGCTAAATGCATACAATGGAGGCAGAGCACTGAAATCTCTCTCCCGCAGATTCATTGTGGTTATACTTAAAACCTGACTAGCTGGGTAGGTCCCAAAGACTGGGTTGCAAATCCCTGGTTTATATTAACATTAAATGTTAGAAAAATGAAATTGTAATGTAAAATGACAAAGAAAGACACCAGAGCTACATCCCATAAACTCTACTATCTCCATCCTCAATCAATTAATCAGGAAATTGTCTGAATTCTAATTTTCATTTCTGGTATGGTAATACTTATAGATTACAGTTATGGTGCAATAAAGTACATATTGCATGTAGGGACAGCTCAAGACAATCTGTTGCCTGAGACGAGAGATGAGCTGGTGCTCCCCACCCCCCAGCAGCCAAAATGGAGGGACATCCTCAGAGCTGTAGTCAGAGAACAGGTGTCCCCCTTACTCAGAACACTGGTTAAGTGTTTGCCCCAAGAATAAAGAAAGCAACATGTTCTCAGCCTATATAATTTACCCCCCCCCCCCCCCGAAAAAAACAATGATGTTTTGTATGCAGCAAAAATTGTAGCAGTTGAATTATGTAGCCTGGGAATCTAATATAAAACATATTGAGTCATGACACTGCGCACCACACAACTATGGTATTAAATGTAAATATATATTCTGCAAACGATAAAGGAGATATAAGGTGGTCACACACCAAAGGAACATAAATGAAAATAACCACAACACAGTTTATAATATCAAAATAAAATTAGTTATAATAATTTTATTTTGGTGTTTTAAACTGTTCTGTGCTTCTCACTTTTTCTTTTTGAACATATATTTTGCATCCAAAGAAAAACTATTCCAATGATGAGTGCAGAGCAGAACTGGGACATTTCCCATAGAATTCAACACACAAAAATTTCTGATTCTGCCGTCATTTCAGTAAGAGCGATATAAACCTTGACCAGTACTGGGCATATTGTGAAGTAATATAAAACCTTACAAAATGATTCAGGAGCCAGAGAGAAAAATCTATCACACCATAACAGCATCAACTTCCAAAACTTACATAGGGGGCTTACCCAGAAAAAAAGAAGCACCATAAATATTGCAGAATGCCCTGGAAAGCGTAGTTACTCAGCAGTAATATGTGATCTCCGGGAACAGCAGGAATTTAGTCTTCACATATGGATGACACCGGGTACTGATGTAGTCTGCATGAGAATCTCCCCAGCTATCAATAGGAAAGCCTTTGGGAGCACTCCACTGTGCCTGTGCCACTTGACTAATAAAGACTGAAAGACTGAAATATTTCAATCACTAAATTGGAAATAAAATGCATTTTTCTACCTTTGATGATGGCAATTTTATTCTCTAATTTGTTGATCTCGATCTTTGGTTTCTGCTTTCCTCTGTCTTCTCTTAACTCACTTTCTAGAGTATCCGGCCGATCTGCCATTTCTCTCCCCTCTTGTTGTCATCACTTTTCCTTTTCCTTTCAGCTTTCTTCCATTTATTTATCTCTTTCTATCAACTCAGATTTTACAACCCCTCTTTACTGTCCTCAATCCCCCCCCCCTCATTACTGTGTCTACCACTTTTCAACCCCTCAGAGAGTCCTCTCATTCCCCAATTCTTTATCTTTCCCCAGCCTCTTATTCCCCAGTCTTTAACTAACTCTCTCATTTTTCTCTTCCTCATCCCGTGTCCATCATGTCTCCCCTTTTCTCGTCCTTCGTCTACTGTCTCGTTCCTCTCTCTCCTCTATCTAGCACCTCACCCCCTTTTTCTCATCCCATCCCGCCGTATACACTATTCCCCCTCTTTCCCTATTCTACCCCTCATGTGCATCCCTTTTTCTCTGTTTTCTTGTGTCCAACATCTCCCCTCTGCTTCTCCCCACACCCCATGTCAAGCATTTCACAACTTTCTCTCTTTCTTCCTTCCTTCCTTCCCATCTAGCATTTCCTCCTAGCTCTCCACCCCATCCTCAGCATCTCCCCTCTCTCTCTCTCCCTCCCTCCCTGTGTCCAGCTTCTCTTCTCTTCTCTCTCTCCCTCCCCCTATTCCCAGCAACCCTCCTCCCTCATTCTTTCCCAACCCCCACTGTCCTATCACCCACATGCTCAACATCTCCCCTCTCTCTCTCTCCCTCCCCCTATTCCCAGCAACCCTCCTCGCTCATTCTTTCCCAACCCCCACTGTCCTATCGCCCATATGCTCAACATGTCCTTTCTCCATTTTCTCCTCATGCGCCCTTTATCCCTACCTCCCCTCCCATATCCAGCATTTGCCCTTTCTTCATTTATCTCCCCTTCCCATGCCCAGCATCTACCCTCCATGCCCCCTGGTGCTACGATCTGCCCTCTGTTCTGTCACCCCATGGTCAGCATCTACCCTCTACTTCCCTGTGGCCACCATCGAAACTCTAACCCCCACTCACCCCATGCCTGGCATCTGTCGCCCACCCCCATCCCATGTCTTTTTGCTCCACATCCCCCTCTATGTCGTCCTCCTCCCTGTGTCCAGAACCTATCATGCCCCTCTCATAAGAACATAAGAACATAAGATATGCCATACTGGGTCAGACCAAGGTCCATCAAGCCCAGCATTCTGTTTCCAACAGTGGCCAATCTAGGTCATACGTACCTAGCAGTTTCCCCAAGGGACACAGGTTCCACAATGCTTGTACTGGTTCAAGCATTGATATCCTGGGTCCCTTCTTAATAATGGTTTATGGACCTTTCCTCCAGGAACTTGTCCAAACCTTTTTTAAACCCAGCTACACTAACAGCCTTTACTACATCCTCCGGTAACAAATTCCAGAGTTTGATTACACGTTGAGTGAAAAAATATCTCAGACCTCTGCCCTGCCGATGTTCACTGCCTCTCTCCTTGCCTGCTGCCATTGCTTCCACCTTTTGATGTCTGTGGCAGCAGTAGCTTAAAAAACAAACAAAAGCGCAGGATCTTTGGGTCTGCTGCCCGCTAGAAAGGTCATGCTGGCCCCTCCACCTCTGGCACGAAGCATGCATCAGAAAAGGTGCGACCAGTGGGGCCCTTCAAGCACGCTGGAGACATGAAGATCCCGAGCTTTTGTTTGTTGTTGGATTTTTTTTCAGCTGCCGCTGCTTCTCATCAGATCTGGATCAGCAGCGACGGGAGAAGGGGTAACGCCGCCGCTGCCACAGCCCTGGAAGAAGTGGCAGCAAATCCTTTGGAGAAAATATTTTCTTTTTTTTTTTTTAAATAAGGCAGAGTGAGGCGGCCACCGCTGGGGTGTTTAGGGAGCATCTTTGCCACTCCTAAGACTTTACTGCCTGAGGCGGCCGCCTCACTCTGCCTAAGGATAGAGCTGCCCTTGACTGCATGCATGCTTGTGGAGCAGTAAAACTTTTCTTTTTCATTTTCATCGTTATTCTGTCAGTTTCCAGCTGACTGCACAGAGCAGCTCCCTAGGCTGCTAAAGCCTAAATCAGCACCGAGCATTGGTTTAGCTGCTGGAATGCTGGCGGGATGACAGGAACAATGCACAAAGCCACATTCATTTGCATAAACTGAAATTCCCTCCCACATGATGACTGGTCTAGAGTGGGCGCTGCTGCTACCTGGAGGAGGCGCTGTTTCTCCTGCTGCCACCAGGGAGCGCCTCCTCCAGCATCACACTCAGAACCTACCAACCCCGTATCAACAAATACAGGGGCAAGTTTCAAATCTCTGCAGGCAGCTGTAAAGGTCGGGGCTACTTTTCCTTATGAACTTAGCACCTGTTTCAAAGGGAATTGCCCAGGAAAAAGCAGCCGCAGATTTGAACCTGTGACTACACTATTCATGAAAAATAATGCAGCGGGTAGTTTTGAAAATTTACATGTACTCAATTTATAAACAGCTTATTGCCACACAATCACTTGCCAAAGTGCCAAACCACAGGTGTTACTGCCGCTCCCAACCTAACCTGTGTTTCTTTTCCTGTGGGTAGAAATAGGCAGGTTGTTGGTCACCATCCCTGCTTTTATCCATGCTGGGCAAGTTTTAAACAGCCGATTCCTCCAGGCAAATTAATCTCATAATGGACCTGTTTCATGGACAGAAAAACTCAGATCAAAACTTTCTTTGTTTTCCATGTATGGGCCCTTCACCGTTCTGTGAAATCATAGTATGGATAGGAAATATCTCGCCACTGCTCCGTGCCACTGGAGTAGAGAACAGACTGTGAACTCTGGAGATTGTCAGTCTTAGGCGAAACATTAAATCAGAAATGAACTTACTATGATCTGTGAGAGCTGTTCGGGTCTCCTGATTGCTGGTCTTGTTTTTCAGGTTTTGTGCTGCGGTTTTCAGTTCCTCCAGCTGGGGGCGCCTCTTCTCCAAATCCTGTATCATTCCCTGATTGCACAGCAAAAGGACAGCGCATTTTTAATACCAGAATGTGCACATGCATGAATTTAAAATAAACAGAAGCAGCAATGGGCATTGGATCTAATCCTGATGCAGATATGGTTCTACAAATATTAATTCATATTTACTTGGACAATCAAGTTCAGAAGCAAACAAGCAAGCTCTTTTCATATTTTTGTTTCTAACTTCATCTCAGTAGTGAAGTGCCTTTGGCAATGAGAAGCTTCCTATACCTGTCCTTTGGCACACCATCTTCACATTCTGAAGTTGATGATACGAGTAATTATCACATGAAAATATCTGCAGATGTGCATCCTATCCATCAAATGTATTTATTTAACAGGTTTTTTATACTGCTTTATCATTTGGTCAAAGTGGTTTATACTGTAACCTTAAACTTGGAAAGGTGCATTAAACAGGGACATTGATAACTTGGATTCTTCTGAGGAACTGGAGGGTTAAATGACTTGCCTGAGGCCACAAAGAGTAGGAGAGGGTATTGAACAGTGGTCTCTAGAGTCACACAGCAGTGTGCTAACCATTAGGATACTCCTCTACTCTGCAATTGTTTGTTTGGAAGACTATTTAAGAGCAGGTTCACTCAGACTGGAAAATGTCTGAGCTAATTTCACCCAGGATTCATTTTCATGTCTGTTCTTTGGTACTATCAATATCCTTGATCTCACATAAATCCTCTATCACATGTCTTCACATAAATCATAGTAACCTCCTGATGAAAACATCACAGAAAGCAATGTCGAAGAAGTACCAAAGCAGATACAGTAGTATTGTTTAAAAGGTACCACTTCAATGCAGAAGACAAGCTATTCTGAGTACACCTACAGAGGAGATGAACAGAATAGGGTAGTAATTGTAGGAACTACTTGAATGTTGCAACTAGGAGCATCAGCACCATCAGATGTCCCTACTTAAGAATTATTAGGATTTTACAGAGAAAGGCCCATGCTTTTCCAGAACAGGGGAGGACCCTTATGCCAATCATATTTAGACTGGAAGGAGACTCTTTTGGGAGGGAAAAGTCCACTGATTACAAAACTCTCATTCAAAAGGGAGACTATGATAAAATGAGGAAAATGGTTAAGAAAAAACTAAAAGGTGCAACTTAAAAGTTAAGAGTTTACACTAGGCTTAGACATTGTTTAAAAATGCCATCTTGGAAGGCCTGAACAGATATATGCCACACTTAAAGAAAGGTGGAAGGAAGGCCACATGACTGCCAGCATGGTTTAAAGGTGAGGTCAGAGAGGCTGCTATAGCAAAAAATAAATCTTTCAAAAACTGGAAAAAGCAGCCACATAATGAAAACAGGAAGCAACACAACCTAAGCACTGGCAAGTTAAATACAAGATATTGATAAGGCAGCAAAGAGAGAATTTGAAAAGAAGATTGCTATGGAAGCAAACATTCTTAATAAAAACTTTTTCAGGTACATTCATAACAAAAAACCTGTGAAAGAATCAGTTAGATGATTAGATAACAGAGGAGTAAAAGGGGCACTAAGGGAGGACAAAGCCATAGCAGAGAGACTGAATGAATTTTTTGCTTCAGTCTTTCCTGAAAAAGATGTAGGGAAGTTATCCATTCCAGAAATTATATTTAAAAGCATGTTATGGAAGAATTGAAACAAATCGATAAACCTGGAAGATGTAATACAGATATTTGATAAACTAAAGAGTAGCAAATCACCTGGACCAGATGGTATGTATCCCAGGATGCTGAAAACTCAAAAATGAAAGTTTGAAGACCTACTATTAGTAATTTGTAAACTATCACTAAAATTGTCTATGGTACTTGTCTATAGTACTGGGTTAAGAGGTTTGGATGAGTTCCTGGAGGAAAAGTCCATAAACCATCCACCACACTCTCAATACGGAAGCTTCAACTGACAAGTATAGGGAAACATGAGGCAGGCAGCATCGAGAGGCAGGAAGCATTGGTGGGGGGCATTGCGAGGCGGGAGGTATTGGCGAGAGGCATTGTGAGGCGTGAGGCAAGAGGCATTGTTGGGAGGCACTGTGAGGCAGGAGTTATTGGCGGAAAGCATTGTGAGGTGGGAAGCACTGGTGGGAGGCATCGTGAGACAGGAGGCATTGGTGGGAGGCATTGTGAGGTGGAAGACATTGTGAGGTGGGAGGCATCGCGAGGCAGGAAACATTGAGAGGTGGAAGGCATTGGTGGGAGGCATCGTGAGGCAGGAGGTATTATGAGGCGGGAGGCTTTAGTGGGAGGTATTGTGAGGATGAGAAGCAGCATGAGCAGAAGGCATTGGTGGGAGACATCGCAGGAAGCTTTGCGAGGCGGGAGACATTAGCGGGAGGCATCATGAAGCGGAATGCATCATGAGGAGGGAGGCATTGTGGGGCGGAAGGCGTCGTGAGGCAGGAACTGTCATGAGGCAGGAATCATCGTGAGGCAGGAGGCATGTGAGGTGAGAGGTATTGTTAGGCAAGAGGCATTGTGAGGCGGGATTCATCATGTGGTGGGAGGCATTGTGAGGTGGGAGGCATTGTGAGGCGGGATTCATCATGTGTTGGGAGGCATTGTGAGGTGGGAGGCATTGTGAGGCGGGAGGCATTGGTGGGAGGTATTGTAAGGCAGGAGGTATTGTTAGGCAATAGGCATCGTGTGGCAGAGTCGGTGGGAAATGTGCTTAAGTCCATCTAGCCCTCTGTATGCACATTTGTGTATGTGTATGTAGCTCATCATCCCATCAGCTCTAAGCGGGCGGATGAAGTTACTAAAGAGAGGTGGGGATGCTGAACGAGATAGAGATCAGGAGTAATGAGCTAAGGAAGAATAAGGGGACCAGCCTTGGAGGTTAGTCTGGACGGGAGGGAGAGAGTTTGGGAGGGGGCACACTGGGTGAATGCTTGAATCTGGGGAGGGGGAAAGAGAGTAGATGAGGAAGAGAGCTGATGGTGTGAACCTGGGGTGAATGAGTCTTGCAGAAGAGAGGCTTGGGGGCCAGTGAGAGATACAGGGTGAACTATTGGGGGGGGGGGGAAGGAGAGTGAATGAATGAGTGGTCCATTTTCACCTCACACAGTTGCACCCTCCCCCCACCCACCTAAATCTACTTGGTCACACACTCTTGCACACAGAAGCCTCAATTACATACTTATAGGCACCTTCTCGGCTCCCCCTTCCCTCCGCCATTCCTTATTCTCCACCTAAGAAAGCTCAGTGGCTGTGCTGCAGAAATCGTTTGAGAAGCTGAATCTATGTGCGTTTGCAAGTCTGTGTGCATCAAATATGATGAATATATCAGATAGTTACTTTTAAAACTAAAGATTTACATATTTATATGTTCCTGAATATTTACAAGACACTGAATGTTCTGCTTATGTTCTTTGAGTAATAATTTGCTTTCTTTGCTATCTGGGGTGCAATTTTGACACCTTAAATGGGGTCACATTGGAAGAAAGGTTTGGGAACATGGGTCTGGCACGTGTGGCTGAGGCCAGGTATCACTGTTAGCATGATGTGTCTGTGTAGGGTTCTGTAGTCACCCGCCTTGTTCAGTTTTCCCAGTGGGCCGTATTGATGTTATAGGGCCCACTGCAAGATTTCCAGTGCTGCTCTTTGTCCCAGGCGGCACCTCGTTGGTGCTAGATTCGGTCCATCCTGAGCAACTTTTGTAAGGTTTTTGTATTACTCCACAATGTCTGGTACTGAAGAGGGTTTATGATGCTTTTATTGAGATAAAACCAGAGTTGGACATTTTTTGTATGTTCAGTTTATCTGCTGCAGTACCCATGTTAAGCCCTCTGGGCATGGTAGCAGTTAGCATGTCCGAATGTTTAATAAGCATGTCCCTCATTCTGTACATGGTGAGAGTCCATCTGTGTTTGAAATAGACAATCCAGGCCAGGTGTTCTGTTCGCATGGAGTTTCTATGTAGGAATCTGGCTTATTTAGTTTACCTAGTAGGTGTATGGATGTCCCCTTCGGCTCATGCAATATTTACCAAGCTGCTCTTTTCTGGGTAGGCTCCTTGATGTCTGAGTTTTGAAGTTAGGGTTGTTTTTGAATGGTAGATTTGCTCTACAGGCCCTTTGCTGTGATTTTTTTTTTGTTTCCTGTGTGGAGACAACTGTAGGGTGTTGAGGGGAGGGGCGGGTACTAGAATAAGGACAGCCTAAGATTTGCAGTTTTGTGTTCTTGATGCTGCCAGCCTTAAATTTAAAATATTTTGTCAGTTTACATTCAAGGAAATCTTCACTGTTGCTGATTTTGGAGCTTTTTAATTCTGGCACATTCTAATGGTTATGGTTATGATTATGATTATGGTTATGTTGATTTAATATACCGCAAATTTGCTTACAGTCTATGTGGTTTACAATACATTAAAATATAGGGAAATCAGAAAAGAATGCCAATTTTTTAGATAGAACAGCGGAGGACTAGACAGACAGAAGAGGTGGATATAGGCAAAGAGAAGTCGGGGATAGGTTGGAGACAGATTGCACCATGATCTTAAAATTTACAGCTACCAGGATTTTTTTCTCATTTTATACGTATCTTCCCTCCTCATCATTAACCTGGTCATAGCACTGACCAAATAACTCCAGTATGCAAATATTTATACGAATGAAGCTCAGTGGCTAGGCAAATGAGGCCCCACAATTTCGGCCACCCCTGGGGGAGAGTGGGGGAGTTCTAGTATGGGCTGATCAGAGCACGGAACTCTTAAACCGTCCGATAAAGCAGAATTACCCTGTTCACTGACACTTTATTGTGTATCTCATTATTATAGTGCATTGCACACTAGAGTCTTTTGTTCTGACCCTGTTAACACCTCCAGGCCATGCTGCATTTACTGTGGGCTAAAACATAGGACCTCCCCCCCCCCCCCCCCGTGGGTCTTCACATTCCATTTTGGGATTCTTCTGCTAGCAAACAGCAGATCTCCTCATTCAAGGGGTACAATGTTCTTCTGAAGTCAGAAAGAAGGCCAAAAACTGGGCGCAGAATTATCAAGCTCACAAAACATCCAAATAAGCAGCTCTTGGTGGTATTTTTTTCTTTTCTTTGCTGAAAGCCAAAAGTTACCCTGTAAACCTCTTACAACTCTGTTGTCTTCAGTGATGGTCTTCCCTACTGCTGAGCTATTATGGAAGTTTTTCCACGTTATTAGATCTTCAACCAATAGACTGGCTAAGAAAAATGTGTGTTTATATTTCAAAGCACTTAAATAGAAAAAACCCTTTCCAAGTTGCTGAGTACTATTGATCTTATTCACCAATAATTATAATCAATACATTCTCTGGTGGATGCTTGGAATGCCCTCCCGATGGAAGTGGTGGGGGCAAATACAGTGTCAGAATTCAAAATGGCATGGGACAGACACAGTGGATCCCTTTATAGCAACAGGATAAAATCAAAATAAACTTAACTATCTCTTATATCTGAACAAATAGGGGCGACCTCCACAGAGTAGCAGGTGCACCTACTCTTGCTGCCTTACTGGGCAGACTAGATGAACCATACTGTGTTGCTATGTTACTATCTAAGCACCAGGAAGGAAAACGTACTGTAGCCAGGGCCGATGCTATCATTAGGTGAACGCGGTAGTTGCCTATAGCCCAGTGGCCCGAGGGCAGCCCATTGCCACCCTCTCCAGGATCTGCACCGCTGGCAGTTACTTCAAACAGTACCACAGTACTTACCAAAACCCCTTTCGACACAGACTTCCTGTTTGCATGAGGGGGTAGAAGCACCTGGATCAGCTGCTTCTGCCCCGATGCAAAAAGAAGTCTGCATCAGAGGGCCACGCAGCACCGGAGATTTCCATAAGCACTGAGGTGGCGAGAGTTTGAGCAGGGGTACACCAGGAATGAGGTTCATTTAGGGTCCCCCATATCCTTGCACATGCTTTGATTGTAGCATAAGTGCCCCATAATTAGGGCTTTATTTCAGGAGATCCTTGGTGGTACTGAGTATTGGCACCTTTTTCATTGCTTGCTAAAACTGACCCATGGTCTTGGTGCATTAATGAAAGAGCCCTGCATATAATTGGCACCTCTTTGGCTAGGAAAAATAATGAAACTGTAAACTAATACAAAGGTTGAAAATATTTGTCACTAACCATGTTCAATATATAAAAAAAGTGAGATTACTCTGAAGAAAATCTTTGTATTGACTGACGTTCAAAAGCATTGAGGCAATTCATTTTCAGAATGAACTGGATAAATGTTCATTTTCAAATTTCCCAGGCCAATAAATTCACGTGACCAAAAGATATCGGTCGTGGATCTGACAGCTGGACAGTGGAAAAATTCAGTCACTATCTGGTTAAAGTCATTCAGATAAGTTGACCGCAGAGAACAGCAGGCTTAAGATTTCCAGAAAAAGATATCCAAATAACATTATCTATCTGGATATCCTTATCTGGCTATACTCAGGAGCACTTAATTACCCCGACAGCTTTTTGAAAATCTGGTTAAAAATATCCTGATGCCTTTAACCAGATATCATCTGGCTGAATATCGGTTCTCTTTACTTTCAGCTGTGAATTCCAGCTAGTGAAATCTTTAAAATCCACTAGTGCAGAGGAATTTTAGTCACAGGAGATCCGGTTGCTACATAGCGCTGCCTAATGAAAGAATGTGGAATATGAAATGCAAAGGAGAGTGAAGTTAAAGGATATATCACAGGTCACAGAGCAAATAGGTGTGAGGTACAGGTTACATCAGTGATTTCCTCTTCAATCCCACGCCTGTCTGAAAAATGCTTCTTGCACAGGGCACTGTAATTGTAGTGACAACGCCTTCCCGATGCATTTGACTTCAGGTCCATCATTAATTACCACTTCCTTGTCACTCATAAAAGAGAAACTGGTACCAAACCATGTTTTATACATAGAAGGATTCTGCAAAGGAAACAGCAGGTGGCGGCCTGTCAAATGCAAAATTATGGGTCCCTATCGAACACAATTTAGGATAGCTATCCAGAGGGTCGCCATGAGTCGACTCCGACTCGATGGCACTTAACAACAACATCATCACTAGAGGATAGTGCTACGTGCAAACAAATCACATGCTATCCCAAGGCTGGGTCACCATCGTGAGTACAGGAAGTGGTATGTGTAAACAAATCGTCTGCTCACCCAAGGTTGAGTCTCCATCATCACTAGAGGATAGTGCTACGTGTAAACAAATCACATGCTCTCCCAAGGCTGGGTCTCCATCATTACTAGAGTATAGTGCTATGTGTAAACAAATCACATACTCTCTCAAGGCTGGGTCTCCATCATTACTAGAGTATAGTGCTACGAGTAAACAAATCACATCCTCTCCCAAGGCTGGGTCTCCATCATGAGTATGGGATAGTGCAATATGTAAACAAATCACGTGCTCTCCCAACAATGAGTGTCCATAATCAGTGCAACATAAAAACAAAAACACGTAAACAAGTCGTGTGCATATCGGATCAATATGACTTTTGAGTTTCTTTTTTTAATTTATGCAGTAATTCATTTCTCAAAGCACGTGCTATAATCTTTTGAAGAGGTTTCTGCCTTAACCATTACCCCACTGCAGGCCAATTGAGCTCAGTATGTTGTCCTGTAGATTTGTTATTTAAACAGACGCCCATGTGATCCACACTATGATATATCTAAAGCACCTGTAGCATGTGCAAGGTGTATAAATGATTTCTTCGGAGGGAGATGTTTTGCAGACCATCATGGGCACAACAGCCACTCCAGAGAATGGACAGATATAACCAACTGAAATCTATACTTTCATACTTTGGCCTTCCCAAGCAGTTTCCTCTGTGACCACAGGATCAATGGACTTTCTCACGGGGATGCCACATCTAGCTCTGAATCACTGCATTCTTTAAACGTTGATGTGCGCTGCAAATCATTCCTGGAGGTGTTGAGTGGACTGGAGCTGTGGTCGCCTGATGCCTCTCTGTCATCTCACCGAGATGCCCTTTATGGCTCCCAGTCCACGTACATAATCATCAGACCACATATGTCATTTTTTATATATGAGGCAGGTTTGATTCTTGCAGCTGTATTAGTCAAGTATCAATGTTCAAGTTCATTTGATATAACGATCATCAAATTGTTATCAAATCTATTGCAGGGTACAAGCTCACGGAGAACACACAGTTCCCTTCTGAGCAGGTGCTCTGACGATCTATCTTCACTCAGCCACTCGGAAGGTGTGGTCCTGACACAGTCCGGAGCTAGGCCTGCAAATACTGGATGACACTCATGAAATGGTACATACTCCAAGAGCATATGGCCACATTTAGGCAATTTTAAGGAGACGCATGTAATAAAACTACCACGGAATATTCTGGAAATAGTCATTATTAGCAATGGTCCTGGTCAACCAAATGAGGGGCTTAAAAATATTTGCAGCAGAAAGGTATTTGTGGGGGTTTATGATTAATTTAATCACATCTTTTGTTAAAAAACACGTCTCAGGTGCTGTGCATATCTTGGGAAAACCTAACAAACTTCTTTAGTATGGGGTTTTAGAACATTCTCTACTGAGTGCGAATACTGCTGGATCAATATTAAATAAAGTGATTTGGGAATAATACGAAACGTCTAATCTCTGCTGTCAGCACCACAGAGAGGTAAAGGAAGAATAAGGAAGTGCACAGTAGGGGGACACAAGAGAAGCAGTAGGTGAAGGGAAATCCGGCTCACAGGTTACCGTATTCCCTGCTAAAAAGTGTGTGGAGATTAGATTTACATCTGAATGATTGGCTATTAAGAAAGGTCCATCAAGCCCAGTGTCCTGTTTCCAAGTTACAAGTATCTGACAAATCCCAAAAGTAGCTAGTTCCATGCTACTTATCCTCAGGGATAAGCGGTGGTTCTCTCAAGCTACCTGAATAATGGTTTGTGGACTTTTCCTCCAAGAATTTCTCCAACACATTTTTAAACCCAGCTACATTATTGAAAGTGTACTGGATAAGAGACTGTTGAAGAGGTTGTTGGTAGCATGCCAGCTGGTGAGAGTGCAGAAAGTGATCCTGGCAGTGCCAAAGCCAAGTGCACTGTACAGGTAGAGGGGACAGTAGAGAGTGGGAAGGATGCCGCTGGCCTTTCATCCTCTCCTCTGTCCCCAGTCATAGGTCCGGCAGTAGTACCAAGGGCAGCAGCTCTCCCCTCCTCCCAGGAAGTACAGGGGAAATCTTGTAAACTCTCATAAGCGTGGACACATTATAAAATGCTTGATGACCTGCGGTATGCAGAATGCAGTTACTGGAGGCAGCACATTAGCAGAGAGAAGCTGATAGGTCACATTACATACAGTCGCATGCTGCATCATTTGGAAAAGTGGCACCTTTCTAGCTCGGTACAAAGCTCCAATCCTTTTCTGTCAGTCAGAAATTACATTAAAAGGTGTCGGGTCGGAGGTATTGAGATAAATCTCGGTAAACCTGAAAGATGTAATGGGGTAATTTGACAAACTAAAGAATAGAAAATCACCTGGACCAGACAATATACATCCCAGGATTATGGAGGATGTTACAGTAAGACTAACTGCAGGCTCACAGTTGATGACCACGCCACACAGCGGGTAGACAGTCAATCAGAAATGAGTACTGTCACGGAGCGAGGGCTGATGAGAGCCCAGTTGAGAGAAAAGAAGGTGTTTTTCACAGAGAAAAAGACTGGCAATATTCCCAGGAACCAGCTAGAGGGAGCAAGAGTGTCTTCAGGGAGACTGAAGAGCCACGCCCAGCTGGTCACGAGAAAATGCCAACCAGCTTCCAATCCTCGGAAGCAGGAGGGCTTCATAAGGGGAGTGTGGAAGACTGGAAGGGAGTCCGAGGAAGGAGAAGAGGCAGAAGGAGTACCGGTAGCCTCGGAGATAGAAGCACCAGCAGAAGCAGCAGCCCAAGCAGAAGCAAGGGGAGAATCACTGGAAGCACCGAGAGAGAGAGGTGGAAGTGGAAACCTGACTACTCTAGTGCTAGAGGATTCCCAGGAGGGAGAAGTGATTTCTCAGGAGCTGAGGAAGGACCTAAGGAGGTGTCAGCTCAAGCCAAACTGAGAGCTGTTTGCCCTCAGAGGCAAAAGCACTGCTGTAACTGCAACCCTAAGCCAAACAAGAATCAGCTGGAGAAGCCAAGCCACACTGAGCCAGGAAGCCAGAAGCTGGGCTTGTACAGAGGCAGGCCTTCACCAGGAGAAGGCCGTCAAAGGCTACAGGGTAAGCCTAACCGTTATAGAAAAAGATTTCACCCAGCTGCTGCCTGGGAAAGGCAGGCAGTGGAAGAAAGCCGGTTACTTGAGGATTGCTGCCATACAAGGTATGAGAAATGTATGCCTAATAAGAAAGTTGTGAATGGTAAAAGCTATGATAAAGCTGATATAAAGCCTCTAAGGAAAGAGGGTACTTTAAAGCCTAACACAGCAAGTGGCCGACGCCCTAGGCTAGGCCAAGGACATTGGGAGCTGCTACAGAAAATATACAAAACCCCCGAATGTGTTTTACAAGAAACCAGGGATATAGAATCAGAGCTTTCTGATACCGTGCCAATGCAAGTGGAACTCCCAAAACAATAGCCTAATGTTTGTTAAACGGTATAGCTCAATATAATCACTTGAAATCCGTTTAATATTTTAAACCCACCAACCAAGAACCTGCTACTTATGTCACCACGCTCAATATATCGTTATATAGAACACTGGCCTCAGTAGAATCTTATAGCACTACAGCAAGGGTAAAAAACCCATTAACTGTGCCACTCATCACATCAATGGCCCACTTCGTATAACGATATATTAAAGAGCTTAATCTGTTGCACTTATACACAGTTATTTATCTCTCTTTACATTCTCATGTAAGCTGAAAAAGTACAAACATATAACAATCTATTACACATGTACTCAGCTAATTATCACTCTTTACATATTCATATAAGCCAAAACAGTATAAACATGCAACTATAAAAATATATAATTTATATGCCAATTCAACAACATATGTCTTCTGCTGTCAATCACTCATCTCATTTCTAATAATACTAAAGAATTAAATATATTATCCAACAATGATAGCCAATGTGCGGGACTCGAGATTCTACAGACAGTCTGATGTTGGCTTCTTATAATATTCAACAGCTTCTTATGATGTCTGATGAATCAACCATTATAAAACAGTTCTTGGAATCCGATGGTAAATCTAATGTTAGAAATCCAAGCTGGATATAGTCACTTAGCTTATCGACAGCAAACTACCAACGGACTGGAGTAAAATCACTCCCGCTGTGCAATCCAACGCCTGCTATGGGCACCCCCTGCGTTTCACTTCAAGGTTTCATCAGGGAATTACGCAGTTTGGCTATACAAAACAAATAGTGTGTTAACTAATCTGTGTCCTTTGTTGAAAATATACACTTGTTAAAACATTGTAAAAGATAAAAGAAACTGTTAACTCAACTTCACCTTCATTTATCCTGCTGCCCGCGTTTATGTTCTTTTCATTTCAGACAATGCTCACTTCTAAGATCTCAGAAAAAATGCCACGCATGCGGATAACCGCAAAGAGCGCCGTATTTAAAGAGATCGAGACACCCCCTACTTAAAGGAGACGTGTCATATAACCCCATCGTCAAACTCGATAGTCACATTATTGTTTAAAAACATTATCTGTGAATACTCCTTTCACAACCCCACAAGCAACGTCACATAAATACCTTCCATGTTATCAAAATTAACAGACCAACATTCTATGTATATAGTTTTACCCCCATATATTTGCTTTTGTATATAGTTTTACCCCCATATTATTCAAGTTTTTCGAATCCAAGTTTATCGTCCTGTTTTATGTAAAACCGAGCAGCCTGTTGTTCTGGTCTTTGGTTATCTGTAAACCGCGCTGATTGTGAATAGCGCGGTATATAAAAAACTGTAATAAATAAATAAATAAATAATACTGAAAACTGCAGTCAGTGAGGACTAAAATACCCCACTGAAGCTAAGAGTATCACAAACATAGAGCTAAATTCGAGCTGACATTGAGACCATGTGGATACACAGTGTCAAGGATAAAGATCCACCTCTGTTCTTTCCACAATAAGGTATTATTAATGGTACGACCCCTCATACCTTTGTGCACTTGGTCAATACAGAAGCAGCGAAGTTGTTCAAATACATGACTCTGACTTAAACAATGTTGGACAATGGGTGCTTCAAGAACCTTACACTTAAGACGACTCTGATGTTCTCTTATACGTGTCTTAAAAGCCCTGATCGTCTTGCCTACATATATTAGCCCACATGGGCACATAATGATGTATATTACATTCAATGACTCACAAGTGGTAAAATGCCTACGTTTATAAATCTTCCCCTTATGGGTGAATTCGTGAATCTCCATCGTTATGTCACATATGGCACACTGACGGCATTTATAGTGCCCAGAGGGCATCGTTAGACCTGTCTCTTCCCTAAGGGCCTGTGCCGGCAAAACTGAGGGACATAAGTTCTTCTTGAGATTGCTATTACATCTCCATACACATCGTAATTGACGGTGGCGTAGACCTGGGATAGCTTGCAGTACATTACTGTGCCATTTAAGAATCTTTATGTGCCCATGTGGGCTAATATATGTAGGCAAGACGATCAGGGCTTTTAAGACACGTATAAGAGAACATCAGAGTCGTCTTAAGTGTAAGGTTCTTGAAGCACCCATTGTCCAACATTGTTTAAGTCAGAGTCATGTATTTGAACAACTTCACTGCTTCTGTATTGACCAAGTGCACAAAGGTATGAGGGGTCGTACCATTAATAATACCTTATTGTGGAAAGAACAGAGGTGGATCTTTACCCTTGACACTGTGTATCCACATGGTCTCAATGTCAGCTCGAATTTAGCTCTATGTTTGTGATACTCTTAGCTTCAGTGGGGTATTTTAGTCCTCACTGACTGCAGTTTTCAGTATTCACAGGTAATTTTTTTAAACAATAATGTGACTATCGAGTTTGACGATGGGGTTATATGACACGTCTCCTTTAAGTAGGGGGTGTCTCGATCTCTTTAAATACGGCGCTCTTTGCGGTATTCCGCATGCGCGGCGTTTTTTCTGAGATCTTAGAAGTGAGCATTGTCTGAAATGAAAAGAACATAAACGCGGGCAGCAGGATAAATGAAGGTGAAGTTGAGTTAACAGTTTCTTTTATCTTTTACAATGTTTTAACAAGTGTATATTTTCAACAAAGGACACAGATTAGTTAACACACTATTTGTTTTGTATAGCCAAACTGCGTAATTCCCTGATGAAACCTTGAAGTGAAACGCAGGGGGTGCCCATAGCAGGCGTTGGATTGCACAGCGGGAGTGATTTTACTCCAGTCCGTTGGTAGTTTGCTGTCGATAAGCTAAGTGACTATATCCAGCTTGGATTTCTAACATTAGATTTACCATCGGATTCCAAGAACTGTTTTATAATGGTTGATTCATCAGACATCATAAGAAGCTGTTGAATATTATAAGAAGCCAACATCAGACTGTCTGTAGAATCTCGAGTCCCGCACATTGGCTATCATTGTTGGATAATATATTTAATTCTTTAGTATTATTAGAAATGAGATGAGTGATTGACAGCAGAAGACATATGTTGTTGAATTGGCATATAAATTATATATTTTTATAGTTGCATGTTTATACTGTTTTGGCTTATATGAATATGTAAAGAGTGATAATTAGCTGAGTACATGTGTAATAGATTGTTATATGTTTGTACTTTTTCAGCTTACATGAGAATGTAAAGAGAGATAAATAACTGAGCATAAGTGCAACAGATTAAGCTCTTTAATATATCGTTATACGAAGTGGGCCATTGATGTGATGAGTGGCACAGTTAATGGGTTTATACCCTTGCTGTAGTGCTATAAGATTCTACTGAGGCCAATGTTTATATAACGATATATTGAGCGTGGTGACATAAGTAGCAGGTTCTTGGTTGGTGGGTTTAAAATATTAAACGGATTTCAAGTGATTATATTAATGCAAGTGGAACTGGCAGGAGATTTGTCTGACCAAGAGATGGACTGTACACTTTGCATTTCTGAAAGTTTAGAGTCACTGCCAGACTTGTGATTGGGTGAACTGCCAGCAGAGCATTCTTTATTTGTTTGAGCACCTCCATTCCTGTGACGTATAACAGCTTTTGCTTTGAACCCTGAGTTTGTTTTCTACCTGCATTAAGGACATTTGCTTTAAAGTTGTAACCCACTATTTAGAACCACTGTGAAAAAGGGAAATAAAAGCCTTATTAATTCCCACCACTAAGCTTGATTGTTTCATTGAAGATTGGAGCTAAAGCAACTACAAGGACCAAGAGCCATTTGGGCCTTTAGAAGACTCTCCAATCTTAACCTTATATTTTTGTGTCCCACCTGCCCTGGTGTCCACTGGCCACCAGGGAAGTGGTGCTGACAGTACTTACAACACAACTAATGCCACAAGACTCCATGAATAAATAAGGAGCCAGGCAGATCTAGGGATTTATTCAATTACTTTTTCATAAGCACGGAATGGGGGAAAAAATCCTTGATTTTGAATGGCCCTAATCTGCAAATTTATTTTCCAATATTCAGTGAAAACAAGCTACCTTATAAAATTCACCTTCAACAGCAACATACGTAACTCTGGAAACAGTGGCTAAGGAATGAGTTTTAGTTAGGGGTGTTCATAAGCAAATAAAAAGTTTGCTTTGTGCTTGTTTAAATGAATTTTCCTGAATTTCTGGCATTTTTTCATGCTTGCCTCATCTATTCGTTCTCTAGGTATGTATCCTATGCGCACTAGAACTGTAAGCATGTTAACAGACTGTGCACACATTTATTCGTATGTATACGCACACACAAGTGATTTGTGGGCCTTTTAGATTTTTACGTGCTTGAACAAACCAAATGTGCATTTGTGAAGGCACAGCCTCCTAGCTTCAGTTCTTCTGAAACATTTCTGACTCCTAGTAGGGATCTTTCATGTCAAGCTTGTATTTATCGATTTTTATAGACCACTTCATGTAATAGAAAAAAGCAGTTTACTTGGAACGTTGATATTACACAGTAAATTCAATACTTTAACATAATGTGTATTCAATAATGAGTGCACAATGAACTACTACTACCACTAATAATAATAATAATAATAATCATTTGTATAGTGCCACAAGGTATACGCCGTGCTGCACGATGTAAGACACAGTCCCTGCTCATCAGAGCTTACAATCTAATCAAGACAAAACATGTAGAGCCCGATTCTCATAAGGGCACGTCCTGGCCGTCCGGATGATGCCAGGCAAGATGGACCCATTTGGACACGATTCTGGTCTGCGGGAACAAAACTTTCCTGCGACAGCCAGAATTGGGCCCAAGGATGGCCCAGCATGCCCCTGCTACCTGTGGGGACATCCTCCCCACAGGCACTCCAAAATCCGTGACTCTGCCCCCTTATCCCTGCCGCCCGAACCCCGGCTGGCCTACTGTGGTCTGGATCGGGCATACCCGGCCCTAGCCCTGAGGGGGTCCCCCGGGCTGATTGCCAGGTTTTACAGCTTATACCACCTCTGAGGTGGTGGTATAAACAGCGTGTCCCTATGGGCCTGGCAGTATGTACAGGGCCTTGACCAGAATCGGCCCTGTACGTGCTGACAGACTGTACTTTCTGCAGTCAGGCAATGATTTTCCAAAATGCAACTTTAAAAATTAAGTCTCAAAAACTTTCAATGACAGAGGTGGCTGGAGTAATCAGTGACCTTAGAAACAAGTTAGTAACTAGGAAGAATGAAGTGTTTTTGCCTCTGACAATCAGAAAGAAGATAAAAGATCTTAAAGAAGAGGGCAGCATTGATGAAGCAGATTTCCAACAAACTGTGTCATCTTTCTACACCATTTGCATTGACTGTTGGATCAGTGGACCCCTCGGTTCCAGGAGATTGGGAAACAGTGGACTCTCCTTCAAAAACAGAGGGGTGTGAGCTAGAGTCGTCTTTAGGATATGTTCTGTCTACAAGACCCGGCCTAGAGTCATTAATAAATGATACTCAATTGTTTGATGAGTTCTCTTGTCTTAAGTTATCTGTTTCTGAAGAAAAAGTTCAAGAATGGAAAAACACAGACACCACAGTTGACGAAAAAGGGAAGGAGGTGTTTGAACACCTCAAAAGTAATAAGGTACCATATAAAAAATTATGCAAACCGGTTGAATTGTTTTTATGTTTGCTAGGTTCCAATGCTCCAACTGAAAGGTGCTTTTCAGTCATGAAAAAAAACTGTGGTCTACAGAAAAAGCCCAACTGCATATAGAGACTCTTAAATGTCTAATAACAGTAAAGTACAATTTTGAGTTGAGTTGCCCAGAATTTTTTTAATTATCTTAGTGGAAATGTTGCTATTTGGAAGAAAATTCACTCTGTAGAGAAGTACAAGTAGGCCTGATTGGCACATTTGTAAGTAACGTTATAAACCTAGTCTACTGATTAAAATTTTGGGTTAAAATTAAAATTATAATTATAAATATATTTTTTATTTAACTTAACTTTGAACCTCTCTGGCTTGATTGAGTGTCTCGTATTTGAACTTAGAAAACACGGTCAGGTTAGCTTATACCTCACAGCTTCGGTCTTTTCACAATAACTTGGCTTCCATTTTCCTACAGGATTGCTTTTATTTTTCTTACATTTGCTGTACCCGTTTTGCAGGTACTTCACTTTGTGCATCAATTTTAATGATAAGGCGAGTAACAAATATTCAAAGCAAATAAAATAAATACAAATCCTGTTTATATTCTTGATTTGTTGCTTTTCGATCACTTTATTCTTGCCATTATAGTTTCTTTACTTTTGCGGGTTTATTATGATGTTTTATGTTGTATTGGTTGGTCTTTACTGTTTTCTAACAAAGTTGTTCTAAGCCTTGATGTCTTTTATATACTGTAATGTTTATATTTGTTATTGCTTTGAACATTGGAAAAGTGGGCTAATAAAATCAAAATGAATTGAATTTCATTGAGGGTCTTCTCTTCTTCCTAAGTGAGATCTATTACTTGTATATAGGCCATTTCACCCACTTCCCAAAAAACTTGTAGTTATCTTTCTTACACATCTCACCCATGTGCTTGTCTTCTATATTTTCTACATGGAACAAGAAAAGACTACCTGGAAATTCAGATTTTTCAATCATGCACCAAGCCTGCTCTAGTCTTGCAGATGACATCATGGGTAGGGAAGGCTGTAGCAGTATGTGAACTAGGCATCTGCATAGGTAATATACTTCAGGGTTGGCAATGCCCTGCGTATGCGTTCAGGGCCTGCACGTCTCCCCCCAACAAGAACACTGGAGGGGGCGGGATGCACACAGGCCTTGAGTGCGTGCACGTGTGTACTTGCAGGCGCACTTCTACGCTATGTTTGTTTGATATGCAGACTAGGCTCTGGTGGGGGTGGGATGTCGGTGTCAGCAACAGTGACAGGGGGAGAGAAGGGAGAAATTATTGGACATCTCTGGATTGAGAAGGAAAGAGAGAGATGCTGGATGCTGGGGAAGGGGAGGGGAAGGAAGGGGAAATGCTGGACACTTTGAGGGGGGAGGGGAGAAGTGGGACACTGGAGGGGGAGGAGAGGGAAGGGCTGGACACTGAGGAGAGAAGGGAAGAAGTGGGACACTGGTGGGGAGAGAATGGGAGCTAAGGAGAGAGATACTAGAGAGTGGGGGGGAGGTCGAGGAGGTAAGCAGATATATGGGGCTCTAGGGGGAGGGGAGGTAAGGGGAAATGGGGGGGGGGGCACCCAGATACAGGTTTTCCCAGTGCATCAGGTACTCTTTAGCCGGTCATGATCATGGAGTATATCACCCCCCATAGGCACCAGATCCGTGGCTCTATCACTCTTTCCTTGGCATAGCCTCCGAGTCCTTTCTCTAAGAGCCGCTCAGCACTGTGGAAGATTCTGGTAAATGTATATGATCTATGCACTGCACACCACGGCCCTCGAATTAAAGAGCCTCAGCTCTGTTGTGTGCACAGTCAATGCCATTTGTAAGGGAAATCTTGTGTTGTCTTCTAAAAGTAAATAAAGGTTGAGGAAAATGCAGAATGCTGCAATTTATACGTTTGCTTTCCTCATAATTACCATTTTAAGTTATTTATTCCTCCCTGGTAAACTGCATTCATCTTGTTTGCTTTCATGATAGAGTCTTTTAATCTCTGACAACAGTTCAGTGTGCTAATAGGCGATATAGATCCTCAACTAATTTACCTGGGCGTTAGAAACCCTTCCTAGCTTTACTAAAATGAAAAATGGCATATATGCGAGGAAGGACAAGTCTGTGTAAATTCAATCAGGAATAAAATGCTATTATGTGCAAACATCTCTCATGATGGTGCAGAGGTAATAGACCATGGGATATACCGACACAGCAGTAGGCAAGAGAGAAATGAATAAATGGCTGCATAGATGGAGCTTTCAGAACAATTTCGTTTATTAAACCCTCAACCAGCGTTGTGAATTTGAGTTCTTAATTTGTCTCTGAGTATACCCAACACATACGCCGAGCACACGAGGTTCCCTTCAGTACCATGTCTCTGCACGGTTGAGCGTTGTTCAGGATGTCAGGCGTCACACAGTATCTGCTGGAAACAACCACGTTAAGTAGAGAAAGAGCCAAGAGCGGGCCCACTGTGCATTTAACCAGACGCGTGTTCAAGGGACCTAAATTACAACACAGGTACTGCTGAGTGAAGAAAATGTTTTAAGAATAAACTTTCCCATGAAGAAAATTAACGAGAAGGTAACGGGGGGGAGGAGGGGGGAAATCTCCTGTTCTGTGCAAAAGGCTTGTTTTCACCTATTTTTATACGCCATTACCTTCTCTTTCATGTTCACTGAATTGAAACGGAGTAATTCTGTTCCTGCTCATTCCTCTTGAAATAGCACAAGAAATTATATCCTTGTTTTTCAACATTTTCTGCTTGAAAACGCTAGAACTAATTGCATCAGGGCAGAGAAAAGCTTTTTATATTATTTCAGTCAAATGTAAGCTTGCAGTGCGTACAGTCAGGTCACCGAGGCTCTTTAGTCTTAATGACGTTATGAGAAGTCAGACGGATTTCCCAGCACCACTGTGCTCTAGGAAGAAAAATAGAAAGAGAGCGTACGATGGCAGATAGAGACGGCAGGGCCCAGCCAGTCTCTGCTCAGTTTCTCTCCTGGTGCAATGCCAGGGTTCACGGCCGATCTCTGAATTACCCATCACTTCTTTGCTAGTAGATGCATCTTCCAGTGCTATGGAGGCCTCCTTTTTTCCTTAAAGAAGGAGGAAAAATACATTCAAATACTGACTTATTTCAACCATTTGTTCCTTGGATAAAGGCCATACGATGCTCAGATACTATAAAGAATCAGTTGTAAAGTTCAAAGTGGTTCCCAGAAATAAAGCTGAGTAGTATAAATAAGGGAATATATTACCTTTTAGTTAGTCCTTCACTGCCTTCAGGCTTCTTCTGCATGTGACAGTACTAAAGTGAACGGAATGATTTCACGGGCATGTGAGTCAGTTAGATTCTATCACAAGTGTTTAGTGCCCTTCAACAGCTCGGCTAAGGCACATAAAACTAGTTTGTGATAACTTTAACAGGACACCTATAAGAAGAACATAAGATTTGCCATACTGAGTCAGACCAAAGATCCATCAAACCCAGTATCCTGCTTCAACAGTGGCCTATCCAGATCACAAATATCTGGCAGGATCTCAAAAGTAGATGGATTACATGCTGATTATCCCAGAAGTAAGCAGTGAATTTCCTCTGCCCACTTTAATGATGGTTTATGGACTTTTTCACCAGGAACTTGTCCAAACCTTTTTTAAACCCAGCTACACGAACAGCTTTTACTGCATCCTCCGTATCAAATTTCAGAGCATAATTATGTGTTGAGGGAAAAAATATTTTCTCCAATTAGTCTTGAATGTACTACTTCATCGTTTCATTGCGTGTCCCCTGGTCTTTATACCTTTTGAAGGAATAAACAACCGAATCGAGTTTACCTGTTCCATTCCATTCATTATTATATCAACCTCCTTAGTGAAATTTACAGCTCTCTCGATGAAGAGGATATTTCTTTAGTGGTCTCCTTGGATCTTTCCTCTGTCTTTGGCATAGTTAATCATTCTGTCCTTCTCTCCTGTCTTTTTGTCACGGGTCTGCGTGACACTGGTCTACAATAGTTTCAATCTTTTCTTTCCAGTCGTTCCTTTTCAGTTGTCTTGGCTTCTGATTTTCCCTTCCATGCCCCCTGACTTGTAGTGTTCCTCAGGTTTCTGTGGTGGTGCCCTTGTCTTTAACATTTTCATTTCACCACTTGCCACTGTCACACAAGAATGCGATATCTCAGTTTATTATTATGTGGATGATATTCTTCTTGTTTTTCATGCTGACCCCACCTCATCGGACTAATCCCCCATCAACACCTGCCTCTCCTCAATTGTATTTAAGCTAAATTCTAACTGCTGAACCTTAATGTGTTAAAGACCATTGCTATCTGATCATTGGGACCTCAGGTCCACCTACTATTACCTCAGTGTCTAACAGCACCGCTCTCACACTTATCTGAAAGCTCCAATAGCTTAGGGTTATCTTAGATTCCCATCTTTCCTTCCACAATCATGTTAGTGCGTTAGTTCATTTCTGGCCCTGTAATGGATTCAACAATTCATCCTCTCTTTTCCTCAGCAGCCCTTATTACCCATATCCTTCCCTAGTCATATTGCATCTCAATTATTGTAACACTGCTCTCGGCAGTCTTTCCGATTCTGAGATCAAAAGATGACAAAATCTTCAGAGTATTGAAGTCTGCCAATTGGCCCCAACCTCTAAATTTGATCATATTACTCCGCATTGACTCAAAGGCACCCCCCCCCTCACTCCACTTCTGTTTCATTTTCACTGGTTACCCATTCAGTTTCATATTCAATTTAAGATCCACACTTTGACCCATAAAGCCTTCTATCCCGGTACCCCTGCCTATCTCTCGTAGATAGGTCAAGAAGGATGACGATAGGGTAAGGAGCCCTAAACTTTTAAGCTTTTCCTCGGAGGAGGATCCTTCCATTTCCTTTATCATTTTGGATAATGGCAATGAGCACAAAACTATTCAAAATGGCTCAATATCTATTGGTGCAATGAAAAGTATGCGTGCAAAATGCATTGCAAAAAGACTTAACGAGACCTTGGGAAGTATGTTTAAGTTGCTTTTTCATGGTTCATTTCTAAGTTTTCATGTGCATTTAGTTTAGGCCTGCTGGTCACTGTGCTAGCTGAAAAATGTCCCCCATTTTTGTGTGTGTCAATGGACGATGCTAGTGCACTTTAGTTTCTTTTCTTCTGGTTTCTAGCCTCCCTGATCCTTCCTCTACTTTCAGTTCCCATTTTCTCCATCCCTATCCTCCCCCTTCATTTCTCTTCTCAACCCAGCCAGTCATGTATTTAGCTTAAGTACAATGAATATGCATGACAGCGTTGCCTACAATGGAAGCATGCAAGCAGATCTATCTCATGTATATTCATGGTGGATATCCTGAAAAACCAATTGGCTAGGTGTGCCCCGAGCACTGGACTGAGAACCAATGCTTTAGGGGATATTGCATGGTGCATTCCCACCCCACAATATTATCTAGCCACAGATGTTCCCTTCTTTCAGCATTGTTGCTTCTGAAAAAGTGCCTTTGTGGTCCTGAAAGCTTACATTTTTATTTATTTATTTATTTATTTATTTACAGTTTCTTTTATACCGCACTATTCGACATCAGCGCGGTTTACAATGAACAGAAACTACACTTACCAAATATTGATCAGTGCTTACAATGAACAGCTGGGTATACATTAAACAGGTTTACATTCAACAGGTTTCATAAACAGAGGAACATAATAACTATGTACAAAAAGCAACTATGTACAGAACAACTAGGCGCAGCTATATGTTTCTTGATGAGGGAAGAATCAAGGTGAGATTGCAGCTCTTCGCGTTAAGAGGAGCTGAATTTGAAAAGGAGAGAGATGAGCCCCGACGTATAGATTCAGGAAGGTGGTGAGGTTTTCCTTGCCCCAATGAGTCGGTCGACCTTAAGTCCCCAATCAAGGAGCTGAGATTTGCCTGCTGACTGCAGCTCTGTGTCTTCTCCGCACTTGCAGAATGCGATTTTATTAGGTGAAGGTTAAAGAGCATCGCTGGGGCAGTCTGCAGAAGCCTGTACTGAGGCCACCCACAGTGCACCTCTTTGGAAGTAGATGTAACCATAGGTGGATGAATAATCATGGAGAATCTTTCGTATTCAATACAGTAGCACTTCTAGTGTGCATAAAGGGCTCAGTACAGCAGATTTACCCCTGAAGAAGATATTTTCGAAACACGGCCTGTGTCGGGCATCATGGTGTAAGAAATAGAATTAATAAAATATTCCTTCCTTCATACCACGCCTTTGGACTGGGTTTTTACTGAATACCCTGCATCATCTCTTTTGGTGATCCTATAAATGATATCAAAAGCTCCAAAACTCAAGAATTCAGTGACAAAGCATATGAAGTGCATTTTACAAATGACGTCCAAATGCGAGCCGGGATGTCCAAGCCAGAATGTCTGAAAAAAAGCAAGCATGGCCAAATTCAGGCACGATTTCACACATGAGGACGTGCTTGATAGGGACGGCTGCAGGGGCGTCTACATAGATATCCTCAGAGTAGTCTTCCAGCCCATGGACATAAAGGAATAGTTTAAGGGTTTGAGCAGCGGGCTAGGATGAGGGAAGCCAGGGTTCAAATCCCACTACTGCTCTCCTTGAAGCTGGGCAGAGTACTGGAGATGGTGGTGTGCCATTTTCTCTACACCCTCTGGATGTTTTATGGCCAAAATGAGCACTTTTCCGATGCCTATTCATGCCTGGAGAAGGTCTAACCTTAGATGTGACTCTGGAGGTCCAGGACATTTCTGAGATCAGGCGCTGACATCTGGATTCTTGGGAACACCCCAGCCACACATCCACCCATTCCCCTGTTCAGACTTGGACATCCACATGTGCACTTGGCTTCTAAAATCCCTCCAGCGACATCTCTATTTTGGATACTGACAACTTGTCTTTTCTGAACCCCAAGTAATAAAGCAGGCTAACAGGAGTTGGCACAGAGGAGGTGAACAGGCCAGAATCATCATGGCTGCCCCAACATTTGCTTTGTTAACTCCCAACTGAGGAGCGAAGGACAATGGAAGCATTTGTGTGGGTCTGGAGAGTGCTTAGATTAAAGCCTGCAGTTTTAAGTAAAGGTTTTTTTGCTTTTCTGCAACCTACAAAGTGGTCTTGGCTAAAATAACTGGTTTACAATAAGTAACTGTTACACTGCCACTTCTTGCTTGCTTGATAGGGTTTTTCCTTCCCAGTCCTTCTGGGGCGAGGCCAAAGGGTTAAGCTAGTATTTTGCTGGTGATGAGGAAAACCCAGACCGACAAATGTTAGAGCTGTAGAGCCTCCAGAGCTGTTGAGACTTGGACGAACTTCTGTTTTATTCTTTTTTAAATAGAGTGGAGGAGTAGCCTAATGGTTAGCGCACTGGCTTGGAGACCACGGTTCAATTCCCACTAGCACTCCTTGTGGTCTTGGGCAAGTCACTTAACCCTCCATTGCCTCAAAAAACTCCAAGTTATCAATACCCCTGTTTAATGTACATTACCAAGTTTATGTTGCAATGTAAACCACTTTGACTGAAATGATAAAGCGGTATAAAAGCACCTGTTTAATAAATAAATACTGAAGGGATTATAAACCAGGATTCTGAAAGCAAGAACGGCATGGGGCAATAGGCGAAGTGCTAAAGACTGGGCTTAGTTGTTGTTTTGGAACTGGACTTGTCTTCTGGTTATGCATGGGCAGGAAGACCCCTAGCGGCCACTAGCACTGTGTAACATTGTACATATGTTAAGCTGTTCTCTGTATATAGTTAATTGTTCTATGTAACTGATGGTTTTGTTCTATGTACACCGCGCTTTGACCCAGTGAAAAGTATATAAGCCTTGCTAAATAAATAAAATAAAATGATGCATTTTCCCTTTTGCATCCTTGAGGGAAGCGGGCAAGCCCAGGGACTGTAAATCTGTTTCAGCTTTTCTTTAAAGAAGTAGAGATAAACCTGCTGATCAGAGCATACATGAGATATAATGGAGGTCTATAAAAAGAGTGAAGAGGAACAAGTAAATGTAGATAAGTTGCTTACTCCTTCAAAAAGTATAAAGACTAGGGGAAATTCAATGATGTTACAAAGTAGTACATTTAAGACGTAATCAAACTCTGGAATTTGTTGCTGGAGGATGTAGTAAAAGCGGTTAGTGTAGCTGGGTTGAAAAGAGGTTTGGACAAGTTCCTGGAGGAAAAGTCCATAAACCATTATTAAAGAGGACCAGGGAAATCCACTGCTTACCCTGGGATAAGCAACATGGAATCTGTGGCCCTTCTAGGATCCTGACATGCATTTGTGACCTGCATTATGCTCTTCTCTAATACTACCAACTTCAGACACCATTCTTTCCACCTTGCTGCACCGTAGACCCGGAACAGACTACCTGAGTCGGTACGTCAGGCTTCATCCCTGGTCCTTTTCAAATCCAGACTCAAAACTATTCTTTTCAAGGCTGCCTTTGGATCCAGAACCCTTAGCCTCCTGTCTTCACTCATTTGTATTCTAAACATTTCCCAAGAATTCCCAAGTCCTCTGGTGTTTGTCTTGGGAGATTGTTTATTTAGTTTAATTTTTACAGCGCCTTTCGCCAGGTCAAAACAGTTTACATAAAACATCAATGTTACATTGAACAGTGAATAGTAGAACTATATACAACGTGGATTATTTTGCATGTTTAAACTATGTACATATTTACAGGATGACATGTGTAACTTTGTGATTGGGGAGCTGCTGGAGCTATGTCTTTGGGCAGAAGTGTTCTGTAAATAGGTGAGTTTTTAGATGTCTTCTGAAGGTCTTGATGTTGGTGATGCTTCTCAGGATTTCGGTAGGGCATTCCATATGGAGCGCTAAGTTCGAATGAGCATCTGCAGGCTTGCTGGTTATTCTTGGTTCTTGCATATGGGATGGTAAAGGAGGTAAGGGAGATCTGGGGGGGGGGGGGTTCTTCTTGGTCTGCTTTTCTGAGGGATTTGAAGTAAGGTGCAGAGGTGCATTGGTGGGTCAGAGTAAGGATTTATGAGTGAGGAGGATTATTTTATATTTTATGCAGCTGGGTAGTGGTAACCATTGGAGATGTTTTAGGATGATGCAGCACCTTGAATGATGCGTGCCATTGTATGTAGTGTGGTTCATATAGGGAGCAGCATGGCTTGTGGGAGGCCTTGATATATTGCATTGCAATAATCAAGATGCAGCAGGAGCATTGCTTGGAGTGCAGAGCAGAAGTCTGGTGGGTTCACCCCTAAACAGAAACAAAAACATGGGGAGGGGTGGCCTGCACAGAGCGACAGGTGCACCTACTCTTGCCATCTTGCTGGGCAGACTAGATGGACCATGCTGGTCTTTATCTGCCGTCACTTACTATGTTACTATGTTACTATGGTGGTTCAAGGAGCATTCAGATGTGTTGAAGGGTTATTATTTTGAGATATATTGTTCTGGCAACAATACTTATGCGTGCTTTGAAGCTCAGGATCTGATCCAAAGTGACCCAGAGGTATTTTACTTCCGTATTGACCTTAATTTGTGTGTTGCCGAGTGTCAGGGTGTCTGGCGAGAAGAATATATTGTCTTTTGTTATGATAAGGGCCTCAGTTTTCTTGTAATTGACTTTCAGATTGTTTTCTTGTAGTCAGTTTGAGACGACTGTGAAGCATTGTTGACGGATGGAGTGGGAAGGTTGTTTTGTGTTGAAAGTACCATAGATTATGATCTCATCAGCATATATGTGAAAATTGAGGTTGTGTCACTTGACGATTCAGCAGAGGGGCTGCAGATAGTTGTTGGACAGGGTTGCTGATAGGGTGGATCCTTGGGGGACTCCTTGTGTTTGGTGGTAGGGATTGAGGTGTTTTGTCTGATTTTTATCTGCTGATTCCTGTTGGTCAGGTGGGATTGGAACCATCTGAGAAGAGTTCCCTGGATACTGCTGGTTCTGAGTCATTGGAGGAGGATGTTGTGCTTGATGGTATCAAAGGTGGAAGAGATATCCAGAAATATCAGTAGTAAGCCTCGGTTGTTGTTCTGAATTCCCTTTATCAGAGTGTTAATGAGGATAACTAGTAGTGTTTCTGCTCCATGTTGAGGGTGAAATCCATGTTGCTGAGGGTCAAGTAGATTGTTCCTATCAATGTGAGCTTGCAGTTTATTTATTTATTTAATATTTTTTATATACTACCTGTCAGATTCTCAAGGCGGTTTACATGGAACAGAACTTGTTTACATAAAACGTTTCATTAGAACTATGTACAAGGCTCTTAACAGTGCTTACATTTAACAATAACTATTTACAGTTCTGTCTGTGGTTATAGACAATGTTTTAGATGGCTGGAGAGTTATGGAAATGCTCAGTGAATAAGTGGGTCTTTAATAGTTTCTTGAAGTCTGTGGTGTCTGTGGTGGCTCTCAGGAGGGGTGGGAGAGAGTTCCATAGCAAAGGGAGGTAGATGTTGATGTACCACTTTTTCAATGATTTTGTCTGTAAAGGGAAGGCTCGATATGGGTCTGTATGAGGCGGGGTCAGCAGAGTCAAGATCTGGCTTCTTCAGCGTTGGACGGATGAAGGAGTTTTTCAGGCTTTGCTGCATTTTCCCTTGTTGGAGTATTGTGTTGGAGAGTTTAGCGATTGTAGGGCTGAATTCCTTCTTTATTGCCTTAATCCAGGTAATTAGACATGGATCCAGGGGAGAGGTTGTAGTGTTGAGTGATGATATGATGTTATCCATATGCTCATCACTGATGACGTCAAAGTCTGTCCAGGGGTTTGTATGGATGGTCTCGTCATACTGCAGAGGCGCAGGTAGTTCTGGTTGTGAGTGTAACTGTTTGTAGTGTACTGCCAGTTATTGTGAGGTGATTGTAGTTTCTGGATAGATATTTGTGGGTGTCTTCATCAGCTGTTTTATAATATTAAAGAGTTCTCTGGGATGACTGGTGGAGGCATTGATCATTTTAGTGTGGTGGTTGGATTTTACCTTATCTGTTGTGATCCAGTAGTTGTTTAGGAGTTTGAAGTAATTTTGTTTGTCTTCATCGATCTTAGATTTCTGCCACTTCCATTCAGGCCTCCAGAGGTGTGTCTTGAAGGTTCGTAGTTCTGAGTTATACCAATTGGTTTTGGTATGTATTCTTAGTCTTTGTGTTGTGAGGGTTGTTGCTATGGCTGCTCATTCAGTGGTTTGGTTCCAGTTATCTAGTAGCATGACTGGGTTGTTCGATTCAGTTGTTATTTGGGGCAGGACATCACCAAGGAAAACGTCCTTGTCGAATCTTTTGAAGTGCCTCCTTGTTTGTTGAATGGATGGTACATTAGGGGTGTCGTGGTGGATGGAGAAGCTGATGAGCTTGTGGTCCAACCATGGCACTAGGTGAGTCCGAATGGAGGTTGGCGGGGAGGGGATGGGGGGGGGCCTTGGGCTGTGTGACTGCTAAAGAATATCAGGGATGTTTGACCCAAAATGTGGCATGTCGTATACAGGGATTCGTTTACCATTTTTGGTCCCAAAGGTGCTCTTTTAAGATAAGTACATGAACACTAGCATGTAAATAAAAATGATTAAAAGGGAAGACCTTAATGTGTGAGGGCGTTTTTTATGCTCTCTCCTTGCTGGTTGGCCCGTTCTGTTGTTTCTGGGGGCTTTTTTGTTTGGAATAGTATATTTTTGCCCTTTCAGTTTTTTTGGGACTTTGAGTTTAGTCTATTAAGTAGTAACATTTATTGTTGTAGTTGAAGATCTTTGTAGTGACTCGTGGAGCCCATTTCCAAAATGGGCACGTCTGGGCTGTCCAGATGTCCCAGTGCAGGATGGGCCTGTTAGGACCCTATTATGGACCGCAGGAACAAAACGTTGCCATGGTACATAGAATCAGGCTCGAGGATGGCCCGGCGTGCACCTGCCTGCCTGCAGGGACATCTTCCCTGCAGGCTGCTGTGGCTCGGACCCCTTTTCCCCACCTCCCAGCCTATGGATGGGCAGCTGGGGCCTGGATCAGGCAGTGGGGACCCCTGTACTCGGCCCTGGCCCCTGGGGGGATCCCCGTGCCCAATTGCTGGGTCAGTGCTACTCATTCCACCTTTGAGGTGGAATAAGCAGCACATCCTCTTTGACACGGCAAGACATACACGGCCGTGACCTGAATCGACTCTGTATATCCTGCCGGGTTGGCCCGCCCCCGCTCCACCCAGATCCTGCCCCCTCCTTCCCCCTGCCAGCTCTCCCCGTCCTGCTGCTCAGGATATGCAGGGAGAGCTGGAGGGGAAATCAGGCCTGGACAACTTGCGTCTCTGCATTGGGCCCAAAATGTCTTAAGTAAATTCACTGGATTCAGAACTGATGCCTAGACTGGACTGAGTTTTTTGGCAGTGGAGAGACCGTGCAATAGGCCTCCCAGGAATATTCTGGTCCCACTCCAAGAACCTTTTAAAATCCCCAGGAGCCAGACTTTGCAGGGCTGGTATGGCTTGGGAAATCTGTGTCACCAGAATATCTTGTAGTGTTGGTGAGGGTTATAAGTAGAAACAGAAAATATATGGAAATGAGGCAAAGGGAGAGACCCTAGAGCTCATTTTCTTTTGGACTGTTCACCAGCTGCTGAAAAGCTGGGTGATGGAACTTTGAACATCTTGACAGACAGCTGCTTTATCAATACGTTTTAGCCCATTCTGGACGCATTGATCTGAGATTCCGCAAATAATCCAGAACTGGGTCTGACATTTCTAGTAGAAAAGAGGATAGCCAGGAGTTAAGGCAGCAAATAGAAAAGCTCCTCCAGTCCTGCCCAGTTTATAGAGGACAATAACCATAAATATGGGCTGGACTGAAGGAACTCCCTCATTAGCTGAAAAATACAATACAAAAAATAATTGTACATTGTTAATAAATAAATACAAATACTATTTGCTAAGGCATTTCCATGGGTAGAGCAGTACTTTAGGCATGGAAATGGCCTATGATAAAACTGGATGCCTGATAAAAAGGTAAATGTCAAAGGTAAATTTCAAACGTTATTTTAGAAGCAAAGGTAACATTTAAAGTTACAGGGACCTTTGCACAGTAGGCGGATAGAAAGAAGTTAAAAGTTCAGTTTGACTATTTCTGCTTCCATTGCTTGAATTGTCTGCAAACCAGCTCACAGAGCGGGGCTGGTTGAATTGTCTTGCAGCCACCTGGTTGACACTGGGCTTCACAGCTTCCACACCTTCCAGAGCCTGCACACAGCTAAGCTTTCAGCTTTGTATCTTTTGCCTGTCTAGTTGATTGTTGTTGCTGCTGCTGATATAACATTTAACTGCTGGTTTCACATTCACTTTTGGGAATATTCTGACTGCCTGCATTCCTTGTGTAGCCCTTAAATCAGAAATCTAAGTGTGCCCTCAGTTCATGTAAGGGCTACTGGCCAAGGACATTTAGGTTCCCGCCCACCCTACCCCTCACCCCACCCACCCCAGGGCTGCATTGCCTATATAGCGGTCATATACGTTGACATCTATTCTCTTAATTTGGTGTTACGTCCACCTTCTCTTCTCCTTCTAGGACCACACATGTCTTGTATTCAGTGCAATAATTGTGGTGCCTTCATTCTGAGAAGAATCATCTGGAACCTAAGAGCTTGCCCTATATGCCTCAAATAGCTGCCATGCATAAAGAATTGACTCTATTAAGGGAAGAAGTAGCTGCAATGAAATGCACCTCTTCTAGGATACAAACCAAACAAAGTCCACCACCACTCCCACAAAGAATCAAACATCCCAGGAACAAATGGATCACAGTGGGCTCTGGTAGATTGCATCCTGTAATGCAAAAACACTCTGTACATCATGAGATATCCCTGCATAATGCCTTCTCTTCTTTGGTTAATGAGGATGCCCAATCCACGTAAACTGAAGGGCCCTTAAATGAGACAGTCAATGCCCAATCTCCTGATAAAGCATCAAATATGAAGAAAAACTCAAGGAACAGAAAACTACTACTACTTGGAGATGCCATCATCAGAGGCACCAACTTGGGAACACAGTTCAAAGGAGAGAAGTTAGTCAAATGCCTTCCAGGCTCTTCAGCCAGCAGGAATACAAGCCAAATTGTTGATGTACTTAGCGCAGAAAGTGAGCACTCCAAAACTGATGTTGTCATCCACTTGGGTACAAATGACCTGGCTAGAAACAGTGCCTCTGCAGTTCAAAGGGACTTCCAGACTCTGGGAGAGAAACTCAAGCCCATTGTGAACACTGTTGCATTACATAAGAACATAAGATCATAAGATATGCCATACTGGGTCAGACCAAGATCCATCAAGCCCAGTATTCTGTTTCCAACAATGGCCAATCTAGGTCATATGTACCTAGCAGTTTCCCCAAGGGACACAGGTTCCACAATGCTTGTATTGGTTCAAGCATTGATATCCTGGGTCCCTTCTTAATAATGGTTTATGGACCTTTCCTCCAGGAACTTGTCCAAACCTTTTTTAAACCCAGCTACACTAACAGCCTTTACTACATCCTCCGGTAACAAATTCCAGAGTTTGATTACACGTTGAGTGAAAAAATATTTTCTTTTATTAGTCTTAAATAGTTTACCCTGTAGCTTCATTGCATGTCCCCTAGTCTTTCTATATTCTGATAAGGTAAACAATCGATCTACGTTTACCCGTTCCACTCCGTTCATTAATTTATAGACTTCTATCATATCTCCCCTCAGCCGTCTCTTTTCCAGGTTAAAGAGCCCTAACCTTTTAAGCCTTTCTTCATAGGAGTATCCTTCCATCCCCTTTACTATTTTGGTGGCTCTTCTCTGAACCTTTTCTAAAATCGCTATATCCTTTTAAGATACGGCGAACAGAATTGCACACAATATTCAAGGTGCGGTCTCACCATGGAACGATACAGAGGCATTATAATATCTTTTGTTTTATTTTCCATTCCTTTCTTTATCATACCTAGCATTCTATTTGCTCTCTTGGCCGCCGCTGCACACTGGGCCGAGGGTTTTAACATGGTATCCACAATGACGCCTAAATCTTTTTCCTGGGTGGTGGTTCCTAATGTGGAACCTTGCATCGTGTCACTGGTGAGGCCTCACTTGGAATACTGTGTTCCGTTTTGGAGACCATATCTTGCAAAGTATGTAAAAAGACTGGAAACTGTTAAGAGGAAGGTGACTAAAATGATTTGGAGCCTGTTTCAGGAGCCTTATGGGAAAAGACTTGAAGACCTAAATATGTACACACTGGAGGAGAGGAGGGATAGGGGAGATATGATTCAGACCTTTAAATACTTAGAGTATTAATGAACAAATAAATCTCTTCCAAAGACAGGGAAGCTGTAAAACTAGAGGGCATAACATGAAGCTTCAAGGGGGTAAACTGAAAGGCAATGTCAGGAAATACGTTTTCACTGAAAGGGTGGTGGATGCTTGGAATGCCCTCCCGATGGAAGTGGTGGGGGCAAACACAGTGACGGAATTCAAAATGGCATGGGACAGACATAGTAGATCCCTTTACAGCAACAGGGTAAAATCAAAACAAACTGAACCATCTAATTTCTCAACAAATAGGGGTGTCCTACATGGAGCGGTGGGTTCACCCCTAAATAAAGACATGGGGAGGGGTGGCCTGCACAGAGCGACAGGTGCACCTGCTCCTGCTATCTTGCTTGGCAGAGTAGATGGACCATGCTGGTGTTTATCTGCCGTCATTTACTATGTTATTATGTTTGCTGAGTGCATAGTTTTCCTGGGATAATTTTGTGAGTCCTTATACTTTGAAGATCTGTCAAAGTCTAAACAGAGAACAGTCAATCATAACTAGACATGCCTAGAATTAAACTTACATATTTGATTATCTTTCCTACTCTGTTTCTCTCTAGTTAATCTGGGGTCCTTTTACTAAAGTGTGCTAAGCAGTTAATGTGCATTTTTACAGCGGTAACTGATACCACGTGCTGCCAGTCACGCACTGGAGTGGTGAAGGGTGGCTTGGGGCAGAGAGTAGGCATGGTGAGCACATATCGCACGTTGCCAATGTCGCAATTAGCGCAGGTGCAACTAATCTCAACAGGTGGGGTTCGGGTGCACATCCACACATTAACTGATGGTAACATATTGGCCACACACCCCAACATGTACTATGGAGACTTTGCACGTTGACTTTAATATTAAATGCATATTAAGTGGAAATCTTAACCCTTTATTAACCGGGGCCCCTTGGTTTGCGGTTTTTTCTCATTCTGAATTTTCTATAGTTACAGTATTTTCTCTCTTTGCCTATATTTCTCTTTGTATCAGGGATGTTCATCAGAATTTCAGTAGAGTGGGTAGAGTTTATTGTGGTCAGAGGGCTGTGATTTAAATTGTAACAGTGCTATGTGTGCCTTGAAGCGCTCTATAAATGAGTAATAGTAGTAATAGTAGTAGTAGTAGTAACATGCTTCCAGGTAAAAAAGAGGCATCTGATTTTTACAGGGCTTTCAAGCTTAGCAGGCCAAGCCCTCTAGAAATGCATTTATGTGCAGAAGCTGTGCAGCGCTGTGGAGGATAGTTTTATATGGCTTTTCCTGCATATAGGAGTTAATTTTAGAAAGAGGTGCAGAGATTTAGGCACCAACAAGGCACGTCAATATCAGTATTTTAGTCAGGCGCGGAAGTGGCCATCTGAGGTCATCAATCACTTTTTATAAAATCCCAACTAGTGTGAAGGTCTGTGGGCTGTTTGCATAGTGTGTACTTTTCGCTGTAGGTGTATACATGAGTGAAATTGGGGTGGAGCGTGGCTGATGCGAGTAAGCTCAAGTACTGATTGCAGAACATGTCTGCACTTGCAAAGATAAGCCCAGTCATTAACAGCAGCTCTACTGCCGGTTTAAGCCACCGCGCCTTACTTTAAGATATACGGTATTCTCTCTCAGTTCTGCTAGTATTTTATAAAGTCAAGTATATGCTTGCCTGGCACGTGGAAATACTCATCAGCTAAGAACGGCTTTTATAAAATTACCCTCATAAAGCCTGTTTCTACTCGGAACAGCCTTTGGGGTTTTTTAAACATACAAGCATAAAAACTGCACGTACAGACAGCATGTACTGCTTCTATGTGATCTGCACATGGGCATGTCCAGGAGCACGCTGTGAGGTGGGGTATATGCATATAGGCACAGAGTAAATTCACACAGTTACGTCTTTTTCGCACATGTAGAAATGTGCGCAGCGGCACTTGTGCCCTGTAAGAGCTGTTTTATAAAAAAGCACATAGATGCCCAGCTGACCTTTATAGAAAAAGCTTAAACTAGGCTGTAAAATCAAGCCCTTAATCTTGGGGATATGAACTACACACATGCATCCCTGCAGGGGTCTGCTTCAGTCCACAGCAATAAGGAAAACAGCAGGGCCACGAGGCCACAAAAGAGCCCTGGCGCCGTTTATATCACATTCTTCGGAACCTCAATTGAAACCTTTTACAGCAATGTTAACAGTCAATTTCCATTTAATTGTGTTTTAATGTTCTTTATATTAAGTGCTTAAGAAGAATGTGTGTGATGTTTGCAGGATATGGTAGCACAATACTGTAAAATACCCTGCAATAAGCTATAATCTGAAAAAGGAGAGGGATCTGTTTCATGTACTGAAATAGAAAAAAACTCAGTTTAATTAGATCCATTTAGTTCTAATAATTCAATAATGTTGGAGAATCAGCCCTTTTTATTTCTCCCATGAACCTTGACAGCCAAAAATAAAGACTTAGCCACTCTAATTGAGAAGATGCTAAAAGATTTCCTCTGTTTGAAATTGGGTGTTTGCTGGAAATGAATATCTTTACAAGTTTAAAGAAGAAACTAAATGAAAGCCTCAAGTTTTTTATTCTATGGGCCTCCGAGTCTTTAGCATACAAGATCCACAAAGTCTAACTTTTAGTGAGGGTTGGAGTCTGGATTTAATTAGTCACCCTTCTCCAGATCTAAGTGCAAAACATGATACAATTCGGTCACCATAGTCATTTCCCTACCCTAGAGTGCCTACAATCTAAATTACACCTTATCCAAGGTCACAAGCAGTATTAGTGAGAGAAGTAGGATTTGCACACTGTATCTCTGCTTCTCTCATTTTCCTAGACATCGCCGCGGCTTTTGACTCCGTGAGTCACGAAATCCTCCTGGGAAGACTAAAAGAAAAGGGTGTCTGCAACAAGGCACTAAAATGGTGCAAGTCTTATCTGGACGATAGATGGCAATATGTGAAGTCTGGATCAGAAGAGTCTAGCCACTTCCATCAAAAACAAGGGGTACCTCAAGGATCCTCATTATCCTCCTTACTCTTCAATATCTACATGCAGCCCATATGCAATATCATAAGATCATTCAATGTAAACTGCATGATATATGCAGATGACATTCTTTTATACATGCCTTTCTCCACAACCCACATGGACCTGACCCCACTCACAGATTGTTTCAATGCAGTTTCAACATGGCTCCAGACACAGAACCTACGTATCCAGCATAAAAAAACAGAGGTCCTTTTCATCTCCAGAGACTCCAACTTTACGCCCCCATCCCACGTCAGTGTCAAGGAAGCTGATTTGCAAACTAAAGATGCAATAAAATATTTGGGAGTTACCCTGGACCAACATCTAGACATGAGACGCCACATAAGCAGCGTAGTCAAAGCCATCTACTTCAAAATCCGTTCCCTCAAACACCTACGCTCCCTGCTGGACCCAGACGATTTCCGTACCATATATCAAGCGCTGATCCTGCCGCATTTTGACTTTGCAAATGCCATCCTACAAGGTCTCCCCCAATCCACACTAACCCCCTTACAGTTGGCCATGAATGCCGCAGCTAGGGTCCTCTACGGTGCATCCAGAAACGACCACGTGACTCCCATTCTCAAACAGCTGCACTGGCTACCAATTCACGGGAGAATCACCTTCAAATCCCTTGTATTAGCATTTAAGGCAATCAAAGGCACCTCATCCCTCTCACTCACGAATCTAATCCACATGGTCCCCCCCAATAGAGCAAGAAGAACATCAGCTGTAAACTTGCTAGCAATACCAAAGGCTTCAACAAAGTCCAACACGAACACCACAAACAGGGCATTCAGTTTTTATGTACCAAAATGCTGGAACACCCTACCCCCCGACATTAGAGCCATTACCAATCTATATCAGTTCAGAAAGGCTCTCAAAACATACCTTTTCCGCCAATATTTCCCAGACAGCAACTGAACCAGATATCCCCTCCAAGAAATAACCCAATCTAGAAATGCCTGCACACTGCAGTGTAGATAGATTATGTATATAGTTAACCCAGTTATCCAAGTTTGTACTCCTGTTCAATGTAAAACCTGACAGTTTGTCGTAATGGTCGTTTTGTTATGATGTAAACCGCGCTGATTCTAAATAGCGCGGTATATAAGAAACTGTAATAAATAAATAAATAAATAAATAAACCACTCCTCCAAGCCTTCAGCTTATAGGGTTTCTACTTGGGGAGAGTGACACTTTGCTGGAATTTGGCAAAGTGAAAAAGAAATGACCTTTCTGCAAACCTTTACCATTGAATAAGATTCAGATTTGAGTCAAAACGTACAGTAGATAATAATATGTCTGGCATTTAGAGTAAAAACATTGCAAATTAACCCTGCTCTTGGAAAGATAACGGAGGAACATTCATTGTAGAAAACAAGGTCTGCTTGTGATCCTCAAGGACTAGAGCAAAGAATCTCTCTTCCAGTCAGTGTCCAAAAGAGACGTCTTCTGTCTTGTAAAAATGTTTAATTAGCCACCTCAGAAGCTTTCCACAGCGATATCTACTGTTACCTTATCTTCTTCTGAAAGTTTCCCAACTATGGACTCAGATTCAAGAAGGTTCCAGGCACAGAATCTATTGATAGGAACTCCGCTCTCCTCGCAAACTCTGCTGCATGTTACCTCATTTGTCATATTCTTTAGAGAAGCTTTGAAACGGGCAGGAGAACCAGATTTTCCTAATGCTGAGGCCCGTTCCACTATGTAAAGGACAAATTCCCAATTCCCCCTGATTGCTGGCAGTTTCTTTAGGAACCCTTAGGAAGCCTTTGCCAGTTCAGCTCCCCTACGACTCCCCTTCTGCAAACTGTAGATGAAGCACTACTGTAAGTTACAGAACATCCAAAAGAATTCAATTTCTTTTTAAAAGAGCCTTTGTGAAAAGAACAGATAGTTAGACAAAGGAACCTGGGCCTTGCGATCCTTCGTTTTGCGTTCACGAGCATTTTCTGTCCACAATCTTTAATACTTGAAGGCCTTTGGGTTTTGTTTTGAGAGGAATGGGGGTGGGGGGGAAGCTAGGATATTGGGCTTGATGACCTTTGGTCTGACCCAGTTTGACATATCTTTTTTATTTTTATTTTTTAAGTGCCATGACGTGAATGCTGACTGCTGGTGACCCAGCGGTCTCTGGGCTTTTGTTCGTCTAATTGTTTTGACGGAGCACACATGACTGGTGTTCAGTGTGTCCTGGGAGGAGCTCATCAAAGCTCTTTCAGCTAAATATCATTCCACCCTGGATGCTGAATGTTTGATCACTGCTCAACCTAAGAGCACATAAAAGCGCCCACGTTGTTTGACAATTTTACCCTTTGAGTGTGGACGTAACAGTAGCAGCAGAACTGGAGAGGAGATCAGAGGTAGACATGTAGTTTTATTCTCTTGGGCAATAATCAAAGTTAAAGGCCATATGGACATTCACTTTGATTACAGGGACTAATCTCATGGGTACAGGTACCCAAGGAGTTCGCAGCAGTGCAGACAGTTTTAATTATTTCCCTCTTGGTGTTTAGCTGAAATAGTAATGACCACAATCTCATCTGTTTGTTAGTTGTTTGCCTCTGGTTTGTCTGTGTCTCTGGATTATATTGTGAATTTTGGCTTTGTAGTTCATGTTAATCTTGCAATCCGACTGCATCAAGCTTTTTTGGACTGTGGGCTAGAAAGTTTTCTGAATAAGTCAATATGCTTTGTACTACTGCAGTTGTCCTATAGCTCTGTTAAATTTATTCAATCAGTAAAAGTTAACAGGTTGATATTTAAACCCTGCCATGGTGTTTAACTGAATCACATACATTCAGTGTCACTATCTGGATTGTGGGCTGCACTGATGGAGCTGTCCAGATAGTGGTGATATTTCCTGTCTCCAGAGAGCCCCTGCTCCACCCAACACTGGCATTCAGTGACACTATAGGGTCTATTCTGAGGCACAAATAGCAGGGATGCCCACTATTCGTTCCCCTTCTTGTCCCTAGCTAAGCCTCCCCGTATGAAGAGGGAGTTTGTATAGGGAAGCTAGTCTGGTGCGGGAAGGGGGTGGGATGGAGGCGGAGTTAAGGCAGGCAATGGGCAGTCTATGGCCCTGGATGTAAAGGGCTGATCCTGATGTCGGCCCTGTATGTCCGGGGCCGGCAGACTAGACAGGGAACTTATTCCACCTCTAGGGTGGAATAAGTTCCCCTAGATGTTGGGGGATGGCAGGCTGGGGTGGCGGCAAAGGTGGGAGGGGGTTCAGGAGATTCCCCGCAGCCCGACTCTGAAGTGGTTGACGGCCAGGGATCGCGACTCATGAATGGAGCCACAGTGCCATAGCAACCGGATGCCATGGCGCCGCGGCTCCATTCAGGAGATGATTGAGTTAGCCGGGCAGAGGCCTGTATGTGCAGGCCGACCGGAATGGGGTCCTGGCCTGCATATACAGGCCTAGACGGGATTCTGATCCTGAAAGGGCTAGACGTGCCCAGCGGGATCAGAATCCCGTCTACCTCTATGCGTCCGGGTTCAACCAGACCCACAGAGGCCAGGATGTCCATATTAGGAAAAGCAGAACTCCTCAGAGCTTCAAGATACTAAAAAGAAACAGGTATTTGTCAAAACAGATTTCTCTCAAACTGGAAGACAGCTCTAACCTTACTAAGGCTCACAAGCTGCAGGGCAACTCCAAAATGAAAATGTTGTCTTCTGATCCGAGGTAATCCTCATAGGCTCTATTCTATTCTTTTCAAGAAGAAGGGACCCAAGACTCGGAAAAGAGTACCCCACACTGCGGTCCCTAGAGACGTGGCCAAGGAGTTTATCAAACACTCTGTCGCATAGTGGGCCCCTTACCTGATCTCAAGGAACTGCTTAGGAGACAGAAATCTAATATAATAATAAAGTCACATCACTGGACAGTGTTTATCTCTACTGACTAATTGGTTTTTCTTTCTTGTTATTTTGTGCGCTTGCTCATCTATATTACCAGGTCTGATGACTGATATGTGTAAATTTGGCTGATATACTTTAACAGTCAGACTCTATGAGGCCAGGGTAAATCCATCGACTTACACTTTGCCATCTTTTGGTTCCTGAATGTAAACATGTGACTCTGTAGTTGCATTATTGTAAATATTGTTTTTCCAGTAAATCTATTTATTTATTTATTTAAAGTCTCTTCTATACCGCACTATTCAGCATCAGCGCGGTTTACATGGAACAAAAATGCTCAGTACAATTAACACGTATGAGTTCACAGATAACAGGGCAAATAACTGGGATAACAGGGGTAACTATTTACATATCGTGCAACATATTCTAGGCCACCTACCTCTCCTGTTCCATCTCTTAGCTGTCTGAAGTCCTGAACCCCGATTCCAGGACCCGTGATGGTTTGTTCCCTAAAGCTCCAGGAGCCTTATATACAAGGTGTTCAGGGAAACCCCTGGCTACACTGTCATGCAAAATGGTCTGCTCATGTTGCATTACTGTTGTTCAGCAGTGCTGGCTTCCAATAGGATATGTTGTTGTTGTTAAGTGCCGTCGAGTCGGAGTCGACTCATGGCAACCCTCTGGATAGCTATCCTAAATTGTGTTCGGTCTTCAGTCAGGTGGCTCATTGTTGACATACTGGTATCTGTAGCTGCTGTTATTGAATAATCAGGTGGACAAAGGTGAGTCGGTTGATATTGTGTATCTGGACTTTCAGAAAGCCTTTGACAAGGTCCCTCATGAGAGACTTTTGGCAAAACTAAAGAGTCATGGGATAGGAGGCAGTGTACTATTGTGGATCAGGAACTGGTTAAAAGATAGAAAGCAGAGGGTAGGGCTAAATGGCCAATTTTCCCAATGGAGAAAGGTGAATAGTGGTGTACCCCAGGGATCTGTGCTGGGTCCGCTGCTTTTTGACATATTCATAAATGACCTGGAAAGTGGAATAACGAGTGAGGTTATCAAATTTGCAGATGACACAAAACTATTTAAAGTTGTTAAAACCCAAGAGGATTGTGGAAAATTGCAAGAGGATCTTGATAAATTGGAAGACTGGGCATCAAAATGGCAGATGAAATAAATAAAATGAACATTTTTGGCCTGCACACCCCTAAAATATAACTTATCGTTCCACCCTTTTACCATGAATGGCCCAGTCTTCTGACTTCCATATTCATATAAGACTCTCCACCTCCTCTCTTGTATTAGGGGGCGCAGTTTGTTCCACCCTGTTGCTCTGTATGCCTGGAATAGATTCCCAGAGTCGGTGCATCAAGGTCCATCTCTCGTCATATTCAAATCCAGGCTAAAAACTCATCTTTGAGGCTGCTTTTGGGTCCTGACTCCTTATTCTCTTGTTTACACCCATGTGTATTTTAATCATTTCCCTTAAGAATTCCCTAGACTCCTATTGTTCTATTTGTCTTAGGAAATTGTAAGCTCTCTGGTGCAGGGAACCTCTTTTATGTGTACACTATATAAATGATAAGAAATAGTGGTAGGATAGTGGAGGAATAGCCTAATGGTTAGAGCACAGGGTTCAATTTCCCAATGGCACTCCTTGTGACCTTGGGCAAGTCACTTAACCCTCCTTTGCCTTGGAAGAGAGGCCTGGCAATCTACTTCAGGTCACACTGCCAAGAAAACCCAGGAGCTGCTGTTTGCCAGGAGTCAGCACTGACTCAAAGGCATTTTATTAGCAGTAAAGGTAAAGCATGTGTGGAAAATGTTCCTAAGTCTCTGTTCTAAAGGAAAGATGCGCATGTGTGGGTATTTACTTGTGCGCTTTAGATGGTTGCTATTCGTTAAGTCTGCATGTATGTCCCATTACGTGTATTTTCAGTTTGATGGGCACAGGGGTGGAGCTTGGGTGGAATGTAGGTGGGGCCTAAATATTTGCATGTAAGTTCTAAAATACTTTAACTTATGTGCATGTTTTTACAAATCTAGGTGCATACCTTTACACCAAGTTGGGGGGGGAGGGTTATAATAGTACTTAGCTCATGCTTTTCCACTAGTAGTTCGAGGCTAATGACAGTCAGATTCAGTAGGCACTTCCCTGTCCCCAGTGGACTGGTGTAAGTGGTTGTGTCTAGATTTGGCATACGTATATCACCACTTATGCCCAATTCAATAAAGTATATTCATACCACTTTTAGAGTAGGTGCCAAATACAGGCCTGACAGCACGTATTCATTTAAGCGATCCTCACAGAATTATTCTCATAGCCTGTATATGCATAGGTTTAACTGGCCTAAGGTATTTCTAGGACAGAAATGGGGAGGGGTTAGAGGCTGCATGAATACCTTTATAGATGACATTTGTATGCACATACATGAACTCAGAAAATGTGTGGCGGTGAAAGAACACGTATAAGCATATGTGCCTATGCTCCCTGAGGTAATTCCCAAAGTGGAAGTATCTGATTTTGTTTTAAAAACTTGCTGATCTGTACACAAGAAATAGCTTGTCTGTGTCGTTTATGTATCCACCGGTATGAAATTACTCCCTATGGAGTTAATTTTATAAAACTTTGTGAGGGTAAATCAGCTCTTATAGGAGAAAACTTAGGCAGAGGATTTGCAATTGTACTTCCCAGGTGGGGGGGTTGGGGGGGGAGGTACCGTACATAGGCACACAGGAGCATACAGGTGTACAGTCCTTCACTATTACAAAACTGCCCTCTGGGTCTGTACTTTCAGTCACACTGAGGGAAATATCACTTTGCAGACAGCTGATTTACTTGGGGTAATAGCTATTTGCCCATATGTTGGAATAGTAGCCTCCTCTTCTTTTTACCTGAGAACATCTGCTTGGACAGTCATTACAATGTAACCGGAAAAACCAAAAGCCCAATTTTGTTTAGGTCTTTTAGGCTGGAAAAGGGAGGACCAAGCTGGAAGATTAATGATTTGCAGCTTATTTTGCAAAAGGCTCACTGAATGTGAAGCCATTTGTAAACTAATTACTAGCCACCTTATATATATTATGGTAAGGCCTTGAAGCCTTTTGTTTAATTGGGCATCCCGGTGTAAGTACACTCAGATCCTCTCCTCCTCCCAGTTAGAGAAATTGGTGACTTCTGGACAGTGACTGTTCATATTGATGGGCCAATAATGAATGGTGGGTCTAAGAATCTGTGCCTAGAGCATATATTCAGTTTCTGCAAGATATGTAGGACCTCTGAACCACTGTCCTTGGAGACACGATGTGGCAAATAAGGTGTTCATCAAGTTTGAATATTTTTAATTGTTGGAAATTTTTTTAGGTCTCAAATTTAAGTGATTTGAACTCTGTGGTAGTCATTTAAAAAGGTACCTATTAGGTAAAGGTTACTTTGGTGCCTCTGTGCCTTTATAATACAGATCCCTACAGTCATCTCCAATAGCATACAAAATGCTCTGACAGGTGTACAAAATGACACCTGCTCTAAGGCAGGCACAAATGTGTGCACATCCGCCCCAGCCAGGACCCCAAGAATGTACACCTATGGACTGCAAAAAGTGATGCATGTTCTTGTACGCAAGTATACACCCATGCAATTTCCCTTCTGAGACACATGAAAAATGCTTCACAAAGTTCTTATAAAAAGATTCTATGCTGCTTTCTAGAATGTCTACAGCACAGTGTACAAGTCTTGCACTAAACAGCAGTAAAAAGCTAACAAAATATAAGCACTTTAAGACACACAGTAAGTAGTGTATAGCCCTACGAAAGAGGTCAACCTCTAAAAAACAGTTAACCCTTTTGACGACAGTCCAGAGGCAGAGAATGGACACATAGTGTGTCCTGACAGAGGGGCATGTTTGCTGGTAACACAGGGCTAATGAGCCGTGGGCGTAGCAATGGTAGCAGCAGGTGGGCATGGCTGTGCCAGTGTGTTACAAACATGCTTGTCATGTCAGTAGCACAGTGGTTGTGAACACGTGGCCATAGAGCATGTGCACAGTGAAAGTGCTTGCAAAGCGCACCCTGCAATTGGAAACTACGAAGGCATTGTTAGGACAGCAGTGGCCTACAAAACCAGTACAGACGCTAATAAATGTGCCCCAACTCCACCTGGTTATAGGCCAGTGCAGAATTGAGAGGGCCAACCAGGAAATGGTACATCTGGCTGCATAGCTCAGAGCAATGGGGCTAGGTACAAGAGGGCGGGGCATGCAAATCAGGGAAGTAAACACATGCGGGGAGTCTGTGCTGCACCCCTAACAGTGGCAGATAGGGTGCAAATGTGGCATCTGAAGATGCAGGGGGCCTTGTATGGGATCAGGCTTAGGTGTCCGCATTGCCCATCACAGAGGACAAGTATATGAACCCCTCACCCTGAGGTATCTAGGGTGCCTGGTCACCTAGGCTGCAGTGAACAGCTGTTGATGTTGCACTGTCCTAGCAGAGTTTTTCCAGAACTGCAGGCTCTGCGTTTGTGGCTCTCTGGCTGTTGTGGTTCACTGTCATGACAGCTGCACTATGCACTTTTTCCAAACAGATGGTCTAAGTGGGTACCTGGGTATTTTGCTAACATCATCTGTTTGCTCTCTTATTCCTTATGTACTGCCCTGTTTCTGCCTGTCATATTTCCTAATGCACATGTCCAAACTACTCATTTGGACCACATAAGTGAGGTGGGTGCAACTACTGCCTGGTTAGAGGCAGGCAAGCAGTAGTCATGTGCCACATTCCTGCCCATTCTCTGTCTTAACCCTGCCTTAGCGCAGATGTCCCAGTCATGTGCCACATCCCTGCTCATTCTCTGTCTTAACCCCGTCTATTCACATGCTGCTCGAGTAGTGTGGCATTTTTAGCACAGTCGCCTTTTGGCTGCATGCCTCTGGCTAACACATGACCAAATCATGCGTTAGGCCCGAACTAAACTCCCACTCCAGGCTAGCGCGCTTTAGTAAACATGCCCCAAAGTTAATCAAGAAATAAAAAAAACCTTTAACTCTTTTCCAAAAAGCATAGTTACTCACCTGTAACAGGTGATCTCCGGGAACAGCAGAAATTTAGTCCTCACATATGGGTATCGTCGGTACCGATGGAGCCTGCGCGGGAACGCTCCCCAGCATCCAATTAGAAAGCTTTTGGGAGCATCACACAGTGCCTGCGTGCTGCCTTCCCGCTTTTCCCAACTGCCTCTCTCCAGTTGAGTTTTAAAACTGAGACAAAGAGAGAGAGAGGGAAAGAAAAGAGATAGATAGAGAGATACAACTCCTAGGGAAGGTGGGTGGGTTGTGAGGACTAAATTCCTGCTGTTCCCGGAGATCACCTGTTACAGGTGAGTAACTATGCTATCTCCAGGAACAAGCAGGAATGTAGTCATCACATATGGGGACTCCCTAGCTTTAGGTGCCAGGGAGAGACCCCAGAAGTTGTGTGTCCCTGAACAGGGCTCCAATTCCCCCCATGGATGTCTGGCATCCTACCAGGGATAGCGGGTAGGAGTTGATTAGGTATGGAACAGGTGTTGGAGAACAGCCTGACCAAACAAGGCAACCCGGCGGGAGTCCTTGTCCAAGCAGTAATGGGCTGTGAAGGTATGAACCGAGGTCCAAGTGGCTGCGCCACAGATGTCATCGATAGACACAGAGTGCAGATGAGCCATTGAGGCTGCCATGGCTCTCACATTGTCAGCTGTGACATGGCCCTCCAGAGGAAGGTTCTTACTCTGATAGGCGAAGGAAATACACTGAGCAATCCAGTTAGACAGTGTTCTCTTGGAGACTGGAAGTCCCAAATGAGAAGGATCAAAAGCAACAAAGAGTTGAGAGGACTTTCTATGTTGCTGTGTTCTTTGTAAGTAAAAGGCTAAAGCTCTTTTACAGTCCAAGGTATGAAGATTCCTCTCTGCATTTGATGCATGAGGCCTTGGAAAAAACACAGGTAGGTAGACCGCTTGGTTCAGATGAAAAGGCGACACCACCTTAGGCATAAAGTGTGGATGAGTCCTTGTCATGATGGGACCTTGTATAAGGTGGATCAGCTACTAGCGCTTGCAACTCACTAATGCGGCGTGCTGATGTGATTGCAATGAGAAAGATAACCTTCTAAGAAAGGAATTTCAAGGAGGTAGTAGCTAAAGGTTCGAAAAAGGTGGCTTCATGAGCTGCCCAAGAACCAGGTTTAAGTCCCATGCCACCGGTGGTGGCCTAATGGGAGGATAAGTTAGAAGAAGGCCTCTCATAAATCTTGCTATAAGAGGATGAGAGGAAATAGGCTGTCCATTTAGAGGCTTAAAAGAAGCTGCAATAGCACTCAAATGGACTCTTACTGAATTAGTCTTAAGACCTGCATTGGATAAATGAAGGAGATACTCCAGCAATGATTCAAGAGGTATCACAAGGGGGTTAAGACCCTTTTGCAAACACCATATGGTAAACCTTTTCCACTTGAAAGCATAAGAGTGTCTTGTGGAAGGTTTCCTGGAAGCAAAAAGAATATCTTTTACTTGCTGAGGGAGATTAAGATCATGGAGATCTAGGCCTTCAGCAACCAAGCCCTGAGACGCAGAGACTGGGGATTGGGATGCCATAACATTCCGTCCTCCTGAGATAGGAGATCTGGAGCAGACCCTAACTCCAGGGAGGGAGCTTGAGAGATATGTAGAAGCAGAGGGTACCACACTTGCCGTGGCCAATGTGGAGCTATGAGAATCATATGGCCTCTGTCTCTCTGAAGCTTGAACAGGGTTTTGGGAATTAGGGGAATGGGTGGAAAAGCATACAGGAAGTCTTGACCCCAGTAAAGGAGGAAAGCATCCCTGGCCTGAGCCCCCTGAGTCGGAATTCTGGAACAGAACCAGGGAAGTTGGGCATTCCACGAACTTGCAAAGAGGTCTATGTCCGGGGTTCCCCAAAGTTGAAAAATCCTGGCCACCTGGTCTGCATGAAGAGACCATTCGTGTGGAAGCAGAACTCGACTGAGTCTGTCTGCCCAAGAGTTTTGAATGCCTGGAAGATACACTGTCAGAAGATGAATCTGATGCTCTCTGGCGAGGGCCCATAGTCGCAAAGCTTCATTGCAAAGCGACAGAGAGCCTGTTCCCCCCTGCTTGTTCACATAGAACATGGCTACTTGATTGTCAGTATGAATGAGGACTGTCTTGTAGCTGAGCAGGGTGTGGAACACTCGCAGAGCAAGGAAGATTGCTCTGAGCTCCAAGAGATTGATATGTAGATGACTCTCCTGTGGAGACCAGGTGCCCTGGGTGGAGAGGTCTTGCAGATGAGCTCCCCAACCCATTGGAGAAGCATCTGTTGTGAGAGTTGCTTGGGGTAAGGGTTGTTGAAAAGGGGACCCCAGCAACAGGTTTTGAGTGGACTTCCACCACTGGAGGGACAAAATAAGGCGACTTGTGTTTGCTATTTTGTCTGACAGGCATCCTGATGCCTGGGTCCATTGAGTGGATAAAGTCCACTGGGCTGCCCTCATATGGAGGCGAGCATAGGGAACCACATGTACAGTAGATGCCATGTGGCCTAGTAGTTGTAACATTTCTCGAGCAGTGAGATGAGGCTTTAGCACTGCTTGAGAAGCTAACTGCACCATGCGAAGGCAGCGGGCCTGAGGGAGATAGGCCCTTGTCTTTCTGGTGTCCAGCAAAGCTCCTATGAACTCTAAAGACTGAGTGGGAGTTAGACTGGATTTTGGGATGTTTATTACAAGACCCAAATACTGAAGGATACGCATTGTGCAGGATAGAGAAGTCCTGGCCTCTGTCTCTGATGGGGCTCGAATGAGCCAGTCGTCTAAGTAGGGGAAGACGAATATCCCTAGAGTGCGGAGAAATGCTGCTACGACAGCCATGCATTTCGTGAACACCCTTGGTGCTGAGGCCAGGCCAAAAGGAAGCACCCTGTATTGGTAGTGCTTTCCTTGAAAAAGGAACCGAAGGAACCTTCTGTGGGTTGGATGGATGAGGACATGGGTGTACGCATCCTTGAGATCTAGAGAACAAAGCCAATCCTGACTCTGAAGGTATGGCAGCAGGGACCCGAGAGAAATCATTTTGAATTTCTCTTTGACAAGGAATTTGTTCAATTCTCTGAGGTCTAAGATAGGTCTGTACCCCCCTGTTTTCTTTGGAATAAGAAAATAAGGGGAATAGAACCCTGTGCCCTGTTGATGAAGAGGTACTTCTTCTATTGCCCCTTGGGCAAGAAGAATAGCGACCTCCTGCCCTAACAGGTTGATGAGAGAGGTCGGAGAATTGAACTGCCTTACTATTGTGTGAAGGGGCATGCTTGAAAAATGAAGCTTGTACTCCTTCTTTATGATGGAGAGTGTCCAATGTTCTGCAGTTATCTGCCCCCATCTGGGGGCAAAGTGACATAACCTTCCTGGAATGGTGGAAGGCTCTGGTCCCATGAGAGCCAGGAAGGCTAAGTTCTCTAGCTGAAAGTCAAAGGCCTTGTGGAGGCTGAGACTGCTGTGATGGCTGAGGCTTAGCAGTCTTTGCTTTCTTCTGTTTGGGTGGTTGCTGACCCTTCTTGACAAACTGACCTGCCGAATGTGCCTGCTGAGCATAGGCAGGATAATATCTTTTCTTCTTAGAAAAGAATGGTTTCTTGAAAGATTTCTTTCTAGCAGGATCAGCTGTGGACTTGGATAATCTATCCAAGGTGGAATTTTCAGCATCCATCTCATTGGCTTTTTCCTGCCAATCTCTACCAAACAGGTTCTCACCAGTACAAGGGATGTTTCCCAAGTTGTCTTGTACCCAGAGCTCCAGATCAGATGCCTGGAGCCAAGCAATTTTACGTGCACCTATGGCAATAGCAGAGGTCCTGCTTATGCACTCAAAGCAGTCAAAGGCTGCACGGTTGGCAAATTTAGAAACATCTTGGGCATGTTTGACCAAAGTGAGAAAATCCTGTCTTCTATCCTCAGGAAGAATAGGACTTAAAGCTTCTAAATCATCTGTGACATCCTTCAGGAACATTCCCATGTAGAGACTATAGGAACTGATCCTGGCAGAAAGCATGGAAGCTTGGAAGACCCGACGCCCAAAAGCATCCAGGGTTCTGCACTCACGTCCTGGAGGATTAGAGGCATGCCTTTTTTGCACTCTTGATCCTTCTCATAGCTGATTCCACTACAATAGAGTGGTGAGGAAGCTGAGTCTTTTGGAAACCAGGACAAGGAGGGACTCGATACATAGTATCCAGTCTGCGAGAATGAGGAGAGGTGGTAAGAGGTGTCTCCCACATCCTTAACATGAGATCATATAAAATCTCATGAATGGGCAAGGTAGCTGCCTCCTTAGGAGTTTTGGGATATTGTAGAATTTCCAACTCCTTGGCCCTTGGCTCTGTTTCAGGGGCCACAGTAATGGACAGACCCCGGGCCACCTCCCTGATAAAATCCTGGAAGGAAATATCCTCTGGAGGAGACATCCTGCGCTTAGGGGAGGAAGGCTCCTCTGGGAGAAGCATTCCTGCATCGACAGGAATCCTCAGATTCTTCTGAGGACTCAAAGTATCGTCTGTCCGGATGCTCTTGAAGAGCCGATACCCGTACCGACCGAAGTCGGTACCGGGAGTAACCGGTACCGGAGTATCTGTACCGGAAGGCATCAGATGACTGGGTACTGGCAAAGCAGACACCGATGCCGATGTCGATGCTATCGGTACCGGTACCGATACTGATGCCAGGGCCGGTACCGGCCAAATTGTCTGTCGCGGTTCCGAGGGCGTTGATGCCACAAGGAGAGCCGCTAGACTGTGCTCAATAGCCAGGACTCTCTGGTCTATCGATGCTGCCGATGCCTGGATGTCGGTACCGGAGAAGACCGCCAGTAACCCAGAACATGGCACCAGTAGTTCTGCCGAGGTCGAGGCCTCGAGAACATCCTGGAGCCCCGATAATGTTTTGGAAGCCGAAGCCCCAAATGAGAAGGATCAAAAGCAACAAAGAGTTGAGAGGACTTTCTATGTTGCTGTGTTCTTTGTAAGTAAAAGGCTAAAGCTCTTTTACAGTCCAAGGTATGAAGATTCCTCTCTGCATTTGATGCATGAGGCCTTGGAAAAAACACAGGTAGGTAGACCGCTTGGTTCAGATGAAAAGGCGACACCACCTTAGGCATAAAGTGTGGATGAGTCCTTGTCATGATGGGACCTTGTATAAGGTGGATCAGCTACTAGCGCTTGCAACTCACTAATGCGGCGTGCTGATGTGATTGCAATGAGAAAGATAACCTTCCAAGAAAGGAATTTCAAGGAGGTAGTAGCTAAAGGTTCGAAAAAGGTGGCTTCATGAGCTGCCCAAGAACCAGGTTTAAGTCCCATGCCACCGGTGGTGGCCTAATGGGAGGATAAGTTAGAAGAAGGCCTCTCATAAATCTTGCTATAAGAGGATGAGAGGAAATAGGCTGTCCATTTAGAGGCTTAAAAGAAGCTGCAATAGCACTCAAATGGACTCTTACTGAATTAGTCTTAAGACCTGCATTGGATAAATGAAGGAGATACTCCAGCAATGATTCAAGAGGTATCGCAAGGGGGTTAAGACCCTTTTGCAAACACCATATGGTAAACCTTTTCCACTTGAAAGCATAAGAGCGTCTTGTGGAAGGTTTCCTGGAAGCAAAAATAATATCTTTTACTTGCTGAGGGAGATTAAGATCATGGAGATCTAGGCCTTCAGCAACCAAGCCCTGAGACGCAGAGACTGGGGATTGGGATGCCATAACATTCCGTCCTCCTGAGATAGGAGATCTGGAGCAGACCCTAACTCCAGGGAGGGAGCTTGAGAGAGATGTAGAAGCAGAGGGTACCACACTTGCCGTGGCCAATGTGGAGCTATGAGAATCATATGGCCTCTGTCTCTCTGAAGCTTGAACAGGGTTTTGGGAATTAGGGGAATGGGTGGAAAGGCATACAGGAAGTCTTGACCCCAGTAAAGGAGGAAAGCATCCCTGGCCTGAGCCCCCTGAGTCGGAATTCTGGAACAGAACCAGGGAAGTTGGGCATTCCACGGACTTGCAAAGAGGTCTATGTCCGGGGTTCCCCAAAGTTGAAAAATCCTGGCCACCTGGTCTGCATGAAGAGACCATTCGTGTGGAAGCAGAACTCGACTGAGTCTGTCTGCCCAAGAGTTTTGAATGCCTGGAAGATACACTGTCAGAAGATGAATCTGATGCTCTCTGGCGAGGGCCCATAGTCGCAAAGCTTCATTGCAAAGCGACAGAGAGCCTGTTCCCCCCTGCTTGTTCACATAGAACATGGCTACTTGATTGTCAGTATGAATGAGGACTGTCTTGTAGCTGAGCAGGGTGTGGAACACTCGCAGAGCAAGGAAGATTGCTCTGAGCTCCAAGAGATTGATATGTAGATGACTCTCCTGTGGAGACCAGGTGCCCTGGGTGGAGAGGTCTTGCAGATGAGCTCCCCAACCCATTGGAGAAGCATCTGTTGTGAGAGTTGCTTGGGGTAAGGGTTGTTGAAAAGGGGACCCCAGCAACAGGTTTTGAGTGGACTTCCACCACTGGAGGGACAAAATAAGGCGACTTGTGTTTGCTATTTTGTCTGACAGGCATCCTGATGCCTGGGTCCATTGAGTGGATAAAGTCCACTGGGCTGCCCTCACATGGAGGCGAGCATAGGGAACCACATGTACAGTAGATGCCATGTGGCCTAGTAGTTGTAACATTTCTCGAGCAGTGAGATGAGGCTTTAGCACTGCTTGAGAAGCTAACTGCACCATGCGAAGGCAGCGGGCCTGAGGGAGATAGGCCCTTGTCTTTCTGGTGTCCAGCAAAGCTCCTATGAACTCTAAAGACCGGTACCGGCCAAATTGTCTGTCGCGGTTCCGAGGGCGTTGATGCCACAAGGAGAGCCGCCAGACTGTGCTCAATAGCCAGGACTCTCTGGTCTATCGATGCTGCCGATGCCTGGATGTCAGTACCGGAGAAGACCGCCGGTACCCAGAGCATGGCACCAGTAGTTCTGCTGAGGTCGAGGCCTCGAGAACATCCTGGAGCCCCGATAATGTTTTGGAAGCTGAAGCCTCCCACCGGGGCAATTCTGCCGGTGCAGAATCCTCAAGGGCAACGCCAGAGGCATCTCGATGCTTAGAAGGAGATCTACCCTTTGAGGACCGGCTGGACTTATGTTTAGTTAGCTGAGATCCACAAGAGGAAGAGGAAGCCCTGGAAGATGTCGATGCCACCGAAACTGCATCAGAGGGAAACAGGGTACTGAGCTTAGCAGCTCGGTTCTGCCAACCTCTTTTAGACATCATGGCGCAGGACATACAATCCGTGATGGAGTGGTCAGGACATAAACATTTTAGACACCATTCATGGGTGTCGGTGACGGAAATGGTACCGCCACACTTGGTGCACTTTTTGAAACCTGAGGCAGGTTTCTCCATTGTAAGAAAAGGTTTTTGGGCCTAAGGCCCAAAAAGGTGCGTTCCCCTGAAGAAAATAGGAAAAAAGTAGAATATATATATATATATATTTTTTTTATTTTTTTTTAAGACAGAAAATAAGAAGAAAAAACCGACGGTACCGGTAAAGCATCGAGGAAGGCAGACGTGACCACAAAAAAGAAAGAAATAAAGAAGAATTCTTCTGCGGTGACAGGAACAACGACCTGCTGGCTCCGCAGAAAAAGAAGAACTGGAGAGAGGCAGTTGGGAAAGGCGGGAAGGCAGCACGCAGGCGCTGTGGGATGCTCCCAAAAGCTTTCTAATTGGACGCTGGGAAGCGTTCCCGCGCAGGCTCCGTCGGTACCGACGATACCCATATGTGATGACTACATTCCTGCTTGTTCCTGGAGATAACTAAATTCAATTCTTGATGGACTGAATTTCCTGAAATGGGGCCTTTCCATAAACACCCCTGGGTATCATTTTTTTTTCTCAATTATATTGGAATGAAGCTCTCACACCACTGCACACCACCAAAACCTGTTAGCTCTCAACAGCTAAAACATGGGAGCACAAAGTTCAAACATAGCCCTTATCACCACTGGAAGCCAATGTAATTGAAGTAGCTTCAGAATGGATGCCACCATCCTGGCTATCATAGTTTGCAGAATTTGCAACTTATAAGTGATTTTCAAAGATACGACGATCACATTGAATTGCAATAGTCGATAAGACTCGCTGCTAATAGGTGCATTATCACTTTCGGTGTCTACTGATCTGCAACAGCCCAGTTATCTTACTGGCATTATTTTAGCATAAGTCCCTCAAACTGCTGAAATATTCAGCTACAATATCAAACTGGAGTCAGATTTCATCCCCAGGTTCATGCCCTCCCTTACAGAAATTACATTGGCTAATGCCATCCACCAGCGCAACTGAGTACCACATCCATAGGTCTACCAGTCCAATGTTCATAATTTTGCTCTTTTGGCCATGGTTCCATACCTTCTGTTTGATGATCATGTCGTTGATTTCATCAATGTCACCCACTGTGACAATCTGAGCCTTGATCACACGGTCCAAGAGAGAGAGCCAGTCGGTAAGCTCTGCCCACTCCTTGTTGAAATCAGCCAGGGCAGGCACCTCCATCAGCACAGAAGATGGCATTGCAAGCTTAGAGAGGGTTGTGTCCTTGGTAACCAGAGTCTGAGTCACCACAGTAACGGGGTGACCAGCGGAAGTTACTACAGAAACAAAACAAAACATATTTATTGTTGCTATGATTTGATAAAGACGTTTGATAAGCCATTCATCTTCAAAATAACACAATCACCCTACTTCATCTGAAGGGTAATTATTTCTGTGAATGCACCATTTGTAATGTTTTGTCTTTGCTTTGCTATAAGGAAACGGAAACATTAGATCCATCCTATATAATACATATCAGGCATGTCTACAAATATTAATTCACAAAGGAAACTCGAAACAAATAGAGTAATCAGCTAGTTTGTAGTGGGCATTCATTCTTTTTTTTCTTTGTGTGATTTATTACTGTAATAAATGCAACATCTCAGCTAAATCTCTGAGCTGTGCTATCAGTGGAATTACTGGAACTTGGATAGAAAAGCCACATAAAACACATTGAAATCTTCCAAAGAAGAACCCCGTGACGTAGACGTTTGAACACAGGACCGAGGTTTCCTATGGCATGGAAAAACCATTTAATATGCACATCCTGAGCAGAGTCACCATAACAAAGCAGGTGTCTGAAGGAGTTACCTTCAAAAACGTGAAAGGGACTGAAGGCAAGATAAATATGAAATGATTATAAAACAACTTACAGAGATGCTGTACTCAAACACATGGGGTAAATAAGGCCTTGAGACTCAATGGTGTACATCCCAGGGTATTGAATGAGTTCAAGATTGTCTTGCCAGATCCCCCTCTAGCTCTATTTAGTTTACCCATTAACCCACAGGAATCCCCAGGATGTTCTGAGAAAGCCGATGGAAACAGGGCACTATAGACCAGTTATATTTTATTTAGTATTTAGCTCACACCTTTCCAGTAATTGTTCAGTCAGGTATAGTAGGTATTTTGCGGTCTCAGAGGGCATTCAATCTAAGTCTGTATCTGAGGCAATAGAGGATTAAGTGACTTGCCCAAGGTCATAAGGAGTGGATCTGAACCCTGCTGCTCATCTGTGGAAATGCTACTAACGAAAAGGACTCGAGCGTAGAATACTAGACGGAAAGGTTTTATATGGGGATAAACTCGCCTGACAAACCTGATCGCAGTCTTAAATGAGATGGCTGATGAGGGGGATATATGACAGGTGTCGCCTATCTGAATCAGTGAGGCTTTCGATAGTGCGTAAGACTAATAAGAGCATGGACCCGATGGCTGAGGAAATGAGAGGCAGGCACATAGGGTGGTGCTGTCAGGGCATATTTTGGCACAGTCTAAGGCACCCTAGGACACACGTGCACAGCTAGCACGGGGCCATGATAGCACAGGCTGATTTGCACATTCACTGTAAACCGTGCGGTGGGGTGGGGCAGAGAGTGGGGGTGATTAGCACGGGGTAAGCACTGCATGCTAACTGTGACTCTTGCAATTAGCGTGGGTCAACCTAATGCCACCTTAATAGGTGGAGCCGAGTGCTAATTGTATGCCACATTAGGGCACAGGGCCCCATGTTAAAAACCAGGAACATGCTTTCCACATCCCCGGCAGTTAATGCACTGGTGCTGCACCTAACACACCATGGTTTTGGCGCTATTGGCATGTTAGGTGCAATATCTTAGCACCTGTTAATAAAAGGGCCCCTAAGGGTCCATCAAACCCAGTATCCCGTCTCTGACAGTGGCCAATCCAGGTCACAAGTACTCAACAGGATCATCTTTCCCTTCAACATCTGTATTAGCAAGTTGCAGAGAGACTGAAAAGGAAAATATCTTTGCAGATTATATGAAGATCTGAGACATGTTGGCTAAAATGGAAAAATGAAACAGAATATGAAAAAAAACCTGGAAGGATAGTTAGTGTGGAAAATGAATTTCCATGACAAAGAGTTTAAAAGTCATATATCTGGGATGCAAAAATCCCTTAGTCAAATATCAATTAGAAGGTTAAGAGCAGTAATGTGATCCGGAGTACGCATTTCATATGGCCTCAAGGGAGCTAGTCAATGTAATATAGCAATTGAAAAAACTAATAGTTTGAGTGGTTGCATTAATGAGGAGTCTTACTACCAGCTAAAAGGAGATAATATTGTCTCTGTATAAGAAACTCCACTTCAGCACTGTGTTCAGGTCCAGAGGCCATTCCTTTCTTGAGAAGACGGAGGTGGCTCAGGAATGGGCTACTAAGACCAGCCTCCTTCAGGATCCCTATACAGAAAGGCTAAAGACAATTAAAATGTACTCATTGAAATATCTTGTATGCTTCAATAAATAAAGGAAGGTGGAATCTTCCACAGAGGAGGCATCTCAAAGGCCAGTGGTCATGATCTGAAGTTGCAGAGAAAAGCTGGGAAAATATTTCTTTACCCAAAGGATAATCAACACATGGAACAACCTATCTGCAAACTGGATCGTATTTAGCTTATGATGCTAACAGGCAAAACTAAAAAGCAGACCCAAGAGAGCAGAAGATGGGGGAGGGATGTGTGTGTCAGAGATCCTAAAGATTGGAGAGCCAGGAGAGAATCATGGGAAAGCATTAGAGCCACAGTGGCACCCTTTGCACACACCCCTAAAGTAGGTGGGGTCAGGCTCCTCTTTGATCTGAGTATTTAGTGCCTTCAAAAGCTAGCACTCTAGGCAGTTGCCTATGCCTAAATTTGGGCCTGGAGGCAAACAAACCAAAATAAAATCTAAAATGCTTGTGCTTGGGACAGGAACAGAGAACAGTAGTAAAGGGTTAGTGTGCGTTAACAGGCAGAATATCTCAAAAAACATGAATATATTTGGGATAGTTCTGGAGGCTGCTCTTGGAATGAGAGCAATGAGACCTGGAGAGAGAGCAGGCTGTCTGTGCATTGGGAATGTGTGTACTCATCTACCCACACAGTAGAAAATTGATAGTTGCAGCCCAGGTCAGCGGATTACAGATGAGATGGTTTACGGCGAGTATTGAAAAAACTGGCACAACAGACATATGCCGATTCTGTAAGAAAGAGCTGGAAACACTGACTCACCTAATAGCAGGCTGTGAAGTTTTGATGGCAGAAAATTTCTATATAGAAAGGCACAACAAAGTAGCATTCCTCCTCCACTGGAAACTCTTTAAACACTATAACATCACTGTCCCTGAAAAGCACTCGGATCATGACCCTAAGAGAATTACAGAGAAGGAAGAGGTTATGATCACCTGGGACATTCCTATTCTGACGGATAAGAAACTGGATGCCAGGAAACCTGACATAGTGGTAAAGGCGAAGAATACCAGAACGGCATAATAGAAGTGTCAGTACCGAGTGATTATTCTGTGAATCGCGTGGAGAGACAGAAGATTCTGAAGTACCAAGAAATGCAGTCAGAGACCAAGAAAATGTGGCAGAAAGATACAGAAATATTTCCCAATGTACTGGGAGCCACAGGCTTGATAAAGAACTTCAAGCACATCTTGACAAACTACCCATACATGTTACATCTTATGAACTCCATCAGGAGGCTCTCTTTGGCATGATGCAGGTATTACGCCAAGCATTAGCAGTAAATTTGAGAGACTAAGAGCATACTCCACATACCCTGGCTTAGAAGTGAGGTTCACGACTGTCATGTGCAAAACTAACCCATTTGGAGACACTACCCCGAGTAGAAAACCAGAGTGAGACTGAGCAGGCTGGATAGCCCAGTTTGCGTTTGTCTGCTTTTATTTGTGATGGTAAATCAAGCCCATAGTTTAGCAGCATTTTTTCATCGACATTAATACCCAATTAGTCATCATTGTTCTGCCCCCACTGCTCGTGTGTGTGGGTCTACAGTCAGTTTCTAACGTACTGACAGCCTGTAAAGCTAAACAAGCAGCTCCCTACTTGCCCCTGAATCTTTGCTCCTCTAGGTTAAATGTTGCACATGACCTATTCCTTCCAGTCTCCTTGAGATCTGCCTGGTTTCATGCCTCAGCCAAAGGTATCCTCAAACAATAGTCATTGAAATTCTAACCAGACGCCACTCTGGTGACTATCCTTCTGTCTCCTCCTTTTTTGTCGGGAACAATCAACCTGAGAGGCAGGGAGAGAACAACCACCTCTCTGTGTAGGAAGAACCCTTTTATTCAAGAGAGCCTCAGCTCTCACAGTAGATTTGTGTGAACCCACACCTAGAACCGGGTGAAGGTAATCATTAAAACCCAAAACACACCCCATTTAACTTAACTAAAGGCAACAATACTCCAAACCGTGCTGGAACCGGAGGTAGTTGATGACCGGACTATCCCTCCATATCGTTTCATCCACAAGCACCAGCAAACGTCACGACACGCATTTTTCGGACCAACTCCGGGCCCTGTATCAAGTGATTGCGTTCTTTCTCCCAGGTGTATTGCCTTACTCCACCTCCCTCCCGGTAAAACCTTATATAGCGAAAACGTAGCTCATGATTGGCCAAAACCATCTAAACATCAGAGGGAACCCCTCCCACCTACGGACTACCCAGACACCCTATCAACCAATGATGTATCAGTTCAGGAGGAGGAAAACCACTCCCCCAAACCCACATCAAAGGAACCCATTCATGAAAGGTCACAATCCTGAGCTGTCACCTTTACAAAAGGCTCCACCAATCCAATTCCACATTTAGACCCAATGGTATCACTGTATTTAAACGGTAGATCCAATATTGTTCCCTCCACTGTAATCGCTGTTCTTGGTTACCCCCTCTAGGATGTGGCAGGATCCAATCAATGACCCGCCAATGTAAATCTGAAAAGGTGTGGGAGAACTCTAAGCAATGCTCTACTATGGGTACAGTCAAACACTTAGATTTAATCTTAGAGGCATGCTCACCCATGCGAACCTTAACCGGACGAATTGTGCGACAAATAGAGAGGAGGCCACAAGGGCATTGGAGCATGTATACTACAAACGATGTCTGACAGGTTGAAACCCCCATAAACTCATAAACCTGAGCCATAGTCGGGTGAGACCACAGATTCCCTGTAGGGTGTTATAACAGTACTTACAATTGTTGCACGCCCAGTGTCCCCAACATTGATCCACCTGAGGGCCCCTCTCCCTTCCCAACGGGAGCTGAGGCCACTGGTCTCTAGGTGGAAATGTCCGTACCAACTGATCCCGCAAATTGGGACCCCGTGTGTACGCAGAAGTAGATAAATACTTTTATTTTAGACAGCTTATTTATGATTGGGAAGAGTAGTTGCTCCACCGCATAGACGTGTTCCTCACACCTTCTATGTGGTTCTCTGACCCCTGACGAAGGCTTCGGCCGAAACTTGTTAAGTTGGGTCCTTAATAAAGAATTTTACCTATTACCTTGATAGGCCGTGGTCATTGCATTCCGCTGCACTCTTCGTTCCAGTGTACAGGCATGGCCAATAAAGCAAATAGAATACCAGGAATCATAAGGAAAGGGATAGAAAATAAAACCAAGAATACAGTATTATAATGCTTCTGTATCGCTCCATGGTGCAACTGCACCTTGAATATTGTGTGCAATTCTGGTCATCATATCTTTAAAAGGATTGAGCAGAATTGGAAAAGGTACATAAAGGAGTGACCAAAATGGTACAGGGGATGGAAGGATATCTCTATGAGGAAAGGCTTAAAAGGTTAGGGCACTTCAACTTGGAAAAGAGATGGCTGAGGGGAGATACGAAAGAGGTATATAAATTAATGAATCAAGTGGAATGGGTAAAGATAGATCAGTTGTTTACTCCTTCAAAAAGTAGAAAGACTAGGGGACATGCAATGAAGCTACAATGTGGTACATTTAAGACTAATCGGAGAAAACATTTTTTCACTCAGCGCATCATCAAACTCTGAAATTCATTATCGGAGGATGTAGTAAAAGCTGTTAGCATAGCAGGATTCAAAACAGGTTTGGATGAGTTCCTGGAGGAAAAGTCCATAAACCATTATTAAAGATGACCGCGAAAATCCACTGCTTACCCCTGGGACAAATAGAGTAGAATATATAAACCCTTGGGAACACAACAGGTACAAGACCTGGAATGGCCACTCTTGAAAACAGGATACTGGGCTTGACGGACCTTTGGTCTGACACACAGAGTAGTTACTCACCTGCAACAAATGTTCTCCAGGAGCAGCAGGAATCAGTCCTCACATATGGGTGACATCGGTGCCGACGGAGCCCCCGTGCGGAGCATTTCCCCAGCTTTCATAGAAAGCCTTTGGGAATGCAGTGCACATGCGCGGTCCCCTTCCCGCCCAAGGGTGCCATCTTGCTCTGTCTGATGACATAGCTAAAAGACAGCAAAAATAGCAACAATAAATCATATGACTGAAACTCCAAGGGGAGGAGGTAGGGTTGTGAGGACTGATTCCTGCTGCTCCTGGAGAACACCTGTTACAGGTGAGTAACTACTCTTTCTCCAGGACCAAGCAGGAAGTCAGTCCTCACATATGGGACTCCCTAGCTTAGGGCTACCAGAGGCCCCAAACTGAAAAATGAGCTCCCTCTAGAGCCTCAGCATGCAAGAACAGAATCTTCTCTGATAACGCCCCCGATAGGTAGCCCAACACCAGGGTCGGAGGGTAGGAGTTGCCTGACCCCAAAGAGATTATGGAGTACCGCTTGCCCGAAAGCACTGTCCCTGCGGGACTCCCTCTCAAGGCAGTAGTGGGCCGCAAAAGTCTGGCTTGAAGACCAAGTAGCGGCCCGGCAGATGACTGCCAACGGAACAGAGCGGAGATGAGCCACTGACGCAGCTTTCGCCCTGACACAGTGAGCCGTAACTCGACCCTGCAATGAGAGGCCGGCTGCCCTGTAAGCCCAGGCGATGCAGTCAGCTACCCATATGGACAAAGTATGCTTGGAGACAGCCAACTCCAACTTATTGGGGTCATAAGAGATGAAGAGCTGAACCGCCCTCCGGTGCTCCCGCGTACGGTCAAGGTAGAAGGACAACGCCCTCCTACAGTCCAGGGTATGCATATCCATCTCAGCCCGGCTAGCATGAGGCCTGGGAAAGAAAGTCGGAAGAACCACCTCCTGATTGAGGTGGAAGGAGGAGACAACCTTTGGAAGGAACTTAGGGTGAGTCCGTAAGACTACCCTGTTCCTATAGAACCTAGTATAAGGTGCTTCTGAGACTAAGGCCTGAAGCTCACTCACTCACCTAGCTGAGGTAGGGGCTACCAGAAATAGAGTTTTCCAGGACAGAAAACGCAGAGGGCAAGTAGCCATAGGTTCAAATGGTGGGCAAGTAAGCCGTTGCAAGATCACATTTAAATACCATTCAGGGGCAGGTGGGCGCACTGGAGGCTTAAGCAAAAGCAGGCCTCTGAGGAAGCGTGCCACCAAAGGATGACTGGAGAGAGACTGACTCTCCACCTGTGAGTAGTGTGCTGAAAGAGCACTAAGATGAACTCTAACAGAATTGGACTTAAGGCCTAGGTTGGACAGGTGAAGCAAATACTGCAGCACCACTGGTACCAGGCATGAGAAGGGATTCTCGTTGCATTGAGTACACCAGGTAGAAAATATACGCCACTTAAGGGCGTAAGACGTTCTGGTGGACTGCCTCCTAGAGGCCAAGACTACATCCTCCACTTCCTTAGGCAGTAGTAAAGGCACTAGGACTACCCTTTCAGCAGCCAGGCCATCAAATTGAGGGACTGGAGTTTGGGGTGCAAGAGAGATCCCTGCTCCTGAGACAGGAGATCGGGTTGCATCCCCAGAGGAAGAGGAGTGTCCACCGCTAGTTGCAACAGTAGTGGGAACCAGGGTTGCCTTGGCCACCTGGGGGCCACCAGAATCAATGAGGCCTTGTCCTGGATCACCTTGAATAGTGTCTTGGACACTAGAGGTGTGGGAGGAAATGCATATAGGAGGCCTGTAGACCATGGAATGAGAAACGCATCCGCTGCTATTCTGAGAGGATGTGGTTGTCTGGAACAGAACCTGGGAAGTTGACGGTTCAGAGGACTGGCAAAGAGATCTATGGTTGGAAGACCCCATCTCAGGAAGATCTGTTGAACCACTAAAGGGTTCAACCGCCATTCGTGTGGCTGCAGAATCCTGCTCAATCTGTCCGCCAGGTAATTCTCCTGACCTGGGAGGTAGACTGCTTTGAGAAGAATGCCATGATCGACGGCCTAGGAGCACAGTTTCTGTGCTTCCTGACAGAGAAGGTGGGACCCTGTGCCCCCTTGTTTGTTCACATAGAACATAGCTACTTGATTGTCCGTCTGAACCAAGACGGACTGGTGAGAGATGAGATGAGAGAAAGTCCTCAGGGCTAAGCGGATAGCTCTCAGTTCTAAGAGACTGATCTGCTGTGCGGCCTCCCAAGGAGTCCACAGGCCTTGAGTACATGCCCCTTGGCAATGTGCACCCCAACCTTGAAGAGAAGCATCGGTTGTCAGCACCTGAGAGTGTGGAGGTGCCTGAAAAGGCACCCCTTGCACTAGATTCAGAAGATGAAACCACCATTGCAGAGAAGACTGTAGTAGGCTGGACACCCTCACTGTGTCCGTGAGGCTTCCTGTGGCCTGATGCCACTGAGTCCTGAGGACCCACTGAGCTGGTCTCATATGTAGGCGGGCATTTGGAGTCAAATGGACCGTGGATGCCATGTGGCCTAAGAGCCTCAGGAATTGTCTGGCGGAGACCAGAGAATTGCTGTGGAATAGCCTGGCTAGAGCCATCAATCTGTGGGCCCTGTCCACTGGTAGAAAGGCCTTTGCCTGAAAGGTGTCCAGTCGAGCTCCTATGAACTCCATGTTCTGGGAGGGATGCAAACTGGACTTTGCGAAGTTTATGACAAACCCCAGGTGCTGAAGCAGAGCGACAGTGCGAAGGGTGGCTTGATTGGCCTCTTGCGGGGATTGACCCCTGATGAGCCAATCGTCCAGATATGGAAAGACAAAGAGGTCTTGAACAATGAGGTAGGCCGCTACCACCGCCAGACACTTGGTGAATACCCTGGGGGCGGATGTAAGGCCAAAAGGCAGTACTCTGTACTGATAATGGTTTCCTCCCACTACAAATCTGAGATATTGTCTGTGGTCAGGATGAATAAGGATGTGAGTATAAGCATCCTTTAGATCTAAGGAGCATAGCCAATCTCCCTGCTGGACATGGGCAGCAGGATTCCAAGGGTAAGCATCTTGAACTTTTCCCTCTCCAGGAACTTGTTCAGGTTTCGCAAGTCTAGGATGGGTCTGAGGCCTCCTGTTCTCTTTGGTACCAGGAAGTACCTGGAATAGAAGCCGTGACCTCTCAGGTGGTGGGGCACCGGTTCCACTGCCTGTTCCTTCAGAAGACCTGCCAACTCCTGCAGGAGTAAGTCCCTGTGCAGAGGGAGTCTGGGAGGCTCCCCTGGAAAATAGGAGGGGGGTACCTGGTGGAAGTGGAGGAGATAGCCCTTTTGGACTATACTTAGAACCCAGGTATCCCTGGTGATGGCTGACCACCTGTGGGTGAACAGAGCCAGCCTGCCTCCAGTGCTGATGGGGGCCAGCTGAGGAGGAGAGGCTATGCCAATGCAGTCAAAATCCCCCTCCCTGCTGAACAGGAGCCGGAGTAGGAGGCTTGGGGGCCTTCTGCCTATGGGGCCCATGACCCTAACCCTTGGCCTGCTGACCCTGTTGGGGAGCTACAGAGGCCTGATAATGAGGGTACTGTTTATAGACAGATGACTTCCTCGGGTAAAAGGTCTTTTTTCCCGAGCCCTTCTTCTTCTGAGAAGGGGCAGAGGTTTTTCTGGACAGCCTTGTCTGGGTAAGAGTCTCAGTCTCGAGTTCGGCAGCCTTGTCAGCCATGGGCTTCCCAAAGAGGTTTTCACCTCAGCAGGGGACATCGACCAACTTGTCCTGCACCCATGGCTCGAGGTCCGATGATTGTAGCCAAGCCTGATGGCGTGCACTGATTCCGGCCGCGGCTACTCGGGACGAAGCCTCGAAGCTATCATAGGCTGCTCGAGATATAAACTTCGAGCACTCACGAATACTCGAGGACAGAGCATTGAACCTCTGCAAAGGTTCCTCGGAGAGACCAGCAGAGAACCCGGCAATCTCCTTTGCCAGGTCTCGAAGGTACATGCCCATGTACAGCTGGTAGGTCTGGAAACGGCAAGCAAGCATAGAGCCCTGGAAGCACTTCTTACCGAGGGCATCCAGGTTCCGGGCCTCCCGGTTGGGAGGCACCAAGGAGTGCATCTTCTGACACTTCAGACGATGCATGGCCGATTCCACAACCATGGAGTGTTGTGGTAATTGTGCCTTTTGGAACCCGGGGCTCTTGTGGACTCGATAGATGGAATTGACCCGCTTGCTCAAAACCGGCATCAAGGCCGGTGCCTCCCACATGTGGAAGAGCAACCGTTCCAGCATCAGAGGAACCAGAACAGTAAAGGCCTCCTTCGGAGGAGAGTCATACTGTAGGGCCTTGAACTCCTCGGCTCGAGGCTCCTCCTCGGGATCCGTGGGGAATGTCAAAGCCTTGGCCATGTCCCGCACGAAATCCAAAAACCGGGTATCCTCTGGGGGGGACCTTCTCCGAGGCTCAGACTCGGGTGAGTCCGAAGGAACGCGCCAAGTCTGAAAGGTGTCGGGCGACTCCTCATCTTCCGTCTCCCAGCCGGACTCCTCGGAGGAGGAATCGAGTGGCTCCGGTCGGGCAGGCATCGATGCCATCCACCCTGACGCCGAGGGTACCGGCGTCGACGACCTCGGTCCCGAACGGGAGGCCGAGGGGGACCTTGGCCGAGGATCGACTCGAGCTCGCATGGACTCGAGGATCGGCTCGGCCTCCGGGGTCGACTTGGATGTCGATGTCCCGGTGGTCGGGGCAGATGCACCGGTGAGACCGGTGAACAGTGCCTGCTGCTGTTCCACGAAGGCAGCCAAGCTGCTCTCCAAGGCCGTCAACCTGAGTCTGAGCTCAGGAGACTCAGCAGCCCCCGACTCGGGCCCCGGCGGCGCCGGGCCCGACGTTGGCTCCCCTGGAGGTGAGTCCATGAGGACTACAGTACTCATGTGACCCGGGGACTCCATCTCCACATGACGTTGTTTTGCAGGCCTCTCCGACTCCGAAGACCCGGGATGGCGCTCGGGGCTATGCGACTTGGCCCTCGAGGAGCCAAGTGCGTCCACCGATGCCGCCCTCGTGGGTTTTTTCTTCTTACAATGCTCCCGCGAGGGAGACCCCCTTTCAGAGGAGCCTCGACGCTGCTCGGGGCCGGAGTCCCGAGATGTCGAGGCCTCTGACGAAGTCCGGGCCCTACCGGACGCGGAGTCAGAGAAGATTCTTTCCTTTTGGTGCTGCCGACTCCTTAACGCCTTAGAGGACATTTTCCCACATGGACCACAGATCATCGGGTCATGATCGGGTTTGAGGCACCGGAGGCAGCAGTCATGTGTGTCGGTGAGAGACATAAGTTTCTTACACCGATCACACTTTTTAAACCCGCTGGCAGCCATCGGGGGAAAAAGGGCCCCTGCAAGGTCAAAAGACAGGGCTGCCAGTGAAAAAAAGAAAAATTGGCGCGAACGCTAGTCACTAAGGACAAAAACCGAAAAAGAGATCTGGGCTCGATACCGACGTATCGGGCCCAGGCGGGAAAGGGAAACCGGGTGAAACGAATATACATCCGTCGGGTTCCGCGGAAAAAAGAAGACTGAGCAAGATGGCACCCTTGGGCGGGAAGGGGACCGCGCATGCGCGCTGCATTCCCAAAGGCTTTCTATGAAAGCTGGGGAAATGCTCTGCACGGGGGCTCCGTTGGCGCCGACGTCACCCATATGTGAGGACTGACTTCCTGCTTGGTCCTGGAGAATATGGCATATCTTATGTTTGTATGTAATTCATATCCGCTTTTCTCCAGTTAATTCCGTATTCTTTTCAGCATTCATCTCTCCAGTTAATTTAGCATCCAACCAAAGACAGTGTTTCAACACCCATCAGTCAGTTGAGAAGAATGACAAAAACGATATAGGGGTTGAAGGATACACCTATGAGAAAAGATTTAAAAGATTAGGGTTCTTCAGCTTGCACAAGACGGCTGTGAGGAGATATAAATTAATGTATGGAGTGGAACAGGTAAATGTAGATCAGTTAAGAACATCAGAAATGCCATATTGGGTTAGACCAAGGTCCATCAAACCCAGTATCCTGTTTCCAATGGCCAATCCAGGTCACAAGTATCTGGCAGGTTACCAAAAAGACACACAGGTTCCACAATGCTTGTAACGGCTTTTACTACATCCTCTGGTAATGAATTCCAGAGTTTGATTATGTGTTCAGTAAAAAAATATTTTCTCTTATTAGTCTTAAAAGGGTTGCACTGTAACTTCACTGCATGTCCCCTAATCTTTCTACTTTTTGATGGCGTAAACAATAGATCTACGTTTACCCGTTCCACTCCAGTCATTAATTTATAGACCTCTATCATATCTCCCTTCAGCCATCTCTTTTCCAGGTTGAACAACCCTAACCTTTAAAGTCTCTCTTCTAGGTATATCCTTCCATCCCCTTTACCATTTTGGTTGCTCTTCCTTGTACCTTTTCTAATTCCGCTATATTCTTTTTAAGACAAGGTGACCAGAATTGCACACAATATTCAAGGTGCAGTTGCACCATGGAACGATACAGAGGCATTATAATATCCTTTGTTTTATTCTCCATTCCTTTCCTTATGGTTCCTAGCATTCTATTTGCTCTCTTGGCTGCCGCTGCACACTGGGCCGAGGGTTTTAACATGTTATCCACGATGACGCCTAAATCTTTTTCCTGGGTGGTGGTTCCCAATGTGGAACCTTGCATCGTGTAACCACAGTTTGGGTTTTTCTTTCCTAGGTGCATAACTGTGCACTTGTCCAGATTAAATTTCATCTGCCATTTTAACGTCCAGTCTTCCAGTTTATCAAGGTCCTTTTGCAATTCTTCACAATCCTCTTGTGTTTTAACAACTTTGAATAATTTAGGGCTATGTTTACTAAATCGCGTTAGTGCAGTTCGCGGTAGGAGCCGCGGTAGTGAAAGAAACCCCAAATAAGGACATGGGCGGTACATCGTTACCACTACCGCGCGTTAGCAAAATTAACGAGCGCTACCGGGCGCCGTGCCACGTTACTGCGCGTTAACCATAAGAAGACGTATAGACACAAAGCACTGAAACAGAGCTGTAGCACAATGGTTACGGTACTGACCGCTGTTACAGGCAGCATGGGTTCGAGCCCCCAGTGTGCCTAACACAGAAGGCTGTCTCAGGCATCACCCTGTACATTACAGAAGGAAAGAGGAGGCATGCTTTTTGTTACGCTGAGTATTGGTGTCAGAAGAACACCCTCGGAATGTGCCTAGCCACGTACGTTGGTATGTGCGTAGCGACGCGCGTACATTCGTGCGTGGGTACGTGCTTGTTTACGTGCGTGGGTACGTGTGTTTTTACCAGTGTGGGCATCTTATATTACAGACTTTGTAGGGTGTCCTGCACCTATGCATTATGCTAACAGATGTACATGTGATGGCCAATGGTTTATCAGAGCCTGTGAGCAGGTGCTGGTGTTTCACAGGGTTGGATTGGGCCAGTCACACCCATGATGCACTGCACATGCAAAGCAGCTGTCCACAGATACACACCATGGGGAATGCACCCCCACAGCACCTCGGCCTGGTAGGGGGTACCGACTGTGTGTTGTACTGGCACAGAGCAGCTACACACCGTCACATTGTGCGGGTACTGTGCTCACCCTGAGGGTGCAGTGAGGCGCCCAGCACTAGGTCCACAGCACCGGCCATGGCGCAGGTCCAAAGCAGTGTTACTGTGTGAGATAGGTAGTGTCTGCAGGAACACCTTGGACATCTCTGTCTGTTTCAGTCAGGTACAGCCCCCATGCACCACCACCACACCCCTCCCCCAGGGCTGAGGGAGGCAAACAGGGTCTCCTATCAAAGGATCCACAGTCTACTGTGCTGCAACGGTGGCAGTAGAGGGGAACATGAACCCTAGTCCTGCTGGGGAACAGACACCCCACAGGGCAGGCAATGCAGCTCTGTACACAGCCATAACACAATAGCAGACAGACATTAGGCCTGGATATGGTATGCTGCACCCCACCACTATCTGATATTCCCCTGGTGCAAGCCATCAGCCACTGCACCCTGCAAGCCACTCCATCACAACAACTACCAGCTGCAAACAGTCTGCTAGCGCCCAGTGGAGATGCCTGCACCCAGAACTGGGATGTCAGCATACACAGCAAGCAGATACATCAGTGACTGGGCCCCAGACGGAAACCCATATGTATCACATGAGAGAAATACTAGATAGCACAATGGGAGTGCCTAGCCATGCTGTGGTCACTGCACAGTCAGGGTGAGAGTGATCTCTCAGCAGGATATACTGAGGTCACCCTGTCTGTGTAGTTGGTGGCCGGGCACTACAATGTGCCTGTCACTGCCCTATGCCCTGTGCAGATGCACCCTGGCCAGGCCACCCTGTCCGGCCTATACCCATGGTACCTTGCTCCTCATTATGCACATTGGCAGCCCAATACTGGCAACAGTGCTGGCAGTGTGGGCTGTTGAAGGTGTTTGCAGCCACCACACACTGGATAGACAGACAGCCACCCCCACACCTATGCCAGCATTGTGCTACTATAGAGGTGGTCAGCAGCCATACCCACCACACCAGTCCTGGGCATAGTACAGGCATGGATATGGTACACGAGACTGTTGGGGGGTCACTCCCCAGGGTGGTGAACACTGTCAGAGACCAGACCTGCAGCACACACCGCAGACATCAGAATGATTGTTATGGTGGAGCTCAATGAGCAAAATGTGCTTAACGTAGGAATTGATATCTGCCAGCTATCAGAGGAAATGTTTGATAGCTGTGTACCATATACCCAGGTGTAGGGTGGCATTGCTAAGGTATGCAACTGCTAGTATTGGGAGATACAGGCAGGGCCCAATGTCTTGCCTCTCCAGCTGGCATTGGCCAATGGGGCCTGTGGGTGGGTGTGTGGCCCTGTTGGCTGCTGCTTTACGGCAGAGTTCCCCAACTCCAGTCCTGGTGTTCCACACACTGTTCGGGTTTTCATACTGTCTCTCATAAATATGCATGAGCTACATCTGCATACCATGGGGGTGGTGCATAGCTATGCAGCACAGGCATCTTTATTAGAGGCAGCATGACACCGGAATGTTGTGGGGCCCTCCAGGACTGCATTTGCGGGACTCTGCTATAGGTAATGTGCCTGTTTCTGGTGTCTGTGTTTGGTGTGGTAAAATATAGGCCATGCGTATGTTCTCTGCACTACAGGAGTGTCTTTACTATCACTGTTTAGTGGTGGGTAAAACTATGGGGACTGGGTTGGCAGGAGCCCCAACTGGGATTTGAACCTGTGACCCTCTGGTCTTACAGGCACTGGCTGTGTCTGTTGCACCACACTGTGGCCACAGAGACAGTGCAGTCCCTGGAGTTAGTTAAACCGGCCTGACGAGTCAGAAACCCTGCTCTGCAACAGGTTTACTGTGGCCTCATTTACCTTGTATGCAGACAAAGGTGCACATAAACCGCAGAAATGACCTCACAAAAGGGGCACACACCCATCACCAAGCTGGGCAACAATGCTATCATTGGGAAACATTACACCACACACCCAGGACAGCTCCTTTACACTGTAATGCTCTTTGAAAGGGTCTGCGGAGCGTAGCCCCTTCCACACATCATTTCCTTTTATTTTGGTGCTTTCCAGGGAGTGTTGTTCCTTGTTGCCCATTGCTATCACTGTTGCCCAGCTGACTTCTGCTTTTTAAAATGTTTCTTGTGGTCATTTTTAACGTTTTATGTGATATTTTGTTCTGTGCACATGTATCACACTGCTCACGTTTTGTGGGTTTCCACGGTTTTCTGTACATTGCTGACGTAAATGGTTTCTCTTCCCTTTAATGCCTTTAACGACAGGTTTTCATTTGCGTTGGAAGTGAGCTCTGACACTCCGCGCGTTAGTATGGGGGGAGCCTCTCTCCGCCCACTCTCCGCCCATTGACCCCTTCTCTCCGCCCACTCTCCACCTTCTGCGCTGTTTTAACACGCCGCGGAGCTTTACGATCGTTAACTACGGTTACCGCGCGTAGTATGACGTTAACGGTCGTTAGCGCGTCGGTACGCGCGTTATACGGCACTTACGGTCGTTAACGTCATACTACGCGCGTTATTCACGTTTAGTAAACATAGCCCTTAGTGTCATCTGCAAATTTGAATACATCACTCATTATTCCTATTTCCAGGTAATTTATGAATAAGTTAAAAAGCAGCAGATCAAGCACAGATTCCTGGGGTACTCCACTATTCACCCTTCTCCATTGGGAAAATTTGCCATTTAGCCCTACCCTCTGCTTTCTTTCTTTTAACCAGTTCCTGATCCACAATAGTACAATGCCTCTTATCCCATGACTCTTTAATTTCGTCAAAAATCTCTCATGAGGGACCTTATTTATTTATTTGGAAACTTTTCTATACCGCCCCTTCCAGAGATCAGGGACGGTTTACAGAGAACAGCACATCAAAAACCATTACATTGAGCATATTGTAACACAGGAACTATATACAATAAACAATTAAAATTGAAACCTTGTCAAAGCTTTCTGAAAATCTAGATATACTATATCGACTGGCTCACCTTTGTCTATCTGTTTATTCACACTTTCAAAATAATAACAGATTAGTAAGACAAGACCTTCCTTGGCTAAAGCCATGTTGGCTTTCTCCCATTAAACCACGGCTATCTACATACGTATTCATTAATTTTGTTCTTTCTAATGTTTCTACTATTTTGTCCCATAGTAATGTCAGTTTCACTGGTCTGTAGTTTCCCAGATCACCCTTGCAACCCTTTTTAAAAATTGGTTTTACATTGGCCATTCACCAATCTTCAGGTATTACAGATGATTTTAATGATAGTTCACAGATTTCTAATAGTAAGTCTGCAATATCATACTTCAGTTCTTTCAACACCCTCAGATGTATACCATGTGGTCCAGGTGATTTGCTACTCTTTAGTTTATCAAATAGCTGTGATAATTCTTCCTGGTTTATCGATATTTCTTTCAATTCTTCCAATGCATCACCTTTAAATACCATTTCAGTCATGGGTAACTTCCCTATATCTTCTTCAGTAAAGACCAAAGCAAAGAATTTATCCAGTCTCTCCACTATGGCCTTGTGCCCTCTTAGTGCCCCTTTTACCTCTCTATCATCTGAATTGTCTCCAGAATATTGGCATCTGTAACAACACACGAAAATGGTTTGCATCCTACCTAAGCAACATACTACAGCAAATCAAATGTGGAGCAAACAAATCAATGCTCTTCGTGGTTCCACAAGGCATTCTGCAAGGTTCTGCACTCTCCTCAATCCTCTTCAACCTATACATACACCCTATTGTGATAGGCGATGGCCTAGTATGTAGCAGAGCTAGGTCTGAAGCCCTTTTTTCCTATTTTAAAATGTTATTGCTGATTTTGGAAAATTGCAGAATGCTGTTAGCTGTTAGAAAGAAATACTGTTCTATTCTGGTTTGATAACATGTTTTGCTCTCTTGGAGATAAGAGAATTAAACCTTGGTACTGTTTATTGTTTAGAAGTCAGATGTCTCTTTCAGTAGAATGCCGCGCCACTGTATCTTTGCTGATTGTGCACTGACCTCGTAATTAGGATGAAAATATAGCAGAGAAACTGAACAGTGTAAGAATATTTTGTCTAGCATTATGAAGACTGTTTAGTGTTTTGAGCCAAGGCTAGAGATACATTTTAGCCTTGCTATGTTTGGCCTCACTTTGTTTTGCTTTTGTTAAGAATGCTTCTGATATGCTTTCCACTATCTTTGTGGCTAACTGACCTTGCAAGAATAGCGAAATATACTGTATACTTTAGCGAAAGTATTATGTTTAATGTTATGTCTAATTGCTGACCCGTGGCTAGTGTGACCCAAGCAGGGGGAGCGAGTCCTGGGCCCGGTCAGAGATGTCTATTGGATGAGAGTAAGTGGGCCACTGTGGCCAATGAGGAGTTTTGCCTGTATTAGACTGGAGAAGAAAAGTATATAAACTGTCATTTTTCTGAGCTCTGGGCTCAGACTATTTTGAATGCTACTGCAATCTGAGTCTGTGCACATTAAACCGGCTTGAATCTTTGCCTGACTCCGGGTATTATTTATTGCATTCTTATCAGCCACAACACTATCTGCAGCATCATCAAGAAACATAATATACTATATCACATATATGCTGATGACCTCATGGTATACACCCCGATTGACCTAGATGCACCAGACTTAACACCCATAACCCAATGCCTGGAAGACATGATTACCTGGCTCACCAACAACAACAACCTGACACTGAACTACGGCAAAACTGAAGCACTCTACATCATCAGAAACGCCACCTTTAACCCTCCTTAAGCAATCCACCTACTAAACAAGACAATAATCGGCTCGAACTTCAAGTAAGTTGAGCCAACTGTAAATAGGTTCTGTCTTGTTAACTACCCTGCATGTTAACCCCCTCTTTATAGTTCATTGTACCTAGTTTAAGTTGTAAGTTATGAAGCAAACTTCTTTGATTGAAGGATAAGGCGGTATAAAAATCTGGTTAAATAAATAAAGGATCCAACTGACTCTCTCACAGGTTTTTTGCTACAAATGTACTTGAAAAAGTTTTTATTACATGTTTTTGCTTCCACAGCAAGCTTTTTTTCAAATTCTCTCTTTGTCCTGTCTTATAAATACCTTGCATCTAACTTGCCAGTGCTTATGTTGTTTCCAGTTTTTGTCATTTGGCTCCTTTTTCCATTTCCTAAAAGATGTTTTGTTGGCTACAATAGCCTCTCTGACCTCACTTTTAAACCATTGTTTACTTCTATCTTGTTAACTACCCTGCATGTTAACCCCCTCTTTATAGTTAATTGTACCCAGTTTAAGTTGTAAGTTATGATGTAAATCGCTTTGATTGAATGATAAGGCGGTATAAAAATCTGGTTAAATAAATAAATAAAGTATCCAACTGACTCTCTAACAGGTTTTTTGCTACAAATGTACTTGAAAAGGATTTTAATATGTGTTTTTGCTTCCATAGCAAGCTTTTTTTCAAATTCTCTCTTTGTCCTGTCTTATCAATACCTTGCATCTAACTTGCCAGTGCTTATGTTGTTTCCAGTTTTCGTCATTTGGCTCCTTTCTCCATTTCCTGAAAGAGGCTTTTTTTGGCTACAACAGCCTCTCTGACCTCACCTTTAAACCACTGTTTAAAGTAGAAAGACTAGGGGGACACATAATTAAAAAGTAGAAAGACTAGGGGACACGTTATTAAGCTACAATGTAGCACATTTAAGAGCAGTTGGAAAATTTATTTTTTCACTCGATGTGTAATCAAGCACTGGAATTCAAAGCTCAGTTTAGCTCTGTTTAAAAGAGGTTTGGATGAGTTCCTGGAGGAAAAGTCCATAACCCTTTAGTAGAGAGGGACTGGAGAGATACACTGCTTACCCCTGGGATAAGCAGCATGGAATGTGTATACCTCTGGGAACCTGACTGGTACTTGTGACCTGAATTGGCTACTGTTGGAAACAGGATACGGGCTTGATGGACCTTTGGTCTGAGCCACTATGGCATATCTTATGATGTTCTCATGTTATGTTGACTCCATCCTGGTAAGCAATTACACCATAGATGCAGCTTCAGACAGTCTCTGCCTTTTTGTATTAGACCAGAGCCAGGGCAGAACTCTTGATTTCAACTTTCTATAGTGAGTTCTAAGTTTACTTATTAGTAATAAAGAGTTGGAAATTAAAAACCAAGTCTTCTCTTGAGAACAAACTGTTTTAGCTTGCTGCTTAGTAGTGCACTGTAATACGCACTGTGAGAGCCAAACAGCCAGCAAAAAGAGTCACCAGAGTGATTACAGAAAAAGGATTCATGGTGGGTAGAATATGGGAGAAACTTGTTCAGGAATAAAGGTTTTAGAGACGTGGGAATTGTGTCATTGGTTCTACAGTCCTGGGATGAGATGCTGAAAGGAGGCAGTCATTTGAGACGCAGAGTGGCAGATGAGGAGACGTGTAACTAGTGAGCAAATGGAGAGAAGAAGCAGTCTGAATAACGACTGAAAAGGCAAATCAGCAGAGGAGCTTGAAAGTGGATTCACGGTGAATAGCAAGTCAGCACTGAAGGTGGAAAAAGACACCATGGGAGACAGGAAATGAAATGGAAGCTGAACAGTTGGGTTTGTGATATGTAGAGCAGGAAAGGGCATTCCATCCAAGGCAAGATGAAGGAAGCAAGACATTTTAGTGAAATTCCACAGATAAAAGCACAAGGACTGAATACAGCAGGCTCGAAAGAAAAGGAAGACTCCCCACTTACTCCTCAGCGATAGATACCAACAGAGATTGAGAAGTTAAAAATTCAGATGAGATACACAATCAGAAAGAGAAGAACAGCAACAGGGAAAGAGGAATTTGGCTCTGTCCGTATAAAGTCCTGGCAACAAGAACCGCCTCGTATCGACACCTCCCTCCCCCCACTCCCCAGGAAAAGAGTATGGTCTAAGGCCAAGCTTGGGATCCTGCAGGATTTTCATTGTATGCCAAGACAGCTGTTAATTATACAGCCACGAAGATTACCAAAAGGAAAGAGGAGAAGGGAGTCAGCAGTATCCGCGCTCCTACTGAGTTTGCTTCATTTGATTCTTATTGTTACACACTAGGAAGCCTAAATGGTCATCAATGACTAGAACAAAATGCGTAATTACCGAGGGCTGCAGAAACCATGGCAACCATCATATCGCCTAACTACTGTAAACAGCTCTAAACTATCCAAGGGAGGCAGAGTGAAATCTCGCTCTGATGTTGCCAGCTTTCATTTGACAGAATATCTTTTGCTTTTTAAAGTGTAATAAATGCATTTTTTCATTCCTTTGAAAGCACCAGTCTCCTACGCAGCTGGAAAGAACTCGGCCTAGAAAAGAGGCCGATTCCATGAAGGAAGTACCCTTCAGCTCACCCAAGCTACTCTTGCAACTTCGTAGCTTTAATTTTCCTTTTTATTTTGAGGAAATGGGCTCTTCGACCCTCATCTTCGCCACCTTTTCTTTTCTGTCCTTGTTCGCTGCTTCGGACTCAATGAAGCAATCAAAAGTGATAAGGCTAAAGTATGAGATTAAGGGTCAATGACAACAGGGGCAACAAAGCCGGTACTATCAGGTCATTTAAACTGGCAAACAACTGCACTATAGGCCTGGCTTTTATCTTTCTAAAATTACGTCTTATGACTCGATATGTGGAAAGGGATTGCTTACAGTATTTCTCAGTTACTTTTGTGATCAGAAATCAGAAGGAGTGAGACATACAGTAGTGGCCAAAAAATTAAGGCAGGTATCTTTTTCTACAATTTATTGTTAAATAATGTACTGTGGAGATGTCACACGTGCTTACTTATTTAATCAGCATGGCAATTAGTCACACCATGCGTCTGGCGTCCATTTTAGTTTACTTACACTCTGTAGTTTACTTACACTCTGACCCACCAGCCATCCGGCGTCCTCAGCAAACACTCCTGCCCAGATCGGGGCAGTGGGAGACAAACCTGCATTCACTCCTGCCCAGATCGGGGCAGTGGGAGACAAACTAGCATTCACTCCGGCCCAATCGGGACCATGGGAGACTAACCCTCCAGCACTCCTGTCCAATCGGGACAGTGGGAGGCACACCCGCACTCACCCGCACGGAATAAAAGCAGGCGTCCCTACCCCGAGGGAGCTGCTCCTGACCCACCAGCCATCCGGCGTCCTCAGCAAACACTCCTGCCCAGATCGGGGCAGTGGGAGACAAACCTGCATTCACTCCTGCCCAGATCGGGGCAGTGGGAGACAAACTAGCATTCACTCCGGCCCAATCGGGACCGTGGGAGACTAACCCTCCAGCACTCCTGTCCAATCGGGACAGTGGGAGGCACACCCGCACTCACCCGCACGGAATAAAAGCAGGCGTCCCTCACCCGAGGGAGCTGCTCCTGACCCACCAGCCATCCCGGCGTCCTCAGCAAACACTCCTGCCCAGATCGGGGCAGTGGGAGACAAACCTGCATTCACTCCTGCCCAGATCGGGGCAGTGGGAGACAAACTAGCATTCACTCCGGCCCAATCGGGACCGTGGGAGACTAACCCTCCAGCACTCCTGTCCAATCGGGACAGTGGGAGGCACACCCGCACTCACCCGCACGGAATAAAAGCAGGCGTCCCTACCCCGAGGGAGCTGCTCCTGACCCACCAGCCATCCGGCGTCCTCAGCAAACACTCCTGCCCAGATCGGGGCAGTGGGAGACAAACCTGCATTCACTCCTGCCCAGATCGGGGCAGTGGGAGACAAACTAGCATTCACTCCGGCCCAATCGGGACCGTGGGAGACTAACCCTCCAGCACTCCTGTCCAATCGGGACAGTGGGAGGCACACCCGCACTCACCCGCACGGAATAAAAGCAGGCGTCCCTACCCCGAGGGAGCTGCTCCTGACCCACCAGCCATCCGGCGTCCTCAGCAAACACTCCTGCCCAGATCGGGGCAGTGGGAGACAAACCTGCATTCACTCCTGCCCAGATCGGGGCAGTGGGAGACAAACTAGCATTCACTCCGGCCCAATCGGGACCGTGGAGACTAACCCTCCAGCACTCCTGTCCAATCGGGACAGTGGGAGGCACACCCGCACTCACCCGCACGGAATAAAAGCAGGCGTCCCTACCCCGAGGGAGCTGCTCCTGACCCACCAGCCATCCGGCGTCCTCAGCAAACACTCCTGCCCAGATCGGGGCAGTGGGAGACAAACCTGCATTCACTCCTGCCCAGATCGGGGCAGTGGGAGACAAACTAGCATTCACTCCGGCCCAATCGGGACCGTGGGAGACTAACCCTCCAGCACTCCTGTCCAATCGGGACAGTGGGAGGCACACCCGCACTCACCCGCACGGAATAAAAGCAGGCGTCCCTACAGGGCGCGCCCGCGCCTGGCGGGCCCGCGCCTGAGGGCCTCGCCAGAGGGCCCTTTGGCGTCGGCCCTTAGGCGAGAGGCACAGAAGACAACACTACAACCGACGGAGACAAAACCCAGGAAAAATCCAGACTGTCACCAACGCACCAAGACCAGAGTGCAACGCACAAAACACCCGGCGGTTTGAGCTCCCCGGGCCGGGTCTGAGCTCGCCGTACACGGTAGACACTCATCCCGCAACCACAGTTCGAAAGTGGAGCCCACTATCAAAACACCAGCTCCAAGGACACCGCTAATTAAAAAGCCCAGCTAAAGCTTGAGCTCCCTCTCACAGGTTGAGCTCGCTTAGAAACACAGCCCAACCGGCACCAGCAACCACAACTGTAAGTACATTATCTGCTCAAGAGTGAATTACCCCCAGCAAAACTCGTAAACATCATCTCACCACCCCTCTCTTGCTGAACACTTTTGCTCCAAAAGATATTCCCTGCATAATAATAGCATAACCATACTGTATTGCTGTACTTAAAAAAAAAACCGGGCCTTCGCAACTCTGTATGCCTATAGATTCTTTGAACCTGTTTTTGTAAATCTGTCTTTGCAACCTTGTACCTGTCTTTGCAAATCTGCATGCCTATAGATTCTTTATACCCGCCCACATATATTATATAGCATTGTACCAGCAGCTCTGTATGCCTATAGATTCTTTGTACCTGTCTCTGCAGCTCTGTACCTGTCTGTGCAACTCTGCATACCTATAGATTCTTTGTACCTGCCCACATATATCTATAGCACTGTACCAGCAGCTCTACATGCCTATAATTACATAACTATAACCCCTAAGCTCTATTACTTTAAAAAGTTCATTATCAGCTCCACATGCAATATAAGTGTGCAGATAAAAACACAATACAATCCACCTGAGCCTAAAACACACTGCTTAGAGAAGAAATTACATACTGTAATAGTAAAGAAACAACATTCCATCGCAAAAGAAAGAGAGCGATACACCTCAACAACAAAATAACCAACAAAATAGAAAAATGGATCTCATCAAATACATACTGCTCTTATCCCTGTACCTAACCATACCCGCACTGACTCTCAACCTTAACCAACAACATACTATATATCACATAATAAACCCACTCTACTACATATATCACCCCTCATTAATAACAGTACTGCCTCAACAGATTCAATACTCCTCACACCCCCCCCCACCAAGATCACATACTACGTCCAAATAAACAACCCCATCTCAGAAACCAGACAGCCCCCCGAGATCCACAACACCCCAAACAGAAGAGAACAAATCACATCAAAAACCTAGCAAGAAAAAACAAAAACAAATCCACAACAACGGCCTACCAGATGAAAGACTATTACACCCATCATCCTTATCAACGCCAGATCAATAAGGAACAAAACACACATAATACATGACATCATCACGGACGAACAGCCAGACATCCTATGCATCACTGAAACTTGGATCACAGAGACCGACGCCGCAATAACAAACCAAATAACCGCCCCCGGATACAAAATATACAACCGCCCCCGCATTTCTAGAAGAGGAGGAGGAGTCCTGATTGCAGCCAAGTCCACCTTGTCACTCACCAGCACTACACACAGCACCAACAAAGACATTGATATACTCAAAGTAGAAAACAACTCAATAGCAACATGCCTAATATACAGACCCCCGTCCGCACCCCCAGAAACTCTAGCCACAGCACTAGAATGCGTATCAACTACAGCAATCAGAAAATATCAAATCATCCTGGGAGACATAAACCTACCATCCCTACCACAATGTCAAGCCAACACATTCATGGAAGCCATGGAACAACTTGGTTATAAACAAATAATAAACGAAGCAACACACAACAAAGGTAACACCCTGGACATGGTATTCACACCCGCAGATCAACAATCAAACAAGGAAAATAATCCTGTAATAAAAATAACCCAAGTTCCATGGTCCGACCACCACCTAGTTGAAATTAGGATCCACACAACGCCCAGTAACCCAAATCCTGAACTACCAACACACACCCGCAGAAGCTTCAACAAATACAACAGCGAAACTCTCATAAATTCCATCACCTCACACATAGACCTGACAAGCACCGACCTCGATAGCCTAGTAACCAATTGGAACTCAGGAATTCAAGAGATATCTGAACCAAAATGGAAAGCAACGAATAACAACCACAGACCCAAAATGGAACCATGGTACACAGAAACTCTATCCACCCTAAAGAGAGAACTACGAAGAGCAGAGAGAAAATGGCGACAGAACAAAACCAACGAACGTAAAACAGAATACCTAACCATACTCTCTAAATACAAAAACGAAACCAACACAGCAAAACGTTTACACCACACAAATGTACTAAGTAAAGCATTAAACAAACCCAGAGAATTATTCGCCTTGGTCAAAGCCCTCACCAAAACAACACAAGAGGACCAACACAATGATAAAATCAAGGTCCAAGCGCTAGCTGACCACTATGCCAGCAAACTAAACCCACAGGACGGACCCAAACACGCGCCCTCACCAGATGTCTCATCCACCGAACCACAACCTACTATGACAGCCATACAAACACACGTCACCCGCTGGAACAAATTTTACAACATTGGGGACAAACATGTCAGTAATATAATTTCAAACATCAACACCACAACCTCTCCCCTAGACCCCTGCCCAGCTTCATGGATAAAAGCAACAAAAGCAGAAACCACCCACCAAATTGCACACATAATAAACCAATCACTCCAACAGGGCATCATGCCAAACCAACTCAAGAGATCCATCATAAGACCAATACTAAAAAACAAGACCCTCAACAGAGAAGACCCCACATCTTATCGTCCAATATCCAGCATAGCCCTACTAGCAAAAATCATCGAAAAGGCCGTTCTACAACAACTACAAGACCACTTGGACAACAACAGCACACTTGACGAACACCAATATGGCTTCAGACCACACCATGGGGTAGAAAACCCTACTTATTGCACTAATGGACAATCTACTCAAAGGGATTGAAAACAAAAAGAAAATCTTCATTCTCATATTCATAGACATCTCCGCAGCTTTCGATACTGTTCACCACCAAACACTACTAAACAGATTGAGAGATATAGGAATAACAGGAACCCCACTAAAATGGTTCTCATCTTATATCTCCAACAGAATGCAACAGGTACAGTTCAATAACGAAAAAGCAAAGGCTTTCCCACAAACACAGGGCATACCACAAGGCTCAGCCCTATCCGCGCTTCTCTTTAATGTGTACATGAGACCAATCTGCGAAATATTCAAAAAGCATAAAATCCAATATCACATATACGCTGACGATATTATGCTCTATACTCAACTTGATGCAAGCAACCCAAACTACTCTCAGCTAGAAACATGCTTAAAAAACATGCAAGCCTGGCTCCAGCGGAACAACATGGCCATAAACCACAAAAAAACCGAAGTCATGTTCATCTCAAGAAAATCAGATTTCAACCCTCCAGCCTCAATTACCCTAGGTGACAACACTTATCACACAAAAACTGAAATAAAATACCTCGGAGTAACACTGGATAACGAATTAAAGCTGACAAAACACCTTCGCCTAGTAAACAGAGCCATCTTCCACAAACTCAGGGTTATACAACCTCTCAGGAACATCATAGAACACACCGACTTTAGGACAGTAGCCCAAGCCCTCATCATACCACATCTCGACTACTGTAATGCAATCCTGCAGGGCCTGCCAAAGAAAACACTAAACATACTCCAGATGGCACAAAATGTCGCTGCCAGAATCATCACCAAAACAGGTGTGGCAGAACATATCACCCCGGTGCTGGTTGAACTACATTGGCTCCCCATCGTAGCCCGTATAAAATACAAAATCCTAATAACGACGTTTAAAACCATCCACAATCTGGCACCAACCTTCCTCACAAACCTAATCACCTTACAACCTGCTAACAGAAACAGGAGAACCGCCACCATAAACAACCTGCAAGTACCAATAAGTATAAGATCAGTTAATGTAGCCACAAGCAACAGAGCATACTCCTTCACTGCCCCATCACTTTGGAACCAACTACCGCCTGAACTGCGCTCAATAACGGACCTGATGGGCTTCAGAAAAGATCTGAAGACACACCTATTTCAAGAGGCCTACAATGTACCATAAATCAACAATGTACGCACCAAGAGATACAGCGTATTATAAATCAGCGCAAAATGTATATATGTAATATATGTAAAATATAAATGTATATATACTGTAGAAAAGTATAATTATAGCCGCCCCACCCCCCACTGTACCCTATTATAATTTTGAAAATCCTATATACCTTAAATGAACCTGTTCTACACACTCCAAGGAGACTTACTGTAATCTCTTAATCTTGAAATTATGTTGTATACAATAATGAAACTCGCTCGAGTTGTTTTGAAAATCTGCTGTATACTTTAATGAAACCCGCATGATTTGTTTTTAAAACCTATCACATAACCTTGTTAATCACAATGTAGTGTTTAAATTCTGTCAATGATTTGATTTTCTCTGTATCCTTAATCAAACCGCTGCTGATCGCTGGAAGTAGCGGTATACAAATATGTGCTAAATAAATAAATAAATAAAATAAAGTTTTGAATTTTTACAATTAGGAAAAGATTGAAAGTTACATGTGAAATATACAATCAAGATGGGTAGAAAGTGTGATATTAATGACTTTGTAAAGGGACAAGTTGTCACACTCTATGCTGAAGGATATTTGCAATGTGCTATTGCAAAACATTTGCATATATCAAGGTGTGTATTTCAGAATGTTCTGAAATCAGGTGGCCGTACACGTCGTTCGAAATGTGGGCGCAGACGGATAACTACTGGACGAGATGACCGATTCCTCAAAAGCATTATTACATCTAGTCCACATACTTCATCTCAACGTGTGGCTCAGTTAGCTAATGATCGAAGTGCCAGATCTGTCCGATGACGGCTTGTGGATGAATTCAAACTCGTGGCCAGAAGACCTGCCAAGAAGCCTATGATGACCAGGAAACAAATTGCTGCCCGCATACAGTTTTATAGCAAGATGAAAGACAAATCTGCTGAGTGATGGGAGAGGGTAATGTTCACAGATGAAAGTACATTTCAACAAGTACGTGGGAGTGGTTACAACTACGTCCGTCGACCAGCAGGCGAGAGACTAAATCCAAAGTACACGATCAGGATTGTTAAACACCAACCATCAGTCATGGTATGGGGTGGTATCTCGGCAAATGGACGATGTGGCCTGCACATTTTTGAGAAAGGTGAAAGAGTAAATGCTGCAAAATACATATCCATGCTGAATAGTAAAGTTAAAATGCACATGAATGTTTCTGGCACAACTGTATTTCAGCAGGACTCGGCCACACTGCAAAAACAGTCAAAAAATGGTTCGTGGACAAGATCGAACTGCTACCAAGTTGGCCATCAAACTCTCCGGATCTCAATGTAATTGAAAGCTGTTGGAATCTTATGAAGAAAAAGGTGGCAGCACACCGTCCAACTTCAGAAGCAGATTTAAAGGACATACTCAAGCATGTAAGGGTCAACGAAATCACTCTGGCATACTGTAAAATGTTAGTTAACAGTATGCCTGCAAGAATCCAGGCTGTGCTGAAAAATCATGGACACCCTATCAAATATTGACACATATATTGTTTCCTGAATACAACTTTGAAAATGACATATGTATCTTTGGTTCTTAAAGCTTTTGACCATGAAAATGACAATAACACGTACTTTTCTAATAAAATTCTGATATTTTGGACTCTGCCTTAATTTTTTGGCCACTATTGTACATGATGCTGGTAACTCCCCATTTTATCAAAAGCAGTTTCATTAGTGATTTATTGCTCCTTTTTTTTATGGAATACTAAATGCACATTCTCTGCTTCAAATAGCCTTACTGCGAACTTAGGAACAACGTCAAAGGGTTCCAACAAGATGAAATGTTTATGTTTACTAATTTGATGAATCACCTTATGGACCACAAGGTGATTTGCAATTATTAAACATAGTAAAAGAACAAAACATTTATTCTCAGCTAGCAGCAATACATAGCAAAAATTAAGCATTCTGGATGAAGAAAGGGGCTGTAAAATGGGAAAAATGACCTGGCCAAAACAGCACCCTTTTACCACAGAGAAATTTCCAGATGTTGGGGGAGGGGTTAAAGTCCATGGTAAGGACTGAAGCTATTTCAGAAGTGCTATCTGCCTATGGACAAGAAGTAGAAAGGCTTCATCATACAGACAACTTCAGTAAGTGTCTGAAAAATTGACAGTATGTGGAAAAACAAAGGCTAGATTATGATGGCAGATCCTACGTGAAAAATTCAGACCATGTACTTCTAACTGTTTAAACTAGAGGATGGGGGTGGCACATGGAAACTGATGAATTCAGAATGTCACCCTCAGCAAAAATAAACCATCTTAGCAGCTCATTTCTGAACAACAAAGTAGAAGAGGAGACTAGGCAAATGGCTATAAAGAATATTTTTTTTATTTATTTACATTCTCTTATATACTGCGCTATTCCACATCAGTGCGGTTTACATTGAACAAACTGAAATTACATTGAACAGGGCATTATAACTTGGAGATAACTATTTACAGGGAACATGGGCTATGGAGGGTTAAGTGGCTTGCCCAAGACCACAAGGAGCACCTGTGGGACTAGAAACCCCAGTCCTTCTGGCCCAAGGTTGCTGTCTTCTAGTGGGATTTGAACACCCGACCTTCTGGCCTGAAGTACCTTGCCCCAACCGCTAGAAAGCCAACAAAAAATAACTAGAAAGCAATGAGCACAAATGCTCAGAGTCTAGGCAACAAAGTTTCTGATCTACAAGCCCTAATGGCAGAGTCAAATATTGTTATTATGGAGACATGGTATAATGAGCCTCATGAATGAGGAATTGTGCTAGTAACATAGTAAATGACGGCAGATAAAGACCAGTATGGTCCATCTAGTCTGCCCAGCAAGGCACCTGCCGCTCCATGCATGTCACCCCTCCCTATGCCTTTGTTTAGGTGTGTACCCACCGCTCTATGCAGGTCGCCCCTATTTGCTGAGATATAAGAGATAGTTAAGCTTATTTTGATTTTATCCCGTTGTTATACAGGAATCCACTGTGTCTGTCCAGTACCATTCTGAATTCTGTCACTGTATTTGCCCCCGCCACTTCCATCGGGAGGGCATTCCAAGCATCCACCACACTTTCAGTGAAAAAGTATTTCCTGACATTGCCTTTCAGTTTACCCCCTTGCAGCTTCATGTTATGCCCTCTAGTTTTACAGATTTCCTGTCTTTGGAAGAGGTTTGTTTGTTCATTAATATACTTTTAATTATTTAAAGGTCTGAATCATATCTCCCCTGTCCCTCCTCTCCTCCAGAGTGTACATATTTAGGTCTTCGAGTCTCTTCTCATAAGTCTTCTGACGCAGGCTCCAAATCATTTTGTTTGCCTTCCTCTGAACTGTTTCCAGCCTTTTTATATCCTTTGCGAGATACGGTCTCCAAAACTGAGTCCAGTCTGTTGAAAATTTTGATGTCATCTGCAAAAAGAAAGACTTTTCCATTCAGTCCTTCAGCAATATCACTCATGAATATATTGAACAGTACCGGTTCCAAGACCGAACCCTGGGGCACACCGCTAATCACCTTTCTCTCAACCGAATGCGTTCCATTTACCATCACCTTCTGTTGTCTGTCAGTCTTATTAGAAGGGATAGAGAGGGCCAAAGGTTTGGAGGAATAAACGTTCTTCTTTTTTTTAATGTTTTATTTATGCAAAATTAAGAAAATAAATCCAAGTTAATAATACTTGAAGGAAAAGAGGCATGAGCAGCAAACATTCATAAGGAATTACAAGGTAATACCCAGAACCTCACTAGCCCTCACACATAAGGGGATCCAAGATAAATTTAAGAAACCTTAAACTATAAACACATAGATGGATAATCCAAATCTACCACAACATCGGGCATTAACCAATTCTGCAAGGGAGCAGAAACAACTGCCCCCCCCCCCCAACTAGGAGTTGGTGGCTAAGCGAGAACTAATGAAAGCAGCTAAATTAGAGGGGTTATAAAAAATATAGGAAACTGAATGTAATTTAACCAAATATTTACATGGAAATTTAAGGAAAAACAGACCCCTAGCTGATTCACCCCAAGCCTAAGTAACAAAAACTCCCTTCTTCTTCTCTGGGTGTCACGTGATAAATCAGGAAACATATGAATAGACATGCCTTTAAACAAAACAGATCTTTTCTTAAAATAAAGTCTAAGCAGCCATTCACGATCTGACACCGGAGCCAATGATACTAAGGGGTATGTTTACTAAACGGCGCACCTGTGCGGGGCGCACTTGAGCGCCCTAAAATGATGCATTTAAGTGCTCTTAAACGCCCCGTACGCGTGCGTGTCACATTAACGGGCCCCGCATGCGTGCGCCGAAAACGCGCACGTTTGCGGGGCGCTCATGTGCGATAGAGGCGTGGAAAGGCGAAATGAGGGCGGAGGAAGGCCCCCGAGGGGCAGAGAGACGGGGTCAATGGGTGGGATGTGGGAGGGGAGAGACTCCCCGCACAGGAGCGTCCCTGAATTTACAAGGAAAAAATACCGCGAGTGAAACACTCGCGGTAGAGCGCATTTAAAGGGAAGAGAAACCATTTCCGTCAGCAATGTACAGCAAAATCGGGGAAACCTAAAAAACGTGAGCAGTGTGATACATGTGCACAGAACAAAATAGCAAATATGATATGAAAATGACCACAACAAATTCTAAGAAAATTATAATCCATCTGGGCAACAGTGATATTAATGGGCAACCATACAAAACACTCCCAGGAAAGCTCCAAAAACAAGAAATGATTTTTGGAAGGGTCTACGCTCCATAGACTCATTCAAAAGCACTGCATTTTAATGGAGCTTTCCTGGGAGTGTTTTCCAGGTTGCCCATTGATATCACTGTTGCGCAGCTTGGTTATGGTTTTCTTCCCCTTTTTTGGAGGGCATTTGTGAGGTTTATTTGCACCTTTGTCCCCATACAAGGTCAACGAGCCCACAGTAAAATTGTGAAGAGCAGGGTGTCTGACTCGTGCGGCCAGGTATCACATCTCCAGAGACTGCACTGTTTCTGTGGCCACAGTGTGGTGCAGCGGACACAGCCAGTACCTGTAGGACCAGAGGGCCACAGGTTCAAAGCCCAGCTGGGGCTCCTACCAACCCAGTCCCCATCATGTTACCCACCACTAAACAGTGAGAGTACAGACACTCTTTTATTGCAGAGAACATAAGCATGGTCCCAACACCTATATTTTACCCTACACTGCACACAAACCATAACAATGGGCATTGCCTACAGCCGAGTCCCCCAAAGTCAGTCCTGGAGTGCCACAACTCACTCAGGTCATATGTTTTTCCCAGATAGGAACATGTCTGCATGTTTGCGGAAGGGTACAGGTGGCGGAGGGGGCAGTGGCTGCAAACCACAGCAGATGTGGCCTAGGCCTGTGCAGGCTGGCACCGTCCACCGCAACAGACAGGCTCTGTCGGATGTACAGTCATGTACTCCCCAGGGAACACAGCATATCTGTGGCAACACGGTGGAGCAGTGCACACAGGCAGTGTGTGCAGGAACAGATGGTCACAGGTTCAAAGCCCAGCTGGGGCTACTGACAATTCAGTCCACATATTTTTCCTACAACTAAACCGTGATAGTAAGGACAAAACTGTATAGCTAGGAACATATGCATGATTAATACGCCTATATTTTACCACAGCACTCACAGACACCATAAACAGGTGCATTACCTGGAGCAGAGTCTCCCAAATGCAGTCCTGGAGGGCCCCCACACCATTCAGGTTCCATGCTGCCTCTAACAAAGATGCCTGTGCTGCATAGCTATGCACCACCCCCATGGTATGCAGATGTAGCTCATGCATATTTATGAGGGATAGCATGAAAATCAGAACAGTGTGTGGAACACCAGGACTGGATTTGGGGAACTCTGCCGTAAAGCAGCAGCCAACAGGGCCAGACACCCCCCCAAAGGCCCCATTGGCCAATGCCTCCTGGAGAGGCAGGACATTGGGCCCTGCCTGTATCTCCCAATACTAACAGTTGCATACCTCAGCACTGCCACCCTACACCTGGGTATACGGTACACAGCTATCAAGCGTTTCCCATTATAACTGGCAGATCTCCAGTCCTACGTAAAGCACAGTTTGCTCATTCAGCTCCACCATAACACTCAAACAGATGTCTGCGGTGTGTGCTGCAGGTCTGGTCTCTGACAGTGTTTACCACCCTGGGATGTGACCCCCAACAGTAATGCGTACCATATCCATGCATGTACTGTGTCCAGGACTGGTGTGGTGGGTATGGCTGCTGAACCCCTCTATAGTAGCACAATGCTGGCATAGGTGTGGGGGTGGCTGTCTGTCTATCCAGTGTGTGGTGGCTGCAAACACCTTCTACAGCCCACACTGCCAGCAATGTTGCCAGTATTGGGCTGGCAATGTGCATAATGAGGAGCAAGGTACCATGGGTATAGGCCGGACAGGGTGGCCTGGACAGGGTGCATCTGCACAGGGCATAGGGCACTGACTGGGACATTGTAGTGCTCGGCCACCACTGACACAGACAGGGTGACCTCAGTATGTCCTGCTGAGAGATCACTCTCACCCTGACTGTGCAGTGACCACAGCATGGCTAGGCACCACCATAGTGCTATTGAGTATTTCTCTCATGTGATAGATATGGGTTTCCATTTGGGGTCCAGTCACTGATTTGTCTGCTTGCTCTGTATGCTGACAGCCCAGTTCTGGGTGCATGCATCTCCACTGGGAGCATGCACTATGGACTAACTAGCAGACTGTAGCTGGTTTGTGTCTTGCTGGAGTGGCTTGCAGGGTGCAGTGGCTGTTGGCTTGCTGCAGGAGAATATCAGATGGTGGTGTGCAGCTTACCATATCCTGGTTGTATGTCTGTTGTGGGGACTGGGGTTGATGTTGCCCTCTACTGCCACCTTTGCAGGGAGGTAGAGTGTGGATCTATTGATGGGAGACCATGTTTGCCACCCTTGGTCAGGGGGGGGGTGCACCTGACTGAGGCAGACGGGGATATCCATGGTGTTTGTGCAGATGCTACCTATCTTGCAAATTAACACTGCTCTGGACCTCCCGCATGGTCTCCATCAGCCATCGAAGGTGTTGTGGACCTGGTCCTGGGCGCCTCATTGCACACTCAGGGTGAGCACAGTACCTGCACGATGTGACAGTGTGTAGCTACTCTGTGCCAGTAAAACACCCGGTCAGTACCCCCCTACCAGGCCGAGGTGCTGTGGGGGTGCACCCGGTCACTTCCCCCAACCAGGCCGAGGTGCTGTGGGGGTGCATTGCCCATCTTGTGTCCATCTGTGGACAGCTAATTTGCATGTGCAGTGCATCATGGGTAGGGGTGGGCTAACCCTATCCTGGTGACCACAGCAGACTGTCTGTGTGGTGACGTGCAGGCTTTCTGCAGCCAGCCAGGGGCTTGCTAGCAGCTATAGAGCTGTAGCCTAATGGTTATGTCCCTGCCTGTGAAGCCAGAGGTCATGGGTCCAAACCCACATTGGGGTTATTTGTTAGGGTTGTCCAAAGCATTATTTGTCTTTAATGTACATATTTTGTTGCCAGCAAACAAACCCTCAGCGTACTGTACCCATAGGGTGCCGCTTTATATGGCGCCCTATCGGGCAACCTATGGTTTCCGTCCATCTAAGGTGCACTATACATTATCCTGTGACACAACTTATAGGGTTCCCTATGGGGGACATATTAGGGTGCCGTGGCGGATAGTGCACTTTATAATGTGTCCTATGGAGTGCCGTATAGGGTGCTTTATACGGCACCTTCAATTACAGCACGTGAGGGCGTGTTTGCTGGCAGAAATTAATAAAATAAACATACGGTGCTGCAGGACAAAATATGTACTAAGATAAGGCGGTTTAGAAATACTGTTAAATAAAATGTACATTGCAAACCTGCTGCCACAGCCAGCCTTCCGTATTAGGCACCATGGGGAGCAAACCCATGACCCCTGTATCAGCAGTCAGTGCCTTAACCATTGTGCTCCACTGCTGCTCTCCCTTGCATGTCAACGCACCTACCTATGCTTTTCATTCCTTAAACTGCACAGTGCTGCCATCGACAACAGTACTCTGACCTTGCGGTACCTCATACGACACCCTCTACAGCGCCCTGTGAGCAACATTCTAGGGTGCCGTGGCAGACAGTGCACTTTACAATGTGCCTTATGGGGCGCATTATGTTCACACGCTTTAAGGGTGCGGCTAGTACTGTAAATTAAAATAAACATAACTTGACTCCTTAAGCAACCTTCCCCATAATACGTAATGCTTCAGCTAGCCCTGTTCATTGGGCACTGTGAGGAATTGAACACTTGCTCCCTGCACCATTGGTCAGTGTCAAAACCATTGTGCTGTGGTTCTATTCCTGTGTGTGTGCACATCAGCGTGCCGCCTTATGCCTCCTATTATTAAATAGCCTCCTTAAGCAATAGCCTAATGCCCATCTGCGCGTCGCCTTATGCCGCCCATTATTTGTATGCCTCCTAAAATATCACCTCTCCAAGCTCTGTTCATTGAGCACAGTGGGGGATCAAACCCCTGATCCCTGCACCATTGGTAAGTGCCTTAACCATTGTGCTGTGGCTCTGTGTTTCTGTTTGCACATCAGCGCCCCACTTATACCTTCCAGTATGCGATTGCCACTGAAACCGGCGCGCCGCCTTATGCCGCCCAGTAGTAATATGCCGCCAGAAACATCAGCGTGCCGCTTTATGCCGCCCAGTATTAATATGCCGCATAAAAACATCAGTGCGCCGCCTTATGCCGTCCAGTATTGATGTGCCGTCAGCGTGCTGCTTTATTGGGCCCAGTATTTCTCTGCCTCATAAACTAACACCTCAGCAAGCCATTGAGCATTGTGGGGGTTTGAACCCCTGATCCCCACACCATTGGTCAGTGCTTTAACCATTGTGCTGTGGCTCTCTTCTTCTGTTTACAGATCAGCGCGACACATATGCCTCCCGTTCAGCTCTCAGTTGCGGTAAGGTGCGGGGCGCACACGGGCGCCGCGCACCTTAGCGCATCTGTCAATCATGGCTTTTCTTCTTCAGGACGGAACGCCCACTCCTTATACGGCACACGCACTCTACCGCGGCCCGCACTTTACCGGCCTTTTAGTAAACATACCCCTAAGAGTGTTGCAGGTACCACAATCTCAGATATGGAAGTGTCCAGTAATTCAGATACATTCAAAATATTCATAGCCTCAGACTCTGCAGAAATTTTCACATCTGAACCTTTAGTTTTCTTGCACGTAGATATGTAATAAACTTAGAAAGCAGAGGATGAGAATGAACTGGAACCACCAAAATTTCAGAAACATAAGATTTGAACATGTCCCGGGCTGTAACCATAGGGGAACGGGGGAAATACAACAGTCTCAAGTTCATAGCCCTGTATTGATTTTCCAACAGCTCTACTTTAATTTTCTGACCGGTCAAATCTTTACATATTGGTTATTTGTTCCACCAACTGAACAACCTTCTTATCGATAGTAGACAAATGAGACTGCAGAACTGCCGCAGACTCCTGGCTCTTCTGAACAGCCCCAAATTTATCACGAATTAACTTCAAAGTAGCATTTGTCTGAGTCACCAAATACCGAGTTTTGTTAAAGCTGTCCAGATAGAATCCAAGGTAATAGAGGCTGGACGATCCAGAGAGAAGGGCGCCAAAGTAAAAAGTTCAACTGGAACTTCAGGTGGAGCCAAAGGGCCTCCCAGCCTTCCCGATGCCAAGAGAATCTCATGGGGACTGCTCAGCCCGCTCCTGAGCTCAAACCTGTGGCTGCAGACGATGACCCCGGCAGACAAACCTCTACCAAGCTTGAACCAAGCCCATTCCCTCCCACCGGAGGCACAACTTTCTCCACATAGGATCCTGCGGCTCCAGCTGGGCTCAAACTCATGAAGTCTGCAGGTAATGCAGGTGGGAGCTGCAGATCCGGAGTAAGGTCACACCCTAAGGAGGATGCCGGACTACCCTGCCCCAGCGTCGACACAAGCGGGTTAACTCTGGATACTCCCCAATGTTCTCCGTGCAGCTATACCAAGGAATCCATTGGCCCAATCATAGAGGGAACAGCTGAAAGGGACTGCAACGGCTGGGGAGGGTTCCCCCACAGCTTCCCCTTTCGCTTAGGCATAATCAAGAAAGAAAACAGCGCACGCAACAAGCAGATCAGGCAGCCATCTTGGATCCCTGCCCCTGAATTTAGGAGGAATAGCCTTTTATGTGAAAGCCACTATTAAAGCAACTGAATTGCGGGGCACTTGGGAACAGGAGGAAGCAATATGGGTCAATTTGGAAAGAGAAGATGGAACTTCCATTCACATCAGGCAACTAGGCAGTTGCCTAGGGTGGCAACTTCTTGAGGGTGTGTGTGCAAAGAGCAGGACATTCAAAGTTGATTCTGACTACCAGAAGGGAGTGTAAGGCTTAAGGTTTGCCTAGGGCTCCAACACCCTGAAAAAATAGAATCACTTATAAGGTTGCACAGTCAAAGCCTTGCTGTAGTCGATAAAACAGTCATAGATATCCTTTTGGTATTCCTTTGTCTTTTCAAGGATCCATCTACATCTGTGATGATGTCTCTCATTCCTTGCGCTTTCCTGAACCCTGCTTGCTCTTCAGGCAGTTCTTGTTTCAGGTATGGTTGTAGTCTCTGCTGAATGATCTTCAGTAGAATCTTGCTGGCATGTAGGATCACAGCGATTGTGCGATAATTTATATGCAGAACAAATCATCACAGAAGCAGGACTGTGTGAAGACAACTGAGGTGTGAAGATTGGTGGAAGACTCATCAACAACCTTCACTATGCTGATACCACATTACTGGCTGGGTCCCAAAGTGGTGAACTGGATCAGAAAATGGTTGACTGACAGACGACAGAAGGTGATGGTAAATGGAGCTCACTCAGATGAAAGGAGGGTGATTAGTGGGGTGCCCCAGGATTCGGTCCTGGGACCGGCGCTGTTCAATGTATTTGTGAGTGATATTGCTGAAGGACTGAATGGAAAAGTCTGTCTTTTTGCAGATGACATGAAAATTTGCAACAGAGTGGACTCCCCTGAGTAAGTGGATAACATGAGTAAAGATCTACAAAAGCTGGAAGAATGGTCTAATGCTTGGCAGTTAAGATTTAATGCGAAGAAGTGCAGTGTCATGCACTTGGGAAGCAGAAATCCAAGGGAAATGTACGCAATGGGGGTGAGAGGTTGGTGTGCACGGATCAGGAGAAGGACCTTGGTGTGATTATTTCTGAGGATCTCAAGGTGGCAAAACAGTGCGACAAGGCAGTGGGAAAAGCCAGGAGGATGTTGGGTTGCATACAAAGAGGAATTACCAACAGAAAGGAAGAGGTACTAATACCACTATATAAGTCACTGGTGAGGCCTCACTTGGAATACTGTGTTCAGTTTTGGAGACCATATCTCGCAAAGGATGTATAAAGATTCAAAACGGTTCAGAGGAAGGCGACCAAAATGATTTGGCGCCTGCATCAGAAGCCTTATGAGAAGAGACTTGAAGACCTAAATATGTACACCCTGGAGGAGAGGAGAGATAGAGGAGATATGATTCAGACCTTTAAATACTTAAAGATTATTAATGAACAAACAAACCTCTTCCAAAGACGGGGAAGCTGTAAAACTAGAGGGCATAACATGAAGCTGCAAGGGGATAAATTGAAAGGCAATGTCAGGAAATACTTTTTCACTGAAAAGGTGGTAAATGCTTGGAATGCCCTCCCGATGGAGGTGGTGGGGACAAATACAGTGACAGAAATCAAAGTGGCATGGGATAGACACAGTGGATCCCTTTATAGCAACAGGATAATATCAAAATAAAGTTAGCTATCTAATTTCTCAACAAACAGGTGTGCCCTACATGGAGCGGTTCACCCCTAAACAAAGACATGGAGAGGGGTGACCTGCACGGAGCAGCAGGTGCACCTACTCTTGCCACCTTCCTGGGCAGTCTAGATGGACCGTACTGGTCTGTATCTGCCGTCATTTGCTATGTTAATATCTGAAACATTTGCTTCTCAAGATCAAGGAATATAGTCTTAAAATGGGCCTCCACCTTAATGTAAAGAAGTCAAAGATCCTGACAACTGGCAAAATCAATAAGTTCATCACTGATGGAGAAGAAATTGAAATAGTTGACTAATTTAACCTACTTGGATCAGCAATCAATAAAGAAACAACAAGCAGTGAAGAAATCTGAAGACACATTGCTCTCAGCAGAATGGCTTTGAAGGACCTAGACAAGATTCTCAAGAGCAGAGATGTCTCTCTCCATATATAAATCCAACCTGTTCAAGCCATGGTATTTTCAATAACGTCATATGGATGCAAAAGTTGGACAGTGAAAAAGATAGACAGAAGAAAACTGATGCCTTTGAATTATGGTGCTGGCGGCGAATACTGTGTATACCATGGACTGCCCAAAGAACAAACCAGTCAGTACTAGAGGAGATCAAACCTAAGCTTTCTTTAGAAGCTCTTATGACATGACTTTGACTTTCATACTTTGGATACATCACGCAAAGAGAGAGATCATTAGAGAAAGACATCATGCTTAGCAAGGTAGAAGGTCAATGCAATGAGAGGAATCGATAGAATAACAGCAGCTGTTGGTGCCACTCTATCAATAATGAGTCTGACTGAAGACCGAACACAGTTTAGGACATCTATCCAGAGGGTCGCCATGAGTCAACATTGACTCAACGGCACTTAACAATAACATAAGGTGTTTAGTTATGGAAAGAGTAGTGGCCTAGTGGTTGGGGCAAGTTGCCTTGTGCCGTAGGGGCCAGGGATTTGAATCCTGCTGGAGAATAGCAACCTCGGGCTGGAGGGATTGGGGTTTCTAGTTCCACAACCGCTCCTTGTGGCCTTGGGCAAGACACTTTACCCTCCATTGCCTCAGGTACAAAAATATAGATTGTGAGCCTTTCAGGGACAAGGGAAATATATATCATACCTGAATGTACATCACTTTGACCTGGTGAAAAGCGGTATATAAGCATTGCTAAATAAAAACTTTTTACTTGGATATTAATGCATTGAGATAGTGTTTTTTGCGCTGGTTATATTTTATTTACTGTTGGAGTAATACTCAGCCCATGGCAGTCAGTGGGTTTTTTTTTGAACGTCGACCACTGCAGACAAAAATAATCCAGATATTCATTGGCACTTCCTAGATAATGACAGCCACTGAACATCTGGACGATGTTGCCACTATCCGGATAATTGCCACTCTTATCTGGATAGTGGTGATTTTTAACCACTGTCTTGTTATGCCAGATAGCACTTAGGACAGGTAGAGCCAGATTCCCATAGGGGCATGTCCGGGCCTTCTGGGCAGCCCCAGGTAAGTCCAGAATCAAGCCTGAGAACGGCTCGGCGTGCCCCTGCCTGCCTGTGGGGACATCTTCCCCACAGGCTCCCTTGGCTGCCGCAGCTCGGCCCCCCTCTTCCCCACAGGCTCCCTTGGCTGCCGCAGCTCAGCCCCCCCTCTTCCCCACAGGCTCCCTTGGCTGCTGCAGCTCGGCCCCCCCTCTTCCCCACAGGCTCCCTTGGCTGCCGCAGCTCGGCCCCCCCTCTTCCCCACAGGCTCCCTTGGCTGCTGCAGCTCGGCCCCCCTCTTCCCCAAAGGCTCCCTTGGCTGCCGCAGCTCAGCCCCCCTCTTCCCCACAGGCTCCCTTGGCTTCCGCAGCTCGGCCCCCCCTCTTCCCTGCCGCCTGACCCACGGCTTGCTATCCAGGGCCTGGAGTGGGTGGAGGAGACCCCCCCCCACACCCGACCCCGATTGCTCCGCAAGGGCTGCTTATACCACCTTTGTGGTGGTATAAGCAGCACATCCCCATGGACCCAGCAGGATGTAGAGGGCCGTGACCTGAATTGGACCTGTACATGCTGCTGGGTTGGCCCGCCCCCGCTCTGCCCAGAGCCCACACCCTCCGGCCCCCTGTTGGCTCTCCCCATCTTAGAGCATGGGATGTGTGGGGAGGGCAGGAGGGGGAATAGGGTTCAGGCGGTAGGACCTCCATAGTGACAGTGAAAAAATCATTGCTATCCGGATAAACATGTCTCCATCCTCAAGCCGTCCCAGCACTTTCTGAATAGTCCCACCGAATATCTATTACAGTAGCATTTCTCTGGCTAGTAGCTGCTGCTAACTGCATAAATGCTTTTAAATATCGGGCCCTATGGTGATTATTAGTGGCTTGCCCAAGTCCCACAGGTGCTCCTTGTGGTCTTGGGCAAGCCACTTAACCCTCCATAGCCCATGTTCCCTGTAAAATAGTTATCTCCAAGTTATAATGCCCTGTTCAATGTAATTTCAGTTTGTTCAATGTAAACCGCACTGATGCAGAATAGCGCGGTATATAAGAGAATGTAAATAAATAAATAAATAAAATAATGATGGTCATTATATTATTTTCTCTTATAAATTTATTTTCGGCCTTTTGTAATATTCTCCTGCAGTACTGTTTTGACTAGGAGACATTTTTGGGTGTGTAAATTGCTAAATTCATTTTTACGTTTGACAATCACGGAACTGAAACACAGAATGTAGAGTCCATCTTCTTGGACAAAAGGTACAATCATGCCCTAAAAGGATCCCTCTGAAAGTATCCAATGATCTAAGCATCTGTTATAAATCGCAGTGCTTATTTTTTAGATATAGTGTATGTAGAACTAGGAGATTCCCCCTGGGGGGAGAGGTTCATAAATCATATTGTGACAGTGTGATTATAGAAAGGCCTGCATCTGTTACATTAATTGAAAGTCTACTATTCAAAGGATTCAGTCTCTCGGCATTTGCTGTACTACAATTCCTCCACAACTGACCCTGCAGATGTGCCTGTTAGCAATGTTCTTGCCTTTACCGGAGCAAAAGTCTGGTTTGCCTGGCATTTCAAGTCCAAAGACATTTGATGTTGCTTTGGAAAATTACTTCAAGCACTCAAGTATAACAATGTACTTCTTCCTCGGATCTTCCAATCTGCCGACCTCCAAATGTGGGTCTTTTACTAATGAAGGCAAAATTATTTTCTCCCAGATTTCAGTGCTATAACCCTCTTGTTTATGGGAAAGGTGTGCTGAAGTCTGTGGAGGCAGTGATAGGGAGGATCATGACTTAATTGCAATGAGGGGAATCTAGATAGGACATTCTAGTAGCTATGGACAGGGAGCCCCCCTCTCTATCTTTGTTTAGGGTTCTCAATACTGCCCTGTGCAGTTATGCCCCTCTATGCCTTAGTTAAATTTTGTTTTGTTTTTTGCTGCTATTTTGTTAATAGTTATCATGGGCTTGTCTTGAACCAATAATCCTTGGGTTGGGTAGCAGTTCTTTTCCAGGAACCTCCATAATTATCCTTCTTCTCTTTCACCTTGGACATTATGGGAGTAATTTTGAAAGCCCTATTTGTGCTTTGGACATCCGAAAACGGCCGTGCCAACTTTTTTTCAGACATTCTGGCTTAGACGTCCCAGATTGCACTTGGATGTCCTTTCTAAAGTTCCCCTCCCCACTAACGGGTTTTCAGCATTTTCAAGAAAACCTTTACCAAATATTGACGGCTCAAAACATTTTTGAGAAAAAGCAAATTAGAAATTCTCATGAAATTAGTAATGTGACCAGGAAGCAGACTTTTTACACATTCATATTTTACTAGACAGCGGATCCGTTCTGCACCCTTGAGAATTCATAGTACAGTGTTTGGTCTTCAGTAGGTATTATTTAATGAAAAGTAAGAGAGATTACCATACTATAAAGAAAATACTTCTCAAATGCTATGGACTGAGGCTGTTGAGATGTGACTAATGCTGTGGATGTGAAGGAGGTCGGCACCAGCTGCACCAGTCTTTGTAAGGATGCCTCTGAATGAGAACTTTCATGCCTAAGGTGACATTGAAATTAATTCCAAGTAACCCTTTAAGTAAAGATGGGATGCTGAGATAAGCAATAAGGAGGACAGCATGGAGGCTGGGTTACTATAATCACATGCTGCGTGCACATTGCAGGGGAGTAAACCACAGCACTCTGGGGGCAATTATCAGACTGTGCACACTAGGACAAAGTCCATGGGAACTTTTCTCCTGTGGACTTTGCATCGGTCTTAAATGAATGAGTCCACATTTATTTATTTATTTACAATCTCTTCTATACCGTGCTATTCGGCATCAGTGCGGTTTACATGGAACAAAATTCTCAGAACAGGATAACAGGTCTGAGTTTACAATTAACAGGACAGCAAAACTTGGATAACAGTGGGGTAACTATTTACACACAGGTGTCATAGAATAATATGCACGGCGTTTAGAGACCGTTTGAGAAAAGTATCCTGAGAGCGCAGCGGTCTGTAAAGTATTAGCGGGCAGCATCGGAGTCTCAGTATAGATATTGGTCCCCTGAAGAACCTCATCAGTGAAACGCGGGGGCGCTTGGATAGCAGCGTTGGGACTTAGAGATCGAGCGGATCAGCTAAGTAACTCTACAGTGTACCTGAAAAATATGAAATAAGTTGCAACTTTGTAGAGGACCACATGTTCCATTCGCTAACATATGAGAGGGGACAATTAGTAAAAATGCTGGGTCATTGATGCTAACAGGCATATTACTGGGGACTTTTAAATACCCAGGTTTTAATGCCGTGGTGTAGTCTGAGACCCAAGCAAAGCATACCCTATGTTTTGGATTAAAAAACATAGTAGAACCAGTGTATTTGAGCGTAGGTTTATTGTTTTTCTTCAGTGAGAAATCGCTCTGCTACAAGACCACACAGTTTTGTATAGAATAATATGTAACATAGAGGGTAACTATTTACATACAGGTGTCATTAATAATATGTGACATAGGTCTCAATAATCAAGGATATCTTGATAGGAGTGTTAGTTTAGCTGACTAGGTATGCTGGTGTAGATACATTCATTTGAGTGAATTGATTCATTGTTATCTGAGAAGTATTTGAGGAAGAGGTGGTGCTTGAGGGCCTTCCTAAACTGGGTTAGGTTAATGATGGCCCGAATGTTTGGTGGTAAAGCGTTCCAGCATCTTGGAGCGCAGAGTCTGAAGGCCCTGTTTGCTGTTGTCGAGGTGCATTTTGTTAATGCCTTCGGAATTATTAGCATATTTATTGCTGTGGATCTTCTTGATCTATTAGGGGCTATGGTGTGGATGAGGTCTGTTAGTGAGGAGGAGGAGAGCCTATTGACAGCTTTGAAGGTCAGTAACATGGTCTTGAAAACGATCCTGGCCTGTATAGGAAGCCAGTGTAACTGTTTCAGAAGGGGCGTCACATGGTCGCTCCTAGATGCCCCATGGAGAACCCTCGCTGCGGCATTCATTGTGAGCTGTAGAGGATTCAAGGTGGATTGGGGGAGTCCTTGTAATATGGCATTGGCGTAATCAAAGTGAGGTATGATCAGAGCCTGGTAGATTGTCCGGAAATCTTCTGGTTCAAGCAAGGAGCGTAGATGTCTGAGTGAGCGGATCTTGTAGTAGATTGCTCTAACTGTGTTACCTATGTGGGCCTTCATGTCTAGGCGTTGATCCAGTGTGACACCCAGGTATCGTATTGTGGACTTTGCTTGTAGATCAGCTTCTTTCACTTTCAAGTATTGTGGTGGGCTAAAATTTGGGTTCCTCGTAATGAAGAGCACCTCCATCTTCTTATGTTGAATTCGGAGGTTTTGGGACAGGAGCCAGTCAAATATTGCATTGAAACAATTGGTCAATGGGGAGACGTCCTTTTGCTCTGTAGAGAACGGCATATAGAGCAGGACATCATCAGCGTATATCATGCAGTCGACATTGAAAGACCGGATGATTTTACAAATTGGCTGCATGTATATGTTGAACATCAAGGCAGAGAGGGAGGAACAGTTCTGATGATGACCCACTGGATAGTACATGCTGCCATCTTCCGGACAAATATGATCTGCACCATTCAAGTGCTGTTCCGCAGATGCCTTTCTCTTTTAACCGCCCTAGGAGAAGCTCATGGCTTACAGAGTCGAAAGCTGCAGCAATGTCTAAGAAGATGAGTACAAACCCTTGACGGATGTTGTCGATACCGGTAATTATATTACTGAAGAGGGTGGTAAGGAGTGTTTCCACTCCATGGGACTCCCTGAATCCATGTTGGCAAAGGTCTAGTGGCGCAGCGGTGTCAATATGGTCGTGTATTTGTCTTTGCACCTCTTTTTCGATTATCTTAGCAAGTAAAGGTATACTGGATATAGGTCTGTAAGAGTCTACCATTTGGGGGTCTAGCTTGCTATTTTTTAGCAGAGGTCTAATAGACGTGTGCTTGAGAGCAGAAGGGAAAGAACTAGTTGTGAAGGATAGGTTCATTATCCTGGTTATTAGTGGACTGAAGTCGCTGCGCAGTTCCTTTATCCAGAAGGCTAGGCAAGGATCAGTTTGCGCTGTAGTGGTATTGAGAGTCATGATGGTGTTGTCGATGAGCTTCTTGGCTGGGGTAGAGAATGAAGTTAGAGATATTGGACCCTCTTGCTCTGGGGAGGCGGTAACTGATGATGATTTATTTGTCTGGCTTAGTTTGGGTTGTAAGTAAACAGCAAATTCCTGCGGGTGGATTTCACATTGGTGCTCAGGGGCTGGTTCCTTAGCTAGAGTCTTGACTAGGTTGAACAGATCATAAGGTTTGTTTAGCGATCTCTTTAAGGTGTCCATGTGGTACTGTTTCATCTTCTCTGTGATCGCTTTGCGGTGGACAGTTAGCTTAAGGTTGTATACCGTCTGGTCTCCAATGGAGTGTGACCGACGCCAGCGTCTCTCAAGCTTCTGTAGACAGGTGAGTGATGATCTCAGTTCCGCTGTGTACCATGGAGCGGTAGCTCTTTTCCTTGGGGGCCTGTTAGGTGGCGGTCGTAGGGCGATTGCGCTGAGACTACTGTTCCAACGAGTGATCAGATCTTCAAGGTTTAGGGTGGTCTCATTAAAGAGCAGGGGCGTTTCAGACAGGATAAGTTCTCTATTGAATGGTCGGAAACTTCGTGCAGGCAGTCTTGTGATGCTGCTTGGGACTCTGTTGCTCTACGGTTGGCCTTCGTGTGTAGGAATCTGGAAGATGATGAGTTTGTGGTCTGACCAGGGTACTGTAGTTATAGACATCACGGGGTCCTGGGATGGGTCGCAGGCTGTCTGCGGGGCAAATACAAGGTCTAGTGTGTTTCCCTTCACATGAGTAGGTTCCTTAACTAATTGCTTGTAGCCCAGAGTCTCGAGAGCTTTGAGGAAGGTCGATGCTTGGTTATCTTGCAGTGCTGGTAGGTTGAAGTCGCCTAGAATCCAGCTTGGTGTGTTTGGATTCTGGATGTTGGAGGTGAGGTCTATTATAGTTGGGAGATCATCCGGGGAGGCTGAGGGAGCTCTATACAGCAGGTTGATGGAGCAAAGCTTGTTGGATATGGTGACTGTCTCCAGGTGGTTTGTGCTAGTGGAGTCCTCCATCTGAAAATGGAGGTATGTCCTGGTGAGGATAAGCACTCCTCCTCCTCTTTTGTTTTGTTTATGGCTTGTATGCACTGAGAAATTAAAGGGGAGGAGATGGTTGTGTATGACATTGTCTTCAGAGAATAGCCATGTCTCCGTAACCATGAGTATATCGAGGTCTTGGAGGGATATTATGTCTGCAGTAACTGGCCATTTCTTACGGACTGAGCGGGCGTTGATGAGGGCACATTTTAGGCTTTGCGGGTAGGGGCTCTCTTCTTGTTTAGCTTTCATAGAGTGTTGGAGTGCAATGTGTAATAGGTGGGGGTGGTGTGAGTGGGTGTCCCATTTTGCGTTGTGATGGGAAGTACCTGCCCTCTCCTCCCCTGGCTCTGTAGGATTGGCACCTGCTTTTTGAGAATGCAGTTTTTCTGTGCATAATGTTGAAAATACAGGCTACACCCATTGTTTTCTAATTCTCTCCAAACCACACCCCAAAATGTGACTCAATGGAAATGTTTTGTGGAATGAGGTGCATGCCTTTAGATATATTGAGCAAGGGTGATTTTCAATTGACCAATTCACATGCTTAAAGTATTTTGCTAATTGTATTTTCAGGGACTGAACCTGCTGATTTGTTGACCTAACGCTGCTCAGGTATCTCCACTATACACAACAGAAATAGCCTTGATGTTGCTGAACTGGACAGTTTCAGTTAAATGTTGGCAAGATCAACGGCCAGTACGCAGGCCGTGCACATGGTGTGAACTCTCCCTAAAGCATCCACTTTAAATTCCTGCTGTGGACATACATATCCCCCACAGAAGAGAGATAGGCTCTGGCAGAGTTCACTCTTTGATGCAAGAGACATGCGTTCAGAGCCGGCCCAAGAATTGGTTTAAAGTGCTGGTGACCTTCAGCCTTATGCCCCCCCCCCTCCCCGACCATCAGACTCTCTAAATTTAGCTTTGAATGCCTTGCTCTTTGCACTCTACCCCCAGAATCTGCTACCCTAGGCAACCTCCTAGTCTGCCTAATATTTGGGCCGACCCTGCATGCACCCATCGGAAATGGAACAGCTTTTCATTCATAGCAATGTTATATAACTCCAGCCCGCCCTTCTTCCCCTGGCTTATTACTATTACAAGACCTACTGGCCGCAGTTACATCGTATCTCCTACCCTGAACTTCTATTCGTTTGTTTCAATAAGTTAAGATTTACGTTATGTTATGCTACTATTTATTTATTTAGCTAGGCTTATAGGGTCAAAGCGGTTTACAGGAAACAGAATGTTTTTACAATGAACATATGTCGTACTGTATTTACTGTATTATGTTCCTATATTTTATCGTCCAATGTAAACCCTAATGTTAAGCAACAATGATCAGTGCTGTTTAACCTGTTACTTGTAAACCGCCTTGACTTGTAGATAAGGCAGTATATAAAACCAGTAAAATAAATACAATTTAAAAAAATAAATAAATAATAAAAAATCCTGTTAAAAATAAATAAATACAACAAAGGAAATGGAAATGCAACATTCAGGGCCGGTGCCGGGATATTGGGCACGCGAGGGAAACCGTCAAACTTTCTCCATCTCCCTCCTCCAAGATTTTGATTATTAAAGTCATCAGTTATGAGCATCCTAATACCAACTCTCCAACAACAGTACTGTAAAAACACACAATTGAACATCATATTTTTAAATATGAAACTTGCTGTGTGTGTAAGAACTTGATATGCCATACTGGGTCAGACCAAGGTCCATCAAGCCCAGTATCCTGTTTCCAACAGTAGCCAATCTAGGTCATACATACCTAGCAGTTTCCCCAAAAGACACAGGTTCCACAATGCTTGTACTGGGTCAAGCAGTGGATATTCTGGGTCCTCTTTAATAATGGTTTATGGACCTTTCCTCCAGGAACTTGTCCAAACCTTTTTTTAAAACCAGCTATACTGACAGCTTTTACTACATCCTTCGGATATAAATTCCAGAGTTTGATTACACGTTGAGTGAAAAAATATTTCTCTTATTAGTCTTAAATAGGTTACCCTGTAGCTTTATTGCATGCTTCCTAGTCTTTTTATATTTTGATGGCATAAACCATCGATCTACGTTTACCCATTCCACTCCATTCATTAATTTATAGACTTCTATCATATCTCCCCTCAGCCGTCTCTTTTCAAGGTTGAAGAGCCCTAACCTTTATAGCCTCTCTTCTTCGGGGTATCCTTCCATCCCCTTTGCCATTTTGGTGGCTCATCTCTGTACCCTTTCTAATAACGCTATATCCTTTTTAAGATACGGCAACCAGAATTGCACACAATATTCAAGGTGCGGTCGCACCATGGAGCGATACAGAGGCATTATAATGTCCTTTGTTTTATTCTCCATTCCTTTCCTTATGATACCTAGCATTCTATTTGCTCTCTTGGCCACCGCTTCACACTGGGTGGATGGTTTTAACATGTTATCCACGATGACGCCTAAATCTTTTTCCTGGGTGGTGGTTCCTAATGTGGGTTTAAATGGGGGGGGATAAGACATTTTTCAGATATGTTAGTGAGAAGAGGAAGGGCAAAAGTGGTATTGTCAGACTCAAGGGGAGGAATATGTAGAAGCTGATGAGGATAAAGCGGAATTGCTTAACAAATATTTCTGTTCTGTGTTCACAGATAAAGAACCAGGAGCAGGACCTCAGAAAACACCCACAAACAGGAACAGAAGCGAAGGACATCTTGAACAATTTTCAGAAGACTGTGTTCGTGAGAAACTAGCTCAACTTAAAGTAGACAAAGCAATGGGACCAGATGGGATACACCCTAGAATACTGAGGGAACTTGTGGACATTCTAGCAGCTCCACTGACTGACCTTTTCAATGCCTCGTTGGAGTCGGGAGTGGCGCCAAAGGACTGGAGAGAGTCTCTTGTGGTGCCTTTACACAAAAGCAGAAGTAAGGATGCGGTTGAAAACTACAGGCCGGTTAGTTTAACTTTGGTGGTGAGTAAATTGTTGGAAACGCTGTTGAAAGGGAAAATAGTGAGGTTTCTGGAGTCCAGCGGATTACAGGATCCGAGGCAGCATGGATTCACCAGAGGCAGGTCTTGTCAGACAAATCTGATTGATTTCTTTGACTGGGTGACCAGGGAGTTGGACTGAGGGAGAGCCCTAGATGTGGTGTATTTAGATTTCAGTAAAGCCTTTGATACTGTTCCTCACGGGCGACTTATAAACAAACTGAGCACCCTAGCGATGGACCTAAAGTTCTCCTAGGACAAGCAGGATGTGTCAGCCACACCTGGTGACGTCATCCGACGGCGCCATGACGGAAGTGCTCTCTAGCTCAGAAGCTTCTGAGCATGTGTGAGGTGGTCCCACCTCCCCGGCCCGCCCCTAGCCGGTCAGTCTTTTTTCTTCCGCCTTCGCCTCAAGACGGATTTTTAAACTCTCTTAGACAAGATTAAATTCTACAATGCCTAAACCAGGTTTCAAGAAGTGTCTACACTGTAACAGAAAGATCAACATCATGGACACTCACCAACACTGCATCAGATGCCTGGGGACCTCTCATGAAGTACAGAATTGTTCCAGCTGCGCTCGGATGTCCCCAAGAGCAAGGAAACACCGGGAGCTCTCTCTGAAGGACTTGCTTGCCTCCTCTGCCTCATCGCAAAAAACACCAGCAAAGCAGTCAGCAGAGACACCCAAAAACGGCAGGAAAATCTCTTATGCATGCCCCAGGACTGAGTCAAGGCACCCGGAGCGAAGATCCAGCCACCGGGACACCGGAGATCTCCCTCCCGCTGAGAGAAGCCCTTCCGGAGAGATTTCCAACCCTCGGGTGAGTCCCTCCATGGTTGTTGGTAATACGGGCCTTCCTTCCCAGCCATGCGGTCCCACGGCTGTCTCCCAAGATGGCGCCGTCCATGTGGGCTCTACTGGCTCCTCCCACGGACACGCCCGCTCCCCCCTGACTGGCCGGAGCGGGTCACGTGCCTCCTCTTCAGCTGCTGCCGGGATGTCGGACCGCACCGATCGCTGCAGCCGCAGCGCCAGCAATGAGACCAGCGGCTCGGGAGACAGAGAGCGCACTGAGCATTCAGACCGGAGCGGGGCACTTCCTTCAACTTCGGCTGTCGCCGACTTGCCAGAACGCGCTGAGCGCCGCAGCCGCGAAGAGGTCAGCGGCTCTGAAAAAAGAAGCAGCGCTAGAGATAGAGACCGCGCCGGACAGACCGGCGCGGGGGTCTCAGACCACGCCGAACGTGCACGCCCCTCCACTTCGGCTACTGCCCACATAACAGACTGTGCTGAGCGCTGCAGCCGGGAAGAGCTCAGCGGCTCAGTACAAAGGAGCAGCACTGCAGGAAAAGACTGCGCCAGGCGCAACGGCGCGGGGGCCCCAGACTGCGCAATAGAGAGAGACCACACAGAGCGTAACGGCGCGGAGGAGTGCCAGCGCGCAGAGTGCAGTAACACCGGGGATCGCACTGAGCGCAGCACTGAGAATACTGAAGCATGTAAGAGCAGTGGGAAACACACCCACAAGAGGAAGCACTGGAGGCACAGAGACAGTCGGTCTCCATCTGGGACAAGAGCTTCCCGTAGCGGGTCCCCACACAGACACAAGAGCAGAAGGAGATCCAGCCCGGGCTACAACCACAGAGAGAGAAGCAGCAGATCTACGGATTCTACCACCTCTGCCATTCTAAGCCCGCTCACCCGCCTGGTGGAACAGACTGCTCCCCCAAGGCTATCCCAAGAGCCAGTAGCGCCCGTACACCTTCCACGGGCATCCACGGAGTGGCACCTCTCCTCTAGATCGCCTAGCCGGTCACCCTCCAGAGCGCGGACCCTATCTCCAGCACCGGCTAGATCCCGGACTCCTTCCCCAGCACAACTGGATTCCGGGGAAAGCGAAATGGAGGAGTTGGGCTCTGTTACTTCCAAGAGCCCAGCTGATGATCTAGAGGAACCACCGACACCCATGCCTGAAGACCTATCTTACCCCAAATTCCTCAGAAAAGTGGTGTCCAAACTAGGGCTGACCACAGACGAGACACCAGACGAGAAGGAGCCGGAGGTCATGAAGTACCTCAGCGGCCCCAGGCCAGCCATGGCTCTTCCACTCCACCGCAAGTTGAAGGACAAACAAAGCACAGTCTGGCAGTCCCCAGCCTCTGGCCCATCGTGCTCCAGACAGCAAATACATCATACATATGGCACCAGGCTTCAATAAGCCACAACTGCCTCACCAATCCATCGTAGTGGCATCTGCACTCAAAAGATCAAAGTCTACGCGGACCCAAGCCAACCATCCGCCAGGCCGGGACCCCAAGCGCCTAGACGACGTGGGAAGGAAGGTGTTTCAAGGGGCCATGCTCAGTGCCAAGATATCAGCACATCAGTTCCAGCATGTCCTCTTCCTCGACGCCCTCTTAGCCGACCTCAAAAGCCAGCTGCAAAATCTGCCCAGGGACTCACGCACATCTGCCTCATCCACCATGCATGAACCAGCCGAATGCAGTAAACACCTGATGAGTACAGCCTTTGATGCCTTTGATACGGCCGCCCGGACTGCAGGCACGGCCATTTCGGCCCGCCGCTGGGCATGGCTCCGTGCATCAGGACTGTCGGACAACACTCACGACCGAATTGCGGACGCCCCCTGCTCGGGTGACTCCCTCTTCGGAGATAAAGTCGCAGACACGGTGAACGGTCTAAAGGAGGATTGCACAACTCTAAAGACGCTGGCAGCGGACGGACTCGAACGCCCCTCCTGGCCTCAGAAAGGGAGTTACTCCCGCAAGCCCTTTTCCTCTACAAAACAGTATTACGGCTACAATTCTGGCTCCAACCGACAGTGGCAGACGCCCAGGTTCAAACAGACCTACCATAAGCCCTCCTTTCAAAGACAACAACTGCGACAACGCAAACAAAAACAAACAAACATACCTCATGCCGGGAAAGACACAACTCCCTTCGACTACCCGACCTGGCTGGGCCCTGCACCGGATACATCGCCTACCCCACCGGTAGGGGGTCGCCTATCCCACTTCCTCCCGGCCTGGCAGGAGATCACCACAGACAAGTGGGTCCTGGCAATAATCCAGTCAGGCTATCGCTTGCATTTCTCCTCCCCTCCATGGCAGCGCAAGCAGCCCATCAGCCAGCCTCCACAACATTTGGAAAAACCACTGGCGGAGCTCCTACAACAACTTCTCCTGTCCCGGACGATAGAGCTGGTGCCCCCGGTCGAAATCAACACTGGCTTCTACTCCCGGTATTTCCTGATTCCCAAGAAATCAAAGGGCCTCTGCCCCATCCTGGATCTCCGCAAGCTGAACAACTTCATCTCAAAGGAGAAGTTCAGGATGTATTCGCTCAACTCCATCCTCCCCCTCATCAGAGCGGGGGACTGGATGGCTACACTGGACTTGCAAGATGCTTACTCCCACATCCCAGTCCACCCCTCACACAGGAAATTCTTGAGATTCATAGCGATGGGGTCCCACTACCAATACCGAGTCCTGCCATTTGGCCTCTCCCCAGAGCCCAGAGTATTCACGAAATGTGTAGCAGTGGTCGCTGCACATCTCAGAAAACAAGGCATCGCCATCTTTCCTTACCTGGACGACTGGCTCCTGTTGGCGAGATCCGCACCGAAGCTCAAACTGGCAGTACGCCAAACCACTGCCCTTCTACTCACACTGGGGTTCCTTCTCAACAAAGACAAGTCCCGATTGGAACCAGTGCAGCGCACGGAGTTCATCGGGGCGATAATCGACACCAAAGCCTGCAAGGCTTTCCTGCCACGGGCCCGGATCGGGGCCATCGTCAGCCTAGCCACGAAAGTGTCGGCGACACAACAGACATCGGCCCACGAGATCCTACGCCTGCTGGGCCACATGGCCGCGACAACGTCAGTCCTCGCAATGGCAAGGCTCCATAGGCGCCCCCTTCAGTGGCACCTGCGGAATCGCTGGAAACAACTCTCCCAGCCACTCAGCACCCGCATACTGATTACGGCCAGGATTGTCAAGAGCTTGAGTTGGTGGACAAACCCTATCAACCTCTCAGTGGGCAAGAACCTGCAGCCCCACATTCCTCAACTCATCCTCACCACGGGTGCGTCCTCCAAAGGATGGGGAGCCCATGTACTGGATCTCAACACACAAGGAGCCTGGACCAAAGCGGAACAAGCCCTGCACATCAATGTTCTCAAACTCAGGGCTGTCAAATACGCCCTTCACACCTTCTTACCTCAGCTGGCGGGCAAAACGATCTTGGTGCAGACCGACAACCAGGTGGCCATGTTCTATATAAACAAACAAGGGGGCACGGGCTCCCGCTCACTTTGCAAGGAAGCCCTCGAGACATGGACATTGGCGCTCACCAACGACTGCGTCCTACAGGCGACTTACCTCCCAGGGGAGCAAAATGCATTAGTGGACAAACTCAGCAGACAACTCCAACCTCACGAATGGATGCTTCACGAGGAGGTAACAGACAACCTCTTCAGACGCTGGGGGGCACCCCAGATCGACCTCTTTGCAACCGAAGTGAACGCCAGATGCCAGTTGTTCTGCTCCAAACGCCCATCGAAACACAGATTGGCTTCGGATGCATTCGCCATCCCCTGGGGAACTTGGGAGTTGGCATACGCCTTCCCTCCAACACCTCTATTAACAACAACGATACAGCGCATCATCAAGGAGAAAGCGCACGTGATCCTGATTGCCCCCTATTGGCCACGACAGATGTGGTTCTCCCTGCTGTTACAGCTCGCTCAGGAACCTCCTGTTCGGCTCCCACTGAGGCCGGACCTGCTGACCCAGAACGGCGGCAGCACATGGCACCCCAACCTCAAGACGTTAGCCTTGACAGCCTGGAGACTGAGAGGCGGACCTTGAACGACTCGCATCTACCTCCGGAGGTACAACACATTGTGCTGGCGTCCAGGAGACCATCAACCAGAAAGGCATACGGTCTCAAGTGGAAGCGCTTCAGTATATGGTGCAAGGCCCAAGGCGTCCAGCCAACCTCTTGCCCGGTTACCTCTGTACTACGGTACCTCTCCTCCCTCTTCAACTCTGGCTTAAAACCGCAATCCATCAAGGTACACCTAGCAGCCATCGCCTCACTGCCCGAGCGCCCAGAAGACCAGTCTTCAGCCTCTATTGCCGCCCTCCCCATTGTATCATGCTTCATGAGAGGGCTCCGGAACCTGCAGCCCCCGGTACAAAAGCCGGTACCTTCATGGGACCTCAACGTCGTACTCCAACAACTCATGCAGGAGCCGTTCGAGCCATTGGCCACGGCCAACGGGAAATACCTTTCCTGGAAGACTCTTTTCCTCGTTGCCATCACCTCTGCTCGGAGGGTTAGCGAGTTGCAAGCCCTGGTTGCGCCCCCGCCATACACGAAACTCTACCACAACCGGGCGTCCCTCCGGACGCACCCCAAGTTCGTCCCTAAGGTCGCCTCTGCGTTTCACGTCAACCAGTCAGTGGAGCTCCCCTCATTCTTCCCAGCACCGCACTCATCACCGGAGGAGCAGCGCCTACATTCCCTCGATTGTGTACGCGCCCTCCGCATCTACATCGATAGAACTTCTGCCATCCGGATGGGTACCCAACTCTTCATCTCCTTTGACCCGAATAGACCAGGGCGCCCGGTCACCAAGCGCACGCTCTCCCACTGGATCTCGAACTGCGTAGCCTATTGCCTACAGAGAGCAGGTGCGCTCCCAGCGAACAAGGCGACCGCACACCAGCTCCGTGCCATCGCCGCTTCCCTGGCCTGTGCACAAGAAATTCCACTGAGTGAGATCTGCAAAGCCGCCACATGGTCCTCTCAGTTAACCTTCCAGAAGCATTATTGCCTTGATGTCCACGCGGAGGCCGACGGCTCCTTCGGCCGAGCGGTCCTATCGGCGGCTATGACACCCTCGAACGGGGGCCCAACCGAAGTATCCCGAGACTGACCTGGACTACTACATCCAGACCCTGCTGCTATTACCAGTCAATGTTTACACGGACTGTTTTACACTGTTGTGATTGTTGCCTATTGCTGCACTGCCACTTGTTGTTGCACTGCCCTCTACACTGTTGCGATTGTTGCCTATTGTTGCACTGCCACTTGTTGTTGCACTGCCCACTTGTTTGTACTATCTCTGGACTGCGCAGTTATTAACTGCACTGTATACAGTATTGCACTTGTTTAGTTCTATCTCCCGGCACGTTGCCTAGGAGTGTTTGCACCTTAGTTGTAACCGGTTGTGTCTCATTAAAAACTTCCACAATTCCAGTTTCGCATGCCTCCCTCATTCCCCACAGCGTGGATGCGTAGCTGGGGAGACACCAGGTGTGGCTGACACATCCTGCTTGTCCTAGGAGAAAGCAGAGTTACTTACCTGTAACGGAGTTCTCCGTGGACAGCAGGATAAGTCAGCCACACAATCCCTCCCACCTCCCCTGCATGAGGGTGGCCTGCTCGTCCTGCACCTAGCCGCGAGGGCACAGCTAGTCAATCACTGACCAGCCAGGGGCGGGCCGGGGAGGTGGGACCACCTCACACATGCTCAGAAGCTTCTGAGCTAGAGAGCACTTCCGTCATGGCGCCGTCGGATGACGTCACCAGGTGTGGCTGACTTATCCTGCTGTCCATGGAGAACTCCGTTACAGGTAAGTAACTCTGCTTTACTGCTTGGGTTAGAAATTGGTTGGGTGGGAGACAACAAAGAGTACAGGTAAATGGAGCTCAATCTGAGGAGAAGGATGTTACCAGCGGTGTGCCCCAGGGATCTGTCCTTGGTCTGATTCTTTTTAACATCTTTGTTACTGATATAGCGAAAGGGCTGTCGGGTAAGGTTTGCCTCTTTGCGGATGATACCAAAATCTGCAATATAGTAGACAGCCAAAAAGGTGTAGATAACATGAGGAGGGATCTAGATAAGCTTCAAGAATGGTCTAGAATGTTAAAAAATGTAAGGTCATGCATTTGGGCTGCAGCAATCCAAGGGAGCAATATAGTATAGTGGGTGAAGTACTTTTGTCCACTAAAGAAGAGCGGGACCTAGGCGTGGTTGTGTCTGATGATCTTAAAGTAGCTAAACAGGTAGAAAAGGTGACGGCAAAAGCTAGAAGGCTGCTTGGGTGCATACGGAGAGGAATGGCTAGCAGAAAAAAGGAGGCGATAGTGCCTCTGTATAAGTCTTTGGTGCAACCTCATTTGGAGTATAGTGTGCAATTCTGGAGACCGCACCTTCAAAAGGATGTGAACAGGATGGAGTTGGTGCAGAGGGTGGCTACTAAAATGGTTAGTGGTCTTTATTATAAAGCATATTAGGACAGACTAAAGGATCTTAATATGTACATCTTAGAGGAAAGGTGAGATAGAGGTGATATGATTGAGATGTTTAAATACCTCCGTGGCATAAATGTTCAGGGGGAGAGCCTCTTTCAATTGAAAGCAAGTTTTGCTACAAGGGGGCATGGGATGAGGGTGAAGGGGGATAGATTCAGGAGTGATATGCGGAAATATTTCTTCATGGAAAGAGTGGTGGATCAGTGGAATAGTCTCCCAGTGGAGGTGGTAGAAATGAGGACAGTAACTGAATTCAAAAAAGCATGGGACAAACACAGAGGATCTCTAAAGGAAAAAAGGGGACTGTTGTAGTTGTTGATATGGAAGGACAGACTAGATAGGCCATGTGGTCTTTTTCTGTCGTCATATTTCTATATTTCTATGTGGAACCTTGCATGGTGTGTAACCATAGTTTGTTTTTTTCTACCCTAGGTGCATAACTTTGCACTTGTCCACATAAAATTTCATCTGCCATTTGGATGCCGTCTTCCAATTTATCAAGATCGTCTTGCAATTTTCCACAATCCTCTTAGGTTTTAACAACTTTGAATAATTTTATGTCATCTGCAAATTTGATAACCTCACTCATTATTCCCATTTCCAGGTTATTTATGAGTATGTTAAAAAGCAGCAGACCCAGCACAGATCCCTGGGGTACTGCACTATTCACATTTCTCCATTGGGAAAATTGGCCATTTAGCCCTACCCTCTGTATGTGTGTGCAGATAAAAGAACGCGCTGATGGTGCTTTGAGTTTTGAACTGTCTGGCTGTCAGGACTTAGTGTCGTTTGAGCTGTCTGGCTGTCAGGATGTAGTGTCATTTGAATTGTCTAGCTGTCAGGATCTAGTGTCGTTTGAGCTGCTGGCTGTCGGGATGTAGTGTCGTTTGAGCTGTCTGGCTGTCGGGATCTAGTGTCGTTTGAGCTGCTGGCTGTCGGGACGTAGTGTTGTTTGAGTTGTCTGGCTGTCGGGATCTAGTGTCATTTGAGCTGCTGACTGTCGGGACGTAGTGTCGTTTGAGTTGTCTGGCTGTCAGGATCTAGTGTCGTTTGAGCTGCTGGCTGTCGGGACGTAGTGTCATTTGAGTTGTCTGGCTGTCGGGATCTAGTGTCATTTGAGCTGCTGGCTGTCGGGACGTAGTGTTGTTTGAGTTGTCTGGCTGTCGGGATCTAGTGTCATTTGAGCTGCTGGCTGTCGGGACGTAGTGTTGTTTGAGTTGTCTGGCTGTCGGGATCTAGTGTCGTTTGAGCTGCTGGCTGTCAGGACGTAGTATCGTTTGAGGTGTCTGGCTGTCAGGATCTAGTGTCATTTGAGCTGCTGGCTGTCGGGACGTAGTGTCGTTTGAGTTGTCTGGCTGTTAGGATCTAGTGTCATTTGAGCTGCTGGCTGTCGGGACGTAGTGTTGTTTGAGCTGTCTGGCTGTCGGGATCTAGTGTCGTTTGAGCTGCTGGCTGTTGGGACATAGTGTTGTTTGAGTTATCTGGCTGTCGGGATCTAGTGTCGTTTGAGCTACTGGCTGCCGGGACATAGTGTCGTTTCAGCGATCTGGCTCTCGGGACATAGTGTTTTTCTGCCTGCTGCTGCTCTTTGCAGCCCCTCAGAAGCTGCTGCCCTAGGCAACCACCTAGTCTCGCCTAATGGATCAGCCAGCCCTGGCTCCTTCAGAAGAGGCAATGTACACAGAGCTAGCTAGCTTTCAGCAGTATCTTCAGCACTGTCAGGGTACTGGTTTGTTGTGAGAAGTTAATAAAATGCGGAGAAGTAAAAAAAGAGAAAGAATGTGTTATGAATAAGTTATTGTCCTGTACAATAAAAAAAAGAACAGAATTTTATGATCTTGTCATTTAAGCCAGGTTTTTATGCCACACCAGCTGTTCAAGAATGTTTCTTTCTATTTTAATGACAATGAATTTCAGTAGAAGGAACTGTGCTGCTTTGCAAAGTATATTTTTGTGCTGCTCGGGACCTGGATTCGCTTTTATGTCTTCGATGCCCTGGAGAGTCTGGAGGCTGCGGAGACCACACATTGTATATCGCTGAGATGAGCAATGTTCCCACCAACATTGCTCTGCTGCTAGTAGGAAGAGCTGCTGTGAGATTGCGCTTTTAGTTGCAACTAAATATGCAATATCGCAGCACTTTGCCCTGCTAGCAGTAGTGGCTTCGTGGGACTCAAGATGCGCCACCATCACAATTATGATGCCAAAGAACTACCATTTCTTCTTCTTTCAATTGTTAAACATTTGGGATAAGATTATTTATAATCTTTGCATTTAAGGCTAACTTCCAGCAATGGACATTATGGGAAATGCAGGTTTCTGTCTTTCACACGTGTATCACTTGTCGTGCTTTGGAAAGATGTAGATGAATCGGCAAAGTAAATGCCAAATGTTTCATGTGACAAAGAGACTCGCATTTCTATTATTGTCAGTGCTGTATGCTGGGTCTCCAGAAGGAGTGGAGGAGTAGCCTAGTGGTTAGAGCAACTGCCTAGTACCCAGAAGATCAAGGGTTTGATTCCCACTGGCACTCCTTGTGACTTTGGGCAAAACACCTTACTCTCCATTGCCTTGGAAGAAAAGGCTGGCAATCTCCTTCTTGTGATACATTGCCAAGAAAAACCCAGAGGTAGTTGGGTCGCTATGAGTCAACACTGACTTGATGGCACTAAAAAAAAAGAAAAAAAAATCCTGGGTCTCCAGCACCTGGGGCAATGTCTACATTTGTGCCTGCCCCATAACACATCCAGTGTCATAGCAAAGGCTGTGTAAGTGGTGCAGCCACACAGGGAGCAAGTACAAAAGGGGTGCTGATGTCATCACTGGGCTTTCAGGAAGCCTAATAAGAGCAAGTTCCGGCATGTGGAGTGGCGTGGCGTGGCGTGGCATGGGGGGGGGGGGGGGTGCACCAGGTTCATAAGTTGCACAGGGTGCATTTCTAGCTTGGTATGGTCCTGCACACATCACTTCTGGCTCCCTGCCCTCCCCTCCTCTCAACTGGTCCAATCCCAGTTGAGTGCAGTTAGTGGTGCACAGGCAGTTCCCAGCTTAGATCATGTGTATAACCTGCCTGGTGCTCTGCAGATGTCTTACACACCAGGAGAGATGCTGGGAACAGGAAAAATGGATCATAGAAGCATCTGGCCTGCTATGCAACCAACTCTAACTTTGTGCTATCAGATGGTAGAATGTGTGCAGGGAAGATGAGAGGTTGGAGGGAACAAAGCGTTGATGGATGCAGTGAGAAGAGCCATTAACAGCTACTTAAAAGGTCTGGAGCCTGGCTCATAGAGCACTCACCCCCTGCAAAAATGTTCCTGTGCAAACCCTATTGGACATCATACTCTTAAAATATAAATTTAGGGGGCATATTCAGTGGTGGTGGCTAGTGCAATTACAGCGGATAGCTGTCGCTGCTGACACTAACACCTGGATATTCAATTTCGGGGCCATGTCTGGCCACTGGCATTGAAAATCTGGGTTATCTGGAGAAGCAGGAAGCTAGCCAGCCAGCGGTGAATTCAGCCATTGCCCGGTTATCACCGGGTGCCACCTCCACTCCGCCCACAGCCGCACTAACCACGTTGGTGCTGCGGAATATCCTTGTGACCGCGATTAACAGGTCTGCTAATCATATTGATCACATTGAATATTCCCCCCTTAAAGTTTAATATGCAATTTTGGTGTCACCTCAGTAACAGCTACATAATTTCCCTTCATTGTCAACTGCCACATACATTATAAAGTAATACAAAACCCTGCAAAGAGCACATTCCAATCCTACAGCAAGCTTGCCACACCATGACCCAACCTTACCTACGAAAAGGCAGCTCTACAAATATTATAAATGCCACTCTGCAGGATATTCTGTGGTTAGTGCCGCTGAATACCCCCGGTGTGCCACTACATGCCCCAATGCTAAGAAGTTAACATCAGGACGGAGCGGAGTTGGCACCTATAGCTAACCAGGCAGTGGCAATATTGCAGTGCTGCTACCTTATTAGTGATATGTGGCGAAGGTCAGAAGCAGGTAACCCTGTCCTAACTTTCACCACGTTAGCTAAATAGGAGCAGCTAAATATTGCCGCTGCTTGGTTAGCCTCGTGGCAATCTGGCAAACCGGGATATTTAAAGCCGGGGCTGGATGTGCCCTATCATTGAATATCCAGGGCTTAAATTCAGCACTGGTGGCTGGCACTAAACATCCCGCCTCTCATTCTTTTCTGCCTCACTATCCATCAAATTTCACCCCTTCTTTTCAACTTCCAGTTTGCTTGACTCCTTCCTAGCTCATCTCATCACTCATACCTCTTGACTAGTGTAAAGCAATAACTGTTTAGCAAGGAAGCAGAGCTACACACAGGGACATTAGGACACACATAAAAGAGGGTAGCTGCTTTTTCTCTTGAACAGCTGAGGAAAAGTTGGGGACTTTGGTAAGCCTCTCTCGTTTACTTCAAAAGGTACTAAAGCTCCAACAACTGAACAACTGCTGGGAAAAATCGTATTGCCAAAGCTGTTACCCCTGTTACAGCTTCTGCTTTTGTCCAGACAGCCTGATGTCAGTCGAGGGACTGGTTCCATATGCAAGATGCCTGCAAGCTGAAGCCCTCATGAAACAAGTGGAGAAGCTCAGAGAAGAGGTGGTGAGGCTGAGAAGCATTCGAGACAGCAAGAAGTACATTGGAAATGCTTTTTGAAGCATCCAAACTCTCCGACAGAGGTGAAGATGGTATGCTACAAAATTAAGAGTTAGACACAAGTCACCAGAGTCTGCAGAATAGACAAGCCAACTCCTCCAGTCTTTGAACTGAAGAACCAGTATGTAGTCCTGAAAGTGGAGGAGGTGAAAGCATCCCAAGAAAGGGAAGAATTAGAACTCAAGCACCCGAAATTTGCAGAATCAGTCACCACAAGGAAGCAAAAGATAGTAGTGGTTGGTGGCTCTCTTCTAAGGGGTACTGAGGCATGCATCTGCCAACCAGACTTGATGTCTTGTATATAGTTAATCCTGTTATCCAAGTTGATTTTCCTGTGAACTGTTCTCATGTTATATAAGTTTATTTTCCTGTTAACTGTAAAAACCAGATATTTGTATCTTGGCTGAGTTTCTTTGTTCTATGTAAACCGCGCTGATAACGAATAGTGCGGTATATAAAAAATGTTAATAAATAAATAAATAAATGTAAAGGGAGGTGTGCTGTCTGCCAGGTGCCAAAATCCAAGATATTATGGATGCTGAGATTCATCAGGCCTATTGACTATTATCCGATGTTGCTCATCCATGTCAGCACAAATGATACTGTTAGGTTTCCCTCCAAATATATTAAGAGTGACTTCATGGCTCTGGGACAAAGGGTGGAGCAGATAAGTGCACAGTGGTGTTCTCTTCAATCATCCCTATTGAGGGTAAAGGCCGAGGCAGAGAAGCTTGCATCCTGGGAATGAATGCATGACTGCGTAGATAGTGTCATCAAGAGCATTTTGGTTTCCTGGACCATGGATGACTTTGCAAGGGCTGCAGAGCAGAGATGGGATCCACCTATCCAAGAAGGGTCAAAGTGTCGTCCGCAGCAGACTGGCAAACCTACTGAAGGCGGCTTTAAATTAGATTCATTGGGGATGGGTGAATACCCGCAAGTAAGTAAACTATTAAATACCTCTTTAGAAATCAGTAAAGGGGCAACATATGGAAAGTGGTGTGCATATATACCTATAGCATGAGAAATAGGTGTATATGCACACCTAAGCATTCAGTTGGGAATAACATCGAATTTGTAAATAGTTACTCAGCTACAGCTGTGTTAGCTGAATGTGTAAATAGTTCGCCCAGTTACAAATCCAAGTTTCTGATCCTGTTCAATGTAGCACTAGGCAGCTCTCATTGTCTTTTGCAAGAATTGTTAACTGTAAACCACACTGATACTGAAGAGCACGGTATAAAAAAGCTTTAAATTAAATAAATAAATAAATAAAAATAAATATGATCCCAGATGAGGCTTTAATGGCGGAGGCTGACTTGGATTTGGTGGTGGTTTGGAGACATGGTTTACGGACAACCATGACTGGGATGTAAGAGTGCATGGAATAGTCTCCCAGTGGAGGTAGTAGAGATGAGGACAGTGTCTGAATTCAAGAAAGCATGGGACAAAAATAGAAGATCTCTAAAGGAAAAAAAGGGGCTGTAGTAGTTGATATGGAAGGGCAGACTAGATGGGCCATGTGGTCTTTTTCTGCCATCTTGTTTCCATATTTTTCTCTAGTCCTCCATCCCCCATCTCATATTTTTTCCCAGTTTTCTTATTTCCCTTTGCCGTTCACCAACTCCCTCTTTCTGCTGTCCCGAGCTCTCATTTATTTTGCTCTGCGTGTCATCCTTTCACAGTCCCAGTACCTTCCATGTCCGTCATCTCCTCCTGGTCTTCAATCCCTTTTTCTGTCTCTTTATTCTCACAATTTATTCAAAGCACTAAATGCTTCTACAGCATCCTGCAACACTGAGCTCCAAAGCTTAATTATGGTTTGAGAGAAAATATTTTATCCCATTCTTTTTAGATATACTGCTTTTTAACTTCAAGCCACAGTGTTCCTTAGCCTTTGTACTTTTTGAAAGAGTAAACAATCAAGTCACATTTACCCATTCGCAGGATTTTATCCTCTCTCATATTTCCCTTCAGTCGACTCTTCTCTAAGCAGAAGAGCCCCAACATCTTTAGCCTTTCCTCATACAAAAGTTGTTCCATCACCTTTATCTTTTCGATCACCCTTCTTTGTATCTTTTCTAATTCCTTGTCAAAGGCTTTTTGAAAATCCAGATACACTATATCAACTGGCTTTAATATTCACTTAAAACCGCTTTGTGATTTTTTTATTGAGTATGATGTGAATTAACCATACTGTAGAAAGGAACTTGAAGTGGGGTACTGGGATACTAGAGAAAGGATCTGAAATCTGGAGTGTGAGAACAGCTCTGAATATACTGACAGGTTCACAGAGAGTGTTTAAGAAAAAGCGAAGGCACTCAAGGTTACATCTTGCAAGATAGAATGTCATGATTAGAAGTCGTCAATATGTCTGTGCCCAGCTTGACTTGAAAAATGTTTGGCCCGATTTTCATTTTGGTGGTGCTATGTGCCGCGTCAGCGTATAGCCCACCTGCCATCCATATAACCCGGATTTTCAATGCCGGAGTCATACGTGGCCCTGGCATTGAAAATCCAGTTCTCGCCGCACAACCCGGAAGCCCCAGGAACTAACCAGTAGCAGCGATTTTCAATGCAACTCGTTTAGCCCCTGCGCTTGAAAGATAGGCAAGGAAAAATCTGGTCTATCTTTAAGGTGCAGAGGTCTAAATGGCTAGCATCGAAAATTGCTGCTACTTGATTAGACCTTTCCTCCACCCCCACTCTGCCCCAGGATGCCCTCAACACATCACAATGCTAATTGCATTGGGGGCTTTTCGTGCCGGCTGCATGCCCCAACTAACTTCCCCGGCAGTTGTGCGGGGAAATTAGTTGGGGGCAGGGAAGAGATGGCCCAAGGGCGGAGAGTGGGAAGGCAGTGGGTGGTCACTGGCCCTGGACATACAGGGCCGATTCTAATGGCCGGGGAAATGGCCGGGGAAGTTATTCCACCTCTGAGGTGGAATAACTTTCCTGGTCATGCCTTTTTAAGCTGCCCGGGGGGCAGAGTTAATTTCCTGCAGCCCAATCTTGGCATTGGGAGGCTGGATCGGGAGTTGGGCTGCAGGGAATTAACTTTTTTAGCAGTGGCCGGCATCGCAGCTTTTAAATGGAGCCGCAGTGCCATGGCAACAGGACACCATGGCACCGTGGATCCATTTAAAAGCCCTGGCTGTGTTAGCTGGGCTATGGCTGTACATACAGGCCAGGACTGAATCACAGTCCCGGCCTGCACGTACAGACCTGTTCACTATTCTGATCCCGCAGGGCTAGACGTGCCCCGTGGGATCAGAATCGCGATCTCCTTTGTACGTCCAGCTCAGTCCGGACGTACAAAGTAAATGGATGTTGGGAGAGAACCAGGCCCATAGCATCTGGGCACATTAGGGACATCTGGGATTTTTGAAAGGCACTACCCATGAAGGTGCTTTTTGAAAATCCCGGATAAGACATTTACATGGGTAACTAGGGCAATTACTTGTGCAAATGCCTTTGAAAATGCCACCCGTAGTGTTTAGCTTGACCTGTAACATGTAGATATAGATAAACAAAAAGTAAAGCAAAAAGCATGAGGCAGAGTGATAAGATGAAATTGTACAATCTGGCAGTTTTTTCCTAATAAAAGAAAGTGCTGCAGACAAGCTGAGGGAGAAAGTTACAGGGGATTGCTCAGGTTTGCAGGCCTGTCAATTTCTTTGCTAAAGCTTTAGCAGACTTTGTTATAGTATAATTCTGTGTGTGTGTTGTTTTCATTTCATTTCTTCTCACTTGTTCTTGAGACCCTTTGTTTGTTGCCTCTGGCTAAAAATTTGTTACATACAATTTTGCTATGTTTATTTCCTTTCAAAATGATGTCGACTTTGCTTTATTTAAAACAGAATTGTGGTAAGGTAATTGCTGATTGCTCGAAGAGAAATAAACTTGCTTAAAATTGTAAGAAATCCAAAGTCATGATGATACAGAGAGAATCTTCTTTGATCATTCTTCAGTATTTTCCAGAAATAAGGTATTGAAGGGGGTCTTTCACTAATGGGCACTAAGGTGTTGCACCTAATGTGCAAACAGTGATGAAACTGTGGTGCATTATATGCGACACCCCCCACATTAACTCTTGGCAGCTAACGTGGAGCCCTCTTCCCTAGCATATGCTGTATTAGCATGGGTGCTCCTAATGCCACCTACTGAGGTGGCATTAGGTGATCCTGTACTAATGCAGCTAGCGTATAGTGTTAACACAGTGCCAAGCTCACCATGTCCACTCTGTCTCTTCCTCGCCCACTTGTGCCTCTAACATAGCGCATAATTAATACTACACTGTTATGGCCCTGCAGTACCTGGCAATGTGCATCCCAGCGTGCCTTTAGCGTGCGCCAGAACACACACTGTAGTAAAATACCCTCTAAGTGTCCTGGTTGATTCTGAGTTATCCTTTAAACCACAGAGGCCGAGGGCACATTTTAGCAATTGCAACTATTTCCCCACCTGCAGCCTTACTTTTCACTGTAAGATTTTTGCGTAGTGTTACAGATTATGATAATTTCTTGAATAGGTAATTTTAATCAATTAGCTAATTTTTATTTCTATCCTGATCAAAGGCTCACTGCGGGTCACAAACAAATTTAAAATCATTACAACACAGTAGAAATTAAAAGCAGTATAAAAATTGAAATAGATCATAAAAATAATACCCAACTACGGCCATAGAAAGGGCTATGCAAGTGGTGCAGCCACACAGGGTGCAAATACAGAAGGGGTACTTCCAAGAAGCCCAACAAGATTGAATTCTTGCACAAAGCTGTGTGGGGGAGGGGGTGCCAGGTTGGTAAGTTGCAGAAGGTGGATTTCTAGCTTGGTGCGGTCTTGACCAATGCACCCGCTTCTAGCCATCATCCCCTGAATGCTGTTTGATGTACGCCTAATCAAGTTGCCTGTGTGACAAGGTTAGAATTTGGTATACCAGCAGCCCTATTTGTTGCAGTGTCACCAGCTGCTAGTAGAATGGAGGGTGAAATTTAAGAATCACTCACCATTGCATTTTCAGGCTGCATTATTCTTTTACAGCCCCTCTGTGGCATTATACAGTATTCTGAAAATGAAAGGCAACTACAAGCACCAGCGGTAATGCGCGTGTGGACTGCGTTCCCAGCGCTGGGCTTCAGGTTGATTGCAGGGGGCAGTTACATCCATCCCCCACAGTTGCCGTGCTTCAACGTGACAAACTGGCCAAGGGAGCAACACACGCCACCCAATGAGGAGGCATTACTTGCACATGCGGTACTTGCACTGAGCTCAGGTGGCATGGGCTAAAAACGCCCGCGCTAGCTATGCCATGGAGGGAATACCCTCATCCTGGCTGGTTGCTACCCCAACATGTGCTACAAGGGCAGTGCAGGGTTTTTGGTGCAGGGCCCTGCTCTGATCTTTAGTGCCGTGCGCTAACCCTACGCTTTCCTTTAGAAAACCTGTCCCTCAGCAAGGTACAAACACATTTTCACACATTCTTCTGTGCCCTTCCCATTTTATCAAGCACTCGTTGAGTAGCCCGTCTTCTGGGAAATGATTACTTACTGTTTCATAAAAAGATGAAAGTGTATTTATTTCTGAGCAAGCATTTAGTCATGATAATAATGAAAGGGATTTGGAAGTATTGTTTTTAACTGAGGTTTTTATGACTGTAATCAATGTTTCATTGGCGTTTTGCTTATTTATAGGTTTGTCTTTTATGTTTTTTAATCACTCGCTTTTATTCTGTCATGCTTCTAGGTACTGCTGTTATAAATATGCCATGTTTGCTTTGTAAGCCGCTTAGCAGTTTTGATTTGCAGCATAAAAATATTATAAATAAAAGACATTTACACCTTCCCATTGTACTAAGACTCAGGGACTTTTCATGAAGCTAGGAGGTAGCAGACAAAGCAAATTAGAGAAGAGGAAGTGGCCACGAGCCTATGACATCTAACAAAGTAGGGTTTAGAAGGGGTGTTAACAAATTGCTAGAGAAGTCATTAAACAATTATTAGCCAAGTAGACCTCAGAATGTTACTGTTCATCCCTGGGGCGTGGGGGGGCTGCAACAATCCGATCTCTTCTTGGGATCTGCTGGGTACTCTCAGGCTGCCTGGACCAGCCAGTATTGAAGACAAGTTGCAGGGTTTGATGGGCCTTTGGTCTAACCCAGCAGGGCACAGCTTATGTTCTTAGCTTTTTCTTACCCCATCCTTGTAGGGATTATGTTCTCCCACAGGACTGGGGTTCCCAGCCCTGGCCACCTTTCACCATGCCACTTAGTCAGATGTGGCTCTCTGGATTTGCCGGTGTGCAGACGCATCTGCTTTCTTTACTTCATTTTCTTGCCCTGCTGGGCTTCTATCATTTTATAGTCATTGATTCAATATAGCCCTGTTTTAAAAAATTATTTACCCTACCCCTGCTTTATTTACTACATGTACTACTTTTGCGTTATGCTCACGTGGAGATAAGCAGGTACAGTAAGAAGGGAGTTCGATGGTTGCTGGATTAAACATTTTTGGTTACAACAGAAGGCAAAAGGGACCACCAAAAAGGCGCCAATGCACCAACCCGTAAGAAAGATTCCTAGGCATCCTTGTGCGGATTTCTGACTCTGTGATGTATACCGGAAATACGGGTGCCTCTAGTCCTCTCCTCTTCTGCAGCTTTTTTCTACCTGTTCTCCTCTTCCTTCACCTTCTTTGCAGAGACCCAATTTTCCTCCCCGTGCCTCTCTCTTTTCTCCTTTCTCCGTGAGCATCTCTTGTCCTCTCCCCCTACCTTTGTCCTCTGGTCTTCTCTCCTCCCTCCCATGCATCATCTGTTCTTTTCTCTCCCAGTATCTCTTGCCCGGTGCCTTTGGTTCTTCTTCCTCACTTTCTTGTGTTGCACCCCCTCCCCCCGGGGCCCTTGCTGTCCCTTTATTTACAGTATCCCTCAGTCCTTTCCCCTGTATACATCTCTCCTCCTTCTTCTCCTGCGTCCCTCTTTCTCTTCCACCCTTCTTCCCTTTCTCCTTTATGATCACTCGTTCTTTCTTTCTCTCTGGATTCCTCTGTGTATCTCTGTCTTCGTTTTTCTCCTAGGGAATGTGCGCTCCTTTTGAAACAAAATGAAAGATACAGCAAAACCACCTTGTTTCATTTCATTTCAGCATGTACTATTTTTAAAAGAAAACAAAATGAAACAACTTCTGAGATAAAAAGACATGACCCCCAAAACTGACTGAATAAAATGGACGCCTAGTGGTGTATCGACAGGGTTAGATTGCATTCCTGGTTTGGAATGTTCTCTGGGGCTGGATGGTGGAATGAAGCAAAATTTCCTGATTCTGTATGAGGAGGTTTAGGGAATATTCCAACCATATTTGTTCCCATTGGGGAACAGAAATAAAATCTGTCTCTCTTAAAAATGAGCTATGAGAATCACAGTCCCTTGGTGGACCAAGAAACAGACTACCGAGACGGCTCGTAAAATATATATCTTGCTCCTTGAAATCATATAACACATTTGCAATGATATACCAAAAGAAAAACCATCCCCATCTGGAATGCACGAGGTCTCGAGTGCCAAAATGACCTTTTCTGCCTCTCTTGAATATCAGGAAATATTCTACCTTTACAATCCAGGAAGAGAAACCTCTTTAAATTTGAAAAACAATCTCAATAACCAGCTCCTATCAATGTCCAAAGCATGCTAAAGAATAAGGGCAGAGGATACAGCTGCCACATCTCCAGAATGTTCCAGAAAGCTGGTTAACCTCCAGCTGTCCAAAGGCTGCTCTGAAGGAATCTCCTCCCAAGCCTCATTTCTCTTCACCTGCAGCATCTGGAAGGGTCGACTCAGGTACTGTCAATACTTCCAGAAAACCGCATTTAGACCAACATAAGCAGAAACCATTAATATATTTGAAAAGCTGATTACTTGCAAATTCCTGCTGTGAGTTATATCCTCCATAAAGTCTATCTTCCTACATAGGTTCAGATTGGCCTGAACTACAGCTGACTCATTTGTTTCCGGTTTTGTGGCTCTCTCCTCAACCTGGGAAATTCTTCCCTCCAAAACTACCAAATATTGCACAAACTGAGAGGAGTCTGCCAGTAGCTGAGACAAAACCCGAATCTGGCTAGTGTCATGGTGCAGGGCAGATTGTGCCTATAGAAACAGAAGAGAAAGTGCAGGGCAGTTTTAAAACACGCAGCTCCAAGCACATGGCTGAGGGTTGCTATGAGCAACCATCAATAACATTAGCACAGGGTGTAATTGGCTACGTTTTTGGATTTTTGCGCAAGGTTAAAAAGGACTACACACAGAACTACGGTCTACTGGAGAAGACTGTGTTTCCAGAGGGAAAAAGCCGTGCTGAGGATTTCTTGCTGCCAGATCCTGAGGACCCAGCAAAACTTTCTCACAAGCTGAACCCTGCATGAAGGCTCAGGTAAAAGTTACCTAGTCCTAAGTGGGGAAGGATAAAAAGTGAGAAAGGGGGCACTGGTGGGCAGAAGAAATAGACGGTGGGAAGTGGAAAAGTGAAAAAAAAAAAAGTAGCGATATCGCACTTGGGTTTTTGTTTTCTTTCTTTCTCCACAGGTTCACCGAGGCTGATAATGGAGCCCCAGAATGTTGCACTCTGGATGAAAACACAATGGGACAAGCAAGTGGAGCTTATCCACTATCTCCAAGAGCAGACGACGCAGACCCTAAGAGAGCAACAGAAGCCCTTGATGGACACTATAGAGGCACTTCTGAAAGGGACAATGAATGTCACAGCAGACATCCCCATGGTGATTCCAGGAACAGGACTAAGTTCTTGTAATGCTTTTTCTTTGGGACAACTTAGGCCACAGGATAATCCTGATGACTTTATTGATGCTTTTGAGCGTATAGCAACTGCATTAAAATGGCCGGAGGAGCAATGGGCCACTAGATTCGCCATTTCGCTTACAGGCGAAGCCCTTTCAGCTTATAAAGCCATGCCAGCCAGTTTAGCATCTAATTACTTAGAAGTTAAAAAAGCAGTCCAGGATAGGTTGGGGCTGACACCTTTACATTATCACCAAATGTTTAGGGAGGCAATAATTAAGCCTCAAGAGACCCCTAAGGCCCTGGCGCAGCGATTAAGAAGCTTAGCCAGAAAATTGTTGCTGGTTGAAGGAAGTACCCTGGAAACAGTCCTAGATAAAATTGTTTTAGAGCAATTTATGCAGGCTGTTCCCAGAGGCGTAAAAACTTTTCTAACGCTACAGCACTGCCAAACCTCTGATGAGGCAGCCACTCTCGCTGAGCACTATTTTGCGGCAGAGAGGACTGACGCCTCAGGGCAAGGTATCTGTCCAGTAGCTGGTAAAAAAGACAGCAGCAGAAAAGAAAAATGTTTGCATGAAAAACTGTATAAGCCTGAAGTGTCTGATGTAAAGAATTCTGGTAACAGTAATGTCTTATCTGTACCTAAGGGGAGCTGTTTCAGCTGTGGAAAGAAGGGACATTTTCAAAGGTCCTGCCTGGAAAGAACAGTCCTGGTGACAGGAACAGAGAAGACAGAACAGGACGGGTTCAAGTGGAAGGTATTTACACATTGACTCTACTTGACTCGGGGGCTGACCAGAGCATGTTATCACGGGCGCTCTGGAAAGCCATTGAGGGGCAACGCTGGTCGCCACCGAGTCAAGCAGAGGGCCAAGTACGGGTCAAATGTGTGCACGGCGCATTGATTCCTTATCCCTTACACAAGGTAACAGTACAAGGGTTGGGCACCACTAGAGAGTTAAAGGTGGCAGTAAGTCCTGAGTTACCGGAAGATGTTGTACTGGGGAAGGATTGGCCTCCCTTGTATGAAGAGTTAGGAAAAGACTTTGGGACCAAGTTAGGCTTGGTGTCCACTCGCTCGCAGGCTGGACCCTCGGGGGAGGGAGTAAAGTTAGCGAGAAACACAAAGGAACCTGAAGGGGAGGAAAATTCCCAAAAGGAGGAACCAGAGGAGGAAGGGCCAGATACTCTTCCTAGTCATGATGATTTAATACATCCCCCTAGTAAAGTGGGGAAGAAGGATAAACCCCAGAAAAGAAGGGAGAGATATGCTATGTCCCGAGGAAGGGCAGAGTTAGAGGAGGCGATAGGGTTGCCTTGGATACCCGCAGAGGTAGTCCGAAAATTTCCCTCATTCCCCATGGAGCAGAGAGCTGACCCAGCTCTTAAAAAGGCTTTCGAGTGGGCTGAGGAAACTAGGTCGACCCTACCCCGATTCTTCCTCGAAGATGATCTTTTATATAGGGAAAGTGTAAATCCCCACAATGAGGCCGTACGTAAACAGCTAGTCGTACCAACAATGTTTAAGACTAGTGTATTAAGATTAGCCCATGACTACCCAGTGGGGTGTCACAAGGGGATCCAGGGGACACTGGACCAAATTTTAGTCAGATTCTATTGGCCAGGGGTTTTTAAGGAGACCCGACAGTATTGCGAGGCATGCCCTAGCTGCCAAAGAGTAACTGCCAGTAAACCCAAGGCAGTACCCATGGTGCCAACACCCACCATTGCGGCTCCTATAAGCCGAATGGGAGTCGACATGATAGGACCTTTGGTGAAGACATCGAGGGGTTTTAAATACATCTTAGTCATAGTTGACCATGCCACGCGGTTTCCTTGGGCTATCCCATTGAGAAACACATCTGCCAGAGTGTTAGAATTGATTAAACTTTTCTGTGAAGTAGGTTTTCCCAGGGAAGTCCTAACTGATCAGGGCAGTAACTTCCTGTCCAAACATCTAGCAATGGTCTGGGAAGCCTTCGGCATCCGACACATACGGACCTCGGCATACCATCCACAGGCCAACGGCCTAGTGGAGCATATGAATCAGTCTATCAAACAACTGTTACGCAGGGGTTTGAAGAAAGGGGAAATGACTGAATGGGACACGTTGCTCCCGTTCACGTTATACGCATGCAGGGAGCGCATACAGGCGTCCCTGGGGGTATCTCCCTACGAGTTGCTGTTCGGACGCGCTCCAAGAGGGATTTTGGACATCCTGCAGGAGCAATGGGTGGAGCCGAACGTGCAAGAGATTGGGGTGCCTCAATTTCTAAAAGATTTGAGACAACGACTAGAGAGGACCTCCAAGACCTCCCTAGAGAATCTACAGGCCAGCAAATGTAAACAGAAACGTTATTATGACCAGGGTACTAGACCGAGGCAGCTAAAAATAGGGGAAAAAAGTACTTATTCAAGTATCAGACCCAGGACCGAAATTTGAGTCCAAGTGGAGGGGTCCTGCTACTGTGGTAGGGAAGGTTGGCCCAGTATCCTATCGGGTGGAAAATGAAAGGGGCCGCCAACAGGTCTATCAGATAAATGTACTAAAGCTCTGGAAAGAAAGGTCTGCCACGGCCAGTTTGGTCACTGTAGAGTACCGACATAGGTCCCATAAGGAAATTCCGGGCTGTCAGGAAAAATCTGCAGCCCATAATATTTTAAGGCGGGGGATCTGTCATGGTGCAGGGCAGATTGTGCCTATAGAAACAGAAGAGAAAGTGCAGGGCAGTTTTAAAACACGCGGCTCCAAGCACATGGCTGAGGGTTGCTATGAGCAACCATCAATAACATTAGCACAGGGTGTAGGGAAACGCCCCAGCAAAAGATTACCTCATGCCTCATTAGCTAAGCAGGGTCAGCTGCACACTCTTGAGCCACGGGGAAAAGCTAAGAATGACGCATTTAAGAAAGAGTCAGTCTTGGTAAGAGGGGAGAGCTAACCAGGACCACCTCAGTTGGAGGGAAGAGCTAACCAGGACCACCTCAGTCGGAGGGGAGCCAAGCAGGAAGCCAGAGGGAGGAATGCTAACTGGGACAGAGATATCCAGGAGAGTGATATCCAGGAAACCTACCTAGAAACCTCTGACGAAGATTCCAGCAGTTTCACAGAGGAGTTTGCTCAGGAGAGGATTCCTGCAAACAGATGCAGAGAAGCTGTGAGAGGGAATTATCCTGAATGCAGGTACCAAGAGGGTGAAGGTAGTTTCCCCAAGGAGTTTTCTAAACCCCGAGAGAGACGTCCTGTAAAGGGAATGGAAAAGCTTTTAAGAGAGAAAAGATATTTCCAACTTCCTGGCTTAACACGTCTTGGTAGAGCTCAGGCTGGAGAAAGTCCAATTCACTCTAATAGAAGGGCAGTTGAAAAGCAGGACTTCACCTACACTTATCCTGAAGTGTATGGCCCTCTAAGGGAGAAGTCTAAACTACACGGTAGCCTGCCTTTTCACCTCAATAGTGACGAGGAGAGAAGCCCGGTTCAGAAAGAAGAGGGGCTCTTTGATACTGGCACTAATTACAGTTCCCCAGAAGAAAATTATACAGAGGTCCCTGAACTGATGGACTGTGAGGATTGTGGGGAAAGTGTGGGGGATTATCAAATGGACTGTACACTTGCTTTCTCAGGTATGGTAACATCTCTATGCTAAAGTGTATAGAAGAGAAATCTGTTTGGGAAAACAGATTTCAAGTGCACAGCTGTTGAGAATTACAAGGACTGTTTTTCACCCGTTTGTTTTTGTGAGCTGAAAAGAAGCATGATTTCTAATTTGTAGTTCTATTTTTGTGTTATGCCAAAAGTATGGTTTGATTTCCTTTTGATACCTGTTTTGCAAAAGTTCCCGGGACGAGAAATAAAATACCTCTTTGAAAAAAGCCTAGCTGCTCGCTTCCACAACTACACTTCTTTTAAAGCTAGTGGGACTCCAACTCCCAGGGGGCATTACTTGTCCCAGCTTATTAGAAGAGGCCGCACTGAAACCCTCAGGTCTCCTACTTACGGGGGTAAGTAGGTGCGTGACACTAGACAAGGTCTGTCGCATAATCAGCAGGACGACAGGCAATCTTTGAACCCACGTTACTGAGAGCCACTTTGGGGGTTGTGCACGCATGGTTCTTGCTACAATGTCCAAAACCATCTTCAGAACTGCTTCGTTCCATAGCACGTTTCTCCTTAGCACCTATAGAGCCTGTTGTTTCCGCCATTGCTCCCTCCTCCCTTTGGAGCCCAGTGGCCCAGTATATGTCATCCATGTATTGCTGCCTCTCCGGGCGGGGTTGGCCTTTTTCTTACTGGCTGCACAGGTAATACGGGCTTCCCGGGTGATAGGGAACCTTCCTCTGATACAGAGCAAGAGCTGTCCAGCACTTCATTGCTCAGAAGAGAGGACTTCACTGGATAAGACAAGCACTCTTTGCCTCACAGCTCTGTCACAGTTGGGCCAGAAACATTAGGCTGTATGGCAACTGTGGATATATGAGGCTTCCTCCAGGGTTTACCCTTCCTCTGCACCATAGGGATCTAGGACAGGTCTCCCAGAGCCAAGCTAACATCCACCATCTTGAGCCCCTCTCACTGTGCCTTTCTAAAATCATAATGTACACAACTGACCATCTCCACAGAAAAAGACGGAACAGGAGAAATCAGCAGCTAGTGGCCTTTGCAGACAAATTAAAGCACAGAGCAAAAATTACAATACCTTCATGGATCACAGACAAGCTAAATGATAGACAAGGAGCCTAGCAAATGGGGAATGGCAGGTAACTGAAACCAATTGAACAACCAGTTCTTTCGGCAATCTCCTGAATACTTGGAAAATTCTGGAAGAAGATCGGGATCTGTTGAAGTGTGGGGGACAAGTAAATAGAACGATGGCCCCTGAAGCAGCGATTCCTCAGCAAAACAGATGCCTTTGTTGAGCGATGTATGATGTTTAATTAGCAAGTTCAGATAAGTGCAGTGTTTGATTTATGGACATAGAGTGCTTTAAATTTTGTGAGTACTTGAATGAATTACATTGCTTTAAGGATTGCCAATCATGAAGTGCGTAATTGTTCTAAGAATTAAAGTGTTTGAAGAACTGTTTTTTATAAAGTGCTGTATGGTTCGATATGACTAGTGGTTCTTTGAAGAACTTCCACAAAGTTTGAAAGTTTACTATTGAGAAATCATTGATAATTGAAATATTACAGCATTAATTTAATATATTTAAATATACATTTTTCAAATAATGATTATGAAGGAGTCTTTTCTAGATCAATAATGTTATTCTGAAAGCCAGATATTATTTTGGTTCTAAGTTTGGCTGATATACTGTGATCCCTTTTCTCCTTTATTGAAAGTATTCAGGAGATTGCTCAAAGAATTGGTTGTTTAATTGACTGGACTATCTTTGGAGTACCCCGTTTCTTTATACATTTATTTAGATAATTGAAACTTACAAGTTAGCCAAAAAATTGGCATAAAGGTATTCAGTTAAGTGCCACACCACAAAAACCCCAGGTCAAAGAAAGGGGGACCATAGATCACAAAGAAATACTTGATAAAGAAAATCCCTAGTGATGACAATTTATTTATTTAAGAGCATCATCATTAAAGGAATCTGGGGGTTACAAGTACGATAAAGGGTGGACAGGAAAAGCTCAGGAAAAAGTCAGTTCTTTACCAAATGGTGAAAAATCCGGAGGTCACCAGAAATGATTGATTCCCTGGATTTAAAGAGCAAAGGCACCTTGTTTTACCTCTTTCTTTCCTTCATATGATCCAGCAAACCATCTCAAGCAAAATCTCACTTTTTTATGGCATTTAACCTGAGTTTATTGCAGATGGTAATCTGCTTTACGATTTCAGCCTTACATTTCTTACTTATAGTAAAGGCGGACTGTCTCCCCGCCCTAAACTTGAACCTCATTGGCATAGTTGTAATACTTTAGATTGAATAGTCCAGTGATTTCAGTTAATGCTAAGACGAGTTTTCAATATGACAGGAGACAGAGAGCCCTGTGGAATACCACAAAACAATGATTTCATGGATGAAGATGAGTTAGCCGCCGTCATCTGCTGAGTTCTCCATGTCAGAAAATACCTAAACCACATCAAAGTTCTGTCCCAGACCTTGACATCCAACAGGCTACTAATTGGGCTGTCAGAGCTGAAAAATGAGCTAGAGGACTCTCTATTTTCAAGGACTTGCATGCAGCCCAGGGTTGACTTAACCATTAGGCAAGACTAGGTAGCTATGAACCACAAACTTGAGTCAAGAGAGGGTATCAAGAATCATATATATATATATTTTTTTTTAAATGCCTTCAAGTCAATGTTGACTCCTGGCGACCCAGCAACTCCTGGGTTTTCTCGGCAAGTTATGACCAGAAGTAGATTGCTCACCCTCACTCTAGTGAAGAATTTTTTGTCGGACTGTACTTTCATGAATCTCCTAAATGAAATTCACCGTTGAAACATAGTCCATTTTGCTTTATTTAAATGTATCAAAATCACAGGAAAAAGACAATAAAAATGCCTAACTTAAACCCAATGAACTCAACACTCTGTGTTTGATAATGCCTGCTGACACAGTAGTGCGTTTTAAACTATTTACTTTGAAAAGGTTCTGCATCAGGCAAATCAAAACGATTCCAAATTCTGCTACAGATGCAAGAAAGACGCCGACCTTCCTTCCATACTTCAGATGGTTTCCATTTTGATTTTCCCACACATCAGACTAAGCCACTTTATGGCACTCTGCAACTGACAACAAACAAATCACCTGCATCACATATAATTAAGGAGGCCCATTCTACTTCCAAATTAAGACCTCCAGAGTGGACCAATTGCAACTTCAATATCCACATTTGTTCCCGTGTAGTTAAAATCTGATTACCTTCCATATATATTTAAATAAAGCAAAATCGACTAGGTTTCAACAGCGAATTTCATTTAGGAGATTCATGAAAATATGACCCAACAAAAAAGTCTTCACCAGAGTGAGGGTGGCGTCTATATCTGTAGATGACTTGGTGGCTGTCCAGGGCAGCGACTTCAAGGGTGATGGCAAAGAGCAGTTTCAGTCAAACAGTAGATCTCAAGGGGCTGCTGCAACGGGCCTGGAAGACAGAGGTTGGGGAGCTTGGTTTAGGCCGGGCTCAAGAGCTGCCCTTTAGCGCGTAGTGACTGTCATGAGTGTTAGGGTGTCGTCCAGGATGCTGGGTGCCCACTGCTACTCTCATGCTTGCTCACTGAAACCCCACAAAGATCGGCCCTTACAGGAGGTGAGTCTAGCTCCTGTTCCCCTCTTCTTCCTTTACCTGGTCTTGAACCTTTCCCTAGTGACGCTCTTTCAAACTTGCCATATTATCAGGATGTTGATTTGCAGGGTAATCTCCCCAAATGGAATTGTTTTGTGCAATCCAAGACATGAATGCCAGAGTATTATTAAAGGTGATCTACTGTAAATGCACAATTGCTAAGATTTACCACTAAAGATTCCTTAAGTTCCTAGGCCTGCGAAATATCCTTTAAAAGAATATTTCTAGTCTAGAAAATCAAGCAGTTGTTTTTACATGGGTGGGGGTTTTTTTGTTGTTTTTTTTTTTAATTTCCATGCTAGTAGCTCTTGTTGTGGTGATCACATAGCAGCTGAGTTATTGTATTCAGCACTTCCAGAAATGTCATCCCTAGGGATAAACTAGGAGAAACCCCATAAGACCTAAGCAGACTCCAGAAAATGCAAGCAGCAGACTATTAGAGAATGGAATCTTCTGAAGAACGGGTTACATAGGGTGTCTACGTCAAAACAACTGAAACAAGACAACTTAAAAAATTATAAGCAAATGGAAGAGATCTTCAAAGTTCCCACACCATATTTCAGAATCGAATAAATGGCTAAGTTGACTCAACCAGCACTGGCCCCAGAGTTGGTTCAAGGTGTTGGCACCTTAGGCAAACCTTTAGTCTTATGATGCCCCCATGTGTCAGAATCTATTGTTTTGTATTGAATGCCTTGCTCTGCAACAACCCCTGGTAGCTGCCTAGTTTGCCTAATGGTTGGGCCAGCCCTGTGCTTGACTCCTGCGAGTTCACAAACATCACAAGTCATGTGCAGCTCTAATGTGTTCTGGGTATATTCTGGGTAGTGGTTTGTGTTACCGCCTCTGCTTATATTTGAGTGGATGTTGGGTGTTGCGCTTCTGACAGCACAGAAGAGTCTTGCGGCTGAGAAATGAGTTGTGCAGTTTGCCCCTCTAATTGTCAGCTAGTTAACCCGCTTATCTGAATACCCAACACAAAGAACTCACACACACAAGGTGCATTTCTTAAACAAATCTGATCAAACTACGGCACAGTCGTTTCTCACACGAAATGGAAAAGCAGCAGGTTAGGCTTCACGTTGCAGCTACTCAATCACTGAACCTTATTTTCCCTCGTGTCACGTTTTTCTTAATCCAAATGATGGGCTGCCCCTACTGCTAATCATAGATACTTAGACTTATTTCTGGGTTTTACAGGACTGAGTGGTGCATGAATATGTTTTGCCCCTGTTCAGCCAATTAGCTTGTTTAGTTAATTGGTCTGTGGCTGTTGTAAATACGTTCTGTGAATATTCATTCTGCAAAATTTTATTTACAAAGTGCTAATGACTCCAGCCCCAATAAAGTGCATTAATGGTCCAGAAATGGTTATAGTGATGCCCTGGATGTTTTGGGATTTCTATTTCAGTGTTTGCCTACAAGTTTCTTTTTCTAATTTGTGGTCTGTCCATGTTTGTTGCGTGGGTCATGAGGTGAATGATACTTCCTCTGTGGGAATCCAGCAGTCCCATTTGTTCTGTTTCCTCAATAGGAGTGTGGGTCTTCCAGCCCCAGATGTAATATGTCTAGTTTTGGCCTTTTTATTGGTGGGGCTGTTGCAGTTTGAATCCTTGGAATCAAGGCTCATTTGGTATGGTATTTGCTTTGAGTCTCTTTTGTAGGGGTCTTGTTCCTTCACAGAAGATCAGAAAAGGGAAAAAGGGGCAACGCATGGAAAGTGCTGTGTATTAATGCCTGCAGTGTGAGAAATGAGATTCAGGATCTTGAAGCTTTAATAGAAGAGGCTGATTTGGATTCAGTGGCGGTTACAGTGACATGGCTCATGGAGAACCATGATTGGGACTATAATTTATTCAGGAAGTACAAGGTAGGAAGAAAGGGAGGAGGAGTGGCACCATAGGTAAAAGATAACATTAAAGCAACAGAATTGCCGGGTTCACGAGGGATGCCATTTGCATTGGTGTGATATACAGAACTTCTTCACAGGCAGAAATGAACAGAGATTTAATTGAAGACATTCGCAGGATTGCTATAAAAGGTAAAGAAGTACTGATAGGTGATTTCAATATGCTGGATATTGATTGGTACATCCCTGCTGAGGTGTCATCTAGAAGTTAGGAGATCCTGGATTCTGTACAAGGAGAACTATTCTGGTAACGGGTAACTATAGGATAATAATCCAAGCTCTTTCCACAGGTAAAACAGCATTTTACCACAGAGATTGAGGCTTTGATTATTGCGCAATGTGTCCACGGGTAAAAGTGTGCATGGCATTCGACGTGTGTTGCTTTGTCTGCCTACTCAAAAGGCAGGACTGGAAGGGCAAGGGTGCGGCAAGGGGTGGGGATGGGAATGGCAGGTTTTTCTCTTTCAGAGAGTTGGCAGCCCTATTTAAAACCTGGATATGCAGTTATGCATTTCTGCAGGATCTTTCTGTGAGGGCTGGCGTTGATGTGATTGTGATTGCTGAGTTTAATTATCAAAATCTGAAAGGTGGGGGGGGGGGGGCGTCTAGAGACCTGAAGCTTGGGGGGTACAAAGGTTGAAGGTTTGACTATGGTAACCCTGAAATACAGTTTGATGGGGCTGTGATTGACAAGCCTCAAGAGGTGGCGTCTCTCCAGCAAGGGCTCAAACTGGTATGTGGCTACCTTTTCAATAATTTTGGCCAAGAGCTGAGAGTCAGATATAGGCCTAAAATCGCCTAGTACCTCCTTATTTAAGAGGGATTCTTTAGAAGTGGCTAAGCGACAGCATATTTCAGGGATGCTGGCATTATACTGTGTTGACCAGCCATGAGATCCAACCTGACAGGTCCGCTCCAGCCACCTTGACCAGTTTAACTAGACAGAGATCAAGGGGGCTAGAAGATGGATTGAATTTTAATAGACTCTTAACAATCTAACCAAGAGATACCCCTTCAAAGTGGCGAAGCGTGTATCTGCAAAATTCCTGAATAGATACTGATACTGCAACCACCTTCTAAGCTGACCAGTTTACAGAGCATCTGTGAAACACAGTCAAACTTTCTACATCCTTATTCCACATGCAGCAGGCTGAATCGAGCCTAAACAGCCCTTCGGTGTTACCAGCAGCACTAGGAATTAAGCCTGTGAAGTAGGCCTTTTTGCAGAGACGTTGAGCCCAATATTTGAAAGGCATTTACAAGGGTTACAGCCAGTAAACGACCTAAATCAGGATATTCAACGGCACTTACATGGTTAATGCCGTTGACGATCCCCTTCAAAGCCCGCTACATGCCCCGATGCTCTGCGGTTAGCATCGGGGTGTGTTGGGGGCGTTCCGGGGCAGAGACTGCGGCTAACCGGGTAGGTGTGATATTGCACCGCTACCTGGTTAGCGATCCATGGCTAAAACTAGGCTAGCTGTTGGCTCGTCTAGTTTTAGCCATGGATGCCAAGCGGATAGCAGTGCAATATCGCCGCTACCTGGTTAGGCTCTGTGGTAGTTTCCTCTGTGCGCCAAACCCACATATTCAATGCCGCCGTCGCAGCATTGAGGATCTGGGATTAGGGGTCCGCGGGCAGGGCTATATGCCATAGCGGTGCTTAGCCTGTCCACATGAATATCGGGCCCGTTATAATTTTCCCTATGCTGGTTCTACTTGAGTTTATCAGACTCAGAGTGAGTGTTAAGCTACATCCTTTCCAGCACCCCCTTTCTCGTCTCCGAGGGTGCAGTTCATTAGTGAACCTACACAAGTGGCAATGTCATTTGATGGCTGCAGCTTGGAGAGGGGAGTTGGGAATTCATCAATAATTCCAGATTCCAGATTTATTTTTAAACCTCACAAACAGCTTTGAGATTGAAACATTTTCAGGTTTTTCTTATCAAACTCTATTTTATCAGTTATTTGTTCATGTTTCAAGATATTGCATTTCTCTCATTGTCTAATACTGAATCTTATCCTTGGTGGTAAAGGAGTTGGGGCAGTTTTTAAGTCTCCACGGGTGGGCAAGTGGAACTCAGGAATCGGCCAGTGCCACAGACACTTTCTACATCAACAGATTTTGCAACTGCTGCACAGAGAACATCACAAGTGGGTTAACTACAGTCTGATAGCATGTTTCATTAGATTTGACAATATACGTAGCACACTGAATAAATGCTCATATTTGCAGTATATAAGCCTTGTTAAATAAATAAATGTTTGCTTTCACAGTGAGTTTGCAGGCACAGAATCCTAATCTGAGGACCTAGAATAACTATATTTTTCTGGAAAACCCTTTAAGCATGATGTTTAGACACCTTGACCTCTGGAAAGAACAAAATGACCTTTTCAGATTTTCTACAGCCATCAGAGAGAAAAAGAAATTTACATCTGCTGCTCTGCAGCCTTGCTTATTGTCTTTAAATTCAGTGAGCGCTGAAGGCACTGTCAGCTTTGCACAGTCCCTTTAGATTACTTCCTTTTGTTGGTGACACAAAACCTGTTTGACTTACCTCCAGGGAGTCCTTCAGCTATGCATAGAGTAAATTGAATTTGAAAGCTTTATTAGACAAGTTGGTTTCTCAGCTTGTGTCTGGTGTCCACCGCAGTGAACAATAAAACTTCTCATGAAAAAGGGTCCTGATCCTGAAGATTCTCCAGTTACAAAGTAAGACATGCGGTTCTGGGCTTCATCGCAGTTTGTCACGCATGGGACAGGCTGAATCAGGCAACTCTCCTTGTCGGACAGGAGGGGGTCATTTGTGGGAAAGCAATAGCCTGGCTTGCTCATGATTCGGCATAATGGGGCAAGAGCACCAACCCGCCTTCCCTTCAGACATCAGCAGTCATCCACAGCTTTTTCATTTCTTGATTAACATCAACTCAATTTAGCAGATTAGTGCTAAAAAATGGCAGCAGTAAGGGGGATATTTTATAAAGGAGCTTTGGGTTGTAAATCCTGTTGTAAGGCCTCTAATAAAATGACTCCTTATGTAAAAGGACATACAGTGACAAGACAGCCTGCACTTTTCCGTGACCCGGGTATAGGCATGTTTAGGTACGGCGTATGGGTAGAGTTTATGAAGTATACATGTAGGTGATAAAATACATTTCTACATGCATCCTTATGCCACACACTCAGCTTCTAAGTATGTGTAAATGTACGCGGCCGCATTTTAGCTATGATTTCACATCTTTTCTGATGCTATTTTTGTGGTGACACATTTTCGAAATGATGTCGGAAACCAGCATACCCTCTCAATGTGGAATACAACTTTATAGGCATTCCTTACTGAGAGTGCGTGCTGGTCCCTCGCTCCCTTTGTGTCTCCGGTCGTCTCTGCAAGGAAGCATGAGTCTTTTCTGGACTCCTGGTGCAATCTGGGACATCCAGGTAAAACTGTTTCAAAAATGGCTGGGCACATCTAAGTGGTGCCAACAAGAGAGCACAACACCACGTGCTGTAAGAGACCCAGTGAGAAACCGTGGGTAGCGTATGGAAAGAAATTCTTTATTGGTGAAAAAGCCTATGGCCCGACACAGGCCGTGTTTCGTTGTCTTCTTCAGGGGCAGGCTTCATAAGCAATCAGGCTTCCATATTGCTCCATAAACACGATGTATGTTCTTTCAGAAGTGATATCTTCAAAAGGAAAGGGCAGCGACCCAGGCGATTTAAGTTTGTTGAGTACTTGAGCGTCTTAAACGAAGGTCTCTGCCAATTCTCTCAAAGTGGTTTTTGGTTTCACTTTGAGAGAATTGGCAGAGACCTTCGTTTAAGACGCTCAAGTACTCAACAAACTTAAATCGCCTGGGTCGCTGCCCTTTCCTTTTGAAGATATCACTTCTGAAAGAACATACATTGTGTTTATGGAGCAATATGGAAGCCTGATTGCTTATGAAGCCTGCCCCTGAAGAAGGCAACGAAACATGGCCTGTGTCGGGCCATAGGCTTTTTCACCAATAAAGAATTTCTTTCCATACGCTACCCACGGTTTCTCACTGGGTCTGGGCACATCTAAGTTCAGGCATGATTTCAGAAATGTGGACATACCCATATGGACGTCATCGGGATGGCTGGATAGATATCTCCGCAATGGTATTTCAAGCAGAGGACGTATCCCAATCTGACACTCTGTGAGCGGAGCCATTCAGCAGCATGACAATCACAAAACAGGTTTCCTGGGGATATTAGAGACCCCCCAGATGTTGAACTGGCAAAACAAGCACTTTTCGGATGCCTATTCATGACCTGGACCAAGTAGAGACGTGGATGAGAGTGGAGACATACCGCCATTGCTGCACATCTAAAGTCTTTGGAAACACCCTAGACACGTCCTTGCCATTCCCACATCAGGGACATCTCTATAACCATTTTGTAAAATGGCTCTGGGGACCTGTTTTCAGATGTCCAAAGCATGAATAGAACTTCGACAATGACTCCCATGGACACCAAGGCACCTATCTGCCTTTGTAAAATAGTCCCAAAATAGGCATCTACTTGGCCTCCAAACCTAAGCAATGTGTTGTAATATGAACCTCCACCTTTTTAAGTCTCCTCACCTCAGCCACGCTTCAGTGTCCACCCATTTTGTAACTGGCCAAATTTATCTGCATAGTGAATGTAATGGGTCAATATTCAAACGCTGTGATCAGTTTTGAATACTGATCCAGACATTCACACTGCTATCCGGAGAGTGAGCGGTGCTGAATATATGTAGAAAGCTCTGTGGATACTGGCGATACGCACAAAGCGTGACTAGTTATATAAATAGCGACTCAATACTGTTGACTATCTGTAGAATTACGCAGAATTACGCAGAATAAACACACACTCTGCATTGGTACTGCCCAAATAGTCCTTCAAACATGTGAACTCTCTCTGAGGGAAACATTGTAGATATAGTCTACCTTGCAGTTCATTTACATGTCCTTTTTACTTTATCATTTGCACTGTAAAGCCTGAAGGTACTCACTGGAGCCGGGAGGGAGGATTCCGGGTCCTGGAGCAGCTTGCTTTCGTTTCAGTTCTTGAAGTAGACTGTTTACCGCGGTCCAGTCAATGTTCAAGTCTTCTAGTTTCCTCTGTTAAAAGAAAGGTGCGCACGTTATTCAAGAAAGCTCTAGAATTCTCCCTGCGCTGGGACATGTTTCTCATGCTAATACATATATGCTTAGGCTGCATGGGAGGGGCATTTTCATTTGCACAGCCAGCATTGTTAAAGTAGCTGGAGTCGCCGCTTTAAAATAAACCCGCATGTTCAGTGCCGGGCCATATCCGGCGGCCTACGCTGAATATCTGCTTTCATTGGATTGCTCTTTTGCAATATTCAGCCACTAACCGGACTGCAAAACCGCCTAATGTTAGGACTGCTTTTCACCCGTCCTAACTTTAGACAGTTTAGTAGTGGCTGAGGATCGCTGCTAACCAGCTAGCTGATGGTGCCAACCCTGTTCCACTCCCAGAATACCCAATTGTTAATCAGATAATGATGGGGTGTTTAAAGCACGTAGGGGGGATATTGAGAGGCATTAATCAGTTTAGTGTCGCTGAATATCCCGGTCAGCGGGATTTATGCAGTTTGAGGGTCTGCAGATCACTTACGAGTAAATCCCACACTAATGAAACTTTTAACTTTCTAATCTCCTTTTCCTGGCATCCACTTTATTCTTCATATTATACGAATTGAGAACAAGAATCATTATATAATTAACTCATAGACAGAAAGCGACGCAGAAAAATTCACCATACCCAGGAGGGCACAAAACATGCCAGCCAAAGACAGCCCTGCTTTGCCCCATTCCGGTTTTCACATAAATTTCCTTTAGATAGTCAGCACTATAAATCCGTGCAAGCCACAGGGCAAAACCAGGACTGGATGGGCCTGTTTCGGCTGATGTGGGCTGAGCTGGTGTAGCTGCGCTGTATACATCGGAGCAGTGTCTGCGCCTCAAGCTGACGACCTTCCAGCACTGCTCAGCCAGTCAGGAGCCTCCTTTCATTAACAGGCTCCTAGAGGCAGTTTGCCCAGCAGGTTCACAACTTGCGGCAGTTTTTAAAAACGTTTTCACACTTTGGCAAAGTTATTTTCAAACACAAGGAAACAGTTTATGTTTCAAGGCCCAGATAATCTACCAGCAGTCCTCGTACTGGACTAGATTCACTTAAGCAGTGCTTCTCAATCCCACCGCACGACTGAGGCAGGATCCATAGACTAAGAGGTATTCTGCTTGTAGCTTATAACGTGCGGTGCCTCTCTCATGTATAAGACAGTTCTAAGCTAACTACAGAAGAGATGGACAGAGAGCTGACCGGGTCATTTCCTGACAGGCACTAATTTTACTATCTCTAGGGCTGGCGCTTCCATTATGTGAACTAGGTGGTTGCCTAGAGAGTTGAAAGGTGGCAAAAAGGCAGCAGGCAAATATTTTATATTCTCTCTCTCCCTTCCCAGTGGACTTATCCAGTGCCTCCCTCATTGACTCAACCCCAATAGCCAGCAGGAAGGAGGGAAATTAATACTTGTTTCCACTGTGGTGTGGGCTCAGTCTTGCAGCATCTCACATGTAGGGTTGCCAACCGACTGGTTTTGGTCAGCTAGGTTGGTTTTTGAAGCTACAGGCCAGCAGGATCAAAAAAGCAGCCAATGAAGGACTGGTTTTCTGTTCACCGCCAGACTTTGCTCTCCTCCCCTCCTGTGCAGCTGCTGCCGCTGCTGTTTTCCCTGTTCCAGTGGTGGCAATGACGACAGACCTCAAATGTAATTTAAAAAAAGAAAAGGGGTTTCCTGACTCCGCACTTGAAAGACTGGCCTGGTCCCTTCCTCCTCTGACGCTTGCATGCATCAGAGACAGGGCTGGCCTGTCCATTGGGCAAGAATGCTGTTTGCACAGGGCCCCGCGTTTTAGAGGGCCCTGTGCCAACAACATCCAGCATTGAACTCCGGCAAGCAGGGCGGCTTTAGAGGGAGCCGGAGAGACCCCTGCTCACCTCTAACAGCTGCCAAAGTGAAGTGTGTCTTTTTCCTTTAATTCGGGAGCTGTACAGAAGTTTAGAACGCTGCTGTGCTGAGCGCCAGGAAACAAGAAGTCCCCTTTGACTTCAGTACAGCTGCTTCACTTTGGCAGCTGTTAGACATGAGCCAGGGCTTCTCTGGCTTCTTCTAAAGCATTTTAGATAGCCGTGGGGCACTTCGGGAGGGGAGGGGGAGAAATGGAAATTACACATATCTGGTAATTGTAGTTCCTGGAGGGTCCAATTTAGTCCTCCACATCCGGGTAGTGCACCTCTTCCTGCAGCATGGAGACTGGACCAATCAGAGTCTTGAATACCCCAGGGTGTATGCTGCTGGATCTCCCATCAACCCCCAGTGAACTATTAACAAAGCAGACTCAAAGAAGCAACACATTAAAGAAAAATAGTACAACTAGAAAAAACTGACGCCCCCCATAATTACAGTGGCCCCCTCCCCAAACGAGAGAGCCAGAAGATTGCAACTTGCTTCTTTCCCCTTACCTGAAGCAAAAGGTACTAAGAGCTGACAGCAGAAGAAAGAAAAATCCCCTGCGCACCGAAAAGGATCGAAAGGAAAAACATCCACCACGTGGAACCGAAAATAAAAATTCTTCTCACGCGATTCCCCGCACACCGGTGTTTGCACGCCGTTTAGAAAATACAGAAGGATGAGCCTCGGGAGGGACGGAGGACTAAACTGGACCCTCCAGGAACTACAATTACCAGGTACGTGTAATTTCCATTTCCTGAGCGGTCCTCCAGTTTAGTCCTCCACATCCGGGATGTAACAGAGCAGTAACTAACGGGGGGGACCTTGCCAACCGGCGCGCAACACCGCCGCACCAAAACAAGAATCCTGAGACGCTGCAACGTCCAGACAATAATGCTTACTAAAAGCATGAAGAGATGACCAAGTAGCCGCTCTGCAAATGTCCACTGGAGGGACAAGGCTATGCTCCGCCCAAGACGTCGCTTGCGCTCTAGTAGAGTGGGCTCACAGCCCCAAAGGCACCGAACGGCCATGCAAGATATAAGCTGAAGCAATTGCTTCCTTAATCCATCTAGAAATAGAAGCTTTCGACGCCGCTTCTCCCTTCCGAACTCCGCCGAAAAGTACGAAGAGGCGATCCGATTTACGGAAGGTTTCAGACCCTTTTAGATACTGACGCAACACTCGTCGGACATCCAGACGACGCAAGCCGTCCTCGGGCGAATTCACGGAACCCGAAGGAAATGCTGGCAAAATAATGGACTGATTGACATGAAAAGGAGACACTACCTTAGGCAGAAAGGAAGGAACCGGCCGCAACACGACCTTATCAGGAAAAAAAGGAGAGAAAGGGAGGCCTGCAAGACAAAGCCTGTAGCTCCGAGATTCGCCTCGCTGAACAGATAGCGACGAGAAAAACTGTCTTCAAAGTTAAGTCCTTAATGGAAGCTTGACGAAGAGGCTCAAAGGGTTTCTGTACGAGCGCCTGCAAGACCAGATTCAAATCCCACGGGGGAATAAACACTTTTCACGCCGGCCGCAGCCGAAACACTGCCTTAAGAAAATGCTGCACATCCGCGTGCGCTCCGAGGGGAACATCCTGAATCTTCCCCCTATAACAAGCGATAGCCACCAGTTGAACCTTCAGGGAACTGGCTGCCAAACCTTTGTCGAAACCGTCCTGCAAGAATCGGAGAATAATCGCGACGGAAGCCGTCAAAGCCCGAACCTGATGGGTGAGCACCAATCTTCAAATATCCGCCAGACCCGGACATACGTCAGCGAAGTAGAAGGCTTTCGAGCCCGAAGAAGAGTGGCAATGACCGCCGGTGAATAACCCTTCTTCCTCAACCGAGCCCTTTCAATGGCCATACTGTAAGCGAGAATCGATCCACCTGAGGGCATGCGCAGCGGACCCTGAATTAGCAGATCCACCAGGAGAGGAAGTTTCCACGGAATCCCGTTGAGAAGCCGGATCAGATCCGCGTACCAAGGCCGCCGAGGCCAGTCGGGAGCTACCAGCAGAACCTTTCCTCGGTGCGCCTCAATACGTTGGACTACTCTGCCGATCAACGCCCAAGGAGGAAAAACATACAGAAGACCGGATTCGGGCCATGGCTGGATGAGAGCGTCGATCCCCTCCGACATGCGTTCTCTTCTCCTGCTGAAAAACCGACCCGTCTTGGCCGACCGAAATGTTGCCATGAGGTCCATTACCGGAGTCCCCCAGCGACGAACGATTTGCGCAAAGACCTGCGGGTGCAGCTCCCATTCCCCGGAGTCCACCTGCACTCTGCTGAGAAAGTCCGCCATCACATTGTCTTTTCCGGCGATATGCGCCGCCAAAATGGCGAGAAGGCGAATTTCCGCCCAGACGAAGAGCTCCTCCGCCTCCTGCTCCATCGCTACGCTGCCTGTGCCGCCCTGACGGTTGATGTAGGCCACGGTAGCTTAGTTGTCCGACAGGACTCGCACTGCAGTCCCTGTCACGGACGCTTCGAAAGCCTGAAGCGCTAGGCGCACCGCACGGAGCTCGAGACGGTTGATCGACCACAGAGACTCCCTGGCTGACCACGTCTCCTGAGTGAACCGGCCCTGGCAGTGGGCTCCCCAGCCCATCAGACTCGCATCGGAAATCAATGGAAGCCACACCGGCTGCTCCAACGGCATACCCGCTTGAAGGGACTTCGCGCAGAGCCACCACTGAAACGATAGCTTGACTCATCTCGGACAGGGCAACTGGCGGCTCAAGGAATCGGACTGGTTCAACCAGCGACGTAACAGTGCTCTCTGAAGCGGACGCATATGAAACCTGGCCCAAGGAACCACCTCCAGAGTGGATGCCATCGTCCCCAGGAGTCGAAGGTACCACCACGCGGATGGGGCTGGAATCCCCAAGAACATGCGCACCAGGCGGCGCAATGCTTGGGCGCGGTGAGCCGGTAAGAGCACCAAGCCCCGCGCCATGTCGAACATGACTCCAAGGTACTCGAGGGACTGCGAGGGAACCAGGTGACTCTTCTTCGCATTGACCACCCAGCCGAGATTCTGAAGAAGACGAATCACACGGTCCGTGACCTGGGAATTCTCCGTTGCTGTCTTTGCCAAAATCAACCAGTCGTCGAGATAAGGGTGAACCAAAACACCTTCTTTTCGCAATGCCGCCGCGACCACCACCATGACCTTGGTGAATGTACGCGGAGCGGTAGCTAGCCTGAACGGCAGAGCCTGAAATTGGTAGTGGCCCCATGGAAAGGCGAAACGCAGAAACTTCTGATGAACTGGTCTGATCGGAATATGCAGATAGGCTTCCGAGAGGTCTAAAGACGTTAAAAACTCCCCTAGGCGAACCGCTACAATGACGGATTTCAGGGTTTTCATGCGGAAATGAGGCACCCGGAGACAACGATTCACTCCCTTGAGATCCAAGATAGGACAGAGAGACCCGTCTTTCTTGGGCACCACGAAATAAATGGAGTAACGGCCTTCCCCGCGCTCGGACTCCAGAACGGGAACTACCGCCCCCAACTCTAGCAACCGAACTAACGTTGAGCGAATCGCGGCTTCCTTCTGCCATCCCTTGCTGGGAGAGAGAACGAAGGAGTCCCGGAGCGGGGAAGCAAACTCCAGCGTATAACCCTCTCTGATAATCTCGAGCACCCACTGATCCGAGGTAAGGCGGACCCAAGAAGGAAGAAAGTCCCGCAGACGACCGCCGATCACTTGGCTTCCCTCCTGGGTCCACCGCCCTTCATTGCAGCTTGCGACCAAAGGAAGAGCCAGATGAGGACGACACAGCCGAGAAACCTCTGCCGGCTCCTCGGAACCCCCGAAAGGACAGCGACTTGGAACCGAATCGGCCAAGTTGAGACCCCCAAGGGCGGGATGACCGAAATCTCCGAAAGTCCCGGAACGGACCGCGCGATACCGGCAAACCTTTGCTCAACTTAGGTTTATCCTCGGGCAGCCTTCCGTCCTTGGATTCGCCAAGATCCTTCACCAATTTGTCCAGATCGTCCCCGAACAACAACCTGCCCTTAAAAGGGAGTTTATTGAGTCGAGACTTGGAGGAGCCGTCGGCCGCCCAATTACGTAACCAAATGGACCGACGCGCCGCCACCAAGGACGCCATACTATTCCCCAGCGTTCTGATCATATCATATTGTACGTCAGCCAAATAAGCGGAACCAGACTCCAACCTGGTGACCTCGAGAACACCCTGTTGATCCAAGCGGACATCCAAGCAGGCTCTAGCCACCCAGGCCCCACAGATAGAGGCCTGCAAAGACAAAGCATTGGTCTCAAAAGCCTGCTTTAACAAACCATCCACCTTCCTGTCCTGAGTATCCTTTAAGGCTGCACCGCCTTCAACCGGAATGGTGGTTTTCTTGGTCATCGCCGAGACAGCCGCATCAACCTGAGGCGACTTGAATTTCTCCTTGTCCTTGTCCGCTAGGGGATAGAGACGGTGCATCGTCCGAATACCTTTCAGCCCCGCCTCCGGCTGATCCCACTCTGCCTGAATCATCTGCTCTACAACTCTATGCACAGGAAACACAATTTGAGAATCCCGAACCGCCTGGATGAGGGGATCCTCCAATCCCTCTTCCTCAGCCGGGCGTGGAGCCGTAAGATTGAGAGTCTGAAGAGCTTCCGTGATGAGAGGAACTAGTTCCTCCCTACGAAAAACCCGAATTATCCTTGCCTGATCCTCGGGTTCAGGAATCTCCCCGTCTTCCAGATCATCAAAAACATCCTCAGAGTCCATCTCATGCTCCACCTCGTGCCACTCCAACGCATCATGGGCCACGTCAGAGATCCGAGGTCGTTTAGCCGAAGCCCTCCTCGCCCGACCGTCCCCTTCCGTATTAGGAGACGGCACTGCAAAGGCGTCCGGTAGCTTACCCAAACGTCCCAATTGGAAAGTCTGATGCATAAGGAGGACGAAGTCCGGAGAGAAAGCAGTCAAGGAAGAAGACTCCGTCTCTGCCACTTGCAACACAGCTCCCGACGCCGTAGAACCAGCTTGCGCCTGAGGAATGAGAGAGGCGAGCGAAGCTTCCCCGTCCGGAGGCAAGGAAGAGGCCAAGGGATCTGCCAAGGACCTGCCTTCCAAAGGCTGCTCCATATTTGCAGAGACAGAAGCAGCACAGCTCCTGCAAACCCCCGAATCCAGCACAGCGCCCCTGCGGGAACCGCAGACCACGCACTGGGGCCTTGCTGACATTAAAAGAACAAACTCCCAGCACTCAAGGAGGAGGGGGGTGGGGGGAGGGCACAGAAATATTAAAGGGTGAAATTAAACAAAACCCCGTTGTCCTGTGTTTTTTTTTTTTTTTTTTTTTAGAGATCCGAGAAAGAACAGAGCAACTAAAAACCCCAAAGGAATCAAATCTCAAAGCGCTAAAGGTGATAACGTGGAAGCCCCGAGGAAAAAAGAAAAAAACGCGGCAAAAAGAAGAACCGCAAATGGCCGCCGGCCCGGCAAAAAAGGCACGAAAAACAACAAAGTAACAAAATAAAAAGAAACGGTGTGAAGGGCCCGGAAAACAGAAGAAAATAGAAGAAAAAGGGCTAAATTAACTCACCGCAGCCAAAGAAACAGCTACCAACCGCTCGAATCCAGAGCAGGGTGAGACTGGGAAACCAGGCTGCCTCAGCAAATGGTGTGGAAAGCCGAGCACCCTGCAGCGCTGGCAGCTGCAGTCCAACACTCCGGAGTCAGCCCTCTGCACCAGCGAAGGGATCTAAGCACCGCCGAAAACTTGCCTCAGGCAAAGGAGAGAGAAGGGCAGTGACGGCTCAGCTCATTTTTTTTTTTTTTATTAAAGTGACAGAGTCCACTAAATGAAATCAAGTAAAGGGAGAAAACAAATTAAAGGTAAAGCAAACCCAAACCAAACAAAAACTGACTAGTGTTGCTAACAAGTCCCTAAGTGAGCCAGGCGGGCTCACACGTCTTCCTGCTGCTGGAGACTGGACACACTGGGGGTTGATGGGAGATCCAGCAGCATACACCCTGGGGTATTCAAGACTCTGATTGGTCCAGTCTCCATGCTGCAGGAAGAGGTGCACTACCCGGATGTGGAGGACTAAACTGGAGGACCGCTCAGGAACCTGTACTGAAAATGGGCTGTGGGGAGGGGAGCTAGGACTGGAAATAACTGATGGGGAGGGGGACTTGGACTGGAAATGGGCTGTGGAGGGGGGGGAGCTAGGACTGGAAAGGGGCTGAGTAGAATGGGGCTTGAACTGGAAATAGCTGATGGGGAGGAGGGCTTGGTCTGAAAATTGTTTGTGGGGGGAGCTAGGACTGGAAATGGGCTGTGGAGGGGTGTTTGAACTGGAAACAGCTGATGGGGAGGAGGCTTGGACTGGAAATGGGCTGTGGGGGGGCTTGAACTGGAAATTGTGAGAGGGGGAGCAAGGACTGGACATGGGCTGAGTGGACGGCGGCTTGGACTTGAACTAGCTGATGGGGAGGGGAGCTAGGACTGGAAATGGGCTGAGTGGGGGGACTTGGACTGGAAATTGGAGATGGGAGCTAGAACTGGAAATGGGCTGTGGGGGGAGGAGCTAGGACTGGAAATGGGCTGAGTGGGGGGCTTGGACTGGAAATAGCTGATGGGGAGGGGGCTTAGACTGGAAATGGTTTGAGTGGGTGGGGGTGGGCTTGGACTGGAAAATGGGGGGGGCTAGGATTGGAAATGGGCTGATGATGGGGCAAGGAAAGGACTGGAAATGGGCTGATGGGGGGCTAGCATAGGATTGGAAATGGAGGGGAGCTAGGACTGGAAATGGGCTGATGGATGGGCTAGGATAGGACTGATGGGGGGCTAGGATTGGAAATAGGCTGATGGGAGGCTAGGATTAGAAATGGACTGATGGAGGGGCTAGGATAGGACTGGAAATGGATGGGGGAGACAGGACCAGAAATGGGCTCATGGGGGGGGGGGGAGCTTGGATTGGAAATGGGCTGAGTATGGGGGGAGCTAGGACTGGAAATGGTCTGATGGAGGGGCTAGGATAGGAAATGGGCTGTTTGGGGAGGCTTGTATTGGAAATGGACTGATGGAGGGGCTTGGATTGGAAATGCACTGATGGAGGGGCGAGGATAGGACTGTAAATGGGCTGAATGGGAGCTAGGACTGGAAATGGGCTGATGGGGAGCTAGGACTGGAAATGGGCTGATGGGGAGCTAGGACTGGAAATGGGCTGAAGCGGGAATTAGAAGGGAGCAGATGCTGGGGGAGGACTAGAATGGGATGGGTCTGGGAGAGTGAAATGGACAGGGGAAAATAATTTGTGTGGGAGGGAAGAAAAATCTACGATTGGCCGGGTTTTGAGAGTAAGTGGGGATTGAGGATGGAGGGGTAAAATTTGAGTGGATGAAAAAAGAGTAAAGAAAGAGATAGAGGAAAGATCAGTATGTTAAAGCAGATGTAGAGAGAGAGAATGGAAAAAAAACTAGAAGAAAGGACAAATGGACAGCAGACAATGGAGAGTTAGCAGAAGACAGTGACTGGAGCAATTGCAACTGAAAAATAAAATGCACAAACAACAAAAGGTAGAAAAATACTTTTTTATTTTGAATTTATTAACTGGAATATGTCAGCTCTGGGGAATGTGCGTCTTTAATGTCTGCATTTTGTTTAGTACAAGAGGAAATTAATTTATAGTTTTATTTCTGCAGTGTTGTTGTACATTCAAAGTTTGACTTTTTGGGGTTCCCAGTTTATTGTCTTCCTATTTCTAAATTGTAATCCCTTGTTCTTTGTTTGGTGATGGTCTATGTTCTGCATGTGTAACTGAGCTGAGGTATTCTGTTCATGTAGTTTCTATTTGAGAGTACCACTTGTTCTCTTTCCCCAGTAGGAGATGTACTGGTATTCTCTGAGATGTACTGGTTTAATATTTGCAGTGTTGCCTTTTGATAGGTAGGGTTTGGTGCTTTGTGAGTCCTGGTAGTGCTGTTAAATGGGCTGTGTTTGTAGTACTTCCTAATGTGTCTGGCGGTTGGCACTGGAGTACAGTAATGAAGAAATCTGGTAGTTTTTATTCATACACTCATTAAGAGGCATGTTTACTAAAAGTCAGTACGTGTTAACATTATGAAAATATTTATGCAAATGAGGCCCCGCACCGAGTCTCTGCACATGGCTCCACACCCCCCTTGGGCCACCTCTGATCAGAGGGGGCAGGACAGCACAGACTTCCAAGCAGGGTTGGCGCAGCAGAAACAGCAAGTCCCAGAGGCAGCAGAAGATCATGGCCCAGAGTGGAAATCCTGCCCATAGGAGCAGCAAGTCCCGGAGGCAGCAGAAGATCATGGCCCAGAGTGGAAATCCTGCCCATAGGAGCAGCAAGTCCCGGAGGCAGCAGAGCTCTGTAAAGCTGTGATCTCTGCACGTGAGAGGTAGGAGTTCACAGGTGGGGGAGTGGCGGTAGAGAAGCAGGGGCAGTGGTTGCTTAAGGAAGATGGGTGTGCAAAGGGGGAGTAAGAAAGGGACAGTCTGGGAAGAGGAAAGAGTTGGGAGCAGTAGGAGAGGAGCAAGAGGATGAAAGTGAAGATCCTGGAGACAGAGGGAGATACAGGACACAGAAGGGGCATATGGAAATGGAGAGACGATATTGTGGCAAAGTCAACCATTTTCAGCATGGGGGAGGTGAACAGCATAAGGAATTCACCTTAATCAAGGGGCCTCTGTTAGGTGTGCAGGGTCAAAAGGCCAAAGCCACAGTTCAAAGGCAGAAAAAACCCAGCTGGAACAAGTTCCAGGAAATGCTTGACAGTGTAAGAAGGATAGATTGCAAGCACGAGGACAAAAACCCTCACTCTGGTAATTGCACTGATTATTCTGATGTCAGAAGGCAGGGGGATTACAAACACCTGGGAGAGAAAGAGGTGGGGTTGGATCCCAGTGAGTATAAACCTTGGTTAAATTATAGCAGTAGCAGTAGGAGTAGGAGCTGGAAGAGGAGTGATTGCAGAAGGAGCAGAGGAAGCAGCAGAGGACAGACCTCAGAGCAGCAAGGACGATGGAATGCTGGAGAAGCCAGAGCAGGTGCTAACCTCTGGAGACAGGCTGAGCTACCCATAGCTGAGAAAGGTGATTTCCCTGAATCACGTTTGCAACAAAGGTGGGAGCCAGGAAGGAGAGAAGCTTTCAGGCCACCAGAGAGGTTGTCAGCAGGGCGCTCTCATCAAGTGGTTGAGTCAGAACCTATGCAATTGGGAGAAGAAGGGTCAGAGCTAGGGGCAGAAGAAGATACGTTGATGGATTGTTCTTTATGCCAAGCTCTAGACTTAAAGTGTCTGAAGAAAGGCCAGCCTGAAAAGAACTGTTCCTCTTGCTGAAGTAACCTCAGAGCTAAGCAGTGAGAAAGTAAATTCCTGTGTGTTTTGAAAGGAGGAATTTACTGCAGCGTAAGCTAGTGAAGTAAGGCTGTGATTCATGCTTCTGTGTCAGCTGTGTTGAAACTCTACAACGGAGAGAAAGTTAAAAGCCTACTATAAGAGTTTGTGCTTTGCTCCTGTTTATAAGAGAAGCCTACTATAAGAGTCTTGAGGACACTGTGAATGCTTATTTCATAACCTAAGTTTGGTTCTTCACCTGGAAGTGCAGCCTACAGAGAATTATGGCTGAGTGAAGATAATTTTGCCATAGAAGAAGTAAAGTTTGTTTTTCTATTGCTCTGATTGACAAAGGACAATTAAGAAAAGTGGCATCTGGTTATATGTGAAAAGGCTAAGCTTCTGCAGTGAAGAGGACTTTAAAAGCCAATGCTGAGTTCTGTTTGCTTTGCCACCAACTTGTTGAACCTTAAGCAAAAATCCTATAATTTAAAATTCTGTAAATGGTACCAGGAACCTGATCTGTTCTATTGTGTTCAAAATAAATTCTTTTTCTGTCATAAGCCTTACCCTTGGTTTAACACGACTACAATCCTTCTATTTAAAGCATAAATGTTACAGCTGATAGAAGAAGGTTCTCAACCACCACACCCTCAACAACTAGAAGACTAGTGGTTATGGCATTGTGCTTGTGACAATATTGAATGCAGAGGGTATCAGGAAAACAGTGGTCACAAGATATCAGGGGAGATGCTGGACATGGGGGCATTGGGAGGTGGAGGAGCACAGGGAGACAGAGGGGAGATGCTGAACACGGGGGAATAGGGAAGCAGAGGGGATATGCTAGATGAGGGGGCTAGGGAGATGTATATAGGATGAGGGCATAGGGAGTATGGGCATAGGTAAAAGCATGGTGAGGACGTTTTTGAGATGGAGTGGCGATGCGGAGCAAGGGGGGGGGGCAGAGGCAGGTGCTGGATAGAAGTGGGGAGGGCAGTACACAAATCATTATTATTAGTAGTAGATTATAGATGGGAGTGAGGGTTAGATGCTGGACATGGGTAGGGGACAGAGGCTGGAATCAGTATGGGGCATAAGGTGATAGCGAGCAGATAGTGGATATCAGGGGGAGGAGTGGAGGGCAGATAGTGGATATCAGGGGGAGGAGTGGGGGGCAGATAGTGGATATCAGGGGGAAGAGTGGAGGGCAGATAGTGGATATCAGGGGGAGGAGTGGGGGGCAGATAGTGGATATCAGGGGGAGGAGTGGGGGGCAGATAGTGGATATCAGGGGGAGGAGTGGACATAAGAACATAAGATATGCCATACTGGGTCAGACCAAGGTCCATCAAGCCCAGTATCCTGTTTCCAACAGTGGCCAATGTAGGTCATACGTACCTAGCAGTTTCCCCAAAAGACACAGGTTCCACAATGCTTGTACTGGGTCAAGCATTAATATCCTGGGTCTCTTCTTAATAATGGTTTATGGACCTTTCCTCCAGGAACTTGTCCAAACCTTTTTTAAACCCAGCTACACTCAGCCTTTACTACATCCTCCGGTAACAAATTCCAGAGTTTGATTACACGTTGAGTGAAAAAATATCTTCTTTTATTAGTCTTAAATAGTTTACCCTGTAGCTTTATTGCATGTCCCCTAGTCTTTCTATATTCTGATAACGCAAGCAATCAATCTACATTTACCTGTTCCACTCCGTTCATTAATTTATAGAATTCTATCATGTCTCCCCTCAGCCGTCTCTTTTCCAGGTTAAAGAGCCCTAACCTTTTTAGCCATTCTTCATAGGAGTATCCTTCCATCCCCTTTAGCATTTTGGTGACTCTTCTCTGAACCTTTTCTATTAACGCTATATCCTTTTTAAGATACGGCGACCAGAATTGCACACGATATTCAAGCTGCGGTCTCACCATGGAACAATATAGAGGCATTATAATATCTTTTGTTTTATGTTCCATTCCTTTCCTTATGATACCTAGCATTCTATTTCCTCTTTTGGTCGCCGCTGCACACTGGGCCGAGGGTTTTAACATGTTATCCACAATGACGCCTACATCTTTTTCCTGGGAGGTGGTTCCTAATGTGAAACCTTGCATCGTGTAACCATAGTTTGGGTTGTTCTTCCCTAGGTGCATAACTTTACACTTCTCCACATTAAATTTCATCTGCCATTTTGATGCCCAGTCTTCCAATTTATCAAGATCCTCTTGCAATTTTCCACAATCCTCTTGGGTTTTAACAACTTTAAATAGTTTTGTGTCATCTGCAAATTTGATAACCTCACTCGTTATTCCACTTTCCAGGTCATTTATGAATATGTCAAAAAGCAGCGGACCCAGCACAGATTCCTGGGGTACACCACTATTCACCTTTTTCAATTGGGAAAATTGGCCATTTAGCCCTACCCTCTGCTTTCTATCTTTTAACAAGTTCCTGATCCACAATAGTACACTGCCAACTATCCCATGACTCTTTAGTTTTGCCAAAAGTCTCTGATGAGGGACCTTGTCAAAGGCTTTCTGAAAGTCCAGATACACTATATCAACTGATTCACCTTTGTCCACCTGTTTATTCACACCTTCAAAAAAACATAACAGATTAGTAAGACAAGATCTTCCTTGTCTAAAGCCATGTTGGCTGTCTCCCATTAGGCCATGACTATCTACATGCTGAGTAATTTTATTCTTTATGATGGTTTCTACTATTCTTCCTGGTACTGACGTCAGGCTCACCGGTCTGTAGTTTCCCGGATCACCCCTGGAACCCTTTTTAAAAATTGGTGTTACATTGGCGATCCTCCAGTCTTCAGGTATTAGAGATGATTTTAATGATAGTTTACAGATCACTAATAGCAGGTCTGCAATCTCATATTTCAGTTCTTTCAACACCCTTGGATGTATACCATCCGGCCCAGGTGATTTGCTACTCTTAAGTTTATCTAATAGTAGTAATACATCTTCCCAATGTATCGATATTTCCTTCAATTCTTCCACACCTTTAAATACCACTTCAGTCATGGGTAACATCCCTACATCTTCCTCAGTAAAGACTGAAGCAAAGAATTCATTCAGTCTCTCCGCTATCGCCTTGTCGCCTCTTAGTGCCCCTTTAACTCCTCTATCATCTATGACCAATGGACCAGCTGACTCTCACAGGTTTTTTGCTACGAATGTACTTGAAAAAGTCTTTATTTCGTGTTTTTGCTTCCGCAGCAAGTTTCTTCTCAAATTCTCCCTTTGCCTGCCTTATCAATGCCTTGCATTTGAGTTGCCAGTGCTTGTGCTGTTTCCAGGTTTCGTCGCTTGGCTCTTTTTTCCATTTCCTGAAAGATGCTTATTTGGCAACAACAGCCTCTCTGACCTCACCTTTAAACCATGCTGGCAGTTTTTTGGACTTCCTTCCACTTTTCTTAAAGCATGGAATACAGCTGTTCTGGGCTTCCAAGATGGTATTTTTCAACAACACCCAAGCTTGATGGAAGTCTTTAACCTTTGCAACTGCTCCTTTTAGTTTTTTCTTAACTATTTTCCTTACTTTATCATAGTCTTCCTTTCAAAAGTTAAAAGGTAGTACTGTGGATTTCCTTACTATCCCTCCTCCACTAATTAAATCAAATGTGATCATGCTACGATCACTATTGCCAAGTGGCCCCAACACCCTTATCTCTTGCACTAGATCTGGTGTTCCACTAAGGACTAGGTCTAATATGGCTTCCCCTCTGGTCAGTTCATGAACCAGCTGCTCCAAGAAACAGTAATTTATTTCATCTAGGAACTTTATCTCCCTAGCATGTCCTACCGTGACACTGACCCAGTCGATTTTGGGGTAATTGAAATCACCCATTATTATTACTGCACTGTAACTTTTGTTAGCTTCCTTGATTTCTTTGAGCATTTCATCATCCATTTGTTCATTCTGGCCAGGCGGTTGATAGTACACTCCCAGTACCATCGCCTTCCCTTTTTTACATGGAATTTCAATCCATAACACTTATTAAAAGAGGGCTGCTACACAGTACCCTGTCTTGTGCTGCTGAGGTAAGCTATATTCTGATTTGATTTAAATTATAGCTCTTAGCTGCTGCTAGGCTCTAACTTATTATGAAATTTAAACTACAAGCTCTCTGCTGGGTATGAAATGTAACCAGAAAGTTCTCTTATGTGTTTTAAATTTTAAACTTAAACTGCTGCTACTAGGTCCTGACTGATTTAACAAAAAAAACCAGTGGGTTCACAGATTAATTGGCTTTAACACAAAGAATTCCTTTCAGAAAATTCCCAGAAGTATATACTCACAATTTCAGATCTCTCTCCAGAAGTAACAGTCCCCTTTTCTAGTCCTTTGAGGATCACAGAGCTCTAGTTGAGCTATTTATGCCTGTGCTGCTGAGGTAAGCTATGACCAACTTCCTGGGTGATTAACAGTCCTTGCTTTGATAGAAGGATTCTATCAAAATGGCCTTTTGACCTGCCACCTATTGAAAAAGTTTCACAGGTCTCTTGCTCCCTAGGTAGAAGGCCTCTTTGTAAAGGTCTCTAGAAGACTATTTGTTGCTCAAAGAGTACTGACCCTGTTTTGCCTTTTATGCTAAGCTATATTCTGATTTGATTTAAATTATAGCTCTTTGCTGCTGCTAGGCTCTAACTTATTATGAAATTTAAGCTTCAAGCTCTCTTCTGGGTATGAAATGTAACCAGAAAGTTCTCTTCTGTGTTTTAAATTTTAAACTTAAACTGCTGCTACTAGGCCCTGACTGATTTAACAAAAAAACAGTGGGTTCACAGATTAATTCGCTTTAACACAAAGAATTCCTTTCAGAAAATTCCCAGAAGTATATACTCACAATTGCAGATCTCTCTCCAGAAGTAACAGTCCCCTTTTCTAGTCCTTCAAGAGTGGGGGGCAGATAGTGGATATCAGGGGGAGGAATGGGGGCAGATAGTGAATATCAGTTGGAGGAGTGGGGGCAGATAGTGGATATCAGGGGGAGGAGTGGGGGCAGATAGTGGATATCAGGGGAAGGAGTGGGGGCAGATAGTGGATATCAGGGGTAGGAGTGGTGGGCAGATAGTGGATATCAGGGGGAGGAATGGGGCAGATAGTGAATATCAGTTGGAGGAGTGGGGGCAGATATTGGATATCAGGGGGAGGAGTGGGGGCAGATAGTGGATATCAGGGGAAGGAGTGGGGGGCAGATAGGGGGAAGATAGTGCATATCAGGGGAAGGAGTGGGGGGCAGATAGTGGATATCAGGGGGAGGCAGGGGGCAGATAGTGAATATCAGTTGGAGGAGTGGGGGGCAGATAGTGGATATCAGGGGGAGGAATGGGAGGTAGATAGTGGATATCAGGGGAAGGAGTGGGGGCAGATAGTGGATATCAGGGGGAGGAGACGGGGGGCAGATAGTGGATATCAGGGGAAGGAGTGGGGGCAGATAGTGGATATCAGTTGGAGGAGTGGGGGCAGATAATGGATATCAGGGGGAGGAGTGGGGGGCAGATAGTGGATATCAGGGGAAGGAGTGGAGGGCAGATAGTGGATATCAGGGGGAGGAATGGGAGGTAGATAGTGGAGATCAGAGGGAGGAGTGGGGGCAGATAGTGAATATCAGGGGGAGGAGTGGGGGGCAGATAGTGGATATCAGGGGGAGGAGTGGGGGCAGATAATGGATATCAGGGGGAGGAGTGGGGGGCAGATAGTGAATATCAGGGTGAGGAATGGGGGGCAGATAGTGGATATCAGGGGGAGGAATGGGGCAGATAGTGGATATCAGGGGGAGGAGTGGAGGGAATATAGTGGATATCAGGGGGAGGAGTGGGGCAGATAGTGGATATCAGGGGAAGGAATGGGGGGCAGATAGTGGATATCAGGTGGAGGAGTGGAGGGCAGATAGTGGATATCAGGGGGAGGAGTGGGGGGCAGATAGTGGATATCAGGGGAGGAATGGGGCAGATAGTGGATATCAGGTGGAGGAGTGCAGGGCAGATAGTGGATATCAGGGGGAGGAGTGGGGGGCAGATAGTGGATATCAGGGGGAGGAATGGGGGCAGATAGTGGATATCAGGGGGAGGAGTGGGGGGCAGATAGTGGATATCGGGGAGGAATGGGGCAGATAGTGGATATCAGGGGAAGGAATGGGGGCAGATAGTGGATATCAGGTGGAGGAGTGGAGGGCAGATAGTGGATATCAGGGGGAGGACTGGGGGGCAGATTGTGGATATCAGGGGGAGGAATGGGGCAGATTGTGGAGATCAGGGGGAGGAGTGGGAGCAGATAGTGAATATCAGGGGGAGGAATGGGGGCAGATCGTGGATATCAGGGGGTGGAGTGGAGGGAATATCGTGGATATCAGGGGGAGGAATGGGGCAGATAGTGGATATCAAGTGGAGGAGTGGGGGGCAGATAGTGGATATCAGGGGGAGGAGTGGGGGGCAGATAACGGATACCAGGGGGAGAAATGGGGGCAGATAGTGGATATCAGGTGGAGGAGTGGGGGGCAGATAGTGGATATCGGGAAGGAATATGGGCAGATAGTGGATATCAGGTGGAGGAGTGGGGGGCAGATTGTGGATATCAGGGGGAGGAGTGGGGCAGATAGTGGATATCAGGGGGAGGAGTGGGGCAGATAGTGGATATCAGGAGGAGGGGTGGAGGGCAGATAGTGGATATCAGGGGAAGGAGTGGGGGCAGATAGTGGATATCAGGGGGAGGAGTGGGGGGCAGATAGTGGATAACAGGGGGAGGGGTGGGGGGCAGATAGTGGATATCAAGTGGAGGGGTGGAGGGCAGATAGTGGATATCAGGGGGAGGAGTGGGGCAGATAGTGGATATCAGGAGGAGGGGTGGAGGGCAGATAGTGGATATCAGGGGAGGAGTGGTGGGCAGATAGTGGATATCAGGGGGAGGAGTGGGGGGCAGATAGTGGATATCAGGGGAGGAGTGGGGGCAGGTAGTGGATATCAGGGGGAGGAGTGGAGGGCAGATAGTGGATATCAGGGGAGGAGTGGAGGGCAGATAGTGGATATCAGGGGGGGGAGGAGTGGAGGGCAGGTAGAGGATATCAGGGGAGGAGTGGAGGGCAGATAGTGGATATCAGGGGGAGGAGTGGGGGGCAGATAGTGGATATCAGGGGGAGGAGTGGGGGCAGATAGTGGATATCAGGTGGAGGACAGATGATAGACATAGAAACATGATGACAGAAAAAGACCATATGTACTATCCAGTCTGCCTTTCCATACCAACTAGTGTAGTCCCTTTTTTTCCTCTAGAGATGTTCTGTGTTGTCCCATGCTTTCTTGAATTCATATACTGTCCTGCAGCATTTATGGTGCTGTCTTTTTCTAGAATGGGTCCTTGAGTGAGTATTGGAAGTTAGTACTGACATGGTAGATTTGCTCTTGGTCCCAAATGACTTTTTTGTATTAATTCCCAGGCGATCACTTCTGAGGGTGAGCAGAGAGTAGGGCATTCAAAGCTAAACAATAGAATCTGACAGCTGGGGGGAAGGGGGCATATGGGCTAAGATTTTCTTGGGGTGCCAACACTTTGAATCAATTCTAGGTCTGACCCTGATTAAAGTTTATAGGGAAAGTTCTAACTCTGCTCTGTTCTCCACAGATTGCTGGGGAAGGGGCCGGGAGGATGGAGTTTGGTGGATGCAGAACATATGTTTGGATTTAATGTCATATGGGAGAACATGTGTGTGTTGGAGGGGCCTGAGAAGGGGACAGTGGCCGAATAGGTGCTGAAGAGTTCAACCTCTTGTACGCCCCGCCCCCCCCCCCCCCTGATATAACCTGCATACGCTAAAGCCTGCAATGCTGCCCTCTCTGCAGTTATTTTTTGTGGGAGGGGCAAGGAGTGGGGCAGGGTAGGCATAGGCAGAGAATGTTACTATTACTACTGAGCATTTGTATAGCGCTACAAGACATACACAGTGCTTCACAGACACATGTAAAAGACAGTCCCTGCTCATCAGAGCTTAAAATCTAGTCAAGAAACAGTTGCTGTAGACATGGGATACATCTCGAGGAAATGAAAGAAACACAAAGGAGACCAGATGAGTCAAGATCCAAAGGCGGCAGCGAAGAGGTGAGTTTTCAGCCTGGATTTGAAAAGGGTCGGAGAAGACACCTGATGTACAGACTCAGGTAGTTTGGTCCAAGCATAAGGAGCAGCAAGGTGAAAGGAGCGAAGTCCGGTGTTAGCAATAGAAGAGAAGGGCACAGATAGAAGTGATTTGCCAGAAGAGCAGAGTTCCCAACGAGGGGTGTACGGAGAGAAAAGAGAAGAAAGGTAGTGAGGAGCTGCAGAGTGAATGTACTTATAGGTCAGCAGGAGAAGTTTGAACTGGATGCGGAAATGGAAAGGGAGCCAATGAAGTGACTTGAGAAGAGGTGTAATATAAGCATGACAAGGCTGTTGGAAGATTAGTTGTGCAGCAGTGTGTTGAACAGATTAAAGGGGAGAGAGATGATTTAGAGGGGGACCAGCAAGGAGTAGATTGCAATAGTCAAGACAGGAAGTGACTAAAGAGTGGATTAGTGTCTTACTAGTGTGTTCATAAAGGAATGGGTGGATTTTGTTGATGTTAAAAAGAAAGAAATGGCAGGTTATAGCTATCAGATGGATGTGTGTATAGCAGGAGAGAGAGGAGTCAAAGATGACCCCAAGGTTGCGAACCAAGCAAACAGGGAAGAGTAGAGAGTTATCCACAGAGATTGAGAAAGAAGGAAGGGGAGAGGAGAGTTTAGGGGGAAAAATAAGAAGCTCCGTTTTGGCCATGTTCAATTTCAAGCAGTGTTAAGACATCCAGCAGCGTTAACACAGCAGAGAGCTCAAAAAGGTTGAGAACTGAGTAAAGACCCCTGGATTTTACCAGGAACAAGTCACTGGAGACCTTGGCAAGAGCCATTTTAGTAGAATGTAAAGGATGCAAGCCAGATTGTAAAGAATCCAAGAGGGCTTGAGAGGAGGGGAAAGTCAAGGCAATGGCAGTGAACCGCACATTCAGATAGTTTAGAAATGAAAGGGTGGAGGGAGATGGGTCGAATGTTCGAAGGACAGGTAGAATCTAGTGAGGGATTCTTGAGGATAAGTGTAACCACAGCATGATTGAAGGCTGCAGGGACAGTTGCAGTGGAGAGCAATAGGTTGAGAATATGAGAGATGGAAGGGACAACAGTGGAGGAAACATAGAAACATAGAAACATGACGACAGAAAAAGACCACAAGGCCCATCTAGTCTGTCCTTCCATAACAACAACTACAACAGTCCACTTTTTACCTTTAGAGATCCTCTGTGTTGGTCCCATGCTTTTTTGAATTCAGTTACTGTCCTCATCTCCACCACCTCCACTGGGAGACTATTCCACGGATCCACTACTCTTTCCGTAAAGAAATATTTCCGCATATCACTCCTGAATCTATCTCCCTTCACCCTCATCCCATGTCCCCTCGTAGCAGAACTTGCTTTCAATTGAAAGAGGCTCTCTCCCTGAACATTTATGCCACGGAGGTATTTAAACATCTCAATCATATCACCTCTATCCCGCCTTTCCTCTAAGGTGTACATATTAAGATCCTTAAGTCTGTCCTCATATGCTTTATAATGAAGCCCATTAATCATTTTAGTAGCAACCCTCTGCACCGACTCCATCCTGTTCACATCCTTTTGAAGGTGCGGTCTCCAGAATTGCACACCATACTCCAAATGAGGTCGCACCAAAGACTTATATAGAGGCATTATCACCTCCTTTTTTCTGCTAGCCATTCCCCTCCCTATGCACCCAAGCATCCTTCTAGCTTTTGCCGTCGCCTTTTCTACCTGTTTAGCTACTTTAAGATCATCAGACACAACCACGCCTAGGTCCCGCTCTTCTTTAGTGGACAAAAGTACTTCACCTCCTATACTGTATTGCTCCCTTGGATTGCTGCAGCCCAAATGCATGACCTTACATTTTTTAACATTAAATCCCAGCTGCCAAATTCTAGACCATTCTTCAAGCTTAGCTAGATCCCTCCTCATGTTATCTACACCTTCCTGGGTGTCTACTCTATTGCAGATTTTGGTATCATCCGCAAAGAGGCAAACCTTACCCGACAGCCCTTCCGCTATATCACTAACAAAGTTGTTAAAAAGAATCGGACCAAGGACAGATCCCTGGGGCACACCACTGGTAACATCCTTCTCCTCAGAGTGAGCTCCATTTACTTGTACTCTTTGTCGCCTCCCACCCAACCAATTTCTAACCCAAGCAGTAACTTTAGGGTCCATCCCTAGGGTGCTCAGTTTGTTTATAAGTCGCCTGTGAGGAACAGTGTCAAAGGCTTTACTGAAATCTAAATACACCACATCTAGAGCTCTCCCTCGGTCCAACTCCCTGGTCACCCAGTCAAAGAAATCAATCAGATTTGTCTGACAAGACCTGCCTCTGGTGAATCCATGCTGCCTCGGATCCTGTAATCCGCCGGACTCCAGAAACCTCACTATTTTCTCTTTCAGCAGCGTTTCCAATAATTTACTCACCACTGAAGTTAAACTAACCGGCCTGTAGTTTTCAACCACATCCTTACTTCCGCTTTTGTGTAAAGGCACTACATGAGCCTCTCTCCAGTCCTTTGGCACCACTCCTGACTCCAACGAGGCATTGAAAAGGTCAGTCAGTGGAGTTGCTAGAACGTCCCCAAGTTCCCTCAGTCCCTCAGAGGAGATTGTGCTTAGGAGATGGGTGGGAATAGGATCAGAGGAGCAGGTAGTGAGTTTGGAGAAGGAAAGAAGATGTGTGGTTTCCTCCTCAGAGATTAAAAAAAAGGAAGAAAGGGTAGCAGACGTAGGAGGGAATTTTGAGAGTGAAGAGGGGAAGGAGGGGAAGTAGCAGACCTCGTGGGGAATTGGAGAGTGACCTTGTGTATTTGACATGGAAAAAGTCAACCAGGATTTGGGTAGAAAGGAAAGGAGGGGTCGGAGGCAGAGGCACCTTGAGGAAATGGATGAGAATTTTAAAGAGAAGGTGAGGGTCAGAGGCAAGAGAGTTAGTCAGGTAGACATAATATGGTCTTGTTGGTTAATACTATGGTTGACTAGAAAGAGATAAGTATGAATTTGAAGTGTAGAAAGTCCGCAAGGGTATGGGATTTGAGCCAAGCACGTTTAGCTGAATGGGCACAGGAACATAGATAGCAGGTAGTGGATGAAAGCCAGGGCTGGGGTATAGTACACTTCACAGGACGTGGCATGGGCAGAGCGAGAGCATCCAGAGCAGAGGAGAGTGCAGCATTATAGGAAGCTACGGCCTCGTCAACAGACTCAGATGACATAGTAGAGGAAAGAGATGATGAGACAATGGAGGAGAGAGCCAAAAGGTCAACAGCATGAAGATTTCTACAGAAGTTGGAGAAGACAGGGCAAGGTTGAGGTAGTGAGTGATGAAGAGTGAAGCTTAGCAGGTGATGGTCCAATAAGGGAAGAACTGAGGTACAAAGTTTGAGGGTAAGTGATTTGAGAAGAAATACAAGGTCGAGACAGTGGTCATACTGGTGAGTGGGGACAGTAGATCAAAGCTGGAGGTTGAATGAAGAGGTAAGGAAAGGAGCTTTAAAGCTTAAGGATCAGAGGGGTTATCAACATGAATGTTAAAATCCCTGAGAATAAGGGTGGGGGAAGAGGAATCCAGAAAGAAAGAAAATCACGAGTCAAAGTCAGTGAGAAAGGTAGAGGTGGACTTGTCAGGAGGTTAATAAATAACAGCTAACTGGAGAGGCAGTGGAGTAAAAAGACGGATGGACTTCAAAGGAGGGACAGGAGTGAGACGGAGGCAGCAGGAGAGGTTGAAATAGGCAGGAAGGAGAGAGTAGAAGCCCAACACCACCACCATGGCCAGTGGGACGAGGCATGTGGCAGCCACAGATGGTGGGCTTTTCTCTTTCAAAAAGTTGGCAACCCTATTCACAGCTCAGATGCACTGTAAGGAGCACTGGGGTAAGGCCTCGAGGTGGGAGGGGGCTTCCCACTGCCCTACTGCCTTTAAGCCATGGGGCCTGAGTCACCAGCAGGTAGGCTGTACTGTGTGGGATGCGGCACATTGTCGCGTTTTACACACCTGTGTCAGAGATATGTGCATACATCCAGAATTATACTTTGAAGCAGAAATAAATGTTACTGAGACACCATTCCATTCAAAACAAAGGGTTTATCACATCATGACAGAAGATGGACATTCTCCAATCCTATGACTGCAATTAAGAAATCTGGTTGCCATATTAACCTGTATTTCTGTACTTGCAAGTGGACTAACAAAACCAAAACCAAAAATCTCACTCAGAACAAGGTGCAGGACTGGTGCAGGGGTACTGTACATTTTAGGTGAGCCTTCAGCCTTTTGCCCCTGCCCCCTAAGAATTTGATAGTTAAACTCAACAAACATGACCATCCCGATAGCACCCCTCCCTACAACATTCCCGTAAGATCAGAGTTTTAAATACGAAGCTTTGCTTTCTGCGTGTGCGTGTGCTGAGGGTTCCTTGAGTTGTCTGGCTCTTAGGATCTATTGTTTTGCTTTCTCTGCTGTTGCCCTAGGTCACTGCCTAGTCTTGCCTAAAGACTGTGTTGGCCTAACTTAATAGTTTTCAGGGGTTAAAACCCCTATTCCTCAGATCAGGACCAATTAAGTGTGAGGGAAAACTTCAAAATCATTGGCAAATGTTCTTGAAAAAGAGCTCTATCCTATGCTGTACGTTTTGGGAAAGCACCCTTTCTGAGATGGGTTCGCCTGTTATACGGAGACAATTCTGTAATTGTTTGTCTGCCTTGCGCCCTCATTCCTAGAAAGACAGCCAAGAAATCTCTAAGCCTGTGACAGAATACCAAATCCACTTGCCAGGGACACTGGCGAGGTTAAGTTTCAGTCACCACAGAGCATAAAAGCAAGCATTCAGCCCTGAAAAAATGAATGTTCTGTAAGCAGAATTACAACTTAATCCACTGGTTCAATGCACAGAATAAATCAGTGAGGAATTTGCAGCTCTAAACCCGGACGTTCCACAAGCAATGCAGTACTGTATAATCTAGGCAGCCGTGAATTCTGAATCCTGGTTTCCGTCATCCTTTATTTTATTTATTTATTTAAAGGGTATTTCTATCCCGCCTTATCCTTCAATCAAGGCGGTGTACACTGCAAACAATCAAGGAGATGGCATTTGTGTTCAGGTATTCTTGTACTGTACAGTGGTTGTGTATGCATGTGGGTAGGTTGATTAATGTGCGCTATTTACAGCATGAGCTTTATACAGCGTTATGTACAATGAGCGAGCAGCTAAGTTGTTAGTCCATGCCTGTATCTCCCATTATGTGTTTGAGCCATAGTGCTCCAGGAAGAGCAGAGTCTTTAGTTGTTTCCGAAAGTCCTTAGTGTCTTCCGTGGATCGCAGTTCGTCAGGGAGTGCGTTCCATATTCCAGGTGCTGCCATTGATAGTGCTCTTCGTGTGGTGGACTTGCATGCCTTTGTGTAGTCTTTTGGTGTGTTGATTGTGTCTGATGTGGCTCTTCTAGGTCTTATACTGATGTCGGGTTGTATGAGGGGTTGAAGGCTGAGGGCAGAGTTCCTGTGTTTGATTCTGAATATGTTTAGGATTGTCTTGTATTTGATACGTGAGCTGATTGGGAGCCAGTGTAGGTCTTTTAGTATGGGGGTGATGTGGTCTTGTTTTGATGCTCCGGATATTATTCATGCCGCCGTGTTTTGGGTCATTTGTAGCAGTCTGATCGACTGTTTTGTCATACCTGTATAGATCGGGTTGCAGAAGTCGAGTATGGGGGTTATTAGGGCTTGACAGACTGTGCAGAAATGATCTTGTGTGAGGAGTGGCTTGAGGCATCTGATTATTCTCATCTTGAAGTATGCGTTTTTGGTGGTCCTTCTGATGTGTGACTGTAGGTTGAGCTCCCTATCGAGCGTTACTCCAAGATATTTCACCTCCTTTTTTAAAGGTATTGTTGAATTGTTAACATTGATGGAGGGTGGCGGGTTGAAGCTGTTGTTTCGTGTGATGAGAAGTGCTTCTGTCTTGTTGTAGTTTATGGCAAGGTTGTTGTCGTGTAGCCAGTTGGACATGTTGTTGAGGCAGTCTGTTATTCTGGTGTAGTCAGGGTTGTCTAGGTTGATTGGGGTGTATATCATGATGTCGTCTACATAGATTGTGTAATGTATTTTGTGCTCTTTCATGATGTTGCAGATCGGTTGTATATAGAGGTTGAATAGTAGTGCGGATAGGGCAGAGCCTTGTAGTACTCCTTGCTTGATCTTTGCGGGTCGTGAAGTGTTGGGACCGATCTTGACCTGGAACTGTCTGTCAGTTAGGTAAGAGTTGAACCATCTTAGGGTGGTGCCGTTTATTCTGATGCTCTGTAGTCTGGTTAGGAGGATTCTGTGGTCCACTGTGTCGAAGGCAGCTGAGATGTCTAGGAAGATCATTAGTGTTCCTTTTTTGTGGTTGTCTATGATTTGTATTATGTCGTTGAGTAGATATAACAGTAGTCTTTCGATTCCTTGGTTTGGGCGGAAGCCATGTTGGTGTAGGTCCAGTGGGGCATGTGTGTCGATATGGTCCTGGAGTTGGTGTTATACAGCTTTTTCTATAATCTTTGCCAGTAGCGGTATGCTGGAGATTGGTCTGTAGGCTGCTGGGTTGCTCTTGTCTAGTGTGGATTTCTTCGGGCTTGGTCGTATGGTAGCTAGTTTCAACTGGTCTGGCATGGTTCCTTGTGTCAGTGATTTGTGTACTATGTTGTGTATGGTGTTGATGAAGCTTTCCTTCGTTGCCTTTTTCCAGGTTACCGGGCATGGGGTCTGTTGGCGCGATGCTTGTGTTGAGCGCTGTGATGATGCCTGAAAGCTGTCTTGTGGATGAGGTGCTGAATTCCTCCCATGTTTTGGTGGTTTTGGTTGGGTTGGCAGTTCCTTAAGAGGCATATTAGATATTGAAAAGCAATTTAAAGACCACATCTTTATCGCAAAATGGCATAGTTTATACTCAGAAAACTGTACACCAAGCAAACACAATCCCTGTGGTCTGGCTGCCTGGCAAGTGAGTTGCCCTATTGCCTGCCAAGGTTATAGTGAGGTTGGCCTGAGTCTGGCATCCACCATTTTTAACACGTGAGGATCCCTCTAACTCACACCATGTAGACTTCCTGAGGTCCCCAGTACTGAGCTATGCCACCTGCTTTAAGATTGACCACATATCCAAACACTAAGGCAAAATTGCCAAACCCAGGCGCCAAACCCCTCACCCGGCTCAGGAAATATTCACACAGAAAAGTGAGGAAAACAACAGTTCTTTCATTATTTTTTTGTTGGACCACATAATACCCTGTACCGGAGTCATGAAAAACAGACTCCCAGACCTTGGTAAGTAATAGTCCAAGATTGACCACAGCAGAAGTATGTTATTCCCTGAGGTCACCACCCGAGTCAAACATTTCCACCCTAGGAAAAGGTACCAAGCTTACATGTTCTTATTTGCCCATGATCTCTAGGTTCACATATTCCTGCCGCTGGCATGGGACTAAATCAATAATACCCTATTTATGATGGTGAATCTCTAAGAGACAAAATTAAACCAACATAAGAAAACCCCTTAATTATTCAATTCAATTCTTTTGTCGAAGCCCACCGGGGGAGGGCTAGCACTGTTAGCCTAGCCCTCACCTGGCTGTGGACTGCTTTTGTTCGTTTTCTGTTTCACCCTCGTGAATTTAAAAACCAATTACTTATCTTCTTCCACAAGCTGCAGTTAGTGTCCTTCATGTTTCAGATTCCAAGATATGCAATACACGACGTGCACGTGCTGGCATGGGACAGCCAAAGAATTGCCCCAGTGTCCTCGATATTCAAGCTGCAGCCGGAACTACAACACATTTCTCTAAAGCCTTCCAAATAAAGTTGACAGAAAGATTTTGCCAAATGATAAATAAGGAATGCTGTCATCTCTGCGAAAATTGGGGCATAGAGTCGGCGCTTATTCATGGCAGATGTGGCAGGCAACTATCCTATGGACCCAGAGACCAAGATGTCCCTGAATCAAGTGGAATCCACAATTTCAAGGTTTCATATATACCGAACATTGCTGAAAAAGAAATGTCCCATCAAAATATGTCAAGTCCTGAAAAAGGACGGCTCCTTTGCAATGTTGCTGCATGGGAGCCCTCTGCCTACATTGCTCTGGGTGGACGTTTTCAGTCACACTGCCTGTTCCTTGCAACTAAAAGTGCAATACTGCAGCATCTCTAGTCCCCTCTTTGTTGTGTTTCTGTCTTGAATAGATTGTAAGCTCTATTGAGCAGGAACTCAGTTAAATTACTTATTGTTCCCTATGTTTTCTTTTCCCATATTCTTTATTAAGTTTGTTATAATATACAACAAACTAAATATGAAAGCCAGGAAAATACTCAACAAATTCTTAATAGCAAGTTGCACTAAACAAATTATACAAATAATATAAAGATGGCTTCTAGCTCACAAACTACAAAGGGAGCGCTTCTACAAGAAATAAAGAAAATCAATACTACACAAACCCAAATTATATCCGCCACCCGGGGTATGTCCAGAGTTGTGGGACTTAAGAAAATCTTCAAGTTGCAATGAAACTATAATGCCGACCCTGATGTATCACCTGGCATTTACATGGGAATTTAAGTTAAAAAAATGCTCCTAGAGTCACAGTATGAGACCGGAGTTCAGGAACGTTTTCCGACGTACTTGTGTTGGCCGGGATACATCAGGGAAAAGCAAAACGCGCTGACCACAGAACAAACAATCCCTTTTCAAAAAAGAAGCTTTCACAACTGAGCCTTCATCAGGTTCAGATACAAACGTAACTAAAGAGTAGGTTATAACATCATGGCATCCAAAATGCAATTTTAAAATGTTGGGATATGAAACTCTTGCCGGATGAGGAGGACAGTAGCTTGTGTCCAAAACGTTCTGCACCTGCTCATTGAGGAGGTAATATTGAAAAGGATTTATCACACATATACACCTGTAAGGGCATGTAAAAAGTCTCATCAAATTATCTACTGCATACAAGTTTGTGTGCAGCAATTAGGTGTGCACTTCTACATGACTTTAGAGTAGGCATCTTCAGGGGAAGAGCTTGGGCACAGTCAGGACTTACGTGCGTGTACGCGCATATATTATGCACTCCCAAAGAAAGTATAAATGTCTGTGGCTTTAATCTAGTCACTATTTCTGTCACTTTTTTGCTAGTATTTTATAAAGACACATAGATGTCTATGGGGTCCATTTTTAAAGGGCACCTAGATGTCTAACCTCTTGGTCCCAATTTTCAGCAGAAATATCCCACACTACATATCATACTGTGCATTTGGAAGAGAAGACGGCTTTCAGGTATTCTGAAGTTTGAGTCACCAGAATGCATAGTTTATATGTATAGGCACTGATTTTTGACACCTATACATAGGTGCCACAAAATCAGATCTACACTAGACTGCTTAGCCGAATAGGCACAGAGGTGCCTATTTCCAGTTCCCAGATGTATACACTATGGGGGTCATTTTAAAAGCCTTAGATGTGATTTGGACATCCAAATCATGAAGACATGCTCGGAGCCATTATACAAATGGATTTTAAAGCTGTTTCTATACCAAAGATGTTCAAGTAGGCAGGGGCGTGGTGAAAGCATGTCTGGGGAAGTACAATGGACGTAGATGTCCCAACACGATTTCAGTACCAAAAGGAGCTAAGGATCCGCACAGTACAAAGGAACAAAGGAGCGGAGCCTGGACTGACAAAACTTGAAACCTTGTTTATTATGCCCCAACGCGTTTCGGCCACCGGCCTTCTTCAGGGGGTCTTAAAGAGCACACCTCAGAAATAAATAATAAACATAAACATATGAATTAAATAAACACAACATAATATAAAATACACTGTCATATGTCATTAAAAATAAAAATTAAAAAATTAAGAACAAATAATGTTACCAAAACATATAAAGGACAACCTATTAATCTATAAAAATTAATAAAAAAGACAACTTATGGGTAAAATTATTAAGAAATTATTAAAAATAGTAATAAATAATAAAAGCATATTAAACAGCTAAGAAGGAAGAAAGAGAGACGAGGAGAGACCAAACTTGAATAAATGCCTTATTATGGTCAAATTGAATATTATCATGGATCGAACCTGTAAGATACTAACAGCTGACAATGAATAAATAAATAAATTAAATAAATAAGTGTACATTTGTGAAACAAATATATACAATTCTAAAACTAACATTCCATATTGATGAACATATGACCAATAAATAATTATTTACATGAATAAATATACATATACATAAAATATATAGAAATTTATATATATATATATATATATATATATATATATATATATATATATATAAAATATGTGTAAAGAATATATAAAAAAAGAATATATAAAAAAATATACATGTATATACAAATCCAAACCATTTCATATATAAGCATAAAAAGAGCACTTAAAAAGCAAGGAAAGCATGTAAATACAAAAAATTATATCAAAAAAAGAAATTTTGATATAAGCAAAGCCAAATGGAGACCACATCATAAAACCAGTGTATAAAAAGGTGGAGACGCTCTTAAAATGAGAATCAATATATTCAACGTTTACATAAACGTATTAAAAAGTCTTGCTAAAGGTTGTATATCTGGATCAGGTGCCCAATATGGCACCTATAACGCGCATATTATTCTAACGGTATATGTTTAGGAATAATGGCAGATAATAAACCCAAAAAATATCAAATATAAAAACTTTTTTGTAGGATGAAACAGAAAAGTTTTTATATTTGATATTTTTAGCAAGACTTTTTAATATGATGTGGTCTCCATTTGGCTTTGCTTATATCAAAATTTCTTTTTTTGATATAATTTTTTGTATTTACATGCTTTCTTTACATATACGTCCATTTTGGGCATGTCCATGTTTGTAAAATCATACCTGGACTTCAACATGCCTTTTTTTTTTCCAAAGATGTCCAAAAACTCCACAAAACCTTACAGCAACATTCAGAGATTTAATGATGTGGGATTTGGAGACACTTGAGTCCCGCATACAAAGCTCTTTGAGATATATCAACCTTTCATATGCTGAACATCAGGCATTACAACAGCTGACAAAGCGAGATGACCTCATTATAAAACCTGCTGATAAAAGTGACTCTATAGTAATTCAAGAGATCAATATCAAACAGAGATTATGCGTCAGCTCGCTGATCAACATTATTGCACACAGGTGGATGAAGACCCTACAGCAGAATTGCAAAGCCATATTTTTCAAATGATACAAGGAGCATTTCATAATAAAGTAATAATATTACAAGAATACAAATTTTTGAAGGTACAGAATCCTAGAGTTCCAATTTTTTATACCATGCCAAAAGTCCACAAAACATTACAATCACCACCAGGACGTCCTATTATATCTAGTAAGTCATCAGTATTGGAACTATTGTCGGTTTTTCTAGTTCATTTTTTACAGCCCTGGGTGAAAAAAGCAAACTCGCACATACAAGATAATTCTGATTTCTCTATAAATTATCATATTCAGACGTTTGGCCAGACACGATGACAATGGTCACGTTTGATATTATGGCCCTTCATACTAACATTCCTCAAGCATGGCCTTTAGTGCTGATTCGGAATTTATTGAATCAACACTCCAGTTCAGAAAGGGTCACAACAGAATTCTTATTGAGAATAGCAGAAGTGGTAATTACAAAGAATTACTTTTGCTTTGCAGACAATTATTATCTCCATATACATGGAAACATAGAAATATGATGGCAGAGAAAGACCACATGGCCTATTTAGTCTGCCCTTCCATATCACCCATTACAAGAGTCCCCTTTTTTCCTTTAGAGAGCCTCTGTGTTTGTCCCATGGTTTCTTGAATTTAGATACTGTCCTTATCTCTACCACCTCCAATGGGAGACTATTCCACGCATCTTCCACTCTTTCTATAAAGAAATATTTCCATATATTACTCCTGAGTCTATCCTCTTTCACCCTCATCCTATGTCCCCTCATGGCAGAGCTTGTTTTCAATCAAAAGAGGCTCTCCTTCTGTGCATTTATACCACAGAGGTATTTAAATGTCTCAATCATATCACCTCTGTCCCGCCTTTCCTCTAAAGTATACACATTAAGGTCCTAGCAATGAGATAGATCGATACAACAGCAGCAGCTATGGGTGCCAGTCTGTCAACAATGAGCCACCTGACTGAAGACCGAACACAATCTAGGACAACTATCCAGATGGTCGCCATCAGTCGACACCGACTCAATGGTACTTAACAACAAGTAATGCTTTATAACGAAGACCACTAACCATTTTAGTAGCCACCCTCTGCACCGACTCCAACCTGTTTATATCCTTTTGAAGGTTCAGTCTCCAGAATTGCACACGATACTCCAAATGAGGTCGCACCAAGACTTAGATTTATGCACCCAAGCATCCTTCTAGCTTTCACCATCACCTTTTCTACCTGTTTAGCTACTTTATGATCGTCAGACACAATCATGCTTAGGTCCCATTCTTCTTTCATGGACAGAAGTACGTCATCACCTATACTGTACTGTTCCCTTGGATTGTTGCAGCCCGAACACATGACCCTACATTTTTTAGCATTAAATCTCAGCTGCCAAATTCTAGACCACTTATCAAGCTTAGCTAGATCCCTCCTCATGTTATCTACACCTTCCTGGGTGTCTACTATATTGCAGATTTTGGTATCATCCGCAAAGAGGCAAACCTTACCCGACAGCACTTCTGCAATATCACTAACAAAGATGTCAAAAAGACTTGGACCAAGGATAGATCCCTGCGGTACACCACTGGCAACCTCCTTCTCCTCGGAGTTAACTCCATTTACCTGTACCCTTTGTTGCCTCCCACTCAACCAATTTCTAACTGAATCAGTAACTTTAGGGTACATAGAAACATGGAGTGTCAATAGGGGCAACAGTAGCACCTAGAATTGGTAATCTATATGTTTCCAACTTTGAAGAAACTATTTTGTATCCATTAATATGGAACTCTTATATAGGTTTTTGGTACGATTCATACGTAGATGATATTTTTTGTATTTGGTTTGGCATAGAGGCAATGTTGCAAGAATTTGCTAGATGTCTAAACATGCACGATTCATACCTTCAATTTACCATGACAAGTTCTACTACTCAATTATCCTTTTTAGATGTGACAGTTACATCTACTGTTGGGGTTTTGAGTATATCTCTATACAGAAAAACTGCTGATTGTAATAAACCTTTGCATTTTGATTCTCATCACTCTTTGAAACTGAAGCGAGCACTTCCAATAGGCCAATTTTCACATGTGTGTTGGTTTGTTTTGATGATTACGATTTTTGCTGTTAGGCCAAGTTATAAGCGGAGAGATTATTACAGCATGGGTACCCTAAGAATGTGATCTGCGAACCTCATCTAAGAGCAAAGTATGCAAACCATTCTCTCCTGTCACAAAACTAGCATTCTAGAGACAAGTTTGCATCTTACGCTATTCTAATAAAGCACAGAAAATTGCTCATAGTATTGTTAATTAATAGCATATTTTGTCATTCCACCCGGTGTTTCAGGTTGGCCCATGCATTGCCTTCACTCAAGCTCGCAATTAGAAGGATATCTTAGTACATTCTGATTTCTCACACCAAAGCTCATCGGAACTGCATATAGGCCAGCATGGACCTTATCGACATTACATTATGTGCCCTACAACACAGACCGCTCATGCATGGACCTTCAATTGGGTAAAAGTAACCCTTTTAAGCTGATTACAACCTGTCAGTCTTTCTGGGTTATATATTTAATAATATGCTCCTGTCCATAGGTGTATGTGGGCCAAATGTGCAGCAGATTGTTGAACATAAATTGCATTTGTCTAATTGTATTACAACAGCTCAAATAGTTCAACATTGCTGAGAATTTGAACATCATTGGCAACACTTATAATGGCTGGTCATTGATGGCATTAAAGACATCCGCTATGGGAATGCGGAACAACATTTGGCCCACCTCGAACAGAAGTGGATTTTCACTGTGAACACCGTTCAACCAATAAGTTTGAATGAGACTTTAGATTGGCTGACAGTGGTTTAATTTGATTGGAGGAGTTTTGCAGGTATGCTTGTCTGCTTCTACTTAAATTGCCATTTAGTGAAGGATTTCCTTTCTTCCTGAGGGTCTTTCATTTCAGCTCTTAAACATGTCCTGACGCAGCCCAGATAGTGAATGGGTGAAACACGAGTCAACTTAGTGTCTTACAAAACTGTTCTCCCCTTGAGTCTTGGAGGGTTGTTGGGATTTCAGCTAAGTGTTTTTCAGTTCTTTCAAATGCATTTAAAAATTGTAAAAAAAACACACTATTATTGAGGCCTCTGAATGACAATTAAGGGCAACATCGATGTACATTTTCTGGTGGGCATAATATTGCCATTACTTAATCACTAGCCTTAGCACTGAGGCTTCTCTTCTTTTCTCTTCATGGGGGTTTGAGCAATTTTTGAGCACTCCAGTCACAACTCAGATGAGGTAGTTTTGCAGTGGTGGTGTGTGCCTCAGGTTTAATTATTTTTCAATACATGAACCCTTTTTTCTTTGGTTATTTGCTTTTTTTCCCAGACATGCTGCCTTCACGCACCCACTTCGCCGCATAACCAGGTGCCTATATTGAGCAGCGCTAAGCAAACACACAGCACCACTGAATATCAACATTAATTGAAACATCCTTCACACATAGGCGACTTATTGTAAAATGACCCTCTTTTCAAATCTGGGTTCTGCTTCCTCCCAGGCTATTATGAGTCTCATAATGTCGCCTTACTGCCACTTGCTTGCCCACAAAGTGAAGGAGTATCTGCTGAAGTAGGTCAACTTTCATGTCAAGGACAAGTCTAGAAAAAAATGTGAGATCTGTAGAAATACTTGCATCATTGAAGGTTTTGGGATAGGAGACAAATGCTGCAGCTTGCTGGTGTCCCATTATTCATATGATGTTACTGGGCTAACCTGCACCTCTCCCTACCCCCACTGCGTGGCCTTGCATTGAGTTCTTGGTAAGTTCAGATTCTATCTCATCAGCTGGACATTTTGCAGTAAACCATGACCTTCCCAAAGCTGAGTAAAGGTCAAAATCATCACAAAATTGGGTGGACCTGCCATGCAGATATGTTACTTTATTTCTGAAGTAGAAATTGCCATATGACTAACTCATCCTTCCGTTGTTAGAGATGGAGATATTTATTTATTTATTTTATTTACTTACAGCATTTATAAGCCGCCTAATCACACAATCCAAGGCGGCAAAAGAAGCATAAACAATAAAACAAAACACAAAAGCAGTTACAAAATCAAACATCAAACACCTGATGAAACAGGTGACCCTTCAGATGGACAGCAGATCACAACAGCCCTCAAGGAGTCTGGCAAACTATTCCACAAGCTAGGAACTGCCAGAGCAAAAGCATGTGAACTTGTCACACGCAAACTAATCCGGAAAGAAGGCGAGAAGAGTATCACAAAGGGCACGATGAACTGGACGAACAGAAGTATACCACAATAACAATTCCCTCAAACAGGATGCAGATAGACCCAACCATATCTTTAATACCATACAAAGAACCTTAAACATAATCCACTGCCAATAGGGAGTAATATGGTCAAACCGCAATTTGGTCAAGACTATCCTCGTTGTTGCATCCTGCGCCCACTGTGGTGCCGATAAAGTAGAAGACAGCAAATTCAACACCACCACACTGGCATAATCAAATATCGGAGACAGCACCACTTGAAGCATGTAATGAAAATCAGAAGGAGAAAGGAGTGGCTGAAGTAGATGCAGAAGCCAAATTTGGAAAAACTAGTGAATCACAAGCTTAGTAACATGAGCCCACATATCCAACCGCACATCCAAGGTCACCCCAAATAAATCACTTCTTTAAGAACAGCAACCATATGGCCATGTTCGTATTGTTTTGGTTATTTTTACAAAATATATCTTTTCAGGTTTGTATCCAAAGGACACTTCTACCCCTCTGGGACCTTCTATGTGGTGTCCCCCAGGGTTCCATTTTATCCCCTTTATTATTTAATACTCTTCTCAGTCCATTGGTTACCCAAATACAGAATTCCGGTATGTCTTGTTATGTTTATGTGGATGACATCTTACTACTGTTCTCAACTGATGACTCTGCACTTGATCTGGCCCCTTTAAACATCTGTCTAACCAGTATCTCTTTCTGGGTTACATGAAAATTCTCTTAATTTGAATCCCACCAAATCCACAGCTATTTGGTTTACAGGTTCCAAATCCTGCCCCACTCAAGCCCCAGTGTTGGACGGTCTCCTTTAGCACTACACACCTCTCTCTGTTATTTGGGGATCGTTTTGGATTCTGCTTTTACTTTCTCCCCACCGCTGACCCAAGTAACAAAATCAACATTCCTGACTTTATGACTTTTCCATAGCATACGATCTTTCCTTGACAACTCTGCCCAGATGTCTGTACTCCTGCATACTGTGATTCCAAGACTTGAGTACTGTAACCTTGTTTATCTTGGTCTCCCACAGTTTCATCTCAGACGCCTCCTGTCTATTCAAAACACGGCTCTTCGTTTACTTGCTCATACATGGAAATTTGATCACATCACTCCACTATTTATTAAATATCAGGGCTTGCCCCTAAATTCTCAGATCAGGTTCAAATTGCTTACTCTTACTCATAAGGATTATCCATGACCCTGCTCTAGATTATCTGTCCTCTATAATCACCTTGTATATTCCAGCAAGTCTTTCACTTGCTTCTTGATTTTTGCTTGTACCTTCCTTCACCAGCAAAAGATAAGTATGAGTCCACAAGAAAATCAGCCTTTTCTACCGCCGCTCCCGCACATCGGAATGGTTTGCCCGCCTAACTTCACATTGAGCTAAATTTTAAGTGTTTTAGGAATATCATTTTTATTATTTCGCATTACAACTATAAGCAACAAATTAGCCAGCATAACATTGTACATGAAACAGACATAAGACATCCAGCTGCAAACAACTTGAATCCACTCCGCAGCCTTGAAACCAGTGAGGCTGACAGTAACACAAACTAACAGAGCCATAACCAACAGCCAAGTTGCCATCCTTCTACTACCTACTATCTACCTTCTAACCCTCCCACCCGCCAACCCAACCCATCTCCTGTATCACAATACACTAACGAGTATCAAGTCATAAACTCATAAAAAGGCAATACATTCCAATAGGCTCCATAACAAGGGCTCTGCCAATCCTCCTCTACATAAAAAAACAAACAAACAATAGTAACATTTATTGCTCTAGCAGTCTTTAGGGACCTTAGATTATGTACAGCTGGCGCTATTTACATCTAAGAGTCGACTCCTGTCACCCCGTGGTCCCTTCTAAATGTGACCCCCCCACCCCCTCCCCTTACGCTCAGTCCCCCCCCTCCACCCCCACTCCCTCCCCCCCACGAGTTACCCCTCCCTCCCCTCTCAGTCCCCTCCCAGTCCCTCCAACACTCTCACTCACACACACATACATTCCCCTTCCCCATCACTCTGCCACCCTCCCCTCTGTGCTTCTTCGATTAGTTGCCCTAACTGGCACCATCCGCCAGATGTTACAACACTCTGCCTGCTTACGTCCCCCCAACACCTGCCCCGTTCTTTGCTCCATGTCCCTTAAATCGACCATCCCTTGGTGCCATTCTCCTATCCCTGGGGGCTGATCAGATACCCACTGGCTAAGGATACATTGCTTCGCCACTAGGAAGCCCTTATCATACAACTTTCGACAGTGAGTCACTAACAAGCACTCCTCCTCCCCTACGATTCCAAATAGACACCACTCCAATGAGAGTGACCCTACCTGCTGCCCCCACTGCCCTAATCGATCCTGCACTTGCTGCCAGAAACTTTTAATCCGCGTACATAGCCAAAAGCGATGTAGGAGTGTCCCCTTATCCAGCCCACAGAGCTGGCACACATCCGTCGAGAGCAATCCCATTTTCTTCACCCAGACATTAGACACATATGCCCTCCACAACAACTTGTCCTGAGTTTCTGGCATCCGCACCAAGTCCGAGATCATTTTTATATGCTGGAAAGCCTCTTGTAACATTCCTACTGTGACACCCGAGGCACCATCTCACACACACCGCATAGCTAACAACTCCAAAGCTCCCATCTCTTCCCCTCGGCACAACTCGGCACGCAGCGCTCTCACGGACGTCCGCCCATCCCAGTCAGCCAGGAAGTCCAAAATGCCCTTAGCGAGCCAAGTCTGCCTATGCCTCTTCTGCAGGACCCCTATGTAATGACGGGCCTGCAAATAAAAATAAAACATACGTTGCTCTAGGTTAAACTTCTGAGCTAGAGTTTGGAAGGACTCTACCTCCCCGGACCTCGGCATTCTCAATTGTCTGACGTACTCCACCCCCTTCTGCAGCCAACGCTTAGGAGCGCCACCTTGTCGCCCCGGCACAAAATCACCGTTCCCCGTCAGGGGTAGACAATCCTTTGCGTGCCAGCTCAGCCTCTTTTGTTGACAGAACACCTGACACACCTGCCTAAGGACTCTAGTGTACCCCTTGCCCTTCCAGGCCGGTGGAAGATCTTTATCAGCCACATGCAAGAGATACGCTCTATGAAAAGGTTCCGACATCTGATCAACCAACCCCAAAGGTAATATTTCGGACGAACCTATAATGAGGTCTTTCAGCGGCCTAAGAAGGCAAACAAGATTGTAAGTCCGTAATGACAACAAGCCCGCGCCCCCCTCCTCTCTGGGTCTCATCAGTACCGCCATCGCTATACGAGGCCTTCTCCCCCTCCAAATAAATCTAGCCATATGCTTCTGCAATATCGCCAGATCCCTGCACAACAACCACACTGGCAGATGCCGCAATATTTTAAGTGTTTTAAAAAAGCTTTAAAAGCTTTTCTTTTTAGAACCGTTTATAACCTTCCAGACTAGTGTCCTGGGAGGGGGGCTTCCTTGCCTTGGAGTGGGCTGCAGTCTTGTCTAATTAGCCTGTTTAATATAGCTTTCCTAATTTTGTCTAATTAGCTTGTTAATTAGCTATCTAATTGTCTATCATGCATACTCTCTTTTCATCTCTGTCCTTGAATGGAACGTGTAGGTTTTGGTTGCTATACTATGCTGTTCTTTCCGATTTATCCTTTTAAATTATTGTACACCGCATAGATTACTGTGCACTGTTGTGGTATATTAAATAAATTTTAACCATAGCCATAACTCCTAAGCCAGGGTATGTGGAATAAGATTGCAGGCTTTCAAAGTGACTGCTAATACTCACCGCAGTACTTGCATCGTGCCGAAGAGAGCCTCCTTTGGGAGTTCAAAAGATGTAACGTGAATAGGCAGTTTATCAAGGTGTGCTTGAAAATTCCATTTATTCTCGCCTGCAGCACCCAATACAACGGGAAATATTTCTCTATCCTTTTTTAACTCTGTAACCTGGGAAGTGCTCATGTGAGCGAGGGTACTGAACATCTCGAAGCACATCCATGACATGGCCCATCCATTGACATGAATTTGTCAAAATAATATTGGAACTTTATCTTAATGTACGAGTATGTACATTATTCTAGGCATGAAAATGGAGGGCAGTAAATAAATGGAAATGAATAAATAAATAATGTGGGCATGGCAGGAATGCTGGGATAACGTTTAAGCTAGGGATGAACTTTCTTTCGAAACAAAATGGAACATTTTAACTCAATTTCGCTTTTCAATTTGTTTAGAAATGTAAAAAGGGAAAAGAATGGAATTTCATTCATTTTAAAAAATATATTTTGTCCCCATCAGCAAAAAACGAATAACTAAGAAAATCCCTCCCAGCCGCTCTCTGATGCCCCCTCCCCAGCTCCTTTCATCATATTGCTTTCACTCCACAGGGCAGCAGGAATCCTTGATTGTTCCTCATCCTTTGGTGTGGCTAATGCAGATGGTGCTGCCAGACTGAAGTCAACACCATTGTTAATTTTTGCTGCACAATAAGATAACACAATAGGGCTCATTCCGTTACGGACGTAGATCCCCTCTGTACATCTGGTCTGAACCGGACGTACAGAGGGGATCACGATTCTGATCCTGAGGGCCACGTGTAGCCCCGCAGGATCAGAATCACGATCAGTCATATACGTGCAGGCCGGGACTAAGATTCAGTCTGGCCAGCACGTACAAGACCTGCCTGACTAACTCAATCAGGGCTTTTAAATGGAGCCGCGGTGCCATGGTATCTGGTTGCCTTGGCACCAAGGCTCCATTTAAAAGCCATGATGCAGGTCGCCGGAGAAAAGTGTTTAATTTATTCCCCGCAGCCTGACCCCCAATCTAGTCTCCTAAGGCCGTTGGTCTGCAGAGAATGTCTTCTGGCCCTCCCTGCCCCATCCACGCCCTAGCAGTCCAAAAATAAACATCCAGGGAAGTTATTCCACCTCGGAGATGGAATAACTTCCCTGCACATGTTGCCAGCTCTTGATGTACAGGGAAGACATTAGAATTGGCCCTGTATGTCCAGGGCTGGTGGTCGCCCAGACTCCGCCCCTTCCCCGCCCTGTCTAACTTCCCCGCACAACCGTCCATCCCCGCTACTCGTGGCACAGAATCGGGCCCAATGTGTTAAGAGGGTTTGCGGTGGATCCAAGGAAGGCCTGGATGGATTTTAAAAAAATTAGTTTTTTATTTATGCAATTTTCATATTAAAAAATTACAGAAACATAAAAAGCATCCATATAACCAAGGCAATAAATCATAATACCTTAGTCCACATCTGGGGACAATAAGGAAAACAAAAAAGTTAAAAGCAAGCTGGAGGAGGCCAGAAGGGGGCAGCGGCAACCAGATGAGAGTATTAAAGCTTTACAGCCTCTTCCTTAGAGCAAATAAACTCTAGTTGCTGCTTGGCTTCAAAAAGCAGATGCTGCTTATCAGGAAATATGATGAATTATCTAGAAGGAAATTTAAGGAAACAAATTTTCCACTAGAGCAAAGACCCTTGATCACAAGATCAAGAAGTTCCTTCTCCTTTTCTGGGTATCCCTAGAAAAGTCTGGAAAAACACGAGCATTTTATCCCAAGAAAAGCTAATGAATAATTCTATGAAATAATTGCAATACAATATGAAGATCTGACTCCACAGCACAAGTCACAAGCACAAGTCACAATCAAAGCAGCTTGCTCTGTGATGACCTCTTACGAACTATCCAGGAACTCAGTCAAATCCAATTCCCCAAGCTGTCTCTCTCGCTGGTTCACCTCAGGTGGTTACAGAGAAACCTTCACAGTAATATATTGTGCTCTAAGAAGAGGAGGCAAATTATCTTGCAGAATCTTTAAAACCTTTGAAAAATATTTCCTTGCCATCTCTAATGGCAATAGCAGGGAGATTTGGCAAAGTTTAAAAGTCTCAAATTATTCCACCTAGCATAGTTCTTCAAGAGCTCCAACTTCTTAGCCAAAACAATCTTAACCACAGCTTGCACTGCACAAAGCATCTGCAAGTCTGCCATCTGATTTTCCAACTTCATTACCTTCTCAGCTTATGACTCTTGATCATAGGAGACCTAAAGACAGTATAACCAAAGTTAAACCTTCTTCTATAGCTCTCACACAAACAAATAGAAAATGGTTTAAAGCGGTGATAGCCTCCCATAGCAACAACATGGTTATCACCAATGGTTTCTCAATCCTACTGCAAATCAGAGCACCAACTCCCTTCAACGGGGCTTCCTGGGGCATCTTGTCAGTAGAAGTAGATGTTAAAGGAGAAATTCTTTGTTCTTGGATTCCTCCTACCAAACCAGAAATCAAGGTGCCCTCTTCGCTCCCACACCTTGGTGTACCGGCCACAGCACCGGGAGGAGTACAACCTTGGTACCTAGGCTCAAACATAACCCACTACCACTCAAGTTGGCATCTGAATTCAAGCGATTCGCTGAAATGGCTGCTGCACGTCCCATTACTACTAATACTAGTACTACTAATTATTTGTAAAGTGCTACAGGTGTACGCAGCAATGTACATATAGATGTAAGACACAGTTTCTGCTCATCAGAGCTTACAATCTAATCAAGACAAAAAAACATCATGAAACTGGGGACTAGAGTATGGCAAGATACAAATAAGTAATGAAAAAGAGAATAAGGAGCATCAGGATCCAAAAACAGTCTCAAAGAGGCGGGTTTTTAGCTTGGATTTGAATAGGGCTAGAAAAGGAGCCTGATGCACTGACTCAGGTAGTTTGTCCCAGACATATGGAGCAGCAAGGTGGAATGAGAAAAGTCTTGAGTTGGCAGTGCCAGAGAAGGGTACAGATAGAAGGGATCTGATAAAGGATAGGTGTAGAGTGAGATAAGAGAGGAAAAGTAGTGATGAGCCGCAGAATGCATGCTCTTGTAGGTAAGTAGGAGACGTTTGAAGTGGATGCGGAAATGGATAGGGAGCCAGTAAAGTGACTTGAGAAAGAATAATTAGACCTTACCTGCTAATTAGCGTTCCTGAAGGAACTCCAGTCCAGTCCCTTCTACTGGGTTGTGCCCCCCTTCCAGCAGCTTGTGGACTGAGGACATCATCTTTTGATGACCCTGGGGTATAAGTAGACTGGCACCTCCCACCAACTCCAGTAACCTATTGGCAAAGCAGACTTAACAGAGAGACAAGTGAATACATACAGATCTTAAACTATAACTAAACTATAACCAAACGAAAACCACACAAAAACCCCTGGCACCCCCTCCCCTGGGAGAACTTCCCACCATCCCCGGAGAAGAAAAGGCTTACCTGAATCACCAGTGTTGGCGAGACACCTGAACCATCCAACTCACTTCACCAATGAGAGCCTCAGCGGAGAGTCCTCCAGCCCTTATCTCTGTATCTTCCTTTGGGCCGGCCATGCCTGTAAGAAGACCACCAACACCTGGGAGCGATCAGGGACTGGACTGGAGTTCCTTCAGGAACACTAATTAGCAGGTAAGGTCTAATTATTCTTTCCTTAGCTTCTCTCCAGTCCAGTCCCTTCTACTGGGATGTACCAGAGCAGTTCAAAACCGGGAGGGTCCAGCAATGCCGGACCGAAGAACCGCTCCTCCAAACCTCGCTTCTTCCACTGCCTGAACATCCAACCGATAATGCTTAGCAAAGGTATGCAGGGACGACCAGGCCACTGCTCTACAGATGTCCAGCGGCGGGACCAGGCTGAATTCCATCCATGAGGCCACCTGGGCCCGAGTAGAATGAGCCGGAAGACCCACCGGGGCCTTTCCTCCTTTCAACATGTAAGCTGAGGAAATGGCCTCTCTGATCCACCTGGAAATTGAGGCCTTCGCTGCCGCCTCTCCCTTACATGGCCCAGCAAACAGAACAAACCACCGCTCCGACTTGCGAAAGGGCTCTGTACGAGCTAAGTAACACTTTAGTGCTCTGCGCACGTCTAAGTGACATAGGCGGGCATCATCCCCCTTCCGGAGTTCCGAGAAGGAGGGGAGAGAAACCGACTGATTCACATGGAATGCTGAAACCACCTTAGGCAAAAAGGACAGAACCATTCGGAGGACCACCCTTTCCCTGGAGAAAACCAGAAAGGGAGGACGACAAGACAAAGCCTGCAACTCCGAAATGCGCCTGGCCGAACAGATGGCCACCAAAAACACTGTCTTAAGAGTAAGGTCCTTAAGAGACATCCGCTGCATCGGTTCAAAGGGCTTGGCGGAAAGGGAGTCCAACACAAGGTTGAGGTCCCAAGAGGGAACCAGTGATCTCTGTTGAGGCCGAAGCCGCCGAACCATCTTCATAAACCTACCTACATCCGCATGATCGCCTAAGGGCTTCCTCTGAATCCTGCTCCTATAACAGGAAATGGCCACCAGTTGTACTCTCAAGGAACTGGCTGCCAGGCCCTTGTCGAAACCTGCCTGCAAGAAATCCAGAACCTCTGGAACAGACACTGAAAGGGCCCTCTTCCTCTTTTCCGTACACCAGCCCTCAAAGACCCGCCAGACCCTCACATAGGACAGACAGGTCGAGCGCTTGCGGGAACTTAGCAGAGTGGAGATCACAGCTCCCGAGTAACCTCGCTTTCTCAGCCGAGCCCTCTCAATAGCCAGGTCATAAGTGAGAACCGATTCACCTGTGGCATGCGCACTGGACCCTGGAACAGAAGATCGTCCCTCACGAGCAGGCGCCACGGACGATCGGCCAGAAGATGCATGAGGTCAGCATACCAGGGACGGCGAGGCCAGTCCGGAGCAACAAGGATCACCAGCCCTGAGTGTGCCTCTCTCCATTGAATGACCCTGCCTATAAGCGCCCACGGCAGAAACTCGTACAAAAGACCGCAGGTCGGCCACCTTCGCACTAGGGCGTCCAAGCATTCGGACATCCTCTCCTTTCTTTGACTGAAGAATCAGCTTGTCTTGGCCGACTCCCAAGTAGCCATCAGATCCATGATGGGGGGACCCATCTGTACACGATCCTTTGGTCCACCTCTTGCGATAGCTGCCACTCCCCGTGATCCACCCTATGGCGACTTAAGTAATCCGCCGTTACATTCTCTACTCCTGCCACATGTTGCGCTGATAGGGCTACTAGATGGGATTCGGCCCAATCCATCAGCGCATCCGCTTCCTCTTCCAGGGAGGGGCTGCTTGTTCCGCCCTGGTGATTGATATATGCTACAGTGGTCATGTTGTTGGAAAGTACTCGGACCGCCCTCCAACCCATCCAGCTTCCGAATTCCCTGAGGGCTAGGAAAACCGCCCTCAGCTCCAATCTCTTGATAGACCACTGTGCCTCCTGCATACTCCAAAGGCCTTGGGCAATCCAACCTTCGCAGTGAGCCCCCCAGCCTGAGAGACTGGCATCCGTCGTCAGTTGCAACCACTCCGGTGGTTCGAGGGGCATCCTGAGCTCCAAATGACCTGGACGAAGCCACCACTGCAAGGACTCCTTGACCGACTCCGGACAGGGCAATGTTACTGACAAGGCCTCCTGTTGGTGGGACCACCGATGGAGCAGGGATCGCTGGAGGGGCCGCATGTGAGCCCTGGCTCACGGGACCAGTTCTATGGTTGTAGCCATGGTCCCCAGCACCTGAAGATAGTGCCACGCTGAAGGCGCCTTCAGGGCCAGGAACTGGCACAGCAGCTCCCATAGCATCCCTGTCCTTCGCTTCGGCAGGAAGACCCTGCCCTTGCCCATGTCGAACCTTACCCCTAAATACTCCAGCTCATGGGAGGGAACCAACTTGCTCTTTGATACATTGATAACCCATCCTAAGCTCTCCAGGAAAGTGACCACCCTGTGCGTGGCCTCTCGACTCTCTTGTTCGGACTTTGCTTGAATCAGCCAATCGTCGAGATACGGATGGACCAAGATCCCTTCCTTGTGGAGGGCTGCTGCTGCCACCACCATGACCTTTGTGAAAGTGCGTGGCGGCGTTGCTAAGCACCGCGTACCGCAGGAAATGTTGATGGGACTCGCAGATGGGAACATGCAAATATGCCTATGTGAGATTGAGCGAAGTCAGAAACTCCCCTTGTCTTACCGCTACCAGCACCGACCTCAAGGACTCCATTCAGAAATGCGGGACTCGGAGGCACCGGTTGACCCCTTTCAGATCTAGGATCAGACGGAAGGAACTCTCCTTCTTGGGTACTACAAAATAAATAAAAGCCAGTTCCGCGCTGTGCCACGGGAATGGGAACTACTGCCCCCAGCGCCTGCAGTCTCCTGAGTGTCACCTCTACTGCAGCCAGCTTGGAAGGAGAACGGCACGGGGACTGAACGAAGGAAGGAAAGATGGGCTTTGCAAACTTGAGAGCATAACCTTCTCGAACCACCTCCAAGACCCATTGGTCTGTCGTGACCCAGGCCCAGGCGTAGAGGAACTACCGTAGCCTGCCCCCCACTGGCAGGTCCTCTCCCTGGGACCCCGTGGCTTCATTGGGGCTTCCTGGTGCCCGAGGCGGAGGAAGAGGCACCAAAACCTGTTCCTGCCCCTCGAAACCCCCAGAAGCCCTGTCCCCTAGAGGAGAACCTCCCTCTCTGAAAGGACGAGGAGCGGTTAGTCCGAAACCTCCTCACCTCCTGAGGTTGAGTCCACCCCTGCGAGGGCCCCCTATTCTGCTTCGGCCTATCCTCCGGGAATCTACCTCCCTTAGACTCCCCCAGCTCCTTTACCAACTTATCTAGGTCCTCCCCAAAGAGCAGCTTATCCTTAAAGGGGAGCCTACCGAGTCGAGCCTTCGAAGAACTGTCAGCCGCCCAATTACGGAGCCAAAGGTAACGCCGGGCCGCCACCACCGAAGCCATGTTCTTAGCTAGGCTTCTGATGAGATCGTACTGACTATACGCCAGGTACGCTGCGCCCGACTCAATCTTTGATGCCTCCCCCGTGCCTTCACTGGAGGTATCCCCTGCCAGCTGGATCTGCTAGGACCAGGGCAAGCAGGCTCGGGTGAACCATGCCCCACAAACAGAAGCCTGCAGAGCTAGGGCCCCATCATTGAAGGCCTGCTTTAACAGGGTGTCCAGCTTCCTATCCTGGGAATCCTTAAGATCAGCACTGCCCTCGACCGGAATCGTAATCTTCTTGGTGACAGCTGACACCGCCACATCTACCCTGGGAGAGCGCAGCAACTCCTTCTCTCCCTCTGGTAGCGGGTACAATCTAGACATGGACTTCACTCCCCTTATGGCAGACTCCGGCTGACCCCATTCTTCCTGGATCATTTGCCGCACCACTCTATGGACTGGGAAAACCTTTTGAGACTTCCTAACCGCTTGAATCAAAGGATCCTCCAGCGCATCTTCCTCCGCTGGACCTCCGGTTGTCATGTTCAGGACCTCCAGCACCTCTCCGATCAATGCCGGTAACTCCTCCCTGCAGAAAACCTGAACAATCTTGGCCTGTTCCTCAGGGATCTCTCCCTCTTTTAGTTCCTCTTCGTCCCCCACTTCTCTGTCAGACAGATCCCCATCCAAGGGTTCTGACAGCGGGAGGCAGGGCTCCTCCTCCTGCGCAAGCCTCGGTTGTTTAGCAGGAAGGGGACCCCCCTCTGCCAGCTCCCTGGCATCCGGCTGCCGGGGCATCACACCCGCCTGCGCAGACTCCTGCCCATGCCGCCCCTGCCTTCAGAGGCAAAACGCCTTATGCAGGAGCAACACAAACCCCGCGGAGAACTCACCTTCAACCTCCTCTTCCATCTCCTGCACCGAGGAAGAGGGACCCAGCTTAGGAAGCGGCTGAGTGGAAAGGTCCCCTGATAGATTCTGGGGAGACTCGGTTCGGCATAACTCCCCTGAAGGAGTCCCTAAATCCTGGGATGTAGAGGGAGGAGGATCCTGCCAGGTCCCTGCCTGGCTTCCGTGCTCCACCAAGGCTGCCTCTGCCATACAGGCCTTGCAGATGCCTGACTCAGCGATTCCCCCCTTGCGGGACCCGCACAATATACACTGGGGCTTAGCTGGCACAGTCACCTCAGCTGGACCCAGGCCTGAAGGAGAAAAAAGGGAAGAGAGGATCAAAAGTACAGGCCCCACTAAATCCTAATACTTTTCCTCTTCCTTTCTTTTTTAAACTAAAAACTAGTTAGACCTTCTAAATCTGCTTCTCTTTTTTTTTTTTTTTTTGCGCGGGATAATAGCCCTGCTAAAAAAGAAACCTACAGGAGACTTGCAGTCCCAGCCTAATGCAGCCCGCGTCCACAGTGCTCGCGCCAGAGGGACTCACCTCCCGAAGTGCCGGCCTCACCGAAGCACGTGATCAGCGACTGCGTGGAGAGCCGTTCCTGTGGTGGTGCGGCGCCGTTCGAATACTCTTCAGGCGCGCTGCTCTGCCGCGCCGTGAAGCCTGCCGGCTCTTTGTCCTCCCACCCGCCCACTCAGCCGCCTTGAGAGCTTCAGTGGTGAGGCAGGAAGGAAGGAACGGCTTGTCTCTTCACTCCGGCGAAGCGGAGGGTACGACCCCAACACTCACCGGCCTCCGCCCAACTTCCTCGCCGGTGGTAAGGCCTCCTTCCCGCCAATCCCCACACCATGAGGGGGAGGGGGGAAGTCTCTGAATGGGCTAAATTCAAACTAACTTAAATTAAATAAAACAAGAGAGAGAGAAGAAATAAAATAAAATAAAATAAAACAGGAGAGAAGCCCCAAAAGCCCTGCCTACTCTAGTCTCTCCAGTAAGCCAGATCCCTGGCTTGATGCACCCCTTCCAGCTGCTAGCAGACTGCACACAAAAACTGGAGTTGGTGGGAGGTACCAGTCTACTTATACCCCAGGGTCATCAAAAGATGACGTGCTCTGTCCACAAGCTGCTGGAAGGAGGGCACAACCCAGTAGAAGGGACTGGACTGGAGAGACGCTAAGGAAGAGGGGTTATATGAGCATAGCAACACTGGCGGATAATAAACTATGCAGCTGAGTTTTGAACAGATTGAAAGGGAGAAAGATAATTCAGAGGGAGACCAGTGAGGAACAGGTTACAATAGTCAAGACAGGAGGTGACTAGTGAGTGGATGCGGGTCTTAGTATTGTGTGTAGAAAGGAAGGGGCACATTTTGCCAAAGTTATAGAGAAAGAAGCAACAGGTTTTAGCTATCTGTTGGATGTGTGTAAAAAAAGATAGAGTCAAAGATGACCCCAAGGTTGCGAGCTGAGGAAACAGGGAAGAGAGTAGCATTATCCACAGAAATAGAGAAGGAAGAAAGGAGGAGGTGGGTTTAGGAGGAACGATAAGGAGCTCAGTTTTGGCCATGTTCAGTTTTCAGACAGTGGTAAGACATCCAGGCAGCTATGTTAGATAAGCAGGATTCCTGGAGAGATTGAGGCACAGAAAGGTAGATCTGAGAGTCATCAGCATAAAGAAGGTACTCAAAACCATGGGAGAAAATAAGTGCACCATGGGAAGGAGTGTAGAGAGAGAACAGGAGAGGTCCCAAGACAGAGCCATCAGGTACACCAACTGAAAGCGGGATGACAGTAGAAAAGGATCCGATAAAAGTGCAATAGGAGAGAGAATAAGAAAACCAGAACAGAACTGAGCCCCTAAATCCAAGCAAAAGATATCAAGGAGAAGGTGTGATCAACAGTGTCAAAGGCAGAAGAAATGTCAAGAAGGATGAGAATCAATTAAAGGCTTTTGGATTTGGCAAGGAACAAGTTGCTAGAGATTTTGGAAAGCACCGTTTCTGTGGAATGTAGAGGACAAAAACCAGATTGCAGTGGATCCAAAGTCAATACAATGGTGGTGAACTGTTTACTCAAGTAGTTTTGAAGCAAAGGGGAGGAGAGAGATAGGCCGATAACTGGAAAGACGGGAAGGATCTAGTGAAGATTTTTTGAGGAGAGGTGTAACCACAGCATGTTTGAAGGTCACTGGAAAGGTTGCAATGGAAAGCAATAGGTTAAGGCAGAGGTTCCCAACTCCAGTCCTCGGGGAACCCTAGGCCATTAGGGTGTTCAGGATTCCCACAATGAATATGCATGAGATAGATTTGCATGTTCTGCCTTCATTGTATGCAAATCTATCTTATGCATATTCATTGTGGGAATCCTGAACACCCTAATGGCCTAGAGTTCCCCGAGGACTTGGTTGAAAACCCCTGGGTTAAGGATATGACAGATGGCAGGGATAAGAACATAAGAACATAAGATACGCCATACTGGGTCAGACCAAGGTCCATCAAGCCCAGTATCCGGTTTCCAAAAGTGGCCAATCTAGGTCATATGTACCTAGCAGTTTCCCCCAAAAGATACAGGTTCCACAATGCTTGTACTGGGTCAAGCACTGATATCCTGGGTCCCTTCTTAATAATGGTTTATGGACATTTCCTCCAGGAACTTGTCCGAACCTTTTTTAAACCCAGCTACACTAACAGCCTTTACTACATCCTCCGGTAACAAATTGCAGAGTTTGATTACACGTTGAGTGAAAAAATATTTTTTTTATTAGTCTTAAATAGTTTACCCTGTAGCTTCCTTGCATGTCCCCTAGGCGTTCTATATTCTGAAAACATAAACAATCGATCTACGTTTACCCGTTCCACTCCGTTCATTAATTTATAGACTTCTATCAAATCTCCCCCCAGCCGTTTCTTTTCCAGGTTAAAGAGCCCTAACCTTTTTAGACTTTCTTTATAGGAGTATCCTTCCATCCCCTTTACCATTTTGGTGGCTCTTCTCTGAACCTTTTCTAATAACGCTATATCCTTTTTAAGATACGGCAACCAGAATTGCACACAGTATTCAAGGTGCGGTCTCACCATGGAATGAAATAGAGGTATTATAATATATTTTGTTTTATTTTCCATTCCTTTCCTTATGATACCTAGCATTCTATTTGCTCTCTTGGCCGCTGCTGCACACTGGGCCAAGGGTTTTAACATGGTATCCACAATGACGCCTAAATCTTTTTCCTGGATGGTGGTTCCTAATGTGGAACCTTGCATCGTGTAACCATAGTTTGGGTTGCTCTTCCCTAGGTGCATAACTTTGCACTTGTCCACTTTAAATTTCATCTGCCATTTTGATGCCCAGTCCTCCAATTTATCAAGATCCTCTTGCAATTTTCCACAATCCTCTTCGGTTTTAACAACTTTAAATAGTTTTAGTTTTAAATAAAATAAAATAAATTGTGTCATCTGCAAATTTGATAACCTCACTCGTTATTCCCTTTTCCAGGTCATTTATGAATATGTCAAAAAGCAGCGGACCCAGCACAGATCCTTGGGGTACACCACTATTCACCTTTCTCCATTGAGAAAATTGGCCATTTAGCCCTACCCTCTGCTTTCTATCTTTTAACCAGTTCCTGATCCACAACAGTACATTGCCTCCTATCCCATGACTCTTTAGTTTTGCCAAAAGTCTCTGATGAGGGACCTTGTCAAAGGCTTTCTGAAAGTCCAGATACACTATATCAACCGACTCACCTTTGTCCACCTGTTTATTCACACCTTCAAAAAAACATAACAGATTAGTAAGACAAGATCTTCCTTGTCTAAAGCCATGTTGGCTGTCTCCCATTAGGCCATGACTATCTACATGCTGAGTAATTTTGTTCTTTATGATGGTTTCTACCATTTTTCCCGGTAATGACATCAGGCTGACCGGTCTGTAGTTTCTCGGAACACCCCTGGAACCCTTTTTAAAAATTGGCGTTACATTGGCGATCCTCCAATCTTCAGGTATTACAAATGATTTTAATGAAAATTCACAGATTACTAATAACAGGTCTGAAATCTCATATTTCAGTTCTTTCAACACCCTTTGATGTATACCATCCGGCCCAGGTGATTTGCTACTCTTCAGTTTATCTAATAGTTGTAATACATCTTCCCGATGTATCGATATTTCCTTCAATTCTTCCGCACCTTTAAATACTACTTCAGTCATGGGTAACATCCCTACATCTTTCTCAGTAAAGACCGAAGCAAAGAATTCATTCAGTCTCTCCGCTATCGCCTTGTCGCCTCTTAGTGCCCCTTTTATCCCCTCTATCATCTAATGGACCAACTGACTCTCTCACAGATTTTTTTGCTACAAATGTACTTGAAAAAGTCTTTATTTCGCATTTTGCTTCCGCAACAAGCTTCTTCTCAAATTCTCCCTTTGCCTGCCTTGCATTTGACTTGTGCTGTTTCCAGGTTTCGTCGTTTGGCTCTTTTTTCCATTTCCTGAAAGATGCTTTTTTGGCAACAACAGCCTCTCTGACCTCACCGTTAAACCATGCTGGCAGTTTTTTGGACTTCCTTCCACTTTTCTTAACGCGTGGAATACAGCTGGTCTGGGCTTCCAAGATAGTATTTTTCAACAACACCCAAGCTTGATGTAAGTCTTTAACCTTTGCAACTGCTCCTTTTAATTTTTTCTTAACTATTTTCCTCATTTTATCAGTCTCCATTTCGAAAGTTAAAAGGTAGTACTGTGGATTTCCTTACTATCCCTCCTCCATTAATTAAATCAAATGCGATCATGCTATGATCACTATTGTCAGGTGGCCCCTTATCTCTTGCACTAGATCTGGTGTTCCACTAAGGACTAGGTCTAATATGGCTTCCCCTCTGGTCGGTTCATGAACCAGCTGCTCCAAGAAGCAGTCATTTATTTCATCTAGGAACTTTATTTCCCTAACATGTCCTACTGTGACACTGACTCAGTCGATACCGGGGTAATTGAAATCACCCATAATTATTACTGCGCTGTAACGTTTGTTAGATTCCTTGATTTCTTTGAGCATTTCATCATCCATTTGTTCATTCTGGCCAGGCGGTCGATAGCACACCCCCATTGCCATCGCCTTCCCCTTTTTACATGGAATTTCAATCCATAGAGATTCTACAGCAAATTTTGTTTCCTGCAAAACTTTAATCCTTTCTGACTCAATGCCCTCTCTAACATAGAGCGCAACCCCTTCACCAATTTGATCAGCTCTATCATTACGATATAGTTTGTACCCAGGTATCACAGTGTCCCACTGGTTGTCCTCTTTCCACCATGTCTCTGATATTCCAATCATATCTAACCTCTCATTTAGTGCTATATATTCTAAATCTCCCATCTTATTGTTTAGACTTCTAGCATTTGCATACAAGCATTTTAGAGACTGTATTTTATTCATATTAATCTGGCTATTAGTAGGCAGGGGTAATTTGGGATCTTTAAGCTCTGTCTGCTCCATACTCTAGGGCATTTGGGCTTCTTTACTCTTTTTTGGAACCTCTTTGCTTTTGGTAGTATCCTTCAAGGATACATTCTTCCGAACCATGCACTCTTGGACGACTGTCGGCTTTCCCCTATTATCTAGTTTAAAAGTTGCTCTATCTCCTTTTTAAAGGTTAATGCCAGCAGCCTGGTTCCATCCTGGTTAAGGTGAAGCCCATCCCTTCAGAAGAGCCCCTCCCTTCCCCAGAATGTTCCCCAGTTCCTAACAAATCCAAAACCCTCATCTCTGCAGCATTGTCTCATCCACGCATTGAAACTCCGGAGCTCTGCCTGCCTTTTGGGTCCTGCGTGTGGAACGTGAAGCATTTCGGAGAACGCTACCCTGGAAGTTCTGGATTTCAACTTCTTACCTAAAAGCCTAAATTTAGCCTCCAGAACCTCCCTACCACATTTTCCTATGTCACTGGTACCGACATGTACCAAGACAGCAGACTCCTCCCCAGCACTATCTAAGACCTTATCTAGGTGGCGCGTGAGGTCCGCTACCTTGCACCAGGTAGGCATGTTACCAGGCGATCCCCAAGTCCACCAGCCACCCAGCTATCTACATGCCTTATGATTGAATCAACAACTATAACGGCTGTCCTAACCCTTCCCTCATGAGCACATGGCCCTGGAGAAACTTCCTCGGTGCGAGAGGGTTTTACATCACCTGGAGGACAGGTCCTAGTTACAGGATCACTTCCTGCCACATCAGGGTGATGCTCTCCTGTCATGTGACCTCTCTCCTCCATGGCAACAGGTCTGCTGCCAGATTGGAGGTGGGACTTAAGGACTATATCCCTTTAGGTCTCGTCTATGTACCTCTCTGTCTTTCTTATGTCTTCCAAGTCTGCTACTCTAGCCTCTAGAGAACGGACTTGTTCCTTGAGAGCAAAGAGCTTCTTGCACCTAGTGCACACTTAAGACCTCTCACCAACTGGGAGAAAATCATACATGTGACACTCAATGCAAAAGACTGGAAAGCCCCCATCTCACTGCTGGACTGCTGTCTGCATCTTAGTTTTAAGCTTGCAATGGATATGTATACTAATAAAACTGTACCTAATACGTTTAATATACCTTGTTCACCTGAAGCTTAATTAATCTCAGGTCCTTAGTTTATGACTGATTTGGATAACGAGCTTCACCTGAGAACACCTCCTTTCCTTTAAGATGTGTAAGTACCTATAAAGCTATGATTATTTATTTAACATCTTTTCTATACCGCACTATTTATTATCAGTGCGGTTTACATTTAAACAAAGGTTGCTCAAATCAGACAAGACTGTTTTGCGCTTACATTATAACAGGAGATAAAACTTGGAGCAAATACAAAGAAACTATATACATATTGACATAGAACAAAAGATTATAGCTTGGCCAGTATTGTCACTGAATGCTAATAGGTGGAGCTGCTATTACTAGAGACACATTTGTTTATCTAATGAATGGAGAGTTTGTGGGGGTTGGGTGGTGACTGATCAGTGGTGGGGTAGAGGCTTGTGCGAAGTGTAGCAAGAAGATGTGGTGTTTGATTGCTTTCTGGAACTGCATAAGGTCTTTGATTGATCTTATTTCTGGTGGGAGGTCGTTCCAGAATTTTGGGGCATAGAAGGCAAAGGTTCTAGTCCTGGTTGATTGGGTACACTTTATGGAGTCTTTGGGGATGATCAATGTGTTGTCTGTTACTGTTCTCCTTGTTCTATTTTTCGGGGTAGGGGTGATGAGGTCCTTGAGTGTCATGGGGACTTGGTTATTGACGATCTTGAATGTAATGAGAAGAATTTTGTAAGTTAGCCTGCAGTATATTGGTAGCCAGTGGAGCTCCTTAAGTATCGGGGTGATATGGTCTGTTCTGGCTAGACCACAGAGAACGCGGGCCGCGGCGTTCATCGCGAGTTGAAGAGGGTTGAGGCTGTTCTTGGGGAGACCAAACAGGATTACATTTGCATAGTCAAAGTGTGGTAGTATGAGGGCCTGGAAAATGGTTCAGAAATCATTAGGGGGTAGCATGGGTCTAAGGTGCCTTAGTGTTCTAATTTTATTGTATATGGTCCTGGTTGTGCTTCTTATGTGCTCCTTAAAGTTCAGGTGCTGGTCCAGAGTAATCCCTAGGTAACGTATGGTGCATTTTCTTGGAAGCTCAGCATCTCTTACTTTTAGCGTGGATGGAGGGGAGAACGTTTTGTTCCTTGAGATGAACAGAACTTCGGTTTTCTTGAAGTTTATGCGGAGAGTTTGGGTTAGTAGCCAGTCTGTGATTGCGTTGAAGCAGTTGACAAGGTTGGTGAAGTCTGGGAGTTTGACTTTGAAAGGCGTAAACAGCAGGACATCATCTGCGTAAATTAGAGTAGAGATATTATAGGAGCGGATGATGTCACATATCGGCTGCATGTAGATGTTGAATAGCAGCGCAGATAGCGAGGAGCCTTGTGGAACACCTTGTTGTTGGTGGAAAGGTACAGATGTGTTGGACCCAACCCGAACATGTTGCCAACGATCCGTTAGGTAAGACCTACACCATTCCCAGGCGAGGCCACAGATACCCTTCTCGTGGAGTCGGGTGAGGAGTTGATTGTGATTGACAGAGTCGAAGGCGGCAGCGATATCCAAAAAAATGAGAGCAAAGCCATTTTCGACATTGTCTATTCCTCTGGTCAAGGTATTGGTTAAGGTGGTGAGCAGTGTTTCTACTCCATGAGATTCTCTAAACCCGTGCTGGCAGGGGTCAAGAGGGGCCGCTGTATCAATGTGTTGCTGGATCTGTCTTTGTACAACCTTCTCAATTATTTTGGCTAACAAAGGTATACTTAAGATTGGGCGGTAGGATTCTGACTTCAGTGGGTCGAGTCTGATATTCTTCAGGAGTGGTCTTATTGATGTTTGTTTGAGGAGTGAGGGGAATGAGCCTGTTGCAAAGGATATTCCAATGATGTTCATTAGGATTGGACTAAGCTCGACTCGCAGGGTTCTAACCCAGTATGCTGGGCAAGGGTCATTTGGAGCTGTGGAAGTGTTGATGCTGGAGATGAGGTCTTGGATGTTTTTCTCGGCTGATAGGATAAACTTTGTGATTGGTGGTTGTAAGGTGGGAGTTTGGTAGGGTGTGGATACTGAAGCTTTATCAGTCGTGAGGGTCTTGGATTGGAGGTAGTCGGCATAAGACTGGGGGGATAATGAATCGAGTTGGGTAGGGGATGGTTCCTTAATTAGAGATTTTGCTAGGCTGAAAAGTTCTCTAGGTTTGTTAAGTGAGCGTAGTAGGAGCTTGGCGTGGTATTCACTCATTCTGCTGTATATTGTTTCACGGTAGGATTTCAGGTGTTCAAGATATGTGGATTTGTCAGCTTGGGAGCGGGAGCGTCTCCACTTCCTTTCTTGTTTTCTGAGAGTGAGGAGAGATGCCCGAAGATCTGGTGTGAAACATGGAGTTGGTTGTCTTTTGCTTTTACATCTTTTGGTGGTCGCTGATTTGTCCATGGCTGGTAGTTTATTTATTTATTTAACCTTTTTTATATACCGTCTTTCTACAAATCAAGACGGTTTACATAAAACATTTCGTGGCAGTATGTTTCAACTGTTTACATAGAACAAGTTAACAGGGATAAATAGTTGTGCGAATGCTTTCAGTGTGATGTTCCAGTTTGTGATTGCTTCTTCCAGGTTAGGTGACGTTTGTTTGAGAGTTGGAAGAGCGTGTTTCGTGAACTCTTCTATATCAAGAGGTCTGAAGCGTGTAGTATTTGTAGATTCTATTTTAGCATCACTGGGTGGAGTTTGGGAATGTTGCGAGGGGATATGGAACGTGATTAGATTATGGTCAGACCAGGGAACAGGGGTGATAGAGATGTTAAGGTTGTATTTGTGGTTCCAAATTTAACCAGAAAGCTCTCTTCTGTGTTTTAAATTTAAACTAAAAGTACTTTGCTGATACTAGGCCCTGAGTGACTATTAAATTTAAACTACAAGATTATCCCAGGGGTGGGTGGGTGTTGGGGAGGGAGGGAGGGAAATAACACTTATTAAAAGAGGGCTGCCACACAGTACCCTGCCTTGTGCTGCTGAGGTTAGCTGTGACCAACTTCCTGGGTGATTAACAGTCCTTGCTTGGATAGAAGGAGTCTTTCAAAATGGCCTTTTGACCTGCCACCTGGTGTTAACACCTATTGAAAAAATTTCACAGGTCTCTTGCCCTCTAGGTAGAAGGCCTCTTTGTAAAGGTATCTAGAAGACTTTATTTGTTGCTTAAAGAGTATTGACCCTGTTTTGCCTTTTATGCTAAGTTATATTTTGATTTGATTTAAATTACAGCTCTTTGCTGCTGCTAGGCTGTCTTATTATGAAATTTAAACTACAAGCTCTCCGCTGGGTTCTAAATTTAACCAGAAAGCTCTCTTCTGTGTTTTAAATTTAAACTAAAAGTACTTTGCTGATACTAGGCCCTGAGTGAGTATTAAATTTAAACTACAAGCTCTCTGTTGGGTTCCAAATTTAACCAGAAAGCTCTCTTCTGTGTTTTAACTTTAAACTAAAAGTACTTTGCTGATACTAGGCCCTGAGTGACTATTAAATTTAAACAACAAGCTCTCTGCTGGGTATGAAATGTAACCAGAAAGTTCTCTTCTGTGTTTTAAATTTAAACTTAAACAGCTGCTACTAGGCCCTAACTGATTTAACAAAAAACACTTGGTTCACAGATTAATTAGCTTTAATTCAAAGAAGTCCTTTCAGAAAATTCCCAGAAGTATTTACTCACAATTGCAGATCGCTCACCAGAAGTAGCAGTCCCTTTTTCTAGTCCTTCAAGACTTGATGATGGCAGAAGAGATAGAACAGAGGATGGGTGGGAATGGGATCAGAGGAGCAGGTAGTCAGTTTAGAGGAGGACAGAACATTTGCAGTTTCCTCCTCAGTGATTTCAGAAAAGGAAGTAAGGGTGACCGAAGGTGAGGGAAAGACTTGTGTTTGAAGAGGGGGAAGATGAGGTGGAGGTGACCCTGCAGAGAATTCAAGACTAATCTTCTGGACTCTGTCATAGAAATAGTCAGTCAAGGTCTCGGCAGACAATAAAGGAAGGATTGAGGGAGAAGGGACCTTGAAGAGAGAGTTGAGCATAGCAAAGAGACGGTGAGAGTCAGAGGCAAGATAGTTAATCAGATGGACATAGTACTCTTGCTTGGCAAGTATTATGGTTGAGTGGAAAGAGGTTAGCATGAATTTGAAATGTAGGTAGTCCAGCCATGTAGGTTGGAACTCCAATGGTATACATAGAATCCTTCACCCCCTTCTTCATTAAAAACAAAATCTACAGGGGTTTTCTTAGATTGAACTGGTTCTTTAGAACTCTGTACGGGATAAAGTGAATATTCATGGGCTCTGGTCGTCCGGTTTCTAATATCACACAGACTTTGACGTGGTGGGTTATCTGAATACTTTAGGTGCCATTTATTTGGCGGGGGTAGTGGTGTTCCACTGGAGGATTTATTACCACCAGCGGAGCCAATAACAGGGGGAGTAGACTGCACCTTGTGTGGGATAACCCCTAAGGGTTTATCCTCGGATGAAACCTGAATTTCCTCATGATTCTAATATCACACAGACTTTGATGTGGTGGGTTATCTGGATACTTTAGGTGCCATTTATTTGGCGGGGGTAGTGGTGTTCCACTGGAGGATTTATTACCACCAACAGAGCCAATAGTAGTCATCAAAGGTGCATGATTTAAGCCAAATATGCTTAGCTGAGTGGGCACAGAAACGTAAGTAGCAGATTGTTGAAGACAGCCAGGGTTGAGGTATGGTACGCCTCACAGGGCTTGGAATGGGAGGAACAAGTGCATCCAGAGCAGAGGAGAGCATAGTGTTATAGGAAGATACTGCCTCATCAACAGAGTCAGATGATATAGTGGAGGATGCGATGACAAGATAGCAGTGGAGAGAGTTGAAAGGTCGATAGTGTGAAGATTCCTAAACATGTTGGTGGAAATTGGGCAAGACCAAGATGTGGGGTGGTTAAGGGTGAAGCTTAGCAGGTGATGGTCAGATAAGGGCAGAAATGAGGTGGAGATGTTTGTGAGTGAGCAGTTGGAGGAGAAGATGAGGTCAAGGGATTGTGAGTAGGAGCAATAGAGCACAGCGAGGTTGAATGAAGACGTTAGGGAAAGGAGCTTTAAGGCATAGGGGTCAGAAGGGTCATCTACGTGAATATTAAAATCCCCAAGAATAAGGAGGGGGAAGATGCATCCAGAAAGGAGGAGAGCCAGGACTCAGTTGGTGAGAAAGGTAGAAGTGTGTGTGTGGGGGGGGGGGATGATAAATGACAGCTATCTGGAGTGGAGAAAATAGGCAGATGACATGGACTTCAAAGAAAGCAGAGGAATTAGATGGAGGCAGAAGGAGGGGCTGATATTGGCAGGAATGAGACAAAGACCACATTCTTCAAGCATCGTCTACACCATCACTTCAGGTAGGCTCTTCTGTGTGCATTGCCATGGCCACGTTCTTGATGACAGAGAAAGAATTTCTGAGAGGTAGGGGCTCATCTCCATGTGACTTCCTCCTATATCATCTTGTCCCTGGCCTGGATGGATTTTCATTGCAGTGATTGGGAACTACCATTATTTTTATTAAGGTTTCCTACATAAATTCAAATAAATTAAAAAATAAATTGCAAGAAATTCCAATAATAAAGGAAACCTTCAACTGTGGTTAGCCCCACCATCAGCTATCCATTACACCAATCTATGGAATTGCCTGCATTTTGGGGATAGCAGAAGCCCGATAGAATTACAAAGAAAAAAACAGAACAACAAACTTAAAAAATGCTACCTAAGAACTAATGAACCATACAACTGCCTCAGAATCACCATCAAGTCATTGTTACTACCTAGCAAAAATTCTTTGGTGATGTTCAGGATCCTATAATGCATAGCTGCTCCCTGATAGCTAGTAGGCCACTTGCCTGGGAACTGCAAATAAAAAAACAAGTGGCACTCACAGCAAGAACTCGCCTCTTCAAGAGCTTTTCGCCTCATCTGAATAACCCTAGCAAAATGAAAGATGGTTTCTTATAAAATGAGATTTTAATAATGTAAATGTATCCATACCTACAGTGAATGAAACTAAGAGGGTAAAACTCAGGAAAACCATCACCAACATCTCAAGAAACCCCAAAAAGATACCAAACAATTCCCCATCATGTTTGGTGCCATAGGCTTGATTAAGAGGAATTTCCAAGTACACCTTGATAAATTACCCATGTTACCTCTTACAAACTCCTGAAGGAGATTCTTTTTGGCATGATGCAAGTATTATGGTACACATTAGCAGTCACTTTAAGAGACTGAGATAATTCTCCACATACCCTGGCTTTGGAGTGAGGTTCATGGCTATCATAGTATGCAAAAAACGAAATAAAACAAAATCGCCTTACCGAGTAATATCAAATATACCCCATAAAACCTCAGCCAGAATAAGAAAGTTACTCAGAACAATGGCCCCGATGAAGCATTGTATGTGAAACGAAGGTCTTCGTAGGGCTTGATGTGTGAAGATCTCCGGAAGACACAGTAAAGCTAAGTGATTGATCTCTGAAGTGCTTCTTACGAGCAAATTGTCTCTGGCTTATTGTTCTATTCTGTTTGCAGGTTCCTTGGAGCGTAGGCAATAGTGCCGGGACCATAGCATTGAGACATATGGAAAGTCTGTCAATACTGCTAGTGGTGTGGTTTTGATCATTTAAATATATAATTAAAAGTTAAATTAAACTGAAAAAAAAAGAATAAAAAAGAATAAAGGAGAGGAGTTTTTCTGACCCATGATGGTGATTGTTGGCAGCTCTCCTTAAGATGGCACATAGCTGCTGTGTAGAGGGAAAGCGCACATTACTGAAGTCTTTTCTCTTCCTTATACTGTAGTATCTAAAAGTAATTTATGGTGATCTGCTGGGGGATTTTCTAAGGGTAAAACTAGGATGCAAAAAATGAACCCATTATTATTATTATTATTATTGTTATTAATAATAATAATAATAATAAAACATTCATATGTACATATCAGAGGACTTCTAAGTGGCTCACAATATAGCACACATAATAAAATATACTACAGTAAAGGAACACAAAGTCATTAAAAGAAAGACATATTAAGATACTGGACAACTGGTGTGGAAGAGTTTACAAAACATGAATATCGTTATAATCAATAAGAAAATCAAGCAGAGTGGAACCCAATTAATTTCTCGTAGTCCTCACCATGAGGGGCAGGGAATTCCATAACACTGCGGCAACAACTGAAAGGATATGCACATGGATGGATTCACCAGAGGCAAGTCTGATTGATTTCTTTGACTGGGTGACCAGGGAGTTGGACTGAGGGAGAGCTCTAGATGTGGTGAATTTAGATTTCAGTAAAGCCTTTGACACTGTTCCTCACAGGCGAATTATAAAGAAACTGAGCACCCTAGGGATGGACCCTAAAGTTACTGCTTGTGTTAGAAATTGGTTGAGTGGGAGGTGACAAAGGGTACAGGTAAATGGAACTCAATCTGAGGAGAAGGAGGTTACCAGTGGTGTGCCTCAGGGATCTGTCCTTGGTCCGATTCTTTTTAGTGTCTTTGTTACCGATATAGCGGAAGAGCTGTCGGGTAAGGTTTGCCTCTTTGTGGATGATACCAAAATCTGCAAAAGAGTAGATAACCAGGAAGGTGTATATAACATGAGGAGAGATCTAGCTAAGCTTGAAGAATGGTCTAGAATTTGGCAGATGAGATTTATTGTTAAAAAATGCAAGGTCATGCATTTGAGCTGCAGCAATCCAAGGGAGCAATATAGTATAGGGAGTGAAGTACTTTTGACCATTAAAGAACAGCGGGACCTAGACGTGATTGTGTCTGATGATTTTAAAGTACCTAAACAGATAGAAAAGGCGACAGTAAAAGCTAGAAGGATACTTGGGTGCATAGAGAGACGAAGGGCCAGCAGAAGAAAGGAGGTAATAGTGCCTCTGTATAAGTCTTTGATGCGACCTCATTTGGAGTATAGTGTGCAGTTCTGGAGACCACACCTTCAAAAGGATATAAACAGGCTGGAGTCAGTACAGAGGGTGGCTACTAAAATGGTTAGTGGTCTTCATTATAAAGCATTTGAGGACAGACTTAAGGATCTTAATATGTACACCTTACAGGAAAGGCGGGACAGAGGTGATATGATTGAGATGTTTAAATACCTCTCTGGCATAAATACACAGGAGAAGAGCCTCTTTCAATTGAAAGCAAGCTCTGTTACAAGGGGACATAGGATGATGGTGAAAGGGGATAGATTCAGGAGTGATATGCGGAAATAGTTTTTTTACGGAAAGAGTGGTGGATCCATGGAATAGTCTCCCAGTGGAGGTGGCAGAGATGAGGACAGTATCTGAATTCAAAGAAGCATGGGATAAACACAGAGGATCTCTAAAGGAAAAAAGGGGACTGTTGTAGTGAATGATATGGAAGGGCAGACTAGATAGGCATGTGATCTTTTTCTGTCGTCATGTTTCTATGTTTCTATGAATGGACTCTTTACATACCACCATCACTTGGGGCTATACTCAACAAATCCTGAGAATCTGATTTAAGAGCCCACGAGAGAGTATAAAAACTTAGTAAGGAGTGCAAATCATGGATAGTAGACAAACTGTATATAGCAGTCTAAATGTCAGGTAGACAACTTAAATTGGGAACAGAAATGCACCGGTAACCAGTACTGGGGTAGTATGATCACATTTTTCAATGCAGACATCAGCCTAGTGGCCGCATTCTGTTCATGGTGCAGTGGCTTCACCATGTACAGGTGATGCCACTAGATGAACACTTCTTTCATGTTCATTAGCAAGACGCACATTCTTAGACATACGAGGGGGTACCCCAAAAAAAACAGGAATAACATTGCCGTGGGCGGAGCTTGTGTAGTACGCACTTCTGCCGCTAGGCGTGTATAGTGCAACTCATTGTCAGTTCAGTGCCGCCTGTGTTGTCGACCTGGCTTGTTCTGTTCATCTGCAGTGATTGTTTTTGCTAGCGCTGTTTTGTTCGTGTTTCTTTTTTTATGATGACAAGTTTAAGTGAACAACGTGCAGCTGTGAAATTTTGTTTTCTACTCGGTAAAAATGCTGCTGAAACTGTTTTAATGTTGAAAACAGCTTATCAAGATGACGCTATGGGAAAAAGTCAAGTGTACCAGTGGTTTGCTCGGTTTAAAAATGGCGACATGTCGATTGATGACAAACCTCGTTCTGGGCGTCCATCAACTGCCCGAATCGACAAAAATATTGAAAAAATTAGAGAGCTTGTGCTCACAGACCATCGACAGACAATTGATCAACTGTCAGAGATTAGTGGGTTATCTTGGAGCTCGGTTCAGCGAATTTTAACGGAAGATTTGGAAATGAAAAGGGTTGCTGCCAAGTTTGTTCCTCGGGTTCTGACTGACAATCAAAAGGAACATCGAGTTGAAACATGTCGTGTTTTGAAACAACAGCTTGAAACTGATCCAGATTTTCTGTCAAAGGTCATTACAGGTGATGAGTCATGGTGCTATGGTTACGACCCAGAAACAAAGCAACAGTCAAGCCAATGGAAGACGTCATCGCCACCCCGTCCAAAAAATGTCGTCAAGTCAAATCAAACATCAAAACAATGCTGATTTGCTTTTTTGATGCCAAGGGGGTAGTTCATTCAGAGTTTGTTCCCCCAGGTCAGACCATCAATCAAACCTTTTATTTGGAAGTTTTAAGAAGATTGCGCAACAGTGTTCGTCAAAAAAGACCCAATTTGTGGCAGACAGGAGACTGGTTCTTCCACCACGACAACGCACCTGCACACACAGCCATCTCTGTTAGACAGGTTTTGGCTAAAAATGGCATGGTTCCGCTGCCCCACGCAACTTACTCGCCTGACCTGGCTCCGTGCGACTTTTTCTTATTTCCACGCATGAAAAGGGGAATGAAAGGACACCGATTTGACAACATTGAAGAAGTCAAGAAAAAAACGAGGGAGGAGCTGTCAGCCGTTTCTAAAGATGACTACAAAAAATAATTTGAACAGTGGAAGCACCGGTGGGACAAATGTATCAGTTGTAATGGAGAGTATTTTGAAGGGGATAAGGTTGTTTTGTAAAGAATTTGAAATAAATAGCTTTTAAAAAATAATTCCTGTTTTTTTGGGGTACCCCCTCGTATAGTAGGATTTAGATAAGCCAACAGAGTCAGGATTGATGATATTCAACACCTCTCTGAAACTGAACCCCACGAAGATTTCAGAACATGAAGATTCCTCATCCTCTGTGAATTATCAATGGCCTCTATCTTATCATGAATCACAAGGCTGTCCTTGAACCTAGAAGATCCAGTTGCTTGGATAACATGCACATGGGGTCTCAAGACTAAGTGCAGCAGAGTCAAAATCTTCTAGTTTACCTACAGCCTCTCTGATAAAATTGCACAACTACATAATAATCCCTTTAAGCAGCTGTTCAGTTCTGAAAAACACACTACTAGAAAGTTCAGTGGGAGGGAGGGAGGGGGAGGACCACCTTAGGTAAGAGTGAAGATGCAAAAGTTGAATCTGTATTTAGAAGCACCAACTGTCCCAGAGAAAGCAAACTGAGAATCATCTAAAGAGGTCAGGGAAGATGGGAGGTTGGGGTATATGCCCACTGGAGCTTAAAGATGTTCCTGATCCCAAAGGATATTAGAGGTTGCTACCAGTAACCTCCCCATGAGGCCGAGTAACAATTACATGTTGGTTCCTTGAGATAGAGGCAGAAACAGATGAATTCTTTTCTTCCTCCTCCCCAGTCATCACTGACTTATTCAAACACCAATAGTTTTGTGTGCCAGGGCTCTGTCAGGATTCCAAAGGGGCGTTCCTAGGGTTTACCACAGTTCTCCTCCTCCTTCAAGGTCTATGATGGTAAACCTCTGTCTTCTCTCCCTCTAACATTACTGTATGTTTTGTTATGGCATCTATTTTAATTTAGCTTTTTGGTGGTTTTTCTTGTTTCAAATAAAAACTAAATAAACAAAACATAACGCAGAACAAAACCAAAAGAGTATCTTTTTGCACCTTAGTTTAAAGCAGTGCTCCGTTTCCGGAATGGAAATGAGAGAAGCAGCCTTAAGTCTTGGCATCACTCACGCCACCCAGATCTGTCAGATAGTTTTTGAGGGCATGTGGTAGCCGGCGGCTTACTGAGCACAGCAGCCCTTGAAAGAACTTGCGGCTTTATTGCAATACCAGTGTGCCCTGTAGCAAGAGGCCATGAACACGATTTCATTGTAATCTACTTCAGCCCCAGGCTAACATCTTGCGTGTGAGGCTTTTCCTGTAAGTTGCCTCTAAAGGCACATTATAAGTAAACCAGTTCCGCCCTTTCACCTATCTCCATTCTTTCAATATGCCACCCTTTTAATAGTCAGGGAAGGAATATTTTAAAGCACGTTACAGAAGCGAAGACTTCTTTGTTTGCATAAAGTGGCTAGGGCAATTGCCCAGCTTCTGTAGGGGCATCCTGGGAAGGAAGGAAGGCTGGGGAAGTGTGTGGACCGGTGCAGATCTCATTTTAAAATCTTTGCACATACTTTGCTGCCCTGACCTTCCGGAATAGCAAATTCTATCGGAGAAATGTTTTTTAAAATAATGACTTTGGCTTCATTTACTGAAAACTCATTTCATAGGAACACTGCTTAGAAAAAGCATCTTTCTAAATGCCTCATTCTCCTGTTTTATCTGCAGGCGTTATTCTTTTCATAAACAGATACTGTTTACATTAATATATTTCTCTGCTTCTCACTGGTCCTGCTCAGAGTCCTAAATGAATCTGGCTCTGTGAAAGTAATTTCAGGAAGACATTTTGGCAAAAATTCCAATACACCAACAAACAGATGAAAACAAAGTCACTCTGCAGATGGCTTAGCAAAAAAGACTGTAGCATCACTACACCAGCTTTCTTTACAAGCCAAGGTGAACTAATATGTTTTCACAAATATTCCGGGCTCCCAGGACCTTTTCCGTTCAATACTGTACCCAGTTTTACAACAAACGTTTGTACAGCACCTGTATCTAATCACATTCACATCTAATTAATCCAGTCTGGCAGCCACTTTCCTCTTCCATCTTATGCTAATTACAGAAGTAGCCTTGAAGGAACTTGGAGGGAGATGGGTATAAAAAAACAAAGAAAAAATCCATTTTCCTACGCATCCTGTGGATTGAGCCTTCATGAAGTGAACACTGAACTGAGAGTTTGCTTAGCCTCTGATGCACATGACACAGCTCTATATCTGAAATCCTGGACTGCACCCATCCTGCCTTCTATACAGCTGGTTTGGATAAACATTCAAGACCACGGAGATGTTGTTTCAGAAGCCCAGGGCTGGATAGACATCTCCTGGAATCAAAAGATGTTCAGATCAGCCTATCTGTTTTTATCTAACATCTAGGGTAAGCAAATTGATAAAGGGGATGTAATGACTTTCCTATGAGCAAAGGCTAAAGAGGGGATATGATACGGGGCTATAAGATCCTGAGTGGAGTGCAACAGTTAAACTTGTAGATGCTAATTTATTTATTTTTATTCTCTTATATACCGTGCTATTCTGCATCAGTGTGGTTTACATTCAACAAACTGAAATTACATTGAACAGGGCATTATAACCTGGAGATAACTATTTTACAGGGAACATGGGCTATGGAGGGTTAAGTGGCTTGCCCAAGACCACAAGGAGCACCTGTGGGACTAGAAACCCCAGTCCTTCTGGCCCAAGGTTGCTGTCCTCTAGTGGGATTTGAACCCCTGTCCTTCTGGCCTGAAGTACCTTGCCCCAACCACTAGGCCACTCCTCCACTCCACTCCACTCCACTAATTTTCAAAGGGAACCCGAACTAATGCCATCCTTCATGGTATGCCCTCTACAACTTGTCCAGCGTGCCGCTGCCAGAATATTCCTGGGTGCACCCAGATCCAGGCATATCACCCCATACTAAAGGATCTTTACTGGCTACCTTTCCATTCCCACATTAAATACAAAATCCTTGTAATCAACTTTAAAATCTACCTTAAATCAAGCTCACAATATTTACGGGTTTTACTGCAAAAACCTCCCGAGAACAGAACATAAGATATGCCATACTCAGTCAGACCAAGGTCCATCAAGCCCAGTATCCTGTTTCCAACAGTGGCCAATCTAGGTCATATGTACCTAGCAGGTTCCCCAAAAGACACAGGTTCCGCAATGCTTGTACTGGGTCAAGCATTGATATCCTGGGTCCCTTTTTAATAATGGTTTATGGACCTTTCCTCCAGGAACTTGTCCAAACCTTTTTTAAACCCAGCTACACTAACAGCCTTTACTACATCCTCCAGTAACAAATTCCAGAGTTTGATTACACGTTGAGTGAAAAAATATTTTCTTTTATTAATCTTAAATAGTTTACCCTGTAGCTTCATTGCATGTCCCCTAGTCCTTCTATATTCTGATAACGTAATTCCTTCGTTCAGAGCCATGAAGGCACATTTAGAAATGACATCTTGGTGCAATCTGGGGCATCCAGTTCAAAATGTTTGTAGAATGTCATCCACATGGAAGTTTCATCACAATTTTAGAAACGTCCACATGCCAAAATAGATGGTGGTGGCCCAGGCCACATACACATCCCTATGATAAAAGGTTAGGATAGGAAAGTTTATCCCATGCTGAATGCACATCCCTGCCTGCTATTTTGCAAGTGGAGACATGCATTAGTGTACCGACCAGAAAACAAGTGCCTGTGTTTTCTTTCCCTTTACTTTTTCGTCGTGAAAGGTATTGCGGATATCAGAGTACCCTTTTCTCTACTCCCTTCAGGTGTTTTGGTAGCTTTTCTGATGCCTCTTTGTGCCCTGGAGAAGGAATAAATATGGTAGGTTTAGATGTGCTTGTTGTTTATGAAATTGGGCATGCACATATCTTTTTTCGAATGCCCTAGACATGCCTCCACCATGTCCCCATGCAACATGAACATGTGCATCCTAGAAATGTCAACATGGCTGGCTTTGTAAAATGGTTCTGGCGCATTTTCACATAATAAAAATGTTTTCAAGTACATTTGCAGCAAAAAACCTATGATTGAGTCAGCTGGACCATTGGATGATAGAGAGGTAAAAGGAGCACTAAGTGAGGACAAGGCCATAGCAGAGAGACTGAATGAATTCTTTGCTTTAGTCTTTACTGAAGAAGATGTAGAGAAGTTACCTGTGCCTGCAATGGTATATAAAGGTCATGTATCGGAAGAATTGAAAGAAATATCGATAAACTGGGAAGATGTATTAAAACCATTTGATAAATTAAGGAGTAGCAAATCATCTGGACCAGATGGCATACATCCAAGGGTAGTGAAAGAACGGAAACATGAGATTGCAGACCAGCTATTAGTAATCTGTGAATTATCAGTGAGATCATCTGTACTACCTGAAGATTGGAAAATGGTCAATGTAACGTCAATTTCTAAAAAGGGTTCTAGGGGTGATATGGGAAACTACAGACCAGTGAGCCTGATGTCAGTACTAGGCAAAATGGTAGAAACCATTATAGAGAATAAGATTACTGATCATGTAGATAGTTATGGTTTAATGGGAGAAAGCCAACGTGGATTTAGCCAATTAAAGTCTTGTCTTACTAATCTGTTAAATTTTTTGAAGGTGTGAATAAACAGGTAGACAAGTGATATAGTGTATCTGAATTTACAGACAGCCTTTGACAAGATCCCTCATGAAAGTCTCTTGGTGAAATTATTTATTTATATTCTCTTATATAACATGCTATTCTGCATCAGTGCGGTTTATATTGAACAAACTGAAATTACATTGAAGAGGGCATTATAACTTGGAGATAACTATTTTACAGGGAACATGGGCTATGGAGGGTTAAGTGGCTTGCCCAAGACCACAAGGAGCACCTGTGGGACTAGAAACCCCAGTCCTTCCAGCCCAAGGTTGCTGTCCTCTAATGGGATTTGAACCCCTGACCTTCTGGCCTGAAGTACCTTGCCCCAACCACTAGGCCACTCCTAGTCATAGGATAGGAGACAGTGTAGTATTGTGGATCAGGAACTCGTTAATAGATAGGAAGCAGAGGGTAGGGCTAAATGGCCAATTTTCTCAATGGAGAAAGTTGAAGAGTGGAGTACTGCAGGGATCTGTGCTGGGCCTGCTGCTTTTTAACATGTTCATAAATGACCCAGAAATGAGAATAATGAGTGAGGTGATCAAATTTTCAGATAACACAAAATTGTTCAAAGTCGATGTAGTGGGAGATCATTTTGCATCCAGTGATCACCAGATGGTGTGGTTCAGTATTAGGACTAGGGCTGTTAGAATCCATTCCAAGGTGAGGATCTTAGACTTTAGGAAGACTAACTTTGCGAAGATGGGCCAATACCTCAGGGAGCCGTTAGTGGGATGGGAACAGCTGGGGGATGTAGAAAAACAGTGGGCAAAACTGAAAGGGGGTATTTTAAAGGCAACCAACCTTTTTGTTAAAATGGTAAATAAAGGCAAAAGGAACAAGAGACCGCTATGGTTTTCGAAGGAAGTAGCTGAAAAAGTGAAGAAAAAGAGGGAGGCCTTCATGAAATACAAGAGATCACAGAGAGAGGAAGACAGGCATCTGTATTTGGAAAAACTTAGAGAAGCTAGCAAAGTAGTCAAGAAGGCAAAGATTCAAAAGGAGGACGAAATAGTCAATGCAATAAAATGGGGGGATAAGACATTTTTCAGATATATTAGTGAGAAGAGGAAGGGCAAAAGTGATATTGTCAGACTCAAGGGTGCAGGGGGGGAATATGTCGAAGCTGATAAGGATAAACCGGAATTGCTTAACAAATATTTTTGTTCTGTGTTCACAGATGAAGAACCAGGAGCAGGACCTCAGAAAACACCCACAAATAAGAACAGAAGCGAGGGACATCTTGAACAATTTTCAGAAGACTGTGTTCGTGAGAAACTAGCTCAACCTAAAGTAGACAAAGCGATGGGACCGGATGGGATACACCCTAGAATACTGAGGGAACTTGGGGACGTTATAGCAGCTCCACTGACTGACCTTTTTAATGCCTCGTTGGAGTTGGGAGTGGTGCCAAAGGACTGGAGAGAGGCTCATGTGGTGCCTTTACACAAAAGCGGAAGTAAGGATGTGGTTGAAAACTACAGGCTGGTTAGTTTAACTTCGGTGGTGAGAAAATTATTGGAAACGCTGCTGAAAGAGAAAATAGTGAGGTTTCTTGAGTCCAGCGGATTACAGGATCTGAGGCAGCATGGATTCACCAGAGGCAGGTCTTTTCAGACAAATCTGATTGATTTCTTTGACTGGGTGACCAGGGAGTTGGACCGAGGGAGAGCTCTAGATGTGGTGTATTTAGATTTCAGTAAAGCCTTTGACACTGTTCCTCACAGGCGACTTATAAACAAACTGAGCACCCTAGGGATGGACCCTAAAGTTACTGCTTGGGTTAGAAATTGGTTGGGTGGGAGGCGACAAAGAGTACAAGTAAATGGAGCTCACTCTGAGGAGAAGGATGTTACCAGTGGTGTGCCCCAGGGATCTGTCCTTGGTCCGATTCTTTTTAACATCTTTGTTAGTGATATAGCGGAAGGGCTGTCGGGTAAGGTTTGCCTCTTTGCAGATGATACCAATATCTGCAATAGAGTAGACACCCAGGAAGGTGTAGATAACATGAGGAGGGATCTAGCTAAGCTTGAAGAATGGTCTAGAATTTGGCAGCTGGGATTTAATGTTAAAAAATGTAAGGTCATGCATTTGGGCTGCAGCAATCCAAGGGAGCAATACAGTATAGGAGGTGAAGTACTTTTGTCCACTAAAGAAGAGCAGGACCTAGCCGTGGTTGTATCTGATGATCTTAAAGTAGCTAAACAGGTAGAAAAGGCGACGGCAAAAGCTAGAAGGATGCTTGGGTGCATACGGAGAGGAATGGCTAGCAGAAAAAAGGAGGTGATAATGCCTCTGTATAAGTCTTTGGTGCGACCTCATTTGGAGTATGGTGTGCAATTCTGGAGACCGCACCTTCAAAAGGATGTGAACAGGATGGAGTCGGTGCAGAGGGTGGCTACTAAAATGATTAGTGGTCTTCATTATAAAGCATATGAGGACAGACTTAAGGATCTTAATATGTACACCTTAGAGGAAAGGCGGGATAGAGGTGATATGATTGAGATGTTTAAATACCTCTGTGGCATAAATGTTCAGGGAGAGAGCCTCTTTCAATTGAAAGCAAGTTCTGCTACGAGGGGACATGGGATGAGGGTGAAGGGAGATAGATTCAGGAGTGATATGCGAAAATATTTCTTTACGGAAAGAGTAGTGGATCCGTGGAATAGTCTCCCAGTGGAGGTGGTAGAGATGAGGACAGTAACTGAATTCAAAAAAGCATGGGACCAACACAGAGGATCTCTAAAGGTAAAAAGTGGACTGTTGTAGTTGTTGTTATGGAAGGACAGACTAGATAGGCCATGTGGTCTTTAACTGTCATCATGTTTCTATGTTTCTATGTTAAAACATAAGAGGATTGTGAAAAATTGCAAGAAGACTTTTAAAAATTGGAAGACTGTGCATCCAAATGTCAGATGAAATTTAAAGTGGACAAGTGCAAAGTTATGCACCTAGGTAAGAACAACCCAAACTATGGTCACATGATGCAAGGTACTACCTTAGAAACCACCACATAGAAAAATAATTTAGGTGTCATCATGGATAATATGTTGAAAGCCTCCGCCCAGGGTGCAGAGGCGACTAGGAAAGCAAATAGAATGCTAGAAATCATAAGGAAAGAAATGGAGAATAAAACAAAGGATATTATAATATTATAATACTCTCTCACTTGGTTTGCAGCTTGTCGTGCTGTGAGGGCTTGCGTGCATCAGTGATGCTGAGAGTTAAACTATCGGTAGTCTAACTACTGGCAGGGTCTCCCAAGATGGACAGGTCTCAGCTGAGGTGCCAGACCAAGACAAACCACCCATCTGGGCAGCAGCAGAATGGGACAGTGTTGATGGCAGAGGATCACACTTTTGTGACAACAGCAACAACACCAAACTTAAACTGTGCGGAAGAAAGGCCCGGCAATCTACTTCTGTATCTTGCCATGAAAATCCAATGGATAGTTACAACAAAACAAATTGTGCTATGGTGCTGGAAGATGAGACCCCCAGGTCAGAAGGCACTCAACTAGCTATTGGGGAAGAGCTGAAGACTTTTCAGAGTAAAGCCAGCATTTATGATGTGGATGGATCAAAGCCCTCGGGAAGTCTGACTGCTGATGTAGCTGCGCATGAAATGAGAGTCAGAAGCTGTAAAGATGTCTTACGCATTGGAACATGGAACGTACGAAGCATGAACCAAGGGAAGTTGGAGGTGGTCAAGAATGAAATGGAACGTGTACAACTTGATCTATTGGGTGTCAGCGAACTGAAATGGACTGGCATGGGGCACTTTGCATCAGATGATCACATGGTCTACTATGCTGGAAATGAAAGACAAAGAAGAAATGGTGTTGCATTTATAATAAAGAAGAAACTTGCAAGAACTGTAATGAAATATAATGCAGTCAGCGAACGCTTAATCTCTATTCGTCTATGAGGAATGCCTATCAACACAACTATAATTCAAGTATATGCCCCAACAACAGCTGCAGAAGAGAATGAAATTGAAGAGTTCTATGAACAAGTACAAGCTGAAATTGACAGAACATGCAAACAGGATATCCTGATAGTCATGGGTGACTGGAACGCAAAAGTTGGCAACAAAGAAGAAGGCAAAGTAGTTGGAAAATATGGACTTGGCAACAGAAATGAAGCTGGAGAAAGACTGATAGAATTCTGCAAGACCAATGATCTATTCATCTCAAACACCTTCTTCCAGCAACACAAGCGGCGACTGTACACATGGACTTCACCCAATGGATTGTATAAAAATCAAATTGACTACATCTGTGGAAGTCAACGATGGAAAAAGAGCAAACCACTCATGAATGCAGCAAAATATGACCTTGAGAATATACCACTGGAATTTTAAGACTGCCTGCAAAATCGATTTGCTGCTTTAGATACAAATGACAGAGCTCCGGAAGAGTTATGGAATGACATCAAGAAAGTTGTGTTGGAAGAAAGAGAGAAGTCTCTACAAAAGGTGAAAAAGCAAAAACGGCCAAAATGGATGACGGAAGAAACTCTGAAAATTGCCCAGAAACGCAGAGAAGCTAAAGCCAGAGGAGAAAGAAAGACAATCACAGAACTCAACAGAGATTTCCAACGTGCAGCAAGACAGGACAAGGAAAAGTACTACAATGACACTTGCAAGGAAATAGAAGCAGAAACTATTAGAGGGAGAACAAGATCGGCTTTCCTAAAGCTAAGAGAGTTAAAGAAAAAGTTCCAGCCTCGAATTGGAATGTTACAAGATGCTCAAGGTTCTATGTTGAATGATGCTGAGAAGATCAAGAAAAGGTGGAAGGAATATACAGAGTTTTTATTTGATAAAGATCAAGTGGACCAACAGCCGTTTCAACCTGTACCTTATGATCGGGAACCATTGGTGATGAAAGAAGAAGTTGAAGCAGCATTGAAAGCCTTATCAAAGAACAAAGCACCAGGCATTGATAGCATTCCCATAGAAGTATTGCAGCAATCTGATGCAGCTGTTACCGTACTCACAAGGCTCTGCCAAGAAATATGGAAGTCAGCATCATGGCCAACTGACTGGAAAAGATCTGTGTTTATACCAATACTAAAGAAAAGTGATCCAACTGACTGTGGAAATTATCGCACAATCGCTCTGATGCCACATGCCAGCAAGATTCTACTGAAGATTATTCAAAAGAGACTACAACCATACCTGGAACAAGAACTACCTGAAGTGCCAGCAGGGTTCAGGAAAGGGCGAGGAACGAGAGACATCATTGCAGATGTGAGATGGATCCTAATAAAGACTAAAGAATACCAAAAGGATATCTATTTGTGCTTTATCGACTATAGCAAGGCTTTTGACTGTGTAAACCATGAGAAACTCTGGACCACATTAAGAAGCATGGGTATATCAGAACACCTGATCGTTCTCTTGCACAATCTGTACATTGATCAAGAAGCAGCAGTTCGAACGGAACAAGGAGAAACAGAATGGTTTAAAATAAGCAAAGGTGTAAGACAAGGCTGCATACTTTCCCCCTACCTGTTTAATTTATATGCAGAACAAATCATCAGAGAAGCAGGATTGTATGAAGACAACAGAGGTGTGAAGATTGGTGGAAGACTCATCAACAACCTTCGCTATGCTGATGATACCACATTACTGGCTGAAAGTGAAGATGATCTGAAACATTTGCTTCTCACAATCAAAGAACATAGTCTCAAAATGGGCCTGCACCTTAATGTAAAGAAGACAAAGATCATGACAACTGGCATAATCAACAGGTTCATCGTTGAAGGAGAAGAAATTGAAATTGTGAATAACTTTAACCTACTTGGATCAACTATCAATAAAGAAGCAACAAGCAGTCAAGAAATCAGACGACGCATTGCTCTTGGCAGAATGGCTATGAAAGACCTAGATAAGATTCTCAAGAGCAGAGATGTCTCTCTCCATACAAAGATTCGACTTGTTCAAGCCATGGTATTTTCAATAACATCATATGGATGTGAAAGCTGGACAGTGAAAAAGACAGATAGGAAGAAAATTGATGCCTTTGAATTATGGTGTTGGCGGCGAATACTGTGTATACCATGGACTGCCCGAAGAACAAACCAGTTGGTACTAGAGGAGATCAAACCTAAGCTTTCTTTAGAAGCTCAGATGACAAGACTTTGACTTTCATACTTTGGACACATCATGCGAAGAGAAAAATCATTAGAGAAAGACATTATGCTTGGCAAGATAGAAGGTCAACTCAAAAGAGGAAGGCCAGCAATGAGATGGATTGATACAATAACAGCAGCTACGGGTACCAGTCTGTCAACAATGAGCCGCCTGACTGAAGACCGAACACAATTTAGGATAGCTATCCAGAGGGTCACCATGAGTCGACTCCGACTCGACGGCACTTAACAACAACATTATAATACTTCTGTATCGTTCCATAGTGTGACCACACCTTGAATATTGTGTGCAATTCTGATCGCCATATCTTAAAAAGGATAAAGCAGCAGTAGAAAAGGTTCAGAGAAGAGCGACAAAAATGGTAAAGGGGATGGAAGGATACCCCTATGAAAATTAGCTTAAAGGTTTAGGGCTCTTCAACTTGGAAAAAGAGACAGCTGAAGGGGAATATGATAGAGGTCTATAAATTAATGAATGGAGTGGAATGGATAAACGTAGATCGGTTGTTTACGCCATCAAAAAGTAGAAAGACTAGAGGACACGCGATGAAGCTACAACATAACTCATTTAAGACTAATGAGATAGTATATTTTTACTCAATGTGTAATCAAACTCTGCAATTTGTTACCAGAGGATGTAGTGAAAGCTGTTACTGTAGCTGGGTTTAAAAATGGTTTGGACACGTTCCTGGAGGAAAGGTCTATAAACCATTATTAAAAAGAGAAATCCACAGCTTACTCCAGGAAAAGCATTGTGTAACCTGTGTGTCTTTTTGGGAACCTTCCAGGTACTTGGGACCTGGATTGGCCACTGTTGGAAATAGGATATTGAGCTTGATGGATCATGGTCTGACCCAGTATGACTTTTTTTATATTCTTATATTTGTGTTCTACTGTACATACCCATTTTTAGATGTCCACTTCATGAATAAGGCCTTCTAAAATGACCACCCTATTGTGCAAGGAGTAAACTGTATTGATACCTGCATTAGCTGTGCACCAGTGCTATAAGCAATGGACATGATGAATAGTCGTGAAGAATAGTAAAGTACTATTGAATCTAGTACACCCTGCCCGAGTACCTCAACACTATGGAGACCACTCTCACAGGATGTTGGTTAAGGTAGACGATATAAGTGGGTATCAGAAACTTTTCTGTAAGTCAGATCAGCCACAAGCTGTAAAAAGTTAATGTATGGAATCGTGCACCTACTTTTATGTGATATATGTGTGTAGGCATTCCCAGGGGTACAGAATGTTGGTATGTGCACAGCCAAGAAAAATTGAGTTTATGTTTAATGAACTATTCCTGGTTTTGGGGTGATTTTTCAGTGCACACTAAGCTGAATTAATGAAGGCATGCTAAGTCAACAAGGGCCCCTTTTATTTATTTATTTACAATTCTTATATACCGCACTATTTATGATCAGCGCGGTTTACAAAGAACAACAACATCTGACACTATACAAATGTCTGGTCATTACATTGAAGAGGGAATGAAACTTGGAGAGAGGGGGCAACTATATACATAGGAAGTTAAATGGGGGAGGAACCTGTTTGGTGTTTTACATATTTGAGGGCGAGCTATATGAGTGTGACTGGGGTTCAGAGCCGTCCGTGAGATATTTGACAAAAAGGAAATGTTTCAGGGCTTTCCTGAACTGGCTCAGGTTAGGGATTGCTCTGATGTGTGGTGGTAGGGTGTTCCATAGCGCTGGGGCGCAGAGACTGAAGACTTTTACTAACGCGCGGCCCATGGGAATAAAATGGGCCATGCAGCAGATAGCTCACACTACGCGTTAGTAAAAGGGGCCCTTAATGTGCATGAAATCAGTTTAACATGCACTAATGAACAAAATGTGTACTAAGACATGCACAGCCCTAGTGGACTGGGTGGAACAGAGGCAGAACTGCGATGTACCTATATGTTTGATAAAATCCGTGCATACACATGTAGCGCACACAGGTGCATCAGCATTTGTGCACTATTGGGGATGGTCTGGGAGCCTATGTTAGAAAGCCACATGGACATCTACACTCCTCCTTGGACTTTCACATAGGCCTGTACAGTTGCCATCTGACCAAACGTGCACTGTTTTATGCGTGTAAGGACCTTGTGCTCATCACAGGACTGGCTATTAAAACACATTCAGTCAATGCAGAAACCCTGCACTACGGCCCAATGCTAAAGCTCCAGTGCAGGGTTTTCAAACACAGGTTTAGTGCAGACATTTATGCAAATGAGCCACACACCAAACGTCTTGCACTAACCCGGGACTCAAGCCAGGTGTCTGCGTTAGCAACACCTAGATCCTGCTCACGAAAAGGCACCTGTGCTGGAATGCATCTCCTGGCTCTTACTGAAACTTGGCTTCCCCCCGAAGATTCTGCTTCAGCCACTGCTTTCTCTCACGGAGGCTACCTATTTTCTCATACACCTTGGCCCATTGGCTGTGGTAGCGGTGTTGGGTTCCTACTTTTTCATTTCTGCCACTTTCAGCCCCTCCTGCCTCCATCTAATTCCTTTGCTTCCTTTGAAGTTCATGCTATCCACCTATTTTCTCCACTACGTAACTCTCCAAGTAGCAGTCATTTATTGACCCCTCAACAAGTCCACCTCTGTCCTTTGATTACTGGCTCTCCTCCTTTCTGGATGCATCTTCCCCTTTCCTTATTCTTGGGGATTTCAACATTCACGATGATGACCCTTCTGACCCTTATGCCTTAAAGCTCCTTTCCTTAACCTCTTCATTCAACCTCCATCTGTTCTCTACCACTCCTACTCACAATCATGGCCACTCCCTTGACCTCATCTTCTCCTCCAACTGCTGATAATCAAATGTCTCCACCTCAGTTCTGCCCTTATCTGACCATCACCTGCTAATCTTCGCCCTTAACAACCCTCCATCTTGATCTCACCCGATCTCCATCAACATGTTTAGGAATCTTCACTCTATCGACCTTTCAGCTCTCTTTCAGCTCTCTCTGCTGTCTTAGCATCTCATCCTCCACTGTCATCTGAGTCCATTGATGTGACAGTCTCTTCCTATAACACTATACTCTCCTCTGCTCAGCTCTCACCTCAAAATCCCTCCTCCCCAATCCCTCTTTCATTGTCATTTGATGTTCAGCATATGAAAGGTTGATATATCTCCAAGAGCTTTGTATGCAGGACTTAAGTATCTCCAAATCCCGCATCAATAAATCCCTGAATGTTGCTATGGGAGCATCTAAGGGGCCAGAGGGGATCCATTGAGATTTAGGGCATAACAAAGAGTGGGGAACATCTGTCCTTTGTTGTTTATTTTTATCTGCAAAAAAACAATTTAACTTGTAAAGTCCATATTAAACGACAAATGTCTAACTGAGCCTGAAAAGCATCATGTCAGTTAGCGGGAACAAATGATAACCCTTTATTCAACAGTGATTCCTGCTCAGATGTTAGACTCATACGGGATAAACTGATCATTGTTGATTCTGTCTGCTGTATAATCTGGTGAGAAGGTCAGCTGCTCTCTCCTTTGGGGCTACAACACCAACCTTGCAGCCGGGTGCCTCACCTTCCCCTGCAGCTTAAGAATTTTCCCCACTGTTGTTGAAAGGGTTTTCTATTATACTTTTGTCCAGTCACCTCTCCATCTGATGAAATATCACTAAAAACCTCCTCCGATGACGCTATAGATAGTACTTCAACCTTCAATGTATCTTCTAGTTGTATTAACCGTGAGTACATGAAGTTAGAGCTGTAATCACTGTGGTCATGCTGAAATTTCTTAATTTTTCTCTGGCGTAGGGTCGATTGATATTGATCCAACTCCTGTTGAAATTCTACAGCCAGAGTGTCTAATTTAGTAGGATCATCCTGAGCCTCTAAACACTGGAACAAAGCTTTAGCTGATTGAGTATTATCTTCCAACTGAGCTTGTAGCGAAGTGATCAGCAATAGCATCAAATCTGTTGAACACTTATTCAAAATTGCATTAATAACCGACTCATTATCCAGAAACATCCGATGGGCTTTATCTATACATAAACCCTCCAAGAGAGCTTTCTCATTAGCCGCACCACACCTATGGAACACCCTCCCCGAAGAAATCCACTCCACCGAAGACGTTAACGACTTTCAAAAAAAATGAAAAACTTTTCTGTTCATAGGACATTATGGACATATCACCTAATCTGATTGCCATGATTACTACTAGCTGTTCTTGCTGCTGTTAATGTTGTTTTCCTACTTACCGAGTGTCCCCTCCTCTCCCTCTCCATGCAGTGCCTGCCTGCTTGTATCAATCTCAGACACAGCTGATTCTCACAAGCTCCGCCCCCAGAAACGAGGTACTCTGCTCCCTGCCTACAAAAGACGAGCGCCTGTGGCGCTCGTCGCCACGGCGCGCGACAGAGGCACGCACCGAAGGAGCGCACCTAAGGAGCACGACGTGCTCCTTAGGGGCGCTCCTTGGGGCTGCTCCGGCAGCGGAGGCCACGTTATTAATTTCACTTTGCTCTTTGTCTCTGTTCTAGTCCTCTCTCTGTATTATCGGATTCAATTGGACAATCTCATCTCCCCCTCGGGCTCCATTTTGGGATTTACTACTCGCGTTTACCTTCAATTCCCTCAGGTACAGTCTACTGTTTTTAACTTCTTCCACTCCTCTCTCTTACCCTACAATACTATGGCTTTCATACCCACTCTCTGGGGTCGCCGCCCACCTAAGACTCTCTTCAAACGCTATCCTTCTACAGCAAATCTTCGTTATTGCTTAGCTCTCTCTTCTATCCCCAATCGCTCGACCCCCACCCCCCCTTCCCTCTCCTCCTTCCAACTAGGTCTTTTGAACTGTCGCTCCTTGCGATCCAAGACTCTTCTTGTCCAGGATCTCCTTCTTCGGTCTGCACTCGATGTTGCCCTCCTCACCAAAACCTGGCTGAAGGACGGTGAGGATGCCCTCCTTGCCCGATGCCTCCCTCCGGGCTACTCTGCTTTCTCAGTTCCCCGTCTAGGACGCTCTGGTGGTGGAGTAGCTGCCATCTTCTCCCCTGCCCTCCCAGCCTCCCAAGTTTCCTCCCCCCTGCTCTATTATCCTGAATCTCTTTTGCTCCACCTTCACACCTCACCCCCTCTATATATTCTTCTCATCTACTCCCCCCCCCCCGCCCTCCGTCATGACCTCTGGGAATCTCTCATCAAAACTTTATCTGATCTCTCCCTGGCCTTTCCACACCTTCTCATCGCTGGGGATTTTAATCTCCACCTCAGCTCCCCCTCTTCCTCAAGAGACCAAGCTTTTTTAACTCTTCTACAAGATCTTTCCCTTACTCAACATGTTCCCGTCCCTACACACTCGGCTGGTCACACCCTTGATCTTCTCATCACCCCTGCAGCATCCCAGCTCTCCTTCTCTAACCTTGTAGTGTCCCCTCTTCCATGGACAGACCACTTCTGTCTCACAGTCTCTTGTTCCCTTTCACCCCCTTTATGTTCCACTTCCCACCACCCAAATCCCCCTCCCCCTCGACTCTCTAGACTACTCACTCCAGACACGGTTCATAATTTTCCCTCAATTACCACTCTTCTTCCCTCTGATTTCCCCTCCCTATCCCCTACTGCTCAAGCATCTTCCTGGTTTTCTTCTCTTTCGTCTGCCCTTGACTCTATCGCCCCCCTTCGCCCCCATCCAGTAAACCAGCGTTTTTCTCAACCCTGGCTCCATTCCGGCCTCCGTCTCCTCCGGTCCCAACTCCGTAAAGCTGAACGTTCTTGGCGCAGAAACCCATCCCCAGCTACCCTATCTTCTTTCAGAACTCATCACGCCTTTTACCGCTCCCAAACCTCTCTGGCCAAGCGTACCTTCTTTTCTAATGCTATCGCCAACGCCCCAAATCAAACCCGGCACCTCTACTACACACTCCGATCTCTCACTTCTCTTCATCCTAACCCTATCTCCGTCTCCGTTCCCTCCGCTCCACCCCCCTCTGTATTAGCTTCTACCTTCAGCTCCAAAGTCAGCTCCTTAAGAGCGTCCCTGCCATTCTGTCCCCCACCCATCTCCTCCCCCCTCTACAGCTTCTCCCCCTCCCTCATCCCTCCATTCTCATACCTGGTCTACATTTGCCCTAACTTCCTCCGCCGAACTCCATAAACTCATTTCCACTTCCAATAAGACTTTCTGTTCCCTTGACCCCATCCCATCCTCGTGGCTTCTTGAACCCTCTCTCTCGTCCCTTCCCTATATTCTCTCCATCCTAAACAACAGTCTATCCTCGGGTGTCTTCCCCCATCCTTGGAAACACGCCCTAATCCGTCCAATTCTTAAGAAATCTTCCCTCGACCCTCTCGATCCACTAAACTATCGGCCCGTTTCACACCTTCCATTTCTCTCTAAGCTTCTGGAAAAGATTGTATTCGCACAACTCTCCCACCATCTAGACTCTACTAACTATCTTCACCCACGCCAATCAGGTTTCCGGCCAGGTCACAGCGTCGAAACTATCCTTCTTGCCTTCACTAACTCTTTGCATGTAGCACACGATCGGGGCGATATCTCGGTTGCGGTGGCACTTGATCTTTCTGCGGCTTTCGATCTGGTTGATCACTCTCTTCTTCTAGCCCGTCTCAGTCAAGCCGGTGTTCACGGCACTGTCTTTAAATGGTTTCATTCTTTTCTTCACGCCCGGTCTGCCTCTGTACTACCCACGTCCCCCTCTTCTCTACCTCCTGCCCCCTTCCCTTTACCATGTGGGGTTCCCCAGGGTTCTGTCCTAGCTCCCCTTCTCTTTAATCTTTTCCTGGTACCCCTCACACTTATCATTCAACAATTTGGGATCTCTGCTTTTTACTACGCCGACGACATCCTTCTTCTTCATCACACCTCCCCACTTTCTCCTGATCTGACTCCCCTTAACAACTGCCTCACTGCTGTCACCTACTGGTTAACCCAAAACTGCCTTCACCTGAATCTGGCCAAAACCACTGCTATTTGGTTCCCTCACAGTCACCCCTCCCCCTCGCTAGCTCCTTCCTTGTCTAACACTCCCATATCCTTAGTCACTACCTTCCGCTATCTTGGTGTTCTCTTTGATTCAGATCTTTGCTTTCACGCCCATATCTCACATATTACTAAAACTTCTTTCTATTTCCTGCGTCAAATCCGTGCTGTCCGTCCTTTTCTTTCTCCTTCTGCCCTATCTACCCTCCTTCTCTCTCTTGTCATGTCCAGGGTTGATTTCGCTAACTCTATCCTTATTGGCCTGCCTTCTTCTCATTTACACCGCCTTCAAAGAATCCAGCATACCGCAGCCCGCCTTCTTTCACACTCTTCTCATTCGCACCATATAACTCCTCTTCTTATCCATCTACACTGGTTGCCTCTTCCCTTCCGCTCTCAATACAAACTACTTACTTTGGTTCACAAGGCCCTCCACACCAACTCCCCACAATACCTAGCCGATTTAATTCACTTCCACACTCCCAGATATACCCCCCGTTCATTTCACTTAAACCGGCTTACCCTTCCCCCCCCCCCTCTGCCGCCCACTTGCAATCCACCCGCTCTTCAGCTTTTTTCTTTATAGGCCCCGCACTATGGAACTCCCTTCCCTCCTCTATCCGTTTAGAACCCTCCCACTCAGCATTTAAACAGCAGCTAAAAACCTACCTCTTTTCCCTAGCCTTTAACCTCCCTACTTCTCCCCCCTCTCTATAATCTCACTCTTCCCCTCCCACTTTCTCCCGCCCTTTCTGTTCTTCCTCTTTCTTTTTATGAAATGTAACTTCTTTTCCTTTTACCGGCCTTGTGCCCTATTTTAAAGGTTTTTATATGTTGTAAACCGCTCTGATTTTATTGTGAAGGGCGGTCTATCAAGTTTTATTAAACATAAACATAAACATAAACATGATAGCTCTAACATACAACTACTCGGAAATAACAGAACACCCTTGATAACCACACCGAGATGTAAATAGACACTACCTATAAATATGTAAAATAACTTGTAAATAGTTATCACCCTCTCAAATCCCCAAACTAAGTTCATTGTACCCCAGCAGCCCTCACTACTTTGTTTCTGTCACTAGTCATGTCACGGGTGGATTTCTCTAACTCGGTTCTCATAGGCCTCTCTAAATCCCAGCTTGCCCGCCTCCAGAGGATCCAAAACACTGCTGCCCATCTTCTTACTCATTCCTCTCTCCGGGATCACATAACATCTCTACTCCTCCACCTTCACTGGCTACCTGTCCCCTTCCGTGCTCAATACAAATTGCTTTCTCTAGTGCACAACATCCTCCACACCAATACTCCACAATACTTAGCCGATCTCATATCTTTTCACTCCCCCAGGCATACACCCCGTTCTTTCCATCTTAATCGTCTCACTCTCCCTTCACCCTCCCTTGCCCATCTGCAATTTACACGATCCTCTGCTTTCTTTTTTATTGGACCTGCCCTGTGGAATTCACTTCCCTCATCCCTCCGCCTCGAACCCAATCACAACATTTTCAAGAAAGACCTAAAAACTCACCTCTTCTCCATAGCATTCGGCCTTCCCTCCCCCTTGTGTGACCTGCCTTAGATCTAGGGTTGCCAACTGGTCGGTTTTTCCACGGCCAGGCCGGCTGCTGGCACAGAGGCAAAAGCGGCCCTTTAAAAGCCGTTTTTTTTGCTCTGGCCGCAAGATCGGGAGCGGCCAGAGCAAAAAAAACGGCTTTTCTCCGCTTCAGAGGGAGCCGGGGAAGCCCGCGCGAGGCCCCGGCTCCCTCTGAACAGCCACCAGCGTGAAGAGCCTTTACCTTCACGCTGGCGGCTGTTCCTGTGAAGCTGCGAATGCTGGGAAAGGTTAAAGGTTGCTTTCCCAGCATTCGCGGCTTCACAGGAACAGACGCCAGCGTGAAGGAAAAGGCTCTTCACGCAGGTGGCTGTACAGAGGGAGCCGCGGGCTTCCGCAGCTCCCTCTGAAGCCTCAGACAGCCGCGATGCTGGTCGGGGGGGGGGGGGCAAGGACTGCATTGGCTGTGATGGGGGGGACCTGGACGGGAAAAGGGCTTAGGGGGGGGGGGAATTGGACTGGATAAGGGCTAAGGGGGGGGGGGGACCTGGACTGGAAAAGGGCTAAAGGGGGGGGGGGGACTTGGACTGGAAAAGGGCTAAGGGATTGGGGGGACTTGGACTGGAAAAGGGCTAAGGGGGGGGGACTTGGACTGGAAAAGGGCTAAGGGGGGGGGGACTTGGACTGGAAATAGGCTGTGATGGGGGGGACCTGGACTGTAAAAGGGTTATGGGGAGGGACATGGACTGGAAATGGGTTGTGATGGGGGTGGAGGGGTCCTGGACCAGAAAAGGGCTATGGGGGGGGGAAACTTGGACTGGAAATAGGCTGTGATGGGTGGGGGACCTGGACTGTAAAAGGGTTATGGGGGGGGGGGACATGGACTGGAAATGGGTTGTGATGGGGGTGGAGGGGACCTGGACTGGAAATGTGCTATGGTGGAGGAAGGGGGATCTTGGACTGGAAATAGGCTGTGATTAGGGGGGCTAGGACTGCAAATGGGCTGTGATGGTGCGGGGGGACTCGGACTGCAAATGGGCTGTGATGGTGCGGGGGGACTCGGACTGCAAATGGGCTGTGATGGTGGGGGGGGGGGCTAGGACTGGAAATAGGCTGTGATGGGGGACTTGGACTGGAAATGGGCTGTGATTGGGGGGGGGAGCTAGGACTGGAAATGGCCTGTGATGTGAGGGCTAGCACTGGAAATGGGCTGATGAAGAGCTGGAATAGGACTGGAAATGGGCTGATGTGGGGCATGGGAGAATGGGACTAGAAGGGAGTGGATGCTGGGTGGGCCTAGAACTATAAGGGAATTGATTTGGGGGGAGGACTAGAATGGATGGGGAATGAGAATGGAGAGGGGAAAAAATATTTTGTGTGGAAGAAAAGTCTATGATGGGCCGGTATTGGGAGAGTAAGAGGGGCTTGAGAATGGAAGGGTGAAATTTAAACGGATGATAAAGGAATAAGGAAAGAATTGGGGGAAAGAGCAAAAGGGAAACAATCAGTATGTTAAAGCAGAAATAGAGAGAGAATGGAAAACATCTAAAAGAGAAGAAAGGACAAATGGATAGCTCGCAGAAGACACGAAGAAACCAGAAGAAAGTGACTGGAGCAATTGCAACTGAAAAATAAAACGCCCAAACAGAAGGTAGAAAAATATTTTTTATTTTGAATTTATTAACTGGAATATGTCTGGTCTGGGAAGTGTGTATTGCTAACATCTTTGCGTTTTTGTTTAGTGCAAGAGGAAATTACTTTATAGTTTTATTTCTCCAGTGTTGTACATTTCATGTTTGGATTTTGGGGTTCCCAGTTTAATTATTATCTGACCAAGGAAGTTAGCCTACACATATCCTCGGTAATTTTTGTGGGTGGGGCTGGGGGCGGGGCAGGGGTGGGACTAGGGGCGGAGAATGGGTGGAGCATGGCAAGCCACAGGTGTCGGGTTTTTCTCGGTGAAAAAGTTGGCAACCCTACTTAGATCTTATCCCTTTTTGTGTGTATCCCCTTCCTGTCTTGTCTTGTCTTTTCTCTTTTCTCTTTTCTCATGAAAACATTGTAACTTCCTTTCCATTTCCATGGCTTCGAGCCTTTTCCTTAAATTGTATACTGTACACCGCTTTGCTTGTTTCAGAAAGGCGGTTTATCAAATAAAATTACCATAACCATAACCATATTTGAAGTTCAATGTAAACTGCTTTGATTCCAGATAAGGTGGTATAAAAAACAGGTTAAATTAAATAAAACCCTGCGGGATAGTTTGTATTTTCAAATATTCTAGTAATGAGCGCTTATGAAGCTCAGTCCGTATCATATTTTGCCTTGCTGTCTTCCATTCAACTTTTAAACCTTCAATATCTACCATAGAAAGGAAGTTACATATTGCACAGAAAAGAGGAACGAGAGAAAAAATAGAAGGAGGAAGGGGGGAGAGATGGTTAAGGGTCGGGAGGGTAGAGGTCAAAGGCAAGGGAGAAGAAATGAGTTTTAAGGGAACGCTTGAATGCGGGGTAGTGAGATTCAAGGCGGAGGGGTGGGGGAAGAGAGTTCCATAGAACAGGGCCGATAAAGAAAAAAGCAGAGGAGCGTGTGGATTGCAGATGGGCATTGGAAGGAGATGGTAGTACTAGGCGGTTGAGGTGGAAGGAGCGAGGGGTATGACGAGGGGTATGAAAACGGAGGAGATCAGATAGGTATTGGGGGGTAGAGGTGTGGAGTGCTTTATGAACCAGTGTAAGAAGCTTAAATTTAATGCGGAAGGTGATGGGGAGCCAGTGAAGTTGGAGAAGAAGTGGAGTGATATGAGCCCGAGAGGAAGAGTGCGTGATGAGACGGGCAGCAGTGTTTTGGATGCGTTGGAGACGAGAGAGTTGAAGTTTAGAGATACCTGATAGGAGGGAATTAGAGAAATCAAGGCGAGAAATGACTAGGGTCAGTAACAGCGTAGTAATGGCAGAGGGAGAAAGGAACGGACGAATGGCGCGAATTTGACGGAGGTGAAAGAAGGAAAGTTTGGAGACGTGAGAAATGTGCGATGAGAAGGAGAGATCAGAATCAAAAAGAACCCCAAGGTACCGAAAAGTCGAAACTAGAGAGATGGGTGCGTTAGGGAAGGATGGTGCCAGGGAAGGGGGTGGATGGCCATAAGAAAACCATATAGCTATAGTCTTAGATAGGTTAAGGTGTAAACAAACGATGATCTGATGAGGGACTCCTTCCGTGTTTCCCAACCCTTCAGTCCTTGGTGCTTCATCTACAAGCAAAGCTTGTTGGATGCTGGCTAATGATTGGGTCCAAGGCTTTGTAAGCACCAGTTGTGGTGGTCGGTGGCTAAGATGGTCTTGCCACACTTGGTGCATTTTTTTAAAGCCACTTAGCTGGCTTTGACATGCTGAAAAATACCGCCACAGCCAAGTAAAACTAGAGAGCTGCCTTGGGCAGGAAAACAACCCCGAAGGGGTAAAAGACTCTAAAAACAAGAAAAGAAAGAAAAATAAAGAATCTAAGTCGGTAAGACTGACTGAGCCAATGACAGACGACAAGGAAAACATAAAAAATCTGGCCCACGAAAGCCAGAAAAACAAACTTTTTTCCGGAATACAGAAACACATCCTAAAAGCTCCGCAGAAAAAAAGAAGACCGGAAAAGATGGCGCCACAGTAGGCGGAAAGGCAGACGTGCATGTGTGTTGTACCTCCCAAAGGCTTTCTTTGGAAGCTGGGGAGCGTTCCATGTGGGGCTCCATTGGTAATATCACCTATATGTGAGGACTTACTTTCTGCTTGTTCACGGAGAACATTTCTTTTATATGGAGGAAACATTAAGGAGCATGTTTACTAAACCATATTAGCCACTAACGCAGCGATAGCATGGTAAATTGAGCTATATTAACCGTTAACTAAGGCCGAATTCAGACTGCATGTTAGCTGTGTGAATGGGTGGGGTGTGGGAGGAGAATGAGAGTGCCTGCAATGTATGGTTACCATGAGTGTCGACGGCATGCAGTAACCGCACATTTTGCAAACATTGCAGGTGCCGCTATCGCCTTCTCAGTGGGTGGCATTAGCTGCATTCATGATGCTGCCGCACCATATTCTCTGTTTTTTCCATGTGTTATCTGCCGGGAAATGCTGTGCATGCCCCTAACAAATAACGCGTAGCTGTTGCAGCTAACGTGGCGCTTTTTGTATTAACAGGCTGTGTTAGCTGCAAGCTTAATGCAGTTTAGTAAATATGCCCCTTAATAGAAACATAGAAATATGATGACAGAAAAAGACCACATGGCCTATCTAGCCTGTCCTTCCATATCAACAACTACAACAGTCCACTTTTTACCTTTAGAGATGCTCTGTGTTTGTTCCATGCTTTTTTGAATTCAGTTACTGTCCTCATCTCTACCACCTCCACTGGGAGACTATTCCACGGATCCACTACTCTTTCTGTAAAGAAATATTTCCGCATATCACTCCTGAATCTATCTCCCTTCACCCTTGTCCCATGTCCCCTCGTAGCAGAACTTTCTTTCAATTGAAAGAGGCTCTCTCCCTGAACATTTATGCCACGGAGGTATTTAAACATCTCAATCATATCACCTCTATCCCACTTTTCCACTTTATAATGAAGCGCACTAATCATTTTAGTAGCCACCCTCTGCACCGACTCCATCCTGTTCACATCCTTTTGAAGGTGCGGTCTCCAGAATTGCACACTACACTCCAAATGAGGTCACACCAAAGACTTATACAGAGGCACTATCACCTCCTTTTTTCTGCTAGCCATTCCTCTCCGTATGTACCCAAGCATCCTTCTAGCTTTTGCCATCGCCTTTTCTACCTGTTTAGCTACTTTAAGATCATCAGACACAACCACGCCTAGGTCCTGCTCTTCTTTAGTGGACAAAAGTACTTCACCCCCTTTACTATATTGCTCCCTTGGATTGCTGCAGCCCAAATGCATGACCTTATATTTTTTTACATTAAATCCCAGCTGCCAAATTCTAGACCATTCTTCAAGCTTAGCTAGATCCCTCCTCATGTTATCTACACCTTCCTGGGTGTCTACTCTATTGCAGATTTTGGTATCATCTGCAAAGAGGCAAACCTTACCCGACAGCCCTTCTGCTATATCACTAACAAATATGTTAAAAAGAATCGGACCAAGGACAGATCCCTGGGGTACACCAATGGTAACATCCTTCTCCTCAGAATGAGCTCCATTTACTTGTACTCTTTGTCACCTCCCACCCAACCAATTTCTAACCCAAGCAGTAACTTTAGGGTCCATCCCTAGGGTGCTCAATTTGTTTATAAGTCGCCTGTGAGGAACAGTGTCAAAGGCTTTACTGAAATCTAAATACACCACATCTAGGGCTCTCCCTCGATCCAACTCCCTGGTCACCCTGTCAAAGAAATCAATCAGATTTGTCTGACAAGACCTGCCTCTGGTGAATTCATGCTGTCTCGGATCCTGTAATCTGCTGGACTCCAGAAACCTCACTATTTTCTCTTTCAGCAGCTTTTCCAATAATTTACTCACCACCAAAGTTAAACTAACCGGCCTGTAGTTTTCAACCGCATCCTTACTTCCGCTTTTGTGTAAAGGCAACACATTTCTCCAGTCCTTTGGCACCACTCCCGACTTCTAACGAGGCATTGAAAAGGTCAGTCAGTGGAGCTGCTAGAATGTCCCCAAGTTCCCTCAGTATTCTAGGGTGTATCCCATCCGGTCCCATCGCTTTGTCTACTTTAAGTTGAGCTAGTTTCTCACGAACACAGTCTTCTGAAAATTGCTCAAGATGTCCCTCACTTCTGTTCCTGTTTGTGGGTGTTTTCTGAGGTCCTGCTCCTGGTTCTTCATCTGTGAACACAGAACAGAAATATTTGTTAAGCAATTCTGCTTTATCCTTATCAGCGTCTACATATTCCTCCCCTGCACCCTTGAGTCTGACAATACCACTTTTGCCCTTCCTCTTCTCACTAACATATCTGAAAAATGTCTTATCCCCCCATTTTATTGCAATGGATATTTCCTCCTCCTTTTGAATCTTTGCCTTCCTGACTACTTTGCTAGCTTCTCTAAGTTTTTCCAAATACAGATGCCTGTCTTCCTCTCTCTGTGATCTCTTGTATTTCATGAAGGCCTCCCTCTTTTTCTTCACTTTTTCAGCTACTTCTTTCGAAAACCACAGCGGTCTCCTTTTCCTTTTACGTTTATTTACCATTTTAACAAAAAGGTTGGTTGCCCTTAAAATATCCCCTTTCAATTTTGCCCACTGTTTTTCTACATCCCCCAGCTGTTCCCATCCCACTAACAGCTCCCTGAGGTATTGGCCCATCTTGGTAAAGTTAGTTTTCCTAAAGTCTAAGATCCTCACCTTTGAATGGATTCTAACAGCCCTAGTCCTAATACTGAACCACACCATCTGGTGATCACTGGATGCAAAATAATCTCCCACTACAACATCAGAAACACTTTCACCATTGGTAAGCACCAAGTCCAGTATGGCCCCTTCACGTGTGGGGTCTGTTACCAATTGCCTGAATAGTTCTCCCTGTACAGAATCCAGGATCTCCTTACTTCTAGATGATACTGCAGCAGGAATGTGCCAATCAACATCTGACATATTGAAATCTCCTATCAGTAGCACTTCCCCTTTCCTAGCAATGCTGGGTATGTCTTCAATTAACTCTCTGTCCACCTCTTCCTCTTGTGAGGGAGGTCTGTATATCACACCAATGCAAATAGATTTCTCTTTCTCTCTTTCTAGTTTAACCCACAATGCCTCCTCTCTCCCTTTTAAGCTCTGTAATTCCAAAGCTTGAATAGTAGTTTTTACATATAGTGCCACTCCTCCTCCCCTTCTTCCTACCTTGTCCTTTCTGAATAAAGTATAGCCAGGTATAGTTACATCCCAATCATGGTTTTCTGTGAACCATGTTTCTGTAACTGCCACTAAGTCCAAGTCAGCCATTCCCACCAAAGCTTCAACATCATGGATCTTATTTCCCATGCTACGGGCATTTATACACACTGCTTTCCATATGTTACTGTTACCCCTGTTACCCATTTCCATAAGGGTATTTAATGTATCACCTAGCTGGGGGCTTTCACCTACCTGGGGGCTTTCCTCACCCATCCCCAACGAATCTAGTTTAAAGCCCTCTTCAGTAGATTAGCCAGTCTACTACCGAAGACGCGTTGACCTTTCTTGGACAGATGAATGCCATCTCTGCTCTGCAACCCTTGGAACAGCATCCCATGGTCTAGCAAACCAAAACGCTCTCGATGACACCATCCACTCAGCCATGCATTCATCTCCAGGATGCAAGCCTCTCTACCTTGACCTTTACCCTCAACAGGGAGGATTGAAGAGAACACCACCTGTGCACCTAACTGCTTCACCCTCTGTCCCAGAGCCATGAAGTGACATTTGACACGTTCTGGCAGTATCATTTGTTCCAACATGGATTAGCAACATTGGGTAATAGTCAGTGGACTTGATGAGTCTCGGCAAACTCTGTGTAACATCTTGGATACTGGCACCAGGCAGACAGCATACCTCTCTGGACATCAAGTCTGGTCGGCAGATGGACACCTCAGTACACCTCAGAAGAGAGTCTCCAACCACCACTATCCTTCGTTTCCTTGTGGTCACTGATTCTGCAACTTTGGGGTAATTGAGCTCTGGTTCTTCCCTTTCCAGGGATGCTTTCACCTCCTCCACTTCCAGGGCTGCATAATGGTTCTTCAATTCAAGGGCTGGAGGAGTTGGATTGGTGATTTTTCAGGCCCTGGTGACTTGTGTCCAACCATCGACATTCTGTTGGCACCCATCTTTTCCTCTGCTGGAGAGCTTGGTTGCTGCAAGAAGCATCTCATCAATGTACTTCTCACTGTCTTGAATGAACCTCAGCCTCGCCACCTCCTCTCCGAGTTCCTCCACTTGTTTCCTCAGAGCTTCAGCATGCAGGTACCCTGCACATGGAACCGGTCCTTCAACTGGCATTAGGACCTCTGTCTGGACTGAGGCAGAAGCTGTAATGGGGGCAACAGATTTAGCAATACGATTTTTCCCAGGCATTGTTCTGTTTGTGGAGCTTAGGTATCTGTTTAAGCAAAAAAGAGAGATCTACCAAGTACCAGCTGGTATCCCAGCTGTCCTTTCAGAGAAAAAGCAGTTAAATCTCTTTAATTATATTCAAAATGTGCTGGTCCAATTCTCTGTGCTTTGTTAAATGGGGGGTGCCCTATAAAGCAAGACTGCTCACTAGGGGTGGGTAGGAAGGGAACTAACACCTGATTAGGTGTTAGCAGTTCCCAAAGCTGAGGAGGTTACCAGAGTTCAACAACCTACTCTGCTCAAGGAAAGTTCCACTAAAGCACCAAAAAGAAAGTAACCTTGCTTTAAAAATATATAAAAGCCCTTTTAAGAGCTCCCAGTCAGAGAGCTAGCAATTTAATAAAATAAACCCTGAAATCCTTACTGCAATAGAGTAGACACTCAGAAAGGTTTAGATAACATGAGGAGGGATCTAGCTAAGCTTGAAGAATGGTCTAGAATTTGGCAGCTGGGATTTAATGTTAAAAAATGTAAGGTCATGCATTTGGGCTGCAGCAATCCAAGGGAGCAATACAGTATAGGAGGTGAAGTACTTTTGTCCACTAAAGAAGAGCGGGACCTAGGCGTGGTTGTGTCTGATGATCTTAAAGTAGCTAAACAGGTAGAAAAGGCAACGGCAAAAGCTAGAAGGATGCTTGGGTGCATACGGAGAGGAATGGCTAGCAGAAAAAAGGAAGTGATAATGCCTCTGTATAAGTCTTTGGTGCGACCTCATTTGGAGTATAGTGTGCAATTCTGGAGACCGCACCTTCAAAAGGATGTGAACAGGATGGAGTCGGTGCAGAGGGTGGCTACTAAAATGATTAATGGGCTTCATTATAAAGCATATGAGGACAGACTTAAGGATCTTAATATGTACACCTTAGGGGAAAGGCGGGATAGAGGTGATATGATTGAGATGTTTAAATACCTCCGTGGCATAAATGTTCAGGGAGAGAGCCTCTTTCAATTGAAAGCAAGTTCTGCTACGAGGGGACATGGGATAAGGGTGAAGGGAGATAGATTCAGGAGTGATATGCGGAAATATTTCTTTACGGAAAGAGTAGTGGATCCGTGGAATAGTCTCCCAGTGGAGGTGGTAGAGATGAGGACAGTAACTGAATTCAAAAAAGCATGGGACCAACACTGAGAATCTCTAAAGGTAAAAAGGGGACTGTTGTAGTTGTTGATATGGAAGGACAGACTAGATAGGCCATGTGGTCTTTTTCTGTCATCATATTTCTATGTTTCTATTTGTAGAGCCCCTGTTAGGAAAGCCTAACCCAACATTAACAGCAGAATTGTATATACAAGACATAAACCATATAGGAACACACACTCTTATAAAGCAAGTAATAAATAGTCTTTTTGTCGGACCCTCATAAAAATGTCATCAGTAACCTGAGCCAGTATCCAGTATCAGATCCATTTTACTATACGTTTATTTTTACAAAAACTTAGAAGCCAAAATTTAAAGCTTCAACAGGTTCATATCATGGATGTGTCCCTAAAATGCTGCCAGGCACAAAGAGAGCAGGTAGCTCTTGCTGATCCAACAGGAGACAATGAGGCAAGAGATTGGATGAACACTGGTACCTATTGTAATACTGCTCTTGATCAATAGCAGTATTACAATAGGTACCAGTTCATAGGCCAAATTGAACCTTCTTATCTGCAGTGCCTTTGTATCCCCCTGAGGAAGGCTTCGGCCGTAACGTGTAGGGGACCAACAATAAAGGCACTCGTGTTCATCCAATCTCTTGCCTCATTGTCCCTAAAATGCTGCCGCCATCTTTTGAAGTGAGAACTGAAAGTGAAGCTTGGACCGCTGAATATATGTTTGGTTGCAATGGTGCAACGGAGAAGTTGAGTATTGATTGTCTCTGATGCAGAAGCTGATATTTTGCTAACATGGCACTGTCAAAAGGATGTTTAATAATATGGACTTGTAAATTTTTGCTTCTAAAAATAATTATATAGTAAAATGGACCTGATACTGGCTCAGATTACTGATGACAGTCTTATAAGGGTCCAACAAAAAGACTACTTATTACTTGCTTTATATGGTTTCAGTTTACTACTGACCCCTTGGATCCTGTATGTGTTATATGATAACGGCAAGACATCAGCAAAGAAACACATTGCCAAGACTTAAAGGAAGTTGAGCCAGGCCTAGAATAGGCAACATCTTGAGGTCCCCACCAGGTCTATATGTTCTGCCTGGTACCAAGCAAAAGCGAGGTGTAAAATTGTGTTTTATTGCAGTAAGATACAAGGACCTATACCCGACATGGCTTCTTAGGCACAGACCTGCAGTGCATGCCACAGACTGGGTGTTTAAATACTTAGGGGGGCATTCCGATCAGCAAATAGTGCCACTGTACGTACAGACTGGACATCGAACCAGACTGCAGCAGCCCCAGCGTATTCTGCCATCAGCACTCCCCACACATACACAGCATTTGAGCGGGGAGAGCTGTACGTGGGCGGGTGGCAGAGGAGCGGGGGTGGAGCAGGGCAGAGCAGGGGAATGGCTAAGTGCCGGAACGTACAGGGACTATTCTGAAAAGGCTGCTGTACATTCCCTGGCACCCCCAGGACGTCTAGCATATACCACCCTGACAGCAGAATAAGTCCTGAGGGGCATCACCAATCGCACACTGCAGCCCCCTGCACCCCATGCCATTGGCTCAGCTGAGCCCCTACAGCCATGATCCGGGCCATAGGGGCCTCTGGTGGTGCCAGGGTAGTGGTCTGCAGGGCTGATAGGGGCAATAGTATTCCAAGCCATCCAGTAGATGGCTCATTGCCCTGGTGCGAGGATGCCACTGCTCCCTCGCCCCAGCAGTGGCGTTCTGGTATGTGGATGGGCAATCTCCTCGGCACATGGGGAGCGCCCAGATGTGTATGTCCCCGATTCCACCATCATGGGTACATCCAGGCCCTATGGCGGCAGAATCGAGTCTCTCTCAGGCACGTCCATGTTTTGGCTGGGCACTGCGGCCAGGCATGCAGGGTCTGGGATCGGCCTCCTAGTCACTTTCAGCACTGGTCAGAAAGTGGGCGGGGTTGTCAGCAGTGTAGAGGGATAGCAGAGTAAACACAATCCCAGAGGGCTGAAGATGGGTAAATGTGGGTCTTGTTTTCAAAAGCAGAAATAGGGAAGAGCTTGGGAACTACAGACTGGTTAGTCTGGCGTCTGTGGTGAGTAAATTAATGGAAGCTCTGCTAAAGCAGAGGATGGTGTGGTTTCTGGAATCCAAGGGATTACAGGATCCAAGACAGCATAGCTTTACTAGAGGTAGGTCTTGTCAGATGAATCTGATTTTTTTGCTAGGTAACGAGAGAACCGGAGCGGAGGAGCATGCTAGATGTGGCATACTTAGCTTAGAGAGGTTAGAAAGTTGTTGAGTGGGAGGGTACTAGTAAATGGAGGTGAACTCTGAAGATAGGGATATTACCAGTGGTGTGCCACAGGGATCAGTCTTTGGTCCTGTAAGTGCCATTGTGGAAGGTTTGTCAGGAAAGGTGTACCTCATTATGGATGATACCAAAATCTGCAACAAAGTAGATACTCTGGAAGGTGTGGTAACATGAGGAGGGATCTAGTAAAGCTTAAAGAATTGTTAAGAATTTAAAAGCTAAGATTCAATTCTAAAAGAAATGCAACACCATGCATTTGGGCTGCAAAAGCCCAAGGGAACAGTACAGTAGAGGGTGAAGAACTTCAATGCACAAAAGAAGAGCAGGACCTGGAGGTGATCATATCGTATGACCTTAAAGAGGCCAAACTGGGAGAAAAGTCAATTTTAAAAGCCAGAAGCATGTATGAGTGCACAGGCAGAGGGATGGCCAGCAGGGAAAAGGTGGTGATAATGTCTTTGTATAAGTCTCTAGTGAGACCTCATTTGGAGTATTGTGTACAATTTGGAAAACCACACCTTCAAAGGGATATAAACAAGACTGAATCAGTCCAGAATGCAGCTACTAAAGCAATCAATGAACTTCATTATAAGGCATATGTAAACTTTGGAGAAAAGGCAGGAGAGGGGAGATACGATAGAGAAATTTAAATACCTGCATGGCATAAATGCACAGGAGGTTGCCTCTTCCTGTTGAAAGGAAGCTGAAAGGAGTTAGACTCAGAAGTAATCTGAGGTAATATTTCATTATGAGAAAGGTGGTGGGTGATCTGAACAGCCTCCCAGTGGAGGTGGTAGAGACAAGAATGGTCTCCGAATTCAAGAAAGCATAGGGAGTGCAGAAGATTTGTGAGGGAGAGGAATGGATTGTTGAATTTAATAATTCTTATGGATGGGCAAGACTAGATAGGCAATATGGGGGGTCATTCCGAGGCACGAATAGCTATTCAGGCCCTAGATGGTGGCAGGAAAGGAATGGATCGGGGCAGCATTAGGGCGGGCAGTAGGCGGTCGTCGGCCCTGGACGTACAGGGCCGATTACAATGTTGGCCCTGTATATCCGGGGCCGGCAGCTTGAACAGGGAATTTATTCCACCTCGGAGGTAGAATAAGTTCCCCTAGTCGGTGGGGCACAGCGGACCCAGGGTGAGAAAAGAGAATGGGGGGGAAGAGGACATTCCCCACAGCTCGACCCTGGCCTTAGGAGGTCAGATCAGGGGTCGGGCTGCGGGAAAAGCACCTTTAGAGCTGGTGGCCGGGGATTGCGGCTTTTCAATAGAGCTGTGGTGCCATGGCAACCGGAAGCCATGGCACCGTGGCTCCATTGAATAGCCCTGACTGAGCTATCCAGGAAAGGCCTGTACGTGCAGACCAGACTGAATCGGAGTCCCACCCTGCACGAACAGGCCTGGTCACGATTTTGATCCTGCGGGACTAGATGTGCCCTGCGGGATCAGAATCGCGGCTCTCTCTGTGCATCCGGTTCTGACCGGGCGCACCGAGGGCCAACATGTCCATGTCAGAATCAGGTCCATGGTGTTTATCTACCTTCATTTCATATGTTTCTATGGTCCAACTGACTTTTTCACAGGCTTCATGCTTTGACTGTACCTGAAGAAGTTTTAAAAATGAGTTTTTGCTTCCTCGGCAAGTTTCTTTTCACATTCTCTCTTTGTCTGCCTTATCAGTGCTGTGTATCTAACTTTTAATTTTCCTATTTTCTTCTTTGGAATCCTTTTTCAATTTTTTGAACAGTGTTTTTTTGGCTGTAACACCCTCTCTCATCTTGAAACCATGCCGGTATGGAATGCATCTGGTCTGGACTTCCAAGATGATATTTTTAAAGATGTCTAGCCTGATATAAACTCTTAACCTTTGCAGCTGCCCCTTTATATTCTTCTAACCATGTTCCTCATTTGATTTCCTTGCTGCCTTCCCTTAACAAAAACTACAATGATCACTACTGCGATGTGTCCCCAACACCATTACTGCTCACACTAGATCCTGTGTACCATTAAGGACCAGGTCTAAAATAACTCTTCCTTGTGTCAGTTCCTTAATCTGCTGATCCATAAAGTAGTCATTTATTTCATCTAGGAACTTTACCTCTCTAGCATGTTTTGATATGACACTGACCGAGTCAATACTGCGATAATTCAAAACCCTCATTATTATTGTATTGACAATTTTTTTAAATCTTCCCTAATTTCTGTTAGCATTTCATTGTCTATCTGGCCCAACAGATGGTAGTATACCCCCGCTCCTACTCCCTCCTCTTCTCACATGGATTTTCTATTTACAGAGATTCTGTAAATCTTTTATCCTGTGTGACTCAATATCCTCTTTACCAAATAGCGCAACCCCTCCGCCAATTTGACATACTCTATCATTGCGATATAATTTTTACCCTGGTATCACAGTGTCTCATTGGTTGTCCTCCTTCAGTCAGGCCTCTGAGATGCCAATTAAATCTATTGCTTCATTCAGTACTATATATTCTAATCCTCCCATCTTAAATCTACCGCTTCATTCAGTACTATATATTCTAACCTTCCCATCTTATTTTTTAAACTTCTAGCATTTCTACACAGGCATTTCGGGTATTTTTTTGTTCATATGAACAACCTGCTTATCAGTTGATGGGGTAATCTGTAATCTTTCAACACTGTCTGCTTTTTCCCTAAGGGCACCTGAACTTCTTTCCCCTTTACTGTAACCTCTCTATCCGGATGCCCTAACCTCCTTGTTTTGATAGTATCCTCCAAAGACATGTTATTCCCCTAATATCTAATTTAAAAGCTGCTCTATCTCAGGGACCTCCCAGGAACACAACCCTATAACTTGGATGATAGATAATGGGGAAGTAGACCGTGCAAACACTTACGAATCAACATATAACCTTATATTGTGCATGAGATGTAATGGGCAGCTGAGATAGGTGGCTAATACTGATTTTTAGTGTCAGCAACCTTACCTAGCTAGCCAGCCAAATCTAGGTGTTGCGACAGTAGGTCAATATCAAGATGTCTAATGTAACATTAAAATCCCCCTTCCACACCTGCTGCAATTTCTCTCCCACTGCAGAGCCAAATTTCCTTCCCTGTCCCCAGCAACCCAAGGACCTTAACTAACGCTGCTCTGATCTGCAATCTCCTTCACTATCACTGAGCTCTCCTTCCTAGAAGCTTCCGCACCTCTGACCTGCCATCTCCCTCACCTCCGAAGACCAAAGCTCCTGCTGAAGGACCAGGGTCACTGCACGTATCAGCAGTAAAGACAGCGCTTGAATTCATTATTCTTGGAAATGTCACCAACTCAGATATTGCCAAGACTTGTGCTGAGGAACCGGCAGTTTAATCTTGCTAATTGTGATAGAATAAAAGCAGGGTGAGAAAACATCTGCAGCTTTGATTGACTGAGGTTGAATCTGACTAACGATGTTTTCATTCCACAGCCCTTATCAGAGGGAATGATGGCTGTCATATCCTAATTACTATCTTGTCTTCTTGTCTTCCACAATTATTTTGTGTTGGAAAGAGTTGATGTTTCTGCTTTTTATAAATCGGAAAGGAACAAGTCTTACAAGGAGAAAAGGGTTGCCTGCAACAAAAAGTGAAGGTATTTCAGATAAGATGGTTGCAGGAGACCCTATCTCCAAGGTTTTTCAGATTTGAACATGTAGGAGAGAGAGAATTCTGTAACAAAAAGTCCTTTCCAATTTAAATATCCATTATATATATATTCTTTTCCATAAAACGATTCTTAGCAAGAAAAATCCACACATATAGAAAGGGAAAAATATCTATACACCAGAAAATGTTTCAGTCTCTTTTCTGTCTGTTCTCTACTGAAATCATACTTATAAGATTTAGAGGGCTAGTTACTAAGGTGTGCTAATGTTGACATGCATTAAATCACTGTAATACACATTATTTTAGCACAGATCCCAAGTTATTCTATTTAGTAATAATCAGGCCTATGCGGGAATGTTAGCGCAGAGTCTATGCCTAGGTAGCATGACATATTTTTCATGCATAGACGTCACACCACAATGCAGAAAAGGGGTCGGCGTGAATTTATTGCTACTAGCACACAGCCCATGTACATCCATTCAAATTACATGATAATCAAGCAAGGTGTAGAAAAATGCGCAGAAGGGCAAAGAACTTTATTTATTTATTTAGCTGGGTTTATGTGCCACCTTTCACCGGGTCAAGGTGGTTTACTTAGAACTGAGAGGTAACTTACATTGAACATTCGTATCAATTATTTACAGCATGCAATCAAAGAGTGGTTTTCTCTTAACTATATTGTGTTAGGTGGTTATTCAGTGCAGTAGGAGTGTTCTGTGAAGAGACGTGTCTTTAATTTTTTCTGGAAGATCTTGAGGTCCTTTATGTTTCTGAGCTGGTCTGGCAGTCTCTTCCATACGGAGGGTGCGGAGAATTGGAAGGCTGTTTTGCATGACTGTAGATTTGCTTTTGCTTTGATGTGGGGATGCTGAGAGGGGTTCCTTGTTGAGTTCCTTCTGGCTCTGTGTGGTTGTGAGGGCTGTATGAGTGTTTGTAGGTGGGGGGGGGGCGAGGAGGGGTCTGAGTGAATTGAACTTAACGCTGGAACTTTAATGCCTACTTGAAGAAGGAATAAGGGGTGTGTGCTCAGTGCCAAGGAGGAATTTATGTCTGTTTCATAAGCGGAGAACTCCCTCATATGAGGGGTGGGACTTATAAGTGTCTGGCCTTGTAACGAAACAGAAAGCTAAGGGCACACTTCAGTTAAAGAGGTCCAAATAAAATGAAACTGCAGAGATCATTCGAACATCCGGAACTGAACTATGCCCGTAGCTTTCTGTTTTGTTACAAAGCCAGAGACTTATCAGCTCCACCTTGTAGCATTTTCTGGGCTTTGCTGAAATGGGTTCTGAAAGAAAAAGGCAGGGGAATAGTGCTGGAATGAAAGTAGGTGCATATTTATTTATTTACATTCTCTTACATACCGCATCAGTGCGGTTTACATTGAACAAACTGAAATTACATTGAGCAGGGCATTATAACTTGGAGATAACTATTTTACAGGGAACATGGGCTATGGAGGGTTAAGTGGCTTGCCCATGACCACAAGGAGCACCTGTGGGACTAGAAACCCCAGTCCTTCCGGCCCAAAGTTGCTGTCCTCTAGTGGGATTTGAACCCCCGACCTTCTGGCCTGAAGCACTAGGCCACTCCTCCACTCCTGATGGAATTGAATATGGCACACGGTAGCAACCGTTCTGCTCGGAATATTGCTCAGAATTATATCGCTGTTGCATGACACTGATATTGTTCAGAGTAATACTTCTGAGCGGAAATATGCGCCACACAGAATTCCAGCACATGTGCACAAACGCCTTTTTGTACTCAGGATCTAGGCGCTGCTAATGCAAATGCCTGTCGCATGTGCCTGTTGGTTAGCGCAGACTTTCTGGGCCTACCTCGCATGCATTCCATTTGCTTGCTGCATACAGGCGCACAACCTCTGCCTTACTGTCACGCTAGAAAACGGTGCACATGGCTTTTAGCGTACAGCTCGAACACCGGCTTTCTGCAGTCTCCCCAATGCATGTTAATGGTTAATTAACACCCGTTAATGTTGGCACACCTCAGTAACTAGCCCGCGTGGTCTCTACACGTTGGAACAAAGAAACACAGGAACCTAGAACATGGCAGCAGTTAAAGAGCACACGGCTTATCCAGTCTGCCCACTACTAAGCTTTCTTCTCCCTTTGACGTACTCTGTGCTTGTTTCATGCTTTCTCGAATTCACATACAGCTCTATTTCTCCACCAGCTTTGTTGGGAAGCGCTTCCATGCACCCACCGCCTTTCCCATGTGCTTTTTACTTGCAGGCTTTGCACTGATTCTCAAGGTGAAGGTACGCCTGAACTTCGCTTTGAAATTACTACTACTAATTACCACTAATCATTTGTATAGTGCTACAAGGCATACACAGCGCTGTACATGTAAGAGACAGTCCCTGCCCATCAGAGCTTGCAATCTAATCAAGACAGACCACACAATAGCTAGGCACTAGGGTAAATCAAGGGGAATGGCAATATACACATAGGTGGTGAGCAGGAGAATAAGGGTAACATGATCCAAAAGCAGCCTCAAAGAGGTGTGTTTTAGCTTGGATTTGAATAAGGCTAGAGAAGGAGCCAGATGTACTGACTCAGGTAGTTTGTTCCAGGCATATGGAGCAGCGAGATGGAAGGAATGAAGGCTGGAGTTGGCCGTGGCCGAGAAGGGCACAGATAGAAGGGATCTTCTAGAGGAGGGGAGTTCCTGAGGAAACGTGTAGGGTGAGATAAGAAGAATGGTAGTGAGGAGTCACAGAATGAAGGCACCTGTAGGTCAGAAGAGGGGTTACATGAAAATAGTGATGCTACTGGACGATAAGCCACGCAGCTGAGCTTTTAACAGTTAAAGGGAAGAGAGATGATTCAGAGGGAGACCAGGAATAAATGTGAGGGTATAAAGTATCCCCGTAGATCTACCCCTTCAGATCACACTGTTAGCGGGCTACACATTACCACGTGGATGATCCCCAGTTCAATTCTGGCAAATGACTGAGGGTCCTGGGGAGGGAGGGTAGAAGATGGCATTATGGTCTTCATTAAGGGCAAATCCTGGTGCTTGGATTTAAAGCCCATGATACAGGGCTCAGGAAGGAGTCTGGGTGAAAGGCCCCCAGCCTAAGATTATTGTCACAGCTGGAACAGTGGCAAGGAGGGAGGGTCTATTAAAAGGGGGAAAATCTGGCAATTGAGAATGAAGGCCCACGGTGCCTTATCCCAGCAATGGCTCCAACTGTGCTGGAAGAAAAAAGAAGGAAAGTGGAATTAAGGGCCAAAAACCAACCTTCTCGTGCTACGCTGCCCAAACTATGAAGCAGTGTAGGGGCCGGAGGCTAAAGTAAAGTAGCTGCAGTGTAAGTCTTATGATTAATGGACTGTGGGAATCATGAGTTGTGACTCAATTTGCAAAAGTTTAGGGCATCTAGTTTACCAAATTATTACCTTTCCAACAGATACATGGAGGGCACAGGGCGAGGATGGAAACATCCTCAGTTTTGACTCTGAAAATGATTTCATCCACTTTGAAAAAGCGAAACAAATCTGCCAGGATCCAGGAATTTCTCAACCAATGAATGATCCAAGATTCACTTTTCATCACCAGGTGGGTTCTTACGGGAGGACCTGGTTCATTTCCGTAAAGAAGCTCCATTCCTATCTGCAAGGGCCAGCTATAACCATTCCAGGCTTTCGCACTGCTCTGCCAGAGGCCGAGCCTTAACGATCATTTATGCAAACATCAAACAGGTGTGGGAAATGCGTCTGCTGCACAGTTTGTAAAACAGAATTCATCGCCTTTACGGAGCTTAAAGAAAGCTAAAACACACAACGAGGCATTTGACAGACACTATGGGATACCTAAGCTTCAGAGATGTGGCTTTAGTTATCGACATGCAAAGTTGTAATTGACTTTTTACAAAGGTCAGAAAAACATATCGGGACCTTTTCAAAGTGCTTAATGCAGTTGCTGAATATCCCACTCGCTATGATTGGCGCAGTTAGCAAGTCTTGCGTTAGTATTGCTGAATATCTTTGGGTGCCACCATTGAATGCCCGGACACTAGCCAACTAGCATCGGGGCATTGCAGGGGTTGACTGGAGACGGCACCCAGGAATAAGTGGCCAACGGCGATATTCATCTGCTAGCCGGTTATCCCTCTGCCGTGAAAGTTCGGCATCTGAAGGTTGGCCTAATTTTCGCCCCTGAAGCTAACCAGGCAGCAGTTTAATATTGTTGCTGCTTGTTAGCTTCCACACTATCCAGCCAAGCCGAATATTCAACGCTGGTGGCCAGATATGGCCCCGGCATTAAATATTTGGGTTTAAAGCTCAGTGGCAAGAGCTAGCTGCTTTATCAGCAATAGCTGCCACCGTTGAACAATGAAACATCATCACGAGAAATGTGCGACCTAAAAGTGAGTAGAGGTCAGACTAACTTTGCAAGGACGTAATGGTTCAGTATAATGAGGCTATTGACCCATGTCAATTGGAAGAAGCTTAAGGTTGAGAAGGTCTCACAGTGTTTCAGACCTGCACCAAAGCAATTGCAAAAGAAATAAAGACAGATCAATATACCACTGTTACATGATTTTTAGGAAAATTTAATCATGGCATTCAGTGATAACTCATTTTCAGTTAAAACATATAATGCGATCTTCAAGCCTCTTTCATTGATTCCTATGAGAGCATGGCAAGGACCAGAGTGCACAGGGTGGGGCTTTAAGCTGGGCTTTTGCTGCTAGTGGCCTCCTTACCTTCAACGGCTGAGTGGCTGGTTTTTCCTTGTACCAGTAACGTCCCATAGACAGGATTCCATCCACAGCTGGTCTCTTGGCTTCAACAGCTTCTTCAATTTCCTGAGGAAAGATGAAGGCAGCGAGAATTTAGTTTTCCTGCATATTCTGATGACTTAAAAGTTCTTTGGAGGTACTATAAAACGCTGCAGCTTGATTCATATGACTTTCAACTTAAGAGCTTTTCTAGCAAACGTTTAATCACTGACTTGGGCAAATAAAAACTAATCGCAGCTTATGTTGAAAAGACACATCCCAGAGGTCTACATAGCTTGGAAAACTAGCCTGCCACTCTTTTAGATAAGATTTTGGAAGACAACCCTGAAGTATATCATATATTATCAGTTTCCTTACAGTATGCAGGGCCCTCCTTATTCCTTTCCTAATAAGTAATCACTTTTTGATTATCTCCACTTACACTGGTAAAGATAAACGTGAAAATGGTGAAGACGAATATAGTGACAAGGAAGAGAGGGGATGGGGTATTAACTGCGGGCCACAGCATTCTGCCGGGACGGACACCGTGCTCCTTGTCTGCTGTCAGATTGTTTGACAGTCAGTGGAACAGGCTGGAGAGTACTGAAAACCTTTCATGACCTTGAGAGCACAGGCAAGGGGAGAGGTGATAAGGATAAAGCATAGCATAGATAAGAATCATGGCCAAATTATATTGAAGGCCATTGATTAGTCAGGTAGGTATAAGGCTGCAATGACCCAGAAATCAAAAACGTTAATACCTATTGCTAGGTATTTCGCTTTGAATATTATATTTCGGATATGGTGAAGGAGAAGTTTTATAAATAAATAAATATAAATAAATACCCACAGGTCGGATGTAGCCAGATATTGTCTAGTAAGATTAGGGACAACCTAGCTGGATGTTGGGGCAACAACCTCTCCAATGTTAGAAGTTGTTTAGAATATTACAAAGTTTGGTTACAAGATGGGAGAGGGGGGAATGGATGTCTGAATTTACAGGTTACTGCATGCTCATCAACCCCAAAGAATCAAGAAGTAAGACAACAAGAACTGACGGGATAAAGAAAGGAGACCTTTCTCCAAGAGACTGTACTCTTATGCCAACACCTGGGCTGAAAATAGGCAGGAACAGGAAAGGCCAATTGGTAACTTGATGGTACTGTGCTAGTATGACATTACCAACATGTGGTTTTCAGTGGAGGAAGCACACTGAGCATGCTCTGTGCTATCAGCTGTAACTCAGGGCAAGAGGCCGTACGCTCAGTACACTGCCTGCCTTCACCTACACACCCTTCTCAATAAAATTCAGACCCAGTTTTGTATAGGTTGTCAAAGCTGAAAAATGAATGTGCAAGTCAGGACATTCGCACTTTGAAGCATATTTTACCAAAGGCTCATTACATGAGGAGCCTTTTGTGAAGTAATTGTAAGGCCACAGTAGAACTACATGTATTATGGCAGTACGCACAGTGGGAACAGTCATATTAGATAAAAACACATTTTAAAAAAAAGGAGCGGCTTTCACTGTGGGCCTGCACATGGACGACACTACCTCTACCAGCCTTATTGGGCTGCTTGAATTCTTGAGGTAGTACCACACGACTGCCGCTAGAAGTCAGAGCTGCCATTTTGAACCCAGATCTTCAATGAAGCAGCAATGATTAGGAATCACTCCTGCTTCCCACTTGACACCAGGACCTACCAATAGGAGCCATAGGGGTGTCAAAGGTTGGAGGGGGGAGCCTAGAGGGTGGGAACTATTTGGTTTAACTGTTGGGGTTGTTGAGCAGGGCTGTCTGTATTCATTGTCAGAGATGGGGCTAGGTCACTTTGGGGGTGATGTAGGTGCAACGGATTGGGCAGCTGCACTTACCACCACCTCTTCCACAAGTGACAGTCAATGCATGCTAAAGTCCCAAATGCCAATGGCTCTATGCAGCAGATGCCTACTCTCTGCCCCATTCCCGTCCCCTAACAGCACATGCAGTGACCACGCGAATGAGCGCACACGGTCATGCTAATGAGGTAACAGTTACTGTGTTTGTGTGCTAGCAGCTCATGCTATCTTCTTAGCGCATTTTAGTAAAAGTTCCCTAAGTTTTCAGTTGGAAATTAATTTAATTTTAGGTGCTTAAAATGTTGGATCCTAATTTTAGGCTTGCTACATTTTGCCTAGATTGAAGTCTAGAGGTTTGGTTCTTAGTGCTGAAAATCAGTGCTAAACTCAAAATTTATCCCACCTTTAACTTGCCCCATGGTCATCCATGCTGTAGGCTCCTGGTGAAATCATGTACCTAAATTTAGGACCTCAGCTCTAGGCAGTTTTTAAAGGGGCCAATTTAGGTCCTAAAACATTTGAAATTTGACCTCTGGAGAATAGTTTCTCATTTGATAAAAGGTTGTAATGTTGACAACGTGGTAGTATGAGGGTTGTTTCTGCGCAAAGCGCTGTGAGAGCAATGGAACAGAGAAAAGGATTCCGAGTCCTGGAAAGCGTAACGGGATCCCCTGATCCACCTTACTGCGTCTCACCTCTGAGGACAATGGAAATGACCATTTGTTTTGGGGTGTGACCCAAGAGAAGTGTTTTCAGTGGCAAAGAATGTGATCTCACTGGAGAATCTGGCTAAGGACTACTAAAGCCTAACTAACGAATGTTACCATACCATACCATTCTAAAATATCTGGCCTACTTACTCTCCTCAACATACAGTAAATAAAAAAAAAGGGCTTTAGAAGGCTTGATTCCTAAATGTAATGGCAGGCAAGACTGGAGCCTAAAAATCTCAGCGTCTTGCCTTTCCTTTAGATCGATGCATTGAAACAAAATGTAAGTATGGCCCACGGAACAGCTTCTCCGTATCACTGGTTATTTCATGTTCTCCAGCGGAGCATTGCTATTATTCACATCATTTTTCCTCTCCAAGTCCTCAGCTTTGTTTGTTTAGCGATGATAATATACTTCTTTTCAACGGATCAAAGCAATGTACATTCAGGTACAATATATATTTCCCTTGTCCTCAAGGGGCTCACAATCTATGTGTTGTACCTGAGGCAATGGAGGGTTAAGTGGATTGTTCAAGACCTCAAGGAGCACCCGTGGGACTAGAAACCCTCCAGCCTAAGGTTGCTGTCCTCTAGTGGGATTCAAAAGTCCCCCCGTCCCCTGGCTCAAGGTAACTTGCCCCAACCACTAAGCCACTCCTCCTTTTGGACATTGGAATTGCGATATTCCTTCCCTTTGGCTGGTTATCCATTACTCTGGCTAGCCATTAAAGTAAGGCTGCTGCAGGGAGTCTATAGGCCCTACGGATATAAAATATTTATAAGCCCTGGACCCTCCAGTGGCCATCTAGCAGCTATTTGTAACACCACTCTCAACACCTCAGGGCACGTAAGTCAGACGTGTGACATGAATGCTTTTCAGCATCTTTAAATGTCACAAGAGAACAATAAAGTACGTGGTCGCTTTTGCAAACTTTCAGGGCAGTTTACATAAAGGATCATTTGTTTCCTGAACGTAAAAATCCTGACAGTTTCTGGATATCAACCGACAGTTGTTCCGGGTCCTCTTCTGCAATAAATCTGACTTATTTGTAGCATGGTAGAACTGTATTAACACACTTTGAGGCATAAATATAGAATTAAATATGGAATTATTTTTCCATCTATTCTCCCATGCCATGCCCCGGAGGACAAAATAAATAGCTCTTTAAATTGAACTCCACTAATCATTCTGCTGCAGATTGTGAAGGCCAATAATCACCTGACCTGAATAAAACCATACCTTTCATTTCACAATGATCTGAAATAAAAAATCCAAAATAAATTGGGTCTATACAGCATATAATTCCCTTCTGGACAGTTTGACTGTAGCATTACGTAGATATTTTAAAAAAGGAGTCAGTCTCGGAAGACCTTTGGGGGTGGGAGCTGAAGCAGAATTCCACGTTTTCTTGATACATTTGGAGCCATTTTTTTGTACTGCAGTGAAAATACTGCTAAACGCCCCGTTAATGCTTATGAAAACTCTAAAAGTGAACTAAGCTCAGATCAATTTTTCCATTCAGCACAGCAGCAGAGAGAGCTAACCATATCTGGCAAAGACCCAGTAATTGATGTAAACGCCATAGTATAGATAGGGCCCTGAATGATCTCCCTAACCAACTATGAAAGAGTAATTAATCTGGAATTCACACAATGCTTTGCAGTTTATTCAGTAAATCTGCACCAGGGGATAAACTCAATCTTCGTGTTTAGCAGTTTTATTGGGTAGAATTTCTGCAGAAAATAACAGTCCTGCCTTCATAAATCTCTCTCTATCCTTTTCCCATATGGCATGCAGCGTAGGATCCCAATAAAGCTTTATATGTGGCTCTCTGGCCCTCACGTAGATGGGCGCAGCGGACAGAAAAACATTAATGAACCTTCAAGGAAAGTTCATTTAGCTTTTCTGTGAATAAACTCACAATATCAGGGCAGCTTTGTAAAAAACCGCCTAGGTAGTGAGGGCAAAAAAGTCCCTATTTGCAATCAAATTTATTAAGGCACATAGGTGCTTATGTATCTTCATAAAATGTTAGTCAAATCTTTTGCAAATGAAATCCACGCACAGTTAGAGCGGCTCAAAGGCACACACAAACACTACGTACAATTAGGTATATTTTAGAAAGTATGGGGGCCGATATTCAAAGTGATAACGTGGTTAGTAGACCTGCTGACCGCGTTAATCACAATATATAATTCCAAACAAAAGTGGGGCCACCCCACACTACTTTTATTCAAATCGCACCTAGAACACTGCAATTTGTTGAGTTAATTTAAACCGCTTTGATAATTCTGAAAGGCGGTATAAAAAAGAATTGTTAGATAAATAAATAAATTTAGCACACATTTTCAAGGAATAACCAAACATATGATGGTACACCAACCAAATCCCAGGTTCTGAGGGCCTCAGATGAAGGAACCTGGCTCTTGCTAGATTTAACAGCAGCGTCTTTATAAGCACAGGACTGTAACACCCAATATTGTCTTTCGTTGACCCAGTGCTAAGAGTTTTTATTTTTTGAAATGCCTTTAAAAACCAAAAACCACATAGGCTGATAACTGTAGAAACCTTATGAACCCCAAACCACAGGATGTTGGACGACCAACTGTCAACTTGAGTTTTGCCAGTATATTCACATAGCCGCCTCAGGACTCCTCAGCAGTACAGGTACCTGACTGCGTTAATCATGACAACTGGAACATTCAGTGGCAGTAATGTGGTTAGTGCCATGGATTATCCTCAGGTGTCGCTGCCTGACAAAGCTCTTTGGAGTGAAATGCTCAGACGCTTGGTAGCGTTGGGATGATTTGACAATTTTGACCCAGCTGCAGATATGCACAGGGGAACAGTTTCGGCAGAGTCATGAAGTGCACATATAGGATATTAAATATACATTGACATGTGTACGTCAGCTGTGTATATTTAAACCAGCTCCTGAACCGGTGTTTAGGAATGCGGACACATTTTAGCTGGTATTTTGGCTGCTTTTGTGCTGGTACTTTATGAAGACACATAGGCATCTCTGGTCATGACCTTCTGATCTACGGACATCCGTATACGCTTTTGCAGATGTAAATGTCGGTGACTGCAATCTAGCCATGATTTCCGCCACTTGACCCTTATCATTATATAAAGATGCCTGGGCCCCTATTTGATCTCCTAACCTAGGCAACCTGCTATAAAATTACTCTCCACGTGACCTTGGGAAAGTCACTTCACCCTCCATTGCCTCATGCACGGCTGAACTGCAGGCTCATTTAAGCATGGAAATAACTGCTGTACATGATTATGTAACTTGTCTTGTGGATGGATTTGGAAAGTGAAGTAATAAATCTAAAACTCAGTATCATTATGCCTCTGTATCACTCCATGGCGTGACCGTACCTGGGCTACTGTGTGCAGTTCTGGTTGCCACATCTCAGAAAAAATACAATGGAAGTGGAAGAGGAGAAGTATAAACATGATTTATTTATTTATTTACATTCTCTTATATACCGCGCTATTCTGCATCAGGGCGGTTTACATTGAACAAACTGAAATTACATTGAACAGGGCATTATAACTTCGAGATAACTATTTTACAGGGAACATGGGCTATGGAGGGTTAAGTGGCTTGCCCAAGACCACAAGGAGCACCTGTGGGACTAGAAACTCCAGTCCTTCCGGCCCAAGGTTGCTGTCCTCTAGTGGGATTTGAACCCCCGACCTTCCGGCCTGAAGTACCTTGCCCCAACCACTAACCCAAACATGATAAAAGGGATTTAACACCTACTTCATGAAGAAAAGCGGGCTCCTCTGCTTGGAAAAAAGACGAATGAGGAGATATGATAGAAATTCATAAAATCATGAATTGGGAATACAATCAAATAGGGAACAACTGTCTAACCTTTTAAACAACATGAAAATAAGAAGCCACTCCATGAAACCGATGACCAACAGATTGAAAACACCCTGGAAAAATCATGGCTTCATACAGTGCATAAATAAAGTGTGCAATCTTTTGCTAGAGGGCGTGGTCCAGGCGATAACAGAGGGGTTCAAAAGAAATTTGGCCAAGTTCCTGGAGGAAAAGTCCATAAAAAATGATTAGCCAGGTAGACTTGAAGGGCCTGATATTCGAAAGGTATTTACATGGTTTATAGCCTAGTAAACCATGTAAATACCTTAAATGGGAATATTCAATGACACCTACATGATTAGTGCCGTTGAATATCCCTGTCTATGTCCCCTATGCGCCCCGATGCTATCCGGTTAGCATCGAGGCATATTGGGGGTGTTCCAGGGCAGAGGGGAGACAGGGAATATCGATAGCCGGGTAGCAGCGATCTGCAGCTAAAACTAGGCCAGCTTTTGGCTTACACAGTTTTAGTCACGGATGCTAACTGGGTAGTGCTGCAAAAAGCGTAGTTACTCACCTGTAACAGGTGTTCTCCAGGGACAGCAGGAAAAGTCCATAAAAAATGATTAGCCAGGTAGACTTGAAGGGCCTGATATTCGAAAGGTATTTACATGGTTTATAGCCTAGTAAACCATGTAAATACCTTAAATGGGAATATTCAATGACACCTACATGATTAGTGCCATTGAATATCCCTGTCTATGTCCCCTATGCGCCCCGATGCTATCCGGTTAGCATCGAGGCATATTGGGGGTGTTCCAGGGCAGAGGGGAGACAGGGAATATCGATAGCCGGGTAGCAGCGATCTGCAGCTAAAACTAGGCCAGCTTTTGGCTTACACAGTTTTAGTCACGGATGCTAACTGGGTAGTGCTGCAAAAAGCGTAGTTACTCACCTGTAACAGGTGTTCTCCAGGGACAGCAGGAATCAGTCCTCACTTATGGGTGACGTTGGCACCGACGGAGCCCGCGTGGAGCAATTCCCCAACTTTCAAAGAAAGCCTTTGGGATTGCTGCCACACATGCGTGGTCCTTTTCCCGCCCAAGGGTGCCATCTTGTTCAGTCAGGTCTCTTAACTACAGCCCTACTAAGCAGATGGCAAGGGAAGGACAAAAATAGCAACTCTTCAGGGGAGGTGAAAGGGTAGTGAGGACTGATTCCTGCTGCCCCTGGAGAACACCTGTTACAAGTGAGTAACTACACTTTCTACAGGAACAAGCAGGAAGTCAGTCCTCACTTATGGGACTCCCCAGCTACAGGCTACTGAGCCTGTAACCCAAAAATGCCTCCTCGAGGCCGTGAGCAGAAGTCGATGCCCTGAGGAGCCTGAGTCTTCTGGCTCGGAGTGCAGGAGTTGCTTATATCCCAAACAGATTACGGAGTACAGTCTGGCCGAAGGCACTGTCCCGGCAAGACTCCCTCTCCAGGTAGTAGAGGACAGTGAAAGTGTTCGCTGAAGACCAGGTCACAGCCCGGCAGATGTCCGTTAGAGGCACTGAGCACAGCGAAGCCACCGACGCTGCCTTGGCTCGGACGCCGTGCACGGTAACCTACCGATCCAGTGGGGCACCTGCCTTTGCTTGGGTGAAGGCAATACAGTCCACCACCCAGATGGAGATGGTGTGCTTAGTGATTGCCTGCCCCAGGCAATTGGGGTTGTAAGCAACAAAAAGCCGATGAACCTGGGTACACTGCAGGTAGAAGGCAAGATCCCTCTTGCAGTCGAGTGTATGTAATACTGCCGATGACTGGTTGGCATGCGGTCTCAGGAAGAAGGTCGGTAGGACTATCTCCTGGTTGAGATGAAAGTCCGAGACCACCTTCAGTAGGAACTTGGGATGGGTGCGGAGGACCACCCTGTTCCCATAGAATCTGGTGTATGGAGCCTCAGCCATGAGGGCCTGAAGTTCGCTGACTCAGCGAGCTGAGGTCAAAGCCACCAGGAAGACTACCTTCCAGGAGAGATGCTGAAGCAAACACGTCACCATCGGCTCAAAGGGCGCTTGTGTGAGCAGCATCAGCACCATGTTAAAGTCCCACTCCGCCGGAGGAGGGCAGATGGGAGGCTTGGAAAGAAGCAGACCTCGCATGAAGCGAAAGACCAAGGGCTGCCCCAGGAGGCGCTAGGTGTACCCTGACGAAACTGGATTTCAGTCATGCCTTTGAGAGGCGGAGGAGGTACTGGAGGATCCACTGGGTAGAGCAGGAGAAGCTCGGAGCACCAGGTCGAGAAACTCACCACGTAAAGGCGTACACCCATCTCGTTGAGTCCTTCCTCAACACGAGGAGGATCTCCTCGACGTCCTCTGGGAGACGCAGTGGAACTAAGGTGATCCGTTCAGCCGCCAGGCTGCAAGGGACAGTGAGGCCAGGTACCGGTGGAACACCCGACCCTCCTCCTGCATCAACAGGCCCGGGGGACTGGGGGCTCGGATGTGAGCCAGAGCAGAAGTGGAAACCAAGGCTGTCGAGGCCACGAGGATAACCGAAGATTGGTCCCGCTGAGCCTTGTGGAGGGTCCTCGCAATGAGAGGAGGGAACGCGTAAAGGAGGCTGGAGGTCTAGCTCAAGAGGAATGCATCCGGGGCCACCCTGCTTGGGTGCAGAACCAGGCCGCAGAACATAAGAACATAAGATATGCCATACTGGGTCAGACCAAGGTCCATCAAGCCCAGTATTCTGTTTCCAACAGTGGCCAATCTAGGTCATATGTACCTAGCAGTTTCCCCAAGAGACACAGGATCCACAATGCTTGTACTGGGTCAAGCATTGATATCCTGGGTCCCTTCTTAATAATGGTTTATGGTCCTTTCCTCCAGGAACTTGTCCAAACCTTTTTTAAACCCAGCTACACTAACAGCCTTTACTACATCCTCCGGTAACAAATTCCAGAGTTTGATTACACGTTGAGTGAAAAAATATTTTTTTTATTAGTCTTAAATAGTTTACCCTGTAGCTTCATTGCATGTCCCCTAGTCTTTCTATATTCTGATAAGGTAAACAATCGATCTACGTTTACCTGTTCCACTCCGTTCATTAATTTATAGACTTCTATCATATCTCCCCTCAGCCGTCTCTTTTCCAGGTTAAAGAGCCCTAACCTTTTTAGACTTTCTTCATAGGAGTATCCTTCCATCCCCTTTACCATTTTGGTGGCTATTCTCTGAACCTTTTCTAAAATCGCTATATCCTTTTTAAGATACGGCGACCAAAACTGCACACAATATTCAAGGTGCGGTCTTACCATGGAACAATATAGAGGCATTATAATATCTTTTGTTTTATTTTCCATTCCTTTCCTTATCATACCTAGCATTCTATTTGCTCTCTTGGCCGCCGCTGCACACTGGGCCGAGGGTTTTAACATGGTATCCACAATGACACCTAAATCTTTTTCCTGGGTGTTGGTTCCTAATGTGGAACCTTGCATCGTGTAACCATAGTTTGGGTTGTTCTTCCCTAGGTGCATAACCTTGCACTTGTCCAAATTAAATTTCATCTGCCATTTTGATGCCCAGTCTTCCAATTTATCAAGATCCTCTTGCAATTTTCCACAATCCTCTAGGGTTTTAACAGCTTTAAATAGTTTTGTGTCATCTGCAAATTTGATAACCTCACTCGTTATTCCACTTTCCAGGTCATTTATGAATATGTCAAAAAGCAGAGGACCCAGCACAGATCCCTGGGGTACACCACTATTTACCTTTCTCCATTGGGAAAATTGACCAGTTAGCCCTACCCTCTGCTTTCTATCTTTTAACCAGTTCCTGATCCACAATAGTACACTGCCTCCTATCCCATGACTCTTTAGTTTTGCCAAAAGTCTCTGATGAGGGACCTTGTCAAAGGCTTTCTGAAAGTCCAGATACACAATATCAACCAACTGACCTTTGTCCACCTGTTTATTCACACCTTCAAAAAAACATAACAGATTAGTAAGACAAGATCTTCCTTGTCTAAAGCCATGTTGGCTGTCTCCCATTAGGCCATGACTATCTACATGCTGAGTAATTTTATTATTTATGATGGTTTCTACCATTTTTCCCAGTACAAACGTCAGGCTCACCGGTCTGTAGTTTCCCGGATCACCCCTGGAACCCTTTTTAAAAATTGGTGTTACATTGGCGATCCTCCAATCTTCAGGTATTAGAGATGATTTTAATGATAGTTCACAGATAAATAATAGCAGGTCTGCAATCTCATATTTCAGTTCTTTCAACACCCTTGGATGTATACCATCCGGCCCAGGTGATTTGCTACTCTTCAGTTTATCTAATAGTTGTAAGACATCTTCCCGATGTATCGATATTTCCTTCAATTCTTCCGCACCTTTAAATACCACTTCATCCATGGGTAACATCCCTACATCTTCCTCAGTAAAGACCGAAGCAAAGAATTCATTCAGTCTCTCTGCTATCGCCTTGTCGCCTCTTAGTGCTCCTTTAACCCCTCTATCATCTAATGGACCAACTGACTCTCTCACAGGTTTTTTGCTACGAATGTATTTGAAAAAATCTTTATTTCGCGTTTTTGCTTCCGCAGCAAGCTTCTTCTCAAATTCTCCCTTTGCCTGCCTTATCAATGCCTTGCATTTGACTTGCCAGTGCTTGTGCAGTTTCCAGGTTTCGTCATTTGGCTCTTTTTTCCATTTCCTGAAAGATGCTTTTTTGGCAACAACAGCCTCTCTGACCTCACCTTTAAACCATGCTGGCAGTTTTTTGGACTTCCTTCCACTTTTCTTAAAGCGTGGAATACAGCTGGTCTGGGCTTCCAAGATAGTATTTTTCAACAACACCCAAGCTTGATGTACGTCTTTAACTTTTACAACTGCTCCTTTTAGTTTTTTCTTAACTAATTTCCTCATTTTATCATAGTCTCCCTTTCAAAAGTTAAAAGGTAGTACTGTGGATTTCCTTACTATCCCTCCTCCACTAATTAAATCAAAGGCGATCATGCTATGATCACTATTGCCAAGTGGCCCCAACAACCTTATCTCTTGCACTAGATCTGGTGTTCCACTAAGGACTAGGTCTAATATGGCTTCCCCTCTGGTCGGTTCATGAACCAGCTGCTCCAAGAAGCAGTCATTTATTTCATCTAGGAACTTTATCTCCCTAGCATGTCCTGACGTGACACTGACCCAGTCGATACCGGGGTAATTGAAATCACCCATTATTATTACTGCACTGTAACTTTTGTTAGCTTCCTTGATTTCTTTGAGCATTTCATCATCCATTTGATCATTCTGGCCAGGCGCTCGATAGTACACCCCCACTGCCATTGCCTTCCCCCTTTTACATGGAATTTCAATCCATAGAGATTCTACAGCAAATTGTGTTTCCTGCAAAACTTTAATCCTTTCTGACTCAATGCCCTCTCTAACATAGAGAGCAACCCCTCCACCAATTTGATCAGCTCTATCATTACAATATAGTTTGTACCCAGGTATCACAGTGTCCCACTGGTTGTCCTCCTTCCACCATGTCTCTGATATTCCAATCATATCTAACCTTTCATTTAGTGCTATATATTCTAACTCTCCCATCTTATTTTTTAGACTTCTAGCATTTGCATACAAGCATTTTAGAGAATGTATTTTATTCATATTAATTTGGCTGTTGTTAGACATGGGTAATTTGGGATCTTTAAGCTCTGTCTGCTCCATCCTCGAGCGCATTTGGGCTACTTTACTCTTTTGTGGAACCTCTCTGCTTTTGGTAGTATCCTTCAAGGATACATTCTTCTGAACCATCCGCTCTTGGGCGACTGTCGGCTTTCCCCTAATATCTAGTTTAAAAGCTGCTCTATCTCCTTTTTAAAGGTTAATGCCAGCAGCCTGGTTCCATCCCGGTTAAAGTGAAGCTCATCCCTTCAGAAGAGTCCTTCCTTTCCCCAGAATGTTCCCCAGTTATTTATTATTTATTTATTTATTTATTTACATTTCTTCTATACCGCACTATTTGCGATCAGCGCGGTTTACATAGAACTAACAGTTTCTGACAAAAAACAAGAGTCAGGTCATTACAAAGAACAGGAGCATCAACTTGGCTAACCAGGGAAAACTATCTACATGTGTGGAACATTGAAATAAGTAATTGTATGCATGTGGGATGGAGTTATTGTGTGTTAGTCATACATGGTGGCTGTGGTTCGGAGGAGTCTATTAGGTACTTAGTAAAGAGGAGGTGTTTTAAGGCCTTCCTGAACTGGCTCAAGTTGGGGATAGCTCTGATGTGTGGTGGTAGGGAGTTCCAGAGGCTTGGGGCGCTCAAGCTGAAGGCTCTATTTGAAGTTGTTATGGAGCATCTTGTCATAGCCTTTGGTATTGCTAGCATGTTGGCTGCAGCGGTTCTTCTTGTCCTGTTGGGTGTGAGTGGTTGTATGAGGTCACTTATTGAGGAGGCGGATAGTCCGTTGATAGCCTTGAATGTCATCACTAAGGTCTTGAAGCTAATCCTGGCTTGGATGGGGAGCCAGTGCAGTTGAATCAGTAGGGGTGTGATATGTTCTCTCCTTGGTGCTCCGAAGAGGATTCGCGCTGCACTGTTCATTGCGAGTTGTAAGGGATGTAAGGTTGCCTGAGGGAGTCCTTGTAGGATGGCGTTTGAGTAATCAAAATGAGGGATGATGAGAGCTTGATAAATGGTGCGGAAGTCGCTCGGTTCGAGTAGGGGGCGTATGTGTCTAAGGGATCTGATCTTGAAGTAGATCGCTCTTACTGTTTTTGCAATGTGCTGCTTCATGTTGAGGTTTTGATCCAATGTGACTCCAAGATACCGTATGGCTGATTTTACTTGCAGCTTGGCGTTGTCTACTTCCAGGTGGTTAGGTGGTGTAAACTCAGGATTTCTAGAGATGAACAGGACCTCAGTTTTCTTATGTTGGATGCACAGATTTTGTGAGAGGAGCCATTCGGATATTGCGTTGAAACACTTAGTTAGTGGGGTGAGATCCGGGCATTCCAGGGATATTGGCAGGTACATTAAGACATCATCTGTGTAAATCATACAACACACATTGAATGATCTAATGATGTTACAAATGGGTTGTATATAGATGTTAAACATGAGTGATGATAGTGAGGATCCTTGAGGGACTCCTTGGCTTTGTAGGAATGGTTCGGATGTGGTTCCATTTGCTCTTACATGTTGCCATCTTCCAGACAGGTAAGACCTGCACCACTCCAGAGCTGTTTCGGTGATGCCTTTCTCTCTTAGCCGAATCAGGAGAATCTCGTGGCAGACTGAGTCAAAGGCTGCGGCAATATCTAAAAAGATGAGTGCGAAGCCTGTACGAGGGTTGTCAATGCCTGAGATTATAGTGTTGAATAGAGTGGTGAGTAGTGTTTCTACTCCGTGTGATTCTCTGAATCCATGTTGCGATGGATCCAGAGGTGCATTGGTGTCCACATGATCTTGTAGCTGCCTGTAGACTATTTTTTCTACGATTTTAGCGAGCATCGGGATACTGGAGATAGGTCTGTAGGACTCGACCTTTTGAGGGTCTAGTTTGGTGTTCTTTAGCAGTGGTCTAACGGAGGTCTGTTTAAGCGTGGTTGGGAAGGACCCTGTGCTAAATGATAGTCCTATCATTTTGGTTAAGATGGGGGCAAAGTCGGATCGCAGTTCCTAACAAATCCAAAACCCTCATCTCTGCACCATTGTCTCATCCACGCATTGAGACTCCGGAGCTCTGCCTGCCTTTTGTGTCCTGCGCATGAAACAGGAAGCAGTTTGGAGAATGCTACCCTGGAAGTTCTGGATTTCAACTTCTTACCTAAAAGCCTAAATTTTGCCTCCAGAACCTCCCTACCACATTTTCCTATGTCACTGGTACCGACATGTATCAAGACAGCAGACTCCTCCCCAGCACTATCTAAGACCTTATCTAGGTGGCGTGTGAGGTCCACTACCTTCACACCAGGCAGGAATGTTACCAGGCGATCCTCACGTCCACCAGCCACCCAGCTATCTACATGCCTAATGATCGAATCACCAACTATAACGGCTGTCCTAACCCTTCCCTCATGGGCACATGGCCCTGGAGAAACCTCCTCGGTGCGAGAGGGTTTTACATCACCTGGAGGACAGATCCTAGTTACAGGATCACTTCCTGCCACACCAGGGTGATGCTCTCCTGTCACGTGACCTATCTCCTCCATGGCAACAGGGATGCTGCCAGACTGGAGGTGGGACTTCAGGACTATATCCCTGTAGGTCTCGTCTATGTACCTCTCTGTCTTTCTTATGTTTTCCAAGTCTGCTACTCTAGCCTCTAGAGAACGGACTTGTTCCCTGAGAGCAAATAGCTCCTTGCACCTAGTGCACACGTAAGACCTCTCACCAACTGGGAGAAAATCATACATGTGACACTCAATGCAAAAGACTGGAAAGCCCCCATCCTGCTGCTGGACTGCTGTCTGCATCTTAGTTTTAAGTTTGTGTTTAGATCTAAGTTCTTTACTTACTAAGGGTTGCTATGGATATGTATACTAATAAAACTGTACCTAATACGTTTAATATACCTTGTTCACCTGAAGCTTAATTAATCACAGGTCCTTAGCGTATGACTGATTTGGGTAATGAGCTTCACCTGAAAGCACCTCCTGTCTTGTAATATGTGTAAGTACCTATAAAGCTACGATTATCCCAGGGGTGGGTGGGTGTTGGGGAGGGAGGGAGGGAAATAACACTCATTAAAAGAGGGCTGCTACACAGTACCGTCTTGTGCTGCTGAGGTAAGCTTTATTCTGATTGGATTTAAATTATAGCTCTTTGCTGCTGCTAGGCTCTAACTTCTTATGAAATGTAAACTACAAGCTCTCTGCTGGGTTCTAAATTTAACCAGAAAGCTCTCTTCTGTGTTTTAAATTTAAGCTAAAAGTACTTTGCTGATGCTAGGCCCTGAGTGACTATTAAATTTAAACTACAAGCTCTCTGCTGGGTTCCAAATTTAACCAGAAAGCTCTCTTCTGTGTTTTAAAACTAAAAGAAGCGGGGAAGCTGCGTGTTCGCTGGATTGGCAAACAGGTCCATGTATGGGATCCCTCACCAATGGAACAAGATGCCGGTGACCTCCGGATCCAAGCACCACTCGTGTGGGCAGAGGATCCTGCTGAGTTTGTCCGCGAGGACATTCTCCTGGCCTGGGAGGTAGACCGTCTGCAGGCTCATCCCCTGGAGAGATGCAAAGGAGGATCACCACTCGGCAGAGGAGGCATGATCCTGTTCCCCCCTCCTTGTTGATGTAAAACATGGCTACCCTGTTGTCGATCTGCACGAGCACTGAATTCCCCCTCAGGTAGCCCTCAAAGGCCCTCAGGGCCCATTGGACTGCCCGAAGCTTGAGAAGGTGATCTGCTGCTGAGACTCCTTGGGCAACCAATGCTCCTGTGTGCAGAATATGCCGCAGTGGGCTCCCCACCTCAGCAGGGAAGCATCTGTCATTAGGATGAGCTTGTGCTGCGGGGTCTGGAAGGGTGTTCCTCGAAGGAGACCTTGGGTGTCCTGCCACCAACTCAGGGAGTCGTGGAGACTCGGCAGACCCAGATAGGGTCTCTGAGGTGAATGAAGGCCTGGCTCCATTGTGCCTTGAGGCACCACTGAGCTGTCCGCATGTGTATGCGGGCGTGGGGGACCACATGGACAGTGGAGGCCATGTACTCGAGGAGGCAATGTACCTGTTTTGGACTTGGGATGCCACAGCCCGAAGGCGGTCTGCTTGGTTCATGGGAAGGAAGATGGTCACCCACACCGTGTCGAGGTGTGCGCCGATGAACTCCAGGATCTGCACTGGCTCGAGGTGGGGCTTGGAGTAGTTGATCAGGAAGCCGAGGCACTCGAGGAGGAGGATTGTGCGCGACGCCGCCAGATGGGCTTTGCCGATCGAGGACCCCATGACGAGCAGTTGTCAAGGTAGGGGAAAACAGGTATGCCCTGCCGCCTGAGGGAGGTGGCAGCCGTGGAGAGGCACTTTGTGAAAACCTGCGGTGCAGACATGAGCCCAAAGGGGAGCACTCTGTACTGGTAGTGTTCACCCTGCACCCTGAAGTGCAGGTATTGCCTGTGCTGGGGGTGAACTAGGATGTGGGTGTAAGCGTCTTTGAGGTCCAAGGAGCATAACCAATCGCCCTGCTGAAGGAAGGGCAGCAGGATGCCAAGCGATAACATTTTGAACTTCTCCCGCATCAGAAACTTGTTGAGGTTTCTGAGGTTGAGGATGGGGCGCAGGCCCCCCGTCTTTTTCGGGATGAGAAAGTAGTAGGAGTAAAACCCCTGACCTCGAAGGTGCCGCGGTACCTTCTCAACCGCCCCATGGGCGAGGAGGTTGGACTGTTCCTACTGCAAGAAGGTCTGGTGTACGAGGAGCCAAGCAGGCTCCGCTGGGGAGAAGGAAGGAGGGTGCCTGTCGGGGCGGAGATGGTATCCATCTCGGATTACCCGGAGGACCCAGGTGTCCAATGTGATCGACACCCACTCTGGGGCGAACATGGACAGGCATCCCCTCACCAGCGGAAGAGCAGCTGGGGGGCGAGAGGCTATGTCGATGGTGTCAAAACCCCTGTGTAGGCTGGAGCAGCACCGGTGGTTGGGCCTTAGGCCCTTTAGGTTTACGGTGGCCATGTGCACCTCCCTTCCCCTGCGTGCTGGGAGCCGGAGCAGAGGTGGACGGGAAAGGCGGGTAACCCCACTAAGGGAGCCCCATCCTTTGGAAGAACGACTTCTTAGTCTGCTGCTTCTTCCTAGGGAGGGAGGAGGTTTTGTGCAAGAGACGAGTTTACGTCACAAACTGTTTCTATCTCAGCGGCCTTATCCTCCATAGGTTTACTGAACAGTTGCTCGCCAAGGCAAGGGACGACCAGGAGCTTCTCTTGGATCCACTGCTCCAGGTCCAAAGACTGGAGCCATGCCTGGCGCCGGGCCCCGATGCTGGCTGCCGTCACCCTGGCAGAGGACTCAAACCCGTCATATGCGGCGCGGAAGAGGTACTTCGAACACTCCGCGATGGATTTCAGAAGGGTTTGGAACCTTAGGAGGGGTTCACCCCCGAGGCCTGCGGCGAGGTCACGCAGGAACATGCCCATATACAATTGGTATGCCTGGATACGGCAAGCGAGCATGGAACCCTGATAGGCTTTACGCCCCAGGGCATCAAGCGCTCTTGACTCCTTACCTGGGGGCACCGAAGAGTGAGACTTCAGGCATTTTTGCTTCTGCATCGCCGACTCCAGAATCATGGAAGTGTGCAGATGCTGGGTCTTTCGTAACCCAAGGCCACGCTGAACTCTATACATGGTGTCGAGGCGCTTGTTCACAATGGCGACCAAAGCAGGTGTCTCCCACATGCGGAGGAGCAGCCTTGACAATATGGGGAGAATGAGGACAGTAAGAGACTCCAGAGGCAGGGACTCATACTGTAGAATATCGAGCTCCTCAGCTCGCGGCTCCTCTTCAGTCTGCGTAGCCATGCTGAGGGTCCGTGCCATGTCCCGCACAAATGCCAGGAATGATGTGTTCTCGGGTGGCGAACACCTCTGATAGGCAGGCGGGGACGGGTCTGAAGGGAGGTCCCTGTGGGCACGGGTCTCTGGGGAAGTATCCCCATCCAACTCCTGAGAGGTCCGAGGAGGAGTGCGATTTGGGCAGGTCACCCCATCCATAGGCTGAGGTCTGCTTGGAGCCAGAGGCCTTGAAAGATCACGCTCCTGAGGACCGGGAAGGTGAGCGAGACCGACGCCGAGGACCCGCACAAGGCCCGTGGCTTTTGGGAGTTTCCAGGGCAGATTTTGGTGTCCCTCTTGAGAGAACCTCAGTGTCGAGGTGCGGGCCAGCCATGCTGGGCATGAGCACCTGCTGGGCAGCTAAGAAGGCAGAAATGCTGCACTCCAGTGCCAGCATTCAGGACTCCCACGCGGGCGTGGGACCCTGCAATGCCGACACTGGGATTACTAGGTCTGGCGTGGAGGAGGTGAGGGGAACCTCACCGGGACAACCCTCAGGAAACCGGGTACCATCGCTGGAGGCCTCTTTATCTGTATGAGGTACCTTTCGAGGCTGCTCCTTGTCTGACTCTTGGGAATGCTGCGGGGGGCTGAGGAACCCGAGCATGGGAGCACTCACGCTTATCCGGAGCCCCCGACAGTGACTTTGAGGTCTTCTTCTTCTTATGCCGCTCCACTTCAAGGGAACCCTGGTCGGAGTGTCATTGAAAACGCGGAACCAAAGTATGGGATCCCACCAGCGGAGGGACAACCGAGGGTGCCGCCGAGGATTCTGGGGCCACCTTCCAGAAAATGTCATCAGACTGCTTCTTATGGCTGAGCAGGGCCTTGGAGGACATTTTTTTGGAAAGAGAGCAGAACTCCAGGTCATGGTTAGCCCCAAGACACCAAAGACAACAGTCATGGGTGTCCGTGAGCGAGATGTTCTTGGAGCATCTGTCGCATTTTTTAAAACTGGTGGCCATAGGGGCAAAAAGGACGCCCGCTAGGTCAAAGACCTTTGCAGCCAGCAGTTGGGAGATAAAAAAGGCTGTGAAGCACGCAACAGGGAAAAAAACATTTAATGAAGGATATCCCCTTACTCAAGGAAAAAAGGAGAGGAGTGGAGGACAGAAGAGGGCTGGTGCGACCGTAAAAAACATGGCCCAGAGGCTGAAAGCGAAACACTTTTTCCGAGGGACGAGGATGTGCGTCCGAAAGGTTCCACGGAAAAAGGGAGACTGAGCAAGATGGCACCTTTGGGCGGAAAGAGGACCATGAATGCGTGGCAGCAATACCAAAGGCTTTCTTTACAAAGCTGGGGAATTGCTCTGCACGGTCTCCGTCGATGCTGATATCACCCATAAGTGAGGACTGACTTCCTGCTTGTTCCTGGAGAATCGGCGCTATCCGATTAGCCTCGGTGGCTCTGGGGCTTGCACGATTCCTCAGGTTTTCAATGCCATTGCCGCGGCAGTGAATATCTAGGACTCAGGGGCGGCCCAAGGGGGGTGCGGGGCCATGTGCGGAGACTCGGTGCGGGGCCTCATTTGCATAAGTGGCCTTATTTGCATAAATATTTGCATAATGTTACCATACACTAACTTTTAGTAAACATGTCTCTTAATGAGTGTATGGATAAAGAAAGACTAAAAGATTTCTACATTACTATAATCCAGTGCCAACCGCCAGGCACATTAGGAACTACTACAAACGCTGCCCATTTAGAACCCATTTAATAGTTAATAGTTAATATTTAATAGTTAATAGTTAACATTTAGAACCCATAGCAAACCCGCCGTATCCTGACAGCATTACCAGGACTCACAAAGCACCATACCCTACCTATCAAAAGGCAACACTGCAAATATTAAACCAATACATTTCAGAGAATACTGGGGAAAGAGAACAAGTGGCAACGTCAAATAGGAATTACATAAACAGAATACCTCAGCTCAGTTACACATGCAGAACATAGACCATCAACAAACAAGGAATCACAATTTAGAAACAAGAAGGCAATAATTAAACTGGGAACCCCAAAAGCCAAACTTGGAATGTATAACAACACTGTAGAAATAAAACTATAAATTAATTTCCTCTTGTACCAAACAAAGCGCAGACGTTAATGATGCACATTTCCCAGAGCTTTCATATTCCAGTTAATAAATTCAAAATAAAGAGATATCTTTCTACCTTTTGTGCATTTTTTTTCAGTTGCAATTGGTCCAGCCACTTTCTTCTGGTTTCTTCATGTTTTCTGCTAACTCTCCATCGTCTGCTGTCCATTTGTCCTTTCTTCTCTCTTCTAGTTTTTTTTCCATTCTCTCTCTCTACATCTGCTTTAACATACTAATCTTTCTCATTTTGCTCTTTCCTCATTCCTATTTCATCCACACAAATTTTGCCCCTCCATCCTCAATCCCCAATTACTCTCCCAATACCCGGCCAATTGTAGATTTTTCATCCCTCCTACACAAAATATTTTTCCCCTCTCCATTTTACTCTCCCAGCCCCATCCCATTCTAATCCTCCCCCAACATCAGCTCCCTTCTAGTTCCAGTCTCACCCAGCATCCATTCCCTTCTAGTCCCTGCATCAGCCCATTTCCAGTCCTAGCCCCCCCATCAGCCCATTTCCAGTCCTAGCTCCCCCATCCATTTCCAGTCCAAGTCCCTTCATCAGCTCATTTCCAATCCTAGCCCCCCCCCATCAGCCCATTTCTAGTCATTTCCTAGCCCCACCATCAGCCCATGTCAAATCATAGCTCCCCTCCACTCAGCCCAATTCCAGTCCAAGCCCCCCCATGAGCCTACTTCCAGTTCTAGCCCCTCCATGAGTCCATTTCAATTCAAGCCCCCACCACAGCCCATTTCCAATCTTAGCTCCCCCCAACAGCCCATTTCCAGTCCTATCCTAGCTGCTCCATCAGCCCATTTTCAGTCCTAGCTCTCTTCCCTCACAGCCCATTTCCATTCCAAGCCCCTCCCCATCAGCTATTTGCAGTTCAAGCCTCCCCTTCCACTCAGCCCATTTCCAGTCCTAGCAACCCCCCAACCCATTACCAGTCCTAGCCCCCCATCAATCAACTTCCAGTCCTAACCCCCATCGCCCCATTTTCAGTTTAAGCCCCCCCTATAACCCATTACCAGTCCTAACCCCCCATCAGCCCATTTCCAGTCAGCCCCCCATAGCCCATTGCCAGTCCTAAACCCCCCATCAGCCCACAGCCCATTAGCAGTACTAACCACATCAGCCCACCTCAGGTCCTAAACCCTCCCCATCAGCCCATTTCCTGTCCTAGCCCCCCCATAGCCCATTATCAGTCCTAAGCCCCCCCATCAGCCCACTACCAGTCCTAACCCCCCCCATCAGCCCACTACCAGTCCTAACCCCCAATCACCCCATTTCCAGACAGCCCCCATCAGCCCACAGCCCATTACCAGTCCTAACCCCCAATCACCCCATTTCCAGACAGCCCCCATCAGCCCACAGCCCATTACCAGTCTTAACCCCCATAGCCCACTACCATTCCTAACCCCCCCAATCAGCCCACTACCAGTCCTAACCCCCCTCACCCCATTTCCACAGCCCTCATCAGCACACAGCCCCTTGCCAGTCTTAACCCCCCCCCCATAGCCCATTGCCAGTCTTAAGCCCCCCATAGCCCATTGCCAGTCCTAACCCCCCATCACCACATTTCCAGACAGCCCTCATCAGCCCACAGCCCATTGACAGTATTAACCCCCCCATAGCCCATTGCCAGTATTAACCCCCCACCATAGCCCATTGCCAGCCCTCATCAGCCCACAGCCCATTGCCAGTCTTAACCCCCCCCATAGCCCATTGCCAGTCTTAACCCCCCCTCCCCAGTCCACTGCCAGTCTTAACCCCCCCAGCCCATTGCCAGTCTTAACCCCCCCTAGCCCATTGCCAGCCCTCATCAGCCCACAGCCCATTGCCAGTCTTAACCCCCCCAGCCCACTGCCAGTCTTACCCCCCAGCCCACTGCCAGTCTTAACCCCCCCATAGCCCATTGCCAGTCTTAACCCCCCTCCCCAGCCCACTGCCAGTCTTAAACCCCCCCAGGCCATTGCCAGTCTTAACCCCCAGTCTTAACCCCCCCTCCCTAGCCCATTGCCAGTCTTAACCCCCCCTCCCTCCCTCCCTCCCTAGTCCATTGCCAGTCTTAACCCCCCCTCCCTAGCCCATTGCCAGGCTTAACCCCCCCTCCCTCCCTCCCTAGCCCATTGGCAGTCTTAACTCCCCCTCCCTAGCCCATTGCCAGTCTTAACCCCCCCTCCCTCCCGCCCAAGCCCCTTGCCAGGCTTAACCCCCCCTAGCCCATTGCCAGTCTTAACCCCCCCTCCCTCCCTCCCTAGCCCATTGCCAGTCTTAACCCCCCCTCCCTCCCTCGCCCATTGCCAGTCTTAACCCCCCCTCCCCTCCCTAGCCCATTGCCAGTCTTAACCCCCCTCCCTCCCTAGCCCATTGCCAGTCTTAACCCCCCCCCAGCCCATTGCCAGTCTTAACCCCCCTCCCTCCCTCCCTAGCCCATTGCCAGTCTTAACCCCCCCCCTCCCTAGCCCATTGCCAGTCCTACCTGCCCCCCCCTTTGGCTCATGGCAATTTAAAAAAAAAAAAAAAAAAAGCTGGCGGCTGCTGCCGCGGCAGCATGGAGTGTCCCGTGGGGCTCCCTCTGCCCGGCGGAACTCTCCCGGCGCGGCTGAGCCCCTCTGTGCCGGCTTGCAGATACGCGAAGGTAGAGTGTCTCCCTTGCGTCTCTGTTAAGCCCGCAGGGGCAGATGGGAAATTTCCCATCAGCCCCTGCTTCCCATCAGCCCCTGCGGGCTTAACAGAGACGCGAGGGAGACACTCTCCCTTCGCGTATCTGCAAGCCGGCACAGCGGGGCTCAGCCGCACCGGAAGAGTTCCGCCGGGCAGAGGGAGCCCCGCGGGACACTCCATGCCGCCGCGGCGGCAGCGGCCAGCTTTTTTTTTTTTTAATTAAGAAAAAAAAGCAGAATGTTCTTTGCGCGGGGCCCCCCGAAACGCGGGGCCCTGTGCAAAAAACATTCTTGCTCAAGGGACGGGCCGGCCCTGCTAGGACTAGAGGTCGCCAGGCAGGGCTATGCGCCGATGCGGCACATAGCCTGCCCATAAGGCCCGTAGCTCTTAAAATAAGGTATGACAAATCTGATCTGCTTTTTGGAATCCATTGAGTAACTGAGACCTGGACTGACCACTGAATGCGTAATGGAGAATATCAAATGCAAAACCATTCTGTAGTGGATTTATACATTAACAATTTCTAACACCGTGATTAAATTATGCACTTTTTGCCCACGGACTTTCCCCCATGTCTCAAAGTGAAAGTCTGCTGTGCTTTTAGTATAGTTTAACATAGTAACATAGTAAATGACGGCAGATAAAGACCAGTATGGTCCATCTAGTCTGCCCAGTAAGATGACAAGAGTAGGTGCACCTGCTGCTCTGTGCAGGCCACCCCTCCCCATGTCTTTGTTTAGGGGTGAACCCACCGCTCCATGTAGGACACCCCTATTTGTTGAGAAATTAGATAGTTCAGTTTATTTTGATTTTATCCTGTTGCTGTCAAGTGATCCACTGTGTTTGTCCCATGCCGTTTTATTTATTTATTTATTTATTTATTTATTTATTTTACAGTTTTTATATACCGCGCTCTTTGGTATCAGCGCGGTTTACAGATAACAAATTTCGCATTAGAACAGTCCTTTGCTTACATTATAACAGGGTCTTTTGCTTACATTATAACAGGGTCAGTAACTTGGAGACAACATGGTAAACTATATACAAGCTATATACAGAAAGATATATTACCTCTGGAAATTTACAGTTAAATTGGGTCGTAACTTGGGTGTGCAGAGCGTCTAGGTCGTGTTCTGTTATGACTATGTTGTTGGAATGTCAGAGGCTGTGTGAGTGATTTGTGAGATGGGGGGAGGAGGTGTAGGGTTAGGGCCTAAAAGATGATGACAGAATAGGTAGTGTTTGAGGGCCTTTCTAAATTGAGAGAGGTCTTTTATTGATCGGATATGAGGAGGGAGATTATTCCAGCAAGTTGGAGCAAATAAGGTGAAGGCCTTGTCTCTGGTTGTTTGGTTACATTTAGTGTACTCCTTTGGTACGACAAGAGTATTGGCGGCTGCGGATCTTCTCAGTCTGTTCGTGGGGGTGTTGATAATAAGTGATGAGAGGGAAGGTGGGGCTATTTGATTAATTGCTTTAAAGGATAGCAGAAGTGCTTTGTAAGTTATCCTGGCTTGTAGGGGTAACCAGTGAAGCTCTGTTAGTATGGGGGTGATGTGGTCTCTGCTGGAAGTACCGCAGAGGATGCGGGCTGCTGAGTTCATCGCCAATTGGAGTGGGTTGAGGGTACTCTTGGGTAGACCATGTAGGATGATATTGGCATAGTCAAAATGAGGTGTTATAAGGGCTTGGAAGACTGTTCGGAAGTCATTGGGGGCGAGTAGTGGTCTTAAGGGTTTCAGCGTTCTTAATTTATAGTAAATGGTTTTAACGGTCTCCATCACCGTGTTTGCCCCCACCACTTCCATCGGGAGAGAATTCCAAACATCCACACCCTTTCAGTAAAAAAGTATTTCCTGACATTGCCTTTCAATTTACCCCCTTGCAGCTTCCTGTTATGCCCTCTAGTTTTACAGCTTCCCCGTCTTTGGAAGAGGTTTGTTTGTTCATTATTTCTCTTTAAGTATTTAAAGCTCTGAATCATATCTCCCCTACCCCTCCTCTCCTCCAGAGTGTACATATTTAGGTCTTCAAGTCTCTTCTCATAAGGCTTCTGACACAGGCTCCAAAACAGATGGCGGCCAGACTCCCTGGTCCCCCAAAGGGCTGCTGCTGCCATCAGGAGACACCAATGCTGATCAAACGGCTCATGGTGCTTCCGCAGAGATCTCCTCCACCCACTGAAGGGTTCTGGAGCAGACTGCCAAAACGTCAACCACAGAATAAACTTTTTTTTTGTGCTTTGTCAGTTAGCAATGCAGTCTGAGCCTCTGCAATGGACAGTTCTGAATTCCCCAATAAAGGCAAACCTAAAGACTAATGCTACCAATCAGTCCAGACAGAGAGCTGTATAGATGTGTACCATCTGCTGGAGACAAATACTGAAGGGAGGAGGAAGACAGCGTAGTTACTCACCTGTAACAGGTGTTCTCTGGGGACAGCAGGAATCAGTCCTCACATATGGGTGACATATTTAGTTTTCTTAATTTTATATGCTGCCTACATTCCCATATTAGAGTAAAAACCAAAGATTTAAAAATCAATCTACCAAACAAACAAGAGAGTTAGGGGGTAGAAAATGGAAAATGTACACAGACTGGGTTACAAACTATGCATACTGGGCCAGATCAAAGGTCCATCACGTCCAGTATCCTGTTTCCAACAGCAGCCAATCCAGGTCACAAGTACCTGGCAGGTTCCCAAAAGGTAGACAGACTCCATGCTCTTTGGAGAGGTCCGATATATTACTGAAGTGGATTGTGGAGAAAAGTGTTACGGGACGTTTCAGATAAGTTAAACCCCGAATTTTCTTGGGCTTTCAGATTGGGCTTCTCACAATACATTAATGGACTTTTAAATCACTACATGATATATTGGTGGCACTTATCTGTGGTGTTTCACCTTACTTTATACAGCTCCGTGGTGGGCTCAATAAAAAAAATTTGAGCAAAATGGAAGTTTAGCTTCAAGAGGCGGTTTAAACCTCAAGGCTGTTCTTCCGACATTATTACATACACGCCAGCTATTCATTTCATGTACACTTCTCTACTGTTGTTTGGGGTTTATAGTGTAGAGTATTAGTTAGTTTGTTTTTTGGCTTATCCCAGGGTAAGCAGTGGATTTCCCTAGTCCACTTATAATGGTTTATGGACTTATCCTCCAGGAACTTGTCCAAACCTTTTTTAAACCCAGCTACACTAAAAGCTTTTACTATGTCTACCGGCAACACATTTCAATGCTTAATTACGCATTGAGTGAAAAAATATTTTCTCTAATTAGTCTTAAACGTGTACTTTGCATAGCATTTGAGACTGGGTAACTTTCAGATGACCAATTTATGTCATTTGCTCCCTATTTAATTTTTTGCCCAGGGAAATGGCTTAGAATATTGCTTTGAAAATTGCCCTTTAATAGGATAATTTCTCTGACACTGCACATTAAATAGAAGTAACCTGAAGACATTTTACATTCAGGATAAATGAACCCTGGTTGCCTTAAACATAATATAGCAACAACTCTATGCCCAAGATTTGTAAGTTTCTGATGAGGAGAGCCTGTCAGTATTTTACATATTTAACAGAATAGTCTAACAGTATAAATACTTCAGTCACTCTTTTTCAATAGCCACCAAAGACCATCTCAGTGAGATGAAATACGTCTCAAAGTGCTCTGAAATGCATCAGGTCTAACTACCGTGATGAATGGAAGGCAGCAACTTGGGTATCATTTCCCAATAAATTAAAAAGCTGAAAGGTTTCCAAAGAATAAGTCATTGTTTTATGAAGGACAGTGAATTATATTCCAGGCATTTAGAGCTATTTGTCAGTTATAGGTGCTCAGCTCCCAGTAAGATCTAACAAACCCTACGCCACCGCATGTCAAGAATATTTTCATTATTATTTTGAAGCTATAATACGGCCGATAAGACTACAGACTGGCATTGACAACCTTGTCCTTGAGCAAGTGTCATGTTTTAATTACCTTTAGTTATGACAATGATATACCAACTACACTGCATTGATTCCGATCCTACTGTGGAACCATCTAAAGAAAATTAAAAATGAGAACTACAATTGAAACCTAACTTATTTTATGCTTTTCTATTGATCAGAAGCATAATAATGATGTTGGCAAAATTCAGGCAGCCGAAATGGAGTTTTTAAAATTGATCAAAGGACGGATCAGACGAGAGCACAGGTAATAACTTTCAGAAAGGCTGAAGATCCACATAATCCATTGGCACTTTTCATCCCGTTTTCGGTGAAAGTATGTGTGTGCCTTCAGTTTGGAAATTACGCGGAAGCACAAACTACGCCACTTCCTTTCTTGCCACTGCTTTTTCTGGCAAAAACAATGCACATTGCACATTGTTTTGAACATCAAAAGGTTTGTGTACAATTTTCTCTCCTGACTTGATTTCGTCTTGCAAATGCCTTCACTACACTGTCAGTGAAAATATGAGCACCGAGGGATTATGTGCACACTTTACCCCCATGTAGTGCAGGCAATCTTTAGACATGTTGCACAGGTGAAATACATTTCTGCACAGAAATCTCTTTAAAAATTTCTCTCCCCATCCAGCTGTGTCCAAACGTTTAGGCACCACTGTTTCAATGGATGTCTACAGTGCGCTGGGGTTTTGCAGATATTGCACGCTGACGGTAAACATCAACATGCAGTACATGCAAAAGTCGTGTGCTACCTGTTGGGGGCGTGTACAGCATGGCCCAGCAGATACTGCACTGAATCACACCCTATTGCATATGGATGCCCTTAATGCCATCCACTGCCAACTGCAACGTTGATGGCGAACGTGCTAACCGCGATGTGCAAACACGCACACTCTCTGCCACGCACATTTCCCTTCCCGTCACACGCTAAGTAGAAAGCACAGAATTAACCCCATGTTAACTGTTTAGCACATGCACTGTTAGCATGGTCCATTAGCACACGCTCGAGCGTGCAAGTCCTGTTGGCTAGAACGCAATGCACATCTCGGGGTGTCAACTTGAATTGATTCTTACAATTGAAGTGTTAGGAGACCATGTAAAATTCTAAAAACTAAGCACAACATTTTAAACTGTGTCCATTGTTTAATTGGCAACCACTGCAGTCTCATTAAACTTGGAGAAATTTGTTCTGTTCTTCCTACCCCAGTAATTAATAGTGCAGCTGCACTCTAGGTGATCAATGACTGGGAAGTTCAATATAAATTATATTACAGTAATCAAGATGCTGGAGAATTATAAGTTGGACCAGCATGTGAAAAGCATTTTATGAAATTTCCTCACTAGTCTTAATTTAGAAAATACATCTCCACAAGTTTTTGCATTGGAGGATTTAAAATGAATGTTCTATCAAGAAACATACCAAAGTATGAAATGTCTTCACAGAAAGGTATAGAATACCCTACGTTTTTCAGGTGGCCCATATAACGTGGAATTTTAGAAAGGATACCCCAGTGCAATCTGGGACATCCAGGGCGGAACGTGCAGAAAAACATTTGGGGATATCTATGTTTCAGCCCGATTTCAGCCCTGTTCACATAGACATCCTGGCTACAGGATAATAGTGGGGTGGGGATGTCTAAAGTATGCAAGATTGCAAATGGGGACATCCAGCAGTGTGTCAAACTGGAAATATGAGCCCCTTTTCCCCAGCAGAGGTTGTTGTCAACATGAGATACATATGGGTTAGGGGTTTACCTCCTTCTCTATACCCTTTAGAAGTTTGGCAGGCAAATGAGCATTCTTCTGCTGCCTCGTCAGGACTGGGGCAAGTATAAACTTGGATGCACAGAAAATGGGCTTTTTATTAATTCTGAAAGACTGAGGCATTGACTGTGACCTTTGACAAATTGTAGGGGTTATTTTAGAAGCTCTATTTGTGCTCTGGGCATCTGAAAGGGGGCATGTTGTTGTTGCTAATTGCGGTCGAGTCGGTGTCGACTCCTGGCGACCCTCTGGATAGTTGACTTAAACTTTGTTCAGTCTCCAGCCAAGCGGCTCATTGTTGATAAAGTGGTATCCATAGAGATGACCAAAGCACGAAAACATCCCTGAAGCCATTTCAGAAGCTGGTTCTGTGGCCAACCCGAGCATGAAGATGTCCAAATCTGATCAGGAGTATGTCTGGGGCGTTACCAAGAACCTAGGTGTCCTCGCCTGATTGCAGAAACACTCTGTATGTCCTGTGTCACATCCATTTATACCTACTCCAGGCATGAACAGGCAGCAGAAAAATGCTTATTTTGCCTGCCAAACACTCAGAAAATAGAGAGTATTTCTGAAGTACTAGCGAGTAAGAACTCATTTCATTTACCAGATACAGCCGCCATATCTGGCATGGATAAAGGCAACAAAAACAGAACTTGCCCCAGACTTGCTTAACATAGTGAATCAATCACTTCAACAAGGATGCATAACAGAAGCCCTCAAAAGGTCAGCAATACGTCCACTGCTAAAGAACAAAGCACTAGACAGCAATGACCCAACTTCTTACAGTCCCATTGCAAGCATTCTGTTTCTTGCTAAAATTATCGAGAAGGTTGTACAGATTCAATTGCAGGACTATATAGATTCATCAGCACCATTAGATGAGCATCAATATGGATTCCGCCCTCACCATGGTGTGGAAACCCTCCTATTAGCACTATTTAACACCGTCATCAGAGGTATCGATAATACAAAGCGAGCCTTTATTCTCATTTTCCTTGATATTTCCTCGGCATTCGACAATGTAAACCATGCCACACTCATCTCCAGACTCTCCCAAATAGGCATTAAGGATAAAACCCTCGATTGGTTTAAATCCTATTTCACTAACAGAACCCAATATGTACAAATAGATCAAGTCGCATCGTCACCATTTCCACAAGAACAGGGCATCCCTCAAGGCTCCGCCCTCTCGGCACTATTGTTTAATTTGTACTAACACTAACAGAACCCAATATGTACAAATAGATCAAGTCGACAATGTAAACCATGCCACTCTCATCTCCAGACTCTCCCAAATAGGCATTAAGGATAAAACCCTTGATTGGTTTAAATCCTATTTCACTAACAGAACCCAATATGTACAAATATGTACAATATGTTCAAACAGATCAAGTCGCATCGTCACCATTTCCACAAGAACAGGGCATCCCTCAAGGCTCCGCCCTCTCGGCACTATTGTTTAATTTGTACCTTCAACACATCTGTACTATATTTAAACGCTACAAGATAAATTATCACATCTATGCAGACGACATTATGTTGTATTCACCTTGCGATGTGTCCAACCCTGATTATAACAACATATACCAATGCCTAACTGAAGCGGAATTGTGGCTGAAATCAATGAACATGAACATTAATTTAAAAAAAACAGAAGCACTATTTGTAACAAGAAACACGAACTTCACCCCACCGTCAGAAATCAACATCGGAAAGACCCTCCTACCAGTTAAGGAAGAGGTCAAATATCTAGGAGTCACGCTTGACAGGACTCAGCCTTACTCAACACATAAAACAGACTGTTAAAGTCATATACTTTAAAATAAGGACAATCCAACAGCTACGACCGTTAATAGATAGCACCGACTTCAGATCTGTGGCCCAAACACTAATAACACCTCATTTAGATTTCTGCAATGGTATTCTTCAAGGAACCACGAAGAAAAATCTACACACCCTTCAATTAGCCCAAAATGTCACAGCAAGGATCATCTACAAAGCGAAAGTAACAGACCACATATCTCCCATTCTCTACGCTCTGCACTGGCTACCTGTCTCATGTAGAATTATCTATAAATCCTTAGTTACTACGTTCAAGACCTTTAATAATTTAGCACCGTCTTTCCTGTCTACGCTCATCAACATCTCACATGAAAACAGATCAAGAAGAAGAGTGAACCTACACATGCTACTAGTCCCGGATACCATTCGAAAGACAAGTCGGAAGACAAGTAACTCTGCTTTCTCTTTCTTCGCCCCAACGTTGTGGAACAACCTCCCAATCGATCTTAGAGAAATTAAAGACCTTCAATTATTTAGAAAGGAACTAAAAACTCACCTATTTACCCTGCACTATCACAACCTTCAACTTGATAATGTTCAGATTTCACAGATCAGCACTGAACAACAATCATACATAGATCCTACCTAGACAAGGCACACATCCACTCCTCACACAGCCATATCACCATCTAGATCAACTAACTTTTGAATAGAGATGTTTATCACTAATGTAAATAGACACCTTTTAATTTTGAATGTAATTAGTTATATGGTACGGCATTTAATTTGCCACCAGTTCTAATTGTTTTGATGTTTAAGAGTTAAATGTTATAAATGTTCTACAATTGTTCTCTGTAAAATAATAGTCTTCTATTATTAACATTTTTGTTACCTGTAAACCGCCACTGATCTCTGGAAGAGGCGGTATAGAAACATGTATAAATAAATAAATAAATTAAATAAATATCTAGAGCGTGAGGGTTACAAAGGTAACTAGTTCTTATGCCGTTCCTGGTAAGAATTGTTCTGTTTCAATGTAAACCGCTTTGATAAATTGAAAAGTAGTATATAAGAAATGTTAAGTAAATAAATAAAAGGTATCAGCTCTTGCAGTTTTTTGTATCAAAATAGTAGGCAGCATCCTGAGCTGCAGGGAAGCTCTTGCTCCCACCAACATTCAGTGTCCTGAACTGGCTCTTAACAATGGCATTCAGCTGACCTATTTTTGTAGAAAAAAATTCTCTTTGCGGCTAAAAAAACATTTTGTACTCTTGCAATTTCTCTAAATAACTGTGTTTCAAGTTCGCTGACTTAACCTTCCTCCAGGCCCTTTCTGTTTTCCTTAATTCATATTTTATTAAACAAAGATCTTTTGTATACCAAGGTACATCACACAAACTACAGGATGCTTTTTGTTTCATAGGTGTTGTACTAAACCTAGCAATCTTTTTCTCCCATGCATTTAATAAGGTATCAGTATCCATATTCTCAAATACCAATGGAAGAGTTGACCATTCAGCCCAAAAGAGGTCTATATACAAAATTGTTCACTGAATCTTTTGTAGTGAAGAAACCTTACTATATACTCACCTACATCTTAATGTAAATTGTAACCAATGGTGATCAGACCACGGTATAGATATACTAACTAAAACAGTAAGTCACTAATGTGGTCCTTAATATATGCAGCACTCCAAATTTGCTGCTGAGGATTGCGATAACCACGGATTGCAGACTCTCCCACTCTCCACCATAATCCCGCCCACTCATGCATACATATAACATGCTTTCTGCAACAGTACAGTGTTATCTGCTACTGCCGTATTAACAGTTCATGCGGTTTAGTAAATATGCCCATTAGACTATTTCTTCAAAATGTAGGTTAAAGTTTCCCAATAAAATAGTAAAAGAATAATGACATGATAATACCAGAAAACAGTCCAAAAGCAATGACACATCTTAAGTAATTCTGTGATGAGAAATAGAAGCTGAACAGTGAGATTTCCATATTGTAAGCCTATAGCTTCAGAATCTGTCTGAAATGCACTAATAGTTTCACATTTAGTTCTGAGAGACAAATAACTAATGCACCACCACCTTTCCCATGCTTAACCAACAGGACATAGCTCGTTTATACTATAATCATCTGTTGACATCAACCAGGCCTCTGTAATTCCTAATTTATTTATATTCTCTTATATACCATGCTATTCTGCATCAGTGCGGTTTACATTGAACAAACTGAAATTACATTGAACAGGGCATTATAACTTGGAGATAACTATTTTACAGGGAACATGGGCTATGGAGGGTTAAGTGGCTTGCCCAAGACCACAAGGAGCACCTGTGGGACTAGAAACTCCAGTCCTTCTGGTCCAAGATTGCTGTCCTCTAGTGGGATTTGAACCCCTGACCTTCCAGCCTGAAGTACTTTGCCCCAACCACTAGGCCACTCTTCCACTCAATATGTCTAAATCCTTATCAAATATCAAATCATGTAGCATTCATGCCTTATTATCAATGGAGAGTGCATGAACAAATGCACCCTTCAACTTCTTGCTTATCGGGGATAGGTGGGAAAAAAGAGTCTTGTGCTAATGGTATTGTCTTGAACACTGATGGCCTTCAAAAACACTCAGAGTTTTCTGTCCTAAACCACCACTAGTATCTCAGCTATTATGGGGGAAACAAAATTTAGTTCCTCACGTTTCATTATGAGAAAATTACAATACACAATCACAAGAACAACAAGGATCAATAAATAAATCCCCCAGTCTCTCTTGGTCCCATGAAGGCCACACGAAGGGGCACAAAAGCAGCATGCCCCCTTTAGCACACCCTTTCAGCATCTGGCAGCAAACTACAGTTCCTCCAGCATCCTTGTAGTTTCCATGAAACCAGAAGTTAAACACATATCCTCAAATCAAGGTCTAGATACTATGAACTATTTAAGATTGACATGAACCACAAATGACATTTTATGAAGTGAAAAAGCAAGAACAGCGAAACCTTGTGTTTCTTGATACAACTTAAAAAAGTAGAAAGACTAGGGGACACACAATGAAGCTACAATGTAGCCCATTTCAGACTAATAGGAGAAAATATTTTATCGCTCAACACATAATCAAAGTCTGGAATTCATTACCGGAGCATGTAGCAAAATCTGCTAGGGTAGCTGGGTTTAAAAAAGGTTTGGACAAGTTCCTGGAGGAAAAGCCCATAAACCATTATTAAAGAGGACCAGGGAAATCCACTGCTTACCCTGGGATAAGCAAAGTGAAATCTGTCCACCTTTTTGGGAACCTGAGAAGTACCTATGATCTGGACTGGCCATTGTTGGAAATAGGATACTGGATTTGATGGACCTTGCTGTGACCCAATATGGCATATCTTATGTTCTTATCTCTTTGGAAAAACATTCATAGAAACATGATGCAGAGAAAGCCGATATGGCCTATCTAGTCTGCCCAACTACAACAGTCCCCTTTTTTCCTTTAGAGATCCTTTGTGTTTGTCCCACGCTTTTTTGAATTCCGATACTGTTCTCGTCTCTATTACCTCCACTGGGAGACTATTCCACACATCTACCACTTTTTCCGTAAAGAAATATTTCTGCATATTACTCCTGAATCTATCCACTTTCACTCTTATCCTATGTCCCCTCATTGCAGAGCTTTCAATCATATAACTTTTAATCCAAAACTTTTGATATTCTAGTTTATCCTATAAATTTTTGTTTTTCCTGTGTTATAAATGAAATTGGAATTCACATGCTCTCTATCAAAATTTACTTAGTTCACTCCACTCTACTATCAGGTCAATTTCCAAAAGGCTTTACATGGATCCAGTCACTGTTATAAATCATCTATCTGTCCCTTTTTAAAATGTATATGAAAACTGTGGGACTGAACATGCAAAATGCGGTCCGTTGTGGGGTGGAGTCAAGGCGGGACTAGAAATTATCCAGACAGTGTCCGATTATCACTAGTATCTGGATAATGGTCAGCAGTAAGTGGGAAATATGCTTAATCAGTGACCACGATTATCCATTAGAGACACTGCATATATGCATGTTTCTTTTTTTTTCCCATTTACTGTTTATTAAGAAATCAACCACAACTTATACAACAAATTATTACATTCATGTTTTGACAGGCCTGTCCCTTCCTTCCCCTAATACAGTATCCCTCAGTCCCCCCCTGTATTACTAATTAAAAATTTATTTGGATCAGCAAGGAATATTGAACTTTTGAGCCATCCTGTGAGGAATCATGCTGAGCCAGAGCCATCCTGTGAGAAATCATGCTGAGCCAGCTGTTTACTAGCTTACTAGCCAGGAGACAGAAGCTGTGGGGAGTGATTGACCAGAATTGGGTATTAACTCGGAGAACAAACAGAGGCTGGGAGCAAACAAAGGCTGGAGAAAGACTGGTCAAATTACTGTTGAACAAAGGTGTATGGGGTGGAGAATATCTGTAGAGAAAAGCTCATATGAGGAGTCATGAGGTCCAGCTGCAACACACTTACAGCCTATATATAGAGAGAGAAAATCCAGAACAGAGAGAGAGTAGATATCCGCTTGGTCAGGTGCATGCCAACGTGTGAAGAATCCCAGACCTTTCACCAGCCTTCGCTGAGGTTCTCCCTGTTGATGTTAAAGGGCTGCGATGATGGCAGTTTGGTGACTGTTCTTGTAGGGCTGCGATGATAGCAGTTTGGTGACGCATTGTTCTGTTCTTGTAAGGGACAGGGACTTTGGAGATGCAATATCAATTGTCTTATTGTCATTGTAATATCACTAACTTATTGTTCTATTGTAATGTCACTAACTTATTGTCAAGCTAATTGTCATATTAAATAGCTTATTAAATACTATGCATGTGTGGTTGAATGATCTTGAATTTAATAGAATCCTAGGCAATACACCCCCTCTTCCTACCCCCTAAACCACACAAACTATAGGAGTATGGCATTCCACATTCCAATCCTATCATTGACGAAGGAGGTTGCTGTAAGACGATACATCAAACAGAGGTGCCCCTCTCTACCCTTAACCTCCTCTAGAGTGGGCACCTCTAACGATCTCCATTTCCGTGCAATCATTTGCCTGGTGGCCATACAAACTATTCCCCACCATCCATGGCCCTTTTATTTTATTTATTTATTTTATTTATTATTTAGCATTTCTTATATACCGCCTTTCATGATATCAAGGTGGTTTACATTGAACAAACTGAAATTACATTGAACAGGGCATTATAACTTGGTTCCCCTCTTCATTTTCTACATTTAGCAGGGCCAAACAAGTGCCCAAACCTATATTTTCACTCATAATCTCTTGTAACCACTCAGCCACTCCCTGCTATAGAGGGCCTAAATGGGCACACTCCCACCATATGTGGAGAAATGATCCCACTTCTCCACATTCTCTCCAACAACCTGCTTAACCCCCCTGCCATTTTTGCAGTCTCTGGGGCGTCAAATACCACCTGTACAGCATTTTATAATTATGATGCAAAATATTACTGGACAAAACTCCCTTAAACAGCCCCTTACAGGCCCGTTCCCACTGTTCTCCGTCCCAGCACCTATTAAGATCACCCTCCTATGCTTTCCTATGAGACCACGTATCACAATTCGCTACTTCCATTGCCTTATACAATTTAGAAATGAGACCCTTAACTTCTCACCTTTCAAATAACCCATCGATGTCCCCTCCTTTTGGGCCATCCCCCCTCTTCTCTATATTCCTACAAAAATGGAGGGCTTGTATATACCTATATCAATCTTCGTTAGGTAGCTGATATTCATACTGTAGTTCCTCAAAGTTCACCCACTCTCCTCTTTCTTTAAACTGCCCCACGTGTCGCAGCCCCAACACAGCCCACATTCTAAAGGTTGGGTCACATTCTCCCAGTGGGAATTCTGGATTATCCACCAGAGGTGTAAATTTAGAACACCCTTGGGCTCCATACCATCTCCCCTGCCACTTCCGCCAATTCTGCAATGTGAGAGTTATAAATGGATTCCTTGCTTCCGCCTGAGTGGATCCCCCCCCCCCCTATAAGCCAGATTACATTCATAAAATCTATCTTCTGTCTCATCCCCTGTCCCTCCATTTGCACCCACTCAACTTGCCCCCTCTGCTCCCATTCAAACACTGCCCGCACTCGGGCTGCCTCATAATATCTAGACAACAGAGGTACCCCCAACCCTCCTATCTTCTTATTGGCACACAAGATGCTTTTTGCTACTCGGGATTTTCTTCCCTTCCAAATATACTTCATAATCCTGTTTTGCAACTTATTTAGGAACCCTACAGGAACTTCTATTGGTAAGTTCATAAATAGATATAATAACCTAGGGACCAAAATCATCTTAGCTAATTCTATCCTACCCAAGATACCTCATATTTCCCCCACTCATCTAACTCCCGTAACATATTGTTCCTAGCTACAACATCGTTCTCCCGGAACATCATGTTACTCTGTGCCGTAATCTGCACTCCTAAGTACCTAATACTACCTTTCACCCACCTAAAAGGAACATTCTGCTGTAGATGATCCTCTTCATCCTTTTTTATGGTTAGGTTCAATACCTCAGACTTAGTAGCATTCATACAAAACCCGGATACTTCTCCATACCCATTTAATTCCTCTAAAATCGCTTTTAGTGACCTTTTCGGGTCCGATATGAAAAACAATACATCGTCCGCGAACAACAAAATCTTGTGGGAATGCTGTCCCACTTGCATCCCTGATATATCTACCTGATCCCGAATCCGCTGCGCCATGGGATCCATTGGTAAGATGAATAACAAAGGTGTCAAAGGGCAACCCTGCCGAGTTCCCCTGCATAATTCAAAGGCCCTTGTTACCGATCCATTAATTTTTAAGCAGGCCATTGGCATTTTATATAGAATCTTTATCCAATTTAAGAAAGAGCCTGCTATGCCCACTTTTTCTAACACCTTAAATAGGAAAGCCCAACTTACCCTATCAAAAGCCTTTTCGGCATCAACTGCCAAAAAAGCTAAATCTTGCCCCCTCTCTTCCCCCCACCACATCACATTCAAGGCCCTTCGAATGTTATCAGATGTATACCACCCGGGTACAAACCCGGATTGGTTCTGATGTATCAATCTACCCAGGAACGGCATCAACTTATTGGCTAAAATCCTTGTAAAGATCTTTAAATCTCCCCACAAAAGCGAAATGGGCCGATATGAACCACATTCTATCGGATCCTTCCTTTCTTTGCGTAATATGCTGATCCCCGCCATATGCAATGATGCCAGCATCATGTGCTCTGTATAAAAGGAGTTATACATTTTTGCAAGTGGCCCAACCAGGTCTCCCGATAATACTTTGTAAAACCTATTGGGGCATCCGTCTAACCCAGGGGCTTTATGCAAATGCAAAATTTTAATCACAGCCAATATCTCTTACTCCCCAATTGGGCCTGAAATCTCCTCTGCCTCCTCACTAGTAAGCTGAGGAAGTGTAAGCTTCCCTAAATAGTCTTGTACTTTCCCCTCCTCCTCTGGAGTTTCCGGGGAGTACAGCTTCTGATAAAATTGGAAAAACCTTTTGTCAATATCTTTCCCAGCCCACAATAATTTCCCCTCTGCGTCTCTAATTTTAACTATAGTATTTCTAGTTTTTAATTTTTAAACCTTATGGGCTAGCAGTCTCCCCGCCTTATTGCTAAATTCAAAACTCTTCTGCTTCAGCATAGTAAGTTTATACCTAATATCTTGCATATGTAACTTATTCATTTCCCCACGCAGCCCATTCAGCTCCCTCCTCAACTTAATATCTACCGGATCCCTTTTCAACTTTTTTTCCACCCCCCCAATTGCAGCCAACAATTTCACTTGTTGCTGAAATCTCATCTTCTTTCGATGTGCCCCCAACGCAATAAATTTCCCCCTTACACCAGCTTTCAGGCAATCCCAGATTGTACACGGAGAGCACCCCCCCATATCATTCAACAAAACATGCTCTTCTATTCCTGTCTTGATCTGTCTCACTACCTCTTTGTCTTCCAATAGAGATTCATTCAGTTTCCACCATGTTCTATTTAATCTTGGATCCCCCACTTGTATCCTACATGTTACTGGGGCATGGTCAGACCATGTTCGCTCTCTAATTTCACATTTATCTACTTCAGCCATTAAATCTTTGTCGATAAGGATCAAATCAATTTGAGAGTACACCTCGTGCACCGCTGAGAAAAATGAATAATCTCGCTGCTCCACATTCACCTCCCTCCATACATGTACCGAATCCAGCCCCTCTAGCATTTGCTTCAAACGCGCTCTATGCTGTCGTGGGGTCGAGGTTACCCCTTTCGAGGTATCTATTTGTGGATTGAGAGTAACATTAAAGTCTCCTCCCACAATCAATTTTCCCATATAACACATTCTGAAGCTCCCGAAAAAATTGCGCCTGATTAGTGTTTGGTACTCACCAGGGTATAAGTCATCTGCCCCCATTGCAATTTCACAATCACATATCTCCCCTTTTTATCTTTGATTATTTCCCCTACTTGCCCCAGAATTCTGGCAGACAGCAAAATTCCCACCCCTCCTTTCTTCTTTTCCAATTTATTTGAAGCAAAAAACTGCTGGGGATAGAGGGGGTGCCCCACCCACCCCTCATCTTTGGGTAGAAGATGTGCCTCCTGTATAAAAATAATATCACCTTTCAATCTTGTACATTCTTTCACTAAAAGTTGTCTCTTTTTAAAGGAGTTGAGGCCTCTGACATTCATAGTTATTAGATTAATTTCTGGCATTCACAATATCTCTCCCCCGGACAATTACCATCTCCCTCCTTGTCTATTTCGCCCCCCCTGCTCCCATTCCCTTCCTCCCCCTCCCATCCTCTCCCCTCCCCCACCCCACCCCTCCCCTCCCCCCCTTCCCCATCCCCCCTCCCAGCTGCCCCCCTTCATCAGATGCATTAAATAGACCACCTTCTGGTGGCACCAGGCCAGATGGTCCCCAATATTCTCATTAACATGCTATCCCCATAGAGAACAAACAGAATTACATCCCTCTTCAAGTTTCGCTCGCTCCCTCCCCCTCTCTGAACCTCCCACAGTGACCAACAGCTCACCACATACATATCCAATTTTCTCAGTATAAAATACCATTTGAGAAACCCTGTAGTTTGCCAAGGCAAAACAAGTAAGGAAAACAACCTCCACAACAATGGGGCCGCTTTAGCCCTGCTAGATTCCCAGCATCCCCAGAGCAAACAGAAAAAAGGCACAGATTCAGAGCATTCCTGTTGATCACTTAATCAGCCTCTGGCGTCTCAGTCGTTTTTCCCCTCCAGGCACTCGGCTCTACTGTTTCTGTGAGTCTTTTTCAAGGCCTCCCTTTTCTATTGGCCCCTGATTGACTGTCAGCTTTACAGGGATGTCAGTCCAGCCAGCCTGTTTCATGCTCGCTAACGCAGCTTCCACCGAATGTATAGTCATCGTTTTCACGATGATGGTAAATTGTAGGCCTACAGGGAACAGCCATCTGTAGCGCACATTTTCTTCCCTCAGCTTTCTGGTCACTGTTTGATATTCCCGGCACTTCCTCATCATAATGCTCGATCTATCAGCATACACTTCCACCTCAGCTCCCTGCCACTGGACCTTGCCCATCTTCCTTGACGCCAGCATCACCAGCTCCTTAGATCTGAATTCGTGCAGGCAGACCACTACATCCCTCACTTTATTTTCCCTCCTTGGACCTACAGCTCTATGAGCCTTATCTACAGTGAGGCACATTCCTTCCACAGTCACATCTGACGCTTTGAGGACCGCTCCACAGAAATCCTCTGCCAGAGATATATAATTAACTGTGCCCTCACCTTCAGGTAGACCCCTAAAGTTCGATCTTCAGGACCGGTTTTCTAGGTCCTCCACTTTCTGCCATAATTCGTTGTGTACCTCGCTCAAAGAATCCAATCGCTCATAGGGTGCATACCGACCCTCCTGCTCTTCCACTCTGTTCGCCATTTCCTCTAGCCGTGCACCCAACGAGGCCATGTCACTTTTTATTTCTTGAAGCCATCCATGCACTCCCAATTTTAGCGCTCCAAATTCTTGCTTGGTTGATTCAAACCACTCTTTCAAATCTGTCCTAAGCGCCTATATTTCACTCGGAGTGCCTTTCACGGCTTTGCTCTCCTCTGTTCTGCCTTGCTCACCGCTGCTCACCACCATTTCCCCCATGTGGTTCTTAGCTCCTACTGTGCCTTTGAAGGAGAATGATTTTAAATCAACTCCTGCTTTCTTTGCTGCCATCCGCGTTGTCCTGGCCTCTCTAGCCACGTGCCCTTATCCTCCGGTACAAGGGGGGACTCTTATGCTGCAATCCGTTTCCCTCCTGTGGGTGATTATCTTACATCCTTGCCGGAGTTTTGTTCTTAAGCAGCCATCATGGCGCTGACGTCACCGGAAGTCCCCATATATGCATGTTTCTAAACAACGTGACCAACATTAAAAAACATACATCGGCCATGATACTGAAAATTCCCCATGATATATTTCTTCACACAAATTTGCACTGTAAACTCATTAGAGATCTGTTTGGTAGAATGAGAATAAAAATTAGCTCTTTTCAATCACATCCCCTGGTCTGGATAGAGTTTTGCCTTGACAGACGGTTTCTCTGAATTCAGAAATCTTAATTGATTTTTCGTATGAATAAAATATACTTGAATAAAAATAAATTGAAATGAACAAATCTGTATGTACATGGTAGAGCAGAAGACTAATTATTCAACATATATTTCTAAAGATAGCTGTAAACACTGGCAGTAGCTATTTCATATTTATGTCTACGACACACTACATTTCAACAGAGGCTGACAGCTAAGACTCTATTAGATTTCTAAATGTTCAGGATTAATTTTATAGCCAATGAGATTAAGGGCCCAAAAGCCTCCAAATTAACTGTTGAAGGGGTTCCCAGAATCTTCCCATACAGTTAACACAGAGGCCCTACACATGAGTGGCATTTTAAAAGGGCCGATTAGGGTGAATCTGGGATGTCCAGAGCACTATGCCCAAATTTCCAGGGAAGCAGCAGCAGTGAAGAGAGGCACACGCAAGTGCCTTCTGAAATCACACCGCTTCCACCATAAAAGTTGCAAGTCCCTGCAACCGGGTCTAGAGATAGGCCCGTGGATATAGCAAGGCTGGTTACATGCAGGCCATGTTAGAAATGTGAATGTCTACAAAATGCATGGCCGAAGAAACAGTACATAGATGTGTCGCCCAAGTATTTCAGAGCAAGGGTGTCTATGCTATGATACAGGCCATTTTAGATCTTTAGATGTGAGATGGTGGGGACGTACAATGAATATACTGTTAATTAACATGCAGGTTTTTATGAACTGGTGAAATTTACTGTGGTACTGAGAGCACATTTCCCTCTGGAAGAGTTATGCCACAGAATGAGAACTTTTTTGCAACTTAATTGGTATGGATGCATCAACGGTTAGGACCAGCCATGCTTGGACTGTTCTAAAATTGCACGGCAGCGTGCATCTCTGTAGAACTGCCCAGGCCATGCCGTAGATCAGTTGTTTACACCACCAAAAAGTAGAAATACTAGGGGACATGCAATGAAGCTACAATGTAACCCATTTAAGTCTAATAAGACAAAATATTTTTTCACTCAACGTATAGTCAAACTCTGGAATTCATTATTGGAGGATGTAGTAAAAGCCGTTAGTGTATCTGGGTTTAAAACAAAAGTTTGGACAAGTTCCTAGAGGAATGGTCCATAAACCATTATTAAAGGGACCCAGGAAATCCACTGCTTACCCTGGAATGCAAGCATTGTGGAATCTGTGTGTCTTTTTGGGAACCTGCTAAGTACTTGTGGCCTGGATTGACCACTATTGGAAACAGGATACTGGGCTTGATGGACCTTGGTCTGAACCAGTCTGGCATTTCTTATCTTCTTATGTTCTCTTTGTGACTTGACTGTTTATATGGCTCTGGGGATGTCTTTGTGATTTGCATGTCTGAAGCCCTGTTTACAGACATCGCAATCTCGAACGGAGCTTCTAAAATGATGCCTTACTGCGCACTGACTGCATTACAGACATTGCAGATGTACCGAACGCCACCTTCTGCGCATTCTGCAGTGTTAACAGGTAATGTGTGGAACTGTAGCACATATTAAGGATACGGGCGCAGTCACTGCTCGCCCCATTACAGTCTGTCGGTTAACATGGGAATTACTGCATGCTCATGGGGTTATTTTAGGAGCATCCCCACACATGAACAGCAGCATAGAACACACATGTACATGTGATTTTAGAAAACCACTATTTACATGTGAGTATGCTTATCGCATCTAGATGTAAAGGGGGCATTGTTGGGGCACAGAGAGGGAGTGGTTTGGGCAGACCTAAAGTAATGATGCAAATTCTCCATCTGACAATGGGAATCCACAGTGAAATCTTGATGTCGGCATTTATAGCTGCCCCAAGGCATGAATCTATAGCTGCTTGAAGGAGCAGATATCAAAGCCATCAAGGCCCCTGACATCACTCCTTCTCTGACATCCAATCACCCCCTCCTGCAGGAATCCAATTCCCCCCGTATCAAGCCCCCCACGTGTCCCTCCATAAGAACCCCCACCTCCTGAACCCCCTCCCCTGGCTCTTACATGGGGCCATGGAGTCTAATGTGAGCAGCAGCAGCCCCCAGTTGCTTCTGCTCTTGGAGCCCCAGGTTCAAAATGGCACCTATGACCTCTTGGTACTACCATTAAAGATTAGGCTGACAAATGGCATTTCTTTTATACATTAAAAATAAAAAAAACAGATGCCAAAGTTAAGACTTTGTAATAGCTCTTCTAGCAGAAATAGCAACTTCAAAATGTTTCCTGTAGCCAGCTAAGGGTCTTTTTTTCTTGCTTTTGGAATTTTTCCCCACTCTTTTAGTTCAGACATATTCCCAGGTCTCCTTGCATGTCTGAGGCCTTCCCATAGATTTCAATACTAGTCAAGTTTAGGGATTGTGAACCCTCATCTATGTTTCCTGCAAGAACTTCATAGTTGATTTTGGGTACGTTTCGGATTGCTGTGTTGCTGAACTATCCACAGTCTATTCAACTTCAGTTTCTTCACTGACTCTCTGATACTAGCTGCTAGAATATATTAACATTTAGTTGAATCCATTCTTCCTTCCAACCACACCATAAGAACATAAGATATGCCATACTGGGTCAGATCAAGGTCCATCAAGCCCAGTATCCTGTTTCCAACAGTGGCCGATCCACGTCATAAGTTCCTGTGCTACTGGTTGTCAAATAATTCAAAGCATAATAGATTCATTTCCATGCCTTACAGGTGATGGGGTGCTCGTTTCCTCAAATGCATTACCCTTTTCTTTTCAAATGACTCCTGGTGGTTTTGGAGGAACGGTTCCAGTTTTGTTCCATCGGTCCAGAGTAGTTTATTCCAGAAAGTTTATGACTTATCAAAGTTTTCTTTTCCATGCTTTAGAAAATAACACTTGTGATGAGGATATAGAAAAGTTTTGTTCTAACAATTTTCTCTTGCATAAGTGTTCTAAGTGAATAAGAAGAGAGTGAGTGTTATGCAGAAGTGGATGGAGAACCAACGTAATGCTCTGAAGAGAGAGGTTACATGGCCATAAGGACCCTGAAGAAATAGTCACGCTGCTTCATGCTGAATAGATTGTAGTGCTCTGTGGAAGACCCCCTGAGGAACAGATTGGAGCATTCTAAATGGGAGGCAATGAGAGAGTGCACGAGTGTTTTCTTAGCCAGCTCAGAAAGGGAAAAATGACACACTTTAACAGTATTTTGGATCTATGTATTGAAAAAGAGAAAGGCATCAAAGATGACCTAGAGGTTACAGGCTAAAGAAACTGGAAAATGAAAACACTATCCACAGTAGCAGAAAACTAGGGAAATGGGGCTTTTGGGGGGGGGGGAGAGATAAGGAATTCCATTTTGGCCATGTTAAGTTGAAGCTGGCCAAAAAGAAAAATCACTCCACAAATGCACAATTTCGAAACGTGTTGTACATTAAAAACGACACAGAGGAGAAAAGGCCTCAGAACTGAATCACAGAGCTAACAGTGGGCAGTGACTGCCCTAAGCTCAATACAGAAACATCAGTAGCCAAAAAAACTCCTCCACTCTTACATATACTTCTGTTCTGAACTGGAGCATAAAAGGTAGAAAACATATCCATGTATTTATCTCAGGAATGAAAGTCCTCCATTTTCAGATGACACAATCAATAACATTACAGCATTATAACAAGGTGAACCCCAACGCCACCAACGATGCCGGCTAGGCGTTTCGCCGAGTGCTTTATCAAGGGGAACCTCATGTGCTGCAGGAGAGAACAGAAAACTACCATAAACAACAACGTGAAAAATAGCAAAACACAAGCTTAGCCCTTAACGCTATACCATAAGGACATTTTCCATACAGAACCACATACCACACTAACCTGAAGAGATGTAAAGAAGACTTCTCATACAATCAGACAGCAACCACCATACTGATTACAGGAGAAGGCGGTATATAAATCCTCTTAAATACACCTATGTAGATTCCATTCACAACAAGTCTATGACGACTGACAAAAAGCATATGAAAGTGTCCAAACACACAATCAATCAAGAAACCACCCACCCACAACCTTCATAAACAGATATTCCACTCAATCTGGGCGTTAAGCTCATGAGGTGCAACTGTCCCAAGTCGAAAGATCCATTCTTGTTCCCATCGGCCCAACAGTTTAGCTGCATAAGACGTACCACTAGTAGCCATGACATGATCAATACAAAAGCAGCGTAGATCTGAAAACCTATGGCCGGTGTCCAAACAATGCTGTACAATAGGGGCCTCAGTCCAACTACACCGCAGGACACGCTTAGCTTTTCTGATAAACATATTGAAGACTTATTAAGGGAAGCTTCTCCATTTGTGGATGTTTCAGAATCTCAATCCACTAACACCTGGGAAACTCTTTTTACTCTTAAGAAGAAACTGGTTCGAACTGAGTTACATCGATCTTCGTTGCTCGAATACATGTGACAACAACAGATCCCTAGGGGTCTCCATATGTAGAAAGAGCCACACTTGCCTATGGCTGATGCTTCCTTTATAGGGAAATGGAATCAAATTTTAAATAAATGCTGCTTGTATCTTATGATCCTGGAAGTTGTTACCACCAAGGAGATAATTGGGCCTCCAAAGAAAGATGCCAATGAGAAGCTGGAGGCTTTAAGACCTAGTTTCAGCTGAGTCTTTTCAACAACAACATGATGATTTGCATAGACAAGTTGATCAGTTTCGTGCAGAAGTTAAGAAGATCAAAATGAAAAAAAATATCATGTAATTACGCCGATTACACAACAGGGTATGTGTACCCTTGGATGAATCCTAATCGGAAGGAAGAGAGAACACGTAGGCGAGTGGATTTTGAATTAATGTCTGATGAGTCTTCCCATACTGATGATGATCAATCTATCAAGGGTGATTTTTTTAGGACAAGGCCACAACAAGAAGAAACATGTGGGACGAGGCAGACGGACAGACAATGTTGTTCCACCAGTGGTGTGCAGAAAGGGTCGGAGTCCGCCAAAGACATCGAACGATCTTTAGTGGTGAATTTGTCAGATGCCCAGTTAACTTCTGTTCAGATTTCTTTGCTGAACAAAGGCTTGTCTTTGTTCCTTCTAGGGCATTTGACTCATTTCAATTCTGTGTGGATTTTGAACAATTCATGCGGAAACTTCATTTAAGAGTTTTTTTCTGCCACTCCTGTTACATCAGATGAAGACTCTTGTTCTCCTGTTTTACAGTCCACTGTGTCTTCATCTGACCTTGTCCTTCCTGCATCAGTTTCAGTTAAGAGAGTGAGTTTACCTTTTAGATCTACATAGTGCCCTCCAGACCCTATGCATCCAGCTTTGGTGACCTTTCAACAACTGGTTTTGCGGGAAGTGGTCCATCTTAAACATTCCAATATGAGGAAAACATATTGGGCATTGGCAAAATTCGAGCGACAAGCCCGTCAGCAATTGTGCTCTATGGCCGGGTTGGTCATCAGAAAGGCTGACAAGGGTGGAGCTATTGTATTACTTAATAAGACTGACTATTTGGCTGAAGCATATTGACAATTGAGTGATCTTACAGTATATGTTGTTTTGGATCAGGACTGTACTGGGTTCTTACAAAAACATATACTGGATTTGACTACGTCAGCAGTGTGGTGTCAATGTATTACCAAGAAAAAGTCCTCTTTTTTGAATCTACCATATGTTCGACCGGCACATTTTTATCTTCTACCAAAGATTCATAAACGTTTGATCAAACCTCCAGAACGACTTATTGTTTCTACGAGAGGCTCTCTTCTAGAGCCGCTGTCTGTGTTTGTGGACTCTTTTTTACACCCGCTGCTGACCACTATCCTTTCTTTTTTGAGGGACACTGTCTATTTTCTTAATGTTCTGTCTGAGGCTGACACTTTGTTGGTGACTTTGGATGTCACCTCATTGTATACTAATATTCCCCAACAGGAAGCTCTACTGGTTATTCGGGAGGTTTTGATTTCTCGTGGGGATGTGTCTGAGGTCCTTTTAGATATTCTGATGCAATTGGCTGAGTTAGCTATGACTCAGAATTTTTTTGTGTTCGAGGGACATATGTACCAACAAGTTTTAGGAGTAGCTATGGGGGCTACTTTTGCTCCTTCGGTGGCTTATCTCTACATGGGTGCATTTGAACGGAAATGGCTACATGCATTCCCTTTTTGGTCTCATATTAAAGTTTGGCGAAGATTCATTGATGATGTATTTTTGCTATGGCAAGGGTCAGTTGAAGATCTTATGGGGTTCCATCACAGCTGAATGGTTGCCATCCAGCTATACAATTTACCCTTTCATATCATGAATCTAGAATTGCTTTCCTGGATGTCTGGGTTATTAAACAACCTGCAGGTTGGGTGACTACTATACACCAACAAGATACTGATAGAAACACCTATTTGCATTTTGGCAGTGCCCACCCCTGAAGACTGGTTGAGGGTTTACCCTTCTCCCAGTTTTTACGTTTCCGTCGGAATTGTTCTGACTTGAGTGATTTTCAATGTCGTGCTCGTGTTTTAAAACACAATTTTGTAGCACGGGGTTATCCATGTGGGGTGGTTGAACGAGCCTATAAGCGGGCAAAATTTAATAATAAAGATTGACTGTTGTCCCTCCGCCTTTCCATTTCAGCCACATGTGATATGCAGCCTATACATTTTATAACACATTTTTTGCCTTTGAATTACCGTCTGCAGATGATAGTTAAATGGTGTTTTCATGTTACACAGGTTGTGCCAGGTCTTAAGGGAAAGACTTTCTTCTGTGTGTGGAAACGGAATCGGAATCTTGGAGACTTGCTAAGTCCTACAGTGTTGCCTGATGTTGAGGCCAGGGGTTTGGAGTTCCCATTGGGACATCGGGAATGTGGTGCTTGCTCTATTTGTGAGATAACTGATGTGGTTTCATTTTTTCTTCATAAGGGCGTGATTTATACCATCCGAAGCAGCACTACATGTGGCTCGAGTTTTGTAGTGTATGTGATTCACTGTCCCTGTAGTTTGATATATGTGGGTAAGACCATTCTCCCGTTTCGGGTTCAGATGGATGAACATAGGCGTAGAGTACGGTGTGGTTGGACTGAGGCCCCTATTGTACAGCATTGTCTGGATGCCGGCCATAAGTTTTCAGATCTATGCTGCTTTTGTATTGATCAAGTCATGGCTACTAGTGGTACGTCTTATGCAGCTAAACTGTTGGGCCAATGGGAACAAGAATGGATCTTTCAGCTTGGGACAGTTTCACCTCATGGGCTTAACGCTCAGATTGAGTGGACTATCTGTTTATGAAGGGGTGGGTGGGTGGTTTCTTGATTGATTGTGTGTTTGGACACTTTCATATGCTTTTTGTCAGTCGTTGTAGGCTCGTTGTGAACGGGATCTACGTAGCTGTTTGGTATTTTAAATTATGCTGGTCTAGGGCTATGACATTGGTTTATTGGTGGAGTGCTGCGGGTTTATGTTTCTGCACATGCACGGCGTTTCTGGTGGATGGCTGGAGCATTGGCAATATGGTGGTTGCTGTCTGATTGTATGAAAAGTCTTCTTTACATCTCTTCAGGTTAGTGTGGTATGTGGTTCTGTATGGAAAATGTCCTTATGGTATAGCGTTAAGGGCTAAGCTTGTGATTTGCTATTTTTCACGTTGTTGTTTATGGTAGTTTTCTGTTCTCTCCTGCAGCACATGAGGTTCCCCTTGATAAAGCGCTCGGCGCAACGCTTAGCTGGCATTGTTGGTGGCGTCGGGGTTCACGTTGTTATAATGCTGTGATGTTATTGACTGTGTTGTCTGGAAATGGAGGACTTTCATTCTTGAGATAAATACATGGATATGTTTTCTACCATTTATGCTCCAGTTGAGAACAGAAGTATATGTAAGAGCGGAGGAGTTTTTTTAGGCCACTGATGTTTCTGTATTGAGCTTAGGGCAGTCACTGCCCACTGTGTTAGCTCTGTGTTTGATACAGTTCTGAGGCCTTTTCTCCTCTGTGTCATTTTTAATGTACAACATGTTTGGAAATTATGCATTTGTGGAGTGATTTTTCTTTTTGACTATTATCATTCACTCTGATATTGTGAATACAAGTTTAAACTGGCAGCTGGACATCCAGGTGGTGATGTAAGAGAAGTAGACAGATTTGTGACTGGATTTTTGGTAACGTCTGGTGCAGAGCAACGCTCCTGCAAAATTACACAGGAGTCCTCCACCCACCTGCTGCTGGAAGAAGGAAGTGCAAGGAATAAGCACTATTTATTTATTAATTCATGATTTATCATGTCCTTTCAAATTGCTTAGGGCAGATTACAAATTGCATGCATAATAATAAAAAAATAACATAACACAGACTAACAAGAGCAATATCACAGCACCTCTCTCTTCCAGTAGCAACACAAGTTGAGGTCTCCCACACAACTTTGCGGGAACGTTTGTGCAGAGAGGTAGATCTTGGAGTCATGAGTGTAAAAATGGTATCAAAGCAGTGGGACGAGATTAGATTGCTGAGGGGTAATTGTAGAGAGAAAAGAGAAGAGGGTCCGGGTCAGACTATAGTGGTGGAAGAAGTATCTCAACATGATGGAAAAGGTAAGATAAAACAACATAGATAAGATTTCCAAAATTCACATGTATACCATAGGAGATAGATGGTGATCAACAGTGACACTGTCATAAGAAGCAAATGAGTCAAGGAAGATGAGGATGGAATAAAGGCACTTGGTGTATGCCAAAATGAAGTCCCGGGAGACTCTTACGGTTTCTGTGGAAGGCAGAGGATGACTGCCAAACTGGAGTGGAGCTAGAATGGTTTGAGATGAAAGAAACTCAAGACAGCAGAGGTGAATGGTACATTTGAAAACAGAGTTGGAAATGGGACAGTAGTTAGCAGGGCAGGCAGGATCCAGGGAAGCCTGTTGAGGAGTGATGAGATTAAATCTAGACTCCGTGAGGCCGAGGAACCTCCAGTCAGACAAGCTGAAAATAAACCTGCAGAAAAACAACAAGAATTGTCTGAGCACTCAGCCGCACTCCTTTCTCATTCCATACACAAATTATCCTCTAAAAAAGGGTTCTAACAAACTGAAAATGAAAAAGAATCAATACTGTATTAAAGCCTGACTTCTGCAACCCAGCTTGTCAAGCGACCACTGACAAATGAAGGCTGATGGATGGAGAACGGAGCATTGTGTATTCAGGACTTTTTTCCCTCATTCCCCTCCTGCGGGCAGAATGTTCTTTTCTTTATCTACAATTAGGTTTTCTAAATCCTTGCCAAGCTTCTCTCGCACTCTCACTTCAGGATGTCAAGTACACAATGAAGTGATTGACAAGGCATGACAGTCACTGCTCCGCTGTCAGTTCAAGTTCACCAAGGACAAAGGTAACTCCTTATCCCCACAATGACCACTGAAAATATTTTAAAGATGTACACATTTATCTCCCCTCTCCCCAAAGACACGTTGAAGAAGGCACTTCTAAATCTCAAGGATGCGGAACTGGGTCTTCTCCTGCTTGAACTAATCGAGTAAGCTGAAGGTCTCTTCTCCAAATACACTTTCATTGCAGGTCCCGGGATTTTAACTATAAGAACATAAGAAATGCCATACTGGATGAGACCAGAGGGAGGAGTGGCCTCATGGATGGGGCAAGTTACCTCTGGCCAGAAGGTCAGGGGTTCAAATCCCACTAGAGGACAGCAACCTTGGGTCAGAAGGACTGGTGTTTCTAATCCCACAGGTGCTCCTTGTGGTCTTGGGCAAGCCACTTAACCCTCCATAGCCCATGTTCTCTGTAAAATAGTTATCTCCAAGCTATAATGCCCAGTTCAATGTAATTTCAGTTTGTTCAATGTAAACTGCCTTGATATCATGAAAGGCAGTATATAAGAAATGTTAAATAAATCAAGCCCAGTATCCTGTGGCCAATCAAGGTGAAATGTATCTGGCACCATCCCAGAAAGTAGAGAGATATTTTATGCTGCTTATCCCAAGGATTACCCAAGTCTACCTTAAGAAGAGTCTATTGACTTTCTCCAGGAATCTGTCCAAATCTTTTTTAAACCCAGTTACAGTAACTACTTTTATCTCACCCTCCAGCAAAGAGTTCCAGAGCTCAAATATGCATGGAGTGAAAAAAATATGTTCTCCTATTTGTTTTAAATGTACTATTTACTAATTTTAGCCTTTGTACTTTCTGGAAGAGTAGACAATCTCTGTGTTTCCCATTCCTCTCCATTCGAGATTTCGTAAACCTCTATCATATCTCCCTTCAGCTGTCTCTTTCAGATGATAAAGGTCTTTACTTCTTCTGGTTTCAGTACACTGGTCGTTTTCATATAAGCACTCAAACAAGGCCGAGTTCCTAAAAGACAACAGAAGCAGTCTCATTTTTCCCAAAATATAGCTGCACCGTGGCTTATGATACTTATCTTACATGACCAAAGCAAGGGCATGGGAGACCCCACCTAACGCCTCCATAGATCAAAGGGGCGTATTTACTAGAGTGCTGCAGGTAGCGAGGGACTAGCATGCGGTTAGCATCCATTTCTAACGTTACAGGGGCAGAGAGGCTGAGGCAAAAGCAGGGGGTGAGGCTGCGGCAGAGAAGCAATGCCACACTCGGTGTGTTGGATACGTAACAGTAGTGATTGCACCTCAAGTGTGCATGTGCATGCTATGTGTACCTCTCTTTTGCGTGTTAAGACCAGTGCGACCCCCCTAGAAAGAAGTAAGTCATTGGAACCACATAACCGTGCTGTGTGGAAGGTAGGAGCACACATCCCCATGGTTCAGAAACAGAGCAGCAGCATCCTGTACACATGGGAGGAAGCTGACTACCATACCCAACAGAGAAAACAGACTACAACATTTGGCCCCCAAGCCCACCAATAGAGCACAGTGCACGTAGCCAGTGAAAAGCAGTGAAGTCTGATTAGGAAATATGTGCACCCTTCTGCATAACACAGAGCTATGGGTCTAAGTACGAAGGGACGGGACATGCAAATCAGGGAAAATAGAGGGAGCCGCAGCCACATCTGTGGGAGTTAAATTGCAAATTCTGCGTGTGCGTGTGCAGGGGGCCCATCTTCGAGATCGCATGGACACAGCAATGCCCAGCATGTGGGCTCTGGAGCATGCAACTCGCTCAATCTGAGTCACGTACTTGACAACTTAGATTCCCCCTCCGATTCATCAGCAGGAATATACTGTCCCCCCAGTACTCTCTCAATCTCTCATCCCCTTTCCTACCTTGAACCTACGGCTATGGCTCGGAGCTAATAGGGAAGTGCACTGATTTATTTTAATTGAAACCTTTTTCTATACCATCCCTTCCAGAGAACAGGTGTGATTTACATTGTAACAAACAGTTTACATAGAACATTATAAATGTGTTGTAACAATTAACTATTTACATGAAACTATGTACATTTGTACATGCATTTGGTTTCTTAGCATGAGAGTGCAAAATTGCTGTAATGATCCTTAACCTACAAATTAACACTACCAACTTGCGCATATAAAATGTTCTAACGCATGTTAAAAATATTTTATTAAATCAAAAATGCAAAACAAACTGAAAAAACACTCAAAAATTGAGAAAAATTCCAGAAATTCAAAAAAACCAAACAAATGTCACCAGTGAGCTAGCAACTCTTCAGTTGCACCCGTTCTCTGCCCCCCTTCAGCCCTACCTTCTGCTGGCTCTGATGCACAGCTATTCCTGCCACCTAATGTCAGAGTTGAAGCTAAAGAGACAGAATGAGCAGGGGTAAGGGAAACGGCGGAAGTGGTGGGCATCGATATTGAGATGGAAAAAGCTCAGCATGTATCCCAGCTGTCAGTCACAGGAGGTGCAACACTTCTAGGACCTTGCTCCTCGGGGGTTTATCATTCTGGCTAGATGTGCATATGAGCTCTTTATCCATCACTGAGTTCCCTTGCCTCACAAAGCTTTCTAATAACCTGTCCCCATCTGACCTCCTACTTTACATCCCCATGGCCTTGCGGGACAGTAATTGGCCAATACCTATTTACTGCATCAACGCAGTTGGTCTCTAGGAAATTGTACCCTGCTGGTAGCAGTCCAGCTCCCCATGGCCTACTGACCCTTGTTTTACTCTTACCCCATTGCTAGCTCTAGCTAGCTATTATCCGGCATCCATTTGTTGCAAGCAACCGGGTACTAACTTGCTTGGTCCAAGCCAGGCATCGCGTTGCCTGCAGTACTGCTGGGTCACAGAAACGGCTGCTTTTGATAACCGTGAAATATAATTATGGTTATTGCTCCATAAAGTTTGGGTCTGCAGTGTTCCCAAAGAATCTCTTCAGGGGGAAGAGCAAGACCTGGGTGTGATTGTTTCTGATGATCTTAACCCTGGAATTACCGAGATTTTTTGCACACACTGAAAATCGTTGGGGTCATAAATGACCCCACGACGAATTTTAATTGTTAACCATGAAAAATTTAAACTAAACAGACAAAATATTATTCTGAATTAATTATTTATTATATAAAGGTTAAATGTTTTGAAATTTAATGCTTTATCATAAAATTACATGAAGAAGAGTTGCCATGAAAGCAGTTTCTGCATGCACTTGATGTACACAGTAAAGTACTACAGTCATTTGCATGAGAGACAGACAATTTCTGAATGTTCTTTGCAAACATTGCGCTTGCAGGAGGTGCAAACTATGTTGCTTTTCTTGTCTTTTTCTCTGGAACAGCAGTGACACCTTGCCCTTTTCTTTGGGATCCCGACATTGCAAACAGCATCAGTGGCTTCTTCAATGCTGGAAGAAGTCTCGCTGCAATTACTCTGAAGCAGCTGCTTTCCTAATTCCAAGAGGAATAGACGACGTCTGTGCTTTGACTTGGACTGCCATTCTGGATTTAATGACATCCAAACAATGAAGGCTTTTAAAGCACTGATGTCCAACATGTTGTAGAAGATTGTCACTGGCCAGCATCTTGTCATTTGTTTTGTGGTATACGTGCGCAACATTTGATCTGCTGTATCTACTCCACCTTTACTAGAATTATAGTCCAAGATCATGCGTGTTTTTTTGTCTGGACGTGTGTTATCAACTTCTTGATCATGCAAACTGCTCAGAAGAACAACCACTTTTCCTTTCTTCGGGTAATAGGAAACCAGAGTGGCGTCATCGCAAAAGGCAAACAGTGAAGTGAATACCTCTCGGCCCTTTGCTGTTACAAATTCTGGAGGTAATTCTTTTCTGTTCTTTCAAATTGTCCCCAAAAGTGTCATTTGTTTTTCTAGCAAGTTCCGTGACAGGGATAAACTGCAGAAGAAATTGTCAACAGTAACATTTCTGCCAGATCACGTCAATCCTTCAGTGAGTTGCAGCACAACCCTTTCACCCTGATTCTGTTCCCTGTTTTGTCCGAGTTCCCTTCCTGTATATACTTGAAGACACAGAACATATGACGTTGCACTGTCACACAACATCCATAGCTTTATGCCATATTTCCCAGGTTTGCTGGGAATATATTTTCTGAACGGAACATGGCCACGAAATGTAAGCAGTTGCTCATCCACGGTAACATTTTCACCAGGAACAAAGGCATCACTTAGAGTTGCTTCCCAGGTATCAAAAACGTGTCTGATTGGAGCAAGCTTATCCACGCCTCACTGTTCACGTCTGTTGGTTGCATCATCAAATCTGAGAGCACAAGAAATTTGCTGAAAATGGTTACAGGCCATATTTTTGCCGAAAACAGAATGGCCATCTTCAAGGTACGGAGAGGAATGGCTAGCAGAAAAAAGGAGGTGATAATGCCTCTGTATAAGTCTTTGGTGCGACCTCATTTGGAGTATGGTGTGCAATTCTGGAGACCGCACCTTCAAAAGGATGTGAACAGGATGGAGTCGATGCAAAGGGTTGCTACTAAAATGATTAGTGGGCTTCATTATAAAGCACATGAGGACAGACTTAAGGATCTTAATATGTACACCTTAGAGGAAAGGCGGGATAGAGGTGATATGATTGAGATGTTTAAATACCTCCGTGGCATAAATGTTCAGGGAGAGAGCCTCTTTCAATTGAAAGCAAGTTCTGCTACGAGGGGACATGGGATGAGGGTGAAGGGAGATAGATTCAGGAGTGATATGCAGAAATATTTCTTTACAGAAAGAGTAGTGGATCTATGGAATAGACTCCCAGTGGAGGTGGTAGAGATGAGGACAGTAACTGAATTCAAAAAAGCATGGGACCAACACAGAGGATCTCTAAAGGTAAAAAGTGGACTGTTGTAGTTGTTGTTATGGAAGGACAGACTAGATAGGCCACGTGGTCTTTTTCTGTCATCATGTTTCTATGTTTCTAAGGTTCCACAACAAAACTATGGATTCATTTCGTGACTTGTACATGCCTGAGAGGATCAGAAGTCCAAGAAAACTTGAAATTCTCTGTCTGTCAAATCTTTCCAGGTGTCGTCATAAATGTGTCTTCCTTATTTGCTCGTCCACATCATGATTTCATTCAATAAGTTCTTCCTCATGAACAAGTGGAATGCTGCGAGAGGGCCATCAACATTTCGTACAGCATACCTTGTAGGACCTTGTTGTACGGGCATGACATTAGTTCTGGCGTATCTTCCAGCAGCTTGCTTTATAGGTTTCCTGTTCCATGATGTTGCATCCTTAGATACATAGGCTTCAATGGCAACATTTGTGCTTATAGTTGATGACCTCTTAGTTCCTCTACGACCACAACTAAGATTCCTCACAGATGATACTGACACCGAGGACTCCTGCCTTCTTCCCCGTCCAGCACAGCCTCGACCTGTAACTTGACTCTTTGCTGCAGGCGATGTTACCGGCTCAACATCAGTCTCACATTCACTTTGGCGACCAACTGCTGTCGCCATCTGAATCATGACTGTCATCATCAGATTTATCGCCCGAACTTGGCTGATATGCTTCTTCGCTTGCTGAATATGCTGCATCATCAGACGACTCAGAGCCATCACTGTCAGCATCTCGTTGCAATATTTCTCTTACTTGGGCAGCTGAATTCTTTTGTTTTGACATCATAAACAATAACCTAAAATAAATAAAGATAAAGTTGAATAAAATACAAAGCAGTTTTACTATAGGTGTACAATAATCGTGATGAACGAGCTGAAAGCCTTTAGATTTCATCGGAAATAATGAGAGAACGTACGATATCAATTACAAAAAATGTGTAATTTTCATAAAATAAGAGTACAAAAAATAAATGATACATAATTAATGATAAATACCTTTGTCAGATCAAAAAATTCACAAAACTGCAAATTGTATCACGATCCAAACCGGACGTAAGCAGCTGGGGTCAAAAATGACCCCACTGGTACTCTGTGCTGCAATTCATCAGTAGCGTCATCTAGCGGATGAAAATTATTCATCTCATGGCGCAATATAAAGAGAATATTGACATGTGAAAAGTCATAAAAAGATTGCATTCTTGAACAACTAGTTTCCGAGATACGCGTTGTGAAACTTTCAGTGGGGTCACTTTTGACCCCATCGGTACTCCCAGGGTTAAAGTGGCTAAACAGGTAGAAAAGTCAATGGCGAAAGCCAGAAGGATGCTTGGGTGTATAGGGAGAGGAATGGCCAGCAGAAGAAAGGAGGTGATAGTGCCTCTGTATAAGTCTCTAATGCGACCTCTGGAGGTTGCACCTTCAAAAAGATATAAGCAGGTTGGAGGCGGTGCAGAGGGTGGCTACTAAAATGGTTAGTGGTCTTCGTTATAAAGATATGAGAACAGACTTAAAGATCTTAATATGTATATGTTAGAGGAAAGGCGGGACAGAGGAGATATGTTAGAGATGTTTAAATATCTCTACGGCATAAATGCACAGGGAGAGAGCCTCTTTTGATTGAAAGCAAGTTCTGCTATGAGGGGACATGGGATGAGGGTGAAGGGGATAGACTCAGAAGTAATATGCACAAGAGAGCATGGGACAAACACAGACAATCTCTAAAGGATAAAAGGGGACTATAGTAGTTGATATGGAAGGGCAGATCGGATAGGTCATGTGGTCTTTTTCTGCCGTCACGTTTCTATGTTCCTTCAAAAGGTTCTGAAGTTAGATCCTAAAGCAAGAACTTTTCCTAGCTTTTGAAAGTATCAGTGCAGGTTAGTTTAAGCAGAACCTTTCTGTGCTTCATTCCTGGTATGGAGACGGTCTGTTGTACACTCGAATGCCAAGTGTTCTTTTAAGAACTGTTAGAGGCAGTGCTGGCAAAGTGCACTGTGCTATCAATAAGGCTAAAAATCTCTCTTTAAAATTTACTACCCAGCTTCTGCAATCACATGTGGCTTTACTTCTCTCTTTGTAGGGCCTTAATTTCTTATTAAATGTGTAATGTGCTCTAAACTCCATGCTATATCCTTGTTCCTGCAGTACACTACATTGCAGCTGGAGTTTAGTTTAATAGTCACCATTTTTGCCTGGATATTTATTTATTTATATTCTCTTATATACTGTGCTATTCTGCATCAGTGTGGTTTACATTGAACAAACTGAAATTACATTGAACAGGGCATTATAACTTGGAGATAACTATTTTACAGGGAACATGGGCTATGGAGGGTTAAGTGGCTTGCCCAAGACCACAAGGAGCACCTGTGGGACTAGAAACCCCAGTCCTTCTGGCCCAAGGTTGCTGTCCTCTAGTGGGATTTGAACCCCCAACCTTCCGGCCTGAAGTACTTTGCCCCAACCACTAGGCCACTCCTCCACTCCTATATAAGATCTGGTAGGGGAGGTGGGACATGAGAGAGAGCAGGATGACTTATTAGCTCTCGTCTCTCCCTGTATCCCCCCTCAGTTACTCGCATCTGTGCCCTTCTCCTCCACTGCCAACTCTAGACTCTCGTCCTTCCACCTGGTTGCACCGTACAGCTGGCATAAACCTCTTGAGTTAGACAGCCATGCTCCTCTCTGATTGTATTTAAACTCAGACTACAAACCCACCTGGCTGCTTTTTACAATATTAACCTTTTATTCATATTCATGTTGTTTTTACCCTTTCCCACAATACACGAGACTCCTTAAGTCTCTTATTTGTTTTCTTTGTCTGTCTCAAAGAGACTGTAAGCTCCACGGAGAGAGAGACGTCTCTCATGTATATAATATGAGGTTGATTCCAAATGGTGCATGCCTGGGCCGTCCGCACGCCGAAAACATAAATGGGGCCACGCACCCACGATTGCAGAATTGGGCACCTAGATGGCCCAGAGTGCACAATATTCTGCTGCAGGGGACGTCTCTGAGGCTGCCCGTCCTTACACAAAATGTTCCGGCTGGTGTAAATGGGCATCAGCATCCTGTTGCCATAACACTAACACGTCCAGCCAGAAGTGCCTCATTGACAGTCTGACAGTGGCCCTAGCACACCTCCATATGACTGTCAGTGGGGGCCCCCAAGGCCTGGATCAGGAGGTAGGAGCTGTCCTGCGACATCGCCATGGGGAAGAAGGGGCTGCAGCCTGCAAACCACAAAGTGCCCGGCACTTATTCCGCCATTGGGGTGGAATAAGCCAGACATCTATCTTAGTGCTGGGGTGTGTAAAGAGGCCTGTCTTGAATAGCCTCTGTACATTCCAGCACTTGACCACTCCCTCGCTCTACCCCCTTCTGCAAACATACAGCGTTCCTGCACAAACGTTGTGCACGTGCAGAGAGAACTGGTGGCCGAATAGGGGTTTGGAGCTCAGCGTGGCTTGGACGTCCAGCTCGCACATCCAACCCCACTATTCGCGACTCAGAATGCTCCGCAAAGTGAACAGTGATGGGCACGTCTAGCAGCACTATGGACGTAATAAATAGCACTAGTAGCAGACCAAGGTTGATGCCGTCTTCTCGACACTGAGGTGCAGCTCTTCCCCTCCCAGTAATAGCAGCAACTGCATCAAATGGTCCCCAGGACTGGGCGGGTTGGTTGGAGGATGCAGGGGGGACAGAGAGAGAGAGATGGAAGGGAACAGAGGAAATAATTATTTTTTAAATGTTTCATAAAGAAATCCTGGTGGCCAACTGGCAGGGCCATACCAAGGGCTGTGTGAGCAGTGTGGCTGTACAGGGTGCAAGCGTGGAAGGGGCGCTGATATCATCACTGGGCTTCAAGAAAGCCCAAAAACGGAGTTACAGCACATGGCAGGGGGCAGAGGGTGGCACCAGGTTCGTGAGTCATACAGATTGGGTTTCTATCTTGGTACGGTCCTGCCAACTGGGAAGAAGGGTGAAAGAGAGAGGGAGGGGCTAGTTGCTGGCGGGGGGGGGGGAGAGAGAGAAGGCCTAAGAGCAACATTGTTAATAAAACAGCTTTATATAATTGGCTAGCTCCCTACTGTACCTGAAATGACATGAAACCAAAGAGCAGATGGGGGGGGGGGGGTAGGAGAGAGCCCTTTTCCTCCTCTGTTCTCATCAGCCCTGCGGCTGGTCCACATAATTTAAGGAAGGTCGGGAGACAGACTCTGGCATATAAAAGGTTGAGAAATGCTGCACAAGGGTACTGTAGCTGTCCTCGCAGGTTTCATTTGCTCAGGATTACAGATTTAGGATTCTTCCTGGTACAGTTCCTAAAGCCACAGGCAGTGTGAAAACAACAGAAGGTTAATTCCACTTTAATCTCTGCTGTTTATCAGCCCTCAAGGGGAGAGAGGAGATGCTTAGCAAATGGACATGTTAATCGCTAGGGCTGTGCATTCCTCCACACAGGGCTGGCCCTAGAGTTGCTTCAAGGTTTTGGCACCCTAGGCAATCCTTAAACCTCACACCAGAATCTATTGTGTAGCTTTGAATGCCCCACTCTTTGCCATCCTCCAGAAGCTGCCACCCTAGGGAACTGCCTAGTTTGCCTGATGGTTGGGTCGGCCCTGCCTCCTCATGTATTTGGTTCATTTGGGTACCTAAAAATCTTTCTCTGCTTGTGTATATCCGTGAATTAACATGAGCATAGCTGATTTGCATGCTTGGAAGGTGCACAATGGAGGGTTAAGTGGTTTGCCCAAGGCCACAAAGTGCACCTGTAGGACTAGAAACCCCAGTCCTTCTAGCCCAAGGTTACTGTCATCTAGCGGGATTTTTCCCATTAGGAATATTTTCCTTGGGACAAATCAGAGGGTTAGTATGGGTACTTGGGGATTTGTGTATACTCTTGACTCTTGTCCTGTTTTTGACCGGGGTAGTTCTAGGTATTTGAACATTTGTTCTCTTCTGCTTCTCTCCCATGATGGGGCTAGAGCATCTCTTGCTATTGGGGTTTTTATTTTATTTATTTATTTAACTTTCTTATATACCGCGCTCTTTACACCAGTGCGGTTCACATGAAACAAAACTATGCAGAGCAGGGGAATGAACTGCATTTACATTATAACAGGGGGTTATGTACAGGAGACATACGAACAAGGTAACTATGTGCAGAATAAACTATCAACATATGTACATGGATCAATAATAAACTATCAACAAATGTACCTGTATCATTCAGCTATATATAAACTGGATCTGTAGTGATCATGATGTCAATGTGATGAGTGAAGTGCTACTAGCAGGAGGGCTGGAGTTTGGCGGGCTACATGGGCTCGTAGGTGTGGCAGGGGGTGTGTGGTGACCTGGGGGTGCGTAGTATTGTAGGAACAGGTGATGTTTAAGTGCCTTCCTAAATTGGGTAAGGTCACTTATGGCCTGGATAGTAGGGGGTAGGGCATTCCAGCAAGTCGGTGCATGAAAGGCGAATGCTCTGTTTTTGGTTGATTGTGAGTATTTTATGATTTCCTTTGGGATGTTCAATGTATTGACTGAGGCTGATCTCCTGACTCTGTATAGGGGTGTAGTTTGGATGAGATCTGTGAGTGACGTGGAAGAGTTCTTATTAATGGCTTTGTGAGTCAGTGTCAGGACTTTGAAGGTGATCCTAGATTGAACTGGGAGCCAGTGCAGGTTTTTTAGGATTGGGGTTATGTGTTCCCTCCTCGATGACCCGGTCAGTACTCTGGCGGCCGCATTCATTGCTAGTTGAAGCGGGTTTAAGGAGTTTTTAGGAAGGCCGTGTAGTATGACATTCGCGTACTCGAAGTGTGGGATTATTAGCGCCTGATAAACTGTCCGATAATCTTCTGGTTCTAGAAGTTGTCTCAGGTGGCGGAGTGTCTTGATTTTGTTGTATATTGCCTTGATCATATTGTTTATCTGGGCCTTCATCTGGGTTTTTTTTGCATATTTTCCTAATTTCTAATGGTAGCAGGTTATGCTATTCTAATTTGTACGTCCTGGCCCAGTGTGCGTCCAGTCGGAACCGGAAGCACAATGGTAGACATGATTCCGATCCTGCAGGGTATGTCTAGTGGGATCAGAATCGCCTCTAAGCCTGTACATGCAGGCCCGAACACAATTCCAGTCAGCCTGCATGTACAGGCTCCTGCCTGGCTAACTCAGTCTGGCTTCTGAAGGGAGTTGCGGCGCCATAGCATCTAGTTGTCATGGCACTGCAGCTCCATTCAGGAGCCACGATCCTCGGCTGCCGACGACTTTATTCTTTCCCAGCAGCCCAATCCCAGATCTGGCCTCCCATGGTCAGGGTCGGGGTCCTGCACCCCCTCCAACCTTTGTCGCTGCCTGGGCTTTCCATCCCCCAATGTCTAGGGGGACGTATTCCACCTCTGGGGTTGAATAAGTCCACCATCTAGTCTGCCAGCCCCGGACGTAGAGGGCCGACATCAGAATTGGCCCTGTACGTCCGGGACTGCAGACCACCCACTGCCCGCCCTAACTCTGCCTCCGCCCTGCCTCCGTCTAGCCTCCCCATACAAACTCCTTGTTCATACGGGGAGGCTTAGTCAGGGACAGCAAGGGAGACAAAAAGCGGGGATGGACATCCCCTCTCTTCACGTTTCAGAACAGATCCCATTGTGTATGTATTTTGGTTAAAATCTTAATTTAAAAAAAGGATTTGAACCCCTAGCCCTCCAGCCTGAGGTAACTTGCCCCAACCACTGGGCCACTCCTTCACATGGCCCTGGGGAAACCACCTTGGTGCAAGAAGGTTTTACATCATCTGTAGAACAGGTCCTAGTTACAGCATCACTTCCTGCCACACCAAGGTGATGATCTCCTTTCACGTGACCTATTTCATGGCAACAGAGAGGCTGCCAGACTAGAGGTGGGACATAAGCACTATGTACCTGTAGGTCTCTTCTATATCCCTCTCTGTCTTCCTTAGCTCCTCCAGGTCTGCTACTCTAGCTTCTAGAGATTGGACTCATTTTCTGAGAGCAAAGGGACTGAGCTTAGAGAGAGAAAAGTAGAGGTCCCAAGACAGAGCCCTGAGGTACACCAACTGAAAGCGGGATGGCAGTAGAGGAGGATCCACCAGAACGTACACTAAAAGTGCGATGGGAGAGATAAGAAGAAAACCAGGATAGAACAGAGCCCCTAAATCCAAGCGAGGACAAGGCATCGAAGATAAGATGGTAATCAACAGTATCAAAGGCAGAAGAAATGTCAAGAAAAATGAGGATCGAGTAAAGGCTCTTGGATTTGGCAAGGAGACTCTGGCAAGAGCCGTTTCTAGTGAATGTAGAGCATGAAAGCCAGACTACAATGGATCCAGAAGGGCTTGAGAGGAAAGAAAGTCAAGACAGAGGCACTGAATCACTCGTTGATGATAATCAGTTCATTGCAGACCTCTCAATATTTGCCATAGAGTCTCCATTCTTATAGGAGAATCATCTCTGCTCCACCTGTTTCTGGAATCTGAGAAAACCATAGTTTCATGGAATAAGACTGGAACCCCAAGCTACTGTCCATGGCCAAAGCAATGATATAGTAGCCATAAGGCATAGCATAAAATTGAGTAAATTCCAAGAGGATATCTTCCCATTCAGAAAACTCCAAGGGGGGTGCCTCCATCCTGCTCTGTAAACTCCACCAATCCTCTGTGGCCCTCTACGTTTTAATTTAATAAGCTTACTGTACTTCTTTTATTCAAATACAAATATAGGCAAAAGGCCAATCAGCCTCCAGTCACAAGGATTTTCCCTCTAAGTTTCAGTGGTACAGAAGCTCTGTGCTTAAGAAGGCATCAATTACTGCAGCTCAGTCAAGAACGCCCCTTTCACAAGGAAGCAGTTAGGTGACCCCAGTGGGAAAAGTTAATGTTGTCCCTCTTAATACCATTTTCTGACATTTATAATCTCTGAAGAGTGAGTTCTTCAATCCTTGTGTCTTCTGCTCGATTTATCCAAGAGGTAAGGGTTCAGAAAACCCTTCAGAGTTATAAATATCAGAAAATGTCTCTTCCATGATATGCAAATATGTCTCACGCATATGCTGTGACTGGATATCCTGAAGAACACATTGACCAAACAAGTCCCATGGATTTGATTCTGCTCCTGAGGATACAGCATTGCTTCTCTTGCCTTGAAAATGGGAGACGATGCTAGACACTTCCCCCATTATGTCTTGCGATGTCACCTGCACTCCCCTTCTGTGAGTTTCTGACTCACTGCCTGAAGCAGCATCTATTTGTCATTGTGGGTCTCTTCTCTACGAGCAACTACATGAAGGAAACAGCTTGACAATGTAAGTTCTTCTACTTCTGGAAGGTATAGACCATGATAGTGCTCTCACCTTTGAAGCTGCCACATGTCAACTTGACTACTTCCCTCTTATGGAAGGAATTCTGCCGAGTACTTTTGTTACTATTCTTTTTATGTTTTTCATCACGTGTTGTTTTAATCTTCTAATCAAGACAGGCACTAGGAAATGTTTCAGAAGACAAAAAAAAAAAACAGTTTTTGCTGACATTGAATTAACTTTGAAGGGGTCCTACGTTAGGGACCTAAGAAAGGGATTTGCAGCAACCATGCTGGTGCTGGAGAAAACTGGACTTTCTACAGTTTGTGACATGTTTCATTGGCCTGCTGCATGGATTCACCAAAGAAGAACTTTTTTCACGTCATCTTCGGTGTTCTCAAAAGCTCATATACAACGGCATCTTTAGAGAATTCCTACAATGGCCCTAGATTAAGTATCTCAAGCTACAATCATGATTAAAATGAGTGACAGTACTTGAGAAGGGAGCAGGGGGTTTGGAGTCATACTCACTGTGCAATTACTGACTGGATTTAGGGCCCATGATTACAGAGCTCCACTCGGAGTCCTGATGCAAGACCCTGGCCAAGGGCTCTTTCTGTAGCGACTGACTGAAAGTAAACTGGGAATAATGGAAACAAAAGAGGCCGACAGACTCAAGGATATTCAATGAAAACTGTGGAAGGGTTTATAGGAAAAGAAAAGCCAAAACGTGAAATATGCCAGACGTAACGTGAAATATGCCAGACGTAACGTGAAATATGCCAGATATCATGCACAGCTTTCTTTAGACAACCACTGCTTTGGGCTCTCAGAGTATGAAGAGTAGGACAGTCATGGCCAAGAAAAAATAAGGACAAATGTGAAAAAAATGGCCTGAAATAGAAAGGCAAACTCATCTATCTTTCGACCCTATAATATATTTTTTATCAAAGACCTAATAATGTGTCAGCAGAGAGTTTCCTTTCATTCCCTTTCAGCAGAGCACAGTCTCTCAGTACAGAGGCAGCTCATAAGTTCTAAAAGAACAAGAATTCGCAAGCTGGGAATGAAAATATTCCCCGTTTGTCTGCTTGTGAATGTGTTTGTTCCTACTATTTGGTGAAAGGCAAAAGTGTTCTTAGTCTGACCTCTAAATAAATAAATAAATAAATAAATAAAGTAGCAAAGGGTTCAAACATAGACCCATAAAGCATTTTGGCTAACAAAGATGAAATTTGTTGTAATATAATTATTGGGCGAATTTTCCAGAGGCTAAGGAAAGAAAGAGCAATGATGGAAAAGGATTTAAAAACTCAGGGGTCCTTTTACTAAAGTGCAATACGTTTTTGCATTTTCTGCGCATTAGAAGCAAAACCCGATGCATGGTAAGTGCAAAAGCCATGCAGTAACTGTTGGGGGTGTGCCCAGCATATCCCTCACACTTACCACAGGGAAAAGTCGCGTGTTAAGGCCATTTGAAGTTACCGCTAACCCCAATGTGCAGTCCACGCCCACTCTCCCCCCATAACCTGCCCATTCCCCGCCCCATTGCATGATGAGCAATTAACACATAAAGCAGCATGCAGTAACCTGTCATGCCAGCGTGATAACTGTCACCACCCAATAAAACGCTCGTTAACTGCTCGATGTACTTTAGTAAAAGGACCTCTCGGTCATTTTGTCAATATGGCTAGCGAAGTAGCTTTGTTCTCCAATGACGTATCTGTGAAACTTTCAAGAAAGAAAAACAGCTTTATCCAACTTTAACATTTATAAAAATGTGTTTTTAATGTTGGGCTGTGTCCAGAAGGCCTTTTAAAGAGCTTGCGTTTATATCTGTGAAGCCTGGCAGCCCGAGTGCAAATCTTATCCTTGTCACAAACCATATGACCATTAGTAAACTACTTGACTCCCCCTCTCCCCAACACAGCATCATGTCTTGCTCATTGTTAGTCTGCAAATTCTCTTAAGGAATTGAGACATGGAATTCACATGATAAAATTATTGCGCCAATGCATGCTAGAATTAATTCTAATGCACAGAATTTTGCATTTATAAATTTGGCTGTGCTTGGAACCAAGGCCGGTCCTAGAGTTGTTCAAAATGTTGGAGCTTTAGGTGAACCTCAAGCTTTACACCCCCTCTGGCAGTCAAAATCTATTATTTAGCTTTGAATGGCCTGATTTTTCTGCCCCCCAGAAGTTGCGTCCCTAGGCGACCGCCTACTTTGCCTAGTGGTTGGGCCGGCCCTGCTCGGAACACAAAATAACTAATAAGCTGCAAAATTATCAAAAGTAGTTTATTAGTTGTGCTTGCATGGCTAAATTACATGCGTAAAAACTCCAAAGGCTACATTGTTGCAATAAAGAATGCAAAACGTACACTTCCTGGAGGTATAGTTACATTCTTTTGCACTGGTCCATGATTTCAGGTAAATTTTAAAACAAAATTTTTACTATGAATCTGGTTTGTATATAATCTAAGGGCCCAATATTCAGCTGGGCGCTACTATGTGCCGCTCCGGTGCATAGCCCGCCCCTCTTCTGCCAAACCCGGATTTTCAATGCTAGGTTCATATGTGGCCCCAGTATTGAAAATCCGGGCCTCGCCACACAACCCGGAAGCTGCAGGAGCTAGCAGGATAGCACTGATTTTTGATGCTACCTGCTTAGCCCCTGCACCTGAATGATAGGTGAGGAAAAGCCTGTCTTCGAAAATCGGGCCCCAAATGTCCTGGTAACATGATAAAAGTTTCACATACTACTGCACCTTCTGTGAAATCATCTAGAGTTTAGTGTGCTGACGTCAAGGTGTCAGGTTTAATCTCTGCAATCAAAAATAAACGTAAAATACAAAAGATTCTAGAAAAACTATATAGAAAATTGAGTTGGACGATACTACCTTATGATACCGTTTAAACAGCTGTGTAGTAGTTGATATGGAAGGGCCGATTAGATAGGCCATATGGCCTTTTCTGCTGTCATGTTTCTATGTATTTAAAGGTAAAAGAATCATTACATTTTTTTAGAAGCAGATTTACCAATTTTATATACATCCTTTGTCTAGGGCTGAATGGAAGTTGCAGTTTGGCAGATGCTGAATGTCCTTTGACATTTTCGATATTAGCTGTTCATCAGATGTAATGGAAGATTATATAGCTCCCAGCAGTCATTTTTTTTAGACAGACATTAACATCTGAAGCGGCATATGGACTAACGAAGCCACGAGTAGATTCTCCCTTGCAGATGCTTGCTGGTCACATGCTGCCGAAAGGTATATTACCCAACGTGGTGAGGCTCACTGAACAGACATAATTAGCACAGACGCAAGACACAATTAGTCAGAACCACTGGTGCACTTTAAGATCACTTTTTGAAAAAGAAATCTTATGAAACTTTAGAGGTAATGAGTGTCTCACCCCAACCTCGCCTGCCAAGGAGGCATTTTAAAATCCAGCCCTCGTGAGCTTTCTTTTAACGGCCTATATGCAGGAGAGGAAAACAGTTGACGTATTTCCACAAGGACAGAGGGCCTGGAATTCATCCCGCTGTATCTCAGTACAAGTATGCAGAGAGGACCCCGATTGCTCTCCCCTCTTTTTACAATACAATAGAATTTACAGAATAGGAAATGCAATGAAAAGATTAAAAGAGTATCTCCTGCTCCTTCCTTTCACTTCCTTTCCGATATTTGCAGAACGTGCTGATTTAAACTTGTCTTACTGTTTTGTGGCTGGCTTGCCATAGTGTCATGTGATTAATGTGACAGGCTAACATCGTTTCGCTATGATATGCAAAACATGCTTTGCTACATGATGTGCTATACTGCTAATTTATATGTCATGACTACAGACGCTAGAATATCTATTTGCTTAGCAACCAATGGGAATCTTAGGGGTATGATTAGTAAGACTGGTTAACAGTTAGCAAGCACCATTTGCAACCGGGCTAACCGTTAGTAATCGTGCCCCTACGGTAGCACTTCCAAGCTCACCAATATAACTTTGAATATTTGAGTTTTCTCTTGTAGGAGTTTCAGGATGGTTCTTCCGGCCGCATATATTCCAAAAGTGACTTGCTTTTGTTGAATATTTCTATCTAGTGGTTTTATTCAATTCCTTATATACACATTTAAACACACTGGTAGAGAGATGTACATTTTTTGCTACAGCATGGAAGGAAATTAGCAAAAAACAATGGTAAACTACTTATAGGTACCAGGTCTAATGGAATTCATTAGTATATAGCAGACGAAAAGTGTGTGTTCGACTGGGTACAGAAAACAGGGATTGAAAGAATAGCAGAAGGTTCCGGCACAATGGAGAGGTATTTGAAGAACTGAAAAGTGATTGGATAAAATCAGAAATCAGTACCCCATGACCTCAATGTATACATTCTAGAAATGGTAAGGACCTCCCACATGTATTTATGAAATTATTTAAAACATCGTATGAGCTGACAGCTCTTCTTGTGAACCCAAGACAATGAATAAGAACACAAAATACATTATAGCTTCACAACACATTCCATCTTAGAATATCATTCATAGAGGTAAATTAAAAAAAGTGAAAACAGATAGAAATTATTCAGACAACCAGAGATGCACAGATCATCATTCATACAATTACTACTAAAAATTCAGCTACACATAAAAATCATAGGCATCAATATGACCAGAAAGAGCACATTTATGTTGCTTATGAAATGCAAGATAGTGACTGATCTTGTGCTGATCTCAAAACTCTAGTTGGTTCACGCAAGCATAACTTTTCTCTCAAATAAGCAGGGCAATTCTCTTCTAGTGTTTGAAATACTACTGGGAAACATTTAAGGTAACCTGAAATTCAGTAGGCATCCAATATAGCTGACACAGAGAATCATTGCATCAAATGTGAAATAAGTAAACTGTTTATTGGACATGCTTCGAACTAGATTTTGAACACTAATGTTGCTAAAGCAGAAAAGAGAAGTGATAGGATTTTCGAAACATACCACTATGTTGGGTACAATCTGAACAAAACCTCTACGTTTGAATGTATAAATGTAACATGACTCAGAACATTCTTTTGGCTTATCCATACACTGCAGGCATTGGAACAGGAAGGTAACAGAGGTATGAGCCTCTAGACTAATTCCTGCACTCCTGATAGCTGTCTTTCCATTTGTGATTTTCAGGTGTGCACAAAGTTTTACCACATCCAACTAAAGTAATGCACTGAAATGAGAAAGACAGGCTTTGTTCTCTGCTCTCCTCAGTGTAGTACGAAGGGCCTTTTTCAGAAAATTGCTTCCCTGTATTTTGTATCTATGAGAACATTCTTTATTGAATAAGACCCACGGTTTACTATTCATGCATGAGACTATATTTTTGTCTAATCTATAATGGCTTTTATAATCACCCCTAAAACAAAGACATGGGGAGGGATGGCCTGCATGGAGCGGCAGGTGTACCTACTTTTGCCATCTTACTGGGCAGACTAGATGGACCATACTGCTCTTTATCTGCTGTCATTTACTATGTTACTATGTTACTATGACTGAACTTGATGAAAAGCTACTAGAAAAAACAGACCAATGACAAATAGTCGTGCTGTTTTGATGGTCCACAAAAACATTTAATTTTATATGTAACAGATATCTTTAGAGCTTTCTTTGGAGTAGTGATTAGATGGGCTCTGATTTCTAAGGTACTGTTCTGTATGTGCGTGTTCACAAAATACTGACATAATGTGACCAGAAGATGTCAACCTCTAAGAATTTGAGCCATTGAATTACAAACATCATGCAAAGAGAGAGATCATTAGAGAAGGACATCATGCTTGGTAAGGTTGAAGATCAACACAAAAGAGGAAGGCCATCAATGAGATGGATCAATACAAGAACTGCAGCTATGGATGCCTCTCTAACAACAATGAGTCGTCTGACTGTAGACTATCCAGAGGTTCAACATGACTTGACAGCAACTCAACAGTACTTAACAAGAACAACATTCCATACTGACTATAACATACAGATTAGGCCTTTTCTCAAAACCTGTATAAAGAGCATTGCAGTAGTTTAACCTATTCACTGTCGATGTTTGTGTTTGAAGCATCCAAATACAGAAACATATTTCAAATTGTCCTCAGCTGTCAACAAAAAATTCCCATTGTGGCTCCACTCCACGTCCTCCGGAACCCCACTCCTCTTCTGGAGACATCCTCTCCAATTTGACCCCTTTTACTAAGATAAAACGGACAACACCTTCAGGCTGCATACCCTGGGAGGGGTCCGGGACTGGACTAGAGTTCCTTAAGGAACAACAATTAGCAGGTAAGTCTAATTAATTCTTCCTTTTCGTCCCTCTAGTCCAGTCCCGGAACCATAGAGGATGTAACAGAGCAGTGCACATCAACGGGAGGGACCAGAAAACCCAGCCTGAAGCACTGCTGAGCCAAAACGAACGTCCTCCGCCGCCTGCACATCTAACCGATAGTGCTTCGAGAATGAATGCAACGATGAAGTCGCCGCTCTACAAATGTCCATGACCGAAACCTTGTTAAGTGACTAACTTGGTCTAACAATAGCCAAATTAACATGAACAAAATACATTCTCTAAAATGCTTGTATGCAAATGCTAGAAGTCTAAACAATAAGATGGGAGAGTTAGAATATATAGCACTAAATTAAATGTTAGATATGATTGGAATATCAGAGACATGGTGGAAGGAGGACAACCAGTGGGACACTGTGATACCTGGGTACAAACTATATCGTAATGATAGAGCTGATCAAATTGGTGGAGGGGTTGCGCTCTATGTTAGAGAGGGCATTGACTCAGAAAGGATTAAAGTTTTGCAGGAAACAAAATCTGCTGTAGAATCTGTATGGATTGAAATTCCATATAAAAGGGGGAAGGCAATGGCAGTGGGGGTGTACTATCGAACGCCTGGCCAGAATGACCAAATGGATGATGAAATGCTCAAAGAAATCAAGGAAGCTAACAAACGTTACAGTGCAGTAATAATAATGGGTGATTTCAATTACCCTGGTATCGACTGGGTCAGTGTCACGTCAGGACATGCTAGGGAGATAAAGTTCCTGGATGAAATAAATGACTGCTTCTTGGAGCAGCTGGTTCATGAACTGACCAGAGGGGAAGCCATATTAGACCTAGTCCTTAGTGGAACACCAGATCTAGTGCAAGAGATAAGGGTGTTGGGGCCACTTGGCAATAGTGATCATAGCATGATCGCCTTTGATTTAATTAGTGGAGGAGGGATAGTATGGAAATCCACAGTACTACCTTTTAACTTTCGAAAAGGAGACTATGATAAAATGAGGAAAACAGTTAAGAAAAAACTAAAAGGAGCAGTTGCAAAGGTTAAAGACGTACATCAAGCTTGGGTGTTGTTGAAAAATACTATCTTGGAAGCCCAGACCAGCTGTATTCCACGCTTTAAGAAAAGTGGAAGGAAGTCCACAAAACTGCCAGCATGGTTTAAAGGTGAGGTCAGAGAGGCTGTTGTTGCCAAAAAAGCAACTTTCAGGAAACGGAAAAAAGAGCCAAACGATGAAACCTGGAAACAGCACAAGCACTGGCAAGTCAAATGCAAGGCATTGATAAAGCAGGCAAAGAGAGAATTTGAGAAGAAGCTTGCTGCGGAAGCAAAAACGCGAAATAAAGACCTTTTCAAGTACATTCGTAGCAAAAAACCTGTGAGAGAGTCAGTTGGTCCATTAGATGATAAAGGGGTTAAAGGAGCACTAAGAGGCGACAAGGCGATAGCGGAGAGACTGAATGAATTCTTTGCTTCGGTCTTTACTGAGGAAGATGTAGGGATGTTACCCATGACAGAAGTGGTATTTAAAGGTGTGGAAGAATTGAAGGAAATATCGATACATCGGGAAGATGTCTTACAACTATTAGATAAACTGAAGAGTAGAAAATCACCTGGGCCGGATGGTATACATCCAAGGGTGTTGAAAGAACTGAAATATGAGATTGCAGACCTGCTATCAGTAATCTGTGAACTATCATTAAAATCATCTCTAATACCTGAAGATTGGAGGATCGCCAATGTAACACCAATTTTTAAAAAGGGTTCCAGGGGTGATCCGGGAAACTACAGACCAGTGAGCCTGACGTCAGTACCGGGAAAAATGGTAGAAACCATCATAAAGAATAAAATTACTCAGCATGTAGATAGTCACAACCTAATGGGAGACAGCCAACATGGCTTTAGACAAGGAAGATCTTGTCTTACTAATCTGTTATGTTTTTTTGAAGGAGTGAATAAACAGGTGGACAAAGGTGAGTCAGTTGATATTGTGTATCTGGACTTTCAGAAAGCCTTTGACAAGGTTCCTCATCAGAGATTTTTGGCAAAACTAAAGAGTCATGGGACAGGAGGCAGTGTTCTATTGTGGATCAGGAACTGGTTAAAAGATAGAAAGCAGAGGGTAGGGCTAAATGGCCAATTTTCCCAATGGAGAAAGGTGAATAGTGGTGTACCCCAGGGATCTGTGCTGGGTCCGCTGCTTTTTGACATATTCATAAATGACCTGGAAAGTGGAATAACGAGTGAGGTTATCAAATTTGCAGATGACACAAAACTATTTAAAGTTGTTAAAACCGAAGAGGATTGTGAAAAATTGCAAGAGGATCTTGATAAATTGGAAGACTGGGCATCAAAATGGCAGATGAAATTTAATGTGGACAAGTGCAAGGTTATGCACCTAGGGAAGAACAACCCAAACTATGGTTACACGATTCAAGGTTCCACATTAGGAACCACCACCCAGGAAAAAGATTTAGGCGTCATTGTGGATACCATGTTAAAACCCTCGGCCCAGTGTGCAGCGGCGGCCAAGAGAGCAAATAGAATGCTAGGTATGATAAGGAAAGGAATGGAAAATAAAACAAAAGATATTATAATGCCTCTATATCGTTCCATGGTGAGACCGCACCTTGAATATTGTGTGCAGTTCTGGTCGCCGTATCTTAAAAAGGATATAGCGATTTTAGAAAAGGTTCAGAGAAGAGCCACCAAAATGGTAAAGGGGATGGAAGGATACTCCTATGAAGAAAGGCTAAAAAGGTTAGGGCTCTTTAAACTGGAAAAGAGACGGCTGAGGGGAGATATGATAGAAGTCTATAAATTAATGAACGGAATGGAACGGGTAAACGTAGATCGATTGTTTACGTTATCAGAATATAGAAAGACTAGGGGACATGCAATGAAGCTACAGGGTAAACTATTTAAGACCAACAAAAGAAAATATTTTTTCACTCAACGTGTAATCAAACTCTGGAATTTGTTACCGGAGGATGTAGTAAAGGCTGTTAGTGTAGCTGGGTTTAAAAAAGGTTTGGACAAGTTCCTGGAGGAAAGGTCCATAAACCATTATTAAGAAGTGACCGAAGATATCAATGCTTGACCCAGTACAAGCATTGTGGAACTTGTGTCTCTTGGGGAAACTGCTAGGTACATATGACCTAGTTTGGCCACTGTTGGAAACAGGATACTGGGCTTGATGGACCTTGGTCTGACCCAGTATGGCATATCTTATGTTCTTATGTTCTTATGTCAGATTTCATAGGTTGAGTCTAAAAAGATCCCTATAATTTTTTCTTCTGGTTTTAACACTAGCATCATTCCACTTATCTCCATTGGGTGTTCCTCATATTCTGACTTCCTAAGCCAGAACTCACCATTACACTCACCATGTACATAACTGTAAATACCATGTTGTATAACTGTTGTTAATTACCCTGTTATCCAAGTTCCAATCCCTGTTCAAATGTAAATGCATTTTCAGTAACCCTGAGTGTATATGTTCCGTTTTGATGTACACCGCACTGATGATAATAGCACGGTATAAAAGAAAAGCTAAATATTTTCCAGATTTAAACATAACCTATTTGATAATAACTAATGATGTACCTATGAAGGCATTACTGGGTAGACTAGATGGACTGTGTCAGCCATTATCTGCTTTTATCCACAATGGGGTCTTTTATGAGCCATGCATGGATGTACATCCCCACTATTCATCCCACTTGCCGTTCCCATACCAGGCTTCCTGTACAAACAACAGAGTTGTACAGGGAGTCTTGGAAAGGAACAGAAGGGGACGGGAGGAAGGTGGAACAAGGGCGGTGCGTGGGTGGGCCGTCACCCTGGACACACAGAGCCAATGCTGAGGTCAGCCCTCAGAGGTGGAATAAGCACCCCCTGGATGCGGGGTAGCAGCGGTAACCAGCAGAGACAGGACTGGGAGGCGAGGAGGAGGATCCCCGCAGCTGGACCCTGTCCATGGGAGGCTGAATCAGGGGTCTGGCTGTGGAGAAGGACAATCTTGGTGGCAGGAAGTGTTCAAAGTTCCATAATGGAGCAACAGTGCCATGGTGATAGGACACCATGGCATAGCGGCACCATTACGGGGCCAGGCTGTATTAGCTCGATATGCAGCTGAGTGTGCGGCCAATCAGAATCAGGGCCGGCCTGCATGTCCAGCCCAGTAGACCCAATTCTAGATGCCCCCAAAGGAACAGAATTGAGTTTACCGCTGTACATCCTGATTCTGCCCAGCTGCACAAGGGGCTGGATGTCCAGTTGTGAAGAGACCTCAATGTTACCATACATTTAACTAAAAGTGCAGTTTTTTCTACCTAGTGATCAATCAGTTCACAAATGGTTTCTACTACTACTAATGATCATTTGTATAACACTGCAAGGCATATGTAGCACTGTACAGACACATGTATAAGATGGTCCCTGCTCATCAGAGCTTACAATCTACATAAGAACATAAGATATGCCATACTGGTCAGACCAAGGTCCATCAAGCCCAGTATACTGTTTCCAACAGTGGCCAATCTAGGTCATACGTACCTAGCAGCTTCCCCAAAAGATACAGGTTTCACAATGCTTGTACTGGGTCAAGTATTGATATCCTGGGTCCCTTCTTAATAATGGTTTATGGACCTTTCCTCCAGGAACTTGTCCAAACCTTTTTTATAACAAGCTACACTAACAGCCTTTACTACATCCTCCAGTAACAAAAACCAGAGTTTGATTACACGTTGAGTGAAAAAATATTTTCTTGTATTAGTATTAAATAGTTTACCCTGTAGCTTCATTGCATGCCCCCTAGTCTTTCTATATTCTGATAATGTAAACAATCGATCTATGTTTACCCGTTCCACTCCGTTCATTAATTTAAAGACTTCTATCTATCTCCCCTCAGCCGTCTCATTTCCAGGTTAAAGAGCCCTAACCTTTTTAGTCTTTCCTAATAGGAGTATCCTTCCATCCCCTATACCATTTTGGTGGCTCTTCTCTGAACCTTTTCTAATAACGCTATATCTTTTTTAAGATAGGGTGACCAGAATTGCACACAATATTCAAGGTGCGGTCTCATCATGGAACAATATAGAGGCATTATAATATCTTTTGTTTTATTTTCCATTCCTTTCCTTATGATACCTAGCAACCTATTTCCTCTCTTGGCTAACGCTGCACACTGGGCCGAGAGTTTTAACATGTTATCCACAATGACGCCTAAATCTTTTTCCTGGGTGGTGGTTCCTAATGTGGAACCTTGCATCGTGTAGCCATAGTTTGGGTTGTTCTTCCCTAGGTGCATAACTTTGCACTTGTCCACATTAAATTTCATCTGCCATTTTCATGCCCAGTCTTCCAAATTATCAAGATCCTCTTGCAATTTTCCACAATCCTCTTGGGTTTTAACAACTTTAAATAGTTTTGTGTCATCTGCAAATTTGATAACCTCACTGGTTATTCTCTTTTCCAGGTCATTTATGAATATGTCCAAAATCAGCAGAGCCAGCACAGATCCCTGGGGTACACCACTATTCACCTTTCTCCATTGGGAAAATTGGCCATTTAGCCCTACCTTCTGCTTTCTATCTTTTAACCAGTTCCTGATCCACAATAGTACACTGCCTCCAGTCCCATGACTCTTTAGTTTTGCCAAAAGTCTCTGATGATGGACCTTGTCAAAGGCTTTCTGAAAGTCCAGATACACTATATCAACCGACTCACCTTTGTCCACTTGTTTATTCAGACCTTCAAAAAAAACATAACAGATTAGTAAGACACGATCTTTCTTGTCTAAAGCCATGTTGGCTGTCTCCCATTAGGCCATGACTATCTACATGCTGAGTAAGTTTCTTCTTTATGATGGTTTCTACCATTTTTCCCGGTCAGGCTAACCGGTCTGTATTTTCCCAGATCACCCCTGGAACCCTTTTTAAAAATTGGCGTTACATTGGCAATCCTTCAATCTTCAGGTATTACAGATGATTTTAATGAAAGTTCACAGTTTACTAATAGCAGGTCTGCAATCTCATATTTCAGTTCTTTCAACACCCTTGGATGTATACCATCCGGCCCAAGTGATTTGCTACTCTTCAGTTTATCTAATAGTTGTAATACATCTTCCCAATGTATTGATATTTCCTTCAATTCTTCTGCACCTTTAAATACCACTTCAGTCATGGGTAACATGCCTATATCTTCCTCAGTAAGGACTGAAGCAAAGAATTCATTCAGTCTCTCCACTATCGCCTTGTCGCTTCTTAGTGCCCCTTTATCCCCTCTATCATCTAATGGACCAACTGACTCTCTCACAGGTTTTTTACTACGAATGTACTTGAAAAACTCTTTATTTCATTTTTTTGCTTCCACAGCAAGCACCTTCTCAAAGTCTCCCTTTGCCTGCCTTATCAATTCCTTGTATTTGACTTGCCAGTGCTTGTGCTGTTTCCAGGTTTCGTCATTTGGCTCTTTTTTCCATTTCCTGAAAGATGCTTTTTTGGCAACAATAGCCTCTCTGACCTCACCTTTAAACCATGCTGGCAGTTTTTTGGACTGACTTCCACTTTTCTTAAAGCGTGGAATACAGCTGGTCTGGGCTTCCAATATAGTATTTTTCAACAACACCCAAGCTTGATGTAAGTCTTTAACCTTTGCAACTGCTCCTTTTAGTTTTTTCTTTACTATTTTCCTCATTGCCAAGTGGCCCCAACACCCTTATCTCTTGCACTAGATCTGGTGTTCCACTAAGGACTAGGTCTAATATGGCTTCCCTTCTGGTTGGTTCATGAACCAGCTGCTCCAAGAAGCAGTCATTTATTTTATCTAGGAAATTTATCTCCCTAGCATGTCCTGACGTGACACTGACCCAGTCGATACTGGGGTAATTGAAATCACCCATTATTATTACTGCGCTGTAACTTTTGTTAGCTTCCTTGATTTCTTTGAGCATTTCATCATCTATTTGTTCATTCTGGCCAGGCGGTCGATAGTACACCCACACTGCCATCGCCTTCCCCTTTTTACATGGAATTTCAATCCATAGAGATTCTACAGCAAATTTTGTTTCCTGCAAAACTTTAATCCTTTCTGACTCAATGCCCTCTCTAACATAGAGCGCAACCCCTCCACCAGTTTGATCAGCTCTAATATTATGATATAGTTTGCACCCAGGTATCACAGTATCCCACTGGTTGTCCTCCTTCCACCATGTCTCTGATATTCCAATCATATCTTACCTCTCATTTAGTGCTATATATTCTAACTCTCCCATCTTATTTTTTAGACTTCTAGCATTTGCATACAAGCATTTTAGAGACTGTATTTTATTCATATTAATCTGGCTATTGGTAGGCATGGGTAATTTTGGATCCTTAAGCTCTGTCTGCTCCATACTTGAGGGCATTTGGGCTACTTTCCTATTTTTTTGAACCTCTCTGCTTTTGGTAGTATCCTTCAAGGATACATTCTTCTGAACCGTGTGCTCTTGGGTGACTGTCGGCTTTCCCCTATTATCTATTTTAAAAGCTGTTCTATCTCCTTTTTAAAGGTTAATGCCAGCAGCCTAGTTCCATCCCGGTTAAGTTGAAGCCCAAGCCTTCGGAAGAGCCCCTCTTTTCCCTAGAATGTTCCCCAGTTTCTAACAGATGCAAAACCCTCATCTCTGCACCATTGTCTCATCCACACATTGAGACTCCGGAGTTCTGCCTGCCTTTTGGGTCCTGCACGTGGAACAGGAAGCATTTCAGAGAACGCTATCCTGGAAATTCTGGATTTCAACTTCCTACCTAAAAGCCTAAATTTAGACTCTAGAACCTACCTACCACATTTTCCTATTTCATTGGTACCGACATGTACCAAGACAGCAGACTCCTCCCCAGCACTATCTAAGACCTTATCTAGGTGGTGCATGAGATCTGCTATCTTCACACCAGGCAGGCATGTTACCAGGCAATCCTCATGTCCACCAGCCACCCAGCTATCTACATGCCTAATGATAGAATCACCAACTATAACGGCTGTCCTAACCCTTCCCTCATGGGCACATGGCCCTGGAGAAACTTCCTCGGTGCGAGAGGGTTTTACATCACCTGGAGGACAGGTCCTAGTTACATGATCACTTCCTGCCACACCAGAGTGATGCTCTCCTGCCATGTGACCTCTCTCCTCCATGGCAACAGGGATGCAGCCAGACCGGAGGTGGGACTTCAGGACTATATCCCTGTAGGTCTCGTCTATGTACCTCTCTGTCTTTCTTATGTCTTCCAAGTCTGCTACTCTAGCCTCTAGAGAACGGACTCGTTCCCTGAGAGCAAAGAGCTCCTTGCACCTAGTGCACACGTAAGACCTCTCACCAGCTGGGAGAAAATCATATATGTGACACTCAATGCAAAAGACTGGAAAGCCCCCATCTTGCTGCTGGACTGCTGTCTGCATCTTAGTTTTAAGCTTGTGTTTAAATCTTTAAGTTCTTTACTTACTAAGGGTTGCTATGGATATTTATACTAATAAAACTGTACCTAATACACTTAATATACCTTGTTCACCTGAAGCTTAATTAATCTCAGGTCCTTAGAGTATGACTGATTTGGATAACGAGCTTCACCTGAGAGCACCTCCTTTCCTTTAGGATGTGTAAGTACCCATAAAGCTACGATTATCCCAGGGGTGGGTGGGTGTTGGGGAGGAAGGGAGGGAAATAACAGTTATTAAAAGAGGGCTGCTACACAGTACCCTGTCCTGTGCTGCTGAGGTAAGCTGTGACCAGCTTCCTGGGTGATTAACAGTCCTTGCTTGGATAGAAGGAGTCTTTGAAAATGGCCTTTTGACCTGCCACCTGGTGTTAAAGATAAACATGGAATATATTTTGCATTTCAAATGCAGTGATTTAATCTGCGAAGGTTTTGACATAAATGTTAAATAGTGAAAAGCCAAGAACAAAGATTCAGACATCCTGGGCCCAATTTTCGAAAGTAAACAATGTAAATGCCTTAAATGGAGATTCAATGGCACTGACATGGTTAGTGCCATTGAATATCCCCTTTTAACTCCCCTATGTGCCCCGATGCTATCTGGTTAGAATTGGGGCATGTTGGGGGCATTCCAGGGAGGAGCAGAGGCAGAGACTGCCGTTAACAAGGTAGCTTTTGGCACGCCTAGTTTTAGCCGAAGATCGCTAACTGTGTAGCGGTGCAATATTGCCTCTATCTGATTAGGCTCCGTGGAGGTTTTCTCTGTGCACTAAACCCGGATATTCAATGTCGTTGTCGCGGCACTGAATATCTGGGGTTTGGAGTCAGCAGGCAGGGCTATGTGCCATAGCGGTGCATAGCCTGCCCAGTTGAATGCTGGGGCCCCGTGTCCAAATATGATACCATACAAACACTTACATGGCCCTCAACACATAGGAATCATCAATTGATCTATCAACATATGATGACACATGGCACCAAAAGCTGTTGTCAAGTCCAGAACAACCACCAGTGAGTCCATTCACTGACTAACTGTTTTCTTAGATATCTACCAAGGCTACCAAGACAGATTCACCATGATGAGGGCTAAATCCTATCTGCATGGCAACCACGTTTGGGGAGGCTATATCTTCCCAGCCCCAATGGTAACCTACCCAACTCTGAATAAAAGTGGCAGGCAGCTTTGATATTTACCCTGCTTGGCAGTTTTACTCTCAATTGGCTCAAAAAATCTAGGTTTGGGCATTTACAGCTGCCGTAGAACAGGTATAAGTGTTTGAGCTTAGTTGGGGCATGTCTTTTCCCCAGTTATGCCCCTATTTTACAAAGTAAAGTATGCACGTACTTCACTTTATAAAATAGATCTGAAATATTCATATCCTAATGTGTGTTAACACCGTAGAAGTTTATGGAATTACCATAATTCATTGTAAGGTACAATCCCTACCTCATTCCACATTCATCGCGTGGAATGAGGGTCATTTTATAGCCATTTACACAGGTAAAACACTGATTTACACATATAAGTAGACTCTTAGAAAATAAGGTCTTGCCTGAACGTATGCATGGTGCAAGCCGGCATGTACTTGAATAGTAGATTAGAGAGTTGTTTTTTTTTATTTAAATCAAATCAGAGTATAGCTTAGCATACAAGCAGAATAAATAGTCTCTGAGTTACAAAACACTAAACATGTTTCTAGTGACCTTTACAAAGAGGCCTTCCAGTTAGGAAGCAGAAAATCTGTGAAGTTGTCTTAAATACGAGGTGTTAAAGGCAAGTGAGAGATCAAAGGGGGAATCTGAAAGGCCCCCTCTATCAAACCAAGGGCTGTGTGAATCACCCAGGAAATTGGTAAGACTTTACTTTAGAAGCACAGCACAGGTCAGGTCACTGTTGCAACCCAGCCTGTAAGTCTTCTTTCCCTCCCTCCCACCTCTGGGATAATCTTAGCTTTATAGACTCCTAATCCTTTTAAAGGGGGGAGGTATACATAATCACTTTCAGGTGCAACTGGTTATCCTCATCAGGAATTATTTATTAAGGACCTGAGATTTATTATTCTTGAGGTGAACAAAGTCCATTTAACAAATAAGGTATAGCTGTATTAGTATAAGTATCCACAGCAAACCTACGCAAGTAAACAACTTTAAAACTAAGATCTAGACAGTAGTCTAGCAGCGAGATGGGGGCTTTCCAGTCTTTTGCATTAAGTGTCACATGAATGATTTTTTCCCAGTTGGTGAGGGGTCTTACATGTGCACTAGATGCAAGGAGCTCTTTGCTCTCAGGGAACGAGTCCAATCTCTGGAGGCTAGAGTAGCAGACTTGGAGGACATAAGGAAGACAGAAAATTATATAGACAAGACCTACAGAGATGTAGTTCTGAAGTCCTATCTCCAGACTGGTAAATTCCCTGTTGCCATGGAGGAGAGAGGTCACGTGACTGAAGAGCATCACCCTGGTGAGGCGGGAAGCGAAACTGTAGCTAGGACCTGTCCTCCAGGTGATGTAAAACCCTCTCACAATGAGAAGGTTTCTGCAGGGCCATATATCCATGAGGGGAGTGTTAGGATGACCATTATAGTTGGTGATTCGATCATTAGGGATGGAGATAGCTGGGTGACTGATGGACGTGAGGATCGCCTGGTAACATGCCTGCCTGGTAAGAAGGTATCAGATCTCATGTATCACTTAGACAAGGTGTTAGATAGCGCTGGGGAGTCTGCTGTCTTGGTACATATTGGTGCCAATGGCACAGGAAAGTGTGGTAGGGAGGTTCTGGAGGCCAAATTTAGGCTTTTAGGTAGGAAGTTGAAATCTAGAACTTCAAGGGAACATTCTCTGAAATGCTTCCTGTTCCACGCGCAGGACCCAAAAGGCAGGCAGAGCTCCGGAGTCTCAATGTGTGGATGAGACAACGGTGCAAAGAAGAGGGATTTGGATTTGTTAGGAACTGGGGAACATTCTGGGGAAAGGAGGGGCTTTTCAGAAAGGAAGGGGGTTCTACTTTGCCCGGGATGGAAACAGGCTGCTGGCATTAATCCTTAAAAAGGAGATAGAGGAGCTTTAAACTAGATAATAGGGAGAAGCCGACAATTGCCAAAGAGCGCATGGTTTCATGCGTGAAGGATACTAGCAAAAGATTGAAGTTAGGGCATATCGACAGAGAGGTCCCAATAAAGACAAAAGTAACCCAAATGCCCATAAGTACAGAGCAGACAGAGCTTAAAGATTCCAAATTACCCCTGCCTTCTGATAACCAGAAGGCAGGGGTAACTTCTCTGGAACCGACTGCCTCACGAGCTACGATCAACAAGCGACTTGAAAGACTTTAGGAAAAAGCTCAAGACCCACCTAATCCAGACTCATTACAACCAGACCTAGGCAGTGAGCCCTTTCTACTATCTCTGCACCAAAATGGTACCGCCCCTTCCCAACCTTATGACAAGGGAAACTGCAATTGCTGACCTATAATATTGTATATATGTACATATGTAAAGATACCCACACTCAATCAAGTGTAAACTCAGTGACCTAACTGCTGTGTTGTGTGCAAATCCTTTTTAATCAAAATGTATATCTTGCAAATTACTGTCCTGTACAGTCCATCCTGATGTGTAAAGTAAACCGCTGCTGATCGTAGGAAGTAGCGGTATACAAATGTCTACTAAATAAATAAATAATATGAATAAAATACAACCTCTGAAATGCTTGTATGGAAATGCTAGAAGTCTAAAAAATAAGATGGGATAGTTAGAATATATAGCACTAAATGAGAAGATAGATATGATTGGTATCTCAGAAACATGGTAAAAGGAGGACAACCAGTGGGACACTGTGATACCTGGGATAAACTAAATCACAATAATAGAGTAATTCAAATTGGTGGAGGGGTTGCTCTCTATGTTAGAGAGGGCATTGAGTCACACAGGATTAAAGTGTTGCAAGAAACAAAATACACAGTAGAATCTCTATGAATTGATATTCCATGTAAAAGGGAGAAGGCGATGCTACCGACTTCCTGGCCAGACTGGATCAGTGTCACAGCAGGACATGCTAGGGAGATAAAGTTTCTAGATGAAATAAATGACTGCTTCTTGGAGCAGATGGTTCATGACCTGACAAGAGGGGAAGACATTTTGGACATAGTCCTTAGTGGTACACCAGATCTGGTGCAAGAGATAAGGGTGTTTGGGGCACCTGGCAATAGTGATCATAGCATGATTGCTTTTGATTTCAGAAATGGAGGAAGGACGGTAAGGAAATCCACAATACTGCCTTTTAACTTTCAAAAGGGAGACTATGATAAAATGACAAAAATAGTTAAGAAAAAACTAAAAGGAGCAGTTGCAAAAGTTAAAGATTTACATCAAGCATTGGTGTTGTTTAAAAATACTATCTTGGAAGCCCAGACCAGCTGTATTCCATGCTTTAAGAAAGGTGGAAGGAAATCCAAAAAAACTGCCAGCATGGTTTAAAGGTAAGGTCAAAGAGGCTGTTGTAGCCAAAAAAGTATCTTTCAGAAAATGAAAAAGGAGTCAAATGATGAAAACTGGAAACAACAGAAACACTGGCAAGTTAGATGCAAGGCATTGATAAGTCAGGCAAAGAGAGAATTTGAGAAGAAGCTTGCTGTGGAAGCAAAAACACATAATAAAGACTTTTTCAAGTACATTCATAGCAAAAAACCTGAGAGAGAGTCAGCTGGACCATTAGTTGATAGAGGAGTAAAAGGAGCACTAAGAGAGGACAAGGCCATAGCAGAGAGACTGAATGAATTCTTTGCTTGGTCTTTACTGAAGGAAATGTAGGGAAGTTACCCATGAAGTGGTATTTAAAGGTGATGCATTGGAAGAATTGAAAGACATATCGATAAACTGGGAAGATATATTAAAACTATTTGATAAACTAAACAGTAGCAAATCATCTGGACTGGATGGTATACACCCAAGGGTACTGAAAGAACTGAAATATGAGATTGCAGACCTATTATTAGTAATGCGTGTACTATCATTAAAATCATCTGTAGTACCTGAAGATTGGCAAATGGCCAATGTAACACCAATTTTTAAAAAGGGTTCCAGGGGTGATCCGGGAAACTACAGGCTGGTGAGCCTGACATCAGCACTAATCAAAATGATAGAAACCATTATAAAGAAGAAAATTACTGAACATGTAGATAGTTATAGTTTAATGGGAGAAAGCCAACATGGCTTTAGCCAAGGAAAGTCTTGTCTTACTAATCTGTTATATTTTTTTGAAGGTGTGAATAAACAGGTAGACAAAGGTGAGCCGGTCGATATAGTATATCTGGGTTTTCAGAAAGCCTTTGACAAAGTCCCTCATCAGAGACTCTTGGCGAAGTTAAAAAGTCATGGATAGGAGACAGTGTACTATTGTGAATCAAGAACTGGTTAAAAGATAGAAGAAAGATGAATAGTTGAGTACCCCAGGGATTTGTGCCAACTCCAGACTGCTCCTTTCACCTTGCTGCTTGCTATGTCTGGAACAAACTACCTGAATCTGTACATCAAGCACCTTCTCTGGCCCTTTTCAAATCCAGGCTGAAAGCTAACCTCTTTGCTGCCGCTTTTGGATTTTGAATCACCTGATTTCCTTTGTGTTCCCTTATCATTCCCCCTAGCTACATCCCATGTCTACAGCTACTGTGTTGTCTGTCTCTATTAGATTGTAAGCTCCGATGAGCAGGGACCGTCTTTTACATGTGTCTGTGCAGCGCTGCATATGCCTTGTAGTGCTATACAAATGTTCAGTAGTAGTAATAGTAGGTCCGCTGCTTTTTAACATATTAGTAAATGACCTGGAAATGGGAATAACAAGTGATGTAGTCAGATTTACAGAGGACACTAAATTATTCAGAGAGGATTGCGAAAAATTGCATGAAGACTTTGATAAATTGGAAGACTAGACATTCAAATGGTAGATGAAATTTAATGTGGACAAGTGAAAAGTTATGCACCTAGGAAAGAACAACCCAAATTATGGTTACACGATGCAACATTCCACATTAGGAACCACGACCCAGGAAATTGATGTAGGCATCATCGTGGATAACACATTCAAAACCCTCCGCCCAGTGTGCAGCGGCGGCCAAGAAGGCAAATAAAATGCTAGGTATTATAATGAAAGGAATGGAGAATAAAACAAAGGATATTATAATGCCTCTGTATCATTCCATGTTGTGACGGCACCTTGAATATTGTGTGTAATTCTGGTCGCCATATCTTAAAAAGGATATAGTGTTATTAAAAAAGGTACAGAGAAAATGGTAAAGGGGATGGGAGGATACCCCTATGAGGAGAGGCTTAAAAGGTTAGGGCTTTTTGAACTTGGAGAAGAGAATGCTGAGGGGAGATATTTTAGAGGTTTATAAATTAATGAATAGAGTGGAACAGGTAAACGTAGATTGATTCTTTAGGCCATGAAAAAGTAGAAAGACTAGGGACATGAAAATAAGCTACAGTGTAACCGTTTAAGACTAATACGTGAAAATATAATCAAACTCTGGAATTCGTTACTGGAAGATGTAGTAAAAGCTGTTAGCGTAGCTGGATTTAAAAAACGTTTGACAGGTTCCTGGAGGAAAGGTCCATAAACCATTATTAAAGGAGACCTAGAATATCCACTGCTTGACCCAATACAAGCATTGTGGAACCTGTGTCTTCTCCAGGACCAAGCAGGAAGTCAGTCCTCACTTATGGGTGACGTCGGCGCCGACGGAGCCCTCGCGGAGCAATTTTCCCCAGCTTTCAAAGAAAGCCTTTGGGAATTGCAGCGCGCATGCGCGGTAGTCTTCCCGCCCGAAGGTGCCATCTTAGCCAGTCTCTTTTTTTCCGCGGAGCCCTACAGACGTCCCCGTCTTGTCCCCGCGAAAAAGTTGATTTTCCTCTGTATTATCCTTTTTCTTTCGGTTCGACGCCGGTCGTTTTCCCGCCCGGACTCGCGACGCCGGTCTCGAGTCCTCTAACGGTTTTTTCGGTTTTTTCTGACTTAGTCAGTTTTCGTTTTCGTTTTTCCCTGGCAGCCCGGTCCTTTGACCTCGCAGGGGCCCTTTTTCCCCCGATGGCTGCCAGTGGCTTTAAGCGGTGTGGTCGGTGTGACCGAAATATGTCACTCACCGACTCACACGACCTTTGCCTCCGCTGCCTGGGCCCAGATCACGAGGAACTGATCTGTGGGCCCTGCAGCAAACTGTCCTCGAAGGCGTTGAGGAGTCGGCGGCATCAGCGCGAAAGAATCTTCGCTGACCCCAGCCGTACCCGGACCTCGTCGGAGGCCTCACTGTCGAAAGGCTCCAGTTCGGACCGTCGACGGAGCTCCTCCGACCGGGGTTCTCCCTCCGGGGACCATCGACGGAAGGAAAAACCCGCGAGGGCGGCGTCGGTGGACGCTCCTGGCTCCGCGAGGGCCAGGTCGCATAGCCCCGACAGCCGCCCCGGGTCCTTGGAGAAGGAACACCTCCCGAAGCGACCTCGCCTGGAGTCGGAGATGCCTGCCCGGGTAAGTCCTGTTGTCCTTCTGGACTCGCCTCCGCGTCAGCCGACGTCGGGCCCGACGCCGTCGGGGCCCGAGTCGGGTGCTGGGTCGCCTGAGCTCGGACTCAGGTTGACGGCCTTGGAGAGCAGATTGTCTGCCTTCATGGACCAGCAGCGGGCACTGCTCGCTGGCTTCGCTGGCGTCGCTGCCCCGACCGCCGGGACGTCGACGTCCAAGTCGACCCCGGGAGACCGAGCCGATCCTCGAGTCGATGAGAACTCGAGTCGATCCTCGGTCGAGGTCGCCCTCGCCTCCCGTTCGGGACCGAGGTCGCCGACGCCGACTCCCTCGGCGTCGGGGCGGCTGGCGCCGCACCCTGCCCGAGCCGACCCCACCGAGTCCTCGTCGGAGTCGGTCTGGGAGTCGGAGGAGGAAGAGTCACCTGATTCTTTCCGGACTCGGTGTGTCCCATCGGACTCTCCGGAGTCCGAGCCTCGGAAACAGTCCCCCCCGGAGGATGCCCGGTTCTCGGATTTCGTTAGGGATATGGCCAAGGCTTTGGCCTTCCCTGCAGACCCCGAGGAGGAGCCTCGAGCCGAAGAGCTCGACGCCCTCCAGTATGACTCTCCCGCGAGGGAGCACTTTACTGTGCCGGTTCCTCCTATGCTGGAACGACTACTCTTCCGCATGTGGGAGAGTCCGGCCTCCTCGCCGGTCCTGAGCAAGCGGGTCGATTCTATCTATCGAGTCCGCAAGAGCCCTGGCTTTCAAAAGGCGCAGTTGCCACACCATTCCATGGTAGTGGAATCGGCCATTCGTCTTACGAGCCAGAAGATGCACTCCTCGGTGCCTCCTGGAAGGGAGGCCCGTAACCTGGATGGCCTTGGCAAAAAGTGCTTCCAGGGCTCTATGCTCGCCTGTCGTGTCCAGACTTACCAGCTCTACATGGGCATGTATCTCAGGGATCTGGCTAAAGAGCTAGCCGGCTTCTCCGCTGGTTTGTCCGAGGAACCCTTGCGGAGGTTCCTAGCCTTGTCCACAGGTATTCGGGAATGCTCAAAGTTCATGTCCCGAGCAGCCTATGATGGCTTTGAAGCCTCGGCTCGAGTAGCCGCAGCCGGCATCGGTGCCGCCCGACCGGCTTGGCTTCAGTCGTCCGACCTTGAGCCCTGGGTACAGGACAAGTTGGTCGATGTCCCTGCCGAGGCGAAAACCTCTTTGGCAAGCCCATGGCGGAAAAGGCTGCACAAATTGAGACTGAGACTCTCACCAGGACCAGGCTTTCTAGGAAGACCTCCGCCCCTTCCCAGAAAAGAAGGGCTCGGGAAAAAAGACCTTTTACCCGAGGAAGGCGGCTGCCTACAAACAATACCCCATTATCAGGCCCCTGCAGCTCCCCAACAGGGCCAGCAGGCCAAGGGACGGGGTAACGGGTCCCGTAGGCAGCAAGCCCCCAAGCCTGCGCCACCAGCCCCTGCTCAGCAGGGTGGGGGTTTTTGACTCGCTCAGCATAGCCTCTCCCCCCCCGCTGGTTCCCCCAGCACCGGAGGCCGGCTGGTTCACTTCGCCGACAGGTGGTCCAGCATCACCGCAGATGCCTGGGTGCTTCAGGTCGTGCGAGAGGGCTACCTTCTCCACTTCCATCAGGTCCCTCCCTCCTATTTTCCGGGAGAGCCTCCGCGCCCCCCTCTGCACAGGGAGTTGCTCCTTCAGGAGTTAGCAGGTCTTCTGCAGGATCAGGCGGTGGAACCGGTTGCCACACCACCTGAGAGGTCAGGGCTTCTATTCAAGGTATTTTCTGATACCAAAGAGAACAGGAGGCCTCCGACCCATCCTGGACTTGCGCAACCTCAACAAGTTCCTTGTGCGGGGAGAAGTTCAAAATGCTTACCCTTGGAATCCTTCTGCCCTACCTCCAGCAGGGAGATTGGCTATGCTCCTTGGATCTAAAGGATGCTTACACGCACATCCTCATCCACCCAAGCCACCGCCAATACCTAAGGTTTGTGGTGGCAGGAAATCATTACCAGTACAGAGTACTGCCCTTCGGCCTGTCCTCCGCACCGCGAGTCTTCACAAAATGTCTCGCGGTCGTGGCGGCCCATCTCCGGCTTCACGGCCTCTATGTTTTTCCGTACCTCGACGACTGGCTCATCAGAGCAGCGTCCGCTCAGGAGGTCACCACCGCCACGTGCCGCACGGTGACTCTGCTGCAGCACTTGGGCTTTGTCATCAACTTCGCAAAGTCCACTTTGCTCCCTCACAGGATCTCGAGTTCATCGGCGCAAGGCTGCACACCCCTCAGGCGCGAGCGTACCTACCGCTCGACAGGGCTCAGCGGCTCATGGACCTAGCCGACCGCTTTCGCAGCCAGCCCCTGGTCTCCGCCAGGCGCTTCCTGAGACTGCTCGGCCATATGGCTTCCACCGTCCATGTGACCCCAATGCCCGCCTGAATATGCGGCCTGCTCAGTGGTGTCTCCGCCAGCAGTGGCGACAGGCCGGCGGCCTAGCAGACCTGGTGCGCGTCTCCGAGCCGCTGGTCTCGTCTATCCGGTGGTGGCTCCGGCAGCCGCACCTGGTATTGGGAATGCCTTTCCAGTCACCTCAGCCGACCGGGTGCTGACCACCGATGCATCCCTCCTGGGCTGGGGAGCCCATTGCCAAGAGGCACGTACTCAGGGCCTCTGGACCAAGTGGGAGTCTGCTCAGCAGATCAACTTCCTGGAGCTCAGGGCGATCCGCCTAGCTCTCAAGGCCTTCTCCCACCTGACCTCCCAACAGTCCGTCCTTGTCCAGACGGACAATCAAGTTGCCATGTTCTACGTGAACAAGCAGGGGGCACGGGCTCCTTCCTCCTCTGCCGGGAGGCACAGAAGCTCTGCTCTTGGGCCGTCAGTCACGGCATTCTCCTCAAGGCAGTTTATCTCCCGGGCCAAGAAAATTGCCTGGCGGACAAACTCAGCAGGGTCCTCCAGCCGCACGAGTGGCGTCTGGACCCCTTGATCGTTCAGAAGCTCTTCCTCAGGTGGGGCCTCCCCACAGTGGATCTCTTTGCCAGTCCTCACAACCGGCAGCTTCCTCGCTTCTGCTCTCGTCAGCCTCACCCCCTTCGGGTGGCGGCGGACGCCTTTCTGATCTCATGGTCGGGGAGCCTTCTGTACGCTTTCCCTCCCATCCCGTTAGTCTCTCGGACCCTTTTCAAGGTTCTCCGAGACAAAGCTTTCATGATCCTGGTGGCCCCTCGCTGGCCCAGGCAGCCGTGGTTTCCGCTCTTGCTGCAACTGGCGGTGGAGGATCCAATCCCTCTGGGGGTGCAACCGGATCTCCTCACCCAGGATCAGGGTCCCTACTGCACCCCAACCTCAGGTCTCTCAACCTCATGGCCTGGCTGCTGAGAGGGTAGTCCTTGCTCCTCTCCTCTTGCCGGCAGAGGTGGAGGAGGTCGTCTTGGCTTCGCGACGGCCTTCTACCCGCAAATGCTACGCCCTTAAATGGCGTCGCTTTGCAGTCTGGTGTACCCAACAGTCTCAGGATCCCTTCTCCTGCCCGGTGTCGGTGATCTTACAGTACTTGCTACACCTCTCTAATCTGGGACTTAAGTCCAACTCCGTCAAAGTTCACCTCAGTGCTCTTTCCGCACATCATGTGCCGGTGGACGGCAGACCTCTCTCCAACGACCCTCTCGTAGCGAGGTTTCTCCGAGGTCTCCTACTACTTAAACCACCTCTGCGCCCGCCAGCGCCTGACTGGGACCTGAATGTGGTTTACAGCGGATCACCTGTCCGCCTTTTGAACCTATGGCTACCTGCTCTCTCCGTTTTCTGTCTTGGAAAACGCTGTTCTTGATAGCCTCACTTCCGCTAGGCGCGTAAGTGAATTACAGGCCCTCGTGTCTGATCCCCCCTACACTCGGTTCTACAAGAATAGGGTAGTCCTACGGACTCACCCAAAGTTTCTGCCTAAAGTGGTCTCCCCTTTCACTTGAATCAGGAGGTGGTACTTCCAACCTTCTTTCCCAGACCACACTCCAGCCGAGCTGAGACGGTCCTCCATACCCTGGACTGTAGAAGGGCGTTGAACTTCTACCTTGACCGTACGCGGGAGCACCGTAAAGCTGCGCAGCTTTTTGTGTCCTTTGACCCCAATAAATTGGGGCTCCCGGTCTCCAAGCGTACTCTGTCCATCTGGGTTGCGGACTGTATCTCTTGGGCTTATGGGGCAGCCGGACTCGCCTTAGAAAGTCGAGTCACGGCTCATTGCGTTCGGGCAAAGGCCACGTCAGTGGCTTACCTCCGCTCTGTTCCGCTGGCAGACATCTGCCGGGCCGTACTTGGTCTTCGAGCCAGACTTTTGCGGTCCATTACTGTCTCGAGAGGGAGTCCCGTAGGGACAGTGCTTTCGGACAGGCAGTCCTCCGTAATCTCTTTGAGGTCTGAGCAACTCCTACCTCCATCCCGGATGTGGGCTACCGGTGGGTGATAATCAGCGAAGATTCTTTCCTTCTGTGCTGCTGAGCTAGAGGGAGCTCATTTTTGTGCTTAGGGTCTCCGGTAGCCTTGAGCTTGGGAGTCCCATAAGTGAGGACTGACTTCCTGCTTGGTCCTGGAGAAAGCGTAGTTACTCACCTGTAACAGGTGTTCTCCAGGAGCAGCAGGAATCAGTCCTCACTACCCTCCTCCCCTTGGGAGTTGCAATCGTCTGCTTATGTTCTTTTTGCAAATTTTTATGCTGTCTTTTTTAGCTATGTCATCTGACTGGCTAAGATGGCACCTTCGGGCGGGAAAGACTACCGCGCATGCGCGCTGCAATTCCCAAAGGCTTTCTTTGAAAGCTGGGGAAAATTGCTCCGCGAGGGCTCCGTCGGCGCCGACGTCACCCATAAGCGAGGACTGATTCCTGCTGCTCCTGGAGAACACCTGTTACAGGTGAGTAACTACGCTTTTTGGGGAAACTGCCAGGTACTTGTGACCTAGATTGGTCACTGTTGGAAACAGGATACTGGGCTTGATGGACTTTGGTCTGACCCAGTATGGCACATCTTACGTTCTTATGTTCTTAGATGTGCTCACAGGCAGAGTTTGGGTGGATCATGAGTGGAGTCCTGAGTTACAAGCAGACACATTAACATTTTTGCCTGCTTTCGAGCAAGCATAATGGCCATGGCCGGATTCTAGCCATACTTCTGCCAGATTTGTGCCAGTATTTTATAAAGACTAATAGGGGCCTATGGCTCTTACAGTTGAAGAGTCCCACATGTAAATAGCAGCTTTTAAATGTGCAGATCACTTACATGTTCAACGAGTGATTTGAGAACGACGCTATTTATATGTAGAGATCAACACTATGCAAAGACGGCATGGAGAGGGAGTGGTTTGGGCAGGCCTAAAATATCATTATGTATACCCTACTTTACAAAGGTATTACAAACGAATATCAAAAATTCTAAACATCAGCATTTATACCTGTCCTGTGGCAGACATTTATAGGTGCCCGCTTGAAGGGGCAGGTGCAAAATTCAAGGCCAGAAGCCCCCATCCAATTCTCCCTAACATCAGCACCTCCGATTCCTCTGACACCTGCAACCCTTCCTGACCCCCCTCTGACAGCAAGAACCCCTTGACTGGTCCCCTGAAACAAGCCCCACTGGCTCTTTATAAGGGTCCCTGGTATCTGGTGGTGAGTAGGAGAAATCTCATGTCGCTCCTGCTCTGTTGGAATTCTGGGTTCAAAATGACACCCATGAGCCGTAGCAGTAATCGCATGATGATACTGCAGGGGTCAACCTGACAGTTTGCTCTTATTTAGCAGGTCGATCTATAGCAGTAGTACCACAAAACTGTTACTAGGAGTCGCAGGCATCATTTTGAGCCCTGGACTCTGATAGAGCTGGATGAACTTGGGATTGTTTCTGCTCCGATAATGTTAGACACCAGGATTTGCGGAGAAAAGCCTGGAGGAAGGCTATGGAGGGGTGGGGGTCTTTGGGAGGCTGGCATTCTTCTTGGAAGGGGGTCAGAGGGGGTAGGGGGATTTGCTGGACATCCAAGGAGTACCTTCAGGGGAGGGGGGTGTCTTGGCTGGGGAAGCTGTACAACTGGAGGACATGAAATGAAGATGCAAGGAGGTAAACTGAAAAGCAACATCAGGAAATTCTTTTTCACTGAATGGGTGGTGGATGCTTGGAATGCTCTCCCAAAGGAGGTGGTGAGAGCAAAAACATGATGGAATTCAAAACGATTTGGGACAGACATACAGGATCACTATACAGCAAGAGGATGGAATCAACACAAACAAATAACTTTTATACTTCAACAAATAGAGGGGTGGAACCGGCATAGAGCAGCAGGTACAGCCCTAAACAAAGGCATAGAGGTGAAGCGTCAGGTATACTGCTAAAAGGTACAGAAGGGCATAACCTTCACAGAGTGGTGAGTACAAATCTAAACAAAGGCATAGAGGGGATAACCTGCATGGAGCGTCAGGTAGAACCTTTCTAGCCACCTTACTGGGCAGACTAAATGGACCATACTGGTTTTTATCTGCTGCCATTTGCTGTGTTATTATCAGACATTATTGAGGAAAATAAAGGCGCCTGAGAATGGTGGAGGACTGCATTAGTCTTCTAAAGAAGCTGAAGAAACCAGCATGGAGTGGGCTTGGTTATAGCCCCTAACGTCTATGTTCATGCTTGGGATAAACAGAGAGCAGAGTGGCGGGAAAGGAGTCGAGAGGTCAGGTAAGAGAGTTTGATGAGGGAGGGGAGCTGGTCTTAGTTTACATCTTTGTATTTATATGTTCATCTATACAAAGTGGCGAAAAACCCCAACAAGGATGACGATTTTGCCTTTTGGTCTTTATCTGCTTTCCTTTACTTGCACAATGAAAAGAAGAGATTCTGTATCAGATGTGAACAATGCTTCACATTTTTTCAATCCTGCAAGTCTCAGGAAACCTGCTTAAAAAATCAACAACTATGTAAGCAGAGAAACGGTGCACTAGCCACATTGCAAGGACTGAGTGTCCCTTCAAGATTAGGAATCAATGACAGTTATTGCACGCGAATGACCTGCTTGTCCCCAGTGATCTTATTTCTTATAAGAACCTGGTCTGTTGTTAGACTGGGCTGCTGGGACTCATTCCTCACCGTCCCTAAATTGTATGCAAACGTTTCCCTTGATAAAATGCTACGAAGGCAAAAATGAGAAAAGTACAGAAGAACATCACAACTAGTAAAGGAAAATGTCTGGATGAGTTCCCAGGACTTACACTGATCTCTTAACCAATGTTTACAGCAATAATCCTCCAACCGCGAGGCTCTTTCTCAGAGGACCACACGGCCCATTAACTCCCGAGCGACGTTTCATTTCCTCATCTGCTGCTCACCTTTGCTCTTTCTCTCTTGGCTGTTGTCAGTGCAATTACCTCTGCCGGGAAGTAGCTTTCTTAGCCCTTTGCTACGGCCTGGAAAGGTTATGCTTAGATCTTCTGGCCTGCACCTTTGCAAAATAGACTGTCTGAGGTCTAACCACAGACATTAATATCTTTAAACCGTTCCCAAGCTTAGGTTCCTCAAGAGTCGTATGCTATAACGGCACGATGGTGGTGAGTTTATGGAATTGGATTTGGCTCCCACCTTTCTTAGAAGGTTGAGATGAGTTTCATTCAGATGCAGTACATATTTTCCTTTCCCTAGAGGACTTGATAAGATTCCCAAAATATCTCTCCAACTCGTTGCGTAGGTTTCTGCAGTTGTTCTAAGTGTCTCTCGATGCTGTGACATACCATGACCCTTGCCACCCCTTCACACACTTCGCCAAAGACTTCCCACTCTTATCTCCATGTAAAATAGCTGGAATTTGTAATACAACAGAGATTTCTTCAACTTCTGATGCAGCAAAGTGTTCAGTGCCACTTGCATATCTAGTCCGAGATACAGGATGTCTAGCAGGCGCCTTCCGATCAATACAAATCTGCTTCTCCAAGAGCAATATCCTGGTATTTCTTTCTTTATGGCTTCTGGAGGCATAAGCAATGATAATGCCCCACAGGATTGTCTTGGCAGTTTCCCCCACCCAAAATACAGCAGTATTCACATGCCACTGTTATTTGTCTCAAAATCATCACACCGTTGTTTCAAATAAGGGGCAAAACGATTGTCCTTGTAAAGCTCCAAGAGAAAGCCCCAGGGATTATGCATAACGTCCCTCTTTTGCCATCCACAATCAAGCCAAATTAATGCAGGGTCTAAGATCTCAAGTGACCCCATAGTAGCTTCCTCTACACAACTAAAGAGCGGAGAAGATATTAACAAATAATAAATACGTGAACTGGTATTGTGGGCCCTGGAAAAGTAGGTATAGTTGCTCTCCTGAGGATAAAACACTCTCCAAACATCCACCAATTGAAACCAACTAACCAAGATTTGCAAACATCCGGTAACCTGAGCTCACCCCACCACTGAACCTCCAGAGCTGTAGAGGCTGGAGTCCAGGATCCCATTAAGATCACTCCCTGCCCTCACAGGATGGTCTGACAACTGATCCAGCTCCGCAGCAAGTATTGATAAAAGAATACTGGCTGCCAGCATTTGGGGTATATATGTTGCAAATAATGACTGTCGTGTCGTGGAATTCCCTTAGCACAATTACATATCGACCTTTAGAGTCTACTACTTCCTTCTTACAATCCCTCTTCCAATTATCATGCTCCTTTTCCATAGCTGAGGCTCCAAAGACTTGTCCCACCCATCTCCTTCTAAGGGTCTTAAGCTCTGTGGCATTCTGACGAGTTTTCTGAATGAGTGCAACAACTTGTAGCATTGAATTGGTGAACCTAATCCTTAAACAGTCCAAGAGATTATTCTCAGGATTGCACCCAATCCTACTGCCACAGCCAAATATTCAATAACCCAGAAAGCCTGAGGGTTCGCTCTCCACACGTTCTCCAGATAACATGATCTCAGCCTTCCACACCCTCAAAGTCCTCAGCAATGACAGGCACTACCCCCTCCCATCCCCCCTCTCGCTCTCTTCCATCTCTGACAGACAGAGAAGGTCCCCTAAGCCATGTCGTGCCCCCCTTCTCCCCTTTACCAATCCTAGTTATACATCATCAAGCACTCTTCTCTAGCATTCCCCAAATAGATTATAGAGACCACATTCACCACCTCCGTGTACCCTACAGCTTAGTCCCCCTCAGCCTAGAACTGTAAAATGACCACGCAAATCATTATGACCCAGCCTTCCCACACAAGCATTAAATTCAATTTACAAAACACCCAGAAAATCCCCCAAAACCCAATTCCTCACTTTTCAGTGAAACCTCCCCACTATTCCCCCCATCCCAGAGGACCTATAACATACAAAGAGTAAAGGGCCCGATTTTCATCTGGGCGGTGCTATGCACCACGTCGAAGGGCACTATCTGTGTAGGTTCTTTTCGAAAATCCCGGATCAGGCATTTACATGGGTAACTAGGGCAGTTACCCATGTAAATGCCTTTGAAAATCGGGCCCAAAATATACAAACACACTGCTCGTTTAACCATCAAAGCACAATATGCTTTTCCTCTCCTAAATCCCTCCCCCTCACAAAACAGTAAGTGTAAAAGAACAGGAAATGTACCAGCAAGCACACATACTGTAAAAAAAATGTGTGTATAATTAAAAGAGAGACAAATAAATCAAGTGAACCTCCCAGGCTGATTGGGAACTTCGTTGGATGCAATCAATGTGCTGCTTTGAAACTATATCACCTTCATAGCTTCACCCTTCAGGTCCGCAAATTATGTGCCCCAAGTTCCAGTTGTGCAATGTGACTGAGCCAAAATTCTGCTGACTGCGCCAAACAGCGCCATGACCTGGCCTCCCCAAAGCGCTTCAGATCCATACAGGAAGCATCCTAATGGGTTCACCAAGTGAGCAGCAAGATTGCAGCAGACAGTATGAATCCTTCAATCCCAAAACAACTTCTTAGAGGTCGCAGACTTGGAAAACCCTCAGGCCACACTGTACACCAAACATACAGTTCCATTAGCCCTCTTAGTACAGAAACAGCAAGTGTCACACCCATCTCCATCTTCATTAAAGCTGTAAAATTACTCCACTGCTGAGACTCCCCACATACCTCTTTGCCAGCCCCAGCTCCTCAAACACTTTAATAATTCCATTATGGACGGCCACAGCTTCACCGGCTACTTCAAGGTGAACTTTAGTTTAGCCATAAAGAGCTTTTGACAGAGTCCTGAATATGCTTTCTGCTTTTGCGTGAGCTGAGTTGAATAATCTTGAAATATTAAAATGCACTAGCCTTCACACGAGGCTGATCCTTGTTGTTTCACCTCCTGGGGCACCTTTCTTTTTTGCATATAATTCAAGAAACGTATGATTACAATCCATGGCTTCCCTTTCTCTTCTCAGGTCAGACCAATGTGGTGAGCATGATAGGCCCACAATCCTCACCAAGTTTCAACGTCGGGGCAGCCACGTCTCGAGAAATCTTTGCAGCTCAGCATCTTAGATCAACTCAGGGATTCTCACAGACTGGATGTTATTACAGTGACTCCAGGTCTTGACATTGTCTATCTTCTCAGACTGCTGGACTGTTAAGTGCTGCAAGGCCTTCAAATCATGTACAGCTGCCTGTTCAGCCTCGGGAAAGCACTCTAATGCCTGGGTGACCAAGTCAAGCTTTTCAAAAACAAGTTCAGACTTCCCTGAAAGTGCCTTCCCCACAACCTCTGCAACATCTCTTGCACAGGTGAACCTGGGGACGCCACAGGCCCATCCGCCATCTTTACTTACAGAAAGCAGAGTTCTCTCTCTCTTTTAATGCAGTTTGTCACTATCAACAATACAAGAGTCACAGCTGCAGTTGTACTTGGTTTAGGACAATGTTACATCAGAATTTCTAGTCTTTCAGGGGTTGAACTCGCCATGGATGGGGTATGCAAGAAGGGGAAAAGCCCAGAGAGCAGCAAGGAGATGTCACATGCAGGGCCATGCCGATAGTGAAATGCACCCTGTGTGACTTGCACATCGGGACTGCCCACCCCCGCACCTCCATCTAGCCACTTTATGGGGGCGGGAGAGAAGAGGTGCGCACCCGATGTGCAAGTCGCCGGCACGCTAAGCAGGTCTGGTCCCTCCTGGAGAGACCAGACCTGCTTAGCGTGCCACAAGAAGGCTTAAGGGGCACATTTCAGCTCTCTGCCGTTGCCTGACACCGCTGAGAGAAGAAAAAGTGGCGGCAGCAGGCAACGGCAGAGAGCCGAAAGGCGCCCCTTAAGCCTTTGCGCCCTGTGCAGCCGCACCGCTCGCACAGGGCTAGGTACGGTCCTGGTCACATGCTCTTACCACCTCATGTGACCAAAGCTGCTCCTTTGCACATTTAGAAAAGAGCAGGATGCCCTTTTCCCTGTGTGCAGCTTTTTAAAAATCACTGCTCCCACTGGACTACTACTAGCACTACTACTGAACATTTGTATAGCGCTACATGATACATGCAGCACTGCGCAGTCACATGTAAAAAGATGGCCACTGCTCATCAGAACTTACAATCTAGTTACTGCTTGGGTTAGAAATTGGTTGGGTGGGAGGCGACAAAGAGTACAAGTAAATGGAGCTCACTCTCAGGAGAAGGAAGTTACCAGTGGTGTGCCCCAGGAATCTGTCCTTGGTCCGATTCTTTTTAACATCTTTGTTAGTGATATAGCGGAAGGGCTGTTGGGTAAGGTTTGCCTCTTTGTGGATGATATCAAAATCTGCAATAAAGTAGACACCCAGGAAGGTGTAGATAACGTGAGGAGGGATCTAGCTAAACTTGCCGAATGGTCTAGAATTTGGCAGCTAGGATTTAATGTTAAAAAATGCAAGGTCATACATGTGGGCTGCAGCAATCCAAGGGAGCAATATAGTATAGGGGTGAAGTACTTTTGTCCATTAAAGAAGAGCGGGACCTAGGCGTGGTTATATCTGATGATCTTAAAGTAGCTAAACAGGTAGAAAAGGTGACGGCAAAAGCTAGAAGGATGCTTGGGTGCATATGGAGAGGAATGGCTAGCAGAAAAAAGGAGGTGATAGTGCCTCTGTATAAGTCTTTGGTGCAACCTCATTTGGAGTATTGTGTGCAATTCTGGAGACTGCACCTTCAAAAGGATATAAACAGGATGGAGTCCGTGCAGAGGTGGCTACTAAAATGGTTAGTGGTCTTCATTATAAAGCATATGAGGACAGACTTAAGGATCTTAATATTTACACCTTAGAGGAAAGGCGGGAGAGAGGTGATATGATTGAGACGTTTAAATACCTCCATGGCATAAATGCACAAGGGGAGGGCCTCTTTCGATTGAAAGCAAGTTCTGCTACGAGGGGACATGGGATGAGGGTGAAGAGGGATAGATTCAGGAGTGATATGCGGAAATATTTCTTTATGGAAAGAGTGGTAGATGCGCGGAATAGTCTCCCAGTGGAGGTGGTAGAGATGAGGACAGTAACTGAATTCAAAAAAGCATGGGAGAAACACAGAGGCTCTCTAAAGGTCAAAAGGGGACTGTTGTAGTTGTTGATATGGAAGGACAGACTAGACAGGCCATGTGGTCTTTTTTCTGTCGTCATTTTTCTATGTTTCTAGTCAAGACAGACAACACAGTAGCTGTAGACATAGGATACAGCTAGAGGGAATGGTAAGGAGACATGTACCGGGAAATGCCTGTGCGGTCCTGCAGTCCTTACACCTATTTTACAAGATGCTCCGGGTTTGTCAGAGCCTTCGTAAAATGCAGGGGAAACTCTGCATGTCTCAGTTCCCTTTTCCATGCCTTATCACAAATGAGTCTTCACATTTAGGATTTTTAGGCCCTCCAATGACAGTGCTTATGGTACTATAACATGCGAATCTGGTCTCCATTTCACATCTTCTGAAAATGTATCTTCCGTTGGGATTTGCTCCTCAGAGCTGCATCTTTCTTTCATCCTTGCTGTCAGATCTGAAGAAGGGACTTGTGCGGTCCTTGAAACTCATGTAATAAGCCATCTTTTGATTATTATGTTGGCATAAGAAAAGATATTACAGCCTCTAATGAAGCCAAAAAAGAGAAAAAGAGTGTAACTTGATTCCTGCCTGACAGCTGTGTGAGAGAGGGTCATAATAATTTACCATACTCGTTCCTCTTTCTCTTTATCTGAGGTACTGTTTTTTGTATGTAAACTACTAATTCCAAATACCCAAGAAAAGAACTAGCCTGCCTGAGGATAAGAGGATCAGAGCTTCTGTTCTCCTAGAAAGGCTGTTGAACATTGATGATTCATGGGGTGTCTCTCTATCATTGGTATTCAAAATCTCATATTAAAGGATGTTGTAGGATTATTTTATAAGCCCCTCTGGTACACTGGTCAACATTGAAATCGTTACTGACTTTAAAAGGCCCTAATCTGTAGTATCCTGGTGAGCTGAACACGAATATAACATTAAAAAAAAATTATTGGCTCTCGTTTTGAAGATATTGCATGTAGTTCATTTTTGACGTTTCACCGTGTAAATTTATCCAGTAGGATATCAACAACATCCCAAATAAGCCTTGAATGATGTAATATTGCATCACATTGCATAATACCAGCATGCACACATCATCCAGAGTTGATTGCATCATTTTCTGATGCAATGCAATACTACTGCCAGACGGTTGCTGAAGCCATCTGACGTCAGCAGTGTACTATATGTAGTCGGAAAGGAAAGTAATCTGGTATTCTGTTCCAATATTGAAAGCCCCATGAATGCCTTAAAAATCACTCATGACCCACAAGACTGGAGACTATTTATAGACTCTTCGAAACTGAGCCTGAATGCTGTGCTTTTGAACAATGGAAACGTCTTCCATCTATTCCAGTAGCGCATGCCGTCCACATGAAAGACAAAAATAATGCTGGTCTTCTCGGAGTAAAATACAATCTTGACTTTATCAAAATCACTCCATATAAACAATCAAATAATCATAATGGAAAACTTTCTACTATCGGGAAAAGCTGTTGACCTAAAAACTATTAATCATCGTAACAAGCAATATTTCTCACGGCTCCCAGGGGGTCTCAGTACCGAAGCAGCGCTCAGAACTTATGCTCACTTTTTAGTAAAGCATTGGCACATAATAACATCAACGTATTAACTCGTATTGCGCGACGTTTTTTGGCAATACAAGTTAATACATTGAGAAACGTGGGCAGCAGCAGTTTAACCCTGCTGAAGAAACTCCTTTCAGAGTGAAATGCTACAGAGGTGCCGAGGGAGGCGTAGAGGAAGAAGATTAAGCTAAGAGTTTTTAAATTTTAATAGTTTCTGATACGCAGGTGGTGATGATTTTTTGAAGCGAATGGAAAAAGAAAAATACTCCCAGGCTGGTCGTTGATGTTATTATGCGCCAATGCTTTACTAAAAAGTGAGCATAAGTTCTGAGCGCTGCTTCGGTACTGAGACCCCCTGGGAGCCGTGAGAAATATTGCTTGTTATGTGGTATGGTTAGTGATGAGCAGGGTGAACCTTTTCACCAGGATATCGCAACGATGGAGCAAAGACACCAGGGAAAATGGTCCACTACAATGCTGGCTGACTACTGCTGGACACTCCCCAGAGAAGCTCCCGAACAGCTGTACAAGAGATAGGCGAAAAACTCTAAGAAGTAGTCTATGACTTGTTTTTTTACAGGTATTAACTGAAGGCCTATTATATTTACTATTGACATGCATTTCGTGATGTAAACATTAATTCTTGTAGATTACAAAAAACCTAGAGCCAACTTTGCAATTTCACTGTCATTTTTGTGTTCAGCATATAAAAATTGATAAGAAATGACTATTTTTATTTCAGTAACATGACTTTTGTAAAACATTTTCGATCAGCTTTATCCACTTAGAGTTCTATTTCAGTTCGTTCTTTACCTTCTTCCCCATGGTCTCATTGCTGTGGGTTATGTATTCATTATACCTAATTTCCACTCTATGTCAGAATAGAATCATATTGGCAATGGAAGAACACTACTGACCTATAAAAGTGAGTCCATTCTTCAGCTCCTCACTACCTTTCCTCTATTATCTCACCCTACGCCCCTCCTCAGGAACTCTGTTCTTCTGGCAAATCCCTTTTATTTGTGCCTTTCTCTGCCACTGCCAACTCCCCATCTCCCCCCTCCCCCTACTCAGCTCCTACCCACCCCCTTTTTCCCCTTCCTCCCCCTCCACCCCTCCCCAATCTCACCAGCAACCATTTCCCATTTGGGAAGCAGAACAGGAAGTGCAGTCCCCTCTAGATCCCATACCCACCACCATGCCACCTTCCAACCCCCGTTCATCCATCCTTCCCTCCAACCTGTTCTCCACTACACTCCCCACCCTCTCCTATTCCCCCTTCCACCTCCACCTTCCAACCCCCTCCAACTCAGTCCTCACAAAACTATCTTCTCCTCATCCAACCATTTTTCGCATTCATCCTTCTTCCATTCATCCAAGTACTCAACCTCTCATTAACCAACTCCCACACACTATGGGGGATGTTTACTAAAAACCGGAAATGTGCGCGCCGCAAAAGAGCGCACGGAAACGCGGCACTGAAACGCTAATAAACGCGTTTAAACGCCCCGCACACGTGCGTGTCATCCCCGCAAAGGTGCGCGGCACACTAACGGGCCCCGTACAAGTGCGGGCCCGCAAATGTCCGATAGAGGCGTGAAACGGCTAAAGGAGGGCGGAGGAAGGCTCCAGAGGGGCAGAGGGACGGGGTCAATGGGTGGAGAGTGGGAGGGGAGAGGCTCCCCGCACAGTATCGGGCCCGAATTTGCATGTAAAAACTACCGCGAGGGAAACACTCGCGGTAGAAAGCATTTAAAGGGAAGAGAAACCATTTCCGTCAGCAATGTACAGGAAAACCGGGGAAACCAGCAAAACGTGAGCAGTGTGATACATGTGCACAGCACAAAAGTGCAAATAAAAATAGAAAATGACCACAACAGAACTATTAAAAATAGTAATTCAGCTGGGGAACAGTTATAGTGATGGGCAAATACAGAAAACACACCCAGCAAAGCTCCAGAAAAAAGAAATGAATTTTGGAAGGGTTTACGGAGCGGAGACTCTTCCAAAAAACATTTCCTTTTGTGGAGCTTTCCTGGGAGTGTTTGCTATGGTTGCCCATTAATATCACTGTTGCCCAGCGTGGTGATATTTTGTCCCCCATTTCCCGTGGTCATTTCCGGGGTTTATGTGCACGTTTGTCACCAGACAGGGTGCATATGCCCACAGTAAATTTGCGTAGAGCAGGGTTTGTGACTCCATCCTGCCAGGCTTACTACCTCCAGGGGCTGCACTATCTATGTGGCCATGGTGTGGTGCAGCGGACAGAGTCAGTACCTCTAGGATCAGAAGGTCAGAGGTTCAAAGCCCAGCTGGGGCACTTGCCAGCCCAGTCCCTATATTTTACCCACCACTAAACACAGATAGCACAGACACCCCTGTATTGCAGGGGACATAAGCATGGGGAAAACACCCATATTTTACCCAACAACGCACACACACCACAACAATGGGCATTACCCACAGCCAAGTACCCCAAATGCAGTCCCGTACTGCCACATTCCAATCAGGTCACCTGCTTTTTATGGGAGAAGCTCATGCCAGCATGTTGGCGGACGAGTACATGTGGTGCAGGGGGCAGTGGCTGCTAGCGACAGAAGACAGAGGCCTAGCCATGTGCAGGCTGGCACAGTCCACAGCAACAGACAGGCCCTGCCGGATCCACAGTCATGGACTATCCAGGGAATTCAGCCAAGCTGTGGCTACATGGTGGTGCAGTGCACACAGACAGTGCATGCAAGAACAGAAGGTTACAGGTTCTCAAAGACCAGCTGGGGCTACCGGCAATCCTGCCCACATATTTTCCCCACAAATAAACAGTGACAGTAAGGACACACCTTTGGTGACAAGGACATATGCAATGGTAATACGTCTATCTTTTACCCCACTGAGCACAGACACCATGAACAGGGGCAGAACCTACAGCAGAATCCCCCAAATGCAGTCCTGGTGGGCCACACACCAGTCAGGTTCCATGCTGCCACTCATACAAATGCCTGTGCTGTATATCTATGCACCACCCCCACGGCATGTAGATGTAGCTCATGCATATTCATGAGGGACAGCAGGAAGACCCGAACAGTGTGATGCAAAACTGGGCTGGAGTGGGGAAGCGCTGCCGTAAAGCAGCAGCCAACAGGGGCAGACACACCCACACCCACACCCACAGGCCCCATTGGCCAATGTCTCCTGTAGAGGCAGAACATTGGACCCTGCGTGCATCTCCCAATATCAGCACCTGCATACCTTAGCAATGTCACCCTACACCTGAGGTACACAGCTCTGAAATGTTTGCTAAGAGTACAGGCTGATAGATATCCCTACGTTACGCACATACTGCTAGTTGACCCCATCCGAACAATCTGTTTGGTGTCTGCGGTGCGTGCTCCAGGTCTGGCCTCTGACGATGTTCACCACCCTGGGGAGTGACCCCCAGCAGTACTGCGTACCATATCCATGCCTGTGCCGTGCCCAGGACCGGTGTGGTGGCCAAGGCTAATCACCCCCTCAATAGTAGCACAATGCTGGCATAGGTGTGGGCGTGTGTGTCTGTCTATACAGTGTGTGTTGGCTGCAAACACCTTCCCCAACCCACACTGCCAGCACTACTGCCAGTATTGGCCTGCCAATGTGCATAATGAGCAGCAATGTACCATGGGTATAGGTCAGACATGGTGGGCTGGCCAGGATGCATCTGCACAGGGCATAGGGCACTGGCTGTGACATTGTAGTGCCAGGCCACCACCTACACAGACAGGGTGACCTCTGTATGTGCTGCTGGGGGAGCACTCTCACCCTGAGTGTGCAGTGATGACAGCATGGCTAGGCACCCCCATAGTGCTGTATTGTGTTTCTCTCTTGTGATATATATGGGTTTCCTGTTGGGGCCTCCTCACAGAACTCTTTGCTTGTGTGTGCTGCCACCCCAGTTTTGGGTGCATGCATTTCCATCAGGGCTAACCAGCAGACTGTTCACAGCTGGTATGTGTCTTGATGGAGTGCCTTGCAGGGTGCAGCGGCTGATGGCTTGCTGCAGGTGAATATCAGATAGTGCTGGGGTGCATCTTTGGATATCCAGGCCTAAAGTCTGCCTGATATTGTGTTATGGATGTGTGTGGAGCTGCTTGGACTGCCCTGTATGGTGTCTGTTCCCCAGCAGGACTGGGGTTTGATGGTCCACTTTGCTGCTATTGGTGAGGGGGGCGGAGGCGGGTGGTGGTTCTTTGGCCACCTAGGGGTTCTTGGGGGTTTCCACTAACTGAGACAGACAGAGATATCCAACATGTTTCTGCAGCACCTTCCTATCTCACAGGTTAGTACTGTTTTGAAGCTCTGTCATGGCCTCATCCAGCCATGGCTGGTGTTGTGGACCTGGTCCTGGCCGCCATATCACACCCTCAGGGTGAGCACAGTACCCGCACAATGTGACGGTGTGTAGCTACTCTTTGCTGGTAGTCCACCCGCTCAGGACCCCCTACCAGGCCGAGGTACTGTGTGGGTTCACATGGACAATTCCCCCTACCAGGCCGGGTAGCTGTTGGGGTGCATTCCCCATCTTGTGTGCATCTGTGGAGAGCTGATTTGCATGTGCAGTGCATCATGGGTACGGGTGGCCTAACCCTATCCTGTCTACAACAGCAGACTGTCTGTGGGGTGACGTGCAGGCTCTCTGCAGCCAGCCAGGGGCTTGCTGTCAGCTATAGAGCCGTAGCCCAATGGTTACATCACTCCCTGTACAGCCAGAGGTCATGGGTTCGAACCCACAGTGGGGCCCTTTGATAGGGCTGTCCACAGCTTTATTTTTATTTACTGTACATATGTCTATGCCGGCAAAACCACACACAGCTTACTATACCCATTAGGTGCCTCTGAGGGTGCTTTATAGGGTGCCCTATAGGCCACCTTATGGTTGCCATCCATATAGGGTGCACTATACATTATCCTGTGTCGCAACATACATGGTGCCCTATAGGGGACATTCTAGGGTGCCTTGGCGGACAGTGCACTGTAACATGTGCCTTACGGGCATCCGTATGTTAACACACTGTGAGAGCGGGTTTACTAGTGGTGGGAAATAAAATATAAATGGAAGGCCTCCTACAGCACTCCTCACCATGATACATACTGCCCCAGCCAGCCTTGTTCACTGGGCACTGTGAGAGGTTGAACCCCTGGCCCCTGCACCATTGGTCAGTGTCCTAACCATTGTGCTGTGGCTCTGTTCCTGTGTTTGTGCATCCGCACGCAGCCTTGTAGCCATCAGCGCGCCATCTTGTGGCGCACTAAATTAACAGCGTGCCGCCTTATGCCGCACAACATGGATATGCCCCTAAAACAATGCCTCAGCCAGCTGTCTTCAATGGGCACTGTGGGGAATTGAACCCATGATCCCTGCACGAGTGGTCAGTGTCTTAACCATTGTGCTATGGCTCTGTTCCTGTTATTTGCACATCAGCGCGCCACTTCTCCCTCCCACTATTGGACTGCCCCCTCACACATCAGCGCGCCGCCTTCTGCCCACCGGCTCGCCGCCTTCTGTTGCCCACATTTATCAGCGCACCGCCTTCTGCCACCCAAATTTACCAATGCGCCGCCATCTGCCGCCCACACTAAACAGTGCACCGTCTCATGCCGTAATAAAAATAACAGTGCGCCGCCTTCTGCCGCCCAAAATTAATATGCCTCCTAAGCACTTTTGCCCATAAATGTTGCTGCCTCAGCTGGTCTTTTTTGTTGAGCGCAATGGGGGTTTGAACCCCTGGCCCCTGCACCATTGGTCGGTGTCTTCACCGTTGTACTACGGCTCTGTTGTTTGGTTTTGCAGCAGCGCCCCACTTAGCCTTCCCACGCGCTAATGTGGGCCCCGCACATTAGCGCGACGCACACACGTACGGTCCGGTTTTTTGCTTTTTTCTGCCTGGCCCGCCCACTCCTTATATGGCACCAGCACACTAAAGGGGACCCGCACAGCAACGGAGTTTAGTAAACATACCCCTATGCATTCCACTATCCATACACCCTTAACTTCCCCTTCCACCATCTCTCTAAATCAACCTCTCCTCCACTTAATGTATTCCCCTATGGATAGCAATGTCATAAACCCATGCAAACATCAATAACAGTAGTCCTTCCTCACTGTCTATGCCTTGCTGCTGAAATGCGCCTCCTCATAGGCACCCAACAACCACTTCTCACAAAAACATGTGAGAGATAGTTGACAGTCAGAGACCAGGAACAAGAATCAGATGCTGGACCCGAAGCGCTAGCCAAAAGTAAATCCTTCACCACACCAGCAGCAGTTCACTCTCCTATCCAATTCCACTTCTGCCACTGCTCCCTTTGAAAGTCACTTCAGCCACTTTCTCTTCACTGGCACCCACTACCATTTTAGAGCTGACAAGCTCAAGACAGGCATAGCCCTCTCTTCTGCATTATGCCCCACCTGGGCAAATCCCGTAAGCCTAAATCCTTAACTGCCTGTCATGCTTCTCCAGCTGTCTTAATAGTCCTGGAAACTACTTTGGCCATAAACAACAGTCCAAATGAAAACATCCACTTATACCTCACTCTTAAGGTCAGCAGGAATGCTGTACCTTACGCAAAGCCCGCCAATGCTGCAGTGTGCCCTGGGACAGATATCTGACTATGTTCCATTTAAACAGGCTCTGCTTCCTTGATGCCTCCAACAGCTTTTCCTTCACTACAAATGACTGTAGACTCACCACAATGTCCCTTGGCTGGTCTTTTTTCACAGGCCCCAAGCTCTGATGGGCTTTCTCTATATTTTTATTTTATGTGATTTTTATACCGCCATACCAAGTAACATAGCGGTTTACATAAAACAACTGAATTACATTGAACAAGGTAGTGATGGCATATAACTGACAATCAGAGAGAGATATACATGATTTGAATACCAGAAAACTATTTACAATTAGTCTGTTCTTGATGACTCATGTGCTTTCAATATTATGCATTTTTGAAGAGGTAATCAGAGCAATGTAATGTATTGTGGGGTTGAGAGTAAGTAGAGAAATTGTGGAGTATAAGGTACTTGATTCTTCTCAAGGTTATGCCAGGTCAGTTAGTTGGAGTGATCTCTGTTTGTCCAAAATGTTCTATAAACAAGAAAATTTTGAGATGTATGTGGAAGGTGGAAAGGTCAGTTATATTTCTAAGTCCCTGTGCTAATGAGTTCCAGAGTATTGGAGAGAGATATTCGAATGACCTGTTACTTGTGTATTGTATTGTCATTCTGTAATCTGGGGGGAATAGGAAGGCGTTATTCATTGCACCTCTTCGGTGTCAATCTTTGGGGGTTTTGAGTATGAATCTGGGCCATCACCTCCTCTCCAGCCTGCCCTGTCTCTGCCAACAATTTTGACACAAACGTTGCAGCATCTCCACACAATCTTTGCACTGCTCCCCTCCCAGGCTTCCACACACTTGTAAATTTTTTCGGCAGGAGCGATCTTCCAGATCCTCTAGCTTTTCCCTTATGATTCCCTGTTCATTTCTCAAACAGTCCCAGCCCATATTCATGGTCAATATAATCTCCAAATGTCAGTCCACGTGGTTCTCCGCATCCTCCAACCTCATGCCAAGCTCTGCCATGTCGTGATACAGCATGGTCATAGCATCCTTCAAATCTATTTCAACTGATGCAATTTCCACCTTCAACTCATTCTTAAGCTCGGTTAACCACCTCCACAAGAGCTCAGCCTCAGCATTACCTCCCAGGCCAGTTTCCAACTTGTCCAAGTTCACAGCCACCATAATGCCTCCCTTTCCTGGATCGCAGTCGGGCTCACAGCGTACATAGAGATACTCCTCCAGCTTCTTCCAAATAGACATCCCTATAGTATCTTACAACTTAGCCACCACTTCTGGAGGTGGAGGTCGGTGCGGTAAGCTCAAATTTTAAATTCACTGGGATTTCACTGGAGCTCAGCTAAACTCTTCTCTATTCACCTCCGATGATGTCACTTCATCCTTCCATGTTTTAAATAAATTAATTAATTCCTAACTTTATTAATAAGCATTCCTACTTTAGCATGCGTTAACATGGTTATTGAATATTATTTTATCATATGTCCCATTTTATGCAAAGAAGCCACATTACTAATAACCCTAATGTAAACTGTGAATAAATACATATACAATCAATCAGCATTCATTGAAAATTCTAATGCACATTTTTAAAAAAATGCATTGAATTGAATGTGTATAACAAATCAAAGAAATGCCCGAAAATTGGAGGAAATGTCTGAAAATGGCCCGAAAATGAATAAAATATCCTAATGCCTTTAGGATTCTTTATGTTATTGAAAAATAAAGCACGTATTTTGTCAGAGCTTGGTAAGAAATAACCTGAAATCTAGCAGAACGAGCTTGTTCATACTAGAGGTTACTGCTTGGGCAGTGTCTAATAGGCCAGGGGCCACCGTGTAAAACAGCTGTCAATGTCGAAGCTGCATTAAGAAAAAGAAGTCGGCACATACACATATAAAACAGTTGTTCTCAGGTGTTGCCATATGCAAATAAATATGCAATGCTACAGGGCCTTGACCGCTTTGACACATCTGCTAGGCAAGCATGCCAGTTTGGTGGGACACCACGGTCTTCAATGTTTAGAATGAGGAAAATTCCAGAGTCCCTGATTCTATACTGCCATGAGATAATGGAGGTTGAGGTTGAGTGTCTTGTTTTGCATTTTGGGGAAACTGCTTAAGGCCCTGCTCACTTCTTTTTTTTTTTAAACTTTTATTTTCATTTTACAACAAGCAAAAAGAAACGACACACCAAAGGAAACAAATACAAACATACAATAAGGAAAAGCAACCCCAATTACCCCCCACCCCTATGCTTCTTCTCTAAGCTGATAAGTATCATCATATAAGCGCTTACAAACAACAGTAATTGTACATCAAAACAAACAGAAATAGTATCTGCGATACAGAATGATCATGTGACAGAGAATTACACAGATTTAAACAGTCAGATGAGAGCATTGAGCAGTTTGAACATAGTCGTTGAGCATCTTCCATTTAGACAAGTGGTGGGGGGTCTGAACGGAAGAAGCTAACATACGAGGTATTTGCTCATATTTACTGTAGAGACAGACATGATTCCACCATTCATTGGGGCTCAGATGGGAGCTATTTTTCCAGTATTTCGTAATAAGGGAAATAGCTATTCCCAACATAAAGTCTAAGAGGAAGTAAGCCGATTTGGGAAGAGAGTACATCCCTTGTTGTGATTCAATATTTTTAGCAGCAGCGGTATATAAAAGCTGATTGTATTGAAAACGAAGACGTTGTAAGCGAAGTAAAATACATGGGTCAGTACGGGACGTGAGGAGACGCTCTCCATCTTGTATCTGTTGTTCTAGAATCAGTAAATGTTGCTTTCGTTGTTTCCCCTGTCGGATTTGATAGCTAGTTATAGTTGCACGGATAGACGCCTTGAAACCCTCCCACCAAGCCCAGCTCGCAGTGTCATGGGGTGAATTAAAATGAGAGTAATCTTGGATAGCGGCCTTTATGTCAACCTGAAAATCTGTTTGGTCTAGTAGGGATCTATCAAAAAACCAAGCACGGGGATGTTCACCTTGCGTAGTGACATGTAATGAGAAAGATATGGCAGCATGATCTGAAATATGGAGAGGATGAATCTTAGCCGTGTCCACTTGGGGTATCAGTGCTTTGGAGATAAGAAAAAAATCTATTCTAGATTGTGAGTGATGGGGGGCTGAGAAAAAGGTGAACTCTAAGTCGGAGGGGTGAAGCAGCCTCCATATATCTACTAACGCAAGATCTTTCATCAGAGCTGTAAGGGTAGCAAGACTCTTGGGTGGACCACTCGTTCTAGGCGGCTGTCTATCTTTCAAAGGATCAAGTACTTGGTTGAAATCGCCGCCAAGTATTAATGGAGTATTGGCAGAGGCCTGTGCCAACTGCGCAATACTTGCATAGTAAGCAGGGTTATCCACATTCGGAGCATAAATACAAATACACGTGATTTCACTATCTCCAACCTTAAGGTGTGCACGGGCCCATCTACCCTCCTTATCAGAGCTAGTATCCAGTACAGTAGCTTGCAAAGACTTCTTAACCAAGATGGCTACCCCACACCGCTTGGAAACGGCGGAAGAGTAAGCAGCCACCATGTAAGGCTTAGCATTAAGTTTCAGTGTTTCAGCGGAGTTTAAATGCGTTTCCTGAAGAAACACTAAATCAGCATGCTCATGATTAAGATAGCTAAGGATTTTCTTTCTTTTGATTGGACTATTGATGCCTTTTACATTCAGTGATAAGAGCTTACATAAGGCCATTCTGAAAAGTTAAAAATTCTGAAAAAGAACATGATAACGCACATAATTTCACAATGTCCCTCATATTAACTGTATATAGCTGTACACATGACATGATAGAAAGTAAGCTAATGAAAAACAATGAAGCGCCCCATATAAAAAAATAAGCACCGAAGTGCATTAGAGAAGAAGCAAAACCCCAGAAATTACTGGCGACCATGTGTCTGCGGGGAGAAACCCCAGAGAAGGCCTAATTGAAACATATAACCTGTATAGCTGTGCATGTTCCGAATCCAACCGAGGTGCACATCATGGAGGAATAGGAGACCAAGAAAGTTATATATAGACAGAAAGAAAAGTCCAGGCAGTCTCTGTTCCAGGCGGTGATCACCGCGTCGGGCCATTCAAAATGGCGGGCAGATCCGGCGGGTTACAGATCCAAGTTGTTGGATTAGCGCATCTGGTCTGCTTCTTTGGAGTCTAAAAATGTTGCTAGTAGATCAGGATCTTCGAATGTCCTAGTTTGGTTATGGAGAGTCACTCTGAGCTTCGCTGGATACAATAGGCCAAAGCGAGCCTGTAGCTGTTGAAGTCTAGGGCGAAAAGCAAGGAGTCTCTTCCGACGGTCAACTGTGGGCTTTGCCAAGTCAGGGAAGAAGGAGACTTTATGACTTTCAAACTCCAGATGATGATTCGCCCGGGCAGCATTTAGAATCTGCTCAACTTGTTGATATCTCAGTAATCGAAAGATGATAGGCCGGGGGGTCGTCCGATTGAGGGCCATGTTGGTAGGAACACGATGTGCTCGGTCAATTTCCAGATCTCTGTGAAAAGTGATCTTCAGCAAGGAGGGAAGAGTTTTGACCAGGAATTCCCTTATATCTCCTGCTTCGGCCCCCTCCGGTACTCCAATGAGCCTTACATTGTTGCGACGGGCTCGATTATTGCTATCCTCTAACTCTTTTTGAAGATTCTGTATCTGACGCTCAGCCTTGTCCAATTTCACCAAGCGCACCGCGTGCGAGTCTAGGACCCCGGCCATGTTGTCCTGCCGTAGTGAGAGACCTTCAAGCCGGTCCTGAAGCATACCGAAGTCTTCTCGCATGGCTCGGAGCGCTTCTCCGTTGGACTGTACCAGTTCCTTCACACCGCGTATTTCCTCCAAGATCTCCTGTTGCATTTCGGGGTTTTCCCGAAGTGGAACTGTCTTTTGTGGGGAAGACAACTCTGTTTTGGAGCGTTTTCCGTGTGAAGAATAGGGAGACCTGAAGTCTAAGCGCGCTGGTTTGTGGGCCGCCATCCCCCCCGAGGTACCCCGGTAAGTTCGGAGCAAAATATTAAGTTTAGGTAGGTATTAAGTCAGGATTCTTAGTAGGCCTCTCGGGAGCTTCAGCGCAAAGCGTCTAACCCGCTGGACATCAGGCTCCGCCCCCGGCCCTGCTCACTTCTGTTCTCTTTGCTTTTCTGAATGGATATGAAAAGAATGCTATCCCGTATATGAGGCTTTTAGCTTCTGTGTGCATCTGATCTTGATTTTCATTGTCATCTTCCTAAAAAAAAGCATATTGCATTAGGTGTTTTTGGTTTGCTTTATTCCTCAGTTCAAATGTCCCAAACAACATTCGGGTTCCATCCCTACCCACAGTGTGGAAGAAAAATGCAGAACTTTGAGACCTCTCCAAATTCCTAATTTGTCTAGACTCACGTTATAACCAGATAGAATAAACTAGTTATAAGTATACTCAGCATAGAAACTAGTGAAACAGCAAGCCTCAGAAACCTCAAGCACCTCCCACAGTTCACCGTTTATGGTGAGCTCTGGTGCCTAAAAACAGGTTATACACATCAACGGTTTGCTTATTCACATACTTGAAATACCATTAGTCATATATACATGAAATGGAGAAGTGTAACTACAAATTATCTAGAAATTCATATTCACTTAGATCACAACACTTCCCCGCTTTACATTTCAATATTAAATCATCAAAACTCATGACTCATGATATCCATTATTATCCAAAAGACAGATTGGATCCCGACGCTTGCTGGAAAGTCCCTTCCACGTTTCGTATCAGCTGCTTCAGGGGAATGTAACTCCAATCCTACAATAAACAAACACACAACTAATGCTGTACTCTCTTACTACACGTATCTAAAAAGACTACCTCCAAGACATTAAAGTCAACCGAACAGGAATATTCTTACCCAATCATCTCAGTTCTTCTTTAGACCAGGCATGCTGTCTTCAACAAACCACCGTTCAAACAGGAACCACTCTCCAACTAACTCCCGGTCATCTACCTTTTGCTTTCCCTTAACCATACTCATACACCTAAATAATCAACTATCTCCTCCCATCTTTTACCTCCACCAATCCTCTTAAAAATATTCCACACAACCACCCCAATCAACACCCAGGTTTAAACCTTCAGGTGTTATGGTTCCCAACTGAAAAATCCAGCGTTGCTCTCTGTAAAGTAAATGCTGTTCACGTGCCCTACCTTTAAATTTTGAATGTATCTGTTCCAAACAAAAACACTGCAGATCCAAAAATACATGGCCTTTCATCAAACAATGCTCCACCAAAGGGGCCTCTTGACGTTTACAATGTATACGGCTCTTGTGCTCCCCCAGACGCACCCGAAATGGGTGAATCATCATACCAATGTACAATAATTTACATGGGCAAATGATCCCATACACTACATAATCCGAGTCACATGACATCGCGGATCTTAAAATATATACTTTGTTCTTATACAAGAACCGATCCGTTTCCCATGCCACCTTACAGTAAGCACAATGTCCACATTTTATGTGCCCAGATGGTCTCTTAGGAAAATTCTCACCAGTCCTTAATGCCGACGAACTTAAATCTCCTTGAGATTCAAATTCCGTTGCCAGACACAATGAAGATACTAAGGGGTATGTTTACTAAACCGTCTAAATGTTACCGGTGCTAGTTGCAGCGATAATGTGAAGAATGCCATATAAGGAGTGGGAGTTCCAGTCCTAAGGTAGCAAGAATCTGTATCGCGCGATAGTGGGCGCCGTGGCACGTTAACGCACGTTAACCCTAAGTACATGCCAGCGCAGTGTTAGAAGCTATAACGATGTAGCCCACTGGTTACTGCAATGACTGTGGAGGCAGAAGTTATGGGTTCAATCCTGCAGTGGTGTTATGTAACAATGCAGAATAGCGCGGTATATAAGAGAATGTAAATAAATAAATAAATGTAAGAAGGCTGTCTGAGGTATTTCCTTTTTTAAATTTAAATCAGTGCTGCCAGCAAAAACACCCTCACAGTGCTGTAACCTAAGGTGCCGCATAAGGCGCCCTATAAGGCACTCCATAGAGCACATTATAAAGTGCCCTGTCCACCAAGGCACCATATAATGTGCCCTATAGGGCACGTTATAGGGTGTCTTATAGGGTGCCTTATGAGGCACCTTAGGCTACAGCACTCTGAGGGTGCTTTTGCTGGCAGCACTGATTTAAATTAAAAGGAAATGCCTCAGACAGCCTTATTAAATAACACCACTGTGGGATCAAACCCATCATCTCTGCCTCTGCAGTCATTGAAGTAACCAGTGGGCTACATCTCTATAAAGTCTAATACACTGCTGGCTGGCTACAGAAAGACTGCAGGTCACCACACAAACTGATGCGGTTACCAGGATAGGGTAAACCCACCCGTACCCATGATGCACTGCACATGCAGATCAGCGGCCTACAGCTGCTCAAAAGATGGGGTATGCGCCTCTATAGCACCCCGGCCTGGTAGGGGGAAATGACCGTGTGTGTTACAGGCACAGAGTAGCTACAGACCATCACATTGTGCGGTTCCTGTGCTCACCCTGAGGGTGAGGTGGGACGCCCAGCACCAGGTCCGCAGCCCCTGGCTTGGCTGATATAGGCTATGTTACAGGTCCCCATCAGTGCCAGTGTGTGATAGGTAGTCCTTGCAGACACACCTAGGATACAACTGTATCCATCTGTATTTCCCAGTCATGTCTAACCCTTGTAGACTATGATGCACCCAGAATAGTGCATATCCTGTGTGGTTGCCATGGTCACATGTTACAGGAGAAGGGCAGTGGTTGGACCCAAAGGCAGATTATGTAGCACCACCCAACCCACCCTCTGTGGCTCAGGTTGGGGGACAGGAACCCCCACCAACAGATCCACATTCTACATCTCTTACCTGGGGGCAGTAGAGGGGAACATCAACTCCAATCCTGCTGGGAAATCGGCACCCTACAGGGCAGTCAATGCAGATCTGTACACATCACATAGGGAACTGGCAGACGGCCTGGAAAAGCTCAGCTGGCTCCCACCACTATCTCACATTCACCAGCAGAGAGCATGGTCAGTCTCCACCTTCTGCACCCTGCAAGGTGTTCCAGCCATACACATGCTAACTGCAGACAGTCTGCTAGCTAGTACATAGTGCATGTTCCTGGAGAAACTGTGTGCACCCAAAAATGGGATGTGAGCACACACACACCAAGCAGTTATGTCAGTGATTGGGCCCCAGAAAAGAGAACTCATAAATATCACTTGAGAGAAATACTGTATAGCACTATGGGGGAACCTAGCCATACCATGGTCACTGCTCAGTCAGGGTGAGAGTGACCCCTCCCCAGCATGACATGCTGTGGCCACCCTGTCCATACAGGTGGTGGTCGGGCACTACAATGTCCCAGCCATTGCCCTATGCCCTGTGCAGATGCATCCTGCCCAGGCCACCCTATCCGGACCATACCCACAGTACCTTGCCTCCATTATGCACATTGGCAGGCTAACACTGGAAACAGTGCAAGCAGTGTGGGCTCAGCAAAGTGTAGGCAGCCATAAAACAAAGGATAGACATACACACACTCCCACACCTATGCCAGCATTGTGCAAATATAGAGGTTTTTGACAGCCCTGGCTGCCATAGCAGTCCTGGGCACAGTGCGGGCATTGCTATGGTATGCAATACTGTTGCGGTCACTCACCAGGGTGGTAAACACTGTCAGAAGCAAAAACTGAAACACATTCCACAGATATCAGAAAGGTTGCTTTGATGAATCTCCGTCAACAAATTGTGTTTAACTTAGGATTTGTTATCTGACATTAATCATAGCAACCTTTTAATATATGTGGAACGTGTTCCCACGTTTAGGATGGCATTGCTAAAGTATGCAGGTGCTAGTACTGGGAGATGCTGCTCCATGCAGGGCCCAACAGCCTGACTCTCCATTAGGCTTTGGATAGTGGAGCCTGTGGGTGTGGGTGTTTGTGCCCCTATTGGCCGCTACTCTAGGCAGAGGTTCCCAACTCCGGTCCTGGTTGGCCAAACACGGTTCAGGTTTTCATGCTGTCCCTAATGAATATGCATGAGATACATTTGCATACAATGGGGCAGGGCATACAAATGCAGCACAGGCATATTTATTAGGGACAGCATGAAAACTGAATGGTGTTTGGCCCTCCAGGACTGCAGTTGGGGAACTCTGCTCTAGGGATTGCACATGTTTATGGTGTCTGTGCTCTGTAGGGTAAAATATAGGTGTTTATGGCATGTTTATTTTATCTGCAATAAAGGTTCTGTCTTTATTACCATGATTTGGTACTGGGTAAAATATAGGGACATGGTTTGCAGGAGCCACAGCTGGGACTTGAACTTGTGACCTTCTGCCCCTGAACACACTGGCTGTGTGTACTGCACCAAACTGTTGCCACAGGGGCAAATCATTCCCTGTGGTTACCATGACTTCGTCAGACAAACCTTTTCTGTTGCAGTGCATGGCACCCACCTAAAAAGGGCTTGGCCATGGTCTGCTGTGGGCAGATGCCACTGACCCCTCCACCACCAGCACCTCTCTGCCACCATGCTGACTTGCCCTTCTGCCGGTGGTGCGCAGTCCCAGGCCATCCAGTGTGCCGGCAGGCGGCTGCCTATGGTGCGTGATATGGGGTAGGGGTGCCTGCATAGACATCCATGCTTCCCCCCGGCACTGCCTGCCAATGTTATGTGCCCTTTGGAGTACTTGCTGGGTACTGTCCCCTGGGATACTGTGGGACACACACTCGTGGCCATGTTTGCCCTTGGTCAGTTGCTGTCTTGCTGTTTTTTTGCTTCTACATTCCTATGTGTCACCTAGGTATCTGCCTAGCCCACCCTGTGCCCCAGCTGCCACATTGCATGTCCCGCCTGCAGCCCCCTGTACCCCATTTGTAGCCTCACCGTAGTGCCCTCTCGTACTTGGGCACTATGATGTTGCTGCACATGTATCACTACTATCACTTTTCTTGGTTTCCCTGCCTTTGCTGCACATTGCTGACTGAAATGGTCTCTCTCCCCTGCAAATGTGCCTCTAGCGTGAGGTTTTCACTGGTGCTAATTTTCAAACCTTCATTTCACGGCGTTAGTGTGCATGGGGCCTCTCCCCGCCCATTGACCCCTTATCTCCGCCCCTGGGGAGTTTTACTCCACTCTCTGGGGAGCCTTACTCCACCCTCTGCGCACCTTAACCCTGCCAGAGACGTTATAGCACGATACGTGATGTTTTTGCACGGTAATGCACCATTATTACGCGATAACATCACATATCGCGTGATAATGTCACAGCTGCGCCGTTAGTGCCATTTAGTAAACATATCCCTTAGTTTCTAATCCAGATACTGTTTGAAGCATGTTAGCGTGTTTTCGTATAATACATTGAATCTGAGTACTGAGAGGGGAAAACCTAGAAATCAAATTCACACCTTCATCCCCTCTCGTTTCCCGTGGCCTAAGGGATAACAGCCATCTCCTATCATTATACAATGGTCTCTTATATGCTTGATTCAGTATCTTTTCAGGATAACCCCTCATCTGAAGATCTTTTTTAAGAGATTTAGATTGAATTTTGAAATCTAGTAACGTAGAACAGTTAAGTCTGTACCTAATAAACTGGGAGAATGGTAGCCCTTTCAGGAGATTTACCGGATGGGCACTTGAAACATGTAGAAACGTGTTCCTATCTGTACTTTTCTTGTGTACCAACGTGCCCCATGAATCTGGCTCCCTACGTATAGTTACATCAAGGAACACAATTTCCGTAGAGTCATAACTGATAGTGAATTGAATATTTGGATCTAATGTGTTTAACCACTCATGAAATGACAATAAGGAAGTTACTGAGCCCTCCCATAACATGAATATGTTATCAATATATCTCCGCCATATTTTAACCTCTGAAGAATATGGTGAATCTTGTAACCATCGCTGTTCATATAACCCCATAAAAAGATTTACAACTGAGGGGGCAAACGATGCCCCCATCGCAATCCCTCCTATTTGTTGGAACAAACAATCATTGAAGCTGAAGTAATTTCTACCCAATGCTAATTTTGCACATTGCATTAGAAAATTCAATTCTAACTCTCCAACATCCCCACGTTGTAACAAACCCAATATGATCGCATCTAAGGCTGCTGGCTAGGGAATATTCGTATATAGAGCCTGTACATCCAAGGGCACTAACAGAATTGAAGCATTGTATGCCCATTCTGAAGCTTCCATCAGTATATTTAGAAAATGCATCGTGTCCCGTATATAAGAGGGGATAGTGATTAATAGCGGGCGCAAAAACGAATCGATTAACATCGATAATGGTTCTAACACAGACCCGCGCGTTGAAACTATGGGTCTCCCTGGGGGCTGATATAAACATTTATGCACTTTCGGTATATATGACTAATGGTATTTTAAGTAAGTGAATAAGCAAACTGTTGATGTGTATAACCTCTTTTTAGGCACCAGAGCTCACCATAAAAGGTGAACTGTGGGAGGTGCTTGAGGTTTCTGAGGCTTGCTGTTTCACTAGTTTCTATGCTGAGTATACTTATAACTATGGAATGATTAATGAGTAGAGCTGTCTTAATTTATTGTATGAGATATCAAAGTTAAGCTCTGTGCATGACTTTATCAAGTATTGTCTGATCACGTTATAACCAGACTAACTGGAAGTCTTCTTGACAGATATCTCCACAAGCCCAGAAGGAATGCCTGAACTCACTCTGCAACCATTATCAAGCACTGAAGAAGCTCTGCTTACTCAAAAGAGAAGAGGAGGACGTTGCCAGCACAGGGATCAGCTGACTCTGCACATTAGCAGATTCTCCCAATACTGGAACAGCGCCATGGATCCTTAAGACTGGCACCAAACTTCTTAAAGGTTTCCTGACCCAAAGAATTCAGGCCTGAGGGAAAGGCATGCTTGAACAGGCCTTAGAGGAAAACTTAGAGGTGATATGATTGAGATGGTCAAATACCTCCATGGCATAAATGTTCAGGGAGAGAGCCTCTTTCGATTGAAAGCAAACTCTGCTACGAGGGGACATGGGATGAGAGTGAAGGGGGATAGATTCAGGAGTGATATGCGGAAATATTTCTTTACGGAAAGAGTGGTGGATCCGTGGAATAGTCTCCCAGTGGAGGTGGAAGAGATGAGGACAGTAACTGAATTCAAAAAAGCATGGGACCAACACAGAGGATCTCTAAAGGAAAAAAGGGGACTGTTGTAGTGGCTCATATGGAAGGGAAGACTAGATAGGCCTAGGGGTCTTTTTCTGCCTTCATATTTCTATGGGGTATGTTTACTAAACCGTCTTAATGTTACCAGCGCTAGTTGCAGCGATAATGTGAAGAATGCCATATAAGGAGTGGGCGTTCCAGTCCTAAAGTACCAAGAATGGTATCGCGATAGTGGGCGCCGTGGTACGTTAACGCACGTTAACCCTAAGTACATGCCAGTGCAGTGTTAGAAGCTGTAATGATGTAGCCCACTGGTTACTGCAATGACTGTGGAGGCAGAAGTCATGGGTTTGATCCAGCAGTGGTGTAATCTGTAAAGGCTGTCTGAGGAATTTTCTTTTAATTTAAATCAGTGCTGCCAGCAAAAACATCCTCACAGTGCCGTAACCTAAGGTGCCTCATAAGGCTCCCTATAAGGCGCCCCATAGGTCACATTATAAAGTGCCCTGTCTGCCAAGGCACCCTATAATGTGCCCTATAGGGCGCTGTATAGGGTGCCTTATAGGGCACCTTATAGGGAGCCTATGAGGCACCTTAGACTACAGCACTGTGAGGGTGTTTCTGCTGGCAGCACTGATTGAAATGAAAAGGAAAAGCCTCAGACAGCATTCTTAAATAACACCACTGTGGGATCAAACCCATGACCTCTGCCTCCACAGTTATGGAAGTAACCAGTAGGCTACATCTCTATAGCCACTACCACACTGCTGGCTGGCTACAGAAAGACTGCAGGTCAGCACACAAACTGTCTGCTGTGGTTACCAGGATAGGGTAAACTCACCCATACCCATGATGCACTGCACATGCAGATCAGCAGTCTACAGCTGATCACATAATGGGGTATGCACCCCCACAGCACCTAGGCCTGGTAGGGGGAACTGACCATGTGTGTTACTAGCACAGAGTAGCTACAGACAGTGACATTGTGTGGGTCCTGTGCTCACCCTGAGGGTGAGGTGGGGCACCCAGCACCAGGTCTACCGCACCTGGCTTGGCTGAGATAGGCTATGCTACAGGTCCCCATCAGTGCCAGTGTGTGATACGTAGTCCTTGCAGACACACCTAGGATACACCTGTGTCCATCTGTTTTTCCCAGTCTTGTCTAGCCCTTGTGGACTATGAAGCACCAAGAATAGTGCATATCCTATGTGGGTACCATGGTCACATGTTATAAGTGAAGGGAGGTGTTTGGACCCAAAAGCAGATTATGTAGTACCACCCAACCCGCCCTCTGTGGCTCAGGGTGGGGGGACAGATTCTCCCACCAACAGATCCACATTGTATATCTCTGCAATGGTGGCAGTAGAGAGGACCATCAACCCCAGTCCTGCTGGGGAACAGGCACCCTAGCGGGCAGTCAATGCAGATCTGTACGCATCACATAAGGCAATCGCAGACAGGCAGAACGCTGGAGAAGCTCAGCTGCTCCCCACCACTATCTAACATTCACCAGCAGAGGGCACAGACAGTCTCCACCCTGCAGGGTGCTCTAGCCATACACATGCTAACTGCAGACAGTCTGCTAGCTAGTACATAGTGCATGTTCCTGGAAGAACTGTGTGCACCCAAAATGGGATGTGAGCACACACACCAAGCAGGTATTTCAGTGATTGGGCCCCAGAAAAGAGAACCCATAAATATCACTTGAGAGAAATGCTGCACAGCACTATGGGAGAACCTAGCCATGCCATGGTCACTGCTCAATCAGGGTGAGAGTGACCTCCCAGCATGACATGCTGTGGCCACCCTGTCCGTGCAGCTGGTGGAGGAGCACCACAGTGTCCCAGCCATTGCCCTATACCCTGTGCAGATGCATCCTGCCCAGGCCACCCTGTCCGAGCCATACCCATAGTACCTTGCTCCTCATTATGCACATTGGGAGGCTAACACTGGAAACAGTGCAAGCAGTGTGGGCTCAGTAAGATGTAGGCAGCCACAACACACTGGATAGATATACACACACTCCCACACCTATGCCAGCATTGTGCAAATATGGAGGTTTGTGGCAGCCCTGGCCGCCACACCAGTCCTGGGCACAGTGCGGGCATTGCTATGGTATGCAATACTGTTGGGGTCACTCCCCGGGGTGGTAAACACTGTCAGAAGCAATAACTGAAACACACTCCACAGATATCAGAAAGGTTGCTATGATGAATCTCTATCAACAAATTGTGTTTAACTTAGGATTTGTTAGCTGACATTAATCATAGCAACCTTTTGATATATGTGGAACATGTTCCCAAGTTTAGGACGGCATTGCTAAGGTATGCAGGTGCCAGTATTGGGAGATGCTGCTCCGCGCAGGGCCCAACAGCCTGATTCTCCCATGAGGCTTTGGATAGTGAAGCCTGTGGGTGTGGGTGTTGGCCGCTGCTCTAGGGCAGAGGTTCCCAACTCCAGTCCTGGTGGGCCAAACACTGTTCAGGTTTTCATGCTGTCCCTAATGAATATGCATGAGATACATTTGCATAGAATGGGGGGTGATGCATACAAATGCAGCACAGGCATATTTATTAGGACAGCATGAAACCTGAATGGTGTTTGGCCCTCCAGGACTGCAGTTGGGAAACTCTGCTCTAGGGATTGCACATGTTTATGGTGTCTGTGCTCTGTAGGGTAAAATATAGGCGTTTCAGGTATGTTTAATTTATCTGCAATAAAGTTCCCTCTTTATTACCATGGTTTAGTACTGGGTAAAATATGGGGACAAGGCTGGCAGGAGCTGCAGCTGGGACGAACTTGTGATCTTCTGCCCTTGAACACACTGGCTGTGTGTACTGCACCAAACTGTTGCCACAGGGGCAAATCATTCCCTGGGGATACCATGACTGTTCGTCAGACAGACCTTGTCTGTTGCAGTGCATGGCACCCACCTAAATGGGGCTTGGCCGTGGTCTGCTGTGGGCAGATGCCACTGCCCCCTCCGCCACCAGCACCCCTCTGCCACCATGCTGACATGCCCTCATGCCGGTGGTGCTAGTGGTGCGCAGTCCCAGGCCATCCAGTGTGCTGATAGGCAGCTGCCTATGGTGTGGGTTCTCGTGTAGGGGTGCCTACATGGACATGCGCGCTTCCTCCCGGCACCGCCTGCCAATGTTATGTGCCCTGGGGGTACCTGCTGGGTAATATTCCCTGTGACACTGTGGGACACACACTTGTGCCCATGTTGGTCCCTCGTCAGTTGCTGTCTTGCTGCTTTACAGTTTCGGCATTCCTATGTGCCACCTAGGCATCTGCCTAGTCCGCACTGTGCCCCAGCTGGACCAAAGCATGTGCCGCCTGCAGCCCCCTGTATCCCATTTACAGCATCAGTACAGTTGCCATTTCCTACATGCCCCTCTGCTGTTGTTGCACATGTGCACGCCCTAACAAACCTGCCCAATATAAATGACAAAAACCATGATCACAGCTATTTCAATGTGGGATCATTCACTTTGTAGGGGGACAGAGCATAGACCCTTCCAAACATGATATCTTCCTTTTTACGCTTTGTCAGTAGTGTTGCTTTATGTTTATCATTAATATCACTATTGGCCAGCTTGGTTATTGGGATTTCAAATGTGGTTCTGGTCATTTTATATGTTTATTTGCCTTTTTGGTTCCTGCACATGTATCACTACTACAGTATCACTTTTCTGGGTTTCCCTGCCTTTGCTGTACATTGCTGACTGAAATGGTTTCTCTTTGCTACAAATGTGCCTCTAACGCGAGGGTTTCACTGGCGTTAGTGTTCAGACCCGGATTTCACAGCATTAGTGTGCCTGGAGCCTCTCCCCGCCCACTCTCCGCCCATTGACCCCTTTCTCCACCCTCTGGGAGGCCTTACTCCACCCTTCAGACCCAGATTTCACAGCATTAGTGTGCCTTAATGCCGCTGCCGACGTTATCACGCGATAACGTTACGTATCATGTGATAACGTCGCCGCTGCTACGTTAAGGCGGTTTAGTAAACATACCCTTATGTTTCTAAGTTACTTTCAAAGTGTTGAAGCACAGACACATTGGAGTTGTTATGTCGCAAGGAACTTCAGCTAAACACAGACCTGCATAGCTGTCTCCTGCACCATCCATGGCATCAAAGAGACTCCACCAAGACAGTAGCACCTACAAGTCTCATCCTGTGTCAGTACAATCATTCTGATGCCATCTCAGCACAGGCAATGGTCTATTACACAGAGTGCTTCAGTGCAAGATTTATTTCACAATAACAATACAGATGCAGTACAGGTGTCCTCTTGCTCCTCAACCAAGCCACAGTCCTCCCCTGAGCAACAGTCAACTATGTAGCCTTAGGTGGCATCAACTCTTTTACTAGTGATAGTAGCTGATGAGTCTTCTCTGTTTTTCTGTCTCTTTCAGAGCAGCTCATTCGCTCCTGCAAATGATGTTCAACAAACTTGTCATGGGCTACTATAATGATTTTCCATTTATCTAATATCAGCAACCCAGTGTAACACAATCTCAGTCCATGGGCATTACTCTTGCACAGAAAGACACTTATTCATTTCAAAACCTGATAACCTCTCTCCTCTCTACCTCAGACACCAAGCCTAGGGGAAGATCTTCATGACCCTTTCCTCCTCACACTTGGAACTCTTGAGAAATACCTTGGAGGATTTTCTTCTCCTGGAATCTTCCTTAGAAGCAGACAAGTACTCAACAGTAATTCTCTCTAATCCTCCTCGTGGGCAAAATGAATCTTCTTATGAAGACATTTCTTACCCAAGATTCATTCATTGCATGGCAAGAGAAATTCCCTTTCCACTACAGCAGAAACACATTCAGATGCCTTTGTGCTCTTAAATTTTATAAAGGCCCCAAAACCACTGCGGCTATACAATGTGTCGAGGAGGTGGTGGTGGTCAACAATGTCAAAAGCAGCAGAAAGGTCAAGGAGAATGAGGTCTGAGTAAAGGTCTTTGGATTTAGCCAGGAACAAGCACCGGATACTTTGGCATGAACCATCTCATAGTAGAGTGTAAAGAACGAAAGCCAGATTGAAATGGATCTAGCAGGGCTTGAGAGGAGAGACATTCAAGGCAGAGGCACATTCAAGAAGTTTGGAAATGAAGGGAAGAAGGGAAATGGTTCAATAATTAGAAGGTCAAGTGAAGGTTTCTTGAGGAGAGGTGGGACCATAGCATGCTTGAAGGCTGTAGGGACAGTTGCAGTGGAGAGCGATAGGTTGAGAATCTGTGAAATGGAAGGGACAACAGTGGAGGAGATGGAGTTAAGGAGATGAGAGGGGAAAAGATCAGAAGAACACATAATAAGTTTGGAGGAGGAAAGAAGATTGAGAGGTTTCCTCTTCGGAGATCTTAGAAAAGGATGAAAGGGTAACAGAGGGGAAAAGTTGGTATTGAAGAGGGCGAAGATGGTAAGAAGTTGATCTAGTGGGGAATTGGAGTGAAATTGTGTGGACATTGTCATGGAAATAGTCAGCTAGGGTTTGGGAAGAAAGAGAAAGAGGGGTCAGAGATGAAGGCGCCTTGAGGAGAGCATTGAAAGTTGAGAAGAGACAGCGGGGGTTAAAGACAAGAGAGTTAGTTAAATGGACATAGCAGTTTTGCTGGGCGAGTGCTATGGCTGATTCTCCTGAATATTTATCTTTGCCAGGAGCAAATGTTCTAATTAACTGGCAAGAGATTTACTGACCATAAACTGGCCTTGGCCCTTCCTCTATGTTTATTTATCCATCTCTCTCATAGTAAAGGCGGACCTAACTTTAGCCAGATTAAGCCAACCGGGCAGTGGCTGAATATAGCCACTTCATGGTTAGCTAAAATGCTATTTGGGCAACCAGATATTCAATACCAGTGGCCAGATATGACACCAACGGAGTGGAGGAGTGGCCTAGTGGTTGGGGCAAGGTACTTCAGGCCAGAAGGTCAGGGGTTCATATCCCACTAGAGGGCAGCAACCTTGGGCCAGAAGGACTGGGGTTTCTAGTCCCACAGGTGCTCCTTGTGGTCTTGGGCAAGCCACTTAACCCTCCATAGCCCATGTTCCCTGTAAAATAGTTATCTCCAAGTTATAATGCCCTGTTCAATGTAATTTCAGTTTGTTCAATGTAAACCGCACTGATGCAGAATAGCACAGTATATAAGAGAATGTAAAAAAAAAAAAAATATCTGGGTCTAAATTAAAATGACAATGGCCAGCCACTTAACTTGGGCTGGCCACAGCCATTGAATATCAACCCCACTTATTTTAATTTTTTATCAAATTTAGCAATATCTTTTCACATCCATCAAGAAATAGTGCTCCCTACATTTTGTCACAAGAATCCTAGAAAGAGGTTTCTACACCTTCTGGACAGGAAATGGGGTCTTACTATTGTAAAACTGAATCCATGAGAAAGTCTGTTTGTCTCTTTTGATCAAGAGAGTTGGAATTCCAGTAGCTAAGCAAACTTTAGCAAATTGGCTATTGTCCCATATCTAATTCTGTTCATTATTGCAAAGAAATTGGCACGCCTCTCACTAGAAAAGTCAAACCTCATAAAATTCGAGCTGCAGCAGCTACTGTGGCCCTCGGAAATCTGCTTAGCTGGATACCATATCAAAAGCAGTGATCTAGTCCTTGCTTCATATTTCCACCTTACTCCACGATGATGCCTAGAGCCTTTTCTTGGGAGGCTCCTCCCAATGTGGACGGCTTGGACCGGTCCGGCAGAGACACTGCATTGTGATGAACTGTGCTAAACAACCCGTTTATGTAACATTAGCAATTCTCACATCTTTCTGTATGACTGGGTTTTCCCTGGACTAAACTGGACAGTCCTCAGCTTGGGAGTCGCCCACTTGATGCGCCCGACTCAATCCTGCTTGTTGAGGGAAATAACGTTGGGGTGGTGGCTTCCTAACTTTAGCTGGTCTTGCAATCTAGGTAGGAGGAGTGGTCAGTGGTTGGGACAGATTACTTCAGGCCTGATGGCCAGGGATTCAATTCCCACATGGGGACAAGCAACCTCAGGGCAGGGGGACTGTGGTCTCTAGTCCCATGGCCACTCCTTGTGGCCTTGGGCAAGCCATTTAACCCTCCATTGCCTCAGGTACACTTAGATTGTGAGCCCTTCAGGGACAAGGGAATAAAAAGTACCTGTTAGTATTCATGTAAAACTGCACTGATTCTAAAGAGCACGGTATAAAAAATAAATAAATAGGTAATAGAGATATTCAGTGCTGATGCTCAGATATGGGCAGCTGCTTTAAGTGTGCTGCTGCTGACAATCCCCTCCATTGTTTCTCACCTGTAACAGATGTTTTCCATGGACAGCAGGATTGATCAGGTGCGCAATTCCTTCCACCTCCTTGAAAGTTGCCTAAATTCTTGAGCTTTGAAACCGAGGAGCTGAAGAGATTGCTCCACACAGGAAGGGTTGCACATGCTCAGAACTTTACACTAACATCTGAGCTCTGGGAAAGCTGTTCTAGACCACCATCCTTGGATGATGTGACCCACTTGTGAGGCTGATTGAGCCTGATGTCTATGCAAAACACCTGTTACAGGTGAGAAAACATTTTTGAGCATCATTCCAGCGAAGGCCTTGGTCTACTTTGCCTCTAACAAGACCCTTTACTAATTTTTACTGTGTTGTTTTGTGCTTCTCCCAGCTTTCTTTCTTCTACATACTCCCTCCAGAGCCACTTTCATCTCCTTTGTAAAAAGGCAGCCTAGTATTTGTGAAACAGCTGCATCAACCCATCTTAGAAAAATGTAGGACCCAGGTGGTGCGAATCTTACAGCAACACCTATGGAAGGGTTCTTGCCAAATAGGGGTTGGCCAGTGGCTTCATTTTTCAGCAGTAACTGAGCCAATCCTGGCTTTACCCCATGAACTTATACTTCTGACCTAAGAAAAGCTGGGCTATAATTGTAAATAATAACTTCCCTGGACATTTTGCTGGCCCCGGACATACAAAGCAGACATTAGAATAGGCCCTCTACATACAGGGTGCCCACTGCCTGCCCACTCTCTGCCCCCGTGCTGCCCAGTCAGCTGGGAAGTTATTTGGGGGCAGGTGAAGCCATGAATAGTGGGGATGGATGTCCTGTCAAGTCGTCTATCCCCACTATTCGTGGTTCAGAATAACCCCCAGTGTGTCCAGTATAGATCGCAGTGGTACTCTACTGTTCACCTTTGTTTTTATCTTTTAACCAGTTCCTAGTCCACAATAGGACACTGACTCCTATTTGAATACTTTTTTAATTTCCTCAAGAGTCTCTCATGGGCAACTGTCAAATGCTTTCTGAAAATCCAGATACACTATGTCAACTGGCTTTCATTTATCTACATCCTAATTTATGCCTCGGGTGCTGAGTCCAAATAAGTACTTGATGATTGCCCACAGCACACTTCCTGTGAGGTAAACATGAATCCTGAAACACCTACTGTCAGCACAAGAGATGGATAACTTCTTCTCTCCTATAGACTTCACTACACACCGACATATTTTCTTTTCATTTCACTTTATTCATTAAAACTTATATACATATAAACTGGCCTGTAGTCATACAAGCATACCATAAGACATAAAGGGTCCGATATTCAGCAGTGGTGGTTAGCCACCACCCTTGAAACTAAGACACAGATACTCAATGCTGGGGTCATAGCCGCACACCGACATTGAATATCCAGGTTGGCTGAATAGCAGAAAAATTCAGCCGCTGCCCAGTTAGCTTTGGTGGTGAAAGTTAGGTCACCCTCTAAGGTTCATAACGTACGCCACTTAGTGATAACTGGGCAGCGGCTCTACTGCTTTGTATCAGATTCTCATAAAACGTCCACTCACAAATCAAGGCCAGCTTGTCTGCTGCCTGGATACTGTCCTCATCTCTACTACTTCCGTTAGGAGACGATCCAACGCATCTACCACTCTTTCCATAAAGAAATATTTCTGTATATTACTCCTGAGTCTATCCCATTTCACACTCATCCTATGTCCCTTTCTTGCAGAGCTTACTTTCAGTTGAAAGAGGCTCTCCTCCTGTGCATTTACGCCATGGAGTTATTTAAGCATTTCTATGATATCTCCATTCTCCTGCCTACTGTATGTATACATATTGAGATTTTGTTTTTTATTTTAATATTTATTGAATTTAAGAATACATTCAAACAAGTGAATGACAGAAAAACGGTAATAAGGAAAAAGAAAACTCTTAAGCAATTATACAGCAAAAAGCCCCATATATAACAATAGATTACCATAATCAGCCCACAATACTGGGGGAGAGAGATCAGGAAAAGTCTTATATACAAAATAGGAAAATAATACCATGGCAGTGCAAGACTTATGCGTCAGCTGTATGAGACGAAAGACCTACAACTGGTTCCTCCCTAGCTATCAGGAACTCCAGCAGCTGACGGGGCTCAAAAAACAAAAATATTTTCTCTTTCTATATGAAACACAACATCTAGCAGGAAACTTCAACAAAAATGTCCCACCGAGGGAAATTACTCTGGGCTTAAGACCCAGAAATTCCTTCCTCCTCAGCTGGGTACCTCTAGCAACATCGGGAAAAATATGAACATATGAGCCCATAAACTGCTCACTGAAATTCCGAAAGTACAACCGAAGAATTAAAGCCTTATCGTTCTCAAGAGCCAATGTAATAAGGAGAGTAGTACGGGCAGTGACCAACTCCAGGGGACTCTCTAGAAACTCCGTAAGGTCCCCAGGAACCCCTGGAGCGTCACTACTAACTCCCTGCATACCTCTACCCACAGAGAGATACTGAGCTCTGGTTAATGGTGGGAGATCCTCCCTGGGGATCTTCAAGACCTCCTGGAAGTATCTACGAACCGTTTCCAGAGGAGAAAGCACCAGGGATCTAGGAAAATTGACCAGTCTCAAATTTGTTCTTCCGGACTTGGTTCTCCAAATATTCAATCCTCCTGATGTTCACAATACGGTCTTTCATGTGGGCACAGTGTAAATCCTGAAGTTGCTCCAGTTCTCCACTCAGCCGTGCCAACTTCCCCTCCTGTTCCTTTTGAACCCTAGAAACCTCTTGCAAATCGATATGCAAAGTCTTAATTTCAGTACTTACAGATGCAGCAATTATCTAAAGAGAGGAATTCATTGTAGAGATAGCGTCCCATAGCACCTCTAATGTAACTTTAGAAGGCCGCACCAAACCGCCGACACCTGCAGTGACCACCGGGGTAAACCTCTCCTGGACAGGGCTGGCCCTCGACCTCAACCCAGCCACCAATCTTACTTCACTACCAGGAGGCCCACACGGAGCGTCCAAACCAACATCAGAGCCCTCTACAGCTCCCTGCTTCAGGGTACTAGTCGTCACACCGGTGGGAGTCTCTCCTCTGTCGGGGAAACCTCTTCCAGGGCAAGGCAGTGGGGCCTGCTGCTCTGGGGACAAAAAGACCCCCGATGTGCTCAGGTCTGGTACACACTCCGGGCCTGCCGAAGACGCCGCTCCTACCCCTGGTATCAAGAATCCGCACATCTGCAGCATTCTATGGTCAGCGCCGATGGATCCAGCCACATCCGAGGGTAGGTAGGCTTGCTTTTGCTTCCTCCTGCCCATACCGGCTCCCAGAAGCAATCGCCAGCACCACGCACCGCAGGAACCGGACTCTCACCAGGAGTATCTCACTGCCACCATCTTGCTCCTACCCCCCCATATTGAGATTTTTAAGTCTGCCTCCATACAGTTTATAACAATGACCACTGACAATTTTGGTAGCCACCCTCTGCACCGACTCCATCTTGTTTTATATTCTTTTGAAGGTCAGTCTCCAGAATTTCACACAATACCTCAAATGAGGTCACACCAAAGACTTAAACAGAGGTACTATCACCTCCTTTCTTCTACTGGCCATTCCTCTCCCTATGCACCCAAGCATCCTTCCAGCTTTAGCTGTGGATTTTTCTACCTTAGTCACTTTAAGATTATCAGAAACAATTACACCCAGATCCAGCTCTTCTTTCATGGACAGATGTACTTCACTTCCTATACTGTACGCTCCCTTTGAGTTTTTCAGCTCAAATGCATGACCCTGCATTTTTTTACATTAAATCTCAGCTGCCAAATTCTCCACCATTCTTTAAGCTTAGTTAGATACCTTCTCATGTTATCTACTCCTTCCTGGGTATCTACTCTAGTGCAGATTTTGGTAACATCTGCAAACAGGCAAACCTTACTCGACAGCCCTTCCGCAATATCACTAACAAATATTTTACAAAGAATCAAACTAAAGACAGATCCCTGTGGCAGACCACTGGTAACATCCTTCTCCTCAGAGTGAGCTCCATTTACCAACATAAGAAATGCCATACTGGGTCAGACCAAGGTCCATCAAGCCCAGTATACTCTTTCCAACAGTGGCCAATCCAGGTCACAAGTATCTGGCAGGGTCCACAATGCTTGTCCCGGAATAAGCAGTGGATTTCCTGGGTCCCTTCTTTAATAATGGTTTATGGACCTTTCCTCCAGGAACTTGTCCAAACCTTTTTTAAACCAGGTACACTAATAGCTTTTATTACATCCTCCGGTACAAATTCCAGAATTTAACTACGTATTGAGTGAAAAAAATATTTTCTTTTAAATATGTTGCATTGTAGATTCATTGTGTCCCCCCTAGTCTTTCTACTTTTTGAAGGTGTAAATAACCAATCTGTTTACCCGTTTCACTCCATTCATTAATTTATAGACCTCTATCATATCTGCCCTCAGCCGTCTCTTTTCCAAGTTGAAGAGCCCTAACCTTTTGAGCCTCTCTTCATAGGGGTATCTTTCCATCCCCTTTACCATTTTGGTGGCTCTTCTATGTACCTTTTCTAATAACGCTATATCCTTTTTAAGATACGGCAACCAGAATTGCACATAATATTCAAGGGCGGTCGCACCATGGAATTAAACAGAAGCATTAAAATCTCTTTGATTTTATTCTCCATTCCTTTTCTTATGATTCCTAGCATTCTATTTGCTTTCTTGGCTGCTGCTGCTGCGCACTGGGCAGAGGATTTCAACGTATTATCCACGATGACACCTAGATCCTTTTCCTGGGGGGTGGTTCGTAATGTGGAACCTTGTATCGTGGAACCATGGTTTGGGTTGTTCTTTCCTCTGTGCATAAGTTTGCACTTGTCCACATGAAATTTCATCTGTCATTTGGACATCCAGTCTTCCAATTTATCAAAGGTCCTCTTACAATTTTTCACAATCCTCTTGTGTTTTAACAACCTGTACCCTTTGTTGTCACCCAGTCAAAGAAGCCAATCAGATTTGTCTGATAAGACCTGCCTCTGGTAAATCCATGCTGCCTCGGATCCTGCAATCCACTGGACTTCAGAAACCTCACTATCCTCTGTTTTAGCAGTGTTTCCATTAATTTACTCACCACAGAGGTCAGACTAACTGGCCTGTAGTTCTCAACATCATCCTTATTTCCACTTTTGTGTAAAAGGATCACATGCGCCTTTCTCCATTCCTCTGGGACCACTGCTAATTCTAAGGAAGCATTGAAAAGGTCAGTCAGTGGAGTTGCTAGAACTTCCCTAAGTTCCTTCAGTACTCTTATGATGTATCACATCTGGCCCCGTCGCTCTGTCTACTTTTGATTTTGCTAGTTCCTTACAAACAGTTTTCTGAAAATTGCTCAACAAGATACCCTTCACTTCTGTTCCTATTTGTGGGTGTTTTCTGAAGCCTTGCTCCTGGCCCTTTATCTGTGAACACAGAACACAGGCAGAAGAAGAAAAAGCGTGATCACAGCAAAGATCACTCCTGTTCTGTCCGCGGAGATCCGATGTCCCGCAGGCTGACAGGAAGGGTCTTTGGGCAATCGTGACCCCTTTGGGCAGCCTGCGACTTGAAATGCTGTGATTTTTGGCAGGGCCAGCGCCTGTGTGGCCCACTCCTTTCCAATGCCTATGGCGGTTGGCATTTAAAAAAAGATGTTGACCGTAGAGTTTAACTATCAGCTTGTAAGTTTGTATCTGAAGCAATGGAGAGTTAAGTGTTTTGCACAAGATTCTGTGGGAGTCACTTCATCTCCCTTAGCTCGAAGCTTGACTCTCCCAGTGAATCTCTGAATCCCTTCAGTTGAAGTCCTCTATCTCTGTGTACCTCTGCTGCTGACTCCCCACAACTGTAAAAACACGATAGATATTCTCCTTTATCCCTTTTTGGAAACCATCATGAAGTCTCCGAACATAGAAATTGACAGTTGATTTCCACTCACAAAAATCCATATAAGGAGGAGTCATACTGTGGATAAAGTTAATCACAAACCAAACGCTTTTATTTACTACAATTTTACTGTTTCTGCTCACCACAGGGACAACAAATATCTGTTAATTGTTAATCCCTGTTATCCATGTTTTTATTCCCTGTTCTCTGTAAACTTAACATTTGTTTTATGTTTAAGTACAAAATTTGTTAAAATGTAAACCGCGCTGATATCAAAAGTGCGGTATATAAAAGCTGTTAAATAAATAAATAAATAAATAAACATGACCATCTCATTTGGTGTTTAAATATTAAATAATGTCGGCAACTGGGAGCTTTTGATTATTGGCCCATTTATTAAATTGTTAACTAAAATAGACTTAACAGACAGCGTGCCATCAGTATGTAACTGCTCTGAGCTGGTTATTTTTAGACTAAGGTGAGACATCAAGTTTTCAGAAATAAAGAAACATGATAAGTCTGAAAGCAGCTATTAATGTCTGGAGAGCAGGTTTTTTTGATTCTCAATTTATGGCAGCCTATTCCTGGTCTCGCACATGATGCAACTGGACTAACTAGGATTAAGGCCTTATCTCATATGTATATTTAATAGTTCTTTGAGGGTATACAGATCTCGGCATTTTAGCGGCACTCACAGAAACAAATCCATAACGTTTCCACGATGCATATGTATTTCCACAGCAAAACAATTCTCGCATCCCCTCTCCCCCGTGACCAGTATAGAAGATGCAAGTGGAGAAGGAGGAATTAGGACAATGTGAAGAAACAAGACCTTCAGAAAATTAAAACTGAATTCTCTCTAAATAACCTTTTCTGGACTTCCCTAGCTCTTCTTCATTTTTTCCTAAAATCTATATGCAAGCTAAGATGTTTGGGACAGGATGATCTCTGCTTGTGAGCTCTGCCCCAGTTTTCAACATGCAGGCATGCGCCCACTTTCACGTTTAAACCTGCCCAAGGAAAATGTACTCGGAGACACTCGTATCTACTTGTGCCGTAGACCAAAGCAACACCCGCGCATTGAAAATACAAAACTACGTGTCCCTAACCCTGCCCCTGGGAATGCATGTAGGAAGCAAATGTGTACTTAAATCACATAGGATGGGCAGTTTTCAAACAGCCCATTCCAGAGGATAGCTTTATACTTAATGTGCAGGTTATCGCATGTCCATCCACGCGCACGTAGCATTATAAAATAGAGCAGTAGGTGGCAAATCTAGGTGTGGTGTAACTGTCCATGCTTAGATTTCGGAAGGACATGCGTAAAATGTAGTATCTTCTAATTTATGCACATGAATTTGTGCTCCACCATGCTGTGTCCAAGTGCCGCTCCTGTGCACGCCCACAGTAAAGGTACACATCATCAGCCTGATATGAGTACTTACAGTAAGCGACATGTATGTAAGTCATTGAAAACACATGACTTGTGTAGAAGGCGGCGCCCCATCCTGCCATCATACCTCTATCATTCTCTGAAGTGCCATGAAACTGCTTTAAGCTCTTTCTTTTTCCTCTTTGTCTACAGATTGATATTATATATACAATATATCAACGATATCATTTGCATTTATATGGATGCTATTACAATAGAATTATGTAAATTTTACTAGAAAGAAGCTGAATGAATACTATAGCTGAACTCATTCTGTCAACATGAAGCACCTCTGCGGAATCCAAACTTGGGATTTTGACTCTTTGTGAATTTATGATACGCCAAAATGTTTGTCATTATAACACTCACAGAAAGGAGAGAGAATTTGATCCAATCAACCAGGATGTCAGACATTTCCAAGGTATTTGTTTACGACTTAATTTCATGAAATGTGAAAATGTTGCTAAACAATTACAAAAGCCAAGTCCTGCAAGAACGTAGGCAAGTGTTTCAATCAAATCCGAAGTTAGCTTTCTTGCTACACTAAGATTAGCAGTTCTTTTGTTGTTCAGAGCTGTTCATCTCTCTGAAGATGTAGCAAAAGCTGTTAGTGTAGCTGGGTTTAAAAAAGGTTTGAACAAGTTCCAGGAGGAAAAATCCATAAACCATCATTAAAGAGGACTCGGGAAATCCACTGCTTACCCCTGGGATAAGCAGAATGGAGTCTGTTTACGTTTTGGGATCCTGCCAGGTACTTGTGACCTGGATTGGCCACTGCTGGAAGCAGGACACTGGGCTTGATGGACTTTTAATCTGATCCAGTATAACAAATCTTATCATAATTCCTTCTATCATTTCTCACATAACTGTGCGGAGTTCCTTTAAGATCCTGGCTGATCCCCTTCAGTCACTCGGAGTCTCCTGCTAAGAATTAAGTCAGTTGAAAAAAAACCTTTGAGGAGACTTCAAGGGGGAATCCTTCTTAAAGCCAGATTAGCTTTGAAATATAAAAATCCTAAAGGGATCGTAATTATTTGTAAACAGGGCTGGTGTTAGGGGGTGGCAAAACAGGGCAATTGCCCTAGGCCTCCAAGCCACAGAGGAGTCCGCTTCAAGCTGAAAGAGTCATAGCATGCAGGTAGATTTTAGTGCTCCCCTCACCAGTTTCTGCCCTTGATCCCTGTATGTTAAATACTGGCCCTGCTCGCAAAGGGTGGCAAGAAGTAGAGTCCAGTGAGCGTGGTACTAGCAGGAAAGCAGGAGCAAGCAACAGGAAGGAAACAGTCACCCATCCGCTGCTTCCTATGTCAGCTTTGCACTGGGCATAGTAGGACAAAGACGGTAAAAAGCGATCTGCCTCACTGAAATGAGTTGGTTATTTCTCTTTTAGGGAGTAGAGTGAGCTAAGTCTTAGCATCAAAGTAAAGGTTTAGTCAGAGAAATTGCGCACATTAAATTTCAATTCTAAGTTGTTATCTTGTGAAATTTAACATGGTTGACGTCATATTCTTTTATATGCACTTGTGACGCAGTAAAGATCGAGCTCTTTCATATACATATAAATGGAGTCTTATTGCCTCTGAGTACCTAATGCGCTGCAGGCTTAAAATAAGGGACACATATGCAATTAATGCTCCTAGTTATCTTGCAAAATCTGCAGTCGTATTAAGAAACGGAGGGCCCAATACTCAAAATGATTAACATGGTTAGACCTCCCCTGATGCTAACAGGCTAGAATGGTGACATTTTACTTACCATTAATTTCCATTCCTAGAATCCTGCTGGACTAGTCCAGACTAGTAGGTTAACTCCCTTGCCAGCAGATGACGGAGACAGAGAAAACACCAGAAACTTCAGTGACATCAGCACTGGTACTTATACTGATGCACCTAGAGGTTGCCTTTAGTATCACACTGGCAAAGCAAATGGAACCTCTTAGCAAACCTCAGCGAGAAGGAAAACCAGCCAAGACAACTGAGGCAACACAACCAGATGAAAAAATGTCGGTGCACAAAAGTGCAACTATATACAAAGGCACAAGAATTAGCTTAATCTCCATAATGATGGTATTTATTTGCCGTCATATACTATATTACTATGTTATAAATCTTTATACAGGAGCTGCTTCCAGTTCACTAGAGAGTGGGTGGGTCATTGACTGGTCTAGTAGGATTCCAGGAAAGGAAATTAACAGAAAGTAAAATTTTACTTTCTGAATCACCCTGTCAGACCAGTCCAAACTAGTGGGAGGTACCAAAGCTATACTACCCCAGAGCGGGAAGAGACAGCCGCTGCTAGCACCCTGGCACCAAAACGGTCCAAGCGGTAATGGCGCACAAAAGTAGACAAAGAAGACTAAGTTGCCGCACAAGAAATGTCGAGCGGGGTAACTCGTGACTTTTTCGCCCAATAAGTTGCCTCTGCTCGCGTCGAGTGAGCTTTGAGCCCGACATAAACAAATTTACCATGCAAGACATATGCCAACTCAATGGCGCCCTTAATCCAGCATGCTAATGTAGCTTTTGAAGCATCACAACCCTTGTGTGGTCAGAAAACAAGACTAATAAATGATTGGAGAACTGAAAGGCACTTGTCACTTTGAGGTAACGATGCAGCGTCCTGCTGACATTCAAAGTGCGAAGATCTTTGTCTTTACTAGAACCCTGCTCATTTGAAAAGGATGGGAGTGAAATCACCTTATTTAAATGAAAGGAAGAGAGAACCTTCAGCAGGAAAGAAGGAACTGTCCGAAGAGTTGCACCCTCAGAGGAGAATGACAAGAAAAGGTCTCGGCAGAAAAGCACCTGCAATTCAGACAGATGGCGAGCCAAAGTGATGGCTATTAAGATTGCCTTCATAGACAAATCCTTCAGCATAACCCTTTTCAGGAGCTCAAAAGGAGGCCATATAAGTACATGAAGGATGATAGAGAGGTCCCATGGTGGGAGCACCTGCCAGATGGGAGGGCACAAGGCGCGGGCCCTATGGAGAAAGCAGACCACATCCATGTGTGAAATCAGGGAACGGTCTGCTACTGGACCTTGATAGCAAGTCAAAGCAGCTACCTGAACCTTTAAGGAGTTCAAGGCAAGACCCCTGTCAAATCTATCCTGAAGGAAGGCTAAAATGGAAGGTATCTGAATGTGCCACAGAGAAAGAGAGCATTGATGACACCAAGACTCAAATAGACGCCAAACTTGGGCATAGTCCAAGGAGGTATAAGGCTGCTTAGCTTTGAGCAATATGGCCATGACTTGCGGTGAATATCCTTTGCTCCCTAACCGGCGCCTCTCAAGGGTCAAGCCATAAGCGAGTAGGGAGATGGGTCATCCATCATCACTGACCCCTGTGTCAATAGGCCCCTGCAAGAACCCAGTTTCAGGGAGACTGCCACCAGCAGCTGAACCAGATTGGCTTACCATGGGCACTGAGCCAAATCTGGTGCAACCAGGATCACCAAATTGAGGTGAGACTCTATGCACCTCAGGAGTGGATCAATCATGGCCCCTGGCAGAAAGACAAAGTAGACCTGCTAGAGGCCAAGGCTGGCCCAGCGCATCCAGTCCCTTGGACTCAGGCTCCTTCCTGTGAATGACGAATCCTGGCACTTTGGCAATGGCAAACATAGCCATCAGGTCGAGGCATGGAGAGCCCCAGTGGTGTACAATGCATCAAAATACCCAGGGGACCAACTCCCATTCGCCGGGGTCGAGAGTGTGGTGACTGAGGAAATCTGCTAGCACATTCTCCATTCCCGCGATATGCTATGCTGAGATATTCTGCAAATGTCGCAGAACCCAAGGTTACTCCTGAGCACTTGGTGCCCCCCTGTCTGTTGAGATAAGTCACCACTGTGGCATTGTCCAACAGGATCCAAATTGCCTGATGGCGGAATTGCAAAAGAAAGCAACACAATGCCAGCTGTGTCACTCTTGCCTCGAGCCAATTAATAGTCCAACTGGCCTCCCTCAGAGACCAAGTGCCCTTCGCCAACTGGTCCAGGGAATGAGTGCCCGAGCCTTTCAGACTGGCATCGGTGTTCACCACAACCCAATGCGGGACCTCCAGAGCAATGCCCCACAGCAAGTTCTCTTGGCAGGACCACCACTTGAGGCTGCAGCATACGCTGCAAGGAAGATAAATACTGTGATCCGGAGTTGGGGAGGTGAGTGGGAAGGGAAGCTCCTCCCTGATCACCACTACAAGGCCGATCCGGCCCACCACACCCTAGCAGCATATAAAGAAAGGTGTCGGCAAGTGCAAGGACTCTCCAAGCCCCCACTCCTGGCCAGATCGGTGTCAGGAAGGCAAGCGGGAAGGGAAGCCCCTCCCCGATTGCCATCACAAGGCCGATCTGGCCCACCGCACCCCAGCAGCACATAAAGAAATGCGCCGGCAGGCAAGCCTGTGCCTGAGGGCCTCGCCAGAGGGCCCTTTGGTGTGAACCTCAACAGAAGACACAAAACTCCCTGCATAAGCACTCCATTACAAATGCGGCAGAGGCACAACGTAAAACTACCACAGCACCGAATAAACCACAAACCCCTTGGTAGTCAAAAGAAATCAGAGGAGCCAAAAGAAATCTCAGGAGACTAGAAAGGAAATGGAGATGGACAAAAGATCATGATACACTATAAAAATACAAAACTATGCAAAACAAATATAACATGATTAACAGATGCCAACAGAATATAACACAAACCTGGTAATGAAGGCAGCAAACAAACCAAGAGAACTTTTGGCACAGTCCATATGCTAACAAAGAAACCCTCACAAGAAAACTCCACTGACATACATCTGCAACAAATAGCAGATCACCTAATGTTGAAGCAGCTCAGCAATCAGCTAAAAACAAAGATAACACCAAGCGAATCCAATAACATGCGACACACTGCGACATGGGGAGACTTCACTATCCCAATGCTCAGGCAAGTGGAACACATCGTAACAACCCTAAACACAACAACCTCACCAACTGACCCATGCCCAGTGACATGGATAAAATCAGCTAAGGAACCACTCTTCCCTTATATATACCACATCATACACACATCCCTTACACAGGAGCAAATGCCTGCATCCCTCAAGCTGGCATCAATCAAGCCCATTCTAAAAAACTCCAAATCTAACAAAGCAGACCCAACATCATATCGAATGATCTTCAGCTTACTTTTCATGGCCAAAATAGTAGAGAAGGTACTCCAGATACAACTACAGGACCACATCAACTCGTATGCACCCTTGGACTCACATCAACATGGATTCAAGCAGCACTATGGTGTTGAAACATTAATTACGGCTCTCTTTGACCACATCATCAGGGAAATTGACAACATAAAGAAGGGCATTATCCTGATATTTCTCGACATATCAGCAGCCTTCGACTCAGTATCACACCCATTCTTCTAAGACGTCTACAAGAAATCGGTCTCTGCAAAAATACATTAAAATGGTTCCAATCATACCTAAATGATAGACAACAGTACGTCAGATGTGGAAGAAACACATCCTCTCCATTCACACTAAAATAAAGAGGCCCCCAGGGGTCAGCACTATCATCCATCCTATTTAACATAAACATCCTGCCACTCTATAAAGTCATACAAAACATAACATTCATTACAAAATTTATGTCAATGACATCATGATATATATTGTCAAAACCCTGGACTACACAGCTGTATTACTGATTGCCTCACGGAAATATTCAATTGACTAAACTCCCACAATCTCAGCCTAAATTACAGCGAAATGGAAGCACTCACAATAACAACAAAGAAAACCTTCAACCATCCTTCCACAATTGACACAAAGAATGGATACATTGCTGTCAAAAGTGAAATTAGATACTTAGGGGTCATCCTCGAGCAGAACTTAAATTTTAAAGCTCACATTAAAAGGACAACATAGAGCGCTTATCATAAGTTAAGAATTATTACAGTTACAGTGATTTCAGAACAGTCCTACAGGCCATCATCACACAAGTACTAGACTTCTGTAACTCAATCTACCAAGGTCTTCCAGCAACAACAATCCATCCTCTTCAGATGGTACAAAACACCGTTGCTTGTATCCTCACAGGAGAGCATAAACCATGGCCTACCAAAGGGTGTGGATAAAATCACTTCAATAAAGTTGATTTTATCCACACCCTTTGGTAGGCCGTGGTTTATGCCCTCCACTGGTTTTTCTATTGTATTTTTGCGGAAGGCCCTCTTCTTTTGGTTCCTTTGTATCCTCACAGGAACAAACAAATGTGAACACATAACCCCAATCCTTGCACAGCTTCATTGGCTCAGGAGTCGTGCAAAATACAAAGCTATTATCAACATAGTCAAAATACTCTGGAATGAATCAGCTGCATCACTCCAAGACCTAATAAAAACATACCCAGAAAACTGCCAGTCAAGAATAAACAACAGAAACACATTAACCACACCTAAGGATTTCTCCAAAGCCAAACAATGCACTTCAAAGAAAGCCTTTTCACTGTATGCATCAAACCTATGGAATGCCCTACGAACAATATCAGATGCAATAAGGACACTAAAGAATTCAGAAAACTGCTGAAGACATCCCTAATCATTGAACATTTTGGTGACATCACATAAAATAACTTACACAACCATCCACACAAGCTGGACAATGAGTACAGATCAATGGCAGTGATCACACAACATAACCACACACTGTAAATAAGTTACTTATGTAAAAAGTTATGAAAATACTCTTTTACAACCTAATTATAAGTATAGATCTTAAAACACGTTATTACAATGTAAGTAGTTGCTTTCAAAATGAGTTTTCATGTAAACCACTAGCTGGTAAAATTGAGTTCAATGTAAACCACCTTGATTTAAGGAAAAGGTGGCATATAAATACTATTAAATAAATAAAATAAATCAATCAATCCTGGGAACAAGGGGATCAGTGGCTCAGTAATAAGCGCTGCAGGGGCCGCATGTGTACCCAAGCACAAGGGAACACTTCCAACTTCGCCACCATGGCCCCCAGCAACTGCAGCTAATCCCAAGTTTTAGGAATCAGTTGTATTTGAAAGGCCTGGAGTTGGCAGCAAAACATCCAGCATCTGTCCTGAGTAAGGAATACCCATCACACTTGACTATTGTAGCAGACACCCAGAAATTCAAGGACTGAGATGGGTGCAGACAGCTTTTGCTGTGATTGACCACCCAACCGAGACTTTCCAGAAAATGAACCACATGGGAGATCGCCAGAAGCACCTCCGAGCGTGACTTCACGTAACAGAGCCAGTCATCCAGATAGGGTTGTACACGGATCCCTTCACGCCGTAACACAGCTGCAATGACCACCATAACCTTGCAGAAGGTGCATGGAGCAGCAACCAAACCAAAGGGAAGGGCACGGAACTGACAGTGCTGACCCAGTACAGCGAAATGTAGGAAATGCCGAAGCCAGAGCCACTGACCAGGTTGTCATCCGCAGGAGGTCATTCAGGGTATCTGCCAAAAAGACAGTGACAGATTCCAGACACAGGGAATAAAGATCCTCCAGCAAAAGCTGAATGCATCGCAAGGGGATGCGTGTTACTAGACCCCCCACAGGCAGAAGCCTGCAAGGCTGAGGAAGAAGAAGAAAGTACAGTCGTCAAGACGGACTCCATTGCAAAGCAAGGTAATACTCTGCCTGAAAGCTCTCAAAGGGGTTTATGTTCATTTTTAAAAGCTAATTCTTAAGGAGTTTTGGTGTTCTTTTTTAAAAGCTAATTCCTAAAGGGGTTTTAGTGTTCTTTTCTAAAAACTAAGGGGCTTGTTTACAAAGCCGCGGTACTGGTTCGTGATCGCGATCGCAGCCGCAGCTCCATTGAAATCAATGGGGCCGCGGCTCCGATTACGATCGCAAACCGCTACCACGGCTTTGTAAACAAGCCCCTAAGTCTTTTTTTCTATACTGCAAAGGAGGAATTTATTTGTTTGCTTGTAGTGTAGGGCAAAGACTCTGCCAGTTAGAGCTCACTGTCTTTGTTCTAAGTACCCATTAACAGCTAACTCTTTTAAGCCACTGACCTCATCAGGTGTTAGGTCTTTCCCTACTCACCCCAACACCACCCCCCCCCCCCCCATGTCAGCCTTCTTGTTTTATAGGGCAATTAGCTACACATAGGGACATAGAACAGCACTGTTAGAACACACTTAAAAAAGGTTAACTGCTTTTTCTTTTAAAGGACAGCTGTGGAACAGGTAGGGGCTTTGGTAGGCCTCTCACTTTTACTTTAACAGGTACCAGAGCTCCATAAACAAAACAATGGCTGGGAAAAATCATATTGCTAAAGCTGTTGCCCCCCTTTACAGCTTCTTCCTCTGTCCAGACCGAGATCCCAATGCCAGTGGAAGGACAGGTTCCATGTGCAGGATGCCTGCATGCTGAGGCTTCTCAGGAAAGAAGTGGAGGAGCTCAGGGAAGAGGTGGCGAAGCTGAGAAGCATTCAAGACAGTGAGAATTACATTGATGAGATGCTTCTTGAAATATCTAAGCTCTCCAACAGAGGACATGAGTCACCAGAGCCTGCAGTATCAACACTCCACCTCCTCCAGCCCTTGAAATGATGAACCAGTATTTATCCCTGGAAGTGGAGGAGATGGAAGACTCCAAGGAAAGGGAAGAACCATAGCTCAAGCACTCCAGAGTTGCAGAATCAGTCACCAATTAGAAGCGAAGGGTAGTGGTGGTTGGTGACTCTCTTCTGAAGAGTACTGAGGCATCCATCTGCTGACCAGATTTGATGTCCAGAAAGGTGTGCTGTCTGCCAAGATGTTACAGAGAGTTTGCGGAGGCTCATCAAGCCTACTGAGTATTATCCAATGCTGCTCATCCATGTCGGCACAAACGATACTGCTAGGAATTCCTCCAAGCATATCAAATGTGACTTCATGGCTCTGGGACAGAGGGTGAAGCAGATAGGTGTGCAGGTGATGTTCTCTTCAATCCTCCCTGTTGAGGGTAAAGCCGAGGCAGAGAAGCTCACATCCTGGAGATGAATGCATGGCTGCGTGGATGGTGTCATCGAGAGTGTTTTCATTTCCTGGACCATGAGATGATGTTCCAAGGCCTTCAGAGCAGTGATGGTGTCCATCTGTCCAAGAAGGGTCGAAGTGTCTTCAGCAGCAGACTGGCTAACCTATTGAAGAGGGCCTTAAACTAGATTCATTGAGGATGGGCGAAGAGAGCCCCCAGGTAAGTGAAACATTAAATACCTCTGTAGAAATGGGTAATAGGTGCAACATCTGTAAAGTAGTGTGTATAAATGTCTGTAGCATGGGAAATAAGATCTCAGATGTTGAGACTTTAATGGAAGAGGATGACTTGCATTTAATGGCAGTTACAGAGGCATGGTTCATGGACAGCCATGACTGGGATGTAATTATACCAGGTTATACTTTATTCAGGAAGGACAGGGTAGGAAGAAGGGGAGGAGGCAATTGGCACTATATGTAAAAAATATTAAAGCTATAGAACTGCAGGGTTTAAAAGGAAGAAAGGAGGAACTATGGGTTAAACTAGACCAGGGGTCTGCAACCTTTAAGACATAAAGAGCCACTTGGACCCGTTTCCGAAGGGAAAAAAAAAACTGGGAGCCGCAAAACCATTGCGACATTTAAAACAAATCTAACACTGCATATATTGTTTCTTACCTTAATGCTATATACGACCCCCTACTTTTCCTGTTAAAATATAGGTGTTTGGCCTATACTCGCCGTATAAGACTACCCCTCTTCCTTCGCACACCAAAAAAATACGCCAGAAAATATCACAACAACAAGTAACAATATTTGATTTCAAAATTATGATGATTTTGTAGTCAAATCACTAATATGAAATAAAATTATTTTTTCTACCTTTGTTGTCTGACCAATTTATTCTTTGATCATGCTGGTACCGATCTGAGGCTTCTGCTTTCCTGTCTTCTCTTAGCTCTCTTTCTGTGGTCTATGGTCCATCTGCCATTTCTTATCTCTTCTTTCGTTTTCTTCACTTCTTTCCATCAGCCTATTTCCAGTCCCAGTAACCCTCCCCAATATCAGCCCCTTTCCAGTCCTCACTCCCAGTACCTTCCAATGTCAACTTGCATTCCCATGATTGCCACTGGTGTCCATTTCCTTCCAATCCCCCTCCTTCCCCACTGACCAGTCCCTTCTAGTACAAATACCATGGCAGCCTTAGCCCCCAGTTATCTTCCAGGGCCAGCAGCTCGATCCTCCCCTCCCCACCATCAGCCCCTGCCCATTCAAAGCCCCCCAATCCGCTCGCTTCCAGTGCTAATCCCCCCTCAACCCCATTACCAGTGCTAGCCTCCCCTAATCAGCCCAATACCAGTCCTACCCCCCATCAGCTCATTACCAGTCCTAGCCTCCCCTAATCAGCTCATTTCCAGTGCTAGTCCCCTCAACCCCATTACCAGTGCTCCATCCCTCCATGTCAGCCCCCTCCATGTCAGCCCCCTCCATCCCTCCATGTCAGCCCCCTCCATCCCTCCATGTCAGCCCCCCTCCCTCCATCCATATCAGCTCCCTCCCTCCATGTCAGCCCCCTCCATCCCTCCATGTCAGCCCCCCTCCCTCCATCCATATCAGCTCCCTCCCTCCATGTCAGCCCCTCCTCCCTCCCTCCATCCTTGTCAGCCCCACTGCCTCGATGTGAGCCCCCTCCCTCCATGTCAGCCCCATCAGCTCCCTCCCTCCATGTCAGCCCCCCTCCCTCCATCCATCCATATCAGCTCCCTCCCTCCATGTCCGCCCCGTCCAACCCTCCATGTCAGCCCCCCTCCCTCCATGTCAGCCCCTCCACCCTCCCTCCCTCCATGTCAGCCCCATCAGCTCCCTCCCTCCATGTCAGCCCCCCTCCCTCCATCCATCCATCCATATCAGCTCCCTCCCTCCATGTCAGCCCCCTCCATCCCTCCATGTCAGCCCCCTCCCTCCATCCATATCAGCTCCCTCCCTCCATGTCAGCCCCTCCTCCCTCCATCCATCCATGTCAGCCCCCCTCCCTCCCTCCCTCCCTCCATGTCAGCCCCCCTCCCTCCATCCATCCATCCATATCAGCTCCCTCCCTCCATGTCAGCCACCTCCATCCCTCCCTGTCAGCCCCCCTCCCTCCATCCATGTCAGCCCCTCCTCCCTCCATCCATTCATGTCAGCCCCCCTCCCTCCCTCCCTCCCTCCATGTCAGCCCCCCTCCCTCCATCCATCCATCCATCCATATCAGCTCCCTCCCTCCATGTCAGCCCCCTCCATCCCGCCATGTCAGCCCCCCTCCCTCCATCCAGATCAGCTCCCTCCCGCCAGGTCAGCTCCCCTCCCTTCTTCTGCAGCCGCGGCTCCCTGCCTCTTACGGAACCGCGGCTGTGCTTTTAAAATCATCTCGGAGCCCTTCCTGTCTTGACGGGCTCCGTGCAGCATTGTCCCGCCTCCAAACTTCCTTTAGAGGCGGGACAATGCTGCACGGAGCCCGTCAAGACAGGAAGGGCTCCGAGATGATTTTAAAAGCACAGCCGCGGTTCCCTAAGAGGCAGGGAGCCGCGGCTGCAGAAGAAGGGAGGGAGCTTACAAAACTATTGCCTGTCACCGGGCGGGCAGTGTGCTCCGGAGCCGCGGCAAAGGTGAGAAAGAGCCGCATGCGGCTCCGGAGCCGCGGGTTGCCGACCCCTGAACTAGACAGAGGGAAAGGGAAATCTATTTGCATTGAAGTTATAAACAGATCTCCCTTATAGGGAGTAGACAGTGGATGAAGATTTAATAGAAGACATACACTGTATTGCCAGGAAAGAAGAAGTGCTACTGATAGTTGATTTCAATATCCAGATGTAGACTGGCACATCCCCTTCTGCGGTATCATCTAAAAATAAGGGGATCCTGGATTCTTTACAGTGAAAACTATTCAGGCAACTAATAACAGAACCCATATGTGTTGGGGCCATACTGGAGTTAGTGCTTTCTAATGGGGAAAGTGTTTCTGATATTACAGTGGACATCATCTCACATCCAGTGATCACCAGATGGTATGGTTCAGAATTAGGACTAGGGCTGATAAAATCCATTCAAAAGCGAGTGTCTTAGACTTTAGGAAAACAAACTTTGCCAAGATGGGACAATACCTCAAAGAGTCATTAGTGGGATGGGAACAGCTGGGGAATGTAGAAAAACAGTGGGCAAAACTGAAAGGGGATATTTTAAGGGCGACCAACCTTTTTGTTAGAAAGGTAAATAAATGTAAAAGGAAAAGGAGGTTGCTATTGTTCTCAAAAGAAGTAGCTGAAAAGGTGAAGAAAAAGAGGGAGGCCTTCATGAAATACAAGAGATCACGGAGAGAGGAAGACAGGCATCTATATTTGGAAAATCTTAGAGAAGCTAGCAAAGTAGTCAGGGAAGCAAAGGTACAGAAAGAAGAAGAAATAGCTAATGTAATAAAATGCAGGCATAAGACATTTTTCAGATATGTTAGTGAGGGGACTTCTGGTCAACATGGCGGACTGAGCAGACGTATCTCGAAGTGCTTCCCGATTCCCCTGCACACTAGAAATTACTCTCAGCAGAGCACAGAAAGCATTGGCGAATTATTAAAGGGATGCCAAAAGTTCTAAAAATGAAAACAGCAAAAACGCTAAAAGATATCCACCCGGCAAAACAGAAAATAGCTGAGAAATCACCAGATCTAGCCTTGGAGCCGCCATCGCCATGTCATCAAAGGCGAGTGAGACTGGAGAGATGGGCGTGGAGGGGAACATGATGCTGGCAACAGTCTTACCGGAAAAATGCTCATCGAAGAATGAGATAGTGGAACAGGTACTGGTGAGATTGGAGGATAAACTGGATGGGTTCACAGACAAGATGAAACAGGTCAAAATCTTCATAAGTAAAGTCAAAGACCAGCAGAACATAAATACATCCAACCTGATACATCTGGAAAAGCAAGTTACCCTGTTGGCAGAAAAATTGGAAGATCAAGATAACCAAAACAGACCTGGAGGGGGCAGAAAAGATAGAACCACTTAAACTTAGCAGGGAGTTCCTATGTGCCTGTTTCCCGGTGTCACTGTCGACAGGGGAGTTGGAGTTGGAGTGGACATACTGCAAACTGAGGTCTAAGCCCGACAGCACAGCAAGACCCTGTGCCTTCACAGTAAAACTGTTGAGGTTCCAGGACAAAGAGTTTATCTTACGTACAGTGTGAAAAACAGGGATGGTGCTTACCAGAGTTGGAAAGTGGGAGTGTTCCTTGACTTGGCCCCCGATATTATGCACCGCAGGAGAGACTTGCTTAAATATAAAGCACAGTTGGCTAATTGTGGTATTACCGCTGCAGTCTGGTACCCAGCAAGGCTGACATTTATTGATAAAGGGATATGCAAGGGACTTAAATAGGAGGGACATCAACACAAGGGTGGACGGAGTGCCTACAACGTGGGAGGAGGACCAGAGTGCGCCAGCGGTCCAAGGGGAAGAGGCACAACGATCAGTAGAGAAGGCAGATGCAGATGGAGGCAGTTGAGCACCCAGTGGATTCTGAAAGGAAACTAATGGTGGTGGGTCATATTGAGGCTGGCACAAGGAACAATGGACAAGTGTGAGGAGGTAGATTGGTGCCTCATGGAATGAACAACATGGACATAGCTTGGGAGGTACATATGAAAGGTAAAATGGGATGGGGAAAATTAAGGACAAAATGGTGTTCAGCGGCGGAGAGGACATTGTGAAGCTATTTTGAAGTGCAATCAAAGATGGATAAAAGAGGAGGTTGGAGGAAGGTGTGGAATAACATAATATTGTGGTATAGTTGGGTTTGGGTTAGAATCTGTTGGTTAGTTGATCTGTTGGTTGTTGGTTGATTTGTTGGTCAGCAATGTGTGCCCTATAGTAACATAGTAACATAGTAAATGACTGCAGATAAAGACCAGTATGGTCCATCTAGTCTGCCCAGTATGATGCCAAGAGTAGGTACACCTGCCGCTCCATGCAGCCCTCCCTCCCCATGTCTTTGTCCAGGGGTGATCCCGCCACTCCATGTAGGATACCCCTATTTGTTAAGGAATTAGATGGTTCAGATTATTTTGATATTTTCTTGTTGCTGTAAAGGGATCCACTGTGTCTGTCCCATGCCCTTTTGAACTCCGTCACCATATTTGCCCCCACCACTTCCATCGGGAGCGCATTCCTAGCATCCACCACCCTTTCAGTGAAAAAGTATTTCCTGACATTGCCTTTCAATTTACCACCTTGTAGCTTCATCTTATGCCCTCTAGTTTTGCAGCTTCTCCGTCTTTCGAAGAGATTTGTTTGTTCATTATAAGTATTTAAAGGTCTGAATCATATCTTCCCTGTCCCTCCTCTCCTCCAAAGTGTACATGTTTAGGTCTTCAAGTCTCTTCTCTTAAGGCTTCTGACGCAGGCTCCAAATAATTTTGGTCGCCTTCCTCTGAACCGTTTCCAGTCTTTTTACATCCTTTGCAAGATATGGTCTCCAAAACTGAACACAGTATTCCAGGTGAGGCCTCACCAGTGACTTGTACAGTGGCATAAGTACCTCTTCCTTTCTGCTGGTAATGCCTCTTCGTATGCAGCCCAACATCCTCCTGGCTTTTGCCACTGCCTTGTCGCACTGTTTTGCCACCTTGAGATCTTCAGAAATAATCACTCCAAGGTCATTCTCCTGATCCGTACACACCAATCTCTCGCCCCCTATTGCGTACATTTCCCTTGGATTCCTGCTTCCCAAGTGCATGACTCTGCACTTCTTCGCATTAAATCTTAATTGCCAAGCATTAGACCATTCTTCCAGCTTTTGTAGATCATTCCTCATGTTAACCACTCCCTCGGGGGAGTCCACTCTTGCAAATTTTGTGTCATCCGCAAAAAGACAGACTTTTCCATGCAGTCCTTCAGCAATATCACTCACAAATACATTGAACAGTGCCAGGCCCAGAACCGACCCCTGGGGCACCCCGCTAATCACCTTCCTTTCATCCGAGTGAGCTCCTTGTACCTTCTGTTGTCTGTCAGTCAACCAATTTCTGATCCAATTTACCATCTTGGGATCTATCCCCAAGCTACTGAGTTTATTGATAAGCCTCCAATGAGGAACAGTATCAAAGGCTTTGCTGAAATCCAGGTAGATGACATCCATCGCATGCCCATGATCTAGTTCCCTGGTCACCCAGTCTATGAACTCAATCAGATTTGTTTGGCAAGATTGTCCTTCGCTAAAACCATGTTGCCTCGGATCTTGCAACCTCTTGGCTTTGAGAAAGTTCACAATTCGCTCTTTCAGGAGCACCTCCATTACTTTTCCCGCCACTGAGGTAAGGCTCACAGCCCTGTAGTTTGACTTCTTCCCTGTCACCACTTTTGTGTAGAGGTACAACATCAGCCATTCTCCAGTCCTGAGGAACCTCTCCTGTTTCCAAGGATCTATTGAAATCATCCTTTAATGGCCCTGCAAGAACCTCTCTGAGCTCTTTCAGTATCCTGGGATGTATCTCATCTGGTCCCATGGACTTGTCCACTTTCAGTTTTGCAAGTTGTTCTAACACATCATCTTCTGTGAATGGTGTGGTATCTACTTCATTCACAGTTTTATATTTGGGAGTCACAGATGGTCCTTCTCCAGGACTTTCCTTATTAAAAACAGAACAGAAGTATTCGTTTAGCAATTTCGCTTTTTCAATGTCACTTTCCACGAGTGCGTTCCCAGCACTTCTGAGTCCTGCAAGTCCATCTCTGATCTTCTTCCTTTCCCCAATATACCTGAAGAAAGTTTTGTCGCCACACTTCACATCTTTAGCCATCTTTTCCTCTGCCTTTCATTTTGCTATCCTTATTACTCTTTTTGTCTCTTTGAGTTTGATCCTGTATTCATTTCTGTGTTCCTCTGTTTGCAAGCTTTTGAATTTTGTGAAAGCTGTGTTCTTTGCCTTTATTTGAGCAGCCACTTCTTTGGAAAACCAAATAGGCTTTCTTCTCCTCTTGTTTTTGTTTACTTTTCTTACATATTTATCTGTTGCCATTTGAGCTGGATGGGGAGGGCGGCCGCGCTCAAAATGAATATTATTCCCAAGTTTATTTTCTTATTTACATAGTTGCCAATACCAATAAAGACCAAAGTTATACATAAATGGGAAAAATGACTGGTGAGATTCGTGTGGGGAGGAAAGAGGGCAAGAACAGAGGTAGTAAGGTTGGCAAGATTACGCGAGCATGGAGGGATCAAATTCCTGATTCTTGGTTTATACTACTGGGTGGCGGTACTTAGAGACTTATTTTATTTATTTATTTATTTATTTAACAATTGCTTCTATACCGCGCTATTAAAATCAGCGCGGTGTACATCAAACAAGCATACTACAATGTATACAAACAACATTGAGTTTTACAGAGAACAGGAAATTGAACATGGGAAGGAAACCAGGGGAACTATATACATATTAACACAAACTGTGTACAATACTTTAATGTAAGTGGTTGTTGCATTAGTTTTGTGAAGCTAACCATTATCTGAGAAGGTGACGTGCGGGGGCGGCAGGTATATGGGGGAAGTTTGCAGATTGTTGGATGTGCTTCTATCATTGGAGGTTTCTGAGTAATATTTTGTGAATAGGTGGAGTTTTAAAGCTTTTCTGAATATAATGAAGCTTTTTATCCACGGATTTCATGGGGGAGTGCATTCCAGTTTAAAGGGGCGAATAAAGAAGGCTCTGTTGGAGGTAGTCATTAGGTTGGGGACTGCTAACGTGTTCTGTGCAGTAGATCTTCTGCTTCTATTTTCTAGGGTGCCATGGATTAGCGTGCTGATTGGTGTAGGGGGGTAGTTATTTAGAGCTTTGAAGGTAAGAACCAGTGATTTGTATTGGATCCTGGCGTGGAAGGTAGCCAATGTAAATCCTTCATGATGGGTGTTATGTGGTCGGATCTTGATGATCCGGAGAGGACTCTTGCGGCTGCATTCAAGGCTAGGTCGACTTTGGAAGGCCATGAAGGATAATATTCGCAAAATCGACATGTGGAAGGACTAGAGCCTGAAAGGTTGTTCGGTAGTCTGTGAAGTCCAGCAAGTGTATCACTTACGAATACAGGAGGCCTTATGTGCGGTCATAGAACGTCGATGGATAAGGCCAAACTCCGTGACTGAATGGGTTGGGAAAGGGGAGGGAAAGGGTGGGGGGGGGGGAGGAAAAAGAGGTTCCAATTGTCACACCCCCAGGGGCCCTATCGGTGGGGTCAGGTATTGCCTGATGATTCCTCCTCTTGGCTCTGTCAGTACTGCAGGCAGCCTTGCCTGGCCCTCTGAGAGTGGTAGTTGTACCTTTCTATTATATGAACCACATAACACACTTCAATTCCAAATTAGGGCTTTATTCCCCGTCCACAAGGTTTTTTTTCTCTTTCTTGGCAAAACAAATAACAGACCACTTTGGGCATATAACATAAATTAAATGTATAACAAAAATAGCTTACTTCAGCTTTTAAATACAAACAAAAGAAAAGAATTAAACAGCCTCACTGTTCCTAATACAGCCTTTTCTTTTGTTGCTACAGCACAGCTCACTTCTACTGCTTTAAACTCTGGTTATCTTCAACCATTTACCTTAGAGAGAACTCTGGGTCAATCACAGATAATGAACAGTCCATTGGTTCAGGAACAACTGGTATATCTGAATTCTCACATTCCATTAATTCATATTCATCTGAACCCTTAATTCTAGGATCAGCTGTTTCACAGGGATAAGGCTGGTTTGCTCCGTCAAACAGGAAGTTGCTCTGTCCCTCTGCACAAATGCCTTGCTGGGAAATACCATAAGGTTTTGAATGGGGCTCATAGGAGCTCTGCCCCTGTTGGTAACCAAAAGGATATTTCAAACCTTCACTAGCTCTGCTACTAGAGCATTTGTGGTATGTTCTGAGCTTGCTCGGGTCTAGCCCTTGCAACACAGCTGCCCTGGATTGCACTGCTCGAGACGGAACCTTATCACCAGTTGGGAGTTTAAACTTGCTAACAAAATCACAAGCTTCTTCAGGTAAGAAAACTTCTCTTCTTTTAAAGCTTCTAGCACAAGGGAAGAAGTTATTCTCTGTTTCTCTTAAGCTTGTTTTATGTTGGCTTTTCCTGTTACTTCGGGGTTTTACCCACTCAGGTAGGAAACAGCCTGTATTAGCATTTCCTGCTTTGTTACCTTCTATGGAAGATCTCCTACGTCTCTCGTGCCCTCCACGCATACACACAGTATCTGGCTGCTGATTTCCACACTTCTCACACAGGTCTAGGGACTCACTCAGACCTTCGCGTTGGTTCTTTTGCTGATCCAATAGTTCATTCTCTCTTTCTCTCTCTTTCATTCCAGTTCCATTCTTTCCACAGCTTCTGCTGCCCTTGCCGCGGTCTCTCTTGCTGTGACCCTCGTTGGCTCACCTCCTCTCTCTCTCTAACTATTTGTGAGCGTGTTTTATGTCTGTGTCTTTGGGCTCCACCTCCACCCAGCTGATCCCTATCAGGCAATGCAAACTCCCTTTGCTTGCTATCTGGGTGTGTCTTCCCAGCCCTTATCCACGTGTGCCCTGGTTGTCTATAGCAACCATCTGACAGTTTCTGTTTACGCTGTCATCTCTTCCCTGATCATCCCTGCTGATCTGCATTTTCTCAGGTTCCGTTAGGTCTACCTTGTGACACAATGCACCCCTTGTTGACGCCGTTGTGGTGCATGGTTAAGGCATACACCAAAAGTAAGATTTTTACATTCCTACGTTCCAAATGGACTCGGATTATTGATTATAGCCCCTTTTCAGGACCGGAGTTCATGGGACTGATAAAGGACCTGAGCAGTAGGGGAATCAATAGATTCTCAGACTTACTTAAGGAGGGTAGCTGTCTTGAATAAAGGGGGTTAGAATTAAAATTGGCAAGGAGGGTAGCGTACTTCCAATATTTTCAACTCCGCTATTTTCTGCTCCGGACAGGGGTGGTGGAGCAGTTGCCAAAGAGGCCTACTTGGCTTGATGTTTGTCTTTTTAAAGGGAACGGGATGAAGAGAATGCTTTCCAAACTCTATCAAGGCCTCCTACAGACAGATGGGAGTGCAGTGCCAAAGGGGGGAGCTATTTGGCACCAATGGTTGCACAAAGACTTAGGGAACTCATCAAGGACTTAACAAATTCATCAAGGGGCATATAAGAACATAAGATATGCCATACTTGGTCAGACCAAGTTCCATCAAGCCCAGTGTCCTGTTTCCAACAGTGGCCAATCTAGGTCATAAGTACCTAGCAGTTTCCCCAAAAGACACAGGTTCCTCAATGCTTGTACTGGGTCAAGCAGTGATATCCTGTGTCCCTTTTAATAATGGTTTATGGACCTTTCTTCCAGGAACTTGTCCAAACCTTTTTTAAACCCAGCTACATGAATGACTTCATGGTGCCAGACACGATTACAGATAATCCATCGCATCTATATAACACCCCAGCAGATATTTCACATTCAGGGAACGAGTTCTGCATTGTGTTGGAGAGAGTGTGAGGGTCTTTGCAACTTCATCCATATGTGGTGGGAATGTCCAAAAATTCAACAATACTGGTATACGGTTATGTAAGAGATAGCGAAGAATATTAAGCTTGAAGCAGGGGAGTGTCTCCTTGGTCTTCTCAAGGGTGAACATGACAAGACCCACAAAAGTATTTTACAAGCAAAACTGTTGTTGATGGGAAGGGTTACTCTGGCATGGAAATGGAAGATCCCGGAGGGCCTACAAGTTGAAGACTGGTGGGGAAAAGTGGAGATGGTGATGAAGTTCGACAAGGCCACATATGACTTATATGGCCAGAGGGATAGATGGCAAAAAATATGGGAGCCCTGGTTTTGAGATGCCAAGATATGGAAGAGCAGGCTGGAGTTTCATAAAAACAAAAAAAAGGAGCATACAAGTCTGTCATTGGTTGGAAGGGGAGTGAGAATGACGATAAGAACAAAACCCCAACAACATGATCTTTGATATTAATGGTTTCATTCACAGTATAAACAATCCTGTATTATTAATAGGATACTCGGGGGGGGGGGGAGTAGCATGGTCACTGTTTAAGATTGAATACACTGTTGTTAACAAGGATATACGTATGGTAGGGTGGAGATCAACTGTGATGTAAGTGGTGTATGATTTCTCCTTATTTAAAAGCTGATGTAATCTTGGTTGTGACACCTCTTCATTTTAATAAAGAGTATAATTTAATAAAAAAGATATGCTAGTGAGAGGAGGAAAGGCAAAAGTGGTATTGTCAGACTCAAGGGTGCAGGGGAGGAATATGCAGAAACTGATGAGAATGAAGTGGACTTGCTTAACAAATATTTCTGTTCTGTGTTCACAGATGAAGGGCCAGGAGCAGGACCTCAGAAAACATCTACAAATGGGGAAAGAAGTGAGGTGCAACTTGAATGATTTTCAGAAGACTGTTTGTGAGGAACTAGCTAAACTAAAAGTAGACAAAGCCATGGGTCCAGATGGGATACATCCAAGAATACTGAGGGAACTTGGGGACATTCTAGTGGCTCAACTGTCCGACCTTTTCAATGCCTCTTTGGAGTCGGGAGTGGTGCCAGAGGACTGGAAAAAGGGGCATGTGGTCCCTTTACACAAAAGCGGATGTAAGAATGACATTGAGAACTACAGGCCAATTAGTCTAAACTTTGTGGTTAGTAAATTATTGGAAAGGCTATTAAAAGACAGAATAGTGAGGTTTCTGGAGTCCATTGGATTACAGGATCCGAGGCAGCATGGATTCACCAGAGGCAGGTCTTGTCAGACAAATCTGATTGATTTCTTTGATTGGGTGACCAGGGAGTTAGACCGAGGAAGAGCCCTAGATGTGGTGTTTTTGGATTTCAGTAAAGCCTTTGACACCGTTCTGCACAGGCAACTTAAAAACAAACTGAGTACCCTAGGGATGGACACTAAAGTTACTGCTTGGGTTAGAAATTGGTTGAGTAGGAGGCGACAAAGGCTGCAGGTAAATGAAGCTCACTCTGAGGAGAAGGAGGTTACCAGTGGTGTGCCGCAGGGATTTGTCCTAGGTCTGATACTTTTCAGGTATGGTTTGCTTGTTTACAGATGATACCAAAATCTGCAATAGAGTAGACATGCAAGAAGGGGTAGATTACATGAGGAGGGATCTAGCTATGCTTGAAGAATGGTCTAGAAATTGGCAGCTGAAATTTAATGCTAAAAAATGCAGAGTTATGCATTTGAGCTGTAAAAATCCAAAGGAGCAGTCTAGTGTAGGGGGTGAACTACTTCTGTTCACAAAAGAGGAGCGGGACCTGGGCATAATTGTGTCTGATGATCTTAAAGTAGCTAAACAGATAGAAAAGGCGACTGCGAAAGGCAGAAGGATGTCTGGGTGTATAGGGAGAGGAATGGCCAGCAGAAAAAAGGAGGTGATAATGCCCCTGTATAATTCTCTGGTACAACCTCATTTGGAGTATTGTGTGCAATTCTGCACCTTCAAAAGGACATAAGCAAGTTGGAGTCAGTACAGAGAGTGACTACTAAAAAGATTAATGGTCTTCATTATGAAGCAGAAAAGGACAGACTTAAAGATCTTAATATGTATACTTTAGAGGAAAGGCAGGATAGGGGTGATATGACAGAGACATTTTAATACCTCCATAAACACACAGGAGGGTCTCTTTCAATTGAAGGCAAGCTCTGCTAAAAGGGGACATAGCATGAGAGTGAAAGGGGATAGACTCAAGAGTAATATGTGGAAATATTTCTTTACAGAAAGAGTGGTAGATGCATGGAATAGTCTCCCAGTGGAGGTGGTGGACACGAGGACAGTATCGGAATTCCAAAAAGCATAGGACAAACACAGAGGATCTCTAAAGGTAAAAAGAGGAATATTGTAGTTGATATGGAAGGGCAGACTAGATAGGCCATGTGGTCTTTTCTGCCATCATGTTTCTATGTTTCTAAGAGACCCTTCACCTTCTTGTTTTGCTGATCCCTGAGGGTTTTCGTAGTATGCTTGGTAACAGCCATCACCAAAGCATCCACCTTTGGAAAATGAAGTCACTTATCCAGGTCATTCTGAGCCCAGACATAGAAGCATCCAAAATTCCCAGCGGTCTGCAAAGTGGCCTCCATAGCATCCCACTCCAAGGAGGCCATCTGTTGAAGTTCAGGAGGGAAAAGAAAAGACTTTGAAAGCTTCAAATACCCTTGAGTATAGGATACACCTGAGACTTAGACTGTCTGAGGTCCTGAGGATCAGAAATATGAAGAGCCCCCACAGTCTGTGAAATCAATGCTGGTAGTTCCTCTTTACAAAACAAATGAATGTCTTGGATATCCCCTTCATCTTTTTCGAGGAGGGAGGGGGGCAATTTGCCATCCTCTTGGCTGGAAAGACTGCTTGCAGTCATCCCCAGAAAGATGGATCCCTTCATCCTCAATGGAGGGATCCCAATCCCCAGAGGCCCAGGATACCTCTTTGGCACCTTTCTTCCCCTTCCAGTGAAGCCTTGTCAGCCCAAGTGCATTTTCTGGAAATCTGAGTAGACTCAGATATAGGTGCTTTAGCTTTTGGTGATTTAAAGCATTCATGAGGAGGAGCATGAAGCTCTCTATTCCCTGATCACCACAGATCTCAGGCTTGATGGAACAGGATCATAAATTCAGCCACCGCCGGATCAGAAGCTGGTTGAGGCTGAGCCTGATCTGAAGACTCAGGAAGCAGAATTGGAGGAGGCCCTCCTCCCCTAGCCTGGAAGCTGCAGCACCCCCAGCAGCCACTGCCAGAAGGGGAAAGGGGGATGCTGCCATCATCAGCAAGGCAGGAACATCACATCCAGAAAACAAGAGAGCTCCCCCGAAGAATCTCCAGGATCAGCTGTGTATTCCGCGAACAGCTGATCCAGCAAATAGAGGCATTTCCAGCCATAGCCTAAACACTGCTGCAAGGAGCAAGGCATCAGGCGCTGCCATGTTGAAGGCATTACATCTGCAATGACTGAAAGTGGCGGGAAAAGGGCGAAGGTAACAGATGAAAGCCTAACAATTCGAGCCCTAGCAGCAAGGACATGAAAGAGCTGACTGCATGAGAGCACCTCACAGTGGCACAAAAACACCATTGGTTTGATGTTGAGGGGTGGGGTGGAGGCTTCACTCATTGCAACCTGGAATGCGATCCAGAGCTACTGAAGACATTCAATGAGTGAGCAGACATGAGCCTTCGCCTTCGTCATGGTTTAATGGGAGAAAGTCAACATGGATTAGCCAAGAAAAGTCTTGTCTTACTAATCTGTTACATTTTTTTGAAAGTGTGAATATACAGGTAGATAAAGGTGTGCTGGTTGATACAGAGCACGATTCATGAAGAGGCATGTCTGGATGGCCCTGAACAAGATGGACCCGTTAGGAGCCAATTCTGGACCGTGGGAACAAAACATTCCCACGATACACAAAATCGGACCCAAGGACAACCCAGTGTGCCCCTGACTGCCTGCGGGGATGTCCTCCCTGCAGGCACCCCGGCTCATGTGGCTAAGACTCTCCCTCTTCCCCACCACCCCACCCATAGCTGGGCAGCTGGGGCCTGGATTGGGCAGTAGGGACCCTCCCGCAGCTGGCCCCAGCCCAGGGGGGGGGATCTCTGGGCCCTATCACCCCGCTGGTGCTGATTAGTCCACCTTTGAGGTGGAATAATCAGCACATTCCCTCTGACCTCACAGGACGTACAGGGCCATGACCTGAATCGGCCCTCTACATCCTGCCAGCTTGGCCCCCCCCCCCTGCTCTGCCCCGACCCAGACCCCTCCTACCAGCTCTCCCCGTCCTGTGGCTCTAGCCGTGCAGGGAGAGCAGGAGGGGGAATAGGGTCAGGACTGCTTGCATGACTCTGAATCGAGCCCATAGTGTACTATTGTGGATCAGGAACTGGTTAAAAGATAGAAAGTAGAGAGTAGGGCTAAATGGCCAGTTTTCTCCATGGAGGAACGTGAATAGTGGAGTACCACATGGATCTGTGCTGGACCTGCTGCTTTTTAACATATTCATAATTACCTGGAAATAAGAATAACGAGTGAGGTGATCAAATTTGCAGATGACACAAAATAATTCAAAGTTGTTAAAACAGAAGAAGATTGTGAAAAACTGCAAGAGGACCTTCATAAATTGGAAGTCTGGACATCCAAATGGCAGCTGAAATTTAATGTGGACAAGTGCAAAGTTATGCAAGTAAGAAAGAACAACCCAAACAATGCAAGGTCCCACATTAGGAACCACCACCCAGGAAAAAGATTCAGGAATCTTTGTGGATATTATGTTGAAACCCTCTGCCCAGTGTGCAGCAGCAGCCAAGAAAGCAAATAGAACGCTAGGAATCAAAAGGAAAGGAATGGAGAATAAAACCAAGGATATTAAAATGCCTCTGTATTGTTCTATGGTGCAACCACACCTTGAATACCGTGTGCAATTCTGGTTGCCATATCTTAAAAAGGATATAGCAGAATTAGAAAAGGTGCAGAGAAGAGCCACCAAAACGGTAAAGGGGATGGAAGGATACCCCTATAAGGAAAGGTTTAAATGGTTAGGGCTCTTCAACTTGGAAAAGAAACAGCTGAGGGTGGGGTATAATAGAGGTCTATAAATTAATGAATTAAGTGGAGTGGGTAAACTTAGATTGGTTGTTCACGCCATCAAAAAGTGGAAAGACTAGAGGACATGCAATGAAGCTACAACATAACCCATTTAAGACTAATAAGAGAAAATATTTTTTCACTCAACGCGTGTTCAAACTGTGGAATTCTTTACCGGAGGATGTAGTAAAAGCTGTTAGTGTAGCTGGGTTTAAAAAAGGTTTCGACATGTTGCTGAAAGAAAGGTCCATAAACCATTATTAAAGAGGACCTGGGAAATCCACTGCTTCCCCAATGCAAGCGTTGTGGAACCTGTGTCTTTTTGGGAAACTGCTAGGTACTTGTGACCTGGATTGGCCACTGTTGGTAACAGGATACTGGACTTGATGGACTTTGGTCTGATTCATTATGGAATTTCTTATGTTCTTATGTAGATACAAAACATGCAGATAAACACATCATTAAGAATTGAACAATTAAACTCTGAAATGACCTTACGAGCCCCAACCTGCCCCAAATTTATACGATATCACCATAATTGTAGTACTCTGGTGAAAAATCGTAGGCAGTCCCGTATTGTAATGGAAGATTTCCAGAAGAGGGGGGAATCCTATCACTGTTGCTAAACTTGCTTATAAAAGAGTGGCCTTTAATGATAGAGATAGGTTGCTGCAGTCTAAACAGTCCATTAAGTGTGTTCTGGGTATGATTATATGGTATACATTTTGGGCATAATTCTGACATCAATGTCCTGGCCCTCTGTGCATCCAGTTGGAACTGAACGTACAGAGTTAGCTGGGATTCTGATCCCGTGGTGCACGTCTAGCCCCACAGGATCATAATTGCGAACAGGCCAGTACTTGCAGGCCGGGATCCTGATTCAGTCCGGCCTGCAAATACAGGCCTTGCTCGGATAGCCCAATCAGGGCTTTTCAATGGAGCCACAGCGCCATGGTGTCCAGTTGCCATGGCACCATGTTTCCATTGAAAAGCTGTGAACACTGGCCGCCGGCTCAGAAAGTGCAAGGCCAGGGTCAGGCAAAGGGAAATGTCGTCTGCCCCCTTCTGCCCAGTTCCAGCCAGCGGCCCCGGACATTCAGGGCTGACATTGGAATCGGCCCTGTACATCCAGGGCCAATGACTGCCCACTGCCTGCCCTAACACCACCTCCGATCCGCACCACTCCCGCCCCCTTCTAACTTCCCCATACAATGAGCAGGGAGGTCAGTCAGGGTTGTGAAGGGGCTTGCATTTCGTGCCTCGGAATGACCCCTATTGTATCTAATTTTTACTTCATAAGTTATCGGTTACAGAGGATAATAAAGAAACATTTTCACATAGGGCTCGATTCTGTAGTGTATTTCTTGGCCCTCTGTGCATCTGGTTGGAACCGGTCGCACAGAGGGAGTCATGATTTATTTATTTATTTTATTTATTTACATTCTCTTATATACCGCGCTATTCTGCATCAGTGCGGTTTACATTGAACAAACTGAAATTACATTGAACAGGGCATTATAACTTGGAGATAACTATTTTACAGGGGCACATCTGGCCCCACGGGATCAGAATTGCGAACAGGACTGTTCATGCAGGCCGGGACCGTGATTCAGCTCACCCTGCACGTATAGGCCTTGTCCGACTAACTCAGTCTGGGCTTTACAACTGAGCCAAAGCAACCAGTCCAAGGCGTGACAGTAGTGGAAAGACAAAGCCTTTATTAATTCCTTGACAACCCAAAGGCTTTGTCTTTCCACTACTGTCACGCCTTGGACTGGTTGCTTTGGCTTTTGCATGGTAGCTGCTTTTCTACTGTGCTTTACAATTGAGCTGCAGCCCAATGGTGTCCAGTTGCCATGGCACCACTGCTCCGTTCTAAAGCCGCAATCTCCGGCCACCAGCTGCAAAGGTACTTTCCCCATAGCCCGACTCTCGATCCGTCCTCCTAAGGTCAGGGTTGGGCTGCGGGGAAACTCCTCTGCCCCTTCCCGCCACTTCCCAGCTCCAGACCTGCCAGATGCACCCGAATGGGGAACTTATTGCACCTCCGAAGTGGAATAAGTTCCCATCCGAGTAATCGAACCCGGATTTACAGGGCCGACACTGGAATCAGCCCTGTATGTCCGGGCCAACAACTACCCACCTCCTGCCCTAACACCACCCCCGATCCGCCCTTTCCTCGCCCCGTCTAACTTCCCCGTACAACGAGCAGGGAAGTTAGATGGGATCGGGAGGGGGAACAAATAGCAGGGATGGACGTCGCATTCCCACTATTCATGCCTCGGAATGACCCCCATATTGAACATTATCTCTGGTTTAAAGGATAGCAAAGCTGGATTTGAATTTTCAAGGGGCTGTAATCTGAAGGAGAAAGCGTATCTAGCTGAATAACTGCCACTGGTGGCATAAGGCAGAGGTTTCCAAAGGGCATCACGTATGTGAGGATTGTCAGATCTGCCCCCTCAATCTATCTATGTAGGATTTTGTCTACAGGGGTAGGCAGCATGTGTTGAATTTGGGATAGTTATGTATTTTTAGTTTGAGAGGCATTGGTCCCTTTAAGCCATGGGGAAAGATGTGGCTGTTTATAGTGCATAGACGCAGCGTTTTTTCGGCAGTTCTATAAGATGTATAGTAGCGTAGACTGGCCGCGGAGGTTGCTGTGAGTAATCAAGTCAAGGTCTGTGGGTATAATTGTGGTAAGGCTTTTGCTTTAGAATTTTATTTAATGACAATGAGTGCGGCTTCCTTTGGAAAAAAAGTGCTGATACAATGTTTCTCTTGCCATTGTTAAAGAAATCGATTGAAGGTGGTTGAGGAGAGAGAGATTGTACTTCATTTTTTAAAGGATACATAACGTGTCTTGAGTTTTTTGTTTTCTTTTTTGTAGTGCTCATAGCTGCAATGCTAAGATGCTACGGTTCACTCCCTGTGGCATTGCCGTTAGCGTTGGAGTGATAGATAAGTGCAGTGTTACATGGAATTGAAGCACTATATAGCTTAATTTAACACTAATTTTTGAAATTGTTCCATTTAAGATATGTGATGTGTTCCTACATGCAGGAGGTTTTTTTTGTTTTGTTTTAAGATGCAGGATGTGTTCAGCTAATGTCTGGGTATAACCGTTAAAGTGCTTGACATTTTGACAGCTCCTGTGGAACAAAGACTTTTTTCCTCTTTTAGTATTAGGATGTGATTGAACGCCCAATGATGTTGCATGAGTGAAAGCATTTTTTTGGATTGTAATACCCTTGCAATACCAAGAAGCAACAGCTCGAACGGAACAAGGAGAAACAGAATGGTTTAAAATAAGCAAAGGTGTAAGACAAGGCTGCATACTTTCCCTCTACCTGTTTAATTTATATGCAGAACAAATCATCAGAGAAGCAGGATTGTATGAAGACAACAGAGGTGTGAAGATTGGTGGAAGACTCATCAACAACCTTCGCTATGCTGATGATACCACATTACTGGCTGAAAGTGAAGATGATCTGAAACATTTGCTTCTCACAATCAAAGAACATAGTCTCAAAATGGGCCTGCATCTTAATGTACAGAAGACAAAGATCATGACAACTGGCATAATCAACAGGTTCATCGTTGAAGGAGAAGAAATTGAAATTGTGAACAACTTTAACCTACTTGGATCAACTATCAATAAAGAAGCAACAAGCAGTCAAGAAATCAGACGACGCATTGCTCTTGGCAGAATGGCTATGAAAGACCTAGATAAGATTCTCAAGAGCAGAGATGTCTCTCTCCATACAAAGATTCGACTTGTTCAAGCCATGGTATTTTCAATAACATCATATGGATGTGAAAGCTGGACAGTGAAAAAGATAGACAGGAAGAAAATTGATGCCTTTGAATTATGGTGCTGGCGGCGAATACTGTGCATACAATGGACTGACCGAAGAACAAACCAGTCGGTACTAGAGGAGATCAAACCTAAGCTTTCTTTAGAAGCTCAGATGACAAGACTTCGACTTTCATACTTTGGACACATCATGCGAAGAGAGAGATCATTAGAGAAAGACATTATGCTTAGCAAGATAGACGGTCAACGCAAAAGAGGAAGGCCAGCAATGAGATGGATCGATACAATAACAGCAGCTACGGGTACCAGTCTGTCAACAATGAGCCGCCTGACTGAAGACTGAACACAATTTAGGATAGCTATCCAGAGGGTTGCCATGAGTCGACTCTGACTCCACGGCACTTAACAACAACAACAATACCCTTGTCTAACAGGTATACCCCATCCACTGAACAGACCTTCTTGTGCCCTTTGCACAACACTGGTAGCTATCACCTATCCCCCCCCCCCAGGCTTTCACAAAATTCTCTATCTTGGTGTTCAGCTTTTTTCTAGCCTTTCCTATGCATTTTGAGTCACAAGCATTGGACCATTTTAATCTGGGAATCATATGGGAGCATATGACACTGGTCGACTTCCATGTAGCCTTAATGTGGGCTATATCCTCTTTATTGTTATGATTAGATCTATATTTGTGCTAGTGAGGTCATTGCCTCCTAAATGAAGTATGAGCCAATCTGGTGGTGGTTTACCTTCTGCCGAGACCCACAGGGCTGGCATCAGCTGGTCCCATCGCATTCCCCATTTTTGCAGACACTGGATAACTGCGGTGTCTCTGGGAAACCCATGTGCTTGCCTGATAATTGTTTCGTTGCCCATTTCCTCACCCAGTAGATATAAGAAAGCCCGATGATCCGTATTGTAGTTGCATCTGCCCCTGTGATGACAGAAGTGTTAAAATCCGATGCCCATTTTTGTTCCCTTCTGTATCCCTTGTTACTATCTGATTTCTACCTGCCTATCAATTTTATACCCTGCATTTGTGAGAAAGGAAGCCCACCCCTGTTCTCAATGAATGCAATGTCAAGACTGCTGTCTCTATTTTGGCCCCCTGCAACCATTGAACTGGAATCAGGACAGGCAGTTGCCTAGCATCCACCAGACTAGGTAACTGCCTAGGCCTTGAGAGCATGTATTAGTCATACAGTCTGAGTTTCGGTCCACACTAGACTAATCTCATGGTCCTTGCTTGCCTGGTCTGTCATTGAATACCTCAAGATAAGTCACCTCACCCACATCCTAATGCAAATACACTGTCCTCAAACCAGGGCCTCCACATGCTATGGAAAAAGCTCCATAGAATATGACCAAAAAGGCTGTCCTAACAAGCTTAACCCTCAGGCTGGAGCTCAGTGCTCCCATGACTGTTCTGATAGTGTCCAGTGTGATTAGCCTTCTCCCATCAAGTCCAATGGAGTAGAGAAGTAGCCTAATGGTTAGAGCACTGGCTTGGGAACCACAAGACCAGCATTCAATTCCTACTCCTTGTGGCCTTGGGCAAGTAACTTAACCCTCCATTGCTCAGAAAAATCCAAGTTATCAATGTCCATGTTTAATATACAAGTTTAAGTTACAATGTAAACCACTTTGATTGAAATGATAAAGCAGTGTAAAAAAACGGTTAAATTAAAATAAATAATCAGCTTACTGTCCCCACCCTTACAAAATGGAATTCCTTGGTAACATCTTCCACTCCCTTCAGCTTTAGGAAGAAGGCTATCCCTGCTAGGTGGGTCCTGACTTAGATGCCCCCCCCCCCCACTCTCTCATTCATGTGATGAATTCTGTCAGTTGGGTGCTGCTAAAAGACTCAATCCTGATTCTTCCTTCCAGTGCAAATTGTCCCAATGTCACCCAGCCGTTAAGGTATGCATTCCATATGCTTGGGACCGGGGAATTCATCATCATCACTGTTGCCTCCTTGATCCGAGATCCCACAAATGTGTGAGCATTCTGGTTGCTCTCCCTGAATCGCTCACGCTGGAAATGGGAAAGAACATCAGCTATGTCACTTTTTTTCTCCTAGCATTTATCTAACTGTAATGTGCACATTGACTTCTAGGCTCCTGGCCTGTCTGTATGTTAATGACATAAACGACTGCAGCATTGTTTAACCAAACACTCTTATTAACTGAGTGTGGTCCCCATGTAACCAAGATTACCACGATTGGACATGGTTTCCAAAAGGCCATGACTTTCGCATTACCTCGTTATAAGCACATTACCCAAATTTTGCCTGCTCTTTATTGCCTCCGATTAGGTGGAGGGTAAAGTTTAAAATATCGACATTGGTTCACAAAGCATTAAATAATGAAGCCCCTGCATGTCTGTCGGTGACACTGCACATTTATAGACCTGGGTGAGCCTTAAGGTCTGAGGGCGAGGACGTGCTTGATGTCCCAACCTTTTGCTCGATTTGGTCAGATGAGATGCGCAAGGCTGTTTACAGTGGTAGCTCCTATACTATGGAATTCCGTGCCACAGGAAGTAGAGTGTATAAGTGATGTTGTTTCATTTAGGCTTTTTGATTTATGCAACCATTTCCAAATTAAAAGACACAGTAGTGTTGCCTATTTTAATTTGTCTACAGAGTAGACAATATTTTGCTGATGTCTTGACGATGCTGGCCATTATATATTTTTGATTTTATGTGATATCTATTTTTGTCATTTGAATTTTTATGTTTTGTTTGATGTTTTCATTATGTATGTATATATTGTACCCCATTTAGACTATTGGATAAAGTGGACTAGAAGTATGAATGCATACATAAATAAATTACAGTGGTGTGAAAAAGTCTTGCCTAGGTAGTGCCAAATTGGCAGGTTTTAGTTGTTTGGATCACAGGGACAAAATGCATTACAATTTACAACCCCTTCTGCATGCCATTTTCTTCCCTTCTGTCTTTTGTACAAATCTGACTATGACTTGAGTGTTCTTTTATTATTGTTTATTACCCATGTTCATTTGGTTGTGAACCTGTGTACAAAGATGCAATGTGTGACCAAAACGTTGATGTGTTTTCTGTTCTGTGTATGTTGGCAATGTGCATGTTTTCTTCTTAATTTCATTAGGTAGCCCTGAAAAGGGCTGTTTTTGTTTTTGGTGGACATTAGTACTTCATGGACCAGCTCTTGCTCTTTCTCACCAGACACCATCTGTCTGGCATAGAGTGAACCAGTCTGATGAGGTGTTCTTGTGTTATGATGCGATTCCAGGCTGCAATCAGTGACTCAATCAGTTCTCGTTTGGTCCGCGGCTGCTTCTTGGTGATCTCAACTGACACCTTGTACCAAGGATTCTCAATTGGGTTGAGACTGGGTAATTGAGCTGGCCAGTCAATGGTCTGAACTCCATTTATCTTCTTCCAGATGGCGACAGTTTTTGCCCGGTGGCAAGGTGTATGGTCATCCTGGAAGAAAAATCTGCCATAAAACAGTTGCTCAGCTCCTGATAGAATGCACTTCTGCAGAAGTTTTATGTATTTCATTGCATTCACCATCCCATCGATGATATGGAGTCTTCCAACACTACTGGCTGCCATGCAATCCCAAATCATGACCTTGGTTAGATACTTCATGGAGATATTCAAGCACTCTGGTTTGTACTCTTCATGAGGAAACTTCCTCACATAGGCTTTTCCCTGGTCACACAGAATGCAGAACATGCTTTCGTCACTGAACAGAACTTTCTCCCAGTCAGCCTTGCTCCATTTTGAGTACTTGGATACCCACTCAATGCATCTCTTCCTCTGTTGTACCGTTAGTAGTGGCTTCCTCCATGCCTTACAGCCCCTCGATCTATACTCCAAGCATCATCTCTCTACAGTGTAAGTGCAAACTGCAACGGGATGCTTCTCCTTCCATTCTCATAGATGCTCAGAGGAGGGTAGCATGCAGTTGCTAAAAGGTGTCCTTATCAAGGTCTTGTTGTCCCTCTTGGTTGACTTTCTAGGCCGACAACTAAGATATCGGTCCTGCATATTTCCCGTCTCCTTATGCTTCTGCAGAATGTGGACAACCGTACTCTGATTACAGCTTATTTATTTATTTATTTAACAATCATTTATATCTTATAGCTTATCTTTGCTGCATTCTGCAGGCTGGAATATCCCTTCTTGTGCAAAACTACCACCCAGACCTGGTTTCCACTGAGAGAAAATGCAGCCTCTTCACCATGCCAGTATATGATACACTGAAACCACAATTACAAGTCGTTCACTATAACACTTCAAGAATTGGAGTACTGCCAAACTCCTTCCTGTTTATTATAATACAGGCACGTTTAATGATTTCGAAGGTCTCAGACTTATATCGGCACTGCTTTTCAAACTAACATCTCATTTCTGTGCTGTGCCTTATAGCATCAATGACCTTCGATGCATAATCACTTTGGCGGAGCTGATGTGCTAACAGCTAGTGCTATGACTTACACCGGTAACCAGGTTTATTATTTCCCTGGGCCAGAATTTTCACGAAACATGTGCAGTCAATAAAAACATTATGCAAACTATACACTTAGCTGTAGGCAGATTTTTCTCTTCGTTGGGGTGAGAAACGCCGCGCATTTTTCTCACCCCAACGAAGAGAAAAATCTGCTTTGGATATGCAGTTTGTAGGGGAATTGATAATTCAAGGACGCGGGCAGCATTGACGCACATTAATGTAAGATCCCCTGTGGAAGCTGAAGTCGTGAAACGCATGAGCGGTACCTGGGGAGGCGTTGGAATCGACACATAAAAGGAAGGGAGCTAGGCAATAAATAGCCTACAGCTAATTGTATAGTTTGCATAATGTTTTTATTGACTGCACATGTTTCGTGAAAATTCTGGCCCAGGGAAATAATAAACCTGGTTACCGGTGTAAGTCATAGCACTAGCTGTTAGCGCATCAGCTCCGCCAAAGTGATTATGCATCGAAGGTCATTGATGCTATAAGGCACAGCACAGAAACGAGATGTTAGTTTGAAAAACAGTGCCGATATAAGTCTGAGACCTTCGAAATCATTAAACGCGCCTGTATTATAATAAAAGGAAGGAGTTTGGCAGTACTCCAATTCTTGAAGTGTTATAGTGAACGACTTCTAATTGTGGTTTCATTGTTGATCGTTCAGAAGAAGACCAAGAAGTAGTGTGAGTATATGATACACAGCAGTTGATCCACATTAAATTCAAACCCTGTGTGCTGCCAAAATGCCATGCATTAATTGGCTAGAAAACATGACTTCCTGTTGGCTGAGGAAGCGCAGTATTCTACTGGTTTATTTCAATCCTGTTTTGACACAGAGTCCGGTTGATCACACTGGGACATCGTTTCCTCATGGCAGCCATACAAAAGTTCAGGACCTCTGTACACCACTGTAAGATAGTAGATACCACTCTGCTGCCCATGTCTGTTTGTACCACCGCTCCTGGACATACAGCCCAAAACCGAGGTTGCCCGAGGCATCTGAAAAGGGCTCCAACTCTTGCTAGCCACTATTTGCCACCCAATGCTCTGGCCATTGCAGTGTACCAGGAAATTTGCACCACCCCTCCCCGGTCTTCCTTCATAGGGGACAATACTCTGCTAAAGCGATGACTGCGCATTTAGCTTTTTGTAGCTGCCACTATGCATCTGATAAATGCTGTGCCCATTGTTGCTACCCTACAAGCAAAACTGAGGTGTTGAATCAGTGCTGACAATTGCTGAACTGGTATCTTCTAGGCAGCTCCTGAGGATCCTGAGTTCCTGGAGAGGGGAGCCTGGTGAACATGTGCGCCATAACTACTTCTATTCCCAAGAATGAAAGCAACTGATTTGGGCCCTTGGTTTTGTTCTCAGCAAACATAACCCTTGTTGTCTTCTTTTTCCCAGAAAGCAACAAGGAAAGTTTTACATTGCTTCCTGGTTGGAGCTGTGACGAGGAAGTCATCTTGCCCTCTTTTACCTCCTGTTTTACTGCCCACTGCCGGAAAGTGCTGAAATGCTCTAAAAAAGGAGCAGGAGACTGAATACCCCATGGAAGACACTTATTATAATAACAGAGACTCTGGAACTTGAAGCCCAGTGGTGGGAAGCAGGTTGGATGTATAGGAAGAAGCCAAAATGCTGACTCTATGTCTGTTTTAGCTAACCAAGCGCTCTGACTGCCCTGCTTGATAAAATTTAGAGGCTGGGGCAGGGTTCTGTACTTCACTGAATATAACCCTCTGTCCAGGAATCATTCATGGACACGCCTTCAGGGAATGGCAAGTGGTGAATGAGCTGGAACTAAACCTAAAGGTGACATTTATAAGTCTGGGAAGGGCACCAGTCAGTGTACCAAGTCTGTAACCCTTCTCTATTTCTCTTCTACTACTGACGGGTTGTCTGTTGTGGACTTCAGGATATGAGTCTCTGTTTCCTCCTGTGGTCCCAAATAAGGAATCTTTAAACTAACCATTCTTCCTCTGGCCCCATAATCGATGAACTCCTCTAACTGACTGTAGTCGATAGGTGTCGGGGGCCACTCTCTGGCCCTGGTTTTCTTCACATTAAGAACATAAGATATGCCATACTGGGTCAGACCAAGGTTCATCAAGCCCAGTATCCTGTTTCCAACAGTGGCCAATCTAGGTCACAAGGAACCTAGCAGTTTCCCCAAAAGACACAGGTTCCACAATGCTTGTATTGGGGCAAGCAGTGGATTTCCCGGGTCCCTTTTCATAATGGTTTATGGACCTTTCCTCCAGGAACTTGTCCAAACCTTTTTTAAACCCGGCTACACTAACAGATTTTACTACATCCTCCAGTAATGAATTCCAGTTTGATTCCATTCCCGCTTTCGGTGCCTGATCACTCCCTTTCTTTGAGCATTTAAAGAGCAAATAACTTTCTGTGAATGTGCTGCATGTGTGCTTAAATTTGCAATGATTCTGAAACATGCAGTAACCAGCAGCCAAGAGCCCGCATACCCCTCTTTGTTCCTTCCCCCAACCTTGTGCACTTCCTAGACTCATTCTGTATCCTGTATAAAATTCTTTTTAATCCCTCGATCACTGTCCTGCCCCCCCCCAATTGTCTTGTTGGTTGAGGAAATGAAGCACCGATGCCCAGGTCCCTCCCCCTTTACTATTTTGTATCATTGTGGCAACCCGAAGGTCTATGTCCTTCCTATCACATGATTATTACTGCTGTTGTCATAATCCAACTAAGCTATGGCCCATATGTTCTTTAGGGCTACCACTACTGCTACTAATGATCAATTGTATAGTGCTACAAGGTATATGCAGCGCTGTACAGGCACATGTAATAGATAGTCCCTGCTCATAAAAGTATGCAATCTAACTAATCAAGACAGATGACACAACAGCTGAGGACAAGGATACATCTAGGGGAATGGTCAGGAAACACATAGGAGACTAAGTGGATCAGGATCCAAAAGTGGTCTCAAAGAGGTGAGTTTTCAGCCTGGATTTGAAAAAGGCCAGAGATGAAGCCTGACGTACAGACTCAGGTAGTTTGTTCCAGGCAGAAAGAGCAGCAAGGAGAAAGGACCGAAGTCTAGAGTTGGCAGTAGAAGTGACCTGCTAGAAGAGCAGAGTTCCCAAGGAGGGACAGAGGGAGAGATAAGAGAGGAGAGGCAGTGAGGAGCAGCAGAATGAGGCACTTATAGGTCAGTAGAAGAAGTCTGAACTGGATACGGAAAGGAATAGGGAGCCAAGGAAGCGACCTGAGAAGAGGGATTATGTGAGCATTTTGAGGCTGGCAGAAGATTAGCTACGCAGCTGAGTTTTGAACAGATTGAATGGGAGAGAGGTGATTCAGAGGGAGAATAGCAAGGAAGAGGCAGCAATGGTCTAGACGGGAGGTTACTAAAGAGTGGATAAGTGTCTTAGTAGTGTGTTCAGAAAAGAAGGGGTGAATTTTGCTGATGTTATATAGGAAGAAACAACATGTGTTAGCTATCAGTTGGATGTGTGTGGAGAAGAAGAGGGAGGAGTCAAAGATGACCCCAAGGTTGTGAGCTAAGGAAACAGAGAGGAGCAGAGCATTATCCACAAAAACTGAGAAAAGAGGAAGGGAAAAGGTGGGTTTAGGGGGGGAAATTAGAAGCTTGGTTTTGGCCATGTTCAATTTCTTAATGGCAGTGAAACCTCTAGGCAGCAATGTCAGAATGGCAGGCAGAGATCTGGGCTTCGATTACCAGAGAGATTTCAGTTATAGGGAGGAAGATCAGGGTAAAGATGGTACTGAAAACCATGGGAGGAGATGAGTGGCCTGGGTATAGAGAGGGAAAAGGAATGGACCCAAGACAGACCCTTGGGGTACACCAGCTGAGAGCAGGACAGCAGTAGAGGTAGATCTACCAGAACAAACACTGAAAGTGTGATGGGAGAGGTAAGAAGAGAACCAGGATAGCACAGAGCCCTTAAAACCAAGCGAGGAGAAGGTGGTGGTCAACAGTGTCAAAAGTATCAGAAAGGTCAAGAAGGATGAGGATCAAGTAAAGGCCCTTGGAGTTTGCCAGGAACCGGTCACTGGAGACTTTGGCAAGGGTCATTTCAATAGAATGTAAAATATGAAAAACAGATTGCAGAGTTTATCACCTCCTCCCCCTCCCCCTGCTGCTCTTTTCAGACCTACTTGGCTGATGAATTAACATTTGATCTGACTCCTAGAACCATGCTGTCTATGTCCATAGCTCTTGTATCTGCGTGCTGCCCCGAGGGCTGCTCATATACTCACCCAGCTGTTTGCTGCTATCGCCACCTGCTTCAGTGCCTTATCTTTTGTGCTTTGGACCACCTAACCCAGTGACTCCAGGATGGTGGATCCTTCTTGCTGTTGTAGCTCAGCTAGTAAGGCGTGCAGGCATCCCACTCTGCTGTCCTGACCTTATTTACCAGGTTCAGAATGTCTTGCTGCTGGTCTATGTGTCGTCTGCTATGTGGCTCCTGTAATGTTCTACCCATTTGAAGGGCTCTTTCTGCACTGCTGTTGGTTGAGTTCTTGTCTCCTTTGCTGCTGGCCGTTTGCACTCCCATCTGCTGATCCTTCCTGTCATTACTATTGTGTTATCCCCTTGCTGCTATCTGACTGTATCTGAATTTTCTCTTTCCCTTTTTGCCCTCCTTTGCCATCCCACCATGACTCCTTGGATCTGCTCCTCTTTACTCCCATCTGTTCCTGCCGTCTAGGGAAGTCCTACGTCCTTCAGCTTGAGCTTGGGCTGCTTAGCTCCTTTCTTCCATGGTCTGCCAAAAGGAGCTTCCTGCTGCTGACTCATTCTGTAGGCGGTATCTCTTTCCTTCCCGGGGCTTTGGTCAGTGCTGCCAATGTTGGTGCCTTTTTTAGGGGCACAGCCCCTTTAAAATCTTTCTAAGGCTGCTTATTGATGTCCTCAGGTGCTGGTGTGGCCTCAGTGCAGCAGTAGCCCTTCAGCAATGCTGTCCCTTTAAATCTTTTTCAGCTGCCTTCACAACATCACTGAGAGCTCCATTCTTGTGAATAGGGACCACTGCTGCTGCGATTGGAGTCACCAAAGCTCATACACATTGGGCCAGATATCCAATGGCATTTACACGGTTTGCATTCCTGCAAACTGTGTAAATGCCGCTAAGTGGGACATTCAGCAGCACTAACAAGGTTAGTGCCACTGAATATTTTATTTTATTTATTTATTTACAAACATTTAAATCCCCATTCTGACAATATCAATCAAGAGAATGTACAACAAAAGAAAAATAGAAAGTAAGCAAAACAAGAAAGGCGGAATAACCCCCGACAAACATTTGTCCCTCACAGAGGGCTGTCTTCAGTACCTTGTGAAAAGCTACCACGTTGCCCATACAGCGCACTTCTAAAAGCATGGCATTATAGCCCTCCACCGCTACCACCCTAAACACATGGGCCCTCTCCCGCACAGTCCTCACTACCTCCAGCCCCGGGATCCTCAACAACCTACTCTGTGATGACCGCAATTCCTGTCCTGGTGCATACCATTCAAGCATGTTATTTAAATACCCCGGATGGCCCTCGTTCAGAAGGTGGAAGGCAATTACAAGGAACATGAAGATGCAGCATTCCCTTATCGAGAGACAGTGCAATTGATGGAGCAAGGCAGCCGCCAATTCCCTCCGTGAGGCCCCCAGGAGCACCCTGGGATCCGCATTCTGAACAACCTGCAGCCGGCAGATGGTCCTCCATGGTAGTCCCATGAAGAGCATGTTGCAGTAGTCCAAAGTACCATGGACTAGTGCCTGCACCACCAGGCACAAGGCAGGCCGGAACAAGAAAGGGCGCACCTGGCAAACCAACCTAAGCTTCAGTCAGGCCACTCACACCACATGAGCCATGTGTTTGTCCCTGATCCCCTCCCGTTCCAAAATGACTCCCAGTGAGTGCAACTTCTCACAACATGGTAGTGTACAGTTATCAATATGGGACAGACTATGCAGTTCTGTGCACTCTATCTGCCCGAACTGGAGACACACTGTTTTATCTACATTGAGGGCCAAGCCACTGGCCTTCAACGACTCCAAAATCTGCTCCAGACATGCATTAACCTATGCTAACACTATATCGGGGTCACCCTCTAGAGGAGTCATGAGTTGAAGATTGTCAACGTAAGTGAAGAAAGACAGACCGAAAGAGTATATCAGGGCTCCCAGGGGCTGAAGATAAATGTTGAAGGACAGTGGCGATAGAGGGACCCCTGTGGGACCCCCAATCCCAGACATACAGCTGCGATGCTCCTGCCGACCCTTTAACTTGAAATTGACATGCACATAGAAATAAACTGATCCATCGGAGGACCCCGATACCTAAGCATTGACAGCGCTGCAGAAAAAAAGGTATCTGCGGGTGCTGCTGCTTGGTGCCCCGACGCTAAACGATTAGCACTGAGGCATTCCGGGGGTGTTTCTTAGGCACCCTGGGATAACCGGTCAGTGGCAATATTCATTCACTGCCTGGTTATCCCTCAGCAGTGAAAGTTAGGCATAGAAAGGCCGAAGCTAACTGGACTGTGGCTAAATATCAGAGAGGCCTGGTTAGCTTCCTGTTTCGCCAGCCAACCCAGCTATTCAGTGCTGGATAAGGCAGTGAATATCTGGGTTTAGCGAGCAGGTTGATGGCTAACCGCCACCACCGAAGATTGGGCTCGTTGTCATGGATATGATCGGGCTGCCTTCACTACAGCCCGCTGCATCATGGGCCTGCCGCTGCTGATGGGACCAGGCCCACCATTGCTTCTTGGCTTGTTTGCTGAGGCCTGTTTGCCATGGCCTTCCAAGCCCTTTATATCATGATAAGTTGCCCTCCACTGTGCAGGTGGTGGACCGGCAGGAGTTTGCTACTGTTTCTGCCAGTGGATTTTTCAAATTGGAAATGTTTCTTTCTCCCTTCCTTTCTCCCATCCCCCTCCCTTCCCCAGGCTGGCTCCCTGCCTGAGTGCAGACCCTTGATAATCTGGACAAGTCTGAACGGTCAGGCCTTACATAGACTTAGAAACCTTTGGACTATCAGACCAATCATTAATTTGAAGTCCAAATTTTTGCTGTTTCAAATCATGGCAGCACTTTTTAGGGCTCTGCTGAGAGAGGCAAAAAGGGCTCAAATGGTGGGGTCAGGGGGTGAGCATGGCCAAAATAAATTTCATCCGTGCTAATTTAAAACAAAATTTTCTTGTTTTTTGTGGGGTTTTTTTATTTTCATTTGAAATGTGTACCTTTTATGCATACTAGGGGCCCGATATTCAAAGGATTTATGCTCCTAATCTTGAGAGTTATGCACCTAAATTGGCCTCTTTGAAAATTTACTAGGGCTGAGCGTCTAAATTTTTATTTAAAATTTCTCTAAATTCCTAACTTTAGGAACATAAAAAGGGGGGTGGCAACTGGAGCAGAGAAAAAAGTGAGGAGCTTAGCACTGATTTTCAGCACTAGACATCGAAATTAGGCTCATAAATCTAGCAAATGAATGGCAGACAAACTTAGGAGCACAAAATTTAAGATCCTAATTTAGGATGAATTTTAGGCCAAAAACTTAGGCTCCTAAGAATGGCTGAAAGTAGGGCACAAATTTAGCAATAGCCTAAATTTAGGAGCTCAGCTTTTTTTTTTTAATATAGGGCCCTGGGGCTTTTGTGTGCATGTAAATCAAATGTACATATATTAATTCAAAGGTCTACAAATATCCAAGCAAATTGCACACACGTAAAATTTTTAGACAAATGCACACCCCTATTGTGAGTGCCCTAGCAACCAAGGTGATGAGGTTCAAAACCCACATGGGCGAAGGAAGCCAGCTTCACACAGGGAATCCCACAACACCACGGAAAGACCACAGCGATGTAAAGGAGGTTTTCAGCTATTTTCAGTAGCATCATACAAAATAGATGGAATACTACGAATTCCCTCCACCATCCACTATCGTTGCTTGTCGGGCATAAACAAAACGAGAGACAGATCCACTCTGGCACTCACATATAGTACATGCCCCTTTTTTAATTAAGCAGAGATCATTTTATACGTGGTTTAAAAACCAACAATAAGAGCAAATCACACTTATCTTATCCACCGCACGACGTGCACGTTTCGTGGCTGCCGCCCCTGTATCAAGTGCCTCCAAGGAAAATGCAGTGTGTGTGCCCACCTATACGTAACCGATAAAAAACGCCGACTTGATGGCCGGTAAAGTGAAGGATAATTTCTCAGGATTGGCTGACGTAAACCACGCCTAGTTGCTCAGAACCAATCACCAGAAGGGAAACTCAACCAAAACGAGGATCCCAGCAGTGAAAGGTGGAATAACAAAATGTCAAAGTCCCAACCAGTCCCGATTAAGGCCACCCGGAGCGACTGTGTGTAAGTTAAAGATCCAACGTTGTTCCATTCTACGTAATCTTGCAGTATGATCCCCTCCCTGGGGGTCCAGGGGAACGTGATCTATCACAGTCCATTTCAACTCATCAAAAGAGTGATGCAAATCCAAGCAGTGTTTCACCATTGGGGCTGTCAAAACCTCCTGACGGAAGCGTGAGGCATGCTCCCCCAAACGGATCTTAACCAACCGGGTGGTGCTCCCAATATATCGCAAGGGGCAAGGGCATTCCAAAAAATAAACCACAAACTGAAAGGTGCAAGACATCTGCCACCGGCGAAAAAATCGTCGGTGAGATGATAAGTCAGACCAGGAGGATCCAGAAATAGTAGTGGAACAATATGCACAATTATTGCATGCTGAATGAAATCCCGATCTTGTCCCCGGACAAATTGGTCTAGAGAATGCCAACATGAGAGTGCCCCGAATTTCTTCTTTTAAAACTAACGTCGGATCCCGATCAAGTTTATAATAAACCAGCTCATCCAACACATGGGCCCTCAATTTGGAAAGATATACTTCCGTATCCCATAGCACAATAGCCCCCCCTTTATCCGCACTCCGAATTGTGATAGAACTGTCAGAAGATAAGGTGTTTAAACCCTTCTGATCAACGCGTGTGGTATTGTGACACCATTTCCCAAACTTTCTCTCACTGATCTCCAAATCCCGCAACACCAAAGATTGATATGTGGCTATAGTTGGATCAGGCGCACCTGGAGGCATCCACGTGGAAACTGGTGCCACCACCGATGGAAAAAACGAATCACGCTGTTCACATCGCTCATTCGCAAAAAATCGTAGGATATGTAGATTTCTAAAAAATCTTTGTAATGCCTCACGCATAGTGAAGGAGTCATAGTCCACCGTCGGAATGAAAGACAAACCCAAATTTAAAGCCTGTTCCAGGGATGGATCAAGAGGTCAGTCAGTCAAATTTACCACTAGAGATCGTGAAACTGTTTGGCTCTCTGTCGGGTGAACGGGGGATCCACCTCCCGATGGGACGCGGCCCTCCATGGTCGATGCCCCCGAGATCCAGCCCCCTGAAAAACCGATTGATTCTTTGGATTTTGGATTTTGTTTATTAGTAGATACTGAGGATTCTTCCTCTGTATCATCCGATGAGACATCAAAAGTCACCTTTTTCCGTTCAATGTCAGAGTCCGAATCGTACATCCAGTAGTACACATGTCCGGCATCATAATCAGATTTGTCCTGCTGGTATTTATGGTTTTTAAAGGCCCTCAAATAATCTGAAAAACCTTTTAATTGTCGGTTTATCTCATCCTCCTTCAATTGAAAAACCGGAGACTCCACCGATTTTTTCAATGTCTCACGAGACTCCAGCACCAATGCATCAAGCGTTTTTGTTGGTTTTGTATGGTTCTACATTTGAATACTATTTTCCGGGTGTTTGACATTTTCAGTAGCATGGCTTGCTTGGAGCGGAAGGGAACCCTTTACGCATTACTGGGATCTGCACAGGGCAAACATTTTGTTTGTTTTCATTTAGGTTTTTTCCCTGATTTTTGGGAATTTTGTGGTTTATGTCACATGTTTGTTTTACTAAAAACTGTTCAACGCATGTTAAAACTTTGACGCACCTTAATTTACTTGGGGAATGTTTACTAACCCACACTACCAGCATAGCACAGGGTTAATATGTTTTTTGGTGCCAACCTAAAGAGTAGCACACGGCCCGCACACTAACAACCCTGCGCTGATAATGGGTGGGAGATGGGCATTTGCAGTCTAGTGCAGCTTTCGTGGGCATTAGTTGATCATGCCAATTGTGCTTCACGAAGGTAGCGCAGGTGCAATTAACGGCACCTCAATGGTTAAAGCGCAGGTTCTCTGAGCTAAAAGAAGATGGACCGCTATACATGCCCCCTTGCAGTTAGCTAGACGCTCCATGCTGGTAACGTGGCCCACACGCATGTTACCAGTGCAGGACTTATTCAACAGGACCCTTAATGCACAGTTCAATTTACAATGCATTATATTCCTTAAGAAGCATTAATGAACTAAATGCACGCTAATGAATGCGCCTCCTTACATATTACCTTAATATCAAATGAGCCAGGAATGCCAACGTGATTGTAGAGTTCTAGCTGGTCCTTAACAGGTGACACCCAGAGCTCCAGTTGATTCAGTTGTTGTTCGAACTGGACAAAATTTTTTATTAGATCTTCAATTTCTTTCTGTTTTCCTGGTAAGTCCTTTGATACCTACAAAAGAAGACAAATAGCATTTTATTTTGTGGAAGGGGTCACACCCACTAGCAACTAAAAGAGCGTTTCAGACTGGCACTATAAAGGAACGGCAAAATGCATAATAGAAAAATATGTTGATGTACTAAGCAAAGGAACCCAGTTATATTAAATCTGCATGAACACGGATCAGTATTCTTAAATTGTACTGCTTTAATGCGTCTCCTGAATCAGCCTAAGTGAAGATCTCTTTAAAAGATTTTACATTTTTCTCATTTTCTCTTTTCCTCCTCAGATCTTAGTGAGCGCTCTCCATTTTATCATTCAAAAATGTTTTACTGACCAATTCAGGGTACTTCAAGGAACAAATGTTCACTTTATTGCTGCAAAAACTATCTGTATCTGTCCTCAGAAAGACGAAGGGCAGGATGGCAGCTTGCAATAGTAATGTAGATAAAACTCTCTAAAAGGAGGAGAAATTTAAAAGATGTCCTGAGGCTGTTTATCACTGTGCTTAGAAATGCAGCTAACACTGTTCTGGTCTCTTTTCTTTCAAAACCTTCTTGAATCAAAGGCTGGTGGTGGAAGACTAGAGGCAAAGAAATCAGTTACAGCTCTAGTCATCCCCTCCAAACATGTTTGCACTAGAATACAGGAACTGTTTAAAAAACTGATGATATGTGTGAGATATGTAGTGAATGTCATTAAAATGCAAATTTCATCCTGAATTTCACTGCGTTAATGGCGGCGGTACAATCTTTTCGCTTGGTTGTAAAGTATCGCTGATGAGCAGGAGATAGTACTAATCTGCAGTGATGAGTCTCTTACAGAAGACAATATATCTAAACCCACCAGAGATGGGAAAGCACTGAGAGTGTTGATGACAACAACCAAGGTGGGGAGAGCATGAAAGCGGGGTGGGTGCGAGTAGGGAATGGACACCTTTGTTGTGCTATCTAATTCCATTTGCATCTTTCCAGCAACACTCATTCGGAAAATAAGTGTTTGCTCTATCTGACAAAACAAAGAGAAAATTCAAATACAGAGTTTATTAGTGAATGTCAAAGGAGAGTTATTGCTTCTCCTACTGTTATATTCAGTAGCATGTTTAAATGGCCTCTGCTGTTATTAATTCTGCCTCACACATTCCTATCAAGAAAGGCAGACCAATAAGTCAAATCAGTTCTCGTTTCCTCCTAATCCTGTTAAGTATGACAAAATCACTTTTCTCCACTGGTACAATACGTCTCCTTTTGTGATGGAAAAACAATTAAAAACTCATTCAGTCCCCTTATGTGCTAAATCTATTCAGAATTTGGTCTAATTTCACAACACTAGCTTCATTTTTCACACAACTTTTGCATGTTAATCTGAATTTTTAGCTGGTAAGACATTAGACAAGCAAACCCTAAGAGAATTCTTTAAAGCAGATAGATGAACAAATATTAAACAATTACATCTTCGCTTTAATTCAGTGGGTTTCCATTTGGATAGTGGTGAAGGAAATGTGATGTTTTCCACAGTTTCTTTGCAAGGAGAAGAACATTTAGGAAGGCCGTTTACTACCAGGCGCTAATGTTTTTGACATCGATGCACATTGACAGCAAACGTGTTATGCGCGCTAGTGGAAAAGGTCGGAGCACAATACGGACTTGGTAGAGGTAAAGGACTGATGCTGTAAAGGTGCATTAACACGTATGAAGTACACACCATCTAATGCAGATACACAATGTCCTCTACTCTGGTGGCAATAAAAGTTCCATAGTATCTGCCATGTTATGCTTGTATAGCCTTTTTTAAATCAGAAATCTGAGTGTGCTCTCAGTTCATATAAGGTCTACTGGCTAGGGACACTGAATTTTTGATATTTATCTACTTGGAATTGAAGTAAACATTTGCTTTTAGATTTGCAGAGATCTGGTTTCTTACTTGATTTTGCAATGAAGGTATACATTTTAAAGTTCCAGGGTCTTTGCATTGTAGGACGAAAGATAGAAGTAAGATTTCATTTTGAACTTTTAACGTTTCCATTGTTCTGTTACAAGCCTGCCTCTCGGGGTGTGGTTAAATCAATCAGCCTCTACTGCCTGAACAAGCAGTATGATTCAGTAATTGCCATCACAACTTCAAGAGACTCTACAAAGCTAAACTTTCTAACTTTACTATTTGGCTGGTTTTTGATACATTTTCTTTGCCTATTTATTATCTGTTTTATTCTCTTATACTACATGGGTACTGTGGTGTGTTAGCATAACTGCACCAAGGGAGGATAAACACAAACAAATTAAAAAAAATGTGCTCTTCCTATCTTTCTGTCTCTATCACATTTCTATCTGTTCACAGTCACCTTGATCTACAGTCTCGTAACAAACAACCTACATTTTGGTTATAAGTTTAGGAAAATTTAGCTTGCCTACATTCCTTGGATAGCCTTTTAAAATCAGAAATCTGAGTATGCTCTCGGTTCATATAAGGTCTACTGGCCAGGGACACTTAAATTCCCACCCACCTTACCCCTCAACCCACCCACCCTGGAGTTGCAATGCCTATATAGTTGTCATATAGATTGACATCTGTCCTCCAATTAGGTGTAAGACCGATCTTTTCTCCTTGTCCTAGAACTACTTTATAGCCATCTTAATCAGCATGTCTTGTATTCAATGCTGGTGCCTTCATTCTAAGAAGAATCATTAGGAGCCTAATAACTTGCCCTATATGTCTCAAGTTTTCTGCTATGCATAAATAACACAGGTACACTAAAAAATTTTTTTTTTAAACTGCCTCTAATGTTTCGATTGATTTTTACGTTTTTTGGTGCGCTGAATCCAAATCTGGTAACCAATTTGCTCCATCACATACAGATTTTTTGCTACATTGGGTTAGCAGTTTGAGGTGAACGTTTCAGATTGAGTGCGATCGAGATAAAAGTTTCTTGGATGAATCTTTATACTAATTGTTAGTAGTTATTCAAATAAGAATAAAGAAAATTGTAACAAGGCAGCACATAAGAATAGAGTAATGTCAACAAAACACACTGTGATGGTAGCAAAATTGTCTGCACTTAAAACAGCCACATACATGTGCACAAACATTGAGCATATAAGAGCGAGGTTAGACACAAAGCAAAGCAAAGAAATGTGCAAAAAATGTTGTACAGGTATGTATGTAAGAATAGAAAACGCAAACCGCACCATTGCAATACATGAAGACAAACACCGATGGTGTGAAAATAAAATTCTAATAAATGAGATCCGACACTGTGGTATAACTAGCAAATTTTTATTTCAAAGTTTAGTAAAAACACGATATTTGTCAACACAGTTTAGATTTTAAAGTCATTCTTGGGTCAATCAATCTCCTGGTGGGCCCGTTTCTTCTTCCCCCGAATGCTTCTCTTGGTGCGCTGCTTGGCGTATTTTTCATCTGGGGTTTCCCGCAGCAGCAACCAGCAGAAATCAGCCATCATAGTGGTGTTCCATCTTCATTGGTACCTTCTCTCTGCGTCCTTGATGTCCTGGTGAAACCTTTCACCTTGTTCTTCACTGTACGCCCCCAGGTTTTCGGGAAAGTAGTTCACATGGGAGTGCAAGAAATGGACTTTCAGGCTCATGTTACAGCCTTGTTCTTTGAAGGCATTGAGCATCCTGGCAACATATCCTTATAGTTCTCATCCCGCCTGTTCCCCAAGAATTGAGAACAACATCCTTGAAGGAATCCCAGGCTTCTTTTTCCTTCTCAGACATCGTTTCAGCGAATGCTCCATCTGACATTAGTTTCCTTATATCAGGGCCAACAAACGCTCCTTCCTTTAGCTTTGCTTCAGAAAGTCGGGGAAACTTTGAGCAAAGGTACCGAAAGCACTCACCATCTTTTGGAAGGGACTTGATGAATTGCTTAATGAGACCCAACTTAATGTGGAGAGGTGGTAATAGAATTTTATCACGAGGTACCAAGCTCTCAAGAAGAACATTTTTCTCACCGGGTCTCAAATACTCCCGAATTGGCCAGTCTTTTTTTCCCCCAGTGTAGGTCGCGGGCCCGGCTATCCCACAAGCAAAGGAAGCAGGGATATTTGGTGAAACCGGATTGCTGCCCTAATAGCATGGATAGAATTTTAAAGTCTCCACAAATCATCCACTTATGCTCATCATAACGAATCTTCTGAAGAATCAGGGCCAAATTCTCGTATTTTCTTGGAGAATAACAGAGTGAGCAATAGGAACTGAAGCGAATGTGTTGCCATTATGAAGAAGAACACCTTTTATGCTGTCTTTTGACGAATCAATGAACAGCCGCCATTCAGCAGGATCATACTTGAGTTTAAACTTTTCCATCACTCCGTATATATCGTTGCAAAATACCAAATCTTCCTCTTTGCTGAAATACTTCAAAAATTGTGTCTCGCGGTTGCGGTACCAATAAAAAGTTGTTCCTGGTGACAATCGATTTTTCTGTTTAAGCCGAGAACCTAGCAGTGGGCAGCATCTTTTGGGAGTCCTAAATCCCGGACTAAATCATTCAATTCAGCTGAGAGAAAAGTTCAGGTTTCGGATCTGGTTCAGTTTCAAACTCGGAAGTACTGGACTCATCGGGAAAAGCCATCTGATGAGTCTCATCATGATCAGAACCGTCCACACAATATGATCCAAAGATTTTGGTGGTTCAGGCACAGGTACTTCGTTGCTATGAGGCATAGGCCTAATTGCTGAGGGAAGGTTGGGGTAACTTATTACGTTCTTATTTTTTAAGTTGTATCCCTTCACAATGCAAGAGCAAAAATAGCAGTCACTGCTGTGGTCTCTTTGTTCACGCCACATCATAGGTATTCCGAAACGAAATGCTTGTTTTTTACCTTTCATCCATAAGCGTAGATCTTCCTCACATGTCTTGCACACTTTGTGAGGAGCCCACGGTTTGTCTTGATCGCCTAACTTCAAACCGAAATAGGCGAAATATACTTTTTAATAAATGCAGAAATGTTCCTCTGCCGCTTTTTCACGGTATATTCCCCACAAATAAAACAAAAACTGTCCGGAGAGTTGACGCAACCTCTGGCTCTGTGAGCCATCACAAATACACAGCACTGCAAACTACAACTGTAGTGAACCACTTCGGAATAAAGCTGGATTACGACTGAGCAAACAAAAGGTAATAATGAACTTGCAAGAAACTGAAATTTGACAGGAACGTTCATGTCGCAACCACCGTGTTTGAGCGAGCGAACGAGGCGAGGCGAACAGGAAAGAACATGCGCCAGCGCGAGTACTGGATTTAGCCCCCCGCCTCCCAATTGTCCTGTTAATGTATAAAATGAATATCAAAACACTCTAAAATATCATGAGGGAGTGTTTCTAGTTAGTTAACCATTACAACTCTATTTTGGGCCAAGAAAATAAACTGCAGTCGGCTAAAAAGAAATTATGTGAACATTCCTTATAATGGTAAGAAATCTAATTTTGCAAGAAAACGTGATGTGATGGAACATTTTGGCTATTTTTCCTGGATTCAGCACCCCAAAATCTATAGGAATCAGTTGCAAAACTGGAGGCAGTTTTTTGGTAGTGTACCTGTGTAATTGATTCTATTAAGGGAAGAAGTAGCTGCAATTAAACACACCTCCTCTAGGGTACACATTTAAAAAAAACTCCACTACCACAAAGAATCAAACAGTCCATGAACAAATGGATCATAGTGGGCACTGGTAGGTTACGACCAGTAACATGGAGATACCCTCTCTGCCTTGGAAAACGAGACTGCCAAATTAGTGGAAACTGAAGTGCCCTTAAATGAGAAGGTTAATACCCAATCTACTGATAATATACCAAATATGAAGAAAAAAATCACAAAATAGGAAACTACTACTACTTGGAGATTCTATCATCAGAGACACCAACTTGGGAACAGTCCAAAGGAGAGAAGATGGTCAAATGCCTCCCAGGCTGGTCAGCCAGCAGGAATATAAACTAAATTATTGGCATAGTTAGTGCAGAAAGTGAGCACTCAAAAATTGATGCTATCATCCACTTGGGTACAAACGACCAGGCCAGAAACAGTGCCTCTGCAGTTCAAAGGGACTTACAGATTCTGGGAGAAAACTCAAACCTACTGTTAACACTATAGCATTCTCAGAAGTTCTACTTTTCTTGGTAAGGGGGCAGAAAGGTTGTATTGCATAATCAACATTAATAACATGGCTCCAAATCTGATGCAAACAAGAAGGATTTAGATATATAGGTGACTGGGGAAATAGATAGAACAACAAAAGGCTATACTGTGTTGATGTACTACATCTCTCTGTCACAGGGAAAAAGGTCCTAAGTGAAACAGTCAGGAAATATGTGGACAGGAATTTAAACTAGGGAAAGAAGATGATGGATGGAGAAGAACAAGTTCAGGACATCACTCCCAGCAAAAACATAACAACATTGGAAAGAGCCAGACTATTAACCCACACATCAATGGCAAGTGGAAAGAGGCATGCAGAACAAAATCCATGTAAAATACAGGCAAGCCAGCCAACAAATGCTGGAAAGCAATGAGCACAAATGCTTGAAGCCCAGGCAACAAAGGTCATGACCTGGAAGCCTTAATGGTGGAAATGGACTTGGACATTGTGGCCATTACAGAAATATGGTTTAATAAGTCGCATGAATTGGATACAGCAATAGTTGGCTATAATTTATTTAGAAGAGATAGAGAAGGCAGAACCACCCATCTGGACAGCAGCAGAATGGGACAGTGTTGGTTGCAGATGATCACATTTCTGTGACAAATGCAACAACACTAGAATTACCTGTGTGAAAGAAAGACCCGGCAATCTACTTTTGTACCTTGCCATGAAAACCAAATGGATACTGTAGTTACAAAACAAATTGCACTATAGTGCTGGACGATGAGACCCCCCCCGGTCGGAAGGCACTCAACTGGCTACTGGAGATGAGCTGAAGACTTCTCAGAGTAATATAAAATAGTTATCTCCAAGTTATAATGCCCTGTTCAATGTAATTTCAGCATGTTCAATGTAAACCGCACTGATGCAGAATAGCGCGGTATATAAGAGAATGTAAATAAATAAATAAATACCAGCATTTATGATGTGGCTGGATGAAAGCTCTAGAGATGTCAGACTGCTGATTTAGCGGCACATGAAATGAGAGTCAGAAGTTGCAAAGATGTCTTTCATATTGGGACATGGAATGTACAAGCATGAATCAAGGGAAGTTGGAAGTGGTCAAGAATGAAATGGAACAAGTACAACTCAATCTTCTGGGTGTAAGTGAACTGAAATGGACTGACATTGGGCACTTTGCAACTGATGATCACATGGTCTACTATGCTGGAAATGAAAGACAGAAGAAATGGTGTTGCATTTATGATAAAGAAGAAACTTGCAAGAACTGTAATGAAATACAATGCAGTCAGTGAGTGCTTAATTTCTATTCATCTATGAGGAATGCCCATCAACACAACTATAATTCAGATATATGCCCCAACAACAGCTGCAGAAGAAGAAGAAGTTGATAAGTTTTGTGAACCAGTACAAGCTGAAATTGACAGAACATGCAAACAGGATATCCTGACTGGAACACAAAGGTTGGCAACAAAGAAGGCAAAGTTGTTGGAAAATATGGACTTGGCAACAAAAATGAAGCTGGAGAAAGACTGATAGAATTCTGCAAGACCAATGATCTATTCATCTCAAACACCTTCTTCCAGCAGCACTGTACACGTGGACTTCACCCAATGGATTGTACAAAAATCAAATTGACTACATCTGTGGAAGACAATAATAGAAAAGCTCAATGATATTGAAAAGGCAAAATCTGGAGCTGACTGTGGTACAGATCACCAACTACTAGCATGCAAACTCAAACTGAAGTTGAAAAATAGCAAGCCACTCATGAATGTAGCAAAATATGACCTTGAGAATATAACACTGGAATTTAAAGACTGCCTGCAAAATCAATTTGCTGCTTTAGATACAAATGACAGAGCTCCAGAAGAGTTATGGGATGACATCAAGAAGTTTGTACTGGAAGAAAGAAACAATATAGTAACATAGTATATGACGGCAGATAAAGACCAGCATAATCCATCTAGTCTGCCCAGCAAGGTGGCAAGAGCAGGTGCACCTGCTGCTCCGTGCAGGTCCCCCCTCCGCATGCCTTTGCTTAGAGGTGTACCAACTGCTCCGTGTAGGTCACCCCTATTTTCTGAAATATAAGAGTTAGTTATGTTTATTTTGATTTTATCCTGTTGTTATGAAGGGATCCACTTTGTCTGTCCCATGCCATTTTGAAATCTGTCACTGTATTTGCCCTCACCACTTCCATCGGGAGGGCATTCCAAGCATCCACCACCCTTTCAGTGAAAAGGTATTTCCTGACATTGCCTTTTAGTTTACCCCCTTGCTGCTTCATGTTATGCCCTCTAGTTTTACAGCTTCCCTGTCTTTGGAAGACATTTGTTTGTTCATTAATACCCTTTGAGTATTTAAAGGTCTGAATCATATATCTCCTGTCCCTCCTCTCCTCCAGAGTGTACATATTTAGGTCTTCAAGTCTTCTCATAAGGCTTCTGACGCAGGCTCCAAATCATTTTGGTCACCTTCCTCTGAACCCTTTCCAGTATTTTTATATCCTTTGCGAGATACGGTCTCCAAAACTGAACACAATATTCCAAGTGAGGCCTCCCCAGCGACTTTTACAGTGGCATCAGTACCTCTTCTTTTTTGTTGGTAATTCCTCTTTGTATGCAACCCAGCATCCTTCTGGCTTTTGCTACCGCCTTGTCACACTGTTTCGCCACCTTGAGATCCTCAGAAACAATTACTCCAAGGTCCTTCTCCTGGTCCTTGCACACCAACCTCTCACACTGTATTGCATACAATTCCCTTGGATTTCTGCTTCACAATTATATGATACTGCACTTTTTCACATTAAATCTTAACTACCAAGCATTGGACCATTCTTCCAGCTTTTGTAGATCTTTCCTCATGTTCTTCACTCTTTCAGGGGAGTCCACTCTGTTGCAAATTTTGGTGTCATCTGCAAAAAGATAGACTTTTCCATTCAGTCCTTCAGCAATATCACTCACAAATACATTGAACAGTGCTGGCCCCATGACCGAACACTGGAGCACACCCTAATCACCTTCCTTTCATCCAAGTGAGTTCTGTTAGCCATCATCTTTTGTTGTCTGTCAGTCAAGCAATTTCTGATCCAGTTCACCACCTTGGGACCCATCCCCATGCTGTTGAGTTTACTGATAAGCCTCCTATGAGGAACAGTATCAAAGGCTTTACTGAATTCTAGGTAGATCACAGCCATCGCATGCCCTTGATCTAGTTCTATGGTCACCCAGTCAAATAACTCAATCAGATATGTCTGACAAGATCGTCCTTTGGTAAAACGTGTTGTCTTGAATCATGCAACCTGTTGGTTTTAAGAAAATCCATTATTCGCTCTGTCAGGAGTGCCTCCATTACTTTTCCCGCCACCGAGGTAATGCTTACTGGCCTGTAGTTTGTCACCCCTTCCCTGTTACCACTTTTATGAAGAGGTACCACATCAGCCCTTCTCCATTCCTGTGGAACTTCTCATGTCTCCAAGGATCTATTAAAAACATCCTTTAACGACCCTGCAAGAACCTCTCTGAGCTCTTTCGGTATCCTGGGGTGTATCCCATCTGGTCCCATAGACTTGTCCTCTTTCAGTTTTGCAAGCTGTTGTAACACATCATCTTCTGTGATTGGTGTGGTAACTACTCCATTCCCATTTGTATATTTGTCAATCACAGGTGGTCTTTCTCCAGGAATCTCTTTAGTAAAAACAAAGCAGAAGTATTTGTTTAGCATGTTCACTTTTTAATGTCACTTTCCACAAAGCCGTTCCCATTACTTTTGAGTCCTGTAATTCCACCTCTGATTTTCCTCCTCTCCCGAATATACCTGAAAAATGTTTTATCACCACACTTCACATCTTTAGCCATCTTTTCTTCTGCCTTTGATTTTGCTATCCTTATTTTTCTTTTTGTCTCTTTTAATTTTATCTTGTATTCTCTTCTGTGTTTGCGAACTTTTGAATTTTGTGAAAACTGTGTTTTTTGCCTTTATTTTTGCAGCCACTTCTTTGGAAAACCAAATAGATTTCCTTTTCCTCTTGTTTTTATTTACTTTCCTTACATACGTATTTGTTGCCCCTTTTATTGCCTCCTTTAGCTTAGCCCATTTCAGTTCCACTTCCTTATCCCCTCCCACCCTGCCAACTCCTCCCTCAGGTACTTGGCCATTTTACTGAAGTCAGTGTTTTTGAAATCTAGGAGTTTGAGCTTGCTGTGATTAATCTCAAACCACACCGTTTGATGGTCGCTGCTGTTCACATGGGCACCCACCCGAATATTCGACATGCTATCTCCGTTGTGAGTACTAAATCCAGCATTGAGCCTCTTCCCTGTTCGGTTCCATAACCATTTGTCTAAGTAATGCATCTTGGAAGGCATCCACAATTTTTTTACTTCTTTCCTGATTTGCAGAAGGAATCCTCCAGTCCATATCTGGTAAATTAAAGTCACCCAATACGATCACTTCTCTCTTCATGGCTATCTTTACAATGCAATGCAATGTGTACCTTCGAGTCAGTCCTGACTCCTGGCGACCCAGAAGCTCCTGGGTTTTCTTGGCTCAATAATCAATTCGCTATCCATTTCTTCAGTATGAGTTGGAAGCTTGTAGACTACACCAATATGGAGGACAGTGCCATCTCCTCTTTCCAACACAATCCACAGCGCTGCTTCTTTTCCCTATGTCCCCTGCATTTCAGCAGCTTTAACATTGCTTTTGACATATTCTTTACTGCTCTCTCTACCTCTTCTAAATAGATTATAGCCAGCTATGGCTATATCCCATTCATGTGACTCGTTAAACCATGTTTCTGTAATGGCCACAATGTCCAAGTCCATTTCCACCATTAGAGCTTCCAGGTCAGCAACTATGTTAGCTAGGCTTCGTGCTCACTGCTTTGCAGCATTTGTTGGCTGGCTTGCCTGTATTTTGCATGGATTTCATTCTACATCCCTCTTCCCACTTGCCATTGATGTGTGGTTTAAAACGTTTGGCTATTTCCAATGTTAATATGCTTTTGCTGGGAGTGATGTCCTGAACTTGTTTTTCTCCATCCTTCATCCCCTTTCCCTAGTTTAAATTTATTTATTTATTTAAAGTCTTTTCTATACCGCGCTCTTTAAAATCAACTCGGTTTACATTCAACAGCAAATTTGTACAGTGCAGGCGGCGCCCGTACTGAACTTACAAACAACAGGTTTTGCAACTTGGGCTAACTGGGGTAACTATGTACAGCTACGCAGTAGCTTGGCTACTCGTTTAAGTAACTATAATACAGGCTAAACAGTCGGGTCAACAGAAGTGAAGTGGTGACCGGGCTGACTGGCTACTATATACAACTTTAATACATGGCTAAAAACCTGGTGCAAACAAATGCCTGTCCACATACTGCCTGAAGTTTTCACTTAGGCTCCTTTACCCTGCAACAGAGAGATGTAGTCCATCAGCACAGTATATTCTCTTGTTGGTCCATCTGTTTCCCCAGTCGCCTATATATCCAAATCCTACTTGTTTGCACCAGGTTTTTAGCCATGTATTAAAGTTGTTTATGCGATGCAGCTTTTCTGTCCCCTTACCAAGAACAGGTAGAAGTTCTGAGAATGCTACAGTGTTAGCAATGGGCCTGAATTTCTCTCCCAGAGTCTGGAAGTCTCTTTGAACTGCAGAGGCACTGTTTCCAGCCAGGTCATTTGTACCCAAGTGGATAGCAACATCAGTTTTAGAGTGCTCACTTTCTGCACTAACTATACCAACGATTTGGTACATATTCCTGCTGGCTGAAGAGCCTGGGAGGCATTTGACCATCTTCTCTCCTTTGAACTGTGTTCCCAAGTTGGTGCCTCTGATGATGGAATCTCCAAGTAGTAGTAGTTTTCTGTTTGTGATTTTTTTCTTCATATTTGGTGCATTATCAGTAGGTTGGGTATTGACTCTCTCATTTAAGGGCCCTTCAGTTTTTCACGGATTGAGCATCCTCATTAACCAAAGCAGAGAAGGCATTTTGCAGGGATATCTCTTGATGAAGAGATGTGTCCCCGTATTACAGGTTGCAACTTACCGGAGCCCACTGTGATCCATTTGTTCCTGGGCTGTTTGATTCTATGTGGGAGCAGTGGTGGATTTTGTTCAGTTTGTACCCTCGAAGAGGTGTGTTTAATTGCAGCTAATTCCTTCCTTAGTAGAGTGTCTCTACAAAAGGTGAAAAAGTAAAAACAGCCAAAATGGATGACTGAAGAAACTCTGAAAATTGCCCAGAAATGGAGAGAAGCTAAAGCCAGAAGAGAAAGACAGACAATCACAGAACCCAACAGAGATTTCCAATGTGCAACAAGACAAGGAGAAGTACTACAATGATGCCTGCAAGGAAATAGAAGCAGAAACTATTAGAGGAAGAACAAAATCGGCTTTACTAAAGCTATGACAGTTAAAGAAAAAATTCCAACTTTGAATTGGAATGCTAGAAGATGCTCAAGGATCCATGTTGAATGATGCTGAAAAGATCAAGAAAAGGTGGAAAGAATATTAAAGATCAGGTGGACCAAAAACTGTTTCAACCTGTACCTTATGAACAGGAACTATTGGTGATGAAAGAAGTTGAAGCAGCGTTGAAAGCCTTATCAAAGAACAAAGCACCTGGCATTGATGGCATTCTCAGTGAAGTATTACAGCAACCGGATAAAGCTGGTACCATACTTACAAGGCTCTGCCAGGAACTTCGGAAGACAAATTAATGGTCAACCTACTGGAAAAATTTGTGTTTATTCCAATACTGAAGAAAGATGATTCGACTGACTGTGGAAATTAGCACACAATTGCTCTCATCCCACACACCAGCAAAATTCTACTCAAGATTATTCAGCAGAGAATACAACCATACCTGGAATGAGAACTGCCTGAAGTACAAGCAGGTTTCAGGAAAAGGCAAGGAATGAGAGATATCATCATGGATGTGAGCTGGATCCTTGAAAAGTTAAAATAATACTAAAAGGATATCCAGATGTGTTTTATTGACCACAGCAAGGCTTTTGACTGTCTAAATCATGAGAAACTCTGGGCCACATTAAGAAGCATGGGTATACCAGAACACCAAATAGTTTTCTTGCATAACCTTTACATTGATCAAGAAGCAACAGTTCGAATGGAACTAGGAGAAACAGAATGGTTTAAAATCAGCAAAGGTGTACGAGAAGACAGCATACTTTCCCCCTACCTCTCTAATTTATATGCAGAACAAATCATCAGAGAAGCAGGACTGTATGAAGACAACCAAGGTGCAAAGATTGGTGGAAGACTCATCAACAACCTTCGCTTTGCTGATGATACCAATTATTGGCTGAAAGTGAAGATGATCTGAAACATTTGCTTCTCAAGATCAAGGAACATAGTCTTAAGATGGGCCTGCACCTTAATGTAAAGAAGACAAAGATCCTGACAACAGGCAAAATCAATAAATTCATCATTGATGGAGAATAAATTGAAATAGTTGACAATTTTAACCTAGTTGGATCAACAATCAATAAAGAAAAGACAAGCAGTTAAGAGATCCGATGACGCATTACTCTTGGCGGAATGACTATGAAGGACCTAGACACGCTTCTCAAGAGCAAAGATGTCTCTCTCTATATACAAAGATTCAACTTGTCCAAACCACGGTATTTTCAATAACATCATATAGATGTGAAAGTTGGACAATAAAAAAGATAGAAGATGATGTGTTTGAACAGCTTGCAAAACTGAAAGTGGACAAGGCCATCAGACCAGATGGGATACATCCAAGGAAATTGAAAAAGCTCAGAGATTCTTGCAGGGCCTTTAAAGGATGTTTTTAATAGATCCTTGGAGACAGGAGAAGTTCACCAGGATTGGCAAAGGGCTGATGTTGTACCTCTTCACAAAAGTGGTAATAGGAAAGAAGTGGCGGGAAAAGTAATGGAGACACTGCAGAATGAGAGAATAGTAAACTTTCTTGAAACCAATAGGTTGCATGATCCGAGGCAACATGGTTTTACCAAAGGGCAATCATGCCAAACAAATCTGATTGAGTCCTTTGAATGGGTGATCAGAGAACTAGATTAAGGGCATGCGATGGATGTGATCTACCTAGATTTCAGCAAAACCTTTGATACTATTCCTCATAGGAGGCTTATCTATAAACTGAACAGCCTGGGGATGTATCCTAAGGTGGTGAACTGGATCAGAAATTAGTTGACTGACAGACAACAGAAGATGATGGTAAATGGAATTCCCTTGAATGAAAGGAAGGTGATTAGTGGTATGCCCCAGGGATCGGTCCTGGGACTGGTACTGTTCAATTTATTTTTGAGTGATATTGCTGGAGGACTAAATGGAAAAGTTTGTCTTTTTGCAGAAGACATGAAAATTTGCAACAGAGTGGATAGATGAGGGAGTGGATAGATGAGAAAAGATCTACAAAAGCTGGAAGAATGGTTCAATGCTTGGCAGTTAAGATTTAATGTGAAGAAGTGCAGTGTCATGCACTTGGAATGCAGAAATACAAAGGAAATGTATGTGATAGGGGGCAAGAGGTTGGTGTGAATGGATTAGGAGAAGGACCTTGGAGTGATCGTTTCTTAGGGTATCAAGGCGATAAAACAGTGTGACAAGGCGGAGGCAAAAGCCAGAAGGATGCTGGGTTGCATACAGAGAGGAATTACCAGCAGAAAGGAGGAGGTACTAATGCTACTGTAAAGGTCGCTGGTGAGGCCTCACTATGTTCAGTTTTGGAGAACATATCTCACAAAGGATAGAAAAAGACTGGAAATGGTTCAGAGGAAGGTGAACAAAATGATTTGGAGCCTGCACCAGAAGACATATGAAAGGAGACTTGAAAACCTGTATATACTAGAAGAGAGGAGGGACAGGGGAGATATGATACAGACCTTTAAATACTGAAAGGGTATTAATGAACAAAGAAATCTTTTTCAGAGATGGAGAAGCTGTAAAACTACAGGGCAAAACATGAAGCTGCAAGGAGGTAAACTGAAAGGCAATGTCAAGAATTACTTTTTCACTGAAAGGGTGGTGGATGCTTGGAATGCCTTCCCGATGGAAGTGGTGGGAGCAAATACAGTGACAGAATTCAAAATGACATGGGACAGACACAGTGGATCCCTTTATAGCAACAGGAAAAAATCAAAAACTATAGTTGCTAAATAAATAAATAAATACTGTGTTGCTATGTATGTCACTATGCTATTATGTAATGTGCGATACTTTATCATGTGTCAAATACATGGCACATTCCACAGCCCTTTCCTGCCCATTGCCTCTGCACATTAAACAGTTTATACTGGGATTAGAGCCAGGGCCAGCCCAAGGATTTTTGCCACCCCTTGAAGAAGCCCCTACAATGTCACTTAAGAACATAAGAACATAAGATATGCCATACTGGGTCAGACCAAGGTCCATCAAGCCCAGTATCCTGTTTCCAACAGTGGCCAATCCAGGTCATACGTACCTAGCAGTTTCCCCAAAAGACACAGGTTCCACAATGCTGTACTCGGTCAAGCATTGATATCCTAGGTCCCTTCTTAATAATGATTTATGGACCTTTCCTCCAGGAACTTGTCCAAACCTTTTTTAAACCCAGCTACACTTACAGCCTTTACCACATCCTCCGGTAACAAATTCCAGAGTTTGATTACACGTTGAGTGAAAAAATATTTTCTTTTATTAGTCTTAAATAGCTTACCCTGTAGCTTCATTGCATGTCCCCTAGTCTTTCTATATTCTGATAAGGTAAACAATCGATCTACGTTTACCCGTTCCACTCCGTCATTAATTTATAGACTTCTATCATATCTCCCCTCAGCCGTCTCTTTTCCAGGTTAAAGAGCCCTAACCTTTTTAGCCTTTCTTCATAGGAGTATCTTTCCATCCCCTTTAACATTTTCGTGGCTCTTCTCTGAACCTTTTCTAAAATCGCTATAACCTTTTTAAGATACGGCGACCAGAATTGCACACAATATTCAAGGTGCGGTCTCACCATGGAACGATATAGAGGCATTATAATATCTTTTGCTTTATTCTCCATGCCTTTCCTTATGATACCTAGCATTCTATTTGCTCTCTTGGCTGCCGCTGCACACTGGGCCGAGGGTTTTAACATGTTATCCACAATGACGCCTAAATCTTTTTCCTGGGTGGTGGTTCCTAATGTGGAACCTTGCATCGTGTAACCATAGTTTGGGTTGTTCTTCCCTAGGTGCATAACTTTGCACTTGTCCACATTAAATTTCATCTGCCATTTTGATGCCCAGTCTTCCAATTTATCAAGATCCTCTTGCAATTTTCCACAATCCTCTTGGGTTTTAACAACTTTAAATAGTTTTGTGTCATCTGCAAATTTGATAACCTCACTCATTATTCCACTTTCCAGGTCATTTATGAATATGTCAAAAAGCAGCGGACCCAGCACAGATCCCTGGAGTACACCACTATTCACCTTTCTCCATTGGGAAAATTGACCATTTAGCCCTACCCTCTGCTTTCTATCTTTTAACCAGTTCCTGATCCACAGTAGTACACTGCCTCCTATCCCATGACTCTTTACTTTTGCCAAAAGTCTCTGATGAGGGACCTTGTCAAAGGCTTTCTGAAAGTCCAGATACACTATATCAACCGAATCACCTTTGTCCACTTGTTCATTCACACCTTCAAAAAAACATAACAGATTAGTAAGACAAGATCTTCCTTGTCTAAAGCCATGTTGGCTGTCTCCCATTAGGCCATGACTATCTACAAGCTGAGTAATTTTATTCTTTATGATTGTTTCTACCATTTTTCCCGGTACTGACGTCAGGCTCACCGGTCTGTAGTTTCCTGGATCACCCCTGGACCCCTTTTTAAAAATTGGTGTTACATTGGCGATTCTCCAATCTTCAGGTATTAGAAATGATTTTAATGATAGTTCACAGATTACTAATAGTAGGTCTGCAATCTCATATTTCAGTTCTTTCAACACCCTTGGATGTATACCATCTGGCCCAGGTGATCTGCTACTCTTCAGTTTATCTAATAGTTGTAATACATCTTCCCGATGTATCGATACTTCCTTCAATTCTTCTGCACCTTTAAATACCACTTCAATCATGGGTAACATCCCTACATCTTCCTCAGTAAAGACCGAAGCAAAGAATTCATTCAGTCTCTCCACTATCGCCTTGTCGGCTTAGTGCCCCATTAACCCACTCTATCATCTAATGGACCAACTGACTCTCTCACAGGTTTTTTGCTACAAATGTACTTGAAAAAGTCTTTATTTCACGTTCCGCAGCAAGCTTCTTCTCAAATTCTCCCTTTGCCTGCCTTATCAATTCCTTGCATTTGACTTGCCAGTGCTTGTGCTGTTTCCAGGTTTCACCGTTTGGCTCTTTTTTCCATTTCCTGAAAGTTGCTTTTTTGGCAACAACAGCCTCTCTGACCTCACCTTTAAACCATGCAAGCAGTTTTTTGGACTTCCTTCCACTTTTCTTAAAGCGTGGAATACAGCTGGTCTGGGCTTCCAAGATAGTAGTTTTCAACAACACCCAAGCTTGATGTAAGTCTTTAACCTTTGCAACTGCTCCTTTTAGTTTTTTCTTAGCTATTTTCCTCATTTTATCATAGTCTCCCTTTCGAAAGTTAAAGGGTAGTACTGTGGATTTCCTTACTATCCCTCCTCCACTAATTACATCAAAAGCGATCGGGCTATGATCACTATTGCCAAGTGGCCCCAACAACCTTATCTCTTGCACTAGATCTGGTGTTCCACTAAGGACTAGGTCTAATATTGCTTCCCCTCTGGTCAGTTCATGAACCAGCTGCTCCAAGAAGCAGTCATTTATTTCATCCAGGAACTTTATCTCCCTAGCTTGTCCTGCCGTGACACTGACCGAGTCGATGCCGGGGTAATTGAAATCACACATTATTATTACTGCGCTGTAACATTTGTTAGCTTCCTTCATTTCTTTGAGAATTTCATCATCCATTTGTTCATTCTTGCCAGGCGGTCGATAGTACACCCCCACTGCCATTGTCTTCCCTTTTTTAACATGGAATTTCAATCCATAGAGATTCTACAGCAAATTTTGTTTCCTGCAAAACTTTTATCCTTTCTGACTCAATGCCCTCTCTAACATAGAGTGCAACCCCTCCACCAATTTGATCAGCTCTATCATTACGATATAGTTTGTACCCAGGTATGACAGTGTCTCACTGGTTGTCCTCCTTCCACCATGTCTCTGATATTCCAATCATATCTAACCTTTCATTTAGTGTTATATATTCTAACTCTCCCATCTTATTTTTTAGACTTCTAGCATTTGCATCAAGCATTTTAGAGACTGTATTTTATTCACATTAATTTGGCTATTGGTAGACATGGTTAATTTGGGATCTTTAAGCTCTGTCTGCTCCATACTTGAGGGCATTTGGGCTACTTTATTCTTTTTTGGAACCTCTCTGCTTTTGGTGGTATCCTTCAAGGATACATTCATCCGAACCATCCGCTCTTGGGCGACTGTCAGCTTTCCCCTATTATCTAGTTTAAAAGCTGCTCTATCTCCTTTTTAAAGGTTAATGCCAGCAGCCTGGTTCCATCCCAGTTAAGGTGAAGCCCATCCCTTCGGAAGAGCCCCTCCTTTCCCCAGAATGTTCCCCAGTTCCTAACAAATCCAAAACCCTCATCTCTGCACCATTGTCTCATCCATGCATTGAGACTCTGGAGCTCTGCCTGCCTTTTGGGTCCTGCGCGTGGAACGGGTAGCATTTCGGAGAACACTACCCTGGAAGTTCTTGATTTCAACTTTCTATCTAAAAGCCTAAATTTAGCCTCCAGAACCTCCCTACCACATTTTCCTTGGAACCGACATGTACCAAGACAGCAGACTCCTCCCCAGCACTATCTAAGACCTTATCTAGGTGGGGCGTGAGATCCGCTACTTTCGCACCAGGCAGGCATGTTACCAGGCGATCTTCACATCCAGCAGCCACCCAGATATCTACATGCCTAATGATCGAATCACCAACTATAACGGCTGTCCTAACCCTTCCCTCATGGGCACATGGCCCTGGAGAAACTTCCTCAGTGCGAGAGGGTTTTACATCACCTGGAGGACAGGTCCTAGTTACAGGATTACTTCCTGCCACACCAGGGTGATGTTCTCCTGTCACGTGACCTCTCTCCTCCATGGCAACAGGGATGCTGCCAGACTGGAGGTGGGACTTCAGGACTATATCCCTGTAGGTCTCGACTATGTACCTCTCTGTCTTTCTTATGTCTTCCAAGTCTGCTACTCTAGCCTCTAGAGAATGGACTCGTTCCCTGAGAGCAAAGAGCTCCTTGCACCTAGTGCACACGTAAGACCGCTCACCAACTGGGAGAAAATCATACATGTGACACTCAATGCAAAAGACTGGAAAGCCCCCATCTCGCTGCTGGACTGCTGTCTGCATCTTAGTTTTAAGTTTGTGTTTAGAGCTTTAAGTTCTTTACTTACTAAGGGTTGCTATGGATATTTATACTAATAAAACTGTACCTAATACGTTTAATATACCTTGTTCACCTGAAGCTTAATTAATCTCAGGTCCTTAGTGTATGACTGATTTGGGTAATGAACTTCAACTGAAAGCACCTCCTGTCTTTTAAGATGTGTAAATACATATAAAGCTACGATTATCCCAGGGGTAGGTGGCTGTTGGGGAGGGAGGGAGGGAAATAACACTTATTAAAAGAGGGCTGCTACATAGTACCCTGTCTTGTGCTGCTGAGGTAAGCTATATTCTGATTTGATTTAAATTATAGCTCTTTGCAGCTGCTAGGCTCTAACTTATTATGAAATTTTAACTACAAGCTCTCTGCTGGGTTCCAAATTTAACCAGAAAGCTCTCTTCTGTGTTTTAAATTTAAACTAAAAGTACTTTGCTGATGCTAGGCCCTGAGTGACTATTAAATTTGAACTACAAGCTCTCTGCTGGGTAAGAAATGTAACCAGAAAGTTCTCTTCTGTGTTTTAAATTTAAACTTAAACTGCTGCTACTAGGCCCTGACTGATTTAACAAACAATAGTGTGTTCACAGATTAATTAGCTTTAATACAAAGAATTCCTTTCAGAAAATTCCCAGAAGTATATACTCACAATTACAGATCTCTCTCCAGAAGTAACAGTCCCCTTTTCTAGTCCTTCAAGACTTCCCCTCCCACTACCGCCCAAATCCATTTTCTCATCTTGTAGCGGCAGCGACAGCAGCAGCATGACTCGGTTTTGAAAGCAGTGGATTGCTGCGTGTCGTGGACACCAAAGCAGCGATACAAAGCTACCACTTTCAAAACTGAGTCATGCTGCCCGCAGGATCTGTTGCCATAGTAAACGGGCTGGCCTGGATTGGCAGACCTACAGAAGTGCTGCTTTATAAAGATAATTAGGCACCAACTTGTCTTTATGAAATACTGGCATACATGGTAGAGAATGCGCCCTGAATCTAGGCATGATCACTTAAACCTGCTCATGATAAGTGTTAATGAACACACATAATTTACGTACGTAGATTACGCGTGCACGTGCAAACTCCATCCCCATTCACCTGAACCATGCTCCCAGCTACACCTACTGCATTAACTGACTAATGCGCACTGGTGTGGGGACTGGACTGGTTATGGGCATAAAGTGGGCATGGATTGCACACTGCAGTTAGCACATGTGACAGCACGTGCTATCAATTTTGGGCACACTTCATGCCAGCTCAACTACATCTAGCAGTGCTCTTTGCGCAGTCCCCCTAAAGGGACTAACTTATTAGGAAAGCAGCTGGCTCTGTTATTAGGATATATTTTGGCTCTGCTCTTCTGCGTAAATGGCTAAATTGTGCCATCTGGAGGGCAATTATATAAAGCTGTGCCTAGTTAATGCGTGTCTAAAATGCGCAGAGTTTACACCTATTTTATGACATATGTGCCCAGTGTACTTCATAAAATGACAGGGAACGTGCTTTAAGTTAAAGTGCAGCGACTTACACCAGTACTAAAACTTGTCTAAATTACTGCACCCCCTTTCTGCAGTATGGTATGGATACCATCCATACCATATAACATACTGTTCATTGTAAACCGCACTTGATACTTGTGAAAGAGCGGTATAGAAATAATTGCTAAATAAATTTAAAAAAAAAGTAGCCACATAATAATATTCTCTAATCAACTGTTTGCAGTTGCATAGCTCAGCATGCCCACAGTGAAGGCGTATGCAATTAAACAGTATGCACAATGTACTTCTACGTGAGCTGGTATTTTATAAGAGGTCATTTATGTACATAAACGACTTACATAACGCTACTTAGGGGCATTGTTGGTACCTAAAAATGGGCAGCTCCTTATAAAATTACCTCCAGAATAACTTGTAGGTCCATAATTTATCCATTACTGAGGGGACATTTTTAAAACAAAGCACTTGGTTACAGGCTCATTCCTTATCATGAAGTAAAATATCTCGGGGTCATACTTGACCAAACCCTCAACATGTCCCCCCACATATATTATGCAATCAAAAAAATCTTCTTCAAACTCAGTTAAAACATCTAGGTCCCCTTCTCCCTGCCCAAGATTTCAGATCAGTACTTCAAGCATTAATTACATTACATTTTGACTATTGTAATAGTGCATTACAAGGTAAAAAAGGGACTGCTGTAGTTGTTGATAAGGAAGGACAGACTAGATAGGCCATGTGGTCTTTTTCTGTCATCATATTTCTGTTTCTATGATTAACCAAACAGATCATCAGGTCACCTCAAGATGCCCAACATATTGCTGCTCGTATTGTCACACTTACTAGCTTTTCTGAACACATTACACTGATTCTTTATGATTTACACTGGCTCCCCTTACAAAGCAGAATTCACTACAAAATAATTATAACATCCTTCAAGTTCTTTAGACAAATAGCCCCATTTAATCTCTCTACCCTAATAAACCCACAAGAAGAAAACTGTCCAAAGGCTGAGAATAACAAAAATAAACTAAAAGTACCATCAGAATTCCATAGCTCTAATAAAGCAACCGAAAATAGAGCCTTACCCCCCTATGCCCCCATAATCTGGAACAAACTTCCAAATGAGTTGAGAAATTACTGACCTTTCCTCCTTCGGCAAAAAAATTAAAAACCCATCTATTTAGGAAACATTTTGATTCCCTCACATCCCCCTCTAATATCCATTCCCAAGCTCCACCATAAACCCTTCCTGCCCCCCCACCCAACCTTTACTCTCCTATTGCTCCTCTCCCAATTCACAGTCCAGTCTGGCCCTTATTGTTTAACTGGATACTGTAATATAGTTATCGCAATTACTCTCTGTACATAGTTATAGTTAACTGTTATTATCTGTTAAATGTAACTGATTCTGTTTCTCTTCTATGTAAACCGCCTTTGATCTATTTGGAAAAAGTGATATAAAAATATGAAATAAATAAATAAATAAAATAAATAATGAGAAGCTTCCACCTCCAGGTTTTCTTGACCCAAAAACCTTGGACATGTCAAAGAACATCTGTAAATATATGTGCACAAATTCCCTATGCTAATTTTTAGAGTGGAAGTGCGCACATGCTTCGCTGTGGTGAATCGACAGTTATAAAACAACAGTAAAGACACATAGGGGTATGTTTACTAAATTGTGGTAAACGTGACTAACGCGCGTTGTACGACGTTAACGATCGTAAGTGCAGTATAACGCGCGTAATCACGCGCCAACGACCGTTAACATCATACTACACGCGTTAAGCGTAGTTAACGATCGTAAAGCCCCGTGGCGCGTTAAAACAGCGCAGAAGGTGGAGAGTGGGCGGAGAGAAGGGGTCAATGGGCGGAGAGTGGGCAGGGAGAGGCTCCCCTCACACTAACGCGCTGAAGTGCAGAGCTCAATTCCAACGAGAATGAAAACCTGTCGTTAAAGGCATATTAAAGGGAAGAGAAACCATTTACGTCAGCAATGTACAGCAAAACCGGGGAAAACTACAAAACGTGAGCAGTGTGATACATGTGCACAGAACAAAATTGCAAATAAAACTTTAGAATGACCACAAGAAACTGTAAAAATTATAATTCAGCTGTGCAACAGTGATAGCAATGGGCAACAATAAAAAACACTACCATGAAAGCTCCAAAAAAAAGAAATGATATGTGGAAGGGTCTACATTCCGTAGACCCTTTCAAAAATAATTTCATTTTATTGGAGCTTTCCTGGGAGTGTTTTTTAATGTTGCCCAATGATATCATTGTTGCCCAGCTTGGTTATGGGTGTGTGCCCCTGTTTTCGAGGTCGTTTTTGAGGTTTTTGTGCACGTTTGTCTTCATACAAGGTAAATGAGCCCACAGTAAAATTTTGCAGAGCAGGGTTTCTGACTCGTCAGGCCAGTTTTCCTACCTCCAGGGACTGCACTGTCTCTGTGGCCACAGTGTGGTGCAACGGACACAGCCAGTGCCTGTAAGACCAGAGGGTCACAGGTTCAAATCCCAGCTGGGGCTCCTGCCAACCCAGTCCCCATAGTTTTACACACCACTAAACAGTGATAGTAAAGACACTCCTTTATTGCAGAGAACATATGCATGGTTAATACGCCTATATTTTACCACACCAAACACAGACACCAGAAACAGGCGCATTACCTAGAGCAGAGTCTCGCAAATGCAGTCCTGGAGGGCCCCACACCATTCAGGTTCCATGCTGCCTCTAATAAAGATGCCTGTGCTGCATATCTATGCACCACCCCCATGGTATGCAGATGTAGCTCATGCATATTTATGAGGGACAGCATGAAACCCCGAACAGTGTTTGGAACACCAGGACTGGAGTAGGGAAATTCTGCCGTACAGCAGCAGCCAACAGGGCCAGACACACCCACACACACACCCACAGGCCCCATTGGCCAATGCCTCCTGGAGAGGCAGGACATTGGGCCCTGCCTGTATCTCCCAATACTAGCAGTTGCATACCTTAGCAATGCCACCCTACACCTGGGTATATGGTACACAGCTATCAAACGTTTCCTATGATAACTGGCAGATATCAATTCCTACGTTAAGCACATTTTGCTCATTGAGCTCCACCATAACAATCATTCTGATGTCTGCGGTGTGTGCTGCAGGTCTGGTCTCTGATAGTGTTCACCACCCTGGGGAGTGACCCCCCAACAGTCTTGTGTACGATATCCATGCCTGTACTATGCCCATGACTGGTGTGGTGGGTATGGCTGCTGTCCACCTCTATAGTAGCACAATGCTGGCATAGGTGTGGGGGTGGCTGTCTGTCTATCCAGTGTGTGGTGGCTGCAAACACCTTCCACAGCCCACACTGCCAGCAATGTTGCCAGTATTGGGCTGCCAATGTGCATAATGAGGAGCAAGGTACCATGGGTATAGGCCGGACAGGGTGGCCTGGCCAGGGTGCATCTGCACAGGGCATAGGGCACTGACTGGGACATTTTAGTGCCCGGCCACCACCTACACAGACAGGGTGACCTCAGTATGTCCTGCTGAGAGATCACTCTCACCCTGACTGTGCAGTGACCACAGCATGGCTAGGCACCCCCATAGTGCTATATAGTATTTCTCTCATGTGATAGATATGGGTTTCCTTTTGGGGCCCAGTCACTGATTTATCTGCTTGCTGTGTATGCTGACATCCCAGTTCTGGGTGCATGCATCTCCACTGGGCACAAGCACTATTGACTAACTAGCAGGCTGTTTGCAGCTGGTATGTATCTTGATGGAGTGGCTTGTAGGGTGCATCGGCTGATGGCTTGCAGCAGGAGAATATCAGATAGTGGTGGGGTGCAGCTTACCATATCCAGGCCTAATGTCTGTCTGCTATTGTGTTATGGATGTGTAAAGAGCTGCATTGACTGCCCTGTGGGGTGTCTGTTCCTCAGCAGGACCGGGGTTGCTGTTCCCCTCTACTGCCACCTTTGCAGGGAGGTAGAATGTGGATCTATTGTTAGGAGACCCTGTTTGCCGCCCTCTGCCCTGGGGGAGGGGGGGGTGGTGGTACATGGGCCACCTAGGGGTCCATGGGGGCTACACCTGACTGAAACAGACAGAGATATCCAAGGTGTTTGTGCAGAAACTACCTATCTCACACATTAACACTGCTTTGGACCTGCGCCATGGCCTCTTTCAGCCATGGACGGTGCTGTGGACCTGGTGCTGGGCGCCTCACTGCACCTCAGGGTGAGCACAGTACCCGCACAATGTGACGGTGTGTAACTACTCTGTGCCAGTACAACACACGGTCAGTACCCCCTACCAGGCCGAGGTGCTGTGGGGGTGCACATGGTCAGTTCCCCCTACCAGGCCGAGGTGCTGTGGGGGTGCATTCCCCATGGTGTGTATCTGTTGACAGCTGATTTGCATGTGCAGTGCATCATGGGTGTGACTGGCACAATCCAACCCTGTGAAAATCCAGCACAGGTTCTGATAAACCATAGGCCATCACACGTACATCTGTTTATTTATTTAGTAAATTTATTTATTTATTTAGTAAACATTTGTATACCGCTGCTTCCTACGATCAGCAGCGGTTTACTCTACAGAATCGTAATGCTTTGTACAGCACATTGAGATCTTTCAGATTTACATTTTTGATTGGACAATGATTTACATAACACGGGAGAATCAGTTGGGTGTAACATACATTTGATTTGAGCACACAGATTTGGGTATACATTTGATTACAATAGCGTGGGGGGGGGGGTCCCATATATACAATTTATACAGAATTACTTGCCAAAAAGTACAAACTATACATGATTAGCAGTTAGCTCAAGTTGTAGTGGGTTTGAAACAAGTGTGTTTTAAGCTTTCGTCGAAATTCACTTAGGTTGTTTATGAGTCTCAACTCATGTGGGAGTTGGTTCCAATGGATTGGTGCTGTGTATGTGAACGCTCTATTGCTTGTTTCGGCCTTGACAGATCTTATGCTAGTCGGTAAGCATAGGGTGTTGAGATTCATGGTTCTCCTGCTCCTGTTGCATGGTTGAATAGTGATTAAGTTATTGAGGTAGGATGGTGCGATGTTATGGATGAGTTTAAATGTTGTGATGAGCAGTTTGTAGATGATACGGGCGGCTACTGGGAGCCAGTGCAGTTCCATTAGCACTGGGGTTATGTGGTCTGTGACTTTCTTTTCCATGATGACTCTAGCAGCAACGTTTTGAGCCATTTGCAGGATGCTTAGGGTGTTCTTCGGAAGCCCTTGTAGAATTGCATTGCTGTAGTCCAGGTGGGGAATGATTAGTGCTTGAGCAACAGACCTGAAGTCAGATTTCTCGAGGATATTGCGAAGTGGTTGTAAAATTTTCAGTTTGTAGAAGATGGCTCGGTTAACTGTTCGGAGGTGTTTGTCCATTCTAAGGTTGCAGTCCAGTAGGACACCTAGATACTTTATTACAGGTTTCGTATGATATATGTTTTTGTTAAGGGTGATTGTGGTGGGCGGGATAAAATTGGGTTTCCTGGAGACAATCATGACCTCCGTTTTCTTGTGGTTTATTGACATGTTATTTTGTTGAAGCCATGACTGGAGCATGTCAAGGCATTCTTCTATCGGACTGAAGTTTGGCTGCGTTATGTCAAGCTGCGTGTACAGCATCACATCGTCTGCATATATGTTAGCATAATGCATAGGTGCAAGACACCCTAAAGAGTCTGTAATATAAGTTGCCCACGCTGGTAAAAACACACGTACCCACGCACAATTGTACGCACGCACCAACGCATGCAGCTACGCCCATACCAACGCACGCAGCCACGCACGCAGCCTCGCACGCACCAATGTACGTGGCTAGGCACACTCCGAGGGTGTGTTTCTGACACCACTACTCAACGTAAAGAAAAACATGCCTCCTCATTCCCTATGTAATGTACAGGGTGATGCCTGGGCCAGCCTTCTGCGTTAGGCACACTGGGGACTCGAACCCATGCTGCCTGTAACAGCAGTCAGTACCGTAACCATTGTGTTACAGCTCTGTTTCAGTGCTTTGTGTCTGTATGCCTTCTTATGATTAACGCGCAGTAACGCACCATGGCGCCCTGTAACGCTCGTTAGTTTTTGGAACGCACGTTAGTGGTAACGATGTACCGCCCATGTCCTTATTTGGGGTTTCTGTCACTACCGCGGCTCCTAACGCGAATTGCACTAACGCAGTTTAGTAAACATACCCCATAGAAACATGACGGCAGAAAAAGACCACATGGCCTATCTACTCTGCCCTTCCATATCAGCCACAATAGTCCCCTTTTTATCTTTAGAGATCCTCTGTGTTTGTCCCATGCTTTTCTGAATTCAGATACTGTCCTCGTCTCTACCATCTCCACTGGAAGACTATTTCATGCATCTACCACTCTTCCCATAAAGAAATATTGCCGCATATTATTCCTGAATCTATTCCCTTTCACCCTCATCCTATGTCCCCTCATAGCAGAGCTTGCTTTCAGTCAAAAGAGACTGTCCTCCTGTGCATTTATGCCAATGAGGTATTTAAACATCTCTATCATATTTATTTATTTATTTTTATTTTCGGGTTTCTTCTATACCGCCCCTTCCTGAGATCAGGGGCGGTTTACAATTAACAGCTTTGTTACATTGAACAGGGTTACAATTTAAACATTAATACATAACAGGTTAACAGGTAACCAACTACTGTATGTAAATAAACTATTTACATGTAAGGTACAGCACAATCTTCATTGTTAAGATGGCGAATGAAGAGATGAGGGGGGGGGGTGTGACAGTTATTTTGGGGCGTTGATTGTATTATTTTCTCCATAGTGTTGAGAAAACAGTAGGGTTTTGAAATCTTTCCTGAATTTTTGTAAGTCTTTAATGGCACGTAATGAGTCTGGTTAGTCATTCTATAGCATGGGTGCAACAAGGGAGTAGGCTTGATTGCTTGTGACTTGTTTTGTTTTACGGAAGGTAAGGGGCACTAGTAATGTGTTCTGTGTGTGTTCCCATCTAGATCATGTCGTAGGTGAATGTTTAATTAATGTTGATAGGTTTGACAATGTCGTTGATAGTTTTGAAAGTGGCCATTAATATTTTATACTTGATTCTGCTTGCTAATGGCAGCCAGTGTAAGTTATATAGCAAGGGTGTTATATGGTCAGTAAGGCGAGCTTTGCAAATGATTCTGGCCATTACATTCTGTGCAATTTGGAGTTCTTTCAGGTATTTTATGGGTAATCCATGTAGAAGGCTATTGCAAAAATCAAAGTGTGGGATGACTAAGGCTTGTACAACTGATCTGAAATCTTGCATATCAAGTAGGGGGTGGAGGTGCTGTAAGGTTCTTAGTTTAAAATATACTGTTTTAGTAACCTGTTTTATGTGTGAAGATAAGGTGAGCGATTGATCTAGCCCGATGCCAAGATATCTTACTTCATTTTTAACTGGGAGACTTGCATTATTTATTTTGAGTGTTTGGGGGGGGGGGGGGTGTAGTACTTTGGTTTTATTAAAGTTAATATATAGGTTGTTTGAGGCCAGCCAGGCTTTGGCTTCAGTAACAAATTCTATAATGGTCACTTTTACCAGTTTAAATCTGACTAGTATTGCCAATTCAACTGTTGATGGTGATCACAGAACCGCCGGACTTAATATCTCTTTAAGATTTTTTTGCCGCTGCCAAACGCAGCATACATTATATTCTTCAAAACCAGGGATACTATGCAGAACGTTTGTGTGTCATTTTATACTTTGTTTCAAAGAAGCGCTAAATGGTGAAAAAGCAGTTATGAAGTTGACTTGCCCCTGATTTTCTTGGACTGACTTTCTCGGAGGGTTAAGTAATAGGTCTCTATTCAAAGATGTTGCCCTTTTATAAGCCTTACTCACGACTGTGGTGGGATATCCTCTTTGTAAAAAATTCTGTTTTAACGTTTTAGACTGTTCCTTAAACTCTTGTAATTCGAAGCAATTACGCCTATACCGAATAAATTGAGACAAGGGCAAGCTGTTTTTTAATTGTACGGGATGAGCACTATCATAGTGCAACAATGTATTTCTATCTGTTTGCTTTCTATAGGTAGAGGTGTGCCATCCCTTCTTGGTTTTATGCACTGATACATCCAAAAAGGTGATGTGTTCTGTATGGTAGTTAAGCGTAAATTTGATGTTTCGGTCTCTACAATTTATCCATTCAAAAAATTGTATTAAATCTGATGTCGTTCCTTGCCAGATAATGAAGACGTCATCTATCTATCTTCGCCAGACTTTTAAATAATCCGTGTAAGGAGAGACTTCTACCCAATCCCTTTCAAATTGTTGCATGTAGATATTGGCAACTGATGGGGGTCATGTGGCCCCCATTGCCACCCCTGATAATTGATGGTAGATAATCCCCTCGAAAATGAAAAATTGTTAAATAATGTTAATTTGGCCAACTCTGATAAAAACCTTAACTGAACATCAGAAAAATCTCCTCAGTCTCTTAATGTTTCCATAACTCTGTCATAGGCTTCGTCCTGAGGAATGGCTGTGTACAATGAGGTTACGTCCAGAATCACTAATATAATATCTGGCAATCTTGCAAATTCTGTATGTTCTAGCAAAATCCGCAAAAAATGAGTGGTGTCTTTAATGAACGATGGTATTGATGACTGTAACGGTCTTAAAAAAGAATCTAAATAAACTGACAAGGGTTTCCAATATTGCTCCCCTAGTAGAGACAATGGGCCTTCCTGGTGGATCATTAATGTCCTTGTGTATTTTAGGAACCAAATAAAATTTGGCTACAATAGGATCCGGTGGATTCAGATAGCTCCATTCTTTTTTGGAAATTATATGGGCTTCTAAAACTTGTGTAGTTAGGTCCTTAACACGTGTTTGTAACTCTGCAGTAGGATCCACCTGTAAAACTTTGTATACATTTGTATCAGACAGTTGTCGTAAAGCTTCACTGCAATATTGATCTCTATTTAAAATGACAATTCCGCCACCTTTATCGGCGCGCCTAATGACGATGTCTGTTCTAGATCTCAATGCCCGTAATGCCAATTTCTCACTATTGCTCATTCTGGTCTGAAAACTACGTTGAGTGGAAACTAGATGTTGTGCATCCTGTTCGATTAAATCCCGATACAATATTAAAGAAGAATGGAGCAGCCCCGGTGGGACAAAACTTTGTTGTATAGCGAACAACGCTGGATACATAAATTATCTTCAGTGGTCCCCATGGGATTGAACACAAGGATAGAATGGGAAGTGTGTCTTTAAGAGTATATGAACTTTCTGATGGACACCGGTGGAGGATAATTAAATCCCTACTTATTCACTCCGCATGCACGGCGTTTTAGTGAGAAGTGAGGAATCTAACTGAATGAGCCTTTAAGAGTAGATACCAGTGGCGACGAAGGTATGTGGTTTCGATCATTTAACTGCTGTTTAAAAAGAATTCACAAAAGACACAAAGGAAAAGTGTGTATCTTATGAACTTATTTATTTTACAGTGCTTTGATACAATCCCCCTGAAGAAACCTTCAAGGTGAAACGCAATGGTAGTGCGCCTGACAGCGTCGGGAATGCCCTTCTGAAAAGCTTAAGCACTGGTTTATGTTCTAACATTCGAAAAGTGAACATAAGGCTTTCAGAGAAAATCTGTATTTTTTGAAAACAAAAGACGAAATTGAATAAGAAACAATTGTAAGCACCTAGTTTTATAAAGAAAAAGTGGCTATTAGTTCAAGAGGGTCATTGATGTGATTTAGGCATTAGTCCATCACATGGTCTCCATTAATCGATGGCAGCCTAAGAGTTCTGAGACCCATTATAGCCATAAGTCAATTGAAGATACTAAATACACTTTTTAGTTGTTATACAGAGTATTGTTATACTAGTTGGGCTTCAGTAAGACAAGATGCTATTACCTGTTGAGCTGTGTTTAGGTTATCTATAGGGAGGTACAGCATGATGTCGGCTGCATAGATATGGTAATGCACTTTGAATTTTTTTTTTTAACTTTTATTGAAAAATAAGGAAACATTACATATTATAAACGAAACTTATCAAGAGGTTGGGAAACAACCCTACCTCCATAATAAAATTAGTGACAATAATAACAATGTTGTAGCCCACATCCAGGAGAAGTCCAATACCAAAAAGAAAAGAATAAACCAAACCTGACCAAAAACCTGGTAACCCCAGCAAAGAAACAAGGATACAATAATTATTAAAAAGCAAAGCTCAGCCTTTACCCTTCAAAAATTCCAGAAGCTGCGCAACTTCAAGAAAAACATAACGAGTTCCTTGATAAATGATATGGCACCTGCAGGGAAACTTCAAGTAAAACAATGCGCCCAGGGCCAAAATGCGTGGCGAATCTCCAAAAAGGCCCTTCGCCTCCGCTGAGTGCCTCCGCTGAGAGCCTTCGCCGGGAAAAATTTGTATAGCAGAGCCACACGACTTCTCAAACTTTTTCTTGAAGTATGCGCGAAAAATTCTCTGTCTGTCCAACTCAGAAACTACCGTAACTAACAATGTGGCTCTCGTAGAAATTTCTACGAGAGCACTTTGAATTTTTTTAATATATTACATATTGGTTGTAAGTAGAGGTTAAATAAAAGGGTTGAGAGGGCAGATCCCTGGGGTATTCCTTGTTCCTGTTTGAAAGTGCTGGAGGTTTCTTGGACTATTTGAACCTGTTGGGTACGGTCCGAGATGTCTGATTTAAACCATTTGTAGGTTGTTCCTTTGACTCCAATTTGATAGAGCCTAGCGAGCAGCAAGTTATGGTCGACGCTATCAAATGTGGCAGTTATGTCAATAATAATGAGGATGAACGTTTGCTTTATATCGTCCATGCCACGTATAAGTGTGTCGAAGAGAACTATGCTGATGACTCCCAGATCTACCTCTATATGCCTGAAATCTCTCCAGCAATCCAGTCCCGGATCTCTGCCTGCCTTTCTAACATTGCTGCCTGGATGTCTCACTGCCACTTGAAACTGAACATGGCCAAGACTGAACTTCTTATCTTTCCCCCTAAAACCTCCCCTCCTCTTCCTCCTTTCTCAGTCTCTGTGGATAACTCTGTACTCCTTCCTGTTTCCTCAGCCCGCGATCTTGGCATTGTCTTTGACTCCTTTCTCTCTTTCTCCACACACATCCATCTGATAGCCGTTTCTTTCTCTATAACATCAGAAAAATCCACCCTTTCCTTTCTGAACACACTACTAAGATGCTTATCCACTCCTTAATCACCTCCCATCTTGACTACTGTAACCTACTCCTGGCTGGTCTCCCTTTGAATCATCTCTCTCCCCTTCAATCTGTTCAACACTCTGCTGCGCGGCTAATCTTCTGCCAGCCTCGTCATGCCCATATTATTCCTCTTCTCAAGTCACTTCATTGGTTCCCTATCCATTTCCGCATTCAGTTCAAACTTCTCCTGCTGATCTATAAATGCATTCACTCTGCGGCTCCTCACTACCTTTCTTTACGTTATCAGAATATAGAAAGACTAGGGGACATGCAATGAAGCTACAGGGTAAACTATTTAAGACTAATAAAATTAAATATTTTTTCACTCAACGTGTAATCAAACTCTGGAATTTGTTACCGGAGGATGTAGTAAAGGCTGTTAGTGTAGCTGGGTTTAAAAAAGGTTTGGACAAGTTCCTGGAGGAAAGGTCCATAAACCATTATTAAGAAGGGACCCAGGATATCAATGCTTGACCCATTACAAGTATTGTGGAACCTGTCTCTTTTGGGGAAACTGCTAGATACGTATGACCTAGATTGGCCACTGTTGGAAACAGGATACTGGGCTTGATGGACCTCGGTCTGACCCAGTATGGCATATCTTATGTTCTTATGTTCTCCTTACAACCCTCCTCGGGAACTCTGCTCTTCTAGCAAACTGCTTCTATCTGTGCCCTTCTCTTCTACTGCTAACACCAGACTTCGCTCCTTTCACCTTGCTGCACCTTACGCCTGGAACAAACTACCTGTGTCTGTACGTGAGGCACCTTCTCTAACCCTCTTCAAATCCAGGCTGAAAACTCACCTCTTTGCTGCTGCTTTTGGATCTTGACTCACCTGATCTCCTTTTTCTTTTTCTTTCCCCCTTGTTTTATCCCTGCCTACACCTTCTGCGTTGTCTGTCTTGACTAGATTGTAAGCTCTGATGAGCAGGGACTGTCTCTTACATGTCTGTGGAGCGCTGCGTATGACTTGTAGCGCTATACAAATGCTCAGTAGTAGTAGTAGAACTAGTAACAAGGATTCTACACCATGGTAGGAGGAGAAGGAGGAGTGGCCTAGTGGTTGGGGCAAAGTACCTCAGGCCAGAAGGTCAGGGGTTCAAATCCCACTAGAGGACAGCAACCTTGGGCCGGAAGGACTGGGGTCTCTAGTCCCATAGGTGCTCCTTGTGGTCTTGGGCAAACCACTTAACCCTCCATAGCCCATGTTCCCTGTAAAATAGTTATCCCCAAGTTATAATGCCCTATTCAATGTAATTTCAGTTTGTTTAATGTAAACCACACTGATGCAGAATAGCACAGTATATAAGAGAATATAAATAAATAAAATAAATGGTACAGGCAGAATCTGAATTGTTGTTCGTCTAGAGGTGCATTTAGATCTATAAAGTCTTGAAGCTGGGTTTGGGCTACTTTCTCAACTATTTTAGCTACAAATGGTATACTTGCTATGGGTCTATAGGATTTGGGGTCTTGTCTATCAAGGGACTTATTTTTTAGTATAGGGCAAATCGTGGTATGTTTAAGTTTGTTTGGCATGTCTCCTAGGAGTAGGGATTGGTTAGTTATTTGGAGTAGATGGGGGGCTAGTTCAGATTTCGCTGCGTTTATCCAGGCTACTGGACAAGTGTCCAACTGTGATGTGGTGGTGTTAATTTTGGTTATGGTATTTAGTAGTTGTTTTTGGTCTATGGGGATGGAGGAGTTTGCCTAGTGGTTGGGGCAAGGTACTTCAGGCCAGAAGGTCAGGGGTTCAAATCCCACTAGAGGACAGCAACCTTGGGCTGGAAGGACTGGGGTTTCTAGTCCCACAGGTGCTCTTTGTGGTCTTGGGCAAGCCACTTAACCCTCCATAGCCCATGTTCCCTGTAAAATAGTTATCTCCAAGTTATAATGCCCTGTTCAATGTAATTTCAGTTTGTTCAATGTAAACCGCACTGATGCAGAATAGCACAGTATATAAGAGAATATAAATAAATAAATAAAATGAACATGTCTAGGGTGTTATTTATGGTGGGACAAAATTGTGGGGGTGGATCAATAGTGTCTCTCTTTTTCAGTTTGCCTTGATAGTAGTTTGCTAGGGTTTGGGCGTTTATGTTAATGCCATTTGAGTCATTCTGGGTGGTGTTGGTTAGAGATTTAACAATCTTGAATAGTTCACATGGACGGCTGAGGGATTTAGTTAGTATTTTAGCATGGTGATCTTTTTTTGCTTTGTTGATTGCTTCCTTGTAGGTAGTTAGTGTTGACATATATATTTGTTTGTTTTCTGGAGTTTTGTTGTATCTCCAGCTATATTCATGCTTTCTTAATTGTTTTTTCAGTTTTGAAAGATCTTCTATGAACCATTTTTCTGATGTTCTGTGGGAAGACTTTGCAGGGTTGGGAATCTGGATGGCTGCTTTTTGTATAGTAGAGTTCCAGTTATCTAGGATGTCATTTAAGTCTGTTAGTGGTGTGTTTAGGTTTGGTAGAATTTCATTTAGAAAGTTTTCCTTGTTAAAGTGTTTGAATCTATGTTTTTGTGGTTTTGTATTTGTCATTGGTGTTGGGAGGTGTGAGTATATGGTGAAATCAATGATATAGTGGTCAGACGAGGGGACTTGTTTTGGATGGGAATAGGAATGGAGGTTTGTGGTTGACTTTGGGAGGAATGCAAGGTCTAGGATGTTCCCCTTTATGTGGGTGGGCATGTTTATTATCTCATTGTAGCCATTGTCTTCCATGGTGTCCATAAATGTCATTGCTTGCTGGTTGTTGAGTGAATGCAAGTTGAAATCTCTTAATATGATTTGTGGCTTTCTTAGTGGGGAAGTGCATGCAGATTCAAGGATAGATGTAAGGTTTTCAGGATTGGGTGAGGGGGGTCTATAGATCAGGCATATGGCCATGCTTTTATTTTCTATTTTAAGTATGTCTATTCCTTCTATGTTGGTGCATACACTTGGGATAGATTTGTGTTCTTTTATGCTAATTATGAGAACTCACCCTCCTTGTTTATTATCTCTAGGGCAATTGGCTAGATCGTAGCCAATTGCCCTAGAGATAATATTTTTAGTTGGTTAGGAGTATGATATCTGATTCTGACAGCCAAATTTCAGTTATACAAAGGAAATCTGGACGGTAATTTTTGATCAGATCTATAATGATAGGGATCTTATTCCTTATGGATCTAGCATTACTCAGTATGAATTTTGTAGGGATGGCTGTATCTAGTATTTGGTGAGTTTTGTGATCGTTAAAGGGTGAATATGGATTAGTCTATTATGCGTCCTAAGTTTACCTGAGTAGTGTGTATTTCTGTAGTGCTGGTTGGCTTCATATCTGGTGTGGGATGTAATGATGGGTATGGTGAGGGGTAGGTTTGCATCAGTATGTTGCATGTAGGAGTTTGTGTAGGTTCATGACAAAAGCAGGAACAGTAGGGTATAAGCGGTGATGGTGATATACTTCATTTTTATCAGGTAGTGTCTTTCGTGAGATAGTGGAGTTAATTTGGAATTGTATTATGGTTATGATGCGTTAAGAGTGGTACTGTTCTCCGTTTGTGCTGAGCTTAGTATATGCTATCCCTATTCAGCATTGGATTGGGGGAGGCAAATAAGTAGATGGGTTGAATTGTAAAGGACAGCTTAGGTGAGGTCTCATTAAATTATATTGAAGTACTATGTAACAATGTTACCAGCAAGTAAGTAGGTAGGCTGAGTAGAAGAGAGCACTCAGGTGAAATCAAATTAGGTTGTGTAGCATTACCATGTAACAGTGTAACAATGTTGCCAATAGTATAAATGCATTGCTTAGTTATATCAATGTGAGCAATAACCAGAGAAAAGTAGTATATCAGTTATACATTGGCAAGTCAACAGAATTTGATGACAATCTTGTGCAGAGATGTCTTTATAGATGATATCTTGTACTAATCTTGTGAATAACTTATGGAGGTGGAGCAGAAGGGTGGATCTGGTGCTCTCCCGTTTTAGCTTGGCAAGCTGGAAGACTCTCAAGGTCTGGTATCAGCAGTTGATGTTTTTCCCGCCAGCGTTCCCCACCTAAGGGCCACGCCAAAGGGCCCTCTGGCAAGGCCCACAGGCACGGGTGCGCCTGGTGGGTGGTTCCTTTTAAGCAGTCCTGCTGGCCTCCCAAAAGCTGTTTAGCGAGGGGGGCAGGGTGAGATGGATGTTCCTGCCTCATATCTCCTCTACCCCACCTTTCCTCTAAAGTATACATATTAAGATCCTTCAGTCTGTCCTCATATGCTCTATAATGAAGACTACTAACCATTTCAGTAGCCACCCTCTGCACCGACTCCAGCCTGTTTATATCCTGTTAAAAGTGTGATCTCCAGAATTGCACACTATACTCCAAATGAGGGAACACCAGACACTTATACAGAGACACCATCGCCTCTTTTTTCTGCTGGCCATTCCTCTGCCTATGCACGCAAGCATCCCTCTGGCTTTCACAGTCTCCTTTTCTACCTGTTTAGCTATTTTAAGATCATCAGACACAGTCATGTCCAGGTCCCGCTCTTCTTTTTTGGACAGAAGTACTTCACCCCCTACACTGTACCACTCCCTTGGATTTTTGCAGCCCAAATGCATGACCCTATATTTTTTAGCATTAAATCTCAGCTGCCAAATTCTAGACCATTCTTCAAGCTTAGCTAGATCCCTCCTCATGTTATATACTCTTCCTGGGTATCTACTCTATTGCAGATTTTGGTATCATCCGCAAAGAGGCAAACTTTACCCGACAGCCCTTCCGCTATATCACTAACAAAGATGTTAAAAAGAATCAGACCAAGGACAGATCACTGGTAACCTTCCTCTCCTCAGAGTGAGCTCTGTTTACCTGTACCCTTTGTCACCTCCCAACCAGCTTCTAACCCAGGGGTCTCAAACTCCAGTCCTGGAGGGCCGCAAACTAATCAGGTTTTCAGGGCATCCCTAATGAATATGTATGAGATATATTTGCATGTACCACCCCATTGTATGCAAATATATCTCATGCATATTCATTATGGATACCCTGAAAACCTGACTGGTTTGCGGTCCTTCAGGACTGGTGTTTGAGACCCCTGTTCTAGCCCAAGCAATAACTTTTGGGTCCATCCCTAAGGTGCTCAGCTTGTTTATAAGTTGCCTGTGTGGAAGGGTGTCAAAGGCTTTACTGAAATCTAAATACACCACATCTAGGGCTCTCCCTTGCCCAACTCCCTGGTCATATGCTACTAGATCAATGCATGAGACAAGTGAGCCTACAGAATCCAGACTTGAGAATTGTGAGAAGACCAGATGCTGCAGAGAACGAAACAAAAAGCCTGGATTGTGCCATCCTGACATGGCTGCCTGTTTCCCATGAAAGAAGCTTGCATATCTCATTCTGACTTCAGATAGATGTTTTAAATCATCCTCTGCTGACAGTTTTATTAAAATCGATGAACCTGTCAAGTAAATTTATTTTCAAATGTACCTTTAGTAACATTTTCTCTAAATTCCAGGTCTATTTTTCCACTGAGTGTTAATGCTCTTGAGAAATTTCCCAGATTATAAGACCTCCAGGGACAGGGAAATACCTGCCATATTTGGACTTGCCTTGGACTACTACTGGAAAGGTCTCAACTAAATACACCTAAATAAATAAATACATAACAGCTTAAACTGGCAGATTTTCAGTAGGGCACCTAACACATGCTATAGGTTGATAAAAAGAGTCCTGTATGGAGTGTGTGCTCCCACCAATCACGAGTGCTTATTTACAAAAAAACACTTGTGGCTCTTGTACGGATACATTTGACCATTATTAATTGCTAAACATCTCAAGTTCTCCTTTTTAAAACTGGGCATGTTAGGGGATGGGCTGGAGGTGGTATTCACAGTCACCTGCTCAGTGGTGAAATTCAGCCATCAAATGGATAACTTACATTTACATTTCCAAATATGCAGCTGGCATGAATAACTTTAAATGGATAAGCTAGCCATCAAGGGGATGGTTTTATAGGGGGCACACGGAAAGTTGCATGCAATTACTTGAGAAGTTCCTATTTTAAAGTCCTTATGCTTATCAATGAGGACATGATTTATTTATTTATTTAGCTGCATTTATATCCCGCTTTTCACCAGGTCAAAGCGGTTGAGGCATACATTTAACACGAGGGGATATGAGACACATACACTAATACTTACAGGGAACATGGGCAATGGAGGGTTAAGTGGCTTGCCCAAGACCACAAGGAGCACCTGTGGGACTAGAAACCCAAGGTTGCTGTTCTCTAGTGGGATTTGAACCACCGACCTTCCAGCCTGTTGTACCTTGTCCCAACCACTAGGCCACTCCTCCCTTGCTTTGGACAGTTGCTATTCCGCAAACACACTTACACTATGCCTGCTGTAGGACAGGCGTTACTGCTGCAACCAGCTTAAGGCACGTCAGTAAACCTCTGTTTTATAACGTTAAGTACAGTGCATGCTTTACTTTATAAAATAAGCCCCAAATACCCACGCGGTAAAGTGTGTTGACTGCATTGGATTTTTAAAAAATGGCCTCTTAGAGGGTAATTTTGTAAACGCCTGCAGAGTTTATGTGGGTTAGCATGCATGTGTTTGCAACCTATTTTATAAAGCGAACCTACACGTGTACTTTTCTTTATGAAAAAGGGGTGTACGTGGTGTAAATATCTAGGCACATGCTGCAGGACAGGCAGAAATGGTTCCCAAACTTGAGGTGGGGACCCCAAACGGGGTCACAGAAACATGGTCATTTCCTCATCTCTCTGGACTTTCACTCTGGCCTCTGCCAAGGCACCAGTCAGCATGTGGCCTGTGAGCCAGTGAACACTCATAGGTCCTGTTATACTGGGACCCGTGCTGAGTACTGGACCCTGTGCTGACTGCTTCTACTGTTGCTGCTGCCTTCCTGCTTCAGATGAGCGGGGGGAGGGAAAGGAGGCTGGAGATCTGCATCTTTTGGGGTCATGGTAATTTTCAGTTGTTAAAATGGGGTCATACGGGATAAAAATGTGAAAAAGCACGGCTCTAGATTTTGCAGAAACGTGTAATTTTCAATAGTTTACAACTTACCCATGTAAATTTGTGATCCATCTACACTCTGCCCACCTCCACAAGGGAAGTACGCCTGATAGAAGTTACACACATGCTGAAAGAATTGTGACCGCCTAATGTGTAAGCCTTGAAATGAGATAGAAAATGCCCCTGTTTAAGCTCCCGACACTCAGTGGGCCAGTGGGCTCAACTTTAACAGAGCCGGGAGAAAGAAGAAAAACACCGTGTGCTTTCTCATGGCTCTGCAGAAGTGAGCTGGGGCGCTGGACTTTGGGCCTCCCCAGCTCCCTCTGAAGCTAGTCAGGCAGGTGAGGGGTCTTCCGGTGGAGGAAGCTAGGACTCAAAATAGGCTGATCGGGGGGGGGGGGGGCTGGTAATGAGCTGATGGGGGACTAGGACTGGAAATAGGCTTATCGGGGGGGGGGGGCTAGCACTGGAAATGGGCTTACCAGGGGAGCTAGGTCCAGAAATGGGCTTAACGGGGGGGGGGGGGGGGCTAGGACTGGAAATGGGCCTATTAGGGGGGGCTAGGATTGGTAATGGGCTAATCAGGGGGGGGTTAGGACTTGTAATGGGCTGGTGTGGGAGGATAGGGCTGGAAATAAGCTAGGACTGGAATGGGCATATGGGAAGGGGCTAGGTCAGGAGACAGGCTGGGACCTGAAATGGGCTGATGGGGGGGGGGGGTGGGGAGGAAGAGCAGGCTGCTGGCCCTGGAAGAAAACTGGGGGTAGGGATACAAATGGGCTCCTGGCGGGGAGGGGAGGGAAGAGCTGCTGGCCTTGGAAAAAGACTGGGACTAGGACGGCAAATGGACTGATGTGGGGGATGGGAGAATGGGAATGGACGGGATCAGCTGCTGAGAGGAGCTGGAACAAGAAAGGAGCTGATGTTGGGGGGGGGGACTAGAAGGGGATGGGGCTGGCGAGTAAAAAAGAAGAAGCTGGAGGAGTGAGGATGGATAAAACCCCTACGCGTTTTGGCAGATGCCTTCCTCAGGGGGTACACATCTTCAAAAATAATAATAAATAAGAAGAACACAATCAAAAACAATAATATGAAAAACTAATGCAAACTTAATACTAAACAAATATGTAAATAACTCAATTGATATCAAAACACAGTTTAAAACAATCATGAAAAAGAAAAGAAAACACCAATCACTAAAAAATCAAGTTTGTAAAGAATAAAACGGGAGACAGATAAAAACGGAGATAAAAACATGATACACGTCGGGGTTGCAAGTAGCCAACCCGTTTTTTGAAGCTATTTCTGCCCACGTGCCTGACTGTAATTAAATAATTTGTATTAAGGTCAGGTAGGCTCACATCAGTAAAGCACGCAATTACAATTTCAACATTATTAAAGATTTTTTGGGGAGCACATGCAAATTAGGGACCCTTGACCTTTTTGACACAAAATGAAAGGGGTCTTAAAAGTGCTCTGGCTCCAATGCAGTAGTTTAGCATTCTACTGGATGATTGCAAATAAACTGCAGTATGATTTTTGGCTTCTTTCAGGATAAGGAACATAATTGTTTACATGCTTTATGCAGTTTTGTTCACAAAGTAACTGTGATCGCTTTACCATTAGTTTCTCCACTCACATGTTTAAAGCACCTCCGTGTTTATCTGTGTTTGGCTTTTTCTAGATCTGACCCTCCGTTGTCGCTAGAGCACCCCATGATATGGGGTAGATACACACGCCTCCCCTTCCCTTCTATTGCCTTTGGTTCAAAAATGAAAGTTGTTGTTTTTTTCACTCTGCTATACTTAGGGTACAGTACATTCATCTCCTTATTGGACTCGGTAACTTCTGCCATTGATGCGACAATATTGTTTTTTGACTGACGCCTGTTTTCTTCTTTACAGACTTGATTTTTTAGTGATTGGTGTTTTTGTCAGGACATATTTCCACAGTGAGCCATTGTATTAGTTTTACAGATATTATTAGATTTGGCAAATCTTAGCTCCTCCTCATCTATCTTTTGTGTCTGCACATTTGGCTTGTGCACTATGATGTGACCAGACACTTTTTATATGTCAGAAGTTTTTTATTTTAACATGTTTCTTTGCTCTTTTCTTTTTCATGATTGTTTTTTAACCGTGTTTTGATATCATTTGAGTTATTTATATATTTGTTTAGTATTAAGTTTACATTTGGTTTATATATTATTGTTTTTAATTGTGTTCTTATTATTTATTATATTTTTTGAAGATGTGTAATCCCTGACAAAGGCATCTGCCGAAACACGTAGGGGTTTTATCCAATAAAGCACCTGTGACCTCGGTATACCAATCACTCTTTGTGTTCTTTGCTATATACTGCGAGGGCATTTGTTGTCCTTGTGTTAACTTGCATTTCATAAGAACATAAGATATGCCATACTGGACCACACCAAGGTCCATCAAGCTCAGTATCCTGTCTCCAACTATAGCCAATCTAGGTCACAAATACCTGGCAGTTTCCCAAAAAGACACACAGGTTCCACAGTGCTTGTACGGGGGCAAGCAGTGGATTTCCTGGGTCCTCTTTAATAATGGTTTATGGACCTTTCCTCCAGGAACTTGTCCAAACCTTTTTTAAACCCAGATACACTAACAGCTTTTACTACCTTCTCCGGTAATGAATTCCAAAGTTTAATTATTTGTTGAGTGAAAAAAAAAATTCTCTTATTAGTCTTAAATGGGTTACACTATAGCTTCATTGCATGTCCCCTAGCCTTTTTACTTTTTGATGGCATAAACAATCGATCTACCTTTACCCATTCTATGCCATTCATTAATTTATAGACCTCTATCATATTTCCCCTCAGCTGTCTCTTTTTCCAGATTGAAGAGCCCTAACCTTTTAAGCCTCTCCTCATAGGGGTAATCCTTCCATTCACTTTCCCATTTTGGTGGCTCTTCTCTGTACCTTTTCTATTTCTGCTATATCCTTTTTAAGATACGGTAAGCAGAACTGAACACAATATTCAAGATGTGGTCGCACGATGGAACGATACAGAGGCATTATAATATCCTTTGTTGTATTCTCCATTCCTTTCCTTATGATACCTAGCATTCTATTTGCCTTCTTTGCTGTCGCTGCACACTGGGCGGAGGGTTTCAGTATGTTATCCACGACGACACCTAAATCTTTTTCCAGAGTGGTGGTTCCTAATGTGGAACCTTGCATCGTTTAACCATAGTTTGGGCTGTTCTTTCCTAGGTGCATAACTTTGCACTTGTCCACATTAAATTTCATCTGCTATCTGAACGTCCAGTCTTCCAATTTATCAAGGTCCTCTTGCAATTTTTCACAATCCTCTTGGGTTTTAACAACTTTGAATAATTTTGTGTCATCTGCAAATTTGATTACCTCGCTCATTATTCCCATTTCCAAGTCATTTACGAATATGTTAAAAAGCAGCGGACCCAGCACAGATCTCTGGGGTTCTTCCCACTATTCAGCTTTCAGTAAAGCCACTGACACCATTACACAAAGGCAACTTATAAATAAACTAAGAAGCCTAGGGATGGACCCTAAAATGACAGACTGAATTAAAAATTGGTTAAGTGGGAAGTGACAAAGTGTACAGGTAAATGGAGCACACTCTGAGGAGAAGGATGTTTCCAGTGGTGTGCAACAGGGATCTGTTCTTGGTCCGATTCTTTTTAACATCTTTGTTAGTAATATTGCGGAACAGCTGTCAAGTAAGATTTGCCTCTTTGTGGATGATACCAAAATCTGTATTAGACACCCAGGAAGGAGTAGATAATATGAGGAGGGATCTAGCTAAGCTTGGTCAAGAATTTGGCAGCTGAGATTTAATGTGAAAAAATGCAGGGTCATGCATTTGGGCTGCAAAATTCCAAGGGAACGATATAGTATAGGGGGTGAAGTACTTCTGTCCATGAAAGAAGAGCAGGTCCTGGGTGTGATTGTTTTCAATGATCTTAAACTGGCTAAACACATAGAAATGTTGATGGCAAAAACCAGAAGGATGCAGGGGTGCATAGGGAGAGGAATGGCCAGCAGAAAAAAGGAGGTGATAGTGCCTCTGTATAAGTCTTTGGCATGACCTCATTTGGAGTATTGTGTACAATTATGGAGACCGCACCTTCAAAAGGATATAAAAAGGATGGAGTCAGTGCAGAGGGTGACTACTAAAATGGTCTGTGGTCTTCGTTATAAATCATATGGGGACAGACAAAGATCTTAATAATGTTAGAGGAAAGGTGGGGTAGAGGAGATATGATGGAGATGTTTAAATACCTCCATGGCATAAATGTACAAGACTAGAGCCTCTTTCGATTGAAAGTAAGCTCTGCAAGAAAGGGACATAGGAGGAGGGTGAAAGGGGATAGACTGAGGAGTAAGATGTGGAAATATTTCTTTATGGAAAGAGTGGTGGATGCATGGAATAGTCTCCCAGTGGAGGTGGTAGAGTCAAGGACAGTATCTGAATTCAAGAAAGCATGGGACAAACACAGAGGCTCTCTAAAGGAAAAAAGGGGGACTAGAGTATGTGATATGTTAGGGCAGACTAGATAGGCCATATGGTCTTTTTCTGCTGACATGTTTCTCTGTTTCTAAAAGGTCTGAATTATGCAAATTTCCACATGCTTTGTTTGTCAAAATAGCAAAGCATAATATTTTTGAGTGATACTTAATTTAAAATACAATACAGAAAATAAAATCACAAAAAATGTTTCCTCTAGGCTGCGTGGGAGTGTAACAGTGCTCAGAAAATAATTCTGCTGCCTGTGGATTTTTAAGTGCTGCACAGAGCACGGCTTTTATCATTGCCGACTTCCACTCTGTGGCTCACTATATTCCCTGCGACTTCTGTCCAGGGGGCAGTGCTCAGCTCAGGTCTAGAAAATTGTTATGGTATGTTAGCAATGAAAAAGGTGCACTCTTGAAGAAGTCACTTTTCAGAAGGAATTTTTGCTACTCGAACAAAAGCATAAGTAAGAAAAGGATGATGGGAATAATGTTGTTAATTCTGTCACCTTATCATGAGTACAATTTTTAATCAATAGCTTCTGCACACAGTTGCTTGTAAATTTGGTCAATGGAAATTTTTGCTCATGGGCTTAAAACTTTACACACAAACCATTAGTTCTTAGAGGGAACATTGAACGTAGGTGTTTAAAAAGGTTTGGACAAGTTCCTGGAGAAAACATCAATAAATTGTTGTTGAGAGACCTGAGGAAAGTCACTGCTTGTCTTTGAGGGCAAGTACCATGGAATCTAGCCAGGTACTTGTGACCTGGACTGGTTACCGCTGGAAACATGATACTGGGCTTGATGGACCTTTGGTCTGACCCAGTATGGCATTTTTATGGTTTTATGCCCTTAAGTAGGAGACAACTAATATATAGAGGAGATAAGGTTATCCTGCACAGAGCTGAACTAAAAGCTTGGATTATAAAGCATGAAGAATTTCTGTTCCAGTTTCTATTTGCCAGAGAGCATCAAAGGCTGAAATTGCTGCTGGAGCCTTGCCTGCTGTTCCTTCCCTACACAGAGATCTGTAGACAGCAGCCAGACTTCAGCTTTGTCAGATTAATGTCTGTTTTCTAGGATCATCTGCAGCACATTTAAATCTGAAGCGTGCGTGCCTGTTCCATGGTTTCCTACTTGCTTGGACTCCCAGACAGCACGAGATTCTCAAACCTGCTCATTCCAGGCACAAAATGAACATCAGATCCATATCCAAACAGTCACACAAAATATGAATGCAGTCTGGTCTGTTTCTGCCAGAATACAAACCTCTTAGAAAAGACCCGAAGTTCTAATCTCCCCTTCCTCACTGCTTAGCTGGATCTTATTAGAGTGACTCCAAAGATGGAGAACTTGGGTCATTAAAGCCACTGTGCTATAGCTGAGAAAAAAGTAAATCAAATCTAAATAGCTCTTTATTGAAGTGCTCTCTGTTCATTGCAGAATGCAGATGCACGTTCACCCCTCCATTACTGGTAGGGCGCCTTGCTATGACCGGCATACTCTCGTCATTTCACACTCGGCATCCACACATTTGCATTTAAAGTAGATGATTGGCAAATCGGTAAATGAAAATAGACCTCTGCTCATCTCTAATGCTGACCCAATCAAATTTAATTTAATGTCAGGTGTATATTGATGGATCTGAGATTAATAGATGAATTGACCCTTGTTCTCATTAACTACGGACATAAGCACACAGAACGAGGGGACTCGGAGAGCAGATTTTAAGTAGTTGTGCCATTGTGTCAGTTCTCATTTGAAATAGCGCCCTTGTAAAACCCATAAATTAAATGTATTTGAAAAAGACGACGAAACTAACTTGATTTTTAGACCCTAGCAGAGTTTCTTGGAACAGAGTTTCTTGGAACAGAGTATTGGTAAGTCTCTTATATGCTAAAAATACTGGATTTGATATCGAAAGTTAAGCACCAGCCCTGGCATTCACTGGCACAATCTGTTTAACTAGGGCCTGTGGATATACATGCAAGCAGTGATTAACGCTGGAGACTCTTCATTTAATTTAGGACTGCTATTCATATATGAAAAACATCTCTGCTCTGCCCGTGACTGTAGATAAACTTGCTTCATCTGTGAGCGTCAGTCTTGTTTAAATAATATTTAAGCCCACACAGATAATCACGTATTTGATGGGACAGAGGGTTAAAAGTGTATCCCACCCAACACATCACCATCTCCAGGATCTGTTTCTTTTAAATTTATGCTAAATACAGAAGGCTTGGCACATTTGTAAGACATCTTTCAAACTGCATCATTAAGGAATGCATATTAACATTACTTGCTACCATTTCAATCCATGCAAATTCAGGTGTTTGAAGAGTTTCCAGGATACAGATATTCATGAACTACAGAATATACTATTCTCTGAACTCTCTAGACCATGCTGGAGACACAAGAAGCTCTTTTGGAATGTTAAGGTAAACGATTTTTAGGCAAGGCTTTAAAATATTCTTATATTTTGAGCCCAACAATGAATTTTGCTGTTATCACCAGCTGTTATCCTTTTTTCAGGTTTCTGACCCCACGGCAAATATCTGGACTGATTGGAATAAAGGAAGGGGGTCGGGAAACCTTAGGAGCGCAGCTTTGCAGCCTGTGCGAGACTTGAAAACCACAAGATCAGCCTGAACGTCCTCCACTGTGCGGCTCATCCATACAGATAACTGATCGGGAGAGGGAGGAAAGCATGAAACACAGCATTTTTCAGCAGCTGCAGTCAGGCACAAAACTCATTGAGTGAGGTGAAGAGGCTATGAGAGAGGAAAAGCAAGAGAGACTTCATGAAGCCTGTGGAGATGGGGGTCATATGAGAGAGAGAAACACTGGGGGAAGGCTGGTGGGAGGGGGATTATGAGTGAGAAAGAGAGAAGTCCAGGATGGTGAGGTCATAGAGACAGAGACTGGTGGGAGGGAGGTTATGAGTGAGAGAGACAGAGACAGATTGGGTTGAAGCCTAGGTGGGTTATGAGAGAGAGACTGGGTGAAGATCGGGAGGTGTTGCAATCATATGATAGAGAGAGGAAAAAGGGGAAGGAGAAGGTGACGGCATGGGGGTGCACTATCGACTGCCTGGCCAAAATGAACAAATGGATGATGAAATGCTCAAAGAAATCAAGGAAGCTAACAAAAGTTACAAAACAGTAATAATAATGGGTGATTTCAATTACCTCGGTATCGACTGGGTCAGTGTCACGGCAGGACATGCTAGGAGATAAAGTTTCTAGATGAAATAAATGACTGCTTCTTGGAGCAGCTGGTTCATGAACCAACCAGAGGGGAAGCCATTTTGAACTTAGTCCTTAGTGGAATACAAAAACTGGTGCAAGAGATAAGGATGTTGGGGGCACTTGGCAATAGTGATCATAGGATGATCACGTTTGATTTGATAAATGAAGGAAGGATGGTAAGGAAATCCACAGTACTACCTTTTAACTTTCAAAAGGGAGACTATGATAAAATGAAGAAAATAGTTAAGAAAAAACTAAAAGGAGAGCAGTTGGGAAGGTTTAAAAGATTTACATCAAGCTTGGGTGTTGTTTAAAAATACTATCTTGGAAGCCCAGACCAGCTCTATTCCATGCTTTAAGAAAAGTGGAAGGAAGTCCAAAAAACTGCCAGCATGGTTTTAAAGGTGAGGTCAGAGAGGCTGTTGTTGCCAAAAAAGCATCTTTCAGGAAATGGAAAAAGAGCCAAATGACAGAAACTGGAAACAGCATAAGTATGAAAAAGGCTAACCCACCTGATCCTTCAAAAGTAATAAGATGTAGATAGACCCTGCTTGAAAAAAGGTAATAGTGTAAATACAATGTAGATAGTTTCCCCAGTTGTTTCCATGTTGATCTCCCTGTTTATTGTAAAGTTTACAACTCAGAATGCCTGTGTTGTATAGTTGACGTTGAATGTAAACCGCACTGATCTGAAAAGCGCGGTATAGAAGAACTGTTAAATAAATAAATAAATAAATAAAATAAGTACTGGCAAGTTAAATGCAAGGCATTGATAAGGCAGGCAAAGGGAGAATTTGAGAAGAAGCTTGCTGCAGAAGCAAAAACGCGCAATAAAGATTTTTTCAAGTACATTCGTAGCAAAAAACCTGTGAGAGAGTCAGTTGGTCCATTAGATGATAGAGGGGTTAAAGGGGCACTAAGAGGCAACAAGGCGATAGTGGAGAGACTGAATGAATTCTTTGCTTCAGTCTTTACTGAGGAAGATGTAGGGATGTTACCATGACTGACAATGGTATTTAAAGGAGATGCTGCAGAAAGAATTGAAAAAAATATCGATACTGGGAAGATGTATTGCAAACTATTTGATAAACTGAAGGGTAGCAAATCACCTGGACCGGATGACATACATTGAAGGGTGTTGAAAAGAACTGAAATAACAGATTGCAGACCTACTATTAGTAATCTGTGAACTATCATTAAAATCATATGTAATACCTGAAGATTGGAGGAAGGCCAATGTAACATCAGTTTTTAAAAAGGGTTCCAGGGGTGATCCGGGAATCTACAGACGAGTGAGCCTGACATTAGTACCGGGAGAAATGGTAGAAACCATCATAAAGAAAAAAATTATGGAACATGTAGATAGTCATGGCTTAATGGGAGACAGCCAACATGGCTTTAGCCAAGGAAGATCTTGTCTTACTAATCTGTTATTTTTTTTTTGAAGGTGTGAATAAACACGTTGACAAAGGTGAGTCAGTTGATATAGTGTATCTGGACTTTCAGAAAGCTTTTGACAAGGTCCCTCATCAGAGACTTTTGGCAAAATTAAAAAGTCATGGGATAGGAGGCAGTGTACTAATGTGGATCAGCAACTGGTTAAAAGATAGAAAGCAGAGGGAAGGGCTAAATGGCCAATTTTCCCAATGGAGAAAGATGAATAGAGGAGTACCCCAGGGATCTATGCTGGATCCGCTGCTTTTAACATATTCATAAATGGGAATCACAAGTGATGCTATCAAATTTGCTGATGACACAAAACTATTCAAAGTTGTTTAAAACTCATGAGAATTGTGGAAAATTGCAAGAGGATCTTGATAAATTGGAAGACTGGGAATCCAAATGGCAAAATGAAATTTAAAGTGGACAAGTGCAAAGTTATGCACCTAGGAAAGAAAAACCCCAAAAACTATGGTTACACGATGCAGGTTTCACATTAGGAACCACCACCCTAAGGAAAAATATACTAGGTGTCATCGTGGATAACATGTTAAATCAAACAGATCAGTATGCAGCAAGCCGCCAAGAGGAGCAAATAGAATGATAGGTATCATAAAGAAAGGAATAGAAAATAAAATAATGACTTTCTATCATTCCATGGTGTGACCGCACCTTGGATACTGTGTGTAATTCTGGTTGCCATATCTAAACAGGATATAGCATTATTAGAAAATGTACAGAGAAGAGCCACCAAAATGGTTTTAAAGGGGATGGAAGGATACCCTTATGAGGAGAGGCTCCTAAAAAGGTTCGGGCCTCTTCACCCTTTGTGAAACAGACAGCTGAGGGGAGATATGATAGAGGTCTCTAAAGTAATGAATGGAAGTGGAACGGATATAAATGTAGATTGACTGTTTACACCATCAACATATAGAAAGATTAGGGGTCATGCAATTAAGCTATAAGGTAACCTATTTAAGACTAATAAGAGAAAATCCAACTCTGAAATCTGAATTGCTACTGGAGGATGTAGTAAAAGCTGTAGGGTATCTGGGTTTAACAAAAGATGTGGACAAAGTTCCTGGAGGAAAAAAAGTACATAAACCATTATTAAATTTTTGGAACCAGAACTCCAGGCTTACCCCAATACAAGCTTTGTGGAACCT